>CM022183.2:9261708-10672554 GCA_011420285.2 Erysimum cheiranthoides | reverse complement strand
CGAATCTGAAAAAACGATTAGGTTCGGGATCTTTAAGAAGACCTTAAAGATCATCGAGAGCTTGGCAAACATAACGTTCACCTTGGGTGTCAACGAATTCTCTGATCTCACCGAAGAGGAATTTCAGGCGAGGTACATGGGGCTAGTGGTGCCTGAGGGTATGGCTCAAGTTTCAGCATCAGATTCCCACAAAACGGTGTCGTTTAAATATGAAAATGTTAGTGAAACTGGTGAGAGCATGGATTGGAGACAGTATGGGGCCGTTACATCCGTTAAGAACCAAGGGCGATGTGGTAATTAATCTATCGTAACTCTATTTTCTTCGCAACATATATGTTACATGTTTAAACTCTGGTAATTAATTAACTCTTTTGTTTTTATTTTATATTCTTAAAAAGTATAATAAATTGGCTTCTTTGCCAGACTTTTGGCCATAAAAAAAGTGGTGACAGAACCGAAAACAACTAGTGTATTTTTTCGTATGTGGTTTAAACAAATTAATAATATTATATCATGTAAAACAGTGTGTTAGCATATAAATAACATGATAATTTTGTTGAAAACACACGCAAAATCTTTTTTTTTTACGAAAACACATATGATAAATAAACCAACTTATTTACTAATATTTTTTGTTTATTATTCTTGCAAATAAATAGCCAACATAAATATGAAATTTAATGCCATTAGAAATGGAACAGGATGTTGCTGGGCTTTCTCGGCCGTGGCGGCTGTGGAAGGGGTAACAAAGATTGGGAAAGGGACGCTCGTATCGTTGTCTGAGCGGCAATTGTTGGATTGCAGCAGAGACTTCAACATGGGATGTAACGGAGGGATAATGCCGAAAGCTTTCGAGTACATTATAAACAACCAAGGAATCACCACAGAGGAAAACTATCCGTACCAGGGGTTACAACAAACCTGTCAATCAACTGATTCAGCTGCTGCTACTATCAGCGGATACGAGACACTTCCGCAAAATGACGAGGAAGCATTGCTGAAAGCGGTGTCTCAACAGCCTGTTTCCGTTGCGATAGATGGGTCAGGAGCTGCGTTTAAGTCTTATTCGAGCGGGATATTCGAGGGAGAGTACTGCGGGACAAACCTGACTCATGCAGTTACGATTGTTGGTTATGGTACGAGTGAAGAAGGGACTAAGTATTGGTTGTTGAAGAACTCATGGGGAGAATCTTGGGGAGAAAATGGTTATATGAGAATCAAGAGAGACGTAGATGCACCCGAAGGAATGTGTGGTTTGGCCACACTTGCTTTCTATCCACTTGCTTGAAATCCTTTTACTTTGTTGGAATATACTGGGTTTGTTCAGAGTGATTGACAATACCCTTTATATCAATAATTAATTGATCTTTTGCAGTCGCATGATATGTTTTGGAATTTGTCGTTTCATAAATGTATTTTGGGAAAGAAAAAAATATGTATTTTGGAAGTTATGTTGGTGGAAGCATGTATTACGTTGGTGTAACAAATATAAAGTTTTTTCTTTTATCGTAATTTGATCTTCGCCTAACAGGAAAACATTATTCGAAAATAGTAATTTATTATTTCATTCTGAAAACCCGCAAGGTCATCGCCAACCCATACCTACTATATTCGTGAATCGTTGGGTTAACACTAATGCTCAAAAACAATTGTTCCTTCTTCTTTTGTTAACAATCGATTATTTATCAAAGTTATGACACATAGAAAAGAAATAAGTATAGCCAAAAAAAAAAAGGAAATAAGAATATATATAAAAAAGTGACTTTTCCCTAAATAACAAAAAAAAAAAAAAAAATCAAAGACAAAAATTAAAAACTATTGTATATAAATTTTTTGGAAGTTTGTTTGAATAAATCAGACAAATATACTATTGAATTGAAAAATAAGAATAAAAGAACCAAAGCTCACGACATTCAAAAATGACGTCTTTCATGGCGTCTTGTTTTTCTTCCCAAGAGGAGGAGGAGGAGCAAGAATCTTGCCAGCATAAATCGCAATATCCGTCAACATCTTCATGTTCCAATTCGCATAAACCATCGGCGTCGGATGAAAAAAACTCGTCCTACACATGGAAATATTCACAAGCGCAAGAGCTTGATACGCTCTCATAAACCGATAATCTCGTAAATACAAATACTTCAACGCATTATCAAGATGAGCATCCACCAATTTGTACGCTTTCCGACAAGCATCGAACTCTGCTTTGTCTCGTTTATCTTTCGCTTTCGGAAGAAGAGAGCCTTCGATGTTATCTAGAGTTTGTATCGCGTTGATCCAAGCTTTAGCTGCGGTTAGTTTCGCTATTGTTTTGATCGAGGTTTTTTTTCTTATTAGCTGAGATGTGATTGTTTGGTTGCAGAAGTTGAAATCGATTGTTTGTTTGCAGATTCTGTTGATTATGTTTTGTGTTGGTTGATCAGGGACGACGGAGATTGAAGATTTGAAGGTAATAAAAATGAGAAGAGAGATGAGTAGGTGAACGTAAGCCATTTTGTTCATAAGGTGTTTTGATGATATGCTCAAGAGAAAATTTAGTTGTTAACATCATTATTTATAGTCTTTTATCTCTATGTGTCGTTGTCTTCATAGAATGTATCGAATTTGTTCCAAAACGTAGTTGTTAACCTTCAGTTTTATGATGTTGACATTTTTTTTTTTTTTTGCGATTAATATCATGTGTTGATCGGGATTATAATGATCGTAGTATTGTGATTAGTGTGAGGAGAAGAAGGAATGATCATGAAAATGTGTTTGGTGATTTTGTTGAAGGCAATGATGTTATTGCTTATAGACCACATTTCTCAATTCCTTTGGTTTGAAGTCTTTCTAAAGTAATTTGGTTGCATTTCTTTAATATTGTTTTTGCCATGTTTGTTTAATAATTTGTTAAGAACAAACTTATCCAGTAAACTGATATTTTGTATGATATAAACAGTTAAACACAAAAACAATCAAGCTTTTAGCTAGTGTGAGCCTTGTATGAAATAGATATTAAATTTTGCAAATTTAAAAAATAGCAAATTGAAAAGATGTCGATTTACTGCATTATCCAAATTCTTGTGCAATTATGATACTTGTATTTGTCATTTGGATTTGATCCTGAGTTGTCTATGATTATTTAGTGTTTGTATTTAAAGGGTCCCATAATTAAAACAATACAGTTGGTACATAAATTAAATTCAATAAGAAAACAAACAGATTTGATAACCAAAATGTGAGTGTGGTGATCAACCATATTGGTAGGTCTACCAAAGATTATCAACTCTATATTAAAAATTCCCAAGAAAAATAATCAGTCTCCAAAAGTGTTAAAACAGTAAAATTCAAACGCCGTCGTTTTCGTCGTTACCAAAACATTGAAGCTGATGTCGTTTTGGTCAAATCCCAAAGTCAATGAAAACGACGACGTTTAGTCAAGCTTAAAGCCTTAAACCCAAGTCGTCAAGGGTTTAGCCGTTGAAGAGTTTCTTCTCTCTCTCAACCATGTTTGGGTCGAGAGGTCTGTGCTGCAGCAGAATATGGAATCATTCTCTGTTTCTAAACCGTTCTGGAATATTCCGAGCTAATTTCTCGATGAATTCCGTAGTAGGGAAGCAGAAACGAGTTGGGACGCATAATGGAACTTTCCACTGCGACGAAACCTTAGCTTGCTTCATCCTTCGTCTTACCAGTAGATTCTCCAATGCTCAAATCGTCCGAACCAGAGATCATCAGGTACTCTTTGTTCAATTTACCATGTAATTGAGCCTATCTGTCTGCGAATCTTCTTTCTTTGTATTCAATTTTGATTTTTTCGAAATTTCCGAGAAATGGTTAGAGAATAGCAAATGGGTTGATTTAGCTTGAGTTTTATGTATAATTCTTCAAATTTTGTAAGAAATTTTCGTCAATTCTGTATTTTTTTCACTGTCGAGTATCTTGCGATGTGGTTATAAGGTTTTGGAGAAGCTTGATGCGGCTCTAGATGTTGGAGGTGTGTATGATCCTAAGAGTGAACGTTATGACCATCACCAGAAAGGCTTCACTGAAGTGTTTGGCCACGGGTTTAATACTAAACTCAGTAGTGCTGGGCTTGTCTATAAGGTAAATGAAGTTACTTTCTTGTGATTTGGTTGTTATATTTGAGAACTTTGTGAATTGTGCTGATACTTTTGTCTTCTAGCATTATGGATTGGAGGTAATTGCTAAGGAGCTTCAACTTGATCAGACACATCCCGATGTGCAGCGATTGTTTCTAGCTGTGTACAAAAACTTCATTGAGGTAGTTCTTCTTTCTTTAGAAAGGTTACTTCTTAAGCTGCTAGATTCTTTGGTAATCTATTGAGTAAACTATCCAATCTATGCACACAAAATAATCTACAGTTTTTGGCTATGCCTTTGAAAGTTTAGTGTTTGAGATGCACAAGTTACTAAATCTGTTGTTTGATTGGCAAATACCTAATGGTATTCTATTTTCTGGCAGAACTTTGTTGTCCTGTGTTTCCAGTGTCACCAGCAAGTTGTGGCTCTGTCTAACATTTTGTTTTTATAAGTGAGGATGCTAATAAAGAAAGAGATTTCAGTTTTGATGTTAGAGATGGTGGACCAGTTCTTGAATTTTCCTATACTTTAAATGGTTCTAAGGTAACTTCTTGTTGTATACAATTACAGGCAGTAGATGCTATAGACAACGGCATCCATCAGTATGATACTGACCAGCCTCCAAGATATGTAAACAATACTAGCCTGGGGCATAGGATTGGAAGGTTGAACTTAGACTGGATTGAACCTGATCAGTCTAGTGCCAAAGAAGATGAAGCCTTTCATCGGGCAATGGAACTTGCTGGCTCTGAGTTCTTGGAGGTTTTTCTCCCTTCTATTCTATATGTCATCTAATTACAAAAATCAAGTGGTTCTGAACCTTCTTGGAGAATCATAAATGAAACTGAATATACATGTGGTTCTACCTTTCGACAGTGTGTTCATTTTCACGCGAAATCATGGTTACCAGCTCGGTCAATTGTTATGGAGTGTCTTACAAAACGGCATGATGTAGACTCCAGTGGAGAAATCATGAAGCTCAGTAAACAATGTCCAGTAAGTTAAATTAGTTCCTTTACATACCTATCATCTATGTCGTGGTTTCGGGTTAGAATTTGCTAGATGGATTAGAATTGATGAAATGGTGGGATTAGTTTTCAAAGTTGTAAGAGTTTTGTGTAATTGACAGTGGAAACTCCATATATTTGAGCTCGAGGAAGAAATGAAGATTGATCCTCCCATAAAATATGTTCTTTACCAGGTACCACCGGGTTTATGCAACTTACAATGTTGTAAGCTTTAATTCTCTTAAAGCCAATGAGTGTGTATGCGGATTTGTGCAGGATGATAGAAGCGAAAACTGGAGAATCCAAGCAGTTTCGGTTTCACCAGACAGGTTTGAGAGCCGGAAAGCTTTGCCATTTTCTTGGAGGGGTCTAGAAAAGGAGAAGCTCTCAGAGGAAAGCTCAATTCCAGGCTGTGTTTTTGTGCACATGAGTGGTTTCATTGGTGCAAACCGGACCTATGAAGGTGCCTTAGCAATGGCAAGAGCCTCTTTGATGTCTTAGTTTCTATGCATATCCAAAGATCAGTTCTTTGGTTTGAACCGGTTCCTAACTTCCTATACATAGAATCGGAATGGTCACTATACTGGTAATGAATTTTATATACTGTATCAGGATCAATAATTTTCATATTAAAAATTTTCTATATATATGTTCTAATTTCTAGTTTTTCATTAGGGATATGATGAGAGGTTGAATTAAAAGGAGAAACTTGTCATGAAGACATATAGCAGTTACATACATTCAAAGTTGTAAGACCTCTCAAACAATTTAGAAGTTTAAAAAAAGATAAAAGATGTGAACTTCTCTTTTGTCAAGAGTAAGATTTTAATTAATACTCATATTTAAAAGTATCCTTATAAAATTATCTTTGAATCAAAATCCACCATAAACGTAAATAATGTGATCCTATTTCGTTACAAATTTTTTATTGAAGTATATTAATGTATATAGTATATTTATTATTTAAATAGTGAAACTCACCGACTTCACGCTTACGTGTACGATAACCGCGTCGTGCAGGATAATTTCCACACTAATTGGTTTGGTACAATCGCGCATTCCACTCCGTAACATTTCCATCTTCTTCTTCTTCTTCTTCTTCTTCTCGGTGGCTCTAACTCTTTAGCTCTGAGAGTGAGAGAGAGAGAAGCAAAAATGGAGGTTTTCTATTACTTGGTGTTTGGAGCCATGGCCGCTGTAGTAGCGGCGTTAGAGCTAAGCAAATCAAACAAGGATCGGATCAACACTTCTTCTTCCTTCAATTCTTTCAAGAACAATTACCTCCTCGTTTTCTCTATCATGATGGGTACGTATCTCCGCCATTATCGCTTTAAATTCGAAATCCGTTTCTACACATTCGTCTCGCTTTTCGCTCTCTTAATCAGCTCTGTGATACGTCGGCACCTACAATTTCGATTGCTGTTTCCTGTCATCGATCTGATCTAAGTAATACTTTCTATGTCTATCATTATTCGGAGTTTGGACGAGACTTCATTTCTCGAGTTCTTCTTTTAGTGTCATCCACTTGTTTGCTAGATCGAATCCAGAAGCCGATACAATTTATGCATACGATTTTCTTCATCCGTTGATTAGATTTCTCATACTAAATCTGGTATCTGATTTGAATTTTGCTCTTCCTAAATCTGGTACCAGTTATTGACTATAGTGGCAGATTCGTTTTATGCGTCATAATTAGGTTTGATCAAATGTGTCGTAGATCAAAGATTGGGATGATGATGTTGATGGAATATTTAGGGCGAGTGACTATTTACCTGATTTCATTATGTGTTTTTCTTTCTATGGGATTTTGATCAATTGAACAAGATGATACTGTTATTACGAATAATGAAACAAACTATTGATGGTAGTATCTTGTTCTTGAATGCATTGATGAGTTAATTTGAAGCTGATACACACGTATATATGTATGATTATGTTGTTACAGCTGGGGACTGGCTTCAGGGTCCTTATGTGTATTACCTTTACAGCACTTACGGTTTTGGAAAAGGAGATATTGGTCAGCTATTCATTGCTGGTTTTGGTTCATCAATGTTGTTTGGAACCATTGTTGGATCTCTTGCTGACAAACAGTGAGAATGCTTTCTCTCTTATGTTTTAAGTCCGTGTTATTGGAGGAGAAACTATGTTTTAAGGCAACTAATAATTTGTGTGTGTTGGATTCAGGGGTCGGAAGAGGGCATGTGTTACATACTGCATAGTTTATATACTAAGCTGCATCACCAAGCACTCTCCACAGTACAGAGTTTTGATGGTTGGCCGTATCCTGGGTGGTATTGCTACATCTCTCTTATTTTCAGCATTCGAATCTTGGCTCATTGCAGAGCACAATAAGGTCAGCCTTAGCTTGATTTTTTTTTTTGGTCAGCCTTAGCTTGATTACTCTTGTTTTTTTATACATATAATCATGTGCATTTTATAGTCGGTCTAGGTATTCGAGCTGTATTTTTTCCGTTTGATTCCTGCGTAAACTCCCGTAAATACTTTGTTGGTGGTTTGATAGAAACATAGCATTCCGCCAAACCTTGTCTGTTTCATGATTAGCTTGATGAATGCCACAGTTAAGACGATTAGTTCTCGATGACTGTAAATTCTTTTGACTTTAAAGTGTCTAGCACATGTCAAAGCTCACTTGCTATCTTGAACCAAGTTGTATAAAGAAGAAAGTAAAGACTAATAACTTTTGAGAGGATTCCTTAGTTTTAGCCATGGCCTGATATCAAATTTTCTCATTTCTGAACAATTATGCAGAGGAACTTTGAGCAACAGTGGCTGTCACTGACATTCTCTAAGGCTGTGTTCCTTGGGAACGGTCTGGTGGCTATTCTCTCGGGATTGTTTGGCAATCTTCTTGTTGACACTTTTTCCTTTGGTCCTGTTGCTCCCTTTGACGCGGCTGCGTGCTTTCTTGCAATTGGAATGGCCATCATATTGGCAACATGGTCTGAGAATTTCGGAGATCCATCTGACAGCAAAGACTTGCTGACTCAGTTCAAAGTTGCTGCCATAGCAATTGCTTCAGGCAGGTTCAAAGTTAGCTTTAAAACTGTTTATTCAAAGGCTTCTCAATACTTTGTCTCCATTCATCTCATCCTGCATTTATTTGCAAGCTGTGTTTCCTCATTTTCTCTGACACAATCTATGATGATTCAGATGAAAAGATTGCATTGCTTGGCGCTATTCAGTCTCTATTTGAAGCCTCGATGTACACCTTTGTATTCCTCTGGACTCCAGCTCTTAGCCCAAACGACGAAGAAATTCCACATGGCTTCGTCTTTGCAACCTTCATGTTGGCCTCGATGTTGGGAAGTTCACTTGCAGCTCGTCTCATGGCTCGCTCATCTCTCAGAGTCGAACACTACATGCAAATTGTCTTTCTAGTCTCTGCTGCTTCACTTCTTCTTCCCATTACAACAAGTGTATGTCTCAGAGTCTGAAGCTTCATTGTTACACTTAAATTTATTAAATCTTTTATATGCACATTAATCATATAACAACGTGTGGAACAGGTTTTGGTGACGCCATCAAAGGTGAAAGAGGAAGGGTTGTCGTTAACTAGCTCCATTCAGCTACTTGGTTTCTGTGTTTTCGAGGCTTGTGTCGGAATATTTTGGCCTTCGATAATGAAGATGAGATCACAGTATATTCCTGAAGAAGCACGAAGCACCATAATGAATTTCTTCCGTGTTCCGCTCAACATTTTTGTCTGCATCGTCTTGTACAACGTAAGAAAAGTCAGGTCTTCATCTTCTTTACCAAATAAGAGAGTTCAAGCTAATCTGGAAGATTTTTTTTTTTTTTTTGTTTATTGGTTCCACAGGTGGATGCATTTCCGATCACAATCATGTTTGGTATGTGTTCGATCTTCCTCTTTGTAGCCTCCATATTACAACGGAGGCTTATGGTCATCTCCGAAAAGCCAAGTACGTTCCATTTTTTCTCTCGTGGTCTTACATATACATATATAGTCCAAAACTCTGAAGAAATTACGGCCATTTATAGTTAAAGAGTATAGCAAAATAGAAACCAGGTTGTATTAGTTTGTTTGTGGTAAATGGTAAATGTTCCATTGGGTGCTTATTAGAGCTCTCTATGTTTTATTGCAGAGGCAGAAGATTGGAGTCCGATGAAGGAGCGAAACTCGGAAGTTGATCCTCTTAACCTCTGATCATGTTCCACTCCTAAGCTCATAATTCCTAATTTCATTTTTGGTGATTCCTCTCCTTTTTTTTTTTTTTTTTTTTTTGGTGAGAAATAGAAAAAGAAACAATCAGAAGGAAGAAAGGTAATGGTTAGCGTTTTACATGTATGGTTAGTGATGCTGATTGTTTGATAGGGGTATGTAACTCTAAATTTACCTTGACGCACAAATCAATTACCAATCAAAACTTATAATTTTACATGTTTACAGTTTGTGAATTTCTTTCTCGAAATATATATTTTTATTTATATGAAGTTTGACAGTAATTTAGTAGAGTTCTATACTGTTTTCTTTTTAACCAAATAGAGAACTGAATTGGAATGTTTGAGGTTCAACGTAAAAGGAGAAGCAAGAGTGTTTTTGGTAGCGAACGGAGATATCTAAAAAGAGAGAGATTTAGTTTCTTTTTTTTTTCTTTTTTTCAGCGAGAGATTTAAAACTTAAAAAGGAGTTATTGATTTAGGATTTAAATAGAGTTTCAAAGACTTTAAATATTATATTAGTTTGTGATTTGTAAAAAGTCATTTAAAATCTTAACAAATTTGGGTTATTTTGGATTCAGACTTTTATAAAATCAATAAAAGTTTTGTGTTATTCAATTAAAACAAAAGAATTTAGGATTGTTAATGAATTTAAATATTATGTTATTGGTTCATGATTTTATACACTTTCTTCACAAAATAAAGTCATGGAAAGTATCACAAAAATACATAGATTATTTGGAGGACTTTACAAGATTTTAGAAAACTAATCAACAAAACTATAGAATACTCTCTAGCAATCTTTAAAAATTTTTCACTTATTCACTTTTGAAGATTTTGTCAAAGTCTTCAAAATTAAATATAAATAAGAATCCAATAACACTTAGTTTCAATAGTATCAAATACTTGGAAAAATTATCTTTTACTGTATTAAAAAATTAAATGCACATTTAACCAAAAAAAGAAAAATTCTCTTATGCATAAATTGTTATTTTGCCAACACATTATTTCTTTTTTTGGTTAAAACCAACACATTATTTCTTTTTTTGGTAAAAACCAACGGGACGATGCATATATATAGAAGTCCAAACACCCAAATAAAGAATTTCACACTGTGGAAAAAAAAAAAAAAAAAAAAAAAGAATTTCACACTTAAGATCGTGTGTTATCGGGGGGAAAAAAAAGCCTTTTGAAGATGAAGCTGGTGGTTCTCATGTCGTTCTTGCTCCTACTTCCCTTGTTTTCTTCAGGTAATTAAATTTGTATAAAAAGAACATTTTAAAACATCTAAGGAAAGATTACAGATGCGTGATATATTATAATATTAACGGTTAAAAACTGTTATTTGATTTTCAAAAAGGTTTGCAAAATAGTTTTTACATTTTTAAGATCGATCTAGTCTGATGTTACGGATTTCACACTTAAAATCTAATAATATGATTGATCAGTGATCACGCTATAGCCTATAGGTATTAGTAAATAATCATATAGCTAGTATGAAGAATTCACATATTTGTTTTTAGGGTTTGAAAAGGACCATGGAGTTACTCTTACCGACCAATATTCCTTAAACAAGGTAAGCAATCTCATTAGATTGTAAAATACTTATTTTTCATCGATGTTTCTTTTCTCCCACATTTACATTGTCAATCTTTAAAGAAAAAACAACATATAATAATTGTTGTGAAAATTTGTTTTTTTTTTGGTAAAAAATTTACCAAAACAAAAAGTAATTGTTGGTGAAGCAAAATAAAACTATGTAATATATAGGTTGAAGAGACTGTTCAAAACATCGTCATGGATTACCCGGAACCAGGACCAAACCCAAGACACGATCCGACAAAACCGGGCTACCCTGGAAATCCTCCGCCACCACCGCCGCAGATGAACTAAGGATCATGATGAAGCAAATATATGACAATCGGATAATTTCATCTTTATGATTATGATATGTACCGTTCAATGTTTTGAGACCCGGACCGGACCGCCCGGTCGGCCCGGTTCAACCGCGACCCAGACGTTCTCCCGGTTCGGGTTTAGTGCTAAAATTCGGCAATCATAAAACCGGAAAAACCCAGAAAAACCCGCCAACCACCCGTGACCCGGTGACCCGGTGAACCGGTTCAACCATCGGATAATGGTTCAATAATTTTTTTTTTTGATTTTAAGAATAAAATATAGAATTTTAATGAATTTCAGTTATTTTTAAAATCAATTCAACTTTTCTTAATCTTTTAATGAAGATACAAATGCTGAAAACTCTAATAATATTTTACTATTTTTTAATCTTTTGATTATACTTTTATAATTTTCTTCTAGTTATCTAAAATATATTTGACTAAACTATGTCATTTTTTATTTTTTCAGTTTTATTTAGATTTAAAGTTTTTATTACTTTATTATTCTTGTTAGACTTCATATTTTGTTAAACTTAGTATGGTTATTTTTATTTTTATAATTACATCTATACATATAATATCTATAAATATATATAAATATATTAAAATAAAAAAATCGGTTGACCCGCGGTCGAACCCGGTTGACCCGATGACCCGGTGACCCAGAAGGTAATCCGGTTCACTGTCCGAGTCGGGTATCAAAACACTGGTACCGTTAAACTAATTAATCATTTTGATAAATAAAAAAATCATTCGAGTATTGAACTAAATTTAATTACATTTCATCTTTATTATATTTGTTGTTTTAATATAATAAATTCGATTTGTAGTACTTTAGGAAAGTATATATTGAAAATTTTAATATATTTAATACATAATAAATATATTTAATTAATTTTGAAAATAATAATTATGGTAAATTATTTAAAAGTAAAATGTCTTTGGTTATTAATTTTAAAATAATAAACACAAAGATAATATGATTAATAGTGTTTAGTCAAAAGGATAACTGAATATATATATATATATATATATATATATATGAATATAATTGTGTGTTTGATATATAATAAGGATTAGTAAGTCCTTTTTAATATATAAAAGATATCGGAAATTCGATTTAATGTTTTGGTTTATGATTTTAAATCTAGGGGATTGAAAAGAAAATCTTGTTTTAAATAATACAGGATTCTAGTCAGTGTTTTGGTTTTTTATTTTTCAATAAACTAAAAATAAATTCTAATTTTAAATTATTATGTAATTCTAGTCAGAGTAATGATATAGCTTTAATATCTTACCAAATTAAGTTTTATATATTTCATTTAATTTGTGATACACACATCAGCATATTTGACTGAGACGTGTATTTTATAGGTCAAGTAAGAGAAAATTAACTTCTTTTTTTTTTTTTTTTTGATAACCTAGGATTCCTAACGCTCGCCGACAGAGCAAGGGTCCACGTGTTTGCACCGCTATCGGTTTTCCGACACAACAAGGGTCCACGTGTTTGCACCGCTATCGGTTCGCTCAGACTAGCTACGTGGGCGGCCAAATGGTTCTCCACTTGTCGGCTCCTGAAACGCTGCAACCCGTATGTGAATACCGAAGTGGCCGTGCCTCGAACCCTGGTGGCGGAAGTCACAGCTGTGACCCCTTTACCGCTAGGCCACAAGGCCCGGTTGAAAATTAACTATTAATATAGGAGGATACTAGATTTGTTCCTCCAAAATCATCATTAAAGAAGGAATCCATGAACCAGCACCTTTTCACTTTTTCACTTAGTTATTTCATCTTTATGTCCAGTTTAATTACTCGTATTTAAAGAAAATTTAATCTCAATACATTTCTATATATTCATCCCCTTCCCAAACGTGATTCTTATATCTACAAAGATGAAGTTAGTGGTTTTCTTCTCGTTCTTGCTCATGTTTTCACTGTGTTCTTCAGGTAATCATACTTTAAAATTAATAAAGTTGATATTTAATTAGAATTCATTAGTTAAGTTATAGAGTAGCAATTTTGTATGCTATAAGAAAATTTTCAAAAATTATTTCTGATATTAAAAAGGATTTATATCAAGATATAGTCTTATTTTAAGAATATCACATCTAAAATTTAATAATATCGTTTTTACGTTTATATAATAATATGATTTATCTTTGATGGGAAAAAAAAATGATTTATCTTTTTTTTTGTTTTTTTTGACATCAGAATATGTTTCATCGATCCTAATACAAATATTAATATTCGTGTTCCATACTTTTTCTTAGGGTTTAAAGAGGACTATGTAGTTACTAATAACGATCAATATTCCTCAGCGAAGGTATGCAATAAAATAAAATAAAAAATAGTTTTTGGTCAACAAATAAACGAATATTTTAATTTCATATGTTTATTGACTAATAATAACTTTGTCATCATTTAAATAGATCAATTTATAGTAATTGTTGGTGGCTCCAAAATATGTAATACAGGTTGAAGAGAGTATTGAGAATCTGATGGACTATCCAAGACCGGGTCCCAACGTACCTGGACGACGTTTTCGTGGACGTCATCATCCTCCGCATCCTATGAATTGAAGAACCCATAATGGAGAAAAAAATTGTGTAATATTGCATCAATCCATCCTTACAATTATAAAAAGAAAATCATTACAGACAGTTATCCATGAATAGAGTGTCTGAAAATTATAAATCCAATAATCTATGAATCATCAATTGATAAATTCTATATATCTATTTGGTCCCATGATTCGAAATTTACGAAATACACTTTTTAGTTCGATTTTGAAAACGCTAAAATAAAAATTTCATGATGCAACATCTAATGTTAATTATTTTTATTTTTCATTCACTTTTTTAAATTGTTACAAAGATAGGAATTCGACAACTGGTTACTTTTCTAATGTAACGATGTTCACTTTTGTTTGTTCATCAATTTTTCATTCTTCAATTGGCACATCTAATTTTAAACTATTGAATTATTGGTTTGATCACTTTAAAACTTAAAAATTGTTTGACATGTGTTGTAATCTAATACTTATATAAGATATAAATAATCATAGCTAGTTATATATTACAATATCAGTTACAATATCACAAGTTATAGATACACCTTGTCACGTGTCAATTTTTTTTGTTCTTTAACTGATTTTCTATTAAATAAAATAAAATGGTTTATTAAAAAGGCTCCTTAAGGTTGTTTTTGGATGAAGTATACGGTTAAGAACGTTCATTATTTCACTTTTAGGGGAGAAAGAAAAGAGGATGAAGAAAAAGATATACTTCTAATTATGAATCGGAACCAAGCTCGGAGGATGTTAAAGTCCCGAACTTCATCTTCTAAGAGTAGATGCTTTGTTTCTTACATGGAAATATACAATTTTAAAGATTAGAGATTTCCCCTCATGCATCCTTTTTGGTTTCTCTCCCTCCCGAGCTCATAGTTTGCTGTTTGCCACGCAATCATAAGAGCTCTTAAAATGGATGAATTCGAAGAAGAAGAGGTGAGCCAATCTAGAATGAAAGATCTAGAGGAACCTGAAAATAAGAGTTGAAGTTTTTACAGGATTGCTGCTCATACCATGTCACTTGTCATATTCTGGAAAAAAAAATAGCAGAAATCACTCTTTTAATGTTTTTTTTTTAAAGACTTTTTGCTCTGCTCCTAGTTAAGAACGTTCATTATTTGATAGCATAGGGTTCTTCTTGAAGCAAACAGAGATAACTCAAAAGGAGAGCGGTTAGTATTATGAATTACAAACGGATATGAATATCAGAACATGAATATGAAAGTATCCTATGAAAAACAACACTTTCATCCTACACATCGTTTTGTATAACCCTAGCTAAAGGTTTTATAAAATAAAAAGTTTGTGAGAAAGATTCAAGTAATCAAACGTCCAAGTAATGGTTTAACGTTTCTTGTACTACAAGAGATCCAGCGTTTGTAATGACGGGGAATGTCACTAGTGAAATTTTTTTTTTTTTTTTTTTTTCCAGCTCTAGTGAAAAGTTTATCACATACGTTTTAATGTTTTTCTATTTATTTTCCTATATATAGCTCATATATTATTACGAGTTGAACTCAAATTATGACACAAAATCGTTTTTAATACAAACTACTAGATCACAAAAATATTTTGAAATGTGTCGTTTATGATTTTTATGTACACGACAAAATCTATATAGTAATTAATTACTAATTTATAAAAAAAATCATTAATTATTTATGTGTAGAAGAGACTATAAATCATTCATGGTTGATTACTATTTTTTTGGCTCTTATTGGTGACCACTTTTGAGGAAAGGAATGAAAAGGAATGGATTGTTCCTCTTTGTTCCTCAATTTTTTTTACCATTTACATGAATCTTTTATCCAATTTTCAGACATGTGGGCCCTACTATATTCCTCTTCATTCCTAAAAAAAAAAGGAACCATAGAACAAAAATGTTCCTCTCCAAAATTGTAGAGGAATGATGAGGAACATGAGGAACAAAAATTAAATTCGTTTTTATATTAATAAATAATTTTAAAATAGTTTTAATGATAATATTTACATTTCTATATATAAATACTTTCATATTTTTATTATATATATAAATAAAATAATAAATTCATCATAAATTTTACTTTAAAGTAATGTTATAACTATTACTACTTAAATAATTTAAAAATATATTATAAACTCAAATTTATATTATAATTTTATTTATATTAATATTAAAATATAAATAAATTTATATTAATGTTTTCTAATAAATATTCAAATTTTTATTATAATTTTATTTTGAATTAATAGAAATAATTTAAATTTTAAATGAAATTTCTGAACTAAACTTATTCAATAATTTTCTTTTAATTATAGTATTTTAATTTTTTTTTTTGTTACCATTTACAATGAAAGTTTGTTCAGTTTTCCATCTGCAATATATTCATGTTCATTCCTCATTTTACTCATTTTCCTGTTCTTTTTGTTCATTTGTTTTCATTCCTTTTTTCATTCATAATGTTTTTTTATTGGTTACCAATCGGAGCCTTTGTGAGTGTGACCTCGATAATTACACTATTGTTATTGATTAAAGCCTTAAAGGTATACCTTATATATACATATATATATATATATATTACTTAATATACTCTTATTCTCTTGTTTTAAAATTTTTATTTTATATGATGATTAAGTAATATACTTATAACCTAAGAATCTATTTTTCAATATATATAATCATTAGTCGAAACTTTGAATATCACTATTGAAGAGTGTTTTTCTTTTTAATCATAATATAGTTTTAAGACATTCAGATATATATATTTCTTATTTTGTAATTATTATTTTTTAGATATGATTTATAATATTTGGGAAACTATTTGATGAATATTGTCTGGAAAGAAATCTTCAACCAAAAGATTTAATTTGAATTGTAGTAAATGCGTAGTGCGTAGTTATTGAAGACCTATGGGCATATACATAATGGTAAATATCTATTTTGCCAACACATTTTTCCACCAACTGGTAATTACGAACGTGCGCATATATATATGTATATGGGTTCGTTCCAAACAACAAAACTAACATATATATCTTGGTGTTATCAGAAAAAACCAAAAAAAGAAAAAAAAAAATGCTTTTGAAGATGAAGCTGGTGGTTCTCATGTCGTTCTTGCTCTTGCTTCCCTTGTGTTCTGCAGGTAATTTAATTTGAATATAGAGAATAACATCTAATTAAGTAAAGGAATGATTACATGAGTTGCATGATATTTAAAGGTGTAAAAATGTTATATGATTTTCAAAAAGGCTCTGCAAATATTTTTTCATTTTTGATATCCAAGATCTGGTTTGGTTATTCACTGAATTCACTTTTTTTTAGCGTTTGGAGAGGACCATGGAGTTACTCACACCGACCAATATTCCTTAAACAAGGTAAGCAATCTCATAAAATAAAATGCTTACTTTCATAGAATTTTCTTTTCTCTCATATTTATTGATTAATAATAGTACATATTTTCAGTCATTTGAAGAGAAACCAGCCTGATGTAAAAAAGAAAAAAAGAAAAAAAAGTCAATGTTGCTGATGCAAAATTAATAACATGTAATGTAGGTTGTGAAATTTTACCAAAACAAAAAAGTCAATGTTGCTGATGCAAAATTAATAGCATGCATGTAATGTAGGTTGACGAGACTATTCCGACGATCTTGGATTATAAGGAACCAGGCCCAAACCCAAAACACGATCCGAAAACACCCGGTCATCCTCCACTGTCACAGCAGAAGAACTAGTAGTCATGATGAAGCAAAATAGTATCCCTGTAAGAGAAGTGAGAGAAGAATAAAAAATCAATTTAAACAATAAAAAACGAAGAAGCAAAAATTTGTAATATGATGACTATATACTGATGATATGTAATTATCAAACTAATCACTTGAAGAATAAATATAATGGTATAATAAATATGGCCAGAGAATTGGTCAGTTGTTTGAATCTTTGTTTCTTCCTTAGTTATTAATATAATAAATTTGTGACTTAACAAATGTGATCTACGGATCAGTTGATCGGGAAAATTACACATTTCAGTTTTGGTTTTGAAAACACTACAGAAAAATATTGATGACCCAATGTCTACCAATACGTTCATTTATCTTTCAGTAATTGCTACAACTACTATAAAGTTATTATATGTGTTTTTGTTTGCTTATAAATTTGTTTTTTCAATTGACACCCCTAATTTTTAAGACACTTTTTGTGCCAAGATGACAAGCTCAGAGAGATACCTCCTCCCGAGTTCAGTCTTTTCAGTTTTCAATATGATCTCATGTGAATTCCTCCTTGAGATAACCAGAACCAAAAAGTCTAATATGTATGATATTAGAACCAAGAACCAATGAAATATTTACATTCTTAGCAAAAAAAAAAAAAAGTCTAATATGTAGGAAACTGAAAGAAAGAAAAACTTACCAATTCATATTATATTCACTCTCGTAACGTATAATTTGTCAAGAAAACCCCGCTTAATTAATATAAAATAAATTTACACTATTATTTGAACTTTGAAGATAGTAGAACAATCTTTATTATATATATATATATATATATATTTATATATTTATATATTCTTATTCTCTTGTTTTATTGATTTTATTTTTATATGATTAATTAATACACTTACCTAAGAATCCATTTTTCAATATATTTAATTATTAGTCAAAACTTTGAATAGGGCTGGGCAACTAAACCGTAACCGAATAACCGAACCGATCCGAACCGAAAAATCAGGATTCGGTTCGGTCTTGGATAGTATGAATAAACCGATTGGTTGTTATATTGAGTAGACCATGGTTTCGGTTCGGTTTAGGTTTGTAACCGATAACCGATGGTTAACCGAACAAATCAAAAGCAAAAGAAATATCAAATATATATGTAAGTATATTTGCCCAGCTCATGATATATCGATATCGATAATCGATTATTCACTATCGATTAGGAGATTTGTTGTTTGATACTGTGATATTCCGATATCGACATCATATATATACCCTCTCTAAACCTAAATTGACAAACTGGAAACACCAAATCCAATTATCAACCCATCTTCTTCGCCTCTGTCGTCGTCTTTGACTTCGACAATTCAATCAAAGGTATGACTTTGATTCCTCTCTTTTAATTTCTGAATGACTTTGATTCCTAAAACTAAAAGGCTAAAACTTGAATCTGTTTCTATTTCTATATGATTTCGATTCCTAAACTAAAAGTCTAAAACTTAAATCTATTTCTATTTATGTATGACTTTGATTTCTTAGTTTCATAGTTCTTTTACAGTTTGCAATTTTGCATGTGTAAAATTGTGTTCAATTTTTGAGTATTTGACATCACGTTTTTGAATTTTAAGTATTTGGTTTTTGGTATCTCTGTTTCTTTACTCGTTTCTCTGTCTCTTTGGTTTTAACTTTTTTACAATTGTTTGTTAATTATCATCTTGTATAATACTTAAACTGGCCACGTGAGTCTTTGCAATCTAGCTTCTAATACGGTTATAAAAATCCCACACAAAAGTGTTTAATACTGAAAGTGACGACCAAAGTATAAACATCATATCTATTATTATTAAAATTAATAATGGGGAATGTCATGTTGCGCACTGTTGTTTACAATGTAATTACAGATACAATAATGATTTCACTAACTAGAATCACGACCAAAGATATTGTATGTGGAGACAATTATGATTTTTCCTCAAAACTAATGATGGGAACCTTATCTCAGGCCTAGTAAATACTCTGTGACTATGTAACTCAAGTTGTGGAGTGTGGATTGCTTTGGAGTCTTGGCTTAAAGGGAATTGACGAATGGTTGGGTCCAGATTCAACTTAATTTACTGTTTTTGTTTTGTTTTTCACTTGGATTCTTAGAATTTTAGTTGTTTGGTTTGGTCATTGTTAAACTATTATGTTCTTCTTCTCTTGGTTACTTTGCTTTTTGTGACTTATTTGGAATATTTATCAGGTTTTAGACTTTGACATTTCAACAAACATTATTTTGAATTTTTTTGGTTATTATCCATACCGAACCGAACCGAATTGTAACCGACCGAACCGAACCGAAAACCTCTTTGGTTGTTAAATGGTTAGTATTTACCTATACCCAAACTAACCGCAACCGAGCAGAACCGAACCGAAACCGACCGGTTAACCGAATGTCCAGCCCTAAATGAAAATCTTTGAATATCACTGTTCAAGATTATTTTTCTTTTTAATCATAATTAAATAGACGTTGAATGGTTGTAGATTTTAAAGTTTTTTTCTATTTTATTTTTTTTTCCAAAATTTTACTTTATATCCAATCAAGATTATGAAAAAAAAGTTTTTCAATAAAATAGAGAATCTAGATTTTGGTAGTTTTTTGTCAATGTTTTTCTTAAAAAATATAATTTTTTAATACAAAATCTAAAAACCAGAAATCAAAATCCAAAAAGCAAAAACTATAATATTAAAACCACTCAAAAACTTGTAAACATTCATGGCTATATATATAGTTTTAAGACATTCAAATGTTCTTATTTTGTAATTATTATTTTCTAGATATGATTTATTTTATAATGGGAAACTATTTGTTGAATTTAAATATGTTACTTGTCTGAAAAGAAAATCTTTAACCAAAATATACATAATGGTAAATATCTATTTTGCCAACACATTTTTCCACCAACTGGTAACGACGCATGTATATATATATATATGTATATGGGTTAGTTCCAAACAATAAAACTAACATATATATCCATATATATTTTGGTGTTATCGGGAAAAAAATTCTTTTGAAGATGAAGCTGGTGGTTCTCATGTCGTTCTTGCTCTTGCTTCCCTTGTGTTCTTCAGGTAATTTAATATGAATATAGAAAATATTTTTAAAACATCTAATTAATTAAGTAAAGGAATGATTACAGTTGCATGATATATTAAAGGTGTAAAAAACTGTTATCTGATTTTCAAAGAGGTTCTGCAAATTATTTTCATTTTTGATGATATCCAAGATCTAGTATGGTTGTCCAATAAATTCACTTCTTTTTAGGGTTTGGAGAGGGCCATGGAGTTACTCACACCGACCAATATTCCTTAAACAAGGTAAGCAATCTCATTTCATAGATTTTTCTTTTCTCTCATATTTATTGATTAGGAGTACATATTTTCAGTCGTATGAAAAGAAATCAGCGTATGATAACTATTGTGAAATTTTACCAAATTACCAAAACAAAAACTATTGTTGCTGATCATGCAAAATTAATATCTTGTAATGTAGGTTGACGAGAGTCACGAGACTATCATGGATTATCCGGAACCAGGTCCAAACCCAAAACACGATCCGAGAAAACGTTTTCCTCCGCCACCGCCGCGGAAGAACTACTAGTCATGATGGAAGCAAAATGGTATCCCTGTAAAGGAAGTGAAAGTGGAATAAAAAAAAAAAATGAAGAAGCAAAAATCTGTAATATGATGACTATATGATATGTACTATCAACCACATCACTGGAATAAATAAAATGGTATAATAAATTTGGTCAGAGAATTGGTCAATTGTTTGGAACTTTGAATCTTTGATTTTTTTTCCTTAGTAGTTATCAATATAAGAAATTTGTGATTCAACAAATTTGATCTACAGACAACAGATCAGTTGATCGGAAAATTTACGCATCTTACTTTCAATTTTGGTTTTCAAAACAATAAAAAAAATTGATGATCCAATTTCTACCACAATACGTTCATTTATCTTTCAGTAATTGCGCTTCAATTCTCTTTTTAAGGAAATTGGAAAGCCAATCACAGATTGTATACAAGATAAGGAGATCTACAACTACTATAAAGTTATTATATGTGTTTTTGTTTGTTTATAAATTTGTTTTTTCAATTGACACCCCTAATTTTTAAGACACTTTTTGTGCCAAGATGACAAGCTCAGAGAGATACCTCCCGAGTTCAGTCTTTTCAGTTTTCAATATGATCTCATGTGAATTCCTCCTTGAGATAACCAGAACCAAAAAGTCTAATATGTATGAAACTGAAAGAAAGGAAAACTTGCCAATTCATATTATAATCACTCTTGAAACGTATATTGACTCTTCCCCTCAAAATCCCACCCAATCAATTTTCCTACATCTAGACAACTATATAATGCACCATTAATTAACGAAAATTGGATATTTGGATGCTTCACCACACCTAATCAATTTTAAAACGTTTGACCCACCGTTGAAAACCTATGCATAATAAGAACAAGTTCAAAATTAGAAACATTCATACCAAATTTTTAAATGTTTTGATCCACCGTTGAAAACTACGTCTTTTTTTTTCTTTCTTTTTCCTTTGATATTTGGTGAATATTTAACTATATCTACCATATGCCGTCAAAAAAAAAAAATAAAAAAAAATAACTATGAATAGATTTTAGACTTAGATAACTATGTATATTAGAAATCCAAGTATTAGATGCATTTCCCCCTTAAAATAATGTTTTCCATTAAAAATTGTCTAATTATTATTATTATTATTTTTTTTTTTTTAAATAATTGTCTAATATACCATAAGAATACCAACATCAGATTGACCATAAGGTGTATAAATATTATATCAAACTCAACATTGTTTGTTTCATTCGATCTCTTTCTTCTTAACAAAGTTCCCCGTAAAAATGAATAAATCTTTGAACATCCTCACTTTCTTGTCCCTCCTTGCTATATTTTCTGGTAAGTATTCGTTTATATTTTATATTCCAATGCTAAAACCCTAATTTCTTCGGCATATATAGTATGAGATTATTGATTTTATTAATTTTGATCGTTGTAACAATCTACAGAACTATATAAATTACTTCAACTGTATATTAATAACAACTAATTTTACTCCAATTTAAACGCTGTAGGAATAACATTTCCAAATACTGTAACGGTAGAAAGTCGAAGTTTATTGAAGGAGGAGTCTATCTCGCATGTGATGCAGCAAGAGGTCGCTATGCATGTCGTACATCCGCAAAAACAGCCATGTCGGCCTGGGTGCAATTGGACATGCAACGTAGCCTTTGCGACAGGTTGTAAATGCATATGTTAAATTTTCTCTAAGCTAGTCTAATAATACCCATCATTATCTATTTGGACCTTATGTAAAATTAAAGTAAAAATCTATTTATTATATTTGCTAAGAACTTTAAAATAATGTTTAAGATCATGAATTTATATATTGTAATAACATGAAACATGATTATGACTTCTGGTGGAAACAAACTTGGTGGTTTGGTATAGTTTATGACTCAAAAAGAAAAACTCTGTAGCTTGTTCTTTTCGGTTTCAAACATAACCAAAATTTCATGTGTTCGGTTTGTTTTGAATTTTAAAAAATTGTAAAAATTCCATCCACTATTAATAGTAATTCGGTTTTACATTATCGAACAACAAAATAAATATATATTTTTCTCTATATTATATAATATATTTAATAGAAAAACAAAGAAATGGACAATTTTCCGGTTAAGTAACCCGCCTCCACGGATAAGTATTGGCCTTTCAGTATTCGTCCAAGAAAGTGTAGAGAGTGTCATCTTTCTTGGTTTTGCGTCGACTAAGCAAAGCCTTGAGCAGTCTTTTGCTCTTGCTCGGTTGTTGCTGCTCTGTTTCTTTCTGATGTTCTTTCTCGAATGCGACCCGGACCGAAGCTGATCTTCTTGGTTCTGATGGATACTGGAAAATGCAAAGGAAGAAGAATCAAGAAGGGATAAAATGATAAGACAAACACTTTTTTGGTAAAGAATTGTGTTTGAATCGAAGCTTTTATACCCGTATAGGAGTTATAGATCTGCTCTTGCTTGGTGTCGTTGGTCGGCTGATTGATGCTGACTTCCTGGTAGCGACTGATCCTGATCTTAGTAACGGAAACCGGTGCGGTGAAACAGATCTCTTATCTGATTATATCACACGCAAAAATGTAAAAAAGAAATCGGTTCTTTAGATTGTTATTCAAAGAAAAAAAAACAAGCTATTGCGGTTTTTACCTTGTTCTTTCTTTGGCATGGTGGAGGTAAACGAAAAGGTTGCTGATCGTTGAGGTGGTTGCCGCGGAGATGGAGTCTGAGATGTCGATTTTCTGCAAAGGAAATTAGATTGGAACACGGTTAAAATCATCGCGTTTGCAAATGTCGGTTTTGTGTTTTCCCGAGCAAGCGTTTGGAGTGTTTACCTAACGGGTGGTGGAGATGTTTCCCGGATTGTAGCACGAACAGCTTTAAAAGAGCGAGAGAGAAACCAAACCAATTAGGAGGAGATCTTGAATCTTGGATTGTGTACGACAGAAACATAGAAAATACCAAATTACCATTTCGGAATTGGTTCCAGTCATCAGCATCCTCTAAACTGCTTCCAAAGTACTTAAGCTTTTCAAGATTGGTAGTAGTCATAATTTCACCCGCTGATAAAGGATGCATCCATTGCTCGTGAGTCCCGGATATTTATAACCTGAGGGAGAGAGAGAGGGAGGGAGAGAAAAAGAGAACTTACCAGGTAAGATGTATCGTTTATGGAACTTTGGAGTGTCAATCACAAGAGATTGCTGTGAACGCCCTTCATGATCCATATATTCTTGGCACATCTTTAGCCTCTAACCATCATCCCATTGTTATTTTTTCCGACAGAAACAGAAAAGAAATTTAAAACTCGGTAACCCGAATAAGAAAAATCGAATTGACAAAGAACCTAAAGTAGGAACCTTTACGAATAAAAAAAACAAAAGTTTTGAGGAACTTTTATATACCTGTTCGATGCAAGATACTCGTAGTTCGGTCTCTGATACTTCATCGACTTTTTCATCGATAAAGTCGTTCACTTTATACGTAACAGAGCCTAAATGATCAACTGTATTCACCAAAGCTTTGACAGCATAGTCTTTCAGTGTATCTACAACTCTGCATTTAACATGAAAACAACTATTGAGAAAAAAACAAACATTTTTAAAGACACAATTAATCTGAAGTGCTGCTGAATACTAACTCACATCTGCTTTTTATCGTCGGTTGTGTAAGATAATTCGAAATACTCAGCTGCCGAATACAACTGCGCTCGCAGATTCTTCAAGTCCTGAGAAAAGAAGAGCAGAAAGACTTTCATTTATTTCCCAAATCAACCATCAAATATTTTGAAAAACAAGACATGATTGAACATTGTAGCAATACTTGGATCTTCAATCACAGAGAACATTAATTATCATTTCACTGTTGTATCGGCTTTACGCATAAAAAGAATGTTTGTGCTTGATCTCATTCTCCCTCTAATTCGGATGGAGACTTAAACAAATAGTTGATAACACAATATTTTGCAATTTATAATAAAAGAGCAAATAGTGATAACACAATATCTTGCAAATTCAGAATCTACCTGAAGACCATCAGAGAAGAGCATGCTTTGCTGCATAGAGAGCTCATCGTAATTCGATGCCTCATGGGACAAAGGCATTGTAGCCACTGCACTCTTTTGTTTTCTTTGACAGAGAGGAAGCAGATTCTCAATCTCGGTTTATCTTGACACTGTGGAAAAAAAAATAGCCAAAGTAAGAATGAAGATAAACCTCCATCTTCATAGCTGCCTCATCCTAGACTTTCCAAGAACAAATGAACAAAAGCGATTAAAAATCTTATTTGAAATGCTTTAATCAGAAAGATGTAAGAAGATCCAAGCAATCTATTCAAGAACAGGATATTTTCTCAGATAGTGATGTTCAAGATAGGTGATATTCAACCTGAGATTAAAAATTTCAAGAACAGGATCAAATTTCTCAGACAAAGCATCCTTCGAATGAGTGCATTCTATTTGCTCAGAAGTGTTACCATCATGGATTTAAAGAATAAGAACAAGACTTTTACTATCCATAGCTAATCTAATAAGAAGAAACAGACAAGAAGTAGAGTCCACAGCTCTCTACAGTAACCAACAGTTTGATCTAAAAGAACTAGATCTTCTTTGAATCTTTTATTAGTACTCTATTAAACTCTATTAAAAAATTACATACAATTCCCAGGAAGGAAACTATGGATTAAAACAAGACAACAAAAACAAAAAGAGAAACTTTGAGAGTAGGTGCAAAAACCATTTCAAAATGAAAAAAAAAAATTCTTTAAATAAAGTAATACAAATTTTCAACAACCACAGATCAACAAAAGTTCAGAAAATATTTTCGAAATTATCATTAACCCCTCAAGAACATTAAAAAACATATAAACAAGCAAGCAAAACGGACCAAGGTCAAGTTAAGTCCTGAGAAATTTGAGTAACCTAAAACCCTCAAGAATACAGGAAAAAAAAAAAGCTTTAACTTGTTATATGGTGAGAGAAGAAGTAGCAAAACACAATTCGAAGTGACCACTTTCCCATTTTGTTAAATCCTACACAAATCAATGACTATAAAGAAAATAAATAACCCATATGACAAAAAAGTTTCAACCTTTCAACTGAAATTGCAGATGATGAGAGTGATATCACACCTTCCAACTGTGATTATCCAATCAAACCCTCTCTATCTCTCTTGTTTCTCTTTGGGGTGTTTCTGCTCCAAGGACAGATCCAATTCGTCTGAGAAAAATGAAGATTCGAAGAGACAGTACAGTTCGAATGTCGACAGAGAACCCAAGAAGGAAATGTGAATTGATTGGGTGAAGATTTTAAGGAAGGAAGGAAGTGAGCGAGAGAACTCAAAACCTCAGACTTAACCCACTTTTGTGAGTTTGTCCCATCATTTGCGGAGAGAAACGCTCGCTCGTTTTTTTTTTTTTTTTTTTTTTTTTTTTTTTTATGTGATTTTTCTTCTTTTTAAATCAATTTTCCTATATATGCATTTCACAAAACAAAAAGTTGTCAAAAGTAATTTAAAAAAAAAAAAAAAATCAATACTGTCAAAACGAACTATAATTTCGTCCTATCTAATCCATTTAGTAATAGGCTAAACTATATTTAATTTTAAGTATTATATAAGTCAGTCCGTTGCCTATGTCATTTATTTCGTTTAAGACATACTATTTGTACGAGATCCTTTCTTTTTACAAATTAAACTATAGCTCTAACTCTATAGTATATACTATATAGAATGATTTATGTCCCGACTTGCAGAGTGCAGACTCTCGAATATCGACTCTCATCCACTCTTTTACATATCAGTTTTAAACATATTTGATTGATTGATCTGGTGGTAAATCCTCGAAATGTACCACCATTAACTGTGGTTTGAACTCCAATGCGGAGATGGAAAAATGGTCAAGATATTAGACCAAGCTTATGATCATGTCGTGCGTGAGTAGGACAACAATTTCATTTACATTTTTAACAAAATAACTTTTGGGAAAAATAATAATAAAAATAAATAACTTTTAGGAGAAAAGAAAAAAAAAGTGAAAAACATGCAATGATTTAAGGGATGCACGTCTTTGAAGTTTGAACAGCCATGTAACTGAGCTCATCTTTAATCTTTATTATTACTTTTTAAAATAAAAACTATAATTCCATGATTTATGATTAAATTTTGTTTTTCTTAATGAATGTAAAGTTTATTTAACGAAAAAACTGTTTTACAATTATATGCAATTTTTTATAGACATGTTGACAAGTCAAAAGACACATTACTAAATGTGTGAAGTCACGTTTGGATAAATTTATTGTTGGAGTAAGCTTGAAGATGAAGAAGGCGGTTTAAGCAAAAGGATCCTAATTCTACCGAGTAATGGAAATCAATCAGGATTAGGAAAAGTTCTATTTAGGAGATATCTAAATAAGTTAGTTTTTACTAATTGAAATTGGAAATTGATTGTGAGTTCTCTCTATATAAAGAGTTGCCAAAGTGTGGTATACCTTTAAGAGATTAGAGAGAAAGAGTTTTGAAAGAGAGAACAAAGTTGAGAGATTGAGAGAGCTTAAGGTTTTGAGTGATTTTCCTTAAGATTAATAAAAGAGAGTTATTCTTTTATAAGCTTGAATTCTTTTATCGTTCTTGTCTTTGAGATTCTATATTTGGTATCAGAGCGAGGTTAAGATCCAAACAGAGAAAAGAAAGTTTATTCACACGTGAGAAAGAAAAACATCAAATTGCAGACATGGGAGATATCGTTGCAGTCAAACCAAAGGAAGGAGGAACTTCCTCAATCAAGTGTCCGATGTTGAACAGCACGAACTACACTGTGTGGTCTATGAGGATGGAAGCCACGCTGAGAGTGCATAAGGCCTGGGAAGCTATCGAGCCCGGATCTACTGATGAAGAAAAGAATGATGTGACCAGAGCTCTCCTTTTCCAATCAATTCCTGAATCACTAATCTTGCAAGTCGGAAAACAAAAGACTGCTAAAGGTGTTTGGGATGCGATTAAGACAAGGAATCTTGGAGCTGACAGAGTGCGAGAGGCACGGTTGCAGACCCTCATGTCCGAGTTCGATAAACTGAAGATGAAAGAAGGAGAAACCATTGATGAATTCGTCGAAAAAATTTCAGAAATTTCCACAAAATCAGCAGCACTAGGTGAAGTTATTGAAGAAACAAAGGTTGTTAAGAAATTTCTTAAGGGCTTACCAAGAAAGAAATACATTAGCATAATTGCAGCTATTGAGCAATTTCTTGATCTTAAAACAACAACCTTTGAAGACATAGTAGGGAGATTGAAAACTTATGAAGATCGAGTATGTGATGAAGAAGAGGAAACACACGATGATCAGAGTAAGCTCATGTACGCCAACACATACTCACAAGCATCTCAAGAAGGAGGACGTGGTAGAGGACAAGGTCGAGGCCGTGGAAGAGGCAGAGGGAGATTTGGTTACCAGCAAAGAGACAAGTCCGAAATCACATGCTATCGATGTGACAAGCAAGGTCACTATGCCTCTGAATGTCCAGACCGCTTGTTAAAGTTGATTAAGGCTCAGGAATCACAAGAGAATGCAGAAGAAGACACCCGAGAAGCTGAGTCACTTATGATGCATGAGGTAGTCTATCTTAATGACAAGAATGTGCAGCCAAAAGATTTTGAAACAAGCTCAGACAAGGCTTGGTACGTAGACAATGGTGCTAGTAATCACATGACAGGGAATCAAGCTTGGTTTTGCATAATTGATGAGTCAATCACAGGAAAAGTCAGGTTTGGTGATGATTCGACTATTGATATCAAAGGAAAAGGATCAATTTTGTTCATAACCAAAGGAGGAGAGAAGAAGATACTAGCTGATGTCTACTACATACCAGACCTCAAAAGCAGTATCATAAGCTTGGGACAGGCTACTGAAGCAGGTTGTGATGTTAGAATGAGAGATGATCACCTAACACTACACGATCGTGATGGAAATCTGTTGGTGAAAGCAAATCGATCAAAGAACAGGTTGTACAAAGTGAACATGGAAGTTGAAACCGAGAAGCGTGACGAATCTAACCGAGAACGAGATGAAGCATTGAAGGAGAAGGAGAATCTATCAAAGGATTAGTTTATTAAGCAGCAGGATGAGATTAATGACCAATCAGGAACCTTCAAATTGACGTTTAGCAAATTTGGCAACAATGGCATAAGAGAAAGCGAGAGTGAAGAGCTTGATGAACAGAGCATGGGAGAAAATTCAGACAGAGAAGAAACAGAGCAGATCGCAGAAGAGGCGGATGAAAGTGAAAGTGAAGAACTTCCTGTAATTGAGGAGGAAGACGATGAACAAGAGCAATTTCAGCCTCTGTTACAACGACAGATGGACCAACGAAATTGCGAGATAGCTATTGAAGTTTCTCAGTTGGAATCTGCGATCAGTAATTTGCGATTAGAGGTTGCGGAGAAGACTTCAATTGTGTATGATTTAGAGAAGGGTGTGAGTGAGAAAGAGAAGAAGATTTCTGAACTTGAAAAAGGTAATTTAGAAAAGGTAAGTGTACTGGAAGGTGAAATTGTGAAACTGAAACAGTTGGTTGATGAGTATGATGGGAAGCTGAAGACCATGGAACTAAAGATGGTAGCTCAGCGTCCTTTATTGATGAATGAAATGAATCTTGTGTCAAGGATCCATGGCCAGATTTACGAGGTTCTGAGGATAGTTGAGGGCAATAGTTCAGAACAGTCAGATTTGATTCAAGCTGCAGAGAATGGTTTGAAGGATGTTAGTATCGATTCCAAATTTGCCAAACTCTTAAAGGATGGGAAGGCTCAGTATTCTCGTAGTGATGATACTGAAGAGCATAGTACAGAGCATAGTACAGAAGACAATGAAATATACTCCCTGGCTAGCACATTTGAAAATATTGGCAAGACATCTCAGCTTGAGATCAATGAACTACAGCACTTATTGGCGGAATCAAGGGAAGAGACTAGTTCTCTTAGGAAACAATTAGACACTCAGACAAAGGATCTTAACCCGAGAATGCGGCAAATAGACGAACTTAAAGAAAAGGAGAGAATAGCAAATGAAAACGTTGAAGGGCTTATGATTGACATTGCTGCTGCCGAAGAAGAAATAACAAGATGGAAAGTAGCAGCTGAGCAGGAGGCTGCTGCTGGTGGAGCTGTTGAACAAGACTTCACGCCAAAATTGTATGGGCTAAAAGAAGAACTTGAAGAGGCAAAACAAGCGATTAGAGAATCAGAGAACAAACTAAAGTGTGTTGAGAATGAACAAAAGGCTGACATATTGACTAAGACACTTGGAAGGATTAAGTTCAAAGAGATGAGAGATCTCATTGGGGTTCAAGATGTGTCGAAGGAAGACTTCAAGCTTAAGAGGGAGAATGTTGGAGTAAGCTTGAAGATGAAGAAGGCGGTTTAAGCAAAAGGATCCTAATTCTACCGAGTAATGGAAATCAATCAGGATTAGGAAAAGTTTTATTTAGGAGATATCTAAATAAGTTAGTTTTTACTAATTGAAATTGGAAATTGATTGTGAGTTCTCTCTATATAAAGAGTTGCCAAAGTGTGGTATACCTTTAAGAGATTAGAGAGAAAGAGTTTTGAAAGAGAGAACAAAGTTGAGAGATTGAGAGAGCTTAAGGTTTTGAGTGATTTTCCTTAAGATTAATAAAAGAGAGTTATTCTTTTATAAGCTTGAATTCTTTTATCGTTCTTGTCTTTGAGATTCTATATTTATAAACATCACGACACAAAAATGATAAGTAATTCATCCAAACTTTAATGATGCTGGTTAGACGTCGAAATAGTCGTAGTGTGTACATACATTTTTCCTTTTTCATGGAGAAGAAACAGGTGAACCAATTTGGTTTGAAGTTTGAAAAACAAATTAGTTTCAGACCGAGAAGAAAACCAACCAAAGAGGCATGACCATCTTTGAGTTAATCATGTGAAACAACATCAAGATTTCTTTTAGGGATTATGAAATTGTCTTTTACCAAGACTAACTCTTCAGCCTCCATCCAAATTATGCTTGTTGAGCTTATTTTGTTTCTATTTGGTAATATGCTCCTGGTATATCGTAGAATTGGGATTTTTCATTTTAATTAGACCGTGACAATAAAAACTTGAGAAGACATGTTTCATAATGTCATATACAATTATGTAACAACGAAAATAAATTTCAAAGAAGATAATTAACCAACCACACACATGTAAGTTTTTATTCAAGATTCAAGATTTTTCTTCTAATGATCATGCCTCCAGCCTCTCTTTCCAAACCCGGTAGGACTTTGACTAGGACTAACCGGTTTACGTCGGAAATCCGATTTTGGGTTAGGACTCCTAGGACCGGAATAACCGGTTGTTATTGCTCCACCTGAACTTGACGAATCACAACCTGATCCATTCACCGACCCGTTTTTGGTGGAAGAATTCCAATACGGCATAAAAGAAGTTCCTTGTAGCTTGACGGTTGTGCCTTGGTCTCGAACTTTAGCCTTTGCAGATGCTGTTGGAGCCATATAGCTTGGTATATGGGTTGGGCTTTTCCGTTGCTTATGGCCTTTTCTATATGATCCTAAGTCTATATACTCTCGATCAATAAGACCGATTATATTGTCCTTGAGGCTAGTCGGAGTGTTCACGTCTATTTCCATCGTCTTCTCTGATACATCATCAGATGTAGTTGTTGCCGCGGCTGTCGGGAAAGGCGGATACGGAGGAGGATTGTACTGTCCGGGACCCGGAGCCCGGCCGGTTTGACGGCTTGTGTATGGCTGGGAAGACATCCAATGGTCAAGCCAATTCCAAGCCCATTGGTTTCTATCAGACCCATTTACAGAAAGCCCAACTGTCTCGTCACCATTTGTGTGTTGCATTTCCCGCTTCAATATTAAAACCAAAATCATAAGCAAAAAAAAGTTAAGGATTCAATGTATTTTCGACTCTAAACAGAGCAATAATATAGTAACAAATTGATTATAAGAAAACAAAAAATCTATTTTGAGCCAAACCTGATAAGTGTATGCATAAGCAAGAGCCCTCTCTCTTTTCATCATTCCTTCACTCCTTTCTTTTTCCTGTATAGTTCAAAATACAATTAACAAAAAAACTCAATATTGTAATTACTTCAAGAAAAATATTAAAACGTGAGAAAAATAGTACGTAAGATTATTCCACATTACCTTTCCTGGAGTTTGGTACAGGCTGGTTCGGTTCACTTCGTGCAATTTTTTTGGTTTCTCTCGTTCAGTTTGGAGATTCGCAGACCCTATTTAACCATACAAATAGTATGTTCACCATTATAAATGTATATATATTGAGTGCTTTAATTTGTACTACTGAATTCATTTTAATGTGTACCGTTGTTCGATTTTTCCATACCGGACCGCTTCTCTTCTTCCTCAAACTGTTTCTTAAACCGATCATGAGCCACTTGGAGCCTTCTTGCTCTGACTCGGCCTTGGACACGAACCAAAGCTTGCATACATTTCATAGTCATTTGCGCCTGTTTTCGTACATGGTTGCCACGGACCAATGCTTGCAGCCTAACTAGTCCTTTTAAGGCACGAAGTGCTCGTCTCGCCTAGAAAGAAAAAAAAAAAAAAAAAAAAAACCACAAGCCGGTCATAATTTTGGTAAGCAGGAATGTTTCTGATTAAGATTTCTGGTTTGGTACGTTGTTAGTTATACAACTACAAATAATTTACAATGATTAAAAGAACTATGTTATTCAATCAATTGTGTGTATACAAAACACAAAATTACATCAATACCGGTTTATTAAAGTACCGAAATGAATGTAGCGAAATTTTGTGGAACAAGAGAACCGGTAAGAGTTTATAGTAAAATGGTACAAAAAGTCATATTCAACGGTATTATCTTGATGATGCGAGTAAAAGAAATAATCGAAAATTGCTGTCAAAAAATAAAAAATAATAATAAATGAAAATTAAATTTAGGGATGGAAAACGTACCAAATAACCTCTGTAGTGCGATTGAATGAGCACGGCGGCACTATCTTCCTCCGTCTGGCGGTTGTAGCCGGCAAGCCGAACCACTTTAGCGGCGGCTTGTGCAGCTGCAACAGCGGCTTCAGCTGCTGCTGCAGTAGCTATAGCCACGGCCATGGCGTGTTTTCTGTCTCCAGCATTGGTTGCTGGAGTAGAAGCTGTGCTCTCGACGTCATGGGAGATCTCCGGTGAACTTTCCGCCGGAAAATTTTCAAATGACACGACTTCTTGTGTATCATGTTGCTGCTGCCATCTGTCACCGTTATTACTACCAGTGTTGCTCTCTCTCTGCATATATTTAAATTAAGTGTGACATAATAATAATATAATCATTTGAAATGTTTCCATCTCTATAAGCTTGTTGGCTTATGATTACTTCCTTTTACTATAACTACTAGCCTACTACAATTTGGTTTACATCTGGTCATTTTTTATATGTTATGTAATATAACCACTATATTAATTTGATAAACAAAACTGATAAAAATTCAACTAAATTGTATAAAGCTACTGATATACCGTCATGTTAGTCAAAACTCAAAACTCGAAATCAAATTCTAATATTTTTTAAAAATTTTCTTTTAAGTTTGATACCCATATTGTTTGTTGTCAATTTATTAAACGCATAATTAGTTATCGCGATCCAGACTTTTAAATTTTTAGTTAGTAAGACGACAGTAAATTTTGAGAATCAATAAAGCAGTAAGAGTTGATACTTTGGATAGTAGTAAAAAAAGGACCTATACGATAGTAATGTGAATATATACCTATCTATGGATACAAGTTGACATATATCTATAGGTGGGGAAATAAATGGGGTGGAGTGATGGCGAGGGAACAAAGCAATGCACATGAAAATTGGGAGATGGAAAAAAGATTTTTTTAGGTGTTATGAAAATCATATTTAAATGCTCTTATAAGGAGCCTTCTTAGTCTATCTCTTTCACGAGGGGACCAATCTTTTTCGGCTTTTAATGAATAAATACATACGGTCTAAACATTTACTTTTTGTAACTCATCTTGTCATACATTTATAAGATGAAAGATCGTATTAAATTTTCCCGTTATAAGCTCTAATATACATAAATATATCTTACAAATGTGCAAAAGTAAGAAAATACATAGTGTTCATTGGCAAGAAAAAAATGTATGTAATATGGAAACTGCTCTCAATCAAGAAGAAAGAGACATTTAAATTGCTTATTTATGAAGAAATTAGTTATGCCGTCATGTTAATTATATCTTTTTCTTCAAGTAATGTTGTATTAGTAGTGCTAAAATTAATTAAAACGTTATGTATATTTGTACTTTGATTACCCTCAATTAGTTTCTTTTTTTTTCCCATAAATTTGCTTGAGTGGTTTTTATGAAGATCCCAAAAATTTGCTTGAGTGGTTTTTATGAAGATCCCATACTTCTACATAGCCCACTTGATGTCCTAATTTTCTCTAATATGTTGTAATGCATACATACATCTGTCATAACCACTTAATGTCCTAATTTTCACTAATATGTTGTGTAATACATACATACATCTATGTCATAATGTTGCAATATATTGATAAATGCATCAATGTAAATATATGTAAATAAACTAATAATTGGATTACCTTTGAGTCTTTAGGAGAAGACTTAAAGACTTTCTTCTTCACCGTTGAGAACCACCCACCACTCCCTTTCTTCCCCATTTCCGGCCAAACTCTTTTTTTTTTTTTTGGTTTTTATGTTACCCGCAAAACTCTTTGATCATAAGCTCTATTACTACTGAAAATTTATTTAAAAATGCTTAAATATATTAGAATATTTCCGAAAAAGTAGATTTAAATACTGCAATGACAAAACCAATTCCAGAAGTTGCCAAAACCAAAAATGTATAACATTGCTAAATTATATACCTCAACATGCAATCAGTATGCGTAAAAGTTAGAGATATATGTGAATTAAGGAACTTACATGTTTGTGCAATGTGATCAAGCCATTTGAAGCGATTTTTGAAGTTTAGAGAGAGAATGAGAGAGATATAGAAGAGGTGAGAGAGAGAAGTCACAGAGAGACTTAAGTTGAGAAGGAGGAGATATGTCTCATTTCACCACCGATAATGAAATCATTAACGGAGTCACGTGGGGTTCGGTTAAACGCCGTTAAGTGTTTTTACGAAGTTCACGAGGTTTCTATTTTTGTCTTTTCTTATTTTAACGCCAATCGCCTTTTTTTCCTTTGAATAAAGTCTTCTGACATTTGTAATGATCGAATTCTATATTTTACATATTATTTATCTAAAAAAATTATTGGACTTTTTCTTAAAATTGTGGAGTTGTGGACCTTAATTCTATATTTATTGTTTTTTCTTTTTTATATTTATTATATGTAATAATTGGAGAAATTTCAAGTTGATCAAATTTGTATGTTGGTGAGAAAAAAGTTTGTATCTAAACAATTATATTAACTCTGCTATGATTTTGTTTTTAAAAATACACTTCATGAGTTTTATCAAGGCATTTTTTTTTTATATTGAGATTAAAAAGAAATATTGGTCTCATAGTATAATGTGCATTTATACTTAAAGTTATGATTTATATGATTGACATTGGTGAAGTGAATATTTAAATGTTTAATTCGTCATGGGTGTTATATACATAGAGAATAACTCAGAAATGACAAACTTATGAATCAAGAATAAAGTATGAACATATGGTTTGTGGATGCTAGATTACATCGGATCTTATCTAGATTTGTGAGAGTCTACTCTAATCCGGAGTTGAAGGTTTTTATCTGGGTAATAAACAATATTATTATATATATATATATATATATTTTTTTTTTGAACACATTTTTTTTTTTTGAACACAGATCATATTATTATATATTAAATAACGTTTTTTTTTTTATTGAGACATACTTGATGGTTGATGCTGATGGATCTGACTAAACTAGTGTCTGTATCGGCATCAACCGAAAGACCAACGTTCTCATCGTTCTGAATTGTTTATCTTATCGTTAAAGTGGTTTCTACTTGATTTCCAAAAAAATAATTATTCTTTGTGATTTCTATAGTTCGGCCGACTGTTCAAATTGAAGTGGTAGATCAAATGGAACTAACTCTTTTAATGTAGAAAATTTTAATCTGAATTGATTCTCTGATTAGACATCTAATTAAAAAACAATTGACAAAAAATGACGTTGAAACTTCTTTTTCGATTTGTTCATATGTTTAATCCAAGTATTTGTTCTATTTTAGATGTTGATATAATCAGATTTAAAAGAAGAAAAAAAAAAAATGACAATGTGCAGTTGTTTTAATAACGGCGACCTAACTTCTTTATGAGGACCCAAGACCTACACCACCTCCAAATTGGACCACCTTTCGATTTCACTACTCATTGAGTCTCATACATCCACACGAGTAGCTAAACTATTTTTTATGCATCCAATATTGTTAGAGATCACCAAATCAAAAATATTGTAGACATATGAGATCTGAATTTAATAAACAAAGCTGAAACTCATTCATTCTTATTATATTGTAATCAAAGCTTAAATTCAACATTCCTTATAGATATCATGTCACATGCTCAGAAACCCACGAGGCGTATAAACGATATTGATACTCAGAGCCGTTCTCCTGAAGAACTCAAAAACATGACAAAACCAGTCGAATAGGATATATAAGATGAAAACGACTAAACTAGTTTGATTTGTGTCGATATCGTCGAACGCCATATTCGGATGGTGAAAATTGTTTGGAACTGCGGTGATCGCGAAAAAGTAATTTGGAAAATGAAAAATAAGATGAAAACCAATTTTCCTAAGTGGTCTGAAAAGATGGGTGAAATGCAACTTGAGTCGGATTCGGGGATGAATTTCATTCAAATTCAAAGGAGAGAGACTTGTAACGCTCACGATCCTATTTCGTTTACCTCTGGTTTGGGTTTTTGCGTAATCAAACCCAAATACAAAGTGAGAAAGTCAGGCCTAGAAAGAAGTATGAAGCACAAAGCCCACTTATGTCACTTGATACACATCATCACCGAAGCTTATTGGGCCTTTCATTTTGCTAGCGTTCTTATTTTCAAAGGAAGATATACAGTAATTCCCGATGTAATTAAATTAAAATACACCAGAAAAATAATCGAATAATAAAAGAAATATATTTTTTACCAAAGAGAAGAAAAGATAAAAATTGCTGACATTTGTCCAAAAAAAACAAAAAAGTTGCTGACATATTTAGCAAAAAGTATTTTCCTTTTATTATTCAATTAATTTCTGGAAATATATGTTTTAATTTAATTACTGAAGAAGAAGACTGAAGACCTGCAAAGAGAACTCATAGAGACCGGAGAAGAGACGGAGAGATTCTCCAGTGATAACATTGAAGCTGAGAAGCAATGTACCCGACCAGTCAACAGGTTAGTTGAAGAATCTCAGTTTTAATTACCGAGAAAAATTGCTAATGGACTTTAGTCTATAATCTCTCTTAAGCGATCAAATCTCTCTGAAATTTCTGGAAATCTGGAGAAAAAAGACTCGTTTTTTCTTGATTAATTCTGTATATCTACTCTCGAAACTTTGTTTCTTTTGATTGCATGCGACCACATTGGTTGAATTTGAGGGTTTATGTTTCAGATTTTACGAATTTTTTAGAGTTAGGGTTTATAAAGGAGTGGATATTTGATTCAGCTTTTGTATTCGATTGTAGATTTCGTTTCAGACTACTCCGTTGAATGTTCAAGCTCCATCGACGATGATGGGTTTGGACCAACCTTCACCAGTTTCAAGAAATGAAACTCAGAATGGAGGAGGAGGAGGAGGCATTGCTCACGCGGAGTTTGCTTTGTTCAATTCCCAGAGGCTTCAATCTGATCTTGAAGCTATGGGTAACAAAATCAAACAGCATGAGGATAACCTTAAGTTTCTCAAGTCACAGAAAAACAAGTTGGATGAAGCAATCGTCGAGTTGCAAGGTTCGAGATTTATTATTCCTGCATATAGCCACATTTCAGCAATTTTGTGTTTATTTGGATTTGAGATTTGCATGTGAATAACAATGTCTATGTTTCATTTTCTTTTGCAGTTCATTTGAGTAAGCTTCATTCGTCTCCTACTCCTAGAAGTGAAAACGGTGATACTAATGTTCAGGGGGAAGAAATCAATGAAAAGATCCTTCGCCATGAAAACTCAGCCGCTGGAGTTTTAGGTCTTGTTGAAACTCGTCATGGTGCGCAGGCTTCTCAGTTGATGTTGACAAAAGGTGTCGTTGGTGTTGTCGCGAAACTTGGGAAGGTCAATGATGAAAATCTCAGCCGGTTAGTTCCATTTCTCATTGTCATTATTTTGAATCCTTCAATTTCTTTAGATCACTGTCATTTCTTCAGACCACCTTCAATTTCTTTAGATCACTGTCTTGGGATCGTTTTAGTAATCTGAAACTGACTAGTTTCTCTCGTTGTACTTTAAATATGCAGGATTTTGTCGAATTATTTGGGGACTCGTTCAATGTTGGCAGTTGTATGCAAGAATTACAACAATGTTCCGGCTTTAGAGTCTTATGACAACCAAGGCAACATTGATAGAAATGCTGGCCTTCACGGGCTTGGTGCTTCAATTGGCAGAACGATCGGAGACAATTTTGATGCCATCTGCCTTGAAAATCTGAGGTAATTTTTGTTTGAATCTCTTAGATGTATTACAAATTTGGTTAGATACACATCCATCTGCAATCCTTTTCTGACAATTTCATTTGATGACTTCTAGGCCGTATGTTGGTCAGCACATAGCTGATGATCCGCAAAGAAGGCTTGATCTTCTGAAACCAAAATTGCCTAATGGTGAGTGTCCTCCAGGGTTCCTTGGATTTGCAGTGAATATGATACAAATCGATCCAGCTTACTTGCTCTGTGTCACATCATATGGATATGGTCTTCGTGAGACCTTGTTCTACAGTCTATTCTCCCGGCTTCAAGTTTACAAAACAAGGGTTGATATGATTAGTGCCCTCCCATGCATAAGTGATGGTGCAATATCTTTGGATGGAGGAATCATCAGGACACCGGGGATCATCAATCTTGGAAACCGGTAAGATTCTTACAATGCTATAAACTGAAAACTTATTTCCATCTTTGGATTCTTCTCTTTCCTTCTTGCTGTTTTCTGCTGTCCTGAAATGAAACCAATGCAAATTTCAGTGATGAAGTGAACGTGAGATTTGCAAAGCCAACTGTTTCACGCACAATGGACAACTATAGTGAGACAGAGAGGAAAATGAAAGAGCTGATATGGAAGAAGGACAAAACACTTGAGGACATAAAGCGAGAGCAAGTGCTTCGTGAGCATGCCGTCTTCAACTTTGGCAAGAAGAAAGAAGAGTTTGTTCGATGTCTGGCTCAGAGCTCATCCACTAATTAGGTAGTAAAACTAAGTCTCGTGTCTCTTCTGACTCCTCCTATCATACTATAGATGTTTCAACCAAGCACAAACTTTGATATGTTCGTTGAAGTAAATCATGGAATCGTCTATATGATCATATATTTGTTAATGTTTTAATTCAAAGCTTCAAATATCTCTATCTGAGTGCTTTCTATGGCTAACATTGATCTGTTTATGTGTTGTGGTGCTCCAGCAAATGATACCACCCAGATGAAAAGAGAGCAAGCAAAGAAGCATGGAGCTCTGAGTAACAGTGACCCTTGCTTCTAAAGGAATCCTATTTTGACTATAAGAACTTGTTTCCAGCGTAGTTTTTTCATTTTTTTGATTAACTGCTTCCATGACAGCATCTACTCAGATGATAGATTTAAATAAATTTTCTGGAAGGGTAGTTGACCAGCTTGGTTTAGATCGGTTAGCTTCGGTTTTCTAATCTTTATCTGTTTTGGTTTTGACTTGACCAGTTGACCGTGTACCTAATCTTCTATCGGTTGATATTATTTCTAATGTTTCACTTCAAATCAAATGTCCGAGATCGTTATCAAATTTCAATTCCTCGTATGTGCACCAGATTTTGATAAAGAATAGTATATACACAGACCATCAAGTAAAGCAAATGTTCAATCTTGCTACAGAGAATGCTAAATTGAAAGCATAAGCAAACTTGAAAAAAAAAAAATGATTTTGCCAAAACCTGCATTATAGCAAAAGATTAATCATATCTTATTGTCCCAACCAAATCCCTAATTACATAAAGTTAAATAATAGGAGGATAAATAGAGACTAATAAATTCTAGTAAAAGACAATCAGCAGGACGGCGGATTCTGATCGTTGGATCCACCTGCTTCTACTCCTTGAGCCATCTCCACCACATCGGCTTCTTCAACACCACCAGGGTCGTTTTCCCATTGCAGCTTTGCCGTTTCTTTCTCTTCTTCCACTGCTTTTGGTCTTATTAATTGAGCTATGTTGATGTCTTGACTCCTCTTCTTCGCTTCTGCTTCTTCTAACTCTTTCGCCTTTGCCTCTGCTTTCAATCTCTCTTTCTCTTCCATTAGCTTCTCCAGATCTCCCTCTCTTCCTCCTTTCCTCAGCTCTTCTTTCACAAACTCTTGCATTTCCTCACTCACTCTGACCGTGTCATCATCCAGCATATCGTCCACAATCTTGAGCATCTCGTCGAGTCTACCAGCTTCACTTAACGCCCTCATGATGAATTTGTAAGCATCATCATCCATCTTGAGCTTGATCACCATCATATCAAAGAATGATTTTGCATCATCGAGTTTACCGGCTTTAACCAACTGATCTTGCAATTTGTTATACACAGCCAAGTTTGGTCTTAGATTCGACTCAACCATTGTTTTGTAATACGCAGCTCCTTCATCTATCTTACCTTCCTTGATACAAGTATCCATTAACAACCCATATGTGTACTCATCAGGCTTCACCTTTTTCTCTTCCATTTCACCGTATAGCTTCTCAGCCTCGGCCAACAATCCGTTGTCGCACAGCTGATTCATCAGATTGTTGAACGATAAAGTATCCGGACTACACCTAAAATCACCCATTTGCCTGAAAACCTCCACAGCTTCCTCAAACCTTCCTTCTGCACAATACCCATTTACCATCACATTAAAAGTTCCCAAATTTACAGCCAAATGCCTTGGTGGATTATGTTCATTTTTCACCGCATCAAACAATTTCAAGGCCTCATCAAACTTCCCATTCTCACTCAAAGCCTCCAGCACGTAATTATAAGCCATCGCACTCATCTTTACCTTTGAATCCTCTCCAATAGCTTCCTCATAACACTCCATAGCCTCTTTCTCCATCTCCTTCATAAAATACCCCTTCATCAATTGCCCATAAACCACACCATCATCAACAAACCCACCAAGCTTCTCTTTCAACTCCTCATAAAGCTTTAAAACACCATCAGCATCAGAATTCTTCACACACCCCATCATTAAATAGCTATAAACAACAGGGTCAACAACAAAACCTCTAACACCCATATCCTCTTTAATCTCCATTGCTTTCTCAAGATTGTCATTATTAACTAAACCCTTAACTAAAATCCTAAAAGTAGCAATAGAAGGATTCAACGGCGCATTATCTATAAACAACTTGTAATGCTCCAATGCAATTTCGGGTTTTCTAACATCAAGATAAGCCTGGAAAATCAAATTGTATGTGATGATATTAGGAGCGATACCAGCTTGATTAATGAAACCATGCAATTGCAGAAGCGCTCCATACTTCGCTTGCCGAAGCTGCGCAGCTAAAACAGCGTTTACAGTGAAAATCGTTGGTCGGCAATTCGAATACACAGAGTGACGAGTGTACAAAGCAGCTTCTTCTAGATCATTCTCTCGGATCAATTTCAGAATATGATTATGGAGATCGAGACGTTTCCCTACAAGAGCAGACACAGATTCTGGCAATTTGGGGATGTTAGGGTTCTGAATTGGTCTAGAGATTTGAGATTGCTGATTCTGTTGTTGCTGAGATCTGTTGAATGAGTTAAGCGGTGGCTCCATACGAAGACGACGCTTACGACGGCGACGTTCAGCAGCGGCTTCTTCTTGTGTGGCGAATGACATGTACCGGACGGCGAGAAATGGCTGCCGCGGAACACGGTGGGGACGGTAGGATCTTGCTAGGGTTTGAAGGTGGCTCAAAAAGGCGGCTTTAGAAATCGACATGGTTGAAATGATTGAGATTTCTCAGTAGGATTTGGGAAAAATGATTCCTTTGAGTGGAAATGAGAGGTTTGGGTTCTGGTTAGGGTTTTAGGAGTTTGAGGGGGTTTGGGGATGATGAGGTTTAGGGGTTGTTTGGGAACGAGGATAAGTGTGTTTGGGTGTGGGGATAGAGAGAGTCACCAAGGAATTAACGTGCGCTTAAGGCTTTGTGGCCCATTTATATCTGGGCTTTTGGGCTATAAGCTCGAGTTGTTGAGCGATCCATTGTTGTTTTTAAGATTTATATAGTTGTCTTTGAAAACAGTTTTTCTTTTTTATAACTAATTTTTGGGGCTATAATTGATTTTCAATGATTCATGGATTAGATATTAATACGGTTGATGTGGAACAATCAGAAGAAAAATTGAATAGTGATCGTATTGATTTTAAATATGTTGTAGGTGAAATAATTATCAGATTTGACTACTAATGATAAAAAAAAAAATATTTTCATATAGTCAATAAAATTAATCTGCATAGAAGCAATGTATTTGCTCCATATAAGCGAGGGCTTATTTCTACAGATTAATCGAGGCAAATTTACAAGGAGGTCTTCAGCGTGGTGCAACCGGAGCCGTTTCATCGTGGTTGTGGATCCTAGTGGAACAGGTAGCGTTGTCCGTTATAGAATTGTCCTAGTAGTAGTTCTCATAATTTGTATCAGTGTTAAAAAAAAAAACGAGTGCTTAAAGATTACAATTTTTTCATGTGCGCGGGGCATAGTTTATCTATTAGTATTAATTTTTATTGATAAACATGTGGATCAACTTTGATTGGAGACAAAAGGACTGTTGGGCTAAAAACAGGAACAGCATCGGAATCTCAACTTGTAACTATAGTTTGACAATTATTTATTGTTTGTAGAATGATTGGATTCACATACTAGAATGGATTTTACTTTCACCGATTGAAATAATATATATGAGTTAATTTTTTAATAACGGGGATCACAAGATTGAAGAGACGTAAATTTTTTAAAATACTATGATTTTTATTTTTAGATAAAAATATCATAAAATTAAAACTAATTTTTTTTTATTTTAAAAATTTAAATTTTAAATTATAAACATTAAATTCTACCTCCTAAATGTTACATCCTAAATGTAAAATAATCAACCCAAAATAAAAATTTAAATTTTAATACTATTGAAAACTAGTTTTGTATTTGTGGTATTTTTGAAACAAAACAAAAACCATGATATTTAAAAAAAAAAATTCAATTTTAATTTCCAAAAATGGATTATTCAATCATTGGGTTCTTGTTTTTTGATTCTTTATTTCACGAAATAAGTATGGTTGATGGTGTGTTGTATATTTCGTGAAAAGTTATACACATTAATTCTCTCTCTCTTTGAAAAAAAAATCGTAGTGTATTAACTAATTAGTTATGGTAGATGAGTATAATACTTGGGTTCTTGTTTCATGAATATAATTTGAGTATTTGACCTTAGCAGATTCAAATTTCTGACGTGAAGCAACTAAACGAATGGGTTATATAACTTAGTTATAGCTAGTCTTATGTAATCAATTTTTTTATGTGTAAGAAAACATTTTAATTTGGAAAGTGACGAAGTTTTAATTATATGATGGTGGGTTAATGATTCTCTTTTTTTTTTTTTGTGCAAGGGTTAATGATTCTCATTTAGTAGAAAATTTGACTTTTTGATCTATTTCAGAAATCGATTTTTCTCAGATACGTAATTGCTTTTCGGTGCATTTTTGAAATATTCAAAGAGTCTATCCGTAGATTGCATTTTCCCAAAAAAAATTAGTTTCAGATCTTTCCATAGGACGAAGTTGGGTAGTACTATTAAACATGACTGGAACATAAGTCTCAAAATCGTGGACCCCACCAGTCGGTGTCGGTCGTGGGCCGTGACCTATTGACTCCAATCACATTGGTTCCTCTCTCAAAGTCTCGGCACTCAGCACCGACACATCCAATTCAGATTTGTTGAATGTTTGAATTATTTTGTAAGCAATATTAATATGTGTGAATTCATTTTTTTTTTTCAATAGTTTTCGAAACATTTAGTCGATTAAACACAATAATGTCCCTTGAGCCTGGACCTTGTTTTGACACCAAACAAAACATTAAAGTAATTTATCTTTCTTTTTCTATAACGGTAAAGTAAACTTATAATAATTCTTTTTCAAAACTTATATATCGGTCATTAATTGCTTCATCATTGTCTAGAAAATAATGGAAAATTATCAAGTGTCGGTCTTATGGAATAACCTCTGGAGAAATACAATTAAAAGTTAAAATATATATATATAGGATTAATGATATGTCCATTAATATAAGGACCCGTAAGAATGAAACAATTCATCGGAAATATAAGCATTTCTTTTTCATCTACCTAAATGCTTAATCCGGCCAAGAACGAGACTCCGGTCGAAGGCAACCACGACGAACCGTATATAAATTCAGCCACAGTGAACCGGTTTGCCTCGGCCGTCGAATTGATGACCCGATACCCTGGCCAGTTCACACGCTGCCCGAGACCTGACCCGGGTCCAGAGTTCATATACTCTCCGTAATATAAAGTATCTAAAGCAAATGTTGTGTTCCACTCGAGCCAACCTCTCGTGTGTACATGACCACCGATATACGACATCATATACACCGTCCTAGAGAATAGCTTCCACGGTCGGCCTAGATACGTTTGGGTAGTACCGTTTGTAGCTAGGAGATCGCCTGTCGCCAAAACTCTAGACGCATGTATTGATATTCCGGTGTTTTGGTTCGGGTCTTTTCTGTTTTGAGCCGTGATTGTGTTTTTTTGAAGATCCATGGGTTTACGTGCGTAGATGCTACAGTTTTGTAGCACTACAGCTGCATTCCCAAAGATAAAATCGACTGTACCGTAGATATCGCATTCGCGAAAGAATTGGCGGTTTGAATGGACGTAGAGCGTGTCTTGGTAACCAATTATATTGCATCGGTAGATCACCGCGTGGTCAGCCCCAATGCGGAGAGCAACCGCTTGGTGCTTCGCTGGACCGGCCCAATTTTGGAATGTGATGTCCCTTGCAATAAATCCAGCGCCGGTCGCAGCTGGGAAAAGCAAAACAAGAAAAACACCATTATGTTTTGTGTTTATTAACTCTTTAAATTAAAATAAAAAATAAAAAAAAAAATAAAAAATAAGGCAAAATAATTAACTCATCATCAATGCAGCAATACACTAATCTGGAGCCTGAAGTCAGTAAAAAAATATATTAAAATTATGATCGACAACATCTGGTAGAAATACTGTTTACCGTATTAATATATTTTAACATGTTATTTTTGTATTTTTGCAGTACAAATATATTTATTCTGTTTTTCTTTGGGGTCAAATTATTCTTTTTTTCTTTTGATTTTATTTTAACAAGAAAAGAAAAAAAATGTTAATTGTTATCAATAAATGTTTAAGGTCTAAATATAGACGCAACTAATGCAGTCAGAAAACTAATTCAACTAAATTTATATATAATTAAAGTAAAAAAAAAAAAAAAAAAACTAGTACTTGAGAAATGTCGTTACCTAGAAATGGTGTATGCAACTACTGAGTGGTCTCTAACGCGTTCAACCAAATAATGAACCATGACCCACTTCCAACTATATATGTAAACAATGCTACTCTTCTCTGTCTCCCATCATGCATGTTTATATATATACAAATATGTGTGGTCAGTAAATGCGCAGCCTACTTCGAACCTTACGATATACCCATATTCTTCTATTTGTGTATGCATATATAATTGCATATCTGTATTTTCATGCGTGAGTGTCTCTATGTATATTTGTGTATACATATATGCATACATATGTGGAGCATGCATTTACTGATGTACGTAAGTGGATGTGGGTACTGGGTATTTAGGAATGAATACTAGATGAATGTAAAGTATTTAAACCTTTTTTTTTTTATCAAAAGAATGTTCTGTATGATTTGATTTGAGTTGTGTGCATTTAATGAACATAAAGAACCACAACAACATGCATGTGAGTTTGGTTGGATTAGCGGCAGCATCACATAGGATGTCCGATTCAATGTAAGTGTGTTACCTAACCGAATTAAATCGTAATCATAAGGAAAAGTCAATCCAATAAATAAAGTTATACAGTATATAGTTACCGAAAAAGCATTATAAAATCAGATCAAATTTAAGTTTATAATTACACAACAAACAAGTAAACTTACGTATAGAAGAACTGCAACTTAGGTCTTAACTATCAATCTAGCATGATCGAGAAAAAAGTTGGTCAAAAGTAATTTAAAGTTGGTCTGCGGTAAGAAGGTTCTTGAGCGGAAGTGGTAGAAAATGGGTTAATGTGACGTTTGTTTGAAAATGATTAAAAAACGACTACTGAGTGCCTTAGCTAAAAAGTTTACTATTTACAAATTTAGATGGTCCATAATATTGACTTTTCTACTGATTCGAGTACATACTACTACTTTTTTTTTTATCACCTTAACTATAGCTTTCTTTAGTGGTCCATAATCCATCCATCTGATGAATAAACACAAGTGGTGTCTAACGAATAAACACAAGTGGTGAAAGACAACTAATATTCGTAAAAATTTATAACTTTAAGGGAATCTATCGATCGGACACTTTAGACCCTATATATCAATCCGAAATCTATAGACAGCTAGCTCATGGCCCCCTTCACGTATCTGATTCCAATAATTCTCGTCAAAGTATATATATTCTTCCTTCTTAACTTAGTAAAAAAATATTTATATCAAAAAGTATATAGTAAATAAATGGGAAAAAAAAAACCGAAATGTATTAGTATATCATAAATGTTGACTGTCGTGAGGCTCCTTTCTAATTGTTTTAATTAACACAAAAGAACCTTTCAATTTTTCTATTATGGCACTAAAAAGATCTTCCATTTTCGACCCCCTCCCAAAAGATTAGGCTCTCAATTTATAATTCTTGTAGTATTTGTTTAATCACAATAATAGTCTTGGTATACGTGTTTTTACTTTTTAACTATTTATCATTATTGTTGAATTATTTCAAAAGAGTTCAAAAAGTGATCAAGGGAATGATAAAAGGTGAAACTGAGGGAGAGAAAAACTCACCAAACGACGCCGTGTGGAAAGTGGTAATGTTGTCAAATATGCTTTTCCCTCCAGAAATGACAGTTTTACCCTTCCCATCTCCAACAAACATCAAATTAATTTTTTTTCTACCGACCTTGAGGTTGTTCTCTTCATACCTTTCCAAAAAAACACAGAGATCACAGTCAGAGACTCAGAGATACGCAATTATTAAAGCTCCCGTACAGGTTTTTTTTACTTTCGTCATTCACGGACATAACAGTTAAATCACGCGCAACGTAAAAAGGGTAAAAGCGTAAATGTACCTTCCGGCCTTGACGTAGATAATAATCCGGCGAGTACTGTACTGAGGAGCTTTCTTGATAGCTTCCGATATAGTTTTGCACGTGCCGTTACCGTCTTTCGAGACGATAATATCAGCTTGTATCTGAGATACCGGCATTTCCAATATCTCGCGCTCTTTCCTCACCATCCATCTCGGGAATTTCTCGTCTCGTCGTTCCTCCAACAACCTCCTGTTCTGTATCGGCACTCCGGCGAAATCGTCTCCGTCGTGACTCGCCGAGAAAATCGCAAGACAATTGCTAACAAGCTCCGAAAGATTCTTCAGCGCCGCCGTCATCTGATCCTTCACTCCACCGTCGTCGACGCCGTCGAATCCCTCCGTACACGTGTCATGGTTCGTTAAAGCAGCGCTAAGCCAGGTGGTGACGTCCTGCGGCTTCACCGAGGTTGATACGACGGAGGAGAGAGCGCGTGAGAGCGCGTCGACGGAATCGTCGAGTAGCTCGACGCATGCGTCGTAAGCTGAGCGAGCATGTGGCGGCATTTTGACCAAGGAGAGGGAAGCAGAGGAGTAAAGAGCGTGGCTGAAGTGGTGGAGCGTCATGTTCACCGTCACGTGGATTAGATCTTTGGAAGAGGAAGCGGAGAGTGAGCCGGGGAAGTTCATGAGTGAGTCAACGCATAACTCGGGGAAACGAGTCAACTCACAAGCTTTAGAGATTGCTTGGCTTGGTTTACGAGCTAGGCCTGGAACAGATTGGCTCAATTTGACACGTGATCTGATTCCGGCGAAGATCGCGGCGGCCAGGATAAGTGCGACGGCTAAGACGATTGATGATACTAGAAGTTTCTTTCGTCTCCGATTGTTGTTATTCTCTGGTTGTGCTGACGTGGAGACATTGTTTAGGCTCGAAGCTGTAGTAGTGGTGGAGGTTGTGGCCGAACCACTTGGTTTAGATGGTCCGAGCCTTTCGTACCCCATTTTGTTGGTTAGTCTCTTTGCTCGGTTTGTTTTTGATTCACATTCTAAAACAATGTGTGTGACTGTGTGTGTATATATATATGAGTGAAAGATTGAATGTGAAGTTATGAAGTATCTATGGAGAGTGAGTGGTGATTATTGGTGGACACGCGTCATTGAATTATTCATTTTAACAAAAGAATAAAATTGCTTTATCATTTTATTGTGTTCTTGTTCTAATTGATTGTGTTATTCTTCGTTTGATAGCGTAAAATTGTTATTCGTCGACATGAATTTTTCGAAAAGGAAAATTCCTTAAAAATACACGTATTATGTTTCCAAAATGTTTAATTTAAAAAATCTAATCGTATCTTTTTTGTTATTCGTCGACATGAATTTTTAAAAAATTATCACATTTTTTTGAGAATATTATAAAGTTATCAATATATCAAAATAATTACTTACTATTTTTCTACATACAACTAATTGCGCCGTTCTGTTTCGACAGTTCACTTAAAGCCAACATTACAATATACTGTATCAAAATAATGTTGGTAGTAGTTAATTAGTTATGATTAATATGCTAGATTATTTCGACTCGCGCGAAAACCTACGGTAAAATTTTGGCATATTTAAAACATTTACATATAATTCTTGAAATTGATAGTATATTATATTTTTTCTCTTTTCTTATTTATATTTGTGCTATTAAAGAATATGAGCTGGCACCTACCAAACAAGGTTAAACTTGATGAAATAGTTGTGAACACTGACTATTATTCTCTGAGTTTTTTTTCCGAAATATTATTTTAAGACTGTTCCGTAATAGTAATAAACACTAACACAGTTCACAGAAATTAATTAATTCTATGGGTTTTTTATTTTATTTTATTTAAATGATCTATCTGTTTTTCCAACATCAACCTAACAAATAGCAAAAAACAAACAAACGATTCAACTATGCCAGAATGCGACTAGAAAAGACCCCCATTGTTTCTGATTACATAGACATCTCACGTTGTTGGTTTTTCATTTTTCAAAATGTCATAATTTTAAATCATGATTTAAATTAAATTTAGTTAAATTATTCTAATAGATCATATAACTACAATCCATTGAATATGGTAAAATCAGTATGAACTTTTTCTTTATAAACTAAATTGGTGATAACAATTTTTTTTTTGTCATCTAATATATTATCATGAATTTATGAAAAATATTATGATAATACGTAAATATACAACTGTAACTATTAAGAATGTGTTTGGAATATTGTTTATGTAAATATGTAAATAGACTCCAGTTGTAATTGACGTCTAAATATATCTTTATAATTTGATTATGCAGTGAGACTGAGAAGTACCGCATTTACTATATATATTTAGAAGTTAAAAATATGTAACATATAGATAAGATGTGTGTGTTGTATAATTAAAGTGATTATGCCATCTGTTTCAATATGGTTAGTGAAGTATCAGAACATGTTCAATAATGTTTGGAAAGTTCTCTATCTCCTTTCTCTTTTAATTTAAAAAAGTTGCTAACTTAAGGAGTAAGTTTCATATCAGTTCAAAATCTGAATTTTATTTGAAGACTCCCAAAAATACAACCGTTTTCATTTATAGAGGTCTATTTTAAAATCCATAAGACAAATGTTCGTGACAGAAATTTCATATGCCACAGTAATAAATATCTTCCCTATTTAGTGCTCTCTGGTTATATATCATACGATACTACGTACGAGACTAAAAAGTATTATTCTAAGTTAAATAATGTTAATTCACTTTGTTTATCTAATAAAGCATTTGCGAAACGTAGTTGAAACTTCGTGAACATATTATAAAAAGTTACATTTCTACACAAAATTCTTGATAGCGCTCTGAATAAATTATATGCTGTTCGGAAAGGTTGTTAAAAAAGAATGATAAAAGGTAACATATAAAAAAGTTTGTTGCTTGAATGGAAAGTTTCACAAGATCTCTCTAGTTTCTACCTCTCTATCCGTGTAACTATGGATTTCTTAAATATTTTTAATAGTCTATATACAAACCAAATGTGTTCATTAAGCACCAGCTCAATGCCATGGAGGATACCGACAGAAGGGTGGATAAAGTGTAATTATGACGCTTCATATAATTTCGGATGTGGACAGTGCAAGATATGATGATGGTTTCGGGTGGATTTTACGGACCTTCAAATGGAGTTGATGCAGAAGAGGTTGGATGTAGTACATTAATCTGGGCATTAGAATCATGCTGGTATTTGGAAGGAAACATAGACAATCTTAAGCTTCACTGTTACACAAAAATCATCAGGGTTGGGCAATTCAAATTCAAACATTGATTAGTAACAAATGTATTGATATATTGACAAGGATCAAAGGAGATCAATATGTTGAAGAAGCATTATCATCCAACAATGTCCATCTTTTTTAATCTCGTTTGTAAACAGTGACAAAGTTTTTTTATGTAATTTAAATGATGCAGTTAAAAAACTAATGTCAAAATAAATTTATAGAAACATGACCGTGTTTACTAATGTCGGTATTTAATACTCATGTGTAGGCATTATACATGAGTGCCAAAAGGGCCAGTTTGTTAATATACCACAAAAAAAAAGTTATGAGTATAGATTACTATAGAGTAAAGAGACCAACCAAAATGATCTTGTATAGATATTTACATCCGAAGCAACCATTAACAAATAAATGTCTTCTAGAATAGCCAATGCTTAAAATTCTTCTTTCTTTAGAAACCATCATATATATATGTAGCCCGACTACATTTTTTTTTGTCCACAACGAAATTAGATATTTTTACTGTGGATTATGGTGGATACCATCATGAACCGCGGGTTTAGAAAAGCCAATCCTTCTCATCCACCTTGTTCCAAAATTGTGGATTTTGCGGGATAGGAGGCATGCTCCTATTTGATTTGATTTGATTTTTTTTTGTTCTTTTGTTAATCCTATTTGATTTTTTTTTTAATAGAATAACTTAGAGATATTGCACAGCAAACACGATGGATTATAGTTATTGAAATCTTTTTTACTAAAATCTATATTTAAAGTTGGTAATCAGTATCATTATTTATTTTATTTATATTATCCAGACCATATATATATGTTAATTGGCCAGTTGCCTGTGATAGGCTTAAAACGAATAATCATTTTTTGTCTTTAAAACTATAGCAACCATAACGGAATATGTTAAGTTCAACCCACGGATTTTTAACCCTAATTATTGAGATTCCTTATATTCGTATATAATTACAGGCCACATCGTTAATTTAAGAATGGTCAAAATGTCCGATTGTTGTTAGTGTATTGTTAGAATTTGCATAAACAAATGTAATTATACGTCCATAAGACTTTTACGTATACAAAAGTTATTGAGTGATTGTCGATTTGTATTGTAATTAAGTGGAAACATATGTTATTTTAAGACCATTTATAATTTACAACTATTGATTGACAGCCATAAAATTTGAGTATAGACTTACCAACACAATTATATATGACACTGTTTTTGTACTTATTCATAAATACTGTAGGTTAAATTTGAGTACATTAGAAGTTGATGCTTTGTCATCAATGGAAACCCATCACCAAATTGTTTTGTATTTTTTGGCTCCTCACTTTATAGCGACCTAATTTCGATCATACTCCTTTTAAAGGTTAATTATATTATCGTGATTAGTTAAAGATGCTTCCATGTAAACCATGATACTTCATATTGATCTAAACTTGCTTTTTTATCGACTACGATTTTTTCATAAAGATTTGATCTAGTATTGTATGTTGACATGGACATGTTATATTATACTAGTGATTATATATTTTTTTTGTATGAAATAGTGATTATATATTTAAACATCCTTCCATGCATACGACTGTGATACTTTCTATTGATCATCTTAACTTGGTTTTTATAGATTACAATTTTTCTATTAAGAATTCGATCTAGTATTATATGTTGAGATAAACATGTTACATTTTTTTTATTTCGTTGTTAGTGCATGGCATTCGTAGAAATGAATGTAGTACCTCTTTTTTGGATAAATGATGAATGCGGTAGTTGTTTTTTCTTACACTACTTTATAACTTATGATTCGGGGTTAAGCAAACGAAAAGTAGTCAGTCATCTTTTAATAAAACATAAAGTAGATGCTTTAAAAATAGAGTTGCAAACCATTCACAGACTCGAATAAATTAAACTTTCATCAAGGTCAATATACTTTTTCCGTAGCTTTATGCATGCATATATATGTTTGCACAAAAAAATAAAAATGCATGCATATATATATACAGGATATATAGCACAATAATATCCAGCTATATTATATATAGATTTCGTTTAAATCCTTATATATATTTTGTCATGTTTATATAATAGTACGTAATACATGCATGTGGCCCTTCTTTTTTTTGTTAACATAATATATATATTAACAACGACGGAAACGTAATGGAAAGACATTATTTAACAGAACAATGATAATAGTGATGGCGAAAATAATGATGATGGATAGACATACCATGTGATTTGGTTGCGACTATATGAAAACATAACAACTTATATCTCACATGTATCACACAAAGACAAAAATAGTACTTTACTAAATGATTTGAATCAGTAATACTGTGATGCTTTTACCAAAAATAGTAGTATCAAATAGACGTCTTTCATATCTTAAAAAAGGATCCACAACATAATTTTTTTACAAACTATCCTTTATATATTATAATTTAGGGAATGATACTCAAAAATAATGTTTTTGATGCTGGGTCATCATATTAAAGTAAAAATAGGAAAGTAAATAAAACCCTTAGGGATTATATATATATAAATATATCCTTAGGCCTTAGCAAATTACATTTCACTATAAATTAACTAAAATCATTTGTTATATTTCATTATTTTCCCTTATGTATTAAGTATAACTTTTAGATATATTGCTCTGAATGGAAATTCATGATTCACAGATGATGGGATTTTTTTTTTTTTTTGTCGTAGAGAAATATTGTTGTTGGAAGTTGGAACGCTGGTGAGTGTAGGCTAGATAATTCGACCATTGACGAGCAAAAAAAGCTCATTCCAATTCGATAATCGTGATAATGTTTAATGTTAAGTGATAATAGAGTAAATAGTTTATTAATTAGTTGTCAGTTTTTGGTTTCTGATCTATTTGATTACTCAACTAAGATATAGACGATTCGTACGTAACTGTGGGAAAAGAGAAACAAAGTGATGTTGGAAAAAAAAAAAAGATATCCTGGATTAATAAAAGACTCATGTACGGGTATCACAACAAAACCTTAAAAGACCTTAACATAGTATATAGAATAAGTTTTGTCCAAAAAAAAAAAAGTATATAGAATAAGTTTTCAGTTATACAATGGGCTTAGAATCACGCACCACAAGACCATGGGCTTGAATATACAATTGGCCCAACTCTAGTTACGGACATTACTACAAAACCAGCGACACGATTTCAATATCGGACCAAATCCACAAATCGTGTCTCTCCATGTCTCAATTCCAACCGTTAGTTCTGAGATTTTTGGAAATACGAATCGGTTTTTTGAGGTATGAACTTCGGTAATCCTCCTTCAATTTTGTAATTGAATTTCAATTTTGGGTTCTTTGTTATCACCGATCGTTAGGGCTTGAAATTGAAGGTGTTTGATTTTTTTTTTTTTTTGGCAATGAATTTGAAGAAGTCTCTGTCACCGGAAAGGTCATCTCTTTGCTTCATCAGGAAGTGAGATGGACGATCAGACCGAGAAGTCAGTGAAATCAATCCTTAAGGTATCCAAAACCGCATTACTACACATTCAGTTTGCTTCATGTCTCTCTCTTATATCTTATTATTACTTCACTTTATATTACTTAATGCAGACATAAAAGGTATAACTTTGTGTATGTATTTTGTTGAGTTGTTAGGATAGGTATGTGTAATCAACATTTATAGTGACCCGTTTTCACCAAGAACAAGCAATATCTAAAACTAGATTTGAAGAAAATGGGTCATTATAAATGTTGATGACACATACCTATCCTAACAAATCAACAAAAGATACATACCTTTTATGTCTTCAACAAATAATATAAAGTGAAGTAATGATAAGATAAAAGAGAGAGACACGAAGCAAACTGAATGTGTAGTATGTGGTTTTGGATACCTTAAGGGTTAATTTCACTGGCTACTCGGTCTGATCGTCCATCTCACTTACCGATGAAGCAAAAAGATGACCATTCCGGTGACAGAGACTTCTTCAAATTCACAGCCAAAAAATAAAAACCAAAAACCTTCAATTTCAAGCCCCAACGATCAGTGATAACAAAGAACCCAAAATTGAAATTCAATTACAAAATTGAAGGATGATGATCGAAGTTCATACCTCGAAAAAACGATTCTTATTTCCAAAAATCTCAGAGCTAACTGTTGGAATTGAGACATGCAAAGACACGATTTGCGGATTTAGGTCCGATATTGAAATCGTCTCTCTGGTATGAAATCCAACGCAACAGCTCCATCGCCGCAAACATTACCTCGTGATGCCGTGAAATTGAAGAAGAAGAGGTTTGATTACAGACGTAATCACAGACATGCAGAGAATCGATTTCGATTTCATCTTGAAATCGTCTCTTTGATTTCGGTAGAGCAGAGGTCGAGAATGTTTTTTTCCGGAATAACTCGATGTGAATAACAAAAGAGACGCAACCACTTAGACGTGGACAGATGGCAAGTAAGAGTCAAATCCAAAATGCCTGATTTAAGAAACAAATCTCGGAAATATCAGCATTTTTTTTTCGGCTCATTAATTGCTAAGAAACAAGGCTTAGAACCCCCGCTAATGATGCTCTAAGAGATGGGTTCTCCATTAATAATGGTCTAAGCTTTTGAGTAATTTTTCCACTTCTGTTCCCACTATCTTTTTGTTCTCTTAAGAAATTTTCAAGAGTCTCGCTTGGACTTTGGAACTCTTGTAGCTCCAATGGTCTGAATTCGTCTTTACTTCTTCAAGTTCTTTCCTTCTTCCTTTGCTTGCTCTTTTCACTTCAACCCCACTCTCTTTTGGTCCAAATCATTCATGAAAACCACCATTCTTTAACATTGCATTCCAATAAACTAGAGAGGGATCAATGCATTTGCTAATGTGCAACGAAACCCCTAAATGTGAATGAGATAGCATGAAACAAAGGAGAAAAAAGATCTAAAACTATTAAAATTACAAAATATTAGTATGCAGTGACAGTTCAAAAATATATTTTGCCTCGTAACATTTAAGCAGTTTAAACCATAAAGTAAACAAAAAACTAAATCTGGTGTTCAAAAAAAAAAAAAAAAAACAAAAAACTAAATCTATGTAAACTAAATGGTTTTCTTTTTGTCAACAATTGATTGTAATATTTAATAAGTTAACTAAAATACGAATGATAATAATAATAATAAAATCTGAAGTAAAGAAAAAAAATATCTGTAAGTTTTTGGGAGATTTTGAAAAATACCACTACATGCTTACAAAAATCACTGTTGGTTTTTGCTCTGTTTCTTTCAGTTTGTAATCGACACTGAGTCGGTTGAAAATGAAAAAAAAAAAAAAGAAACTAATCGAAAGAAAACACATTCTCATTATAATATGTAAGCATAATACAAACAAAAACATAGAGAAATAAATCAAACCGATGAATAAGAAAAGTTCGGAGTTCCACATGTCAACTGATACAAAATGGGAACAACAGACTAATTTTTGTCTGGTTCGTAAAAATTGGTATATAGTTCCTAACAAGGGATAAGAGTCGTAGAGACTTGAGAGACTTGTTCCAATAAAGCACAAAAGAAAAAGAAAGATTGACTTCTAATTTTAAGGACGCATTGATAGGAATTTAATTGTCCATAAAAATATTCATGACTATTCAAAGTGGATTTGGCAAAAGTCTAAAAAAGAATATTCATTAAAATCGCTAAAACAAGGTCTATAGGGCAGAGCACAATCCCCACAAAAACGTTTACCAAACTTTTCTAAAAATAAGATAATATCCCATCAAAAACATAATATTGAAACCTAGTATATCAACTTTGCTAGTAATATTATATAATTTAACCAGTAAATCAAACCGAAATATCACCGGAATTTTCATTCAAACATTTTGGAATGGTATTGGAATGACTCTTATCCACCTTCTTCTTTTAGTATTTATTTTACATGGAACGTATAACGTAGATTATTGTATCCTAATTTCAGAGTTAGATAGAACTACATATGAATGTAAACCAAATATATATGGTTGTGAAATATAAAGGCGGTATGGTTGGTTGACGATGAACTGGTTTATATGGCCATTGTTATTATTATTGATTTGCGTCGTCGTCACATCACTAGCATCGTGCCGTGTTAGACCACATATTTATCTTGTTTTTGTTATGTTTATTATTATATACGTTGACACTTGCCCCTTATTTCCGTGTGTATATTACTATATTTTTTTTGGTATAACTGTGAAGTTCGTACCTAGACCTTAGTTTTCCATATATCCGAAGTCCATCATTAATCTATTTCCTTTGGAAATATTCTTCAATCTTCATCTCAGAAAGATTAATATAAAAGCATAATAACCAATACCATATCACTCGAATAAATTCATATATTATATATTTTACCGAAAACAGTGTCCAATTGCTGGAGACTAAACAAGTTGTAATGCTTTTTTAGAATTTAAAATGATTACTCCATTATAGGAGGAATTAATAATTTAGTAGTTGGAAGGAAATGTATGACGTTCCGCCAACCAGAACCACACGAATCGTTATCTTTGTAGTCCCTTTTTTTTTCTTTGTATCTAAAAGCCTAAATGGCAACTCTCCTCCTACGTTACCATTACATTATGAAAGAATAAAAGAGGTCTAAATCTAACGATGAGATGTTAAATTCTAAGTTTGAATAACTTACTTGGTTCTACATAAGCTTAACTATCAATTTTCTCATGTCTAATATTCCAAAAATAAATTAAATCTTCATTGTATTTTTTATAAAGAAATTTCAGGTTTACATACGATTGATCAAAAGATCAAAGATGTCTTGGCTTGGAAAAAACACTAGGCCATACGTATCACCGCTTACAAACTTGTAAGAACAAATTTGTTTCAACTCAAATTTTTTTGCGTGTGTTCGTGAAGTTTAATATTTAGATCATATAAATGTTCAGTGTGCATTAATTTATATTTAGATAACTTATTTTATATTTATAGATAACTTTACCATAACAGGTTCATGCTCTATTGCATTGTATTCATAAAAATATTTATTTCATTTTTGGAATCATAGAGAAGATTTTTTTTTTTTTTTTTTTTTTAAATAGATCACATCTTATGTAAGATTGTGGGTCCGAAACCACTAATATTTTCGGTTATATTTAATTTTAATTTCCCAAAGTTATATAAAGAACAAAGTGCTATAGTACGATTGGAGGCTATATATATATTAAGAGAGCGAATATTAAAACTTAAAAGTTAGAGAGACAGAGAGAGAGAGAGAGAGAGAAAAGAAAGGAAAGATTAAGCAGCAAAACCATGGAGATTAAGACACGAAGAGATACATCAGAAACAACCGAGAGGAAAGAGGAGGAAGAAGAAGAGGAGCAACCGCTTAGTCCGGCGGCCCGTGTATTTCACGCGCCGGAGTTTAACTGCTACGTCATCTCTGTGATCGGAATCAAGAAGAAGATCGAGGCAGATGTGATTATCGAAGGATTAAAGCAATCTTTGATCAGACATCCTCGTTTCTCCAGTATATTGGTGAGTCGCAATTAACTCGTAAGTATTAAAAATAGATAAAAATATTATATGGAGTATAATTTTTGTTCAACTCTTTTGATTGGCTTTATGTTTCATCGACTTTTCTGGGTGTTCCGTGATTGTCTGGATAGTGTTGTTTCTTTGACCAATAATCTTTACTCTTTAGGGCGGTTGGTTCTCTAATTTGGATTTGTATATATTTTTTTTTTGGTCTACTAGTGAAATATTTTTTAGAATTAGAAAATGGGATAGTAAGAGAAAGAAATCCAAAGATCAGTGAAATACTTTTGTTCAAGGAAATATATACAAATTTTGAACTGCATTCCAAAACTGGGAAAATAATTTTCCTTTTTTGTTATAAGAAAATCTAGCAGAGTATTAGTACAAAATTATTCCACCCAAATGATACAATTTTAAGATTTTTCCCTAAATTATAACTTTTTTTTAAAAAATTATTATTCTCATTTAAAAGTATACTACTTCAATATATTAGCTATTATAATAATCGTTGTATGATAATCAAAAGATTGTCATTGTACATACAAATGTTTATTTAAATGCTAACAGTAACAGTTAATTATTCCTCTTCTATGTACATTTTGCTTAATTTTGTTTTTTTCTTTAACCCGACACTATTTACCCTCGGCATATGTATTTATTACTTTTGAGCTTATTATAATTAATGTTAACTAACATTTATTTGAATACAAAAATTACTTGAAGGTGAGCCATGGGAACAAGAAACGACAAACACAAAGTTGGGTTCGTACAAACGTGGTCGTTGATGATCACGTCATAATACCCGACATCCAAACGCAAAACATAGAGAATGGAAACGCAAACGCAGACAAGTTTCTTGAGAGCTACGTCTCCAACCTCACGACGGTCCCTTTAGACCTCTCGAAGCCATTATGGCAGCTTCACCTACTCAATTTGAAAACCTCCGACGCCGAAAACGTCGCCGTTTTGAAGTTTCATCACTCTTTAGGAGACGGTATGTCTCTCATGGCCCTTGTCCTCGCCTGTATGCGTAAAACATCAAACCCCGAAGAGCTCCCGACTCTACCGCACCAGAACCGGTCGTCGTCTAGATCTTCCCGGTTAACGGCCGGTTCAAGGGGTGATTCCAGATTCCTGTGGTTAGTTATGGTTATGTGGTCGGCAATTATGCTGGTTTTGAATACGGTTTGTGATGCTTTGGAGTTTATTGCTACGACAATGTTCCTTAAGGATACTGAAACACCGATCAAAGGCGATTTCCAGTTAGGTAAAAGTAAACGGATGTGTTTGGTCCATCGTACCGTTAGCTTAGACGACATCATGCTAATCAAGAATACCATGAAGATGATGGTAGGTGTTTTTTTTTTTCTATTTTTTTCTGTATTTATTAGATATAGTACTAATCGTGTCTCTTCTTATATAGTATTTTAGGCCTGATAGATGTGGACTCGTAGCACTATTTTGTGTATTTATAACCGGTTGATTAAAGGTTAGTTTTTTTTTTTTTTTGGTTTAGTAGACTGTTAACGATGTAGTACTTGGAGTAAGTCAAGCTGGCCTCTCGCAATACTTGGAGAGACGATACGGTAAATAAGTAAATATAAATGTGATTTATGACATATACATGTTCTAATGTTTTAAACAAGTGAAATTCAATAATATTGTGCTTAATAGGAGAGAAGAAGAAGACAGGAGAAGATCAAGAATCTAAAAGGAATTCAAATGATATGCCTAAAAGAATAAGGCTAAGATCAGCTCTACTTGTAAACTTGAGACCCACCACTGGAATCCAGGCAATTTCATACCTTAACACTTAGTTTTTGTTTTGACGACGATCATATAATATATTTATTTGTATAAAATTTGAAAATTGGTTGAATTAAACAGGATCTAGCCGATATGATGGCCAAAAAGTCTGAGTGTAGATGGGGAAATTGGATCGGCTACATAGTCTTTCCATTTTCTATCGGATTACGCAGTGATCCGTTAGAACATCTCCGAAGAGCCAAAAGGATCATCGATCGGAAGAAGAATTCGTTTGAAGCTGCCCTAACGTTCATTGCCGGTAAATTCATTATCAAAGCGTTTGGAGTTCAGGTTAGTTTGAATTATTTGATGGCATCAAACCAAAACCTAACACATCATTAAATATTGTTTGTCCTTATACAGTCCAATCTTATAAATTGAAATGAATATAGGTGGCAGCTAAGATAATAAACAGAGCATTGTCCAACACAACGATGTCGTTCTCAAATTTAATAGGTCCTGTTGAAGAAATTAGCTTCTATGGACACCCCATCACTTACATGGCCCCAAGTGTGTATGGCCATCCTCATGTAAGTTTTTAACATATATTTTTAACACGTTTTTTTTTTTTTTTTTTTTTAATTTAGTGAATAAGATTTGACGATTTCATTGGTCTTTGATTAGGCGTTGACAATGCATTTCCAGAGTTACATGAACCAGATGACCATTTCTTTGACTGTAGATCCAACGGTCATAAGTGATCCTCATCGGCTACTTGACGATTGGGAGAAATCTTTGCAAATCATCAAAGCTGCTGTTCAAGAAAGAGGCTCCCATTCATCACATTGATTTAAATAATTTTGTTTTTCCCTCAATCGAAGAGAAAGATTAAGAGACTACACAAAGAGGTTGAAGGGCTTTACCATGTACCAGTATGTACAATTGTAATTGTATTGATATGGGGAAAAAGCGAACAATAAGACCATATTATAATATTATACAGAATCAAGAAAGGGGAAGTTCGGAACCAAACCAAGATCTGGTCTACCAATCAAACAGAAATATAATTTATTAATTTTGCTTTCTTTATGTGGAAGCCCCCTTGGTCCAGTGGTTGAGACCAAGGGTGTTGATTATGCTTCTACATGAGGAGGTATGGGGTTCGAATCCCAGATATTACGATTTATTGGGTAATTTTCAGGAAATTTTAAAAGAGGCAAGTTTACATCATGAGATCTTCTGCGTGGAGCAGCTGGATTTTAAAGGCGGTAGATTTGTCCGTCATAAAAAGTAGCATTTGTAATATTTACCATAATTTGTAATATAATAATATTAATTCAGTGTTAAAAAAAAAAAATTTTGCTTTCTTTGAGACCTATTTTTTTGTAACCGTATATCGAATTTCTAAAACCGAACCGAGACAGATTCTCAAGCGCGCACCCCTTAATATACATAAGAAATCCTACTCATATAGTATTGGTTAATTGAAGATAATGTAACGAAAAGAACGTGCACAAAAAAAAAAATGTAAGGAAAACAATAAAATAATAATGGAAAGTTTGAGGTCAAACACACAAAAAAAAATGGAAAGTTTGCGTGCGAAAAGAAATAATCAAATTTGAATGTTTCCAAACCAGAACAAAGAAAAAGTGGCACAGCACGACTGCAGGCTATAAAGAAGAGAAAATACTATAAGTCGTTATCGAAAGAGAGGTAAGGAAAACAAAGATCAGAAACCAAACTATGGAGATCAAGACGCAACGACGACGGCAGACCGCGGAGATAACAGTGGAAAAGGAGGAAGAAGAGGAGGAGCAACCGCTTAGTCCGACGGCGCGTCTGTTTCACGCGCCAGGGTTCAACTGCTACATCATATCGGTGATTGGTTTGAAGAGAAAGATTGAGGCAGATGTGATTATCGAAGGGATAAAGCAAACTTTGATAAGACATCCTCGTTTCTCCAGCAAATTGGTGAGTGCCACACTTCTCTACGCATTTTTATAACGGTAACGTGAAAACAATATGTTTAAACGACGTACAAATATAAATGGGCGTTGCCAAAATTATAAAAAAATACAACTGGGGTATTTTCACTTCGGATGTTTTCAACTTTTCCCTGATGGTCAAAATCGATTGAACAAGAGTACTTTCACAACATCTATAGGCTTCAATTCAATTGACGAACTTTATCCATCAGTGAACCAAACGATAGAGACCAAAATTGGTTAAAGAAAGGGTTATGAACCTGAGTTAGTTTCACAACAATGACTGAAATAGAATCTAAGCTAACATCAAAATCGAGAAAAACATATGAACCTCAAAAGAAATTTCTTATACATGCATAATTTAACACAACACACCACATCTACTTACCCTCAACAAAGAATCTAGTACCTGCTCTGTAACTCTCAGTCCACATCTTCTATTTTTTTTTTTTTTTTTTTTGTGTGTGCAAAACTCTCTTTCCACATCTAAAAGTAGTTTTTATGGACACTACAAAAAAACACGCCGTTTGCAAGGGAAATTTGCGAGGGAAGGAATCCCTCGCAATATTGCGACGGATTTGCAATGGATTTGCAAGGCGCGTGAAGATTGTCGCAAAACCGTCGCAAATTTGCAAGGGAAATCTTCGTCGCAAAATTTGCGATAGATTTGCAAGGGAGTTGCGACGGCATAACGCGTCGTCGTGTATTGCAATACACGACGTCATAGCAATATTTGTGAGACAATTGCAAGTAATCAGCAAGTACGTGTCCTTCCGTTGCAAATCCATTGCGAATTTGCGAGGAAATTGAAAGGACTTCCGTTGCAAATACCACATATTACAAAATTTATAAACCAAAAAATACTAATTTCTCATTGGTTAGTTCATAGAGGCATGGATTGCTCTCTCTTTTATCCTTCTCCGGACACAAATATCCCCCTTCTTTTTTTTTTTTGGTTCTAAAAAGAAGGAAATAAACACAAATTCCTTTTCTTCTCCCTTCTTCTCTTCACGCCAATGTCCATGTTCTCTTAGATCTTCATCTTCTTCTCCTTTCTCTTCTTCTTATCTTCGTCACCCCTCATCTCCTCTTTTTCTCTTCTCCTCTTTGTCACCCCTCTTCTCCTCTTCTCCTCTTCTCCTCTAATTTTTTCCAGATCTCGCTACCGTCAACACTCACCGTCGAGACCTTTACTAATCCCCTTCTTTTGGATTCATCTGGTAATCATCTTCTCATTCTCAGATTTGAAGTTTTCATCTTCTACTTTTGTTTTTCTCCTTTTTATGTTAGATTTGGATGTGTTATGCTTTTGACTTTACAAATTGTGCAGGAAGAGAGTTGAAGATGGGAAGAGGAATCTGATGACGGAAAGAGCGTCGGAGCCGGTGGTGGAGGAGAGCGCCGGAGCCGGAGGCGGAAGAGGGTGTCGGAGCTGGAGCCGGTGGATGTCCCGTTTCTCCATTGATGTTTTAATTTTTCATTTTATTTATTTTTTTGTTAAATTAAATCTTTTTGTAATTATAATTATAATAAAATGAATCAGTTTTTCCTATTCTATTTTGTATTACAGATTTGTCTAATTATGGTGATATTAATTAGGAGTGGGCATAATTAGAAAATTTGGAATTATTGTACCTAAAGGAGGGAGTAATTTTTTTTTTGTATTTGGAATATATTAACTAAATTCTAATGTTAATTTTAGTTTTCAATTCTACTTTCAATTTTTAATTTCAAATCCTTTTTATGATTTTAATTTTATTTTCGAATATTTGCGAGTAATTTGCAACGGCAATATTTGCAAGGGCTTTGCGAGGTAAGTTCCGCGTCGCAACATTTGCGAGGAAAGATATTCGTCGCAACAGTTGCGAGGGATTTGCGAGGTTTTTCATTTGCAAGGAACTTACGGGTCTCGCAAATCCCTTGCTACTGTCGTTTTGCAAGGGCATAGCGAGAAATCTCTCCGTTGCAATAGACGTGTTTTCTTGTAGTGGGAAGACATAAAATTGGTTGGACAATAATATTGTGTCATATTGTTATTTTAAAATAAATAGGGTGATTCTCTAAAATATGTAGTTTTCAGTGTGACACCCTTTTTCTGAAATCAAACCAAGATAGGCTCACAATTATAAATATTATTTATGTAGATTTTTTGTAAAATTTTTTTAAAAAAATCTTTCAAAATAACACTTCTAGAGGTGTGACTTTTTCATTCTTATTTTTCAACTAAAATGGTATACAAAATCTCTCAAAATCTTTCAATATTTTTCTGAAAAAACCGGTTAAATTTAAATTTCAAGATTATTAACATGGGATTTGCAATGAGATTTTAAAATCACAAGTTGAATAACCGGTAACTTTAAAAAAAATCCAAATCTTCCAAAATACTTTTTCCAATACACCCCTTTAGTTTTATTGTTATAAGACACTAAAGAGAACAATATTTAAGATTTTAACGTTTTTTTTATATATAAATAAATTTTATTGAAGGTGAACACTTGGAACAACAATAGACAGGAACAAAAATGGGTTCCCACAAACGTGGTGGTCGAGGATCACGTCATCATTCCCAAACTCGAAACGCAAAACATAGAGAACGAAAACGGAGACTCTTTTCTCGAGAGCTATATCTCTAATCTCACTACGATCCCGTTAGACACCTCCAAGCCATTGTGGGAAGTTCACTTACTCGACTTGAAAACTTCCGACGCTGAAAGCGTCACCGTTTTCAAGATCCATCACTCGGTTGGTGACGGTATGTCTCTAATGTCTTTACTCCTCGCGTGTACGCGTACAACATCGAACCCCAATGAGCTCCCGAGTCTACCGTACCAGAACCGTCTGTCTTCTGGATCAGCCCCGTTTAAAACCAGTTCAAGATTTTATTCCCGGTTATTTTGGCTAGTTATGGTTCTATGGTCGGCGGCTGTGTTGGTTTTGAATACTGTTTGTGATGCTTTGGGGTTTATCGCTACGACATTGTTCCTTAAGGACACTGAAACACCAATAAAAGGCGATTTCCGCTTAAGTAAAAGCAAACGGATGCGTTTGGTTCATCGTACTGTAAGTTTTGACGACATAAAGCTAATCAAGAACGCTATGAAGATGGTAAACTTTCTCCATACATTGTAGTTCGTAACCAATTTTATATTGTCCATGACATGTCGAGTTTATTTTCAAAATTTGAGATCGAGAAGTGACATATGATATATTTCATTGATCTTGCTTCCATTGATTTTCGGGTTAGTAGACGGTCAACGATGTTGTACTTGGAGTATCTCAGGCTGCTCTCTCGCAGTATTTGAAGAGAAGATACGGTAGATAATTATGGTTTTTTTTTTTTTTTGTCTGTTAACGAGTATTAAACCTTACTATAAAATATGATATTTAAATAAATGATTATGAAAAAATATTAGAAGAGAAGAAGAAAGCAGGAGGCCAAGAAGAATCAAAGAGGAATTCAAGTAATATGCCTAAAGGAATAAGGCTAAGGGCAGCTGTGCTTGTAAATATAAGACCGACTACTGGAATCCAGGCAAATTAACATCATATACTTATACAAGAATATTAGATTATAAATTTTATAATCATTTGTTTTATTTTTGATCAAAATCAGGATCTAGCTGATATGATGGCTAAAGGATCTATGTGTAGATGGGGAAATTGGATCGGCTACATGATCTTTCCGTTCTATATTGCGTTATGCGATGATCCGTTAGAACATCTCCGAAGAGCCAAGTTGATCATCGACCGGAAGAAGAACTCGTTAGAAGCTCTTCTTACGTTTGCCGCTGGGAATACACTTATTAAATTACTTGGCGTTCAGGTTAGTCTTATTAGACATTACTCCTTAATATTTAGTTCAAAAATTAACCATAGCTCATACAGTTTTAGTTTCATTCCATCTGACAAAATAAAATACCACCAAACCAGAAACTACCTAACTGTTCAGTTATTTATGTTAGTATAATCCGATCTTATGAATTTAAATGAATGCAGCGGGCAGCTTATGTAACAAAAAGAGCATTGTCAAACACAACGATGTCGTTTTCAAATTTGGTTGGTCCTATTGAAGAAATTAACTTCTTTGGACATCCCGTTACTTACATGGCCCCAAGTGCATATGGTCATCCCCATGTAAGATTTTGAACTATTTTATCTAATTTTCTATTATTTTTCGTTTGTCACTAAGATTTGACGATTTCTCTGCTATCTGTCAGGCGTTGACGATGCATTTTCAAAGTTATATGAACAAGATGACGGTTTCTTTAACTGTTGATCCAACGGTTATTAGTGATCCTCATAAACTATGTGACGATTGGGAGGAATCTCTACGAAGTATCAAAGCTGCTGTCCAAGAAAGAGGTTTCACTCAGTAGATTGAGCTATTTTTTCTTTGATTTGGAGAAAAAACTAAAAACTTGAAAACATGAAATAAGACAAAGAAACTATACAAAATGAAGATTTAAGGGTGTTTATCAATATGTATTATAACTCTGATTGAATTGATACCTTGATGGCTTGACATGTAATTAAATAATTTTTACCTTCTTTTTTTTTTTGGTAGAAATTTTTACCTTCCATTTACATTCTCATCTTTGATTTTTTTTTTTTTTTTTGCCTTTTTGATAAAAAAATTATTTTGTACAAACTAAACTTTTTCCAAAAAAAAACTTTATCCAAGAAAAAGAAAACGTAAGAACTTTAAATCAAGATGTAGAGAAGTCTATACAATATTGAAATTTCTCCGTAAATGAAGAATTAATCTTTCTCCCAAAAATTTTACGTATTTATCAAATTAACTTTGTGTTTCAATCATGTCTGATAAACATAAACATGAATGTATTCAAACAATTCCATATAAAACAAAATTCTATGAGTATATGCGTATATCGTTATAGCTGAAAAAAAAAAAGAAGCGTATTTTTACCAAAAAAAAAAAAAAAAAAAAAAAAAAAGAAGCGTATATCGTTACATGTATTTTGGTGATCACTATTCCCTACACGGATACATATAACTACCTCATACTGTATATAATTTTTTTCTTAAAATGTGATATCATATGTAAAGATACTCTTCAATTTATGAATGACAAAAATACCCCATTCTTGATTTTATTGTTTATCCCCCATACGGTAAAACGAACCATACTTAGGGTTCACCTCTGGGGTGAACCTTTAAATTCACCAAACATATGATCACCAATCGTTTTGTCATGTCATTACTAATACTAGAGAATTAAAAAAAAAAATTAAAAAAAAAGAAACAGAATTAAAAAAACAAAAAGGAAAATCGACGTATCATAACCTTAACGCCGTCGACGGTGAACACAGTTCTTCTACTTCATCTTCTTCGTTAAGCCAAATCAATTTCCATCGTTTTTAACTCCAATTCCAAGTTTCGTCTCTTCTTCGACGATTTTAAATCAAGTAATTCTTAGCGTCACTTACGGGTTCGAGCTATGTTTTGCATCGGTACGTTGCGATACTCTTTTTTTTGCTCTCTTTCACGTTTGAATGGATGTTTTTTGATCACGTTTTTAACTCCGATCAGTCAATCTCAAGTTATGAAGAAAACACTGAAGACATATCCCGCAGACGCGAGATAACTAGGTAAAACCAAATAGAAAGAAAACCAGTTTTCACACTGATTACGAGCCACTTTTGAAGCCCTTTACAATATCCAAATTCAACTATTTTGGTGTCTATGGAAAGCTCAAAGAGTCTAGTTTCACCTCCAACTGGAATTTCTTAATTCCGAGCAGTCAATCTCAAGTTATGAAGAAAACACTGAAGACATATCCCGTAGACGCGAGATAACTAGGTAAAACCAAATAGAAAGAAAACCAGTTTTCACACTGATTATGGGCCACTTTTCAAAACCTTCCTGATACGATTCTGGTTAGAGAATCACAGCCCCTTGAAATCACTCCGTGTGGTTGATGGTCTAATGGTGATGAACGATTAGGGTTTGAGAGAAACTTTCAAAGGTTGCGGAATTTCCTTTGAACTTTCGGGCTCGATTCTGCCAGGATAAACGCACCAAAGCAGTTTCAAGTTGAGATTATGCTTCACACACAAACTCGTGATCAAACAGAATCAGAAAGAGATTTTGATAAGAAAAAGTTTGATAAGTGTTTTACAAAGGGGAGAACGAAATATAAAGAAGTCTAAGAGATAGGGAAGAGAGAAATTCGTCCTAGGGAAAGAGAAACACAATAAAAGCACACAAAGACTAAATTTGAATTCAAAACAGACTTATCCCCTTCCTTTGTAGATATGGGCCTCGAAACAACAATGGGCTTGTGAAAGAGTGTGTGAACTTGCCTCATTAAAAACCTCTCTTGGAAAAACCCAATGGGACAAAACCAAGAGGAGGGAAAAAGAGTGCAAGCCACACACCTCCATTGTTGTTGCTTAAACAGCTTGAATCACAACCAGTGTGGCTGGACAAGCATCTTGTTTAAGACTGCCCTGAATTTGATGTAGAAGTGTTGTGATGGCTTGATTAAGTAGCTTCGTCTTTGATCTTGTCATGGGACCATTAGAAACATGCAAAGCTTCTTCCTCTTTAGCTCCATTCGCTCCATTTGCTCCATCTTCAAGCTGCTCCTTTAATCCAAGCTCCTCAGGTTCAAGCTGCTCCTCAAATCCATTGTCCGAGCTATCCATGATCACATCATCCCCTCCCTCTTGAAAAAGATTTGACCTCAAATCTGCTCCTTCTGCAACAAAAGGGATTAAGTTAGAAAAGTTGAAGTTTAAGCTCAGATTATACTTACCTTGCAAGCTTTGGTCATAAGCTTTTTCTCTTGTTGGCTGAATGATTTGAAATGGAAAATTGCTTCTTGGCGTCAGCAGGATCTGTTTGTTGTTTAGAAAACACTTCATTTGAATCCAGAAACATTCACCGGGATCAAAGATCAATCTGCACTGCTTGTTGTTTCCGTGCCATTCATCTTGCTCATTTCTCAAATGCTTCCATGGGTCATAGTCAACTAGAACATTAAACCTCATTAGCCACAAGTTAAATATCCACGTTTCTAGTGCATGAGCTTTCATTCCCTCACTTTGCATGACCTGTGCTTTCACAACAAAGACTCGAAAAACAGGATCATAGGTGCAAAAGGTATAATTCTCAACATGCTCATCAAAGATTTGGTTATAAACCAGAATATCAAAACCTTCAGTGAATGGATTTGAAACAGAAAATGCCTTTTTAGTTTTAGCATGTGAAATGTAATTGGCTATCTTAGAGAGATTATCAAACATAAACACAGAATCATTCAAGAAACAATTAAGCTCAAACAGTTTAATTTTATCAAGCATAAATCCTTTAGTTCTAATGAACTTCTCATATGTAAACTGATCATAAGACTGAAACACAACTTTAATTCCATCAATTGAATCGTGAGACTTTTTAGCATGCTCAAACTCTAGCAACCTAACATCGGGTATAGTAAGAAATTCATACCTTTGGGTCGTTGAATTAGGTACAACGTGTTTCTTACCTTGCTTGCTATGGATGATATAAAGAAATGTCTTACTAGGTGCTCCAGATTCATCAATGAATTGATGTTCAAGTCCAAAGAACGGTGGTAATCCTCCTGGGTTTTTTTCTTCAAATTCCTGCAAGAGACACTTAATTTTGCTAGGAATAACCTGCTCAGAATTAGTTAGACTCATGTTGGTTTGAAGTTGATGCAAATCTGGTGGTTTTTCTTTGAGCAATATGAAGCTGATGTCTTCTTGATGTTTTTCCTGGTCCAAATCAGGTGGCTTCAATCGTTTGTCTTTCTCTTTCTTTTCAGTTCTGCTTATGCGCTTCAAGATTTCTCCAAATCCTGTATATGGCTCTTTTGACAAAGACAAGAGGATCATATCTGCGTGATCATAGATTAAAGAATCCTTGGGAATAAAGATACTTACCTTTGGAATCACCATTTCTTTGTATCTGGCTTGTGTCATGATTGCTTTTTGGAAATGATAGTTGGGTCTGAACATAAGTATTGGATCTGGTGGTTCATCTTTGATCATTGAAGAATCTTTCAATACAGTTCCAAGCTCTTGGTTTGTTGATTTAAACTTTAAGAACGCAAGATCTCCTACATCAAAAGGAAACAATTCAGACACAAAGACAAAGATCAAATAGATAATCTTGTTGTCATTATTAAAGTATGGTTTTAGAATGAAGCATCCTTGGGTGGCTGAGGTTGTTTTGCTCAGGTACTTCCAGTTCCACATCCCAGAATGATTCTCCTTGATTTGAATAGAACACGTGAGTTCTTCTCCAAAGTACTTATGCTTTGCTATGGCTCCTGTTCCTTTCTGAACACTCATGGGACAGAACAAGTGCATTATACTTGAAGTAGAGAGTTCAAAAACATGATCTTTCAAACTCGGCTTGCAAAGCACATTCAGCAAATTTGATTCACACAACATATTTTTCAATTCAGAAAAAGATTTAGCAGATGCACATTCAGTTTTAGTTCTAAATAGCTCAAATGCATTGCTACACAAAGAAACTCTCAAAGAAGAGTTAAATTCAGGAAATGGATCAAACAGAAAACTTTTTGGCTTAAAGAACTTTTCAAGTGAGAATGTTTCAAAAGTTGGAATCATTTTGTCAAAATCAGACTTTGAAACACGAAATTCTTTCACATTTTCTAAACCAAAACATTTTTCATCTAGTGCAGAAACCATCACAAACAAATTAGGCTCTGTCCTAACCAAATCAATTTCCTTACAGTGCATTCTTGGGTAGTCACAAGGAAAAGGCATAATGACATGTTTTGGCACATGGCTGGTTGGCTGCTCCAATTCACTAAGTAGTGGCAAACTTCTTTGTGCTTCTTCTGATGATTTTTCCTCTAAATTCTGTGAAGAACAAACAATACTACTCGGTTGCACCAGTTCTGAATGGGTTAGTTTACCAAGCACAAAATCAGATTGAATATAGGAAAGAGTACACTTAGCTTGCAAAGAGGTGAGCTGTTTCAAAGATTTGTTTTCTGTTTGCTCTTCCTTGCTGCCTAAGTGTAGCTTGTTTTGAACAACATTGTCTAGTTGAGTCTCCTTCTTCTCTTTGGTGTTGTTTTCAGAATTTTCTTCTAGCACAATGAGCTCCTTGCAGATTGGTAAAGACTGATCTGATTCTGATTTTTGAATAACTATTTCCTTCTCAAGACAGCTTGGTTTCTCCTTTGCAGTTTTAGAACCATCAGATTGTGTGGTGCTTGAATTTTTCTTTTGGCTTTTCTCAACAGCCTTAAACGCCTCCATCACTTGCTTGTGCACTTCTTCATAAACTTTTTGTGTACTCAACTGGCTCTGAAGTGCCTTAGTTTGCTTAAAGCTTCTCTGAACCTCATGGCTGTAGTAGTCTTGATTTGCTTCATCTCTTGCTGGTCTGCTTTTCCAATTGGGCTTCTCTTGGGGTCTCTTTGGTTGTAGCTCTCTATGGTAGTGACTTGGCACGAATCTCTTTCTCATTATGGTCTTCATTTGAATCCAAGTCTCTACTGGATAATCCCCTACACGTCTCCTCGTAGTAACCAATTGATCCCACCAGCTTAGTGCATAATTCTGAAATTCACTTGATGCAACTATCACTTTGCTTTCTTCAGAATACTTTTGGCAATTGAACACGAGCTCAATCTTCTTTTCCCACTCTAAATATTTATCTGGATCGTTGGTGCCTTGAAAAGAAGGAATTCGTAACCTCGAACCAGCCAGATTATCTCTAGCACAAACTGTTTCTTCTCTATCACATCTTCTTCTTCTATGGCTGTTTTGTTTGGAGGATTGACTGTAATGGCTCACTGAATCTCCAGCCTCTGTAGGATTTCTATGCTCTCTTCTGGTTCTTTCTCTGTTGGGATCAGAATTGACACGCTCATGCCTATACGCTTCGAACCTTTCATCCATCATCGCTCCCATTTTTGCTGTAAGAGCATCGAGCAATAACTTGTTGTTTTTCATGGTACGACGCGTTTCTTCATTGTCTTCAGACATGGTTCCTGAAACAATTAAACACACAAATCACCAGTAACTAGTTCTAAGACAAAGAAATAGTTGCTGAAATTCGAACAGTTCAAAATTCAACAAACTTAGAAAATTCAAACAGAACAGCTCAGATTCGAAAGACGAAACGACAAGTTATACGAATCAGATGATGACGAAAATTGATATTCTAACAGTTCAGATCGTCAAGAACAAGTTGGTAAGACGATATCGAATTCTAGCAATCCTAGCAACAGATACGTGCGACGGAATCCTAACAGTCACAGAATTACAAATCGAAACACAAACGGAAGATGAACGGTTTGAATGGATACAACCTGACACGAAGTGGCTCTGATACCACTTGATACGATTCTGGTTAGAGAATCACAGCCCCTTGAAATCACTCCGTGTGGTTGATGGTCTAATGGTGATGAACGATTAGGGTTTGAGAGAAACTTTCAAAGGTTGCGGAATTTCCTTTGAACTTTCGGGCTCGATTCTGCCAGGATAAACGCACCAAAGCAGTTTCAAGTTGAGATTATGCTTCACACACAAACTCGTGATCAAACAGAATCAGAAAGAGATTTTGATAAGAAAAAGTTTGATAAGTGTTTTACAAAGGGGAGAACGAAATATAAAGAAGTCTAAGAGATAGGGAAGAGAGAAATTCGTCCTAGGGAAAGAGAAACACAATAAAAGCACACAAAGACTAAATTTGAATTCAAAACAGACTTATCCCCTTCCTTTGTAGATATGGGCCTCGAAACAACAATGGGCTTGTGAAAGAGTGTGTGAACTTGCCTCATTAAAAACCTCTCTTGGAAAAACCCAATGGGACAAAACCAAGAGGAGGGAAAAAGAGTGCAAGCCACACACCTCCATTGTTGTTGCTTAAACAGCTTGAATCACAACCAGTGTGGCTGGACAAGCATCTTGTTTAAGACTGCCCTGAATTTGATGTAGAAGTGTTGTGATGGCTTGATTAAGTAGCTTCGTCTTTGATCTTGTCATGAGACCATTAGAAACATGCAAAGCTTCTTCCTCTTTAGCTCCATTCGCTCCATTTGCTCCATCTTCAAGCTGCTCCTTTAATCCAAGCTCCTCAGGTTCAAGCTGCTCCTCAAATCCATTGTCCGAGCTATCCATGATCACATCATCCCCTCCCTCTTGAAAAAGATTTGACCTCAAATCTGCTCCTTCTGCAACAAAAGGGATTAAGTTAGAAAAGTTGAAGTTTAAGCTCAGATTATACTTACCTTGCAAGCTTTGGTCATAAGCTTTTTCTCTTGTTGGCTGAATGATTTGAAATGGAAAATTGCTTCTTGGCGTCAGCAGGATCTGTTTGTTGTTTAGAAAACACTTCATTTGAATCCAGAAACATTCACCGGGATCAAAGATCAATCTGCACTGCTTGTTGTTTCCGTGCCATTCATCTTGCTCATTTCTCAAATGCTTCCATGGGTCATAGTCAACTAGAACATTAAACCTCATTAGCCACAAGTTAAATATCCACGTTTCTAGTGCATGAGCTTTCATTCCCTCACTTTGCATGACCTGTGCTTTCACAACAAAGACTCGAAAAACAGGATCATAGGTGCAAAAGGTATAATTCTCAACATGCTCATCAAAGATTTGGTTATAAACCAGAATATCAAAACCTTCAGTGAATGGATTTGAAACAGAAAATGCCTTTTTAGTTTTAGCATGTGAAATGTAATTGGCTATCTTAGAGAGATTATCAAACATAAACACAGAATCATTCAAGAAACAATTAAGCTCAAACAGTTTAATTTTATCAAGCATAAATCCTTTAGTTCTAATGAACTTCTCATATGTAAACTGATCATAAGACTGAAACACAACTTTAATTCCATCAATTGAATCGTGAGACTTTTTAGCATGCTCAAACTCTAGCAACCTAACATCGGGTATAGTAAGAAATTCATACCTTTGGGTCGTTGAATTAGGTACAACGTGTTTCTTACCTTGCTTGCTATGGATGATATAAAGAAATGTCTTACTAGGTGCTCCAGATTCATCAATGAATTGATGTTCAAGTCCAAAGAACGGTGGTAATCCTCCTGGGTTTTTTTCTTCAAATTCCTGCAAGAGACACTTAATTTTGCTAGGAATAACCTGCTCAGAATTAGTTAGACTCATGTTGGTTTGAAGTTGATGCAAATCTGGTGGTTTTTCTTTGAGCAATATGAAGCTGATGTCTTCTTGATGTTTTTCCTGGTCCAAATCAGGTGGCTTCAATCGTTTGTCTTTCTCTTTCTTTTCAGTTCTGCTTATGCGCTTCAAGATTTCTCCAAATCCTGTATATGGCTCTTTTGACAAAGACAAGAGGATCATATCTGCGTGATCATAGATTAAAGAATCCTTGGGAATAAAGATACTTACCTTTGGAATCACCATTTCTTTGTATCTGGCTTGTGTCATGATTGCTTTTTGGAAATGATAGTTGGGTCTGAACATAAGTATTGGATCTGGTGGTTCATCTTTGATCATTGAAGAATCTTTCACCTCCAACTAGAATTTCTTAATTCCGATCAGCCAATCTCAAGTTATGAAGAAAACACTGAAGGCATATCACGCAGACACGAGATAACTAGTATAACTAAGTTTCTCAATTCCGATCATACTCTCTGTGGTTTTAATGGTGATCCCACGTATATATTGATGATGTTTCATGTCTCCTATTTATCTATATGTCTCCTATTGATGATGTTTCATGTTTCCTATTGCTATGATATTGTTGCTATTGTTGCTTAATTTTGATGATGTTGTTATATCTATATGTTAAAAATTTGACTGGTGCTTGTATTTTGCTAAATAGTTCCAATGGAGAGCAGCCATTTAAGTATTGAAGAAACTGTTCTCGCTAGTCAGGATGGATCTAGTTTGCAAGTCTCAGGTGAACCCATTTTCTTAAGTCAGAATTCGAATGATTTTTTAGCGAAGGAAAAAGATGCTTCATTCAGTGATGAAGATACTTTGCTCAATGATTTCGATGAAAAAGGGGACATAGGCAATAACGAGGATTCTGTTCAGACTCAAGATGTTGATGTTGTAGAGGCAAACAATGAAAATGACAAGAAATATGAACTCTATCTTGGAATGGAGTTTAGTTCTGATGAGTCTGCATATAAAATCGACGAAATTTTATTTTGGCTTAACGAAGAAGATGAAGTAGAAGAACCGTATTCACCGTCGACGGCGTTAAGGTTATGATACGTCGATTTTCCTTTTTGTTTTTTTAATTCTGTTTTTTTTTTTAATTCTCTAGTATTAGTAATGACATGGCAAAACGATTGGTGGTCATATATTTGGTGAATTTAAAGGTTCATCCCAGGGATGAACCGAAGTATGGTTCGGTAAAACTTATAACAAAAACGTTGTTCGAGACAATTTGTCGCAAAAAGGGTATCTATGAAACCTACAAAGCGTAGCGTTGAAATGCTTGAATTTAAAGATCTGATCAGAACAAAACTACAGAAATAGCTGTTGTTTCTTGTTTAAACAATTACCACGTTAAGTAACCCCATTTGCCACATGTTTCTTTTCGATCAAATACGCATGTCACATGTTTTTCATATTTGACTTTTCGATTAACGTACAAATACTTATGCAAATTTCTGTACATGCATGTCGTCATTTGAAAGCTAATTAAATGCATTAGTTTAAGAAACTTAGATTGAAGATGTGTATAATATACAGTATGTATCACCTTTAAGCATGTATATTTTTGGCAACTATATATATATATTCGAATTAATATTTTTCTTAAACACAATCTTTTTTTATTAACCCTCCTATCACTGTATCTAAAACACAAATCACAAAATTAAGCACAACTACAGTATATGCAAAAATCTTATTGGGTCTTTTTTTTTTTTTTTTTCAAAAATCTTATTGGGTCTATTTTTGTATAATACACCCTATATATTTGTTAATTGAATTGTAACGTGACTAAGAAGTAAATTTTAGTGTACATTTTTTTATACTAAAAAGCAATAGAGTAAGTTCAAATTTTCCATATTGTACACTGACACGCATAAGAAACAGCACCGCACAAGCATGGTGGATTATAAAAAATCTGAGAGATGGAAACAAGAGTGTAGAGAGAGCAAAAACACATCGAACAGAAAATATGGAGATTAAGACACGACGAGACATGTCAGAGGACGTGATAGAAGAGGAGCAACCACTTAGCCCGGCGGCGCGTCTGTTTCAGGCGCCGGAGTTTAGCAGCAACATTGTATCGGTGATTGGTGGTAAGTGTAAGATCGACCCAGGTATCAGGCATCCTCGCTTCTCAAGTAAAGTGGTAAGTCGACACAATACTTATTTATTTATTTATTTTATATCATCTTGATCGGTCTTGTCCGATCCATAACTCAATTCTTACTTAGCGGAATAATACGATTTATTAAAATTAAAGTCCGGTGGAAAAAATCACAAAAATGAACTGTTAATAACTTGACAAAAAAACACTTACCGATATATAATACTTATTTACAAATTTGTTATTAAGTTATTTTAAGAATACAATCAAATATACACTATAAATTAATAATGCCGAAGCTAAAATATTTTATTAATTTTTAAAAGTACTAATAATTTATTAAAAAATTTGTCCAATTTCATACTTTCATCCAAAAATTATATTTAGAAATAAAAACCATATTTTGAATCGTATATATAAGTTAATTGAACTCTAATGCCATATCAAATTTATGTATGATTTATTTTGTTGGTTGACAATGACTGGTCCTTTTTTTTTTTTTTTTTTTTGTCAACCATTTAATTCCATAGATAAAAAGGAGTGTTAACCTCCACAAACAGAGGAATCAATTACATCAATAAGAGCAGATTTAGCTAACTTATCGGCATAAACATTGCCTAAGCACATAATGAAAGTGAAAGAGATAGAGGTAAAGGAGACAATCAATTCTCTAATGTCATGTAGTAGGCTTCGAAGTTCCACCGTACTAGTGTCAGAGTTGAGAAGAGATATTAACGCTTTACAATCGGAGGAGACGTTGAGCTTATGAAAACCTGAAGATAGAGCATCTGCCAAGGCTAATTTCATAGCAAGGGTCTCTGCAGATAAGGCTGAACCAATAAACCTATGGCCAGCTTTGTGTTGGTTCAATGATACGCATGTGCCAAGATGAGGAGGCTCAGCCCTAAACAGAGACTGCACTTCCCAAATCACATCTACAAGAACATAGACGCAAGTGCTAATTTTCGGGACAAAGCCCTTAGCACCACACAATATTAGAACATGTCTAACAAGGACCTCAATACAAGGTAAATCGGAATCACCATTCAGGTGATCCGAGGGAATCAAAACCCCAGCCAAGATAACACCAAATTCCATGACTGATTTCCAAATGAAAGGGTTAAGAATACAAGGCTCAACCTTCCAGCGAACATACCTAGTTAAATCTTTCTTTATCACAGTTCTAGAAGACCAACTAAACTTAGTGAATGGAAGGCATAGGAGCAAGGAGTCAGAAGCAAACCTTAACGAGATACGCTCGAATCGGATCTGACAACAAAAGCTGCACAAAGCAGTAAGACAAGGGAAGTCAACGCCAAGAGATTCACTGGCAAAAGACTCCAAGGATGGGTGTAGAAGACACAAAGGGAGCACCATCGGAGCAAAACCTAGAGATCTCAGATGAACCATATGGGGAAGTGGCAAAGTGGTGAAGGGAGGGAGCATTTCGACGAGGAGAGGCGAAGAGTTTCGGGAGAATCTCGACAGAAGAACAGTGAGCATTAGGCCCCAGATCTGAACCAGCGAGGGAGAAAGTCTGCATACTGCAGTAATTGGACACTCGACGATGAGCATCAAGCCACCAGAGGACTCCGAGGACAGAGTCATTGAGACAAACAAACGAGCGGAGAAGAAGCAGATTTGGGGGTCCGGTGGATCTGGTGGTTTTGGCGGATGCGGTGGAGACGGAAGCGCTGTTGGTGGCGCCGGAGGAAGCCTCAGTTCGAAGAAGGTGACCGGAAGCTTCGGGAAAGGACGAGAGTGGCTCGTAAATGACAGAAACAAAGAAGACATCTTCGGGAGAAGGCTCGCCGGAAAAAACAAACACGTCGCCGGAAAATGAGACTCACCCAAGAGAGCACCACCTGTTAGAAAAGGAGATTGCTGGAGCTGCAACGCCGGTGAAAGAAACTCATCTCGTCCGAGACTTGCGGCTGCCTTGGTCTTCGTGCCTGGGAGAAAAGTTTTTAGGGCGAACTATGTTAATCAAAAGTCCTTTTGGATTTGACTGGTCCTTTCTTTAAGAGAAATTTAGCATCAACGCCATATTTCGAAACTCATCTTTCTGTCAATGTCATATTGCATTGTTCGTTTTGCAGAGTGCCACACCCCTCATTCAAAAAGACCATAATACCCCTCAGTTTTGAAACCCAAAGTCTGACAAAAAAATCTCCTCTCGCCTCCTTCTCATTTCTCCTTTCCGAAATCCTCCATTGTTGCTTAGTTTTTCTCAAATCTTTGTATAAATTGGTGGTTCTCGCCGGAGGAGAGCTTGGGTTATGGCATCTGCTAGCGACGCCATTGATTTTGAAACGGCAGACAACTCGCCAGAGGAGAGCTTGGGTCATCACGGTGGTGTTAGCGACGCCGTTGATTTTGAAACGGCAGACAACTCGCCGCTTCACGGTGGTTCGAATTCGTCGGCTGACTCACCAATTGGGTATGTTTTCTTTTCTGGCATTGACGGAAAGAAGATGGAAACGAGTTCAGATCTGAGAAAGAAAAAAGACGTGTGGACAATATTTTGTGGACAACTTTTATCGTCTTTTTATCAAATTTTTGTCCACCAATTTTTTTTTTGTAGTCTGTTGTGTCAAATGTGGACAAGATTTTTTGTCCACCAACTGATTTCAAAGTCAATTATTTCGTTTTATTGTCCACCATCCTTGATGTGGACAAGTTTAACTCACTACTATGTGTGGACAAGCTGTCCACACTACTATTTGTGGACAAGTTTGATTATATATATAATTAGACATCTAACCAAAGTTGAGTAGTCTATTGGACACGTAAGTGGACAAAGTTTTTTTGTCTACCATATTTTTTTTAACTTAGTTGTTTCGATTTATTGTCCACCCAAATAATCTTGTTGACAAGTTACGAAAATATTATTCGTAGACAAGTTTATTGTCCATCCCAATATATGGTCCATCAAATCTCGCCTACCGCTTGAATGTCACATCAGTTACCTTTTTAACATTCTCTTTTTTAGGAGGGTAATTTTGTCATTTCTCTATATGCCAAAAATGAAAAAATGGCATTTTGAGAAAGGAAAATGCAAATATGGCATTGTATAAAATGTTTTTATGAAATATGGCATTTTTTCAAAAAGATTCCCTTTCTTTAATATACTAGGCAATGTCTCTTATATCATAAGATTCCTAACAATAAAAAATACTTAAAATTACTTGAAGGTAAGCGATGGGGACAATGGACAAAACCAAAGATGGGTTCGGACAAGCGTGGTTGTTGAGGATCACGTCATAGTACCCGAAATCAAACCGCAAAACCAAGAGAACGCAGACGCATTTCTCGAAGATTATGTTTCTGACCTCATGAAGATCCCATTGGACACTTCAAGGCCGTTATGGGAGCTTCACCTACTAAACTTGAAAACCTCAGACGCTGAAAGCATCGCCGTTTTCAAGATCCATCACTCGGTTGGTGATGGCATGTCAATAATGTCTCTCGTCCTCGCTTGTACGCGTAAAACATCAAATCCCGATGAACTTTCGAGTCTTCCGCACCAATACCGGTCGTCATCTTGGTCATCCCTGTTAACAACCGGTTCAAGGAGAAGGAGTGATTCCCGGTTATGGTGGCTGGTTAATCTTCTCTGGACGGCGGTTATATTGGGTTTAAACACGGTTTGTGATGCTTTGGAGTTTCTTGTTACGACATTGTTCGTTAAGGACACGGAGACGCCTATCAAAGGTGATTTCCGGTCAACGAAGAGTAAACGGTTGCGTTTGGTTCATCGTACCGTAAGCCTTGACGATATAAAGCTAATCAAAAACGCCATGAAGATGGTAAGACAATTCTCCTTAGATTCTACATATATAATTTGATATATATGTATTCGGGATTTAGCTAGAAGAATATATAAGTCGGAGGGTAGTAACTTTTTTTTGGTTTTAAAATTTCCATTTACTTCTATATCATCATACTTAATTATTTATTTTTGGGTTAGTGCACTCATTTATTTTCTTTCAGAACATCATCATATTGTTGGCTCAACTTCGTTATATATATGCCTTTTTAATTAGCTTCTAAATTCTCCTTAGGAAAATATAACTAATAGAGAAACGCCATAAGAACTGTAGAAATTAGTTCCGGATTTTGTATGACTATCGAATGCTGAAAATTTCATAGCTTTTTTTTTTGAAATTTATGAGTGTCTTATAGTCTGGTTTGATAGACAGTGAACGATGTTATACTTGGAGTAACCCAAGCTGGTCTCTCGCGATACCTGGAGAGAAGATACGGTATATGCTCTTATATTTTATTGTATATGTCAATGAACATTGTATATTATTAACGTGTACAATTCAATATAATAATCTCATGAAAAATATAATAGGAGAAGAAGAAACTAAAAGGAAGCAAAATAATCTGCCTAAAAGAATAAAGCTAAGATCAGCTCTACTTGTAAACTTAAGACCCACAACAGGAATCCAGGCAAATTCATACACAAACTCACTTATTTGATTACAAGTTAATGTACTTAAGCATTAGTGGAATTTGATATAACTTTCGATTCAAAACAGGATCTAGCAGATATGATGGCAAAAGGGTCCAAATGTAGGTGGGGAAATTGGTTCAGGCATGTTATATTTCCGTTGTCTATCGCATTACGCGATGACCCATTAAAACATCTTGAACTAGCCCAGAAGACCATCAATCGAAAGAAGAACTCGTACGGGGCAATGCTAACCTACATTTTCTGTAGAATCATTGTCAAATCGCTTGGAACTCAGGTTATTTTCATTTAGAAATATCACATTATATGTTTAGTATAAAAACGGTTAATCTGAGAAAAAAAAAAAGAGTGATTGTATTATTGTAGGAAAAAAAAGAAGTAATTTACGAATTTTCATACTCATGATTAATTATTGTTGATTAATTTGCAGGTGGCGGCTACTATAATAAACAGAATATTGTCAAACACAACGATGACATTTTCGAACATGGTTGGTCCCGTTGAAGAAGTCAGCTTCTATGGACATCCCATCACTTACTTCGCCTCAAGTGCTTATGGTCATCCCCATGTAAGTTCATAATATTATCCTTTTTATCATTGTTCAAATCAATTATGAACTAGTTAGCTTTAATATTAGAGCAACGATAATAGTTTTCTGTTCATAAATTTTTTAGTTTTGTTCTATTTCTCTCCTTAGGTTATGTCATATCTATTAACATTTAACTTATATAACTGGTTTTTGGTGAATTTAATTAGGCGTTGACGATACACTGTCAAAGTTACATGAATAAGATGACAATTACACTAATCGTAGATTCAACGGTTATAAGTGATCCTCACCGGCTCTGTGACGATTGGGAGGAATCTCTCCGAAGCATTAAAGCCGCTGTCCAGAAAAGAGAGTCTCTCAGTTTGTGGGATCATCTCAGGCTTCTCAGCAATAGAGTGGCTTGGCTAGTTTACAAAATGGCTTGGCTATTCTACAAAATGCTATGATGCTAAATTTGGGATTAATAAAGTAATCTTTAGTAGCGACTTCATATGCCATTTGACAAAATCTATCTCTCAATATAATTTCATAATGTGTAGACAACAATAAAAGCTTTCAATTGGAACCACCGATTTGTTCTTCTTCCATAACCACCTGAAGCAAATCTTCATAATTCTTCTGCCATTGTTCATTCATCTGCAATGATCTTTTGTATTCAAGTTTCAGTCTTTCAATATCCATCTCCGTTGCTGCAGAGCCTTGTTGCTGAAACAACACAAACCGAGAAAATTGAGGTTTGGGTCATTTTCCCAAGATAGCAAATAGACTGTTTTTCTAGAGACTGAGGAAACACAAACCTGAAGTTCTTTAACTTGCTCTTCAATAAGGCTAGCACTGAGGAAAGAAGAGTAAACTGGAACATCAGAAAATGGCGGCGGATCAACGGTAACGATACCATCCATAGTATCTTCTCCTTGTCTTTCATATTTATCCAAAGGCGGTGGCATCAACGACCCATGTCTTTTCCACGAAGATTGTGTTTTGTTGGAATTAGCAACAATCGTTTTTCTAACAATCTGAATATTGTTCACGGGACCTGTAAGAAAAAAGTTTGAAAAGCAAGAACGGGTTAATTGAATTTTCATTTTGTAGAAGTAAAACTCAAACAGAAGAAATTGCTAAATATACCTTTTCCATGGCTGAGAGTACGAACAGGGCGACGTGATTTGGGATCCCAAACACAAACCACACCATCTTCTGATCCAGAAATCAATAGGTTTCCGTCGGTGCTATATGCTAAGCAAGTAACAGCTTTGCTGTTCAGACAAAAATTATTGAGTCAATAGAGATATTAAACCATATAACATCAATTCCATTATGTGAATTCATCATAACAGAAAATAAAATGCAACATGTTAAGAGATCTGATAAAAATAGTCTCGGAGTTTAGAATTACGACAAGCTAATGTTCAAATATACTATATAAGCTACTATTCAAATGAAGATATTATGATTTAGCAGATATTAACAAAAGAAGAAGATATTATAATTAGGATTGTTGATTACAATTGTAAACTACGGAACGGGAAGTACCTTTGTTCAGATACTGAACCAAGAACTTGTGTCCCATAGTCACTTGTGGCATTGATGGCACCGATATAGATTTTGCCATCTCTGCCACCAGCATAGAAAACAGACCCGCCAGGGTCCAATGAGAGTGCATTGATGGCTGAAGGAAAAATGATATTTTTCAACAACTTCCCTTTTGACAAGCTCCAAACCTATGGGTTTAGAAATCCAACCAAGGTCATGAAATAAAAAAACATATCAGGGTTCTATAATTGCTAAGGATATAGATTTTCCAGCAATACAAGAAATGAATCTCAACAACAAATATAGGTCTGTCTACTTTCTTAGACTAAGTATTTACGCAAGAGCAAAGCTTTATTGCATTTAACAAATGCATATAGATTAGTGGAACAAATATGTACCTTGCAAGTCCGATCTTCTGAAGCAGAAATTATCAAAGCATTGCAGCCTCCATAGTCTACAACAATATCGGTTACAGACATTGTATGCTCATTAAAATTGTGTTCATAAAGAGTGTTCCCTTGTTGCCTCTGGAAATCATCAAATAGCCTAACTAACCACAAAGAGCAAAGAGTAAGAAAAAAAAGAAGCAATTCCATGCAAAAATACTTAAAAAAACAGAGCATGAGAATACGCAAAGGTTCAACCTTATAAGAGACCAGACTCTAACAGATCCATCTTGAGATCCTGAAATCAACAAAGAATCATCTCCAGAGAACACCAAGCATGTAACTGAACGGTAATGACCATGCCACTTCTTAAGTAACTTCCCTGTGGCAATCTAATTTCACCAATTGAACAAATTTAGCCATTGAACTCATATGAGCCAAAATTAAAATATATAATCTTTACCTCCCAAAGATAAATATCACCAGAGGTTCCACCACCAACTAAGTAAGTTCCTTCATTGTTTGCTGCAAGAGCTTTTATTGATTCCACTGGGAAGCACTTCACTTCAACTTGAGGCTACAATCCAAAAAAATAAAATCACTTTTAATCCGTAGAAGAAGAAGGAAGTGATTCGAGTTTGAGAATGAGAGTGGTGATTTAAGAAACCTTATTCCAAGACCAGTAAAAAATCGAGCCAGAAGAAGCAGATTCTTTACGGAGCTGAGAGGCGGCGAGGAATTTTTCTCCGACGGCGGTGAGACCGTGCGCCGGAGAAGCACACTGCTTGAATCGAAGCTGCTCATTCCCAGTTTTGAGATCCCAACTTCCAATTCCGCCGTCGATTGACGAAGAAGCGATTACAGAAATCTCCATTGCTACGAGAAAGAGGGGAAAAAAGAGAGAGAACTGATTCCAAGTCTGGGTTTTGTGATATCTTAGCAATTAGGGTTTATGAAAATCTGTATGTAATTGAATAAATTAATAGTTTTGCGAAACATTAGTAATTTCCATTACACCTAAGGGACTATAATGTAAATTTTATTGTTAGCGTTTTATTGAATAGTACGGTAACGGAACGTTTAGATTGAGAACAATGGCGATGATAAGCTTTTCGTTTCCATCTCCCGCCAAACTTCCGATTAAATCTCAACCGTCCGTTTCAAATCGGATTAACGTCGCCGACCGTTTGATCCTCCGTCATCTCAATGCCGGAGATCTTCGTGGAGCGGTTTCAGCTCTTGATCTCATGGCTCGTGATGGAATTCGTCCCACCGATTCAGTCACTTTCTCATCCCTCCTCAAATCTTGCATTCGAGCACGCGAGTTCCGGCTCGGGAAACTCGTTCACGCTCGATTAATCGAGTTTGAAATCGAGCCTGACTCGGTTCTCTACAATTCACTAATCAGCTTGTATTCGAAATCTGGAGATTTGGCGAAAGCCGAGGATGTGTTTGAGACTATGAGAAGATTTGGTATGCGAGATATTGTTTCGTGGAGTGCGATGATGGCTTGTTTCGGTAACAACGGAAGAGAATTTGATGCGATTAAGGTTTTTGTTGAGTTTCTTGAATTGGGTTTGGTGCCTAATGATTATTGCTACACGGCGGTGATACGAGCTTGCTCGAATTCGGAATTTGTTGGAGTTGGGAGAGTGATTTTAGGGTTTTTGATGAAGACCGGTCACTTTGAATCCGATGTATGTGTGGGTTGTTCTTTGATTGATATGTTTGTGAAAGGAGAGAATAGTCTTGAGAATGCGTATAAAGTGTTTGATAAAATGTCTGATCTAAATGTTGTTACTTGGACTTTGATGATTACTCGGTGTATGCAATTGGGGTTTCCTAGAGAAGCGATTAGATTTTTCTTGGACATGGTTTTAAGCGGATTTGAATCAGATAAGTTTACACTAAGCTCTGTTTTCTCGGCGTGTGCTGAGTTGGAGAATTTGTCTTTGGGAAAGCAATTGCATTCATGGGCCATTAGATCGGGACTCGCGGATGATGTTGAGTGTAGTTTAGTTGATATGTATGCGAAATGCTCTGTGGATGGTTCGGTAGATGATTGCAGGAAGGTATTTGATAGAATGCAGGATCATACTGTTATGTCATGGACGGCATTGATCACAGGTTATATGCAAAACTGTAATCTCGCTACAGAAGCTGTTAATCTCTTTTGTGAAATGATAACCCAAGGTCGTGTCCAACCAAATCATTTTACTTTCTCGAGCGCATTTAAGGCGTGCGGAAATCTTTCAGATCCATGGGTAGGTAAACAGGTTCTTGGTAATGCTTTCAAAAGAGGGCTTGCTTCGAATAACAGTGTTGCAAACTCGGTTATCAGTATGTTTGTTAAGTCTGACAAGATGGAAGATGCTCGCAGAGCTTTTGAATCACTTTCTGAGAAGAACTTGGTCTCGTATAACACCTTTCTTGATGGAACCTGCAGGAACTTGGATTTTGAGCAAGCTTTTCAGCTTTTAAATGAGATCACTGAGAGAGAATTAGGTGTTAGCGCTTTCACATTTGCTAGCTTGTTGAGTGGAGTTGCAAGTGTTGGTTCAATAAGAAAAGGCGAGCAAATCCATTCTCAGGTTCTTAAACTCGGGCTCTCGTGCAATCAACCCGTCTGCAATGCTTTGATTTCTATGTATTCCAAATGCGGAAGCATTGACACAGCGTCCCGAGTCTTCAATCTAATGGAAGATCGTAATGTCATCTCATGGACTTCAATGATCACAGGTTTCGCTAAACACGGATTTGCTAAAAGGGTACTTGAAACATTCAACCAAATGACGGAAGAAGGGGTGAAGCCAAATGAGGTAACTTACGTTGCACTCTTATCCGCATGCAGCCACGTTGGTTTGGTCTCTGAAGGATGGAGACATTTCAAATCAATGTATGAAGACCACAAGATTAAACCTAGAATGGAGCATTATGCTTGTATGGTTGATCTTCTAGGTCGATCGGGGCTTCTCATTGATGCATTTGAGTTCATCAACTCAATGCCCTTCCAAGCCGATGTTTTAGTATGGCGTACGTTTCTTGGAGCTTGTAGAGTTCACAGGAACACGGAACTCGGAAAGATGGCTGCGAGGAAGATCTTAGAACTTGATCCGAATGAGCCTGCAGCTTATATACAGCTCTCAAACATATACGCTAGTGCAGGTACCTGTATAATTCAAACACAAACCAATAAAACTCTTTCTTCTACCAATTAAACTTGTATGAAAGCGAAACTTTGTTGAATGTTCTGATGTAGGGAAATGGGAAGAATCTACGGAGATGAGGAAGAAGATGAAAGAGAGAAACTTGGTTAAAGAAGGAGGTTGCAGTTGGATAGAAGTGGGAGATAAAGTTCATAAGTTCTACGTAGGCGATACGTCTCACCCGAATGCTAATCGCATATATGATGAATTAGACAGATTGATTAGAGAAATAAAACGTTGTGGATACGTTCCTGATACGGATCTTGTTCTTCACAAGCTAGAGAAAGAGGATGATGAGGCAGAGAAGGAAAGATTATTGTATCAGCACAGCGAGAAAATCGCGGTTGCGTTTGGGCTTATAAGCACGGCGAAATCAAGACCGGTTAAGGTGTTTAAGAACTTACGGGTCTGCGGAGATTGCCATAACGCGATGAAATATATATCGATGGTCTCAAGTAGAGAGATTGTATTGAGGGATTTAAATCGTTTTCATCATTTTAAAGATGGGAGATGTTCTTGTAATGACTATTGGTGACTTTGAGATTTTTAGACACTCAAAGTCACAAATGAGGCTAATTGAGCTATGAATTGATTTATTTGTTCTATCAAAAAAGGTTTCTAGAAATGAATTATTGCGATAAAAGAAACCGACTTTATGCTTATCAAAAGTTTAAATCAGCCCAAGTAAAAGGATATAAATCCACGCGTTAATTAACCTTTTACCAACTTTTTGCTTATTTTGGTAAATCAATACACAATCTATAAATACATGGGAGTGACCGTTTATGTAGATCAGATTGACCATATACTATTCTCGATTTTTCATTCCACGGATGATATTGACTATCACTTCCTACAAATAATTTCATAGATAGATTTCTTCATCCGGTTAATGGAGTTTTCTCTTGAACTCTCAAATTTTAAGGTAATGAATCATATGCCTTTTTCTTGATTCACTTTTTTTTTTCTTCTTTTAAATAGTAATCGTGTAATAAAAGGAGACATCTTAATTTGTTACAGTTGAAGATGATTCAGACAAGTTTTAGGATACTAGTGGTATTAGCAATATCCGGTTTTCCGATGATGGAATCCCGTGTTGAGAGCAGTTTGGGATCAACAAGCAATAAGGGTGTCGAATATTTGGCATTGAAATGCCGGAAACACAGTGCGGTTTTGACGGATTTCGGAGCTGTTGGAGATGGGAAAACCTCGAACACGAAAGCCTTTAGAGAAGCAATAAGCAAGCTTACTCCGTTGGCGGCTGACGGCGGAGTTCAACTCATTATCCCGCCGGGGAATTGGCTCACCGGAAGTTTCAACCTCACAAGCCATTTTACTTTGTTTATCCAACAAGGTGCAACTATTCTTGCTTCTCAGGTAATATCTACGTTCAAAATTTTGGTTATAGTATTATATAACCTATATATGAATTAATGCACGAAAACAACATTTACAATTCAATTTGAGATATATAGTCATATTTGGTTTTATTTTGGTTTGAACAAACAGGATGAAATTGAATATCCTATGATTCCACCTTTGCCTTCATACGGAGATGCAAGGTTTACTAGTTTAATCTACGGGAGTAACCTTACTGATGTTGTTATCACCGGTAAGCTCAACAAAAAAAAACATTGAAATGGTTTGATGGATATGAGATTGAATCAATTTGTTGATTAGGTAACAAAGGGACGATCAATGGACAAGGGAAGTCATGGTGGGTGAAGTTCCGAAGTGGTGGTTACAAGTCGATGTCGAGACCTTTGTTGATCGAAATCATTTTCTCCGAAAATATCCAAATTTCGGATATCGATTTGATCGACTCTCCGATGTGGAATATTCATCCTGTTTATTGCAAGAACGTCATTATTAAAAATATTAAAATCGTTGCTCCTATCGATTCTCCTAATACTGATGGTATCAACCCTGGTATGTTATGTTCTGTATCTAATCAAAATGTATATATTTGTTTTCTAAATATTCCTATTGGCCGGTATCTTAATATAACACATATGCAATGTTACATGTTTACACTTGGTTTAACACTCATGCTTATATCATAGATTCTTGCACGAACACATTAATAGAAGACTGTTCCGTAGTCTCTGGCGACGATTGCATTGCCGTCAAAAGCGGGATCGACCAATTCGGTATCGCCACAGGATTGCCAACACAACAGCTCTCAATAAGACGTCTTACTTGCAGTTCTCCCGACAGCGCAGGCATTGCCATCGGGAGTGAAATGTCCGGAGGAATCAAAGACGTTAGAATCGAAGACGTGACTCTAATCAACACGCAATCCGCTATCCGAGTCAAAACCGCCGTGGGACGTGGCGGTTACGTCAAAGACATTTTCGCTAGGAGGTTTACTATGAAGACGATGAAATACGTTTTCTGGATGACCGGTTCGTATAAGCTGCATCCCGCTCCCGGATTCGATCCCAAGGCGTTGCCGGAGATTAGCAATATCAATTACCGTGACATGACGGCAGAGAACGTTACGATCTCGGCGAAGCTCGAAGGAATTAAGAACGATCCTTTTACGGGGATATGTATGTCTAATGTGACTATAGCTTTGTCACCAGAGCCGAAGAAAATGCAGTGGAACTGTACGGATGTCGCCGGAGTTACGAGTAGGGTTACACCGGAGCCGTGCAGTTTGTTGCCGGATAAGGGACCAAAGATGGATTGTAATTTTCCAACGGATAAGATTCCGATTGAGAATGTTGTGTTGAACAAATGTTACGCTTAGAGATGCGGTTCGTAACTTTGTATCTATGTATACGTTACATTAACAGCTAACTAATTATATCCGATCCGCTAATAATTTTCGCAAACTATAAATAAAATCTAAGTATCCAACAAAATAATTTTAGATGATGCAATGGAATAATCCAGTCTAGCTTACTAGTCGATTATGTGGACTAAATATGATTTGGTCATGAATTTTGGTGTATAGGTCTGATTCGATCCTGCAGTGTGGTTTTTGCGGATCAATCTGTACTTAACTGCCAAATGCGGATTTTTTTTTATGGAATTGATGGACATCTTTGGCCATATATATACATGGATTGGGTTGAGATTTCTTTTTTTGTTTCTAAGCTTATAAAAAGGGTCATATACTCTTAAGCTTATGAAATGTGCATGGGTTGGATACCTTCAAATTTTAAAATATTTAAATCTGTGAAATAACTACTAAGATCTGAATTTACTAATAACTGCACGTAGAATAGATAATATAAAATTACAAGAAATTAAATCTAAATTACAAAATAAATTTTTTAAATAAGGCATATCATACCAAAAATTACAAAATGTTTTTTCATAAACATTTTAAACATATTATTAGAGATTTTCTAAACATTACTCCACATGCCTAAAACAAAATTTATTTTGAGAAACTTGGAGGTAGCTTCTATTTTAATTAAATATGAATGCTATCCAGATCATATCTTAATTTTAAAATCAAAAGATTTTAATCCGAATCTCAAAACTCTGGATACCCAATTCTCTTGGACTGATCAGATCTCAGATCTGTAATTTTTATATATTTATTACTCAAAAAGTTTAAGGTAATTAATTTACAAGCCTTAAAATGATTTTTCCTGTTTTCTTTTTGAAAATAAATAAATAGGGTATACGATATCTAAAATTGAAATCTTTTAATAAAAGAAAAAGAGATTACTCTTAACAAAAGTTTAAAGAGAAGTTTTAAATGTAGCCTACATAAAAAGGATATCATATTTACAAGTTCACGAAATCTTTCTTCTATTTTGGTATATCAACAGTCAATACACAATCTATAAATTCATGGACTTGACTATTATGTAGATAAAAATTTTAAGCATTTTATTCTTATTTTTTTCTTTCGTTCCACTTTTGATTTTGACTATCATTTTCTATAATCAGTACATATCTCGATTCTTCCTGCGCTAAGTGGCGTTTTTTCTTGCACTCTCAAAATTTTAAGGTAATGAAAATAAAATGTATATATATAGCCTTGTTTCAAAATAAATTAACGGCGATATATATATATATATATATATATCTGATTTAATGTTTTTCTTACAGATGTTTTTTCATACAAGTTTTAGGATACTAGTAGTATTAGCAATATCCGGTTTTATACAAAGTAGCATCAGATCAACAAGCATTGAAAGCAATAAAGGTATTGAATATTTGGCGTTGAATTGCCGGAAACACAAGGCGGTTTTGACGGATTTTGGAGCTATTGGAGATGGAAAAACTTCAAACACGAAAGCGTTTAGAGAAGCCACAAGCAAGCTTACTCCATTGGCGGCTGACAGTGGAGTCCAACTCATTGTACCGCCGGGAAAATGGCTCACCGGAAGTTTCAACCTCACAAGCCATTTTACTTTGTTTATTCAGCGAGGTGCAACTATACTTGCTTCTCAGGTAATATCTTCGTTCAAAATTTTAGTTAGTGTTATTGTTATCTAGGCATGCGTTAAGAAAAAGATTAGTAATCATATTTTGAGATTGAACAAGCAGGACGAATCTGAATATCCTAAGATTCCGCCTTTGCCATCATACGGAGATGCAAGGTTTGCTAGTTTAATCTACGGAAGTAACCTAACTGATGTTGTTGTCACCGGTAAGCACATTTAAAACTCTTAATTTCAACAAATTGTATATTTGGTTTATAAGATCAAATCTGTTGATAGGTAACAAAGGGACGATCAATGGACAAGGGAAGTCATGGTGGGTGAAGTATAGAAGTGGTGGTTTCAAGTCGATATCGAGACCTTTGTTGATCGAAATCATCTTCTCCGAAAACATTCAAATCTCGAATATCAAGTTGAACGACTCTCCGATGTGGAATATTCATCCTGTGTATTGCAAGAACGTCCTCATTACAAATATTAAAATCGTTGCTCCTATCGGTTCTCCTAATACCGATGGAATCAACCCTGGTATGTTCTCTTCTACACAGTATTTTAATTGGCCAAGGCGTAATACTAAATCGACATCTAACCAAACCAGATAAAATATACTATTAGTTTTACTATACTGATGTTAGTTCAGTATAGTAAAATTAATGATGTCCTATTGCTTATTGGTGTCGGAATAACATGTACCCGATGTTGTTCTCTAAGACTCTAACACATGTTTTCACTTTGGTTAAACACTCATGTTCATGAACTGGTTCCATATATAGATTCTTGCACGAACACACTAATAGAAGACTGCTCCGTAGTCTCTGGCGACGATTGCATTGCCGTCAAAAGCGGGATCGATCAATTCGGAATAGCCACAGGAATCCCAACACAACAGCTCTCAATCCGACGGCTCACTTGCAACTCTCCCGACAGCGCAGGTGTCGCCATCGGAAGCGAAATGTCAGGAGGAGTCAAAGACGTAAGAATCGAAGATGTGACTCTAATCAACACCGAATCTGCCATCCGAATCAAAACCGCTGTAGGACGTGGCGGTTACGTCAAAGACATTTTCGCTAGGAGGTTCACTATGAAGACGATGAAATACGTTTTCTGGATGATCGGTTCGTATAACTCGCATCCTAAAGGCTTTGATCCCAAGGCGTTGCCTGTGATTAGCAATATCAATTACCGTGACATGATGGCCGAGAACGTTACGATATCGGCGAAGCTCGAAGGGATTAAGAATGATCCTTTTATGGGTCTATGTATGTCTAATGTGACTATATCTTTGTCTCCGAAGGCGAAGAAGATGCAGTGGAACTGTACGGATGTCACCGGAATAACGGGTAGGGTTACACCGAAGCCGTGCAGTTTGTTGCCGGATAAGGGAACGAATATGGATTGTAATTTTCCGACGGAGAAGATACCGATTGAGAATGTTGTGTTAAAGAAATGTTATGCTTAGAAATGTGGTTCATAACTATTTATAGGTTTCATTAATCGCATAACTGATAAGATTTTAAATCTAGCTAATAATTTGAGCAACTATAAATAAACATCCAAGTATCCAACAAATAATTTTAAATCGCATTTTTTTTTTCAATTAGAAGTAGTTTTAGAAGAATGTGTCAAATTTAATTTTATATAGTTTTAAACATGTCTGAATTCCTTTGAAGCCATGCACGGCCTAATCTCATTTATTCATAGGTGTGGTTTGGTCTGATTGTCTGAACATGACTACAAAAAACTACTGTAGTTCAATTGTGAAATAAATTGGTTATAAACCTTTATTTTTTGGTTTCGTTAAACCGAGTCAACCGGTTATACTCTGTTTAAACAAAAAGCGACGTCGTTGGGTGAATAGACCTTTCGGTGTCTCCGTCCGTGTTACTAGATTCCGCAAGATGAATCTGGCACGCGCTCGCCACACTCCCTTTTATCCTTAACCACACTTTTTTTTCTTTTTCTTCTGAGTTGAAAAATCTGAGTTGTCTTCTTCTTCTTCGTCCTGTGTCTTAGCGAAAGAGATTATCTGAACAACGCTTCTTCTCCATATCAAAGGTATTTAATTTCTCATGCATTCATGTTTCTTGTCCTCTCGATAATATTCTCCGAAATGAGTTTCCTTGGATATTGATTGATATTTCTCAATCCCATCAGCGTGGAAATAATATAATTGGATATGATTTCGAACGAATGAAAACACCTCCATGATTGTTTCCTGGATTTTGACTTGTGGTAGGCTTGTTTTTGGCCTTTCACGAACTTTAATTTGTTTTTATTTCATGTTTCGTTTCTTGCCTATGTGTCCATGCCGAGGTTTCGTTCTTTAGTATCCGCCTGATTCTGTGTCGAAGACTCAAATTGTCGACTTATTCAATATTGTATAGCTTTTGAATTTCACCAAATATTGAACTGAAGGCTTTGTATACAAGTTCTGCTACTTAATTCTCTCTCAAATCTCTGCACAACACATAACAACAACGTGACTACTCATAATTGAATTGTCTAAGATTATATTGAGCATTTCTTTGCTTCTATATATTTGTCTTTTTTTTAAGATTTTCCTATTTAATTGATTTAGAAAAACACTGTTTATGGTTTCTAATTCTCTATTTCCTTTTTCCGTAAAGGTGTTTGCTTTTACATTTTAGTGTTTCTTCTCAGAGTTTTAGGGTTACTAAGTTTATTCTGGTTCCGGATTCTTAACTCTTGACATTTTCACTTTACGTTTTTGTTTTTCAGGTGATCCAATTAGTCGATATGATAGCAATTGATTCAAACCACTTGCTGAGAGGCAAGATCCTTTGCTTCCCCAGCAGGTCTCTCATGAACAACCAGCATAGGAAGACTACTTCATTATCACTTAATCAGATGAAAATTCATGTTCCAAGAACCTTAGTTTTCGCATCAGCGCGCGGGGAAGGTGAAGCTGAAAGTTGTAGCAGATTGGACGCTATCTCTGGTGGTGATACCTCCACAGACTGTATCTGGAGTTTTAACTTTCCAGAGTCTAAAGTTGAGTTTTCTCATCTTGAGTCAGAAGCATACCTCTCTGAAGGAAGCATTGGAGACAAAAATGCTGTGGCTAGTGTTCTCGAAAAACTGAATGCTCTTCGGTCACATCTATTAGCAGCAGAGAAGTGGAATGCTTCTCAGCTTCATTTATGTGACAGGTCAGTTGAGAATATATAAATTTAAACATCTTATATCAAATCTTGCATTATCAGGCCATATCCGTCTGCGTTACTTAATCTTTGGCTTTTGCTCTGTTGCAGAAAATACCTGAAATGTGCAACAAACTTAACTCATTATATGGCTTTGAGGTCACTTGACATTGAGCATCTCAACAGCCATCTAGCTTCTCTTGGTCTGTCAAGTTTAGACAACAACAATTCTGATGTCCTCTCCAGCCTTAACGCTACCATTAATCTGTTGATGAACTCTCCCTACAACGAAAAAAATGCTGTGACGGAGTCTTGGACTAATACATATCCCAAGGGGAAAAGTTCTAAGAAGAATGATAAAGGGAGTGCATTATCATACAAAGAGTCACTACTAGGTAAACTTCGTGAAGGAAGAAAGACTCATATCATGGTAACTGTTGGTGAAGAAGCAACTTTGAGTGAAACATTTATAACCGATATTATTAAGGCTGGAACATCCATTATCCGTATAAATTGTGCACATGGAGATCCGAGCATTTGGGGTGAGATCATCAAAAGAGTAAGAAGAACCTCTCAGATGCTAGAGATGCCATGCCGCGTTCATATGGATTTAGCGGGACCAAAACTGAGAACTGGTACCTTAAAACCTGGTCCCTGCGTGATGAAAGTTTCACCAAAGAAAGATGCTTATGGAAATGTTGTTTCTCCTGCTGTGGTATGGCTCTCTCTCACAGGAACAGAACCTCCTGCTCACATTTCTCCCGATGCTTCTATATCCGTGCAAGACCGGGATTTTCTTGCTGGTCTCCAAATTGGTGATTCTGTAAGACTATGTGACGCTAGAGGGAGAAAGAGGAGACTTAGAATCTCAAAAGAGTTTCATGTTTTCTCTAGTACCGGGTTTGTGGCTGAATGTTTTGATACTATTTACATTGAGTCGGGAACTGAGTTGTATGTTAAAGGAAAGAAAGGTAGACGTTTGGTTGGACAAGTAGTGGATGTTCCTCCTAAGGAATCTTTTGTAAGGCTCAAAGTGGGAGACTTACTAGTCATAACCCGAGAAGGATCGCTCGATAAACCTTCTGTAACTGTTCCAGGAGCTCATAGGTTGACTTGTCCTTCTGGTTATTTGTTTGATTCAGTCAAGCCTGGTGAAAGCATTGGTTTTGATGATGGCAAAATATGGGGAGTAATAAAAGGAACAAGCCCTTTAGAGGTAATTGTCTCCATCACTCATGCAGGTCCAAAAGGTACAAAACTAGGATCAGAGAAGTCCATTAACATTCCGCAGAGCGATATCCGTTTTAAAGGCCTCACATCAAAAGATATCAAAGATCTTGAATATGTAGCTTCACATGCTGACATGGTTGGCATCTCTTTCATACGCGATGTTCATGATATTACCGTTCTTCGACAAGAACTCAAGAAAAGGAAACTAGATGAGCTTGGTATTGTTCTAAAGATTGAAACGGAAAGCGGATTCAAGAATTTATCCTTGATTCTATTAGAAGCAATGAAGTGTTCGAATCCCTTGGGAGTTATGATAGCTCGAGGTGATCTTGCAGTGGAGTGTGGATGGGAGAGATTGGCTAATATACAGGAAGAGATTATAGCTATTTGTAAAGCTGCTCGTGTACCGGTAATTATGGCAACTCAGGTTCTGGAATCACTTGTGAAGTCCGGTGTTCCAACTCGAGCTGAGATCACAGATGCTTCAAATGCTAAAAGGTAAAATCCTTTTGCACCAAAGAAGTATAAAAAAACATGATCCTGGTAAACACTTACAGTTACTTTGTCTAATTTTGGATTTTGAAAATTTGCAGGGCAAGCTGTGTGATGTTAAACAAAGGCAAGAATATCGTTGAAGCTGTTTCAATGTTGGATACTATTCTTCACACCAAGCTTATCTACAAGAAACCGGACTCTGAAAATCTCCATTGATCTACTTCTCACTACAAACAGAACTTGTAGTTGGCTTGCCAATTCTGTATCTCAGATTCTGAGAAAGTTGGTGTCAGGATCTGGACCCGGTTCACAATGACGGTTTGGCACTGAAATCTCTAGCCTGTTGTAGGTTCTAAAAGAAAAAGCTTTTAGGGGAAATCTAAAATGTATTTGGGATATGAACTGGTTATACTGAATAGAGATCACATCGAAGGATTTAAGCTTGTTCACTCTTGATCACTTAAGTGTCCTCTCTTGTAGAACATTAGTGTTCGACCAAATTCCCACCGAAAAAAAAAATTAATTCGACCAAATCAACCCTAACAACAGAAATAATGATAAGGAAATGTCTACTATTGACAACAAAAGACCAATATTGAGAAGCTTAACATGAATACGACTACTAAAATAATAAAACTTCTTATTTGGTCTGTCGAGAAATTTAACTTATGTATCTACACCTTGTAGATATCTTGTTGAGGTCACTTTAAAGCTATTTTCCATAAACCCTCTTGGAAAGAATTCCAAGCACATTTTCAGGAACCTTAGGGATGCCAAAACGCTTCATCACTCCAGGACGGCGAATCACTTACACACAAAGAGATAGATAAGAAATAGCAACATCAGTAGTAACCCAAGAACCTAACAGATCCCATAAGATTTGAAAACTCACCATATGTAAACGCAATGGAGAACAGCATGCAACTCATCAAATAACAATGTACAGCCTGCAAAAATACCCACAAAACTAACTAAGTTTTAAGATCATTATATGAGCTATGAGATTTATCATTCTTTTCATTTGGTGAAAATCGTAACTTCACCTTTGAGAAAATTATTCCTCCAAGGAACATGGGAATGACCAAAATCCGGGTCAGCTTTTTGGGGATCATCGCACCTTCAAGGCCTATCATTGCATCGCACTGCAATGCTTGGCATTAATAATTTGATCAGAACCAACCACAAGAAACGATATAGTACTTGGTTATATCGAAAACAGTTTTATTGATACCTCTATCATAATACAGAAAGTCAATCCTGTTAGAAGTGGAAAGATCAATGTATCTGGCGTTGTAAGATCAGTGAACCAAAGCGCACCGCCTGTTTTGAAGGATGCTATTTCCCCTGCCATATTATTGATCTGGGAGCAAGGATTACTAGGGATGAAATAGGAAAGAAAACACATGCATAAACAGATTATGAAGTATTAAGTTGCTTACTGTTAGGCCCATGCAGACCGAACCTGGAAACTGTAGTAAAAGGTACAAGAAGGGAGATAGAGAAAATGTACCACCATACCTACATCATCACATCAGAAACAATACCAGAATTAGGTCGATATGGCGAGCATGCAACTGAGATATGAATACATGAAAGAAGCTTAACTGCACCTGTACCATAATAATAATCACTAATCAAAGTGTCGAAGCATCAAGTACATAGGCAAGAGGTTTTTTCACAGGCAATGTATGATACATCTAATATTCAACAAATTCAACTCTTTTTCAAACACTCAACTTATGGTGTTTTACTTGAGGTAGAAACAAAACAAACTTTTCAAGATGACCTCGACTCAACCAGAGTCTGACAACTTCTAAAAGGATAAATCTTTTAGAATCCTGTATATATCTAGAGAGAGTAGAGACTAGTTTTCTGTATTTTAAGAATATGAAGTCAGGCCAGGGACATAAGTTTCAATTTGCCAGCAATTTTTGAAACAGTAATGTTGGAGTAAGTAGAGAATAACACAAAGAAATCAATAAACAGGCTATGAAAGAGAAGTAAAAAGATTCCAACTTCTTCAGCAACTTGTCAAACTCTATCGAATGTCCAGCAAGAGCAGCTGGATCCTTAGTAGAATCCATTGATGCTGTAGAGTGTATTCCTAGCATCTGCAAGATCAATATTGATATGGATGGTGATAGGATATGATAAAAGAAAACTAAATATGCATGTTGCACAAGCAAGATGCAATAATATTATTATCCATCACAAAAACTCTTGCACCCAAAGCCACACATTGAGTTAGGTTCATGCATTGCCTGATAGCTATAAATAGAATCCAAGTACTCAATGGTGATCAAGAAAAAAAATATCTGGAGAGTTATTTTTTATTACAAATCTTAGGTGTCTTTACGCAAGAAGGTTTCTAAATGTTTCAATACCATAATCCTTGACGCCCATCTTCTGTAATCAATCATGAGGGGAATTGTCACTCCTCTAATCAAAAGGGTGGTAAGAACAATGGAAGACCACCTGCAATCACATAACAATTATATGAAAACACAATACACAGAGATGATTTAAATGAAGAATGGTTATTTTTAGTTGATTAACACAAAGCACAAGAGCTTATCAGTTTTCTTACCAGTTTAAGCCTGTGTAAGAATGCACTGTTTCAATTAACTGCTCAAAACCATCAAAATGGAATGACCAATCAATAGGGACCTGCGAAGCCACAATTTCCATCCCTGAACCTACCGGATCAGTTCCTGCAACCTCATTTACGTTGCCAGACTCATCTGAGCCTGGAACTTTTGAAGTCGACATAGAGCGGTGATAGATAGAGACACCAAAAGGAGTGCATAGAGACAAATGTGAAGAGCTTCTCAGATGCTGAGAGAGAATGGAGCTGCCAAAAGATCTCTGATGAAGAACAGAGCCGTAATTTGGCTTATATTCATGAGCATTATCACGAAGAATGATACCACTATAAGATGGTTGGTAGAAGCGAGCATTGAACAAGGATCTGAGCGAAAAAGTGCGTCTCAAGGCCATTACAGAATCTACTCAATGAAACCCTGTAAAACAGTAAGACTAGTGAGTTTGGTAACATAAAGATGATTAAGGAAAGGAAAAAGATGGTTAGTTCATGTTTATACATTTGTAAACTCACATATTAAGCATCTTTTAACAAATGAAAGATTATAAGATATGCTTCAAATATCTCATCTTTATAATCCCACAGCAAAAATACAGAGATTAGTATCGATCAAAACCATTTCTTAACCGAAACAGAGAGCTTAGAGAAAACGCTATACACCCAACACACTTGGTCTTACACTGAAGAAACGCAGAACACAAAAAGGAGAGACTAAAAACGAGAACTTTAGAGCCAATGAGCACAAATACACTCTCAAAATAGCACCATCATAATCAAAAAAGCTGTAAGATGAAACAGAGAGACGAACCTATCGAAATTTCTACACAGTGACGGAAGAACAAAATTAGGAGCTAGGGTTTTCCGTGAGCAAACTACTCGCTAATGGGAGATTTAAACACTACAAGAAATATGAGCATTTGCAGCAGTCCTTTGTAGCGCTAATTTAAGAACTGCTACTAAAAGTATCAAAATCGGATTGCAAGTATTTCGCAGCACTATATTAACGCTAGGATATAGTTTTTATTAAGCGGGAACATAAAAACAGAATTATAGCCGGGAAGGTGTATTTGGAGGCAAACTAATTGGGGTTTTCCCCCCCCCCCCAAACCAAAAAAAGTCTCGATTCTATGACCAAAAAAACTGTCTTTTACACTTACCAAAAAAAAACAAAAACCCAAAAACAAAAAAGCATAGCCAAAATTCTCTAAAATTTTCAGATTCTCAATCTCAATCTCAGAGTTTTTGATTCCTATCCTGAAATCTCAATACCCATTCTATGAAATCTCGATTCCCATTGTCAAGATCTCGATTCTAAGCACCAAAATATCCGACAGTCTCTGTGTAGTTATCTCCGTCGATCTCTGTCTCTCTTTCCGGTATCCATCGCTCTGTCTCCGTCGATCTCTGTCTCCGTCGCTCTCTGTGTCTCCTTCGCTCTCTGTGTCTCCGTGGCTCTCTGTCTCAGTTTCTCTCTGCCTCACTCTCTATCCGCCTCTGTCTCTATCCGCCTGTGTCTGTCTCAGTAGCTTCTCTGTCTCAATAGATCTGTTTATATCCTTCTCTGTCTCAGTAGTTTCGAAACCATCTGTTCTCCCCACCTGAAAGGTATACGACATTCATTTGGGTAATTTGAGATGGTTGAACGATTAATTGATTGATTTATACTCATAAATGTCAGGTTACAGTGTATGTTGCCGTGTTCATGGGTTTAAGCCGTACTTTTACATTGCGTGCCCTCATGAAATCGGTCCAGACGATGTTTATAAAATCAGTTTCAGTATTGAGCTACTTTCGAAGATTTCTGTAGTTTATTTCCAAGATCAGAGTTCATATTTTGTTTTTTCAGGAAAGAATGAGGGAATCCAATAGAAGTATCAAGGTCCAAAAATTTGTTCATCATATAGAACTGGTGCAGAGAAAGAGTATTGTGTATTATCAGCAGCAAAAGTCACATAACTTTCTCAAAATCGTTCTTACACTTCCGACAATGGAGTCTACATGTCTTGGTATATCTTGTTCTGATTGTTGTCTAGTCTCTCTAACAAAGTGTTGTTCTGTAACTGGTTTTGTCAAAATTGCTTAGGTATCCTTCATAGAGGCATACAAATTAGTGGATTGGGAATGAAGAGCTTCCAAACATACGAAAGCCATGTTCCTTTCGATCTTTGTTTTATGATTGATTGCAATATTGTGGGAGGAAACTGGATTGAAGTGCCCTGTGGGAAATATAAGAAGATGTCAAAACCATTGTCATATTGCTAATTGGAGTTTGATTGCTTGTATCCTCTTTATGATACTTTTATAATAACACCTTCTAGTTTTTGTCATTAATTTCCTTAATAAGGGGTTTTAGATACTCAGATTTGATCAGTCATGATTCAGAAGGTGAATACTCAAGAATGGCTCCATTTCGCATCCTAAGTTTCGATATTGAGTGTGCAGGTCGTAAAGGACATTTTCCAGAGGCTAAGCATGATCCTGTAATACAGGTTAGCTTGTCTTTGCTATTATTTAATATCTCTATCTTGTTACCTTTGGTCTGATCTCACTTGAAATAACGTTCTCTTTTCTAGGTAGCCAACCATGTAACTATACAAGGAGAGCATCAACAGAAAGAGCGGTCTTACTAGCTTGGAGGGTATTATTGCTTCTGCCTTCTATACTGTTTTTCATTTCTATTGGTGAAACACGTGTCTGCTGATGTATAATTTGTGTTGGCTGCAGGATTTAGTTATTGAGGTTGATCCTGATATCATAATTTTTTTTTTGGTAATGTCCTGATATCATAATTGGCTACAACATCTGCAAATTTGATTTACCTTATTTGCTTGAGGTTACAACATCTGCAAATTTGATTTATCATATTTTCTTTTTTCAGAAAGAGGGCGTCTTGCGGTTTATTGTTTGAAGGTACTTGTTTTGGACCTTTTGGTCTTATGCTGGTGTATTGTTACTTCTGTCCTGTCACATTTGCTTGTTAGACATATAAGATTTTAAGCTTGTTTACCTAAAGCTAAAAGGCTTATTGCTTGTTGTCACAAGTCTAACCATTTTGAGTGTAGAAGATTTAGTTTATACCATTTTAACTGCAGCATGATTGGAAAGCTGCGATAGTTATTTAAGATGTCATTACACCATCTATTAACAGTCATGATCAGGAAAGATGCTGCTGAACATACACTTACTGCTTACAAAGCTGCTCAGGTTTTGTTTTGAATATATTTCTTCTCCGATCTGATTCCGATTTGATTTTGTATGATTTTAGGTTTGTGAAATTTTGTTTTGTTTTGGTTTGTGTAGGATATTGCTAATTCTGAATTGGCTCCGACTCATCCGATTCGACTTGGATTAGCGTTGAACTTCTCTGTGTTTTACTATGAGATTCTCAATTCCCCTGATCGTGCTTGTAACCTTGCTAAGCAGGTTTGGATCTAGCAGAAGCTATGTTTTATATATGATTATGGTTTTTGTGTGTGTGTTAATGAGTTTTATTTTATGGATTTGTTAGGCGTTTGATGAAGCTAGTGCTGAATTGGATACTCTTGGTGAAGAGTCATACAAGGATAGTACTTTGATTAAGATGTCATTACACCATTCTTAGTTTATACCATTTTTTTTTTTTTTTTGGTAATTGGAGATTCTTAAGATCGTGTGAATTGATTGGATGTTGTCTTGAGTTTCCAGTCACCGTTATTTGCCTACATTGGATTTGATTTATTATATTTAGCATTTTGCATCTTTTTATAGGAAATGTATTCTGAATTATGCAAAATTTATACTACAAGCTGTTTGTGAATATAATTCAATAAAATAAGTTATAGGTTTTTTTAAATCAATCTCTTAACATCCTCCAAAATCACTAAAATAGCAATATCAACTCACAACAACATAAAGAATTCATGATATTTGATTTAAAGTCTATGAAACATGATTTAGGGTTTATTTAGGGTATAGAGATTCATATTTTTAGAATATTTTTCTATTTCAAAATTAAGAAAATAAAATAACGAGTTATATTTGTGTATATATAAATATATAACACAAATTACTATATATATGTAATCAACAATAGAATATACAAGTAACTAATGTATCATATAATTAAAAAAAGCTATACTAATGTCTAATATGTTCATAATTATTAATAAATTAATAAAGTTTCTTGTAAAAAAATAATTTTTTTAAAGAAACTTTAAGTGAAAAGATTTTAATGTTTTTATTTTATTTTATTTTATTTTGTTAATTGAAAATAGTGAAATATATTTAAAGATTGAACCCTATACCCTATATCCTAAACCCTAAACCCTAAATTAAAGTTAAAATCCTAATTAAATTAAATCTTTAAACCTTAAATTGAAGTTAAAATCCTAAATTAAAATCCTAAAACTATCTAACTTGAGTAAAAAAAAATATAAACCCCAAAGTTTAAACCCTAAACCCTAAAGTATGCCCTAGTGTCTATGAACATATAAGTTAGATAGTTGGAATACTAACGTATATTAATTGTTCTTAATTTTAAAATTATATACTTATAAGAAAAAATATTCTAAAAATTGAAATACTTATATTGAATTTTTAAAGAAATAATTTATATTTTTTTCATTAATAAACTATTTTATATGATAATTTTCTGATTTTTTCATTAATAGCCAATGAGAAGTAACTTCCCACATTGTGGGACGAATCATACACCGTTGATCTCAGCCGACTTTGATCTCAGCCGTCCATTACAAATTTTAAATTGAAAATATAAAAGCTGGTTTCTGATTGGTTAATCCATAGAGTTGAGGATCACCCCTTATTTAATACACACCGTTGATTTTAATAAAATCAACGGACTACATTCCTTCTGACTTCCCTTTGATGTCTCACGCTCCTCTTTTCTCTTTTTCTGTGTGCGAGACAAACTCTTACTCTTCTCTTCCTCGATAGTTTCTCTCTGTGGCAAGGATTTTTCATTAGCTTGTCTTCTTCGGGGACTCTTCGTCTTCGAGCTACCGTTCTCATCTTATCCCTCCCATCTCCAGATGAATTCTCCTTTAAAAGCCTTATCGACGCAACCAAAGACCAAAGCCAAGGCAAAATCGGATCACTCGTACCAATCGGAGGAAGCGAAATCACAATACAACCACCGAAACTTCCTTCTTCATCGGAATCAAACGCCCAAGTAAATTTTCTCTTCTTCTCTTCTCCATTGCTCACTTAATTGATTGTAAATTCAGTTTTTGTTATAATAGATCTGGAAGCCTTACTCGATTTGAAGAGTTTTCTGAATTTTGTTTGTACGCATCACTTGTATAGCCCCTGTTCTGTTCTTATTGTTTGTATGCTTTTATGTGAAGTTTCATAAAATTCTATTTCGAAACTAGTTGGCGATGAATAGAGAACTATAATTGATGACCTTATATATCTGATTTGGCCATTAGAGCATAAAAATTTAACTTATAAGTGAGCTTCTTGCAGAACCCATAGAGGAGCATACACCGAAGAAAAGTTCATCTGGTTCGGCCGATAGAGGTCAGCTAAACAAGATTGTGTTTTTGATGCCTATTTACATAGTTCCGTAATTGACATCAAATATGATGTGTGTTTGTTTTGGTCAGATGTGATACTTGCAGACTTGGAAAAGGAGAAGACAACATCATTCATCAAAGCATGGGAAGAGAGTGAGAAGTCAAAGGCTGAAAACAGGTAAACTTAATTTCTAAATTCATTCGTCGAGAGCTTCATCGTAAACTACAATTTATGACCTTATCTTTGAAAGACCAGAAGTAATATATTTATAGAGGATACTTCTTGGATTGATCTTGTTTCTATTGACACAGGAAGTGTTAACAATGTGCTTTCTTATTGTGTTTCTTCTTCACAGCCACGTCAAGAAAGGAGGACTTTCAAAGTATTATAAAGATAAATCTCAGTCATTCACATCTCTAGCAAATGTCACAAGCCTAACGGATCTTGTGAAGAGAGGATCAAGAACGAAGTCATGCTGCAAAACGGATTATTTATTTGGACCGAAGGCCACAATCTCCATGAATGATTCTTTGTATCTTTTGGGTATTTGATATAATGATTATTTGTAAAATGTATGTTTTATATAATATTAATTTTATTTATGAATCAATTTGCAATCTATGTTTTATGCAATATAGGTTTCAAATAATCGAAATATAGCACATAATAATATACATTACAGCAACATTAACAAGCATTAACAAAATGTCACGAAACAATATCCACCAGCACATATAATGTGTTATCATTACTAGTTAGACATCACAAAATGTTTGCTATAAAAACAAACATAATAGCACGAGTAAAGCGCTAGTTAATAATATCCACCAGCACATATAATGTGTTATCATTACAAGTTACACAGCACGAAATCTTTGCTATTAAAAATAACATAACAGCAAAAATAAAGCGCTAGTTAAGAATATTAAATAGCTGAGTAATAGCGCTATAATAGGTCAATTTACCATAGCGCGTAAAATCTGCTACGGTAGGGGGGGGGGGTCTATTGTAGCTCCTCATTATACAGCGTTTATGATTTCGCTACGAAAACCCTTTAGTAGCAGAAAATGCGCGTTACCGATGTTCATTTTTCTTGTAGTGAAAGGCTCATGCTTTCTCGGTGGGTAAAAGAAACTGTACAATTTCATGACTCACTCTTCTTTCCCTGCATAAACGATTCGTACGCACTGAAGAAGACGACAAAATTCCAACAAAACTGAAAATGTAAACAAAACTGAAGGCCAAATATGGAATGTCAAAACAAAACGGAGGACCAAATATTAAAATATCAAATTTAAAAACCCAATTGGCCATGTGAGACCGGTCTGATCCGGTTTAAATATATTTGATGGCTTAAACCTCTATAACCGGCTTACACACTCACATTGTTACCGTTGCTAATATTGCCTCGCGCTAGTCGCTATTAGGGATGTTAAAAAAAAAAAGATAAAACGGGTACCCGTGGGTAACCCGAAATCTCGAGGGTTTTATTCGGGTTACCCTAATAGCTCTCGGGTTTCAAACGGGTTTTGAGATTCAGATTCTAAATGGGCGGGTTCTAAACGGGTTCGGGTGCGTATAGTCCACACTAACCGGCTTAAAATATTTTTGAGCTTTAGGCCACACGAACATTAAGACCGGCCCTGCGTATACAGTTGATGATGGTGATGAGGTTTGATTTCAAAGCTCATGAAATGCATCAATGTCAATCTCTGTCTTCTCCATTTTCCGAAATTCAGACAAATTCAATCACGTAAAGTATCTTCGTCCCTACTCAAATTGGAACTCGGTCAGAAATCACGACATGAGACAGCTTTCTTGCTTGGTAAGGTACTTGACACTTACCCAGATCTCAAAAAACTTAGAACAATCCACTCCAGAATCATTCTGGAAGATCTTCGCTGTAATTCGTCTCTAGGAGTAGGCGTTAAACTTATGAGAGCTTATGCTTTTGTTAAAGAAGTGGAATCAGCACGCAAGATGTTAGATGAAATTCCTGAGAGAAACGTAATTATTATTAATGTTATGATCAGAAGCTACGTGAATAATGGGTTTTATCGTGAAGGTATTCAAGTGTTTGGGACGATGTATGGAATTTATGTTAGACCTGATGCTAGAGATACCATGCCGCGTTCATATGGATTTAGCAGGACCAAAACTGAGAACTGGTAACTTAAAACCTGGTCCCTTTGTGATGAAAGTTTCACCAAAGAAAAATGCTTATGGAAAAGTTTCATCACTGAACCAGCCGGATCAGTTCCTGCAATCTCATTTACATTGCCAGACTCATCTGAGCCTGGAACATGTGAAGTCGACATAGAGCGGTGATAGATAGAGACACCAAAAGGAGTGCATAGAGACAAAAGTGAAGAGCTTCTCAGATGCTGAGAGAGAATGGAGCTGCCAAAAGATCTCTGAGGAATTAAAGAGCCGTAATTTGGCTTCTCTTCATGAGCATTATCACGAAGACTGATACCACTGTAAGATGGTTGGTCGAAGCGAGCACTGAACAAGGATCTGAGCGAAAAAGTGCGTCTCAAGGCCATTATAGAATCTACTCAATGAAACCCTGTAAAACAGTAAGACTAGTGAGATTGGTAATATAAAGATGATTAAGGTAAGGATTGATTATAAGATATGATTCAAATATCTTATCTTTATAATCCCACAGCAAAAAATACAGATATTAGTATCGATCACAACCATTTCTTAACCGAAACAGAGAGCTTAGAGAAAACGCTATACACCCAACACACTTGGTCTTACACTGAAGAAACGCAGAACACAAAAAGGAGAGACTAAAAACGAGAACTTTAGAGCCAATGAGCACAAATACAATCTCAAAATAGCACCATCATGATCAAAAAAGCTGTAAGATGAAACAGAGAGACGAACCTGATCGAAACTTTTACACGGCGACGGAAGAACAGAGCCGAGGGACAAAATTGGGAGCTAGGGTTTTCCGTGAGCAAACTACTCGCTAATGGGAGATTTAAAAGCTCCTGCTTTTTCGGTGGGTAAAACAAACTGTACAATTTCATGACTCTGTTTCCCTGCATATTCGTACGACAAAATTCCAACAAAACTGAAGGCCAAATTAATTATGAAATGTCAAAACAAAACTGAGGACCAACTATGAAATAAAAATATATGACATGTTGCTAAAAAACATCAGATTTAAAAACCCAACTGTCTGATCCGGTTTAACTACATTTGATGGTTTAAACCTTCTGTAACTGTTCCAGGAGCTCATAGGCTAACTTTTCCTTCGGGTCCGGTTATTTGTTTGATTCAGTCAAGCCTGGTGAAACCATTGGTTTTGATGACGGCAAAATCTGGGGAGTAATAAAAGGAACAAGCCCTTCTTCACATGCTGACATGGTTGGCATCTCTTTCATACGCGATGTTCATGATATTACCGTTCTTCTTCGACAAGAACTCAAGAAAAGGAAACTAGATGAGCTTGGTATTGTTCTAAAGATTGAAACGGGAAGCGGATTCAAGAATTTATCCTTGATTCTATTAGAAGCAATGAAGGGTTCGAATCCGTTGGGGGTTATGATAGCTCGAGGTGATCTTGCAGTGGAATGTGGATGGGAGAGGTTGGCTAATATACAGGAAGAGATTATAGCTATTTGTAAAGCTGCTCGTGTACCGGTAATTATGGCAACACAGGTTCTAGAATCACTTGTCAAATCCGGTGTTCCAACTCGAGCTGAGATCACAGATGCTTCAAATGCTAAAAGGTAACCAAAGAAATATAGAAAACATGATCCTGGTAACACTTACAGTTACTCTGTCTAATATTTTGATTTCGAAAATGTGCAGGGCGAGCTGTGTGATGTTAAACAAAGGCAAGAATATCGTTGAAGCTGTTTCGATGTTGGATACTATTCTTCACACCAAGCTTATCTACAAGAAACCGGATTCTGAAAATCTCCATTGATTTACTAGAACTTGTAGTTGGCTTGCTAATTCTGTATCTCAGATTCTGTGAAAGTGAGTGTCAGGATTTAGGCCGGCACCACGCACTGGCTGTTGGATATATATTAACATTAAACCAAATTAATACTACATATAATGGGATATTAATGTTTAACTAACGTTATATCAAAATTCGACCAAATCAACCCTAAACTTTTCTTTTGTTTGATTCGTGTAAGTTGGAATTCTTTCGATGTTGAATACTATCCTTCACAAAACATATCAATCTATCTAATGCGATTTAAAAGTTAAAACAATAGAGAGAAAAAACAAACTTAATGATAAGGAAATATCTACTATTGACAACAAAAGACCAATATTGAGAAGGTCAACATGAATACGACTACTAAAATAATAAATCTTCTTATTTAATCCCATATATGGATCTTTTGGTCTGTCGAGAAATTTAACTTTATCTACCTTGTAGATATCTTGTTGAGGTCACTTTAAAGCCATTTTTTTCCATAAATCCTCTTGTAAAGAATCATAGGCGCATGTTCAGGAACCTCAGGGATGCCAAAACGCTTCATCACTCCAGGACGGCGAGTCACTTACCCACAAAGAGATAGATAAGAAATAGCAACATCAGTAGTAACCGAAGAACCTAACCGATCCCATAAGATTTGAAAACTCACCGAGCGTAAACGCAATGGAGAACAGCATGCAACTCATCAAATAGCAATGTACAGCCTGCAAAATTACCCACAAAACTAATTTTAAGATCATTATATGAGCTATGAGATTTATCATTCTTTTCATTTGGTGAAATATTGAAAATCGTAACTTCACCTTTGACAAAGTTAATCCTATAAGGAACATGGGAATGACATAAATCCGGTTCAGCGTTTTGGGGATCATCACACCTTCAAGGCCTACCGTTGCATCGCACTGTGATGCTTGACATTAATAATTTGATCAGATCCCAACCGCAAGAAACGATATATTTGGTTCTATCGGAAAAAGTGTTATTGATACCTCTATCATAATCCAGAAAGTCAATCCTGTTAGAAGTGGAAAGATCAATGTATCTGGCGTTGTAAGATCAGTGAACCAAAGCGCACCGCCTGTTTTGAAGGATGCTATTTTCCCTGTCATATTATTGATCTGGGAGCAAGGATTACTGGGGATGAAATAGGAAAGAAAACACATGCATAAACAGATTATGAAGAATTAAGTTGCTTACTGTTAGGCCCTGGCAGACCGAAGCTGGCAACTGCAGTAAAAGGTACAAGATGGGAGAAAGAGAAAATGTACCACCATACCTACATCATCACATCACAAACAATACCAGAATTAGGTCGATATGGGGAGCATGCAACTGAGATATGAATACATGAAAGAAGCTTAACTGCACCTGTACCATAATATTCAATTCTCCCATACAAACTCAACTCCTTTTCAAACACTCAACTTATGGTGTTTTACTTGAGGTAGAAACAAAACAAACTTTTCAAGATGACCTAGACACAACCAGAGTCTGACAAATTCTATAAGGATAAATCTTTTAGAATCCTGTATAGCTAGAGAGAGTAGAGAACAGTTTTTCTGTATTTTAAAAATATGAAGTCAGGCCAGGGACATAAGTTTCAATTTGCCATCAATTTTTGAAATAGTAATGTTGCAGTAGGTAGAAGAATAACACAAAGAAATCAATAAACAGGCTATGAAAGAGAAGTAAAAAGATTCTAACTTCTTCTTCAACTTCTCAAACTCTATCCAATGTCCAGTAAGAGCAGCTGGGTCCTTAGTAGAATCCATTGATGCTGTAGAGTGTATTGCTAGCATCTGCAAGATCAATATTGATATGGATGGTGATAGGATATGATAAAAGAAAACTAAATATGCATGTCGCACAAGCGAGATGCAATAATATTATTATCCATCACAAAAACTCTTGCATCCAAAGCCACACATTGAGTTAGGTTCATGCATTGCCTGATAGCTATAAATAGAATCCAAGCACTCAATGGTGATCAAGAAAAAAAAAATCTCTGGAGAGTTTTTTGTTTATTTACAAATCTTAGCTGTCTTTACGCAAGAAAGAAAAAAAAAAAAAAGAATGTTTCAATACCATAGTCCTTAACCAGCATCTTCTGGTCTCAATCATGAGCGGAATTGTCAGTCCTCTAATCAAAAGGGTGGTAAGAACAATGGAAGTCCACCTGCAATCAAATGACAATTATATGAAAACACAATACACAGAGATGATTTAAATGAAGAATGGTCATTTTTAGTTGATCAACACAAAGCACAAGAGCTTATCAGTTTTCTTACCAGTTTAAGCCTGTGTAAGAATGCACTGTTTCAATTAACCGCTGAAAAACATCAAAATCGAATGACCAATCACTAGGGACCTGCGAAACCACATTTTCCATCCCTGAACCTACCGGATCAGTTCCTGCAACCTCATTTACATTGTCAGACTCATTTGAGCCTGGAACATGTGAAGTCGACATAGTGCGCTGATAGATAGAGACACCAAAAGGAGTGCATAGAGACAAATGTGAAGAGCTTCTGAGATGCTGAGAGAGAATGGAGCTGCCAAAAGATCTCTGATGAAGAAAAGAGCCGTAATTTGGCTTCTCTTCATGAACATTATCAGGAAGAATGATACCACTATAAGATGGTTGGTAGAAGCGAGCATTGAACAAGGATCGGAGCGAAAAAGTGCGTCTCAAGGCCATTATAGAATCTACTCAAACCCTGTAAAGCAGTAAGACTAGTGAGATTGGTAACATAAAGATGATTAAGGTAAGAAAAAAGATGGTTAGTTCATGTTTATACATTTGTAAAGTCACATATTATTATAAGATATGCTTCAAATATCTCACTTTATAATCCCACAGCAAGAAATACAGAGATTAGTATCGATCACAACCAAGTCTTAACCGAAGCAGAGAGCTAAGAGAAAACGCTATAAACCCAACACTTGTTCTTAGGAGAGACTAAAAACGAGAACTTTAGAGCCAATGAGCACAAATACAATCTCAAAATAGCTGTAAGATGAAACAGAGAGACGAACCTGATCGAAGTTTCTACACAGCGAAAGAAGAACAGAGCAGAGGGACGAAATTGGGAGCTAGGGTTTTCCGTGAGCAAACTACTCGCTAATGGGAGATTCAAAAGCTCATGCTTTCTTGGTGGGTAAAACAAACTGTACAATTGCATGACTTATCTTTCTCTGCACGATTTTTACGCACTAAAGAAGACGCCAAAATTCCAACAAAACTGAAGGCCAAATATGAAATGTCAAAACAAAACTGAGGACCAAATGTGAAATAAAAATATATATGAAATGTATTAAACATCAAAGTTAAAAACCCAACCGTCTGATCCGGTTTAGCTACATTTCATGGTTTAAACCTCTATAACCGGTTTACACACACATATAGAAAATGTGCAGGGCGAGCTGTGTGACTGTGATGTAAACAAAGGCAAGAATAACGTTGAAGCTGTTTCGATGTTGGATAGTATTCTTCACATCAAGCTTATCTACAAGAAACCGGACTCTGAAAATCTCCATTGATTTACTAGAACTTGTACTTGGCTTGCTAATTCTGTATTATGTGAAAGTGAGTGTCAGGATTTAGACCTGTTCACAATATTAGGACATAATGTCCCACATTGGCCACTCATGGCCAATTGATTTTGAGTTGGAAGCCCATATTCTAATACACAATGACTGTTATAGTTTCTATAAGAAAGAAGCTTCTAGGAGAAATCTAAAATGTAATTACGATATGAACTGGTTATATATACTGAATAATAGAGATCGGAACATGGAAGGATTTAGCTTGTTGGATATTCTTTATTTAGAGTTTTGACTCACAGTTTTAAGTTAATTGACATCTTTACACTTCAATCACTGACTTAACATTAATTAAACTCACAGTTTTTGTTTGATTCGTGTAAGTTGGAATTCTTTCGATGTTGTATACTATCCTTCACAAAACATAATCTATCTATAATAAACAAGAGCAAAATAATGCGATTTAAAACAATAGAGAAAAGAAAAAACTAAAATTAATGATATGGAAATGTCTACTATTGACAATAAAGACCAATATTGATAGGTCAACATGAATAAGACTACTAAAATAATAAAAATTCTCATTCAATCCCATACGATATATATGGATCTTTTGGTCTGTCGAGAAACTTAACTCATGTATCTACCTTTTAGATATCTTCTCGCTCGAGGAAAGGAGAATAACAGCTTCAAGAGAAACCACCTTAAAGGTCTGAGATTCTATGAGGGAAGATGATGATGACGATGAACAGAGGAAGAGTAAAGTAGAGATAAGGAAGATGACGATTTATTTGATTGATTATCCCCAAAATGGAAAAGGTTTCGTACAAAAGGATTGCTGGTACAGTCAGTAACCAAGCATAAAACTAAACCGGGACAAACCGGATGTGCATAATTAAAGATACGATAGAGGATTCAGGTGTAAACCTAATAATCCTGTTACAAAAACTATTTTCCAACAATCCTCTTGACAATCCTCTTGTAAAAAATCATAGGCGCATTTTCAGGAACCTCAGCGATGCCAAAATGCTTCATCACTCCAGGACAGCGAGTCACTTACACACAAAAAGATTAGATAAGAAATAGCAACAGCAGTAGTAACCCACGAACCTAACCGATCCCATAAGATTTGAAAACTCACCGTGCATAAACGCAATGGAGAACAGCATGCAACTCATCAAATAGCAATGCACAGCCTGCAAAATTACCCAAACTTTTTTTTGATAAAAAATTACCCAAACTTTTAAGATCATTATATGAGCTATGAGATTTATCATTTTTTTTCATTTGGTGAAAATAGTAACTTCACCTTTGACAAAAATAATCCTGCAGGGAACATGGGAATGACAATAATCCAGAGCAGATTTTTGGGGATCATCGCACCTTCAACGCCTATCATTGCATCGCACTGCGATGCTTGACATTAATAATTTGATCAGAACCAACCACAAGAAACGATATATTTGGTTCTATCGGAAACAGTGTTATTGATACCTTTATCATAATCCAGACAGTCATTCCTGTTAGAAGTGGAAAGATCAATGTATCTGGCGTTGTAAGATCAGTAAACCAAAGCGCACCGCCTGTTTTGAAGGATGCTACTTTCTCTGTCATATTATTGATCTGGGAGCAAGGATTACTGGGGATGAAATAGGAAAGAAAACACATGCATACACAGATTATGAAGCAGTAAGTTGCTTACTGTTAGGCCCATGCAGACCAAAGCCGGAAACTGTAAAAGGGACAAGAAGGCTATGGGAGAAAGATAAAATATAGCACCATACCTACACCACCACATCACAAACAATACCAGAATTAGGTCGATATGGCGAGCATGCAACTGAGATATGAATACATGAAAGAAGCTTAACTGCACCTGTATCATAATAATAATCACTAATCAAAGTGTCGAAGCATCAAGTACATAGGCAAGAGGTTTTTTCACAGGCAATGTATCACGTATGCTACATCTAATATGCAACAAACTCAACTCCTTTTCAAACACTCAACTTATGGTGTTTTACTTGAGGTAGAAACAAAACAAACTTTTCAAGATGACCTAGACTCAACCAGAGTCTGACAACTTCTATAAGGATAAATCTTTTAGAATCCTGTATATAGCTAGAGAGAGTAGAAAATAGTTTTTCTGTATTTTAAGAATATGAAGTCAGGCCAGGGACATGAGTTTCAATTTGCCAGCAATTTTTGAAATAATAATGTTGCAGTAGGTAGAAGAATAACCCAAGAAAATCAATAAACAGGTTATAAAAGACAGGTAAAAAGATTCTAACTTCTTCAGCAACTTGTCAATCTCTATCGAACGTCCAGCAAGAGCAGCTGGATCCTTAGTAGTATCCATTAATATTGCTGAAGACTGTAGTCCTACATTCTGCAAGATCAATATTGATATGGATGGTGATAGGATATGATAAAAGAAAACTAAATGTGCATGGAGCACAAGCAAGATGCACTAATATTATTATCCATCACAAAAACTCTTGCATCCAAAGCCACACATTGAGTTAGGTTCATGCATTGCCTGATAGCTATAAATAGAATCCAAGCACTCAATGGTGATCAAGAAAAAAAAAATCTCTGGAGAGTTATTTTTTATTACAAATCTTAGCTGTCTTTATGCAAGAAGGTTGCTAAATGTTTCAATACCATAGCCATTGACAGCCATCTTCTGCTACCAATCATGAGCGGAATTGTCACTCCTCTAATCAAAAGGGTGGTAAGAACAATGGAAGTCCACCTGCAATCACATAACAATTATATGAAAACACAATACACAGAGATGATTTAATTAAAGAATGGTCAATTTTAGTTGATCAACACAAAGCAGAAGAGCGTATCAGTTTTCTTACCAGTTTAAGCCTGTGTAAGAATGCACTGTTTCAATTAACGGCTGAACATCAAATTGGAATGACCAATCAGTAGGGACCTGCGAAGCCACATTTTCCATCACTGAACCTACCGGATCAGTTCCTGCAACCTCATTTACATTGTTAGACTCATCTGAGCCTGGAACATTTGAAGTCGACATAGAGCGCTGATAGATAGAGACACCAAAAGGAGTACATAGAGACAAATGTGAAGAGCTTCTCAGATGCTGAGAGAGAATGGAGCTGCCAAAAGATCTCTGATGAAGAACAGAGCCGTAATTTGGCTTCTCTTCATGAACACTATCACGAAGACTGATACCACTGTAAGATGGTTGGTAGAAGCGAGCATTGAACAAGGATCTGACCGAAAAAGTGCGTCTCAAGGCCATTACAGAATCTACTCAATGAAACCCTGTAAAATAGTAAGACTAGTGAGATTTGGTAACATAAAGATGATTAAGGTAAGAAAAAAGATGGTTAGTTCATGTTTGTACATTTGTAAACTCACATATTAAGCATCTTTTAACAAATGAAAGATTATAAGATATGCTTCAAATATCTCATCTTTATAGTCCCACAGCAAAAATACAGAGATTAGTATCGATCAAAACCATTTCTTAACCGAAACAGAGAGCTTAGAGAAAACGCTATAAACCCAAAACTTGTTCTTACACTGAAGAAACGCATAACACAAAAAGGAGAGACTAAAAAACGAGAACTTTAGAGCCAATGAGCACAAATACAATCTCAAAATAGCACCATCATGATCAAAAAAGCTGTAAGATGAAACAGAGAGACGAACCTGATCGAACTTTCTACACGGCGACGGAAGAACAGAGCGGAAGGACAAAAATTGGGAGCTAGGGTTTTCGTGAGGAAACTACTCGCTAATGGGAGATTTAAAGGCTCATGCTTTCTCGGTGGGTAAAACAAACTGTACAATTTCATGACTCTTTCTTTCGCTGCATAAACGATTCGTGAGCACTGAAGAAGACGACAAAATTCCGACACAACTGAGGCCAAAAATGAAATGTCAAAACAAAATTGAGGACCAAATATGAAATAAAGATATATGAAATGTATTATATAGATTTACGTTGTTTAAACAATTAAATTTAAAAACCCAATTGGCCATGTGAGACCGGTCTGATCCGGTTTGACTATATTTGATGGTCTAAACCTCTATAACCGGCTTACACACTGTGACGTTTTTACCGTTGCTGATATCGTTGATGATGGTGATGAGGTTTGATTTCAAAGCTCATGAAAGGCATCAATGTCAATCTCCGTCTTCTCCATTGTCCGAAATTCAGACAATGCCAATCACGTAAATTATCTTCGTCCCTACCCAAATTGGAACTCGATCAGAAATCACCACATGAGACAGCTTTCTTGCTTGGTAAGGTACTTGACACTTACCCAGATCTCAAAACGCTTAGAACAGTCCATTCCAGAATCATTCTGGGTGATCTTCGCTGCGATTCGTCTCTAGGCGTTAAACTTATGAGAGCTTATGCTTCTCTTAAAGATGTGGCATCAGCACGCAAAGTGTTCGATGAAATTCCTGAGAGAAACGTTATCATCATTAATGTTATGATCAGAAGCTATGTGAATAATGGGTTTTATCGTGAAGGTATTCAAGTGTTTGGGACGATGTATGGATTTCATGTTAGACCTGATCATTACACTTTCCCGTGTGTACTAAAGGCGTGTTCTTGCTCTGGGAATATTGTTATTGGGAAGAAGATTCATGGTTCGGCTACAAGAGTTGGTCTTTCTTCGACTTTGTTTGTTGGGAATGGTTTAGTTTCTATGTATGGAAAGTGTGGATTTTTATCTGAAGCAAGGCTTGTACTTGATGAGATGTCAAGGAGAGATGTGGTGTCTTGGAACTCGTTAGTTGCTGGGTATGCGCAAAATCAGAGATTTGATGATGCTTTGGAGGTCTGTAGGGAAATGGAGTCTGTGAAGATAAGCCACGATGCTGGCACGATGGCTAGTCTGTTACCAGCAGTGAGCAACACAAGAATTGAAAACGTTATCTATGTTAAAGATATGTTTTTTAATATGGGGAAAAAGAGTTTGGTTTCATGGAATGTGATGATCGGTGTGTATATGAAAAATGCGATGCCTGTTGAAGCTGTGGAATTGTATTCTCGAATGGAGGCTGATGGGTTCGAACCTGATGCAGTCTCAATCACAAGTGTATTACCTGCTTGTGGAGATACTTCTGCTCTGTCTCTTGGTAAGAAAATCCATGAATACATCGAGAAGAAGAAGCTGATACCGAATCTGTTGTTAGAGAACGCAATGATCGATATGTATGCAAAATGCGGATGTTTAGATAGAGCGAGAGATGTGTTTGAGAGAATGAAGTCCCGTGATATTGTGTCTTGGACAGCTATGATCTCAGCTTATGGAGTCAGCGGAAGAGGCCGTGACGCCTTGGCATTGTTTTCGAAAATGCAAGATTCGGGTCTTATCCCTGATTCAATTGCGTTTGTCACAACGCTCGCTGCTTGTAGCCATGCAGGATTACTAGAAGAAGGTCGGAGGTGTTTCAAACTCATGACAGATCATTACAAGATTACTCCTAGGTTAGAGCATTTGGCTTGTATGGTGGATCTTCTTGGCCGAGCCGGTGAAGTGAAAGAAGCTTACAGATTCATACAAGAAATGTCAATGGAACCGAATGAGAGAGTTTGGGGAGCGCTACTGGGAGCTTGTCGGGTGCATTCCGATACAGATATCGGTCTACTAGCAGCTGATAAGCTTTTCCAGTTAGCACCCGAGCAATCAGGTTACTACGTATTGCTTTCTAACATATACGCAAAGGCTGGAAGATGGGAAGAAGTGACAAACATCAGACATATAATGAAGAGCAAAGGGATAAAGAAGAATCCCGGAGCAAGCAATGTTGAGGTCAATGGAGAAATTCATACATTCTTAGTAGGCGACAGGTCACATCCGCAATCCGATAAGATTTACAGAGAGCTGGATGTTCTTGTAAAGAAAATGAAAGAGTTAGGTTATGTTCCTGATTCAGAATCAGCGCTTCACGATGTAGAAGAAGAAGATAAAGAGACACATTTAGCTGTTCACAGTGAGAAGTTAGCCATTGTGTTTGCTCTGATGAACACAGAAGAAGAAGAAGAAGAAGAAGAAGAAGACAGTAATAATGCCATAAGAATAACGAAGAATCTTAGGATTTGTGGAGATTGTCATGTAGCAGCTAAGCTTATCTCACAGATAACTTCTCGAGAGATTATCATCAGAGACACTAACAGATTCCATGTGTTCCGGTTTGGTGTTTGCTCTTGTGGTGACTATTGGTGAAAGAAATAAATGTAAAACATTACTCAAAACGCAGCGTTTAGTGTACACTTTTTTACGACAGCTTTATAATATCTTGTTGGGTTACGACGAATCAGAATATGACACGTCATGACTGGTAAGGAAACATTCACCAAATAGATAGCCTAATCTGCAAATCCTTCTCCGGCTTCTGAGCTCAGAGAGGAACAGAGAGAGCGAAAGGTTAGAGATAATACTCTTACTGATGATTGAGTCGGTTATGGCCGTCCGTCTCTCCACCGGATTTTGCTCGTCGACGGCGTTACTCCGTAATCTCTATTTCTCTCTCTGTTCATGTTTTTTTCTTCTTATGAATATTTAGTTTTACTGATAATAGCTGGATTTATGTTATTTGATTTCCATTTTTTTTGGTTTTCTTGAAACTAATTGAAGAAATGCTTTGTGTTACTTTGCAGAGTATCGTTCTGTACCGAGCACGGAGGAAGGAGGAAGCATCTTTCATTATGCGTCTCGCCGTGTTTTTCAGCCTCAACGTCTTAACCATAGTGATGGGTACTCTATACTGACTTTCTTTCGTCATTTAATTCTTAATTAGTGTTGTGGTTTGAATTAAGTGCTTTCTTGTTTTGTGAGTTTTGGTTTCATCAAGATGTTAGATTCTACGTTTTTGAATAGCTTATCTTTAGTTTATAAATACTTGGTACTAATGCAATGTTACATTTAGCGCGAAGTGGATGTTTCTTGTTTATATAGAGCTCTAAGTTAGATACTTCGTCTATGAATCTTGATCGATTCTTTTGAAATTTTGTTTGGATATCGCAAGGCTTTTTTTCTTTTTCAAATATGTAAATTCTCACATTCATATTTGTGGAAAACAAATGAATTGACTTGTATGCACTTTTCTAGGAGTGGATTTTTGAAGTACAACAATGACTATTTAACAAGAAAACACCTGAGGAGGAATCGAACGCAAGCCACAGCTGAGTACGTAGATTCAGCTTCAGATCCAGAAAAGCAAACTGGGAAATCAAGGTATCATCCTTCAGAAGAAATCAGAGCCGCTTTGCCACAGAGTGCTGGAGATTCCAGGCTTTCACCTGCAGAAACTGTTAGAACCATTATTGAGGTGTTATATTGCGTCTTTCAATCAGCATAAGCTACCTTTTGGCGAAAACATTCTTGGACCAATGCCTTATGTTACATGCATTGTTTACAGTCACATGTTAGTGTGTTTAGTAGTTTTGCTTGCTCGTATTGTGGATTGCTTCAATATTCATCTATCACTATGCATTGTCCTCTGTAGAATCCTCTTGTTTTTGTGCAGGATTTTTTTTGTGCATCTAACATTTCCCGTAGTGTGTCATGTTCAGGTGAACAATAAAGGAACCCTGATGCTTACAGGTTCAATTGGCGATGGAGTTCATGAGAATATTCTCTGGCCAGATATGCCTTATATAACAGATCAAAATGGAAGTAAGAGAAAAGTCTTAATCATCCTTAGTTTCCTGTCAATATTTAATCTACCTAACACCGTCAAAATTAAATTGAATTACCCTAATGCTCTGCAGATTTATACTTTCAAGTTAAGGAGGATGAGGATGTCATGCAATCTGTTACTTCTGAGAATAATTATGTGGTATGTTTCACAAGACATGCATCCTATTTACATTAATCATCCTCAGAAACTTTAGCGAAATAGTGAATTTTCCAAGGGTTTCGAATCCTAGCTTTCACGGAGAAAAGATCTGTTCATTAGTTTACCAATATCCGAAATCTAAACATACACTGACACACGCATGCGTCAATAAGCAGCCATCTAGCTTCAGTAGGTTTAATTTGATTATAACTGATTGTACTGCTCTTTGTACTTTTTTCCTCTACCGTATTATGTACTAACCTTTAAGATGTTATGGATGCATCACAGCAAGTTATAGTAGGTTTTGATACGATGGAGATGATCAAGGAAATGGAGCTGATGGGTCTATCTGATAGTGACTATGAAACTGAAGATGATGAAAGTGGAGAAGATGACAGTGAGGATACAGGAGAAGAAGAAGATGAGGAGGTTTAACAATTTTTATTTCATCGTTTATATTAAGTCACTAAGGAACTCTATGAGAGGAATACTGTTGCCATGTCTTAGCATGCTTCACTAGGAACCCTATTCTTGACTTCAGGAATGGGTTGCTGTTCTAGAGGATGAAGATGAAGACGACGATGATGATGAGGATGAAGATGATGAATCTGATTCCGATGAATCGCTTGGAGACTGGGCAAATTTGGAAACGATGAGGAGTTGTCATCCCATGTTTTTTGCCAAGAGAATGACTGAGGTTAACTTTTAGCCTTGAATTCTGAAAAAATGTGTTGTGATATTATATAAAAATGATATGCAAGATCATTAAAACTTCATGTATTTGGTCAATTAGGTTGCTTCAAATGATCCTGTAGATTGGATGGATCAGCCATCTGCTGGCCTTGCTATCCAGGGACTTTTGAGTCCTATCTTAGTGGAAGATTATTCAGATATCCAAAAGAAACTTGCTGATAGCAATTCTACAAGTACTAACGGAAACAAGGATGCAGAAAACTTAGAAGAGAAGCTTGAAGATATTAGTAAGGCAGATGGTGACGAATCTGAGATAGATTCATCGCAAGGTGAAAAAACACGAAATGTGGTGGCATTTTACAAGCTGGAGATGATAAGAATCCAGCTTATTACAGCACAAGGGGATCAGGTTTGTAATAAAACTTCTCCATCTTTTTATGTAAATTTATCCATGTCCTCGCGAAATATATCTCTCTTTTATCTAACCATTGTCTGGATATCTGGAAATCGGTCTCACGCTTGTTCTTGGTTTGTTTCATGTTTGGAAAATCTCATGGTTCCCGTTTTCAAGTTTCACTTTTTATCTAAACTCTTCTTTTTTTTTGCAAGCTTATGCTTAGTAGTGTCTTTTAACTTTTGGGAACAGACTGAAGTTGAAGTTGAAGATGTCAGAAAAGCACAACCCGATGCTGTTGCTCATGCATCAGCTGGAATCATAAGCCGTTTAGAAGAATCTGGTGATAAACTAACTGAAGCCCTTAGATCTCTGTGTTGGAAACATAATGGTATTCAAGCAGAGGTAAAATAGCTGCAACTTTACTCTAGAACCATCTAGTTTGCAAACTGATATTTCAACAGAAAATTTCTGTAGGTTTTCAGATATATTCTTTACATGAATCATGAATAAAAAATTAACCCTCTTTTTTCTTTTAATGTTAGGCCAATCACTTCTTAAGAAGATTCATATACTGTGAATATACAGAGTGTAGGTTGTGTATGGGAATATGATCAGACCGAGATTTATATTTTTGCAGGAAGTGAAGCTGATTGGGATAGATTCCCTAGGTTTTGACCTCAGGCTTTGCGCAGGAGCCAAAATTGAGTCATTGCGGTTTGCATTCTGGACAAGGGTAAATCAGTTCTCTACTTTGATCTTGTTCCTGACCGGTGATAATATTGTACTAACAGAATAATTGCTGGTCGCATAACATTTCATACCAATCAAAACACTTGCAGGCAACATCAGAAGACAATGCAGAGGGACAAATAAGAGAACTATTATTCGCTACCACAAACCCATCAAAGCCACAGAAACCGATACAAACAAGTCATAAGGAGGGTTAATGTTGTAGCAATTTTCTATGAAGCCGAGCAGAGAAAACAGTTCCATGATGGAACAAAAATTAACAATCTTGGAGATCTAAGCCCAAGAGTAAGATATGTGGCTTCGAGCAATGTTTCAATTGATTTTTGAATCTTGTGGTAAAAGTGGTTACAAGTTTGTTACTACTATACACAAATTGAGGCATTGAAGTTTCAACCCTTTCTTTAGAAAATTCTTGCTTATGCCAAAATTCACTCTAATTGGACCTCCGTTCTGGCATTTCTCTAACTATCTCGATCTCCTGGGTTATTCCGGTCTATGTTAATATGTTGTAGGATACGAAAGTTTTTCAGCGTAATACATAGCCTCAAGAGTGACAAACGTACAATACATACACCGAAACCATCTTAAAACGCAATGTAACATAGTTAATACTTTTTTTTTATCTTTCTATAACCATTAAATAGAAAAAAGTCATCGTTTATCTTAGATACTTAAAATATCAATTATTCAGTATGCTAGTTAAAATAATTTTGTTGCACGTTGTCCGGCCTTTTATGACGTTGTCTATGATCTTATCTAACTATCATTTTCTCTTCCTTGTACAACATCATAAAGGAACTGTTCAAATTTATTTGAATAACACTTTTTTGGAGACATAAATAATAAGAATAATATTATTTTATTATAGTTAAACATAAGAAATTATAACATAACCAAATACATAATAAATGAGTTTTTGCTTGGCTTCACGTAAATTTAAAAGATTTGTGGTCTAATATATAAACCTTGGGAAGAACATTGAAATGTTATAATTTACCCCAAATTATTGAGCAAGTAATCTTTAGAATATTGAGATGAATAGACCTCGTCACCTCGTCCCAATCTTAAAAATTAATAAAGACTTAGGCACTATATAATTGATTAGTTTGTAGACTCTTGTCATATTTTATTAAATCATAGAGCGTACGTGGATCTTCGTGTTCGAACCAAAATAGTATAATATTGTGCTAACAGATGCTGCATTGATTTAGAACAACAAATACTCAACTATGTTTCAAGTGGGCTTGATTTTAATATGGATGAGCGATTCAAGATTCAATCTAAAATCGTAAACACAAACATATATTAAGTATAAACCGCAAAATACATATTCAGGTAAATCAAAAGTTATTAAAAGTCGAAATCCTTATTAAGTTTTCTTTCACTTCAATATATATAGCCAGCAACATATATATTAACTTAAAATTTTATATTTTGCAGAGACAATCTAGTTAAAACGTAGCCAAAGACACTAAAAGCTTGTGGCCGGTAGGATACAAATTAAAGAATGCTAACTCCAAGAGTCATCTCAATTTCCCCTAGTTTACCTCTTAAGCAATAGTAGTAATTAATCAGACAATTTTTTTTGTTAAAGTAATTGATAAGAGAATGCATAACAAAAATATGAAGAAAGTATATTTTGTTTTTAATTGTCTTTAGAAACGAGGATTACATATAGAGATCTAAAATCTTGGAAACGAAGACTTCTTAGACCATAGCAATAGTAAACTTGGGTGTGTGTGTTAGTGGGGTGTAAATATTTTTTTATTATTATAATTAGAGATAGAGAAGAGAGAGAGAGAGAGGGAGAGATAGAGAGAGATAGAGAGAAGAAAATTCTCCACCACCCACAGTGTAACACGTCACGGTTACACCCGCTTGTTACTTTGCAACCGAGTTTCGTCTCTGACACAACTTTGGCATTACTTTTCTTTTGTTTATTACTAACACCCGTGAGACAATTAGACCATTGCGTATGCTCTTAGTTTTACTTCTTAATTGAAATTATGATAATAAGAGTTTTTTTTTGTTTTTTTTTTTGTTTTTTTTTGTTTTTTGATATAAGAGTTTTTAAGATGCAAGCAACAACAAAAAATCAAATTATATAAATGGAATATGTCATCGGTTGGTGCAAACATATAGTAACAATACCGTGTAGTACCACGGCATAGAATAATATGATATTCCATGACCAAAAAAAAAAGAATAATATGATAGTTGTTGTAAACAAAGAGGTCTAGGGAAATATTCTCTGTGTTATTGATCTATTCCATATGATACAACATATATATAGGGATATAATATTAGGGTTTAACCGAGAGATAAGATAACATAGAATCTTCTAGAATCTATTAATGGTCATCCATATATTAACAATATATTCATAACACTCCCCATGATGACCATTATGCTTCCAAAAGCGCATGTGAAAAATGTTGCCTCATTAAAAACCTTACCAGGAAAACCCAGTGGGAAAAACCATGGTTAAGGGAAAAAGAGTGCAGTGCGCTTTTACTCCCCCCTCATGAGTACATCACTTGGAATATTTTGATATTCTATTAATAAAGTAAATATGTTATTTAATAGTTTCCAAAGTGCGTGTAACATATGGGTTCCTGGTACCTTCCGGGAAAGGTTATTGTCTTCAAGAAACTACTTTGTAAAAGGTCAGAATTAGGTTTTCCAAACTAAGAAAATAACCGATTTCATCATCATATTATTTCATCCAATTAAAGTTTTCATACTAAATACTAAAAACATAATGTATCATGTTAAAGTTTGATCTAATATCTGTATATCTAGATAGTAAAGAAAAACTATCAATAAAACTATCAAAATGAAGTGTGTCTAAATTTTACTCGGGAAATTATCAGTTTTAACTTTTCACTATATAGCCAAAGTTTAAACAATAGGCAATCTATACAAAATAACCATGACTGCTTTGCTAATTTCTTTGTTATTTTTTTGTCGTGGCTAATTTCTTTATTGCATTATTAAGACTCTAAACAGAGAAATTTACAAAACAAACATGAAAAAGGTAATTAATCCTTATGCCCATGACTTTTTCTTTATATTTTTCGGAATAAATAAATAAAAACAATAAAAAATCTGATGACACGTCGGAGCCAATACGATGAACACATCTATCCCAATCTCCCCAGTTTTCGTCTCTTGACGACAAAACTTTCAAACTCTATAAATACTTAAACGCTACAGTTGCAAAAAACCTCAAATCAAAAACACAAAACACAAACATGGCTACTCAAATCAAATCTATAACCCTAGCTCTAATGATCTTCTCGGTGTTACTAATCTCTCTGTCTCTCGGCGGCGTCACAGCGACGGAAACGACGCGGAACGAGGCTGAGGCACGGCGGATGTACGAACGGTGGCTGGTGGAGAATCGGAAGAACTATAATGGTCTTGGAGAGAAGGAGAGACGGTTCGAGATCTTCAAAGACAACTTGAAGTTCGTGGAAGAGCACAATTCGGTCCCGAATCAGACTTTCGAAGTCGGGTTGACCCGTTTCGCCGATCTAACGAACGAGGAGTTTCGAGCGGTTTACTTGAGGAGGAAGATGGAGAGAACTAGGGATTTGGTGAAAGGTGAGAGGTATTTGTATAAGGTTGGAGATACTTTGCCTGATGAAATCGATTGGAGAGCTAAAGGTGCTGTTAATCCAGTCAAAGATCAAGGAAACTGTGGTATGTCAAAATTGCGTTTGCGTTTTAATCGCTATTTTTTGGCGTTTCTATTTGAAACTAGTGAATTTTAGTTTTGAGCTGATTAGGGAACTTTTTTTGGTATTGGTGGATGTAATAACAGGAAGTTGTTGGGCATTTTCTGCGATTGGAGCGGTTGAAGGGATAAATCAGATCAAGACAGGAGAGTTGATAGCTTTGTCGGAGCAAGAACTGGTTGATTGTGACACGAGTTACAATGGTGGTTGTGGTGGAGGTCTTATGGACTATGCTTTTCAGTTCATTATTAAAAACGGTGGTATTGATACAGAGGAAGATTATCCTTATGTTGCAACTGATGTTGACATGTGCAATTCTGATAAGGTAAATAAATCGTTTATCATAATGACAATTAATGCTTTCTACTTTTGATTTATCGTTAAAATGTCGTATACTTATATATTGTGGGTTATGTTTCTTTTATTTCTTGTAGATGAACACTCGTGTTGTTACGATTGATGGTTATGAGGATGTTCCTCAAAACGATGAGAAGTCTTTGAAGAAGGCTCTTGCTAATCAACCTATTAGTGTCGCCATTGAAGCCGGTGGCCGAGCGTTCCAGCTTTACAAATCTGTAAGTTCAATGAACCTTAACTTGATTTCTTTATATCTAAGATTCATCAAAAATGATTCCTTTTGATTGTTGTTTTTTTTCAGGGTGTGTTTACAGGCACCTGTGGAACATCTTTGGACCATGGTGTGGTAGCTGTGGGATACGGATCAGAAGGTGGTAAAGACTACTGGATTATTCGTAACTCATGGGGATCAAACTGGGGAGAAAGCGGATACGTTAAGCTTGAACGTAACATCAAAGAGTCATCCGGGAAATGTGGTGTGGCAATGATGGCTTCTTACCCTACCAAATCATCGGGCGCAAACCCACCAAAACCGCCACCACCTTCACCGGTTGTTTGTGACAAGTCTTACACTTGTCCACCTAAGTCCACTTGTTGCTGTCTCTATGAGTACAAAGGTAAATGTTATAGCTGGGGATGTTGTCCGCTTGAGTCAGCCTCTTGCTGCGATGACGGTTCTAGCTGTTGCCCTCATGAATACCCTGTCTGCGATTTGAAGGCCGGTACTTGTAGAATGGTTAGTTTCTTGATGTCCTAAAAAAAACACCAAATTTGGAACTTTCAACAAGTGAAAACTTTGCTTTTTCTTTTTGGTTTTATTTTGTTTGTTACTGACTGATTCGTTTGGTGTGGACAGAAGGGAAACAGTCCGTTAAGCATAAAAGCCTTGACACGAGGACCAGCGGTTGCGACCACAAAGTCTACTAACGTGCTTGTAAGCAGCTCTTGAGGAGAGACGAAACGAACGAAGAACCGGTTTGTTGTCATCCCACATTATCAAGATTCAGTCTTCTGTCTTTAGACAATTTCAATTCCGGATCATAGTTTGATTTATTCTCGTCAGTTGTAATTTGTTGTCTTGGATTTGATTTAATTTGCTGTAAATGTTTATGAAGTAATCTGATATTTGCTCCCATAGCATTATCGTCAATCTTTTCTTGAATAATACATATTAGAAAAGATTAAATAAAGAGAGATCTGTAATAAAATATACTCAGGTAACATTTTATTTTTATCATCTTTATTAGGATACAACATCCAAAACCAAGTTTAGCCCGAGTCTCAAGAAACACCTTCAAAGTTCAAAGGGTGAAATAAACAGAAAGCTACTCCACACACTTATAGAGATATCTTCTCCTGCTCAAGGATCGTTTCAGAGCGTTTTATTGTCTTAACATTTATTTTGGTAGCCGCATGTTTAGTCAACTATTCTCACATAGAGCTAACAAAGTCAACGACTTCAGCCACATCCTGGAGCAGAGAGTTGTTGTTCACCACCCTACAATTCCATCTGATTTGTCCTTGAATTCCTGTAAGAGGTGTAATGTTTCCCATCCTATTCATCGCCTCCACAAATGCATTGAAGAATGTTTGTGTGCCATCAGCATATGCTCTCACCAAGGGGATTGTGTCTGTGGCATTGGGGCTTGAGAACAACTCTTGGTCGCTCTGGATAAGACCTTTTCGCTCTTTAAGGTTTACATAGTATTTGTTGTCGAACACCGTAGGCGTACGCAGATCAAAATCCACCAAGGCACTAAGATTACCATTTAAGGGACACAATCCACGAAGAGTTTGGAGGTAAGTAGTGTTGAGAGTAGGGTCGGGTAAACCGGTGTTGTTGAAGTTGTATAGTCTGTCCATAATAAACCGGCACTGATTTTTACCAAATGTGTGGCCCCCTAACAAAACAAAGACCATAAGATCAAAAAAACAAAAAAAACTCAGTAATTATAACTATAACAAATAGTGTTTAATTTCCTTTTGTTAATTACCAGAGAGCGCAACTAGATCAGAAGAACGGTTGAGGCCAACATTTCTAAAATTAGCTTTAAGTTCTGGAAGTGTGAAGAATGGAGCTGGAAGACTTGTATTAGCGAGATCAAAAAATGCTCTTAGGCTGTCTCTTCTTCCCAAAGGAACTCTCCAGGAGGGACCTCCCGCCTATAATATATTATTCAGAAGTTTCAATGAAAACATGTAATATAAATTCATAGATGATATACTCAAAGTGAAGTTTTTTTTTATTTCCAATATTTCTTGAAAATTATGAAAACTATTCTTTTTGGTTAACTTAAAAGTTAAAACTAGTCATACCAATTATATTATTGTGATGAGATCTAATTAATTTTTTTAAATAATAGTAAACAAATTTTCTTTACGGGACCACGCGTTTTGAATATGTCCTAATAATTTTGATTGCTAGTCATATGGTTGGAAAGTTGATACTAAATATTGAGTGCGGCCTTCTCAAACAACTAAAAAATATCTTATTTTCAAACTAAGATTATCGTGTTTGATATGTTAAGTGAGTATTTGATATATTATTAATATAAGTTAAACAATGTTTGTAATGAATAAAAGAATGGATCAGTGGAGCATACCAAAGTGACAGATTGTTGAGCTGCGATGGTTAGAATATCTGCACATGAAACGGTTCTTGGGCATGCTCTCTCCACCGCGGCTTTCATTATATCGATCACAGGAAATCCCCGAGCCGAATTTGCGTTTCCAATCGCATCTTTCTCTGTTCGAAATGATGTCGAGTTGTCTAACAAGATCGATGCGTCACAACCCTTTCAAAAGTCCAAAATGGCCATTTACCAATTTTTTAGTCAGTCCATTACATCCAAATTATTGGTAGTTAATTAATTTCCACAGGTAATAATGTAACATTGATTTTGTTGTCATCCATAAAAATCATTTTTTTAATGAAGATAAACTATTTGCAAATTGAAATATATTATATCATCAAAATGTTTGTATATATATAATTACATTAAAAAAGGTTAATATAATATGACTAAAATAACCGTGAAGAAATCAGTTATTAGTTATATAAACATATAATAATTCGTAACTATAGAAATATGGAAAGTAATATTTTACATTAACAAAGCAGTCGTGGAAGTGGAGACGAAGGATACTCGCAGCGATACGAGGGTCCGATCGTAGCTCATTGACAATGGTATCTCGTACGATATTAGTGACGTTAGGACATGAATTATCGTAGAAGGTAGGGGTAAGTTGAGCTTGAGCATCGGACAAAGACGAATGAAGCATAAGACATCCCAATGTGATTAAGGTTGTCCAAGTGAACAAAGTAGAAGATGAAGAGAAATGCATTTTTGAAAGGAAAACGAAACTATATGATTGTGTTTAACCAAGAAGATGAGGAAAGCCCATATCTGAAAGAGTCCTTTTATAGGCAAAACAAGTCTAACTTGGAGGCTTTTTCGTTTGGGGTATTCATACTAAATAACCTCAAACTTTCTCGTATTTGCTGAACTAATTAACATGGTCACCTACAGTATACTAAAAACCAGATATTTTTAAAGATTCATTTACAGTTTTAACCTTTGCTTCAAGTATTCTCTCTCTCTCTCTCTAGCTTTACTCGAGTGCTTAGCAGAAAATTTTTCAGTCGCAGCGTACTCGACCTCTGGCTACAGCCTCAGTCACATGAAAGCTGGCACTTTCCATCTTTATAGTACTGTATATGTATTTTTTTTTTTTTTTTAAAAAACGAATTAAGTTGATCAAACATTCACGAGAGAGCATCTAGTGATATTAATGTTCTAGAAAAAGAGACGATATAAAATAATATATTCTCAAGTAACATCTTGAGAGTATTATTCATTAATATGTATTCTTGTAGACACGTATTGAGTAAACAATTCTTACATAGAGCTAACAAAGTCAACGATCTCGACCACATCCTGGAGCAGAGAGTTGGAGTTCACCACCCTACAATTCAACCTGATTTGTCCTTGAGATCCTGTAAGAGGTGTAATGTTTCCCATCCTATTCATCGCCTCCACAAATGCATTGAAGAATGTTTGTGTGCCATCAGCAAATGCTCTCACCAAGGGGATTGTGTCTGTGGCATTGGGGCTAGAGAACAACTCTTGGTCGCTCTGGATAAGACCTTTTCGCTCTTTAAGGTTTACATAGTATTTGTTGTCGAAAACCGTAGGCGTACGCAGATCAAAATCTACCAAGTTACTTAGATTGCCATTAAGGGGACATAGTCCACGAAGAGTTTGTAAGTAAGTAGTATTGAGGGTAGGGTCGGGTAAACCGGTGCCGCTGAAGTTGTATAATCTGTCCATGATAAACCGACATTGATTTTTACCAAATGTGTGACCCCCTAACAAAAGAAAAAGCATAATTAGATCAACAATAAACTCGCTAATTAAAACTATATCAAATAGTGTTTGATTTCCTTTTGTTAATTACCGGAGAGAGCAACAAGATCAGAAGGGCGATCGAGGCCAACATTTCTAAAACTGGCCTTAAGTTGTGGAAGTGTGAAAAATGGAGCTGGAAGATTTGCATTAGCGAGTTGCAGAAATGCTTGTAAGCTGTCTCTTCTCCCCAAAGGAACCCTCCAAGTAGGACCTCCTGCCTATATATAGTATAATAACCATTATATTCAAATAACTATATTTTTGAGATTATTCTTTCACTAGGAAGTTTTAAATAGAAAGAAAAATTATTCTTATCATTAGTAAGTTTTAAATGGAAAGAGAAAAAGACAAACATGTATTATAAATTCATTGATTAGAATCATTAGATCTCCACTAATTTCGTGGAAAAAAAATGAAAACTATTCTTTTTGGTTAACTAAATAGGTAGTCTTGCCTAATCAGGTAAAATAAATCATAGTGATATGAGACCTAATTTTGCCAATGGTATTAAACTTGTCAAATTTTCTTAACGAGACCACGCGTTTTCAATAATTCTCAATTAATTTTGAATACTTTCCATATAGTTGAAAAGTTGATATGCACTAAATCTAAAGATTGTGACGTTGACAAACAACTAAAGCTATCCCAACTTTTCTTTCCAAACTTAGGCTGTCGTGTTATTATTATGTGAAAAGTGACTACTTGACATATTAAAATTGAAAACAATGTTTGTAATGAATAGAAGAAGAGGGAACAATGGAGTATACCAAAGTGACAGATTGTTGAGCTGCAATGGTGAGTATATCTGCGCATGAAACTGTTCTTGGGCATGCTCTCTCCACCGCGGCTTTCATTCTATCAATCACAGGAAATCCCCGCGCGGAATTTGCGTTTCCAAATGCATCTTTTTCTGTTCGAAATGATGTAGTGTTGTCTAACAAGATCGATGCATCACAACCCTATCAAAAGTGAAAAATATTATTTAACAAGTCATTAGTCACTGTATTTACATCCATAGTTAATAAATCTTTACCAAAGGTAACAATATAACATTGAACTTTTTTGTCATCCATCCATTTGTTTCTCTGAAGCAACTAATCAGTGAAGATTATATATCTTACATATAATGAAAACAAAGTGATGAGATGAGAGAAAGAACTCCTCTAACCTATTTTAACTCAACAGAAAATAAAATATGTTTCAACCAAAATATTTATGTATAATCACATTAATATATTTAAATTAATCAAAATTAAATTATAAACGGGATTAAAAAATATAAACTAATAATCATGAAAATTAGTTATATATATCCCTAAAAAACAAAATTTGATTTGATGGATCTAAAATATCTATCGTGTTTGCCTGTGTGGTACGGCACCATGCTCTTCCTAAATACTGTAACAAGGATGGTTCATGTTCGTGAATCCGATTTCATAAATGTTTTGGCATCATGTGTAAGAAATTAATAACTAATCAGTAACATCATTGTCGACGAATTATCAAAAGGAGAAAAAACACATCATTGTCGACGAGAGTTAAGTATTAACTGGATTAGGAAAAAAACAAACACATGACATCTAACCACGAATTTAGTATTTAGAGCAAAATGAGTATTAACTAAAACACTGCATGTGCTGATAACAAAATATATTTTTATAATTTGTGATCACTTTTTTTTTCTACTTTTTACACTGATTTTATTAATATTTAAAAGATGAACCACAGTAATTCGTAACGCTATAGATATATGAAACGTAAATATCTTACATTAACAAAGCAGTCGTGGAAGTGAAGACGAAGGATGCTCGCGGCGATACGAGGATCCGATCGTAGCTCATTGACAATGGTTTCTCGTACAATGTTTGTGACATTAGGACATGAACTATCGTAGAAGGTAGGGGTAAGTTGAGCATCGGACAAAGACGCATGTAGCATAAGGCATCCCAATGTGATTAAGGTTGTCCAAGTGAACGAAGAGAAATGCATTTTTTTAAGAGAAAAAGGGAACTATTTAATTGTGATTAAACGAGAAGATGAGTAATGTCCATATCTCAAAGGATCCTTTTATAGGCAAAACGGGTCAAACCTGGAGGGCTTATTTTTTCTCAACTGAAGGCGTTCTCTCAAACAACAAATGAAGGTTTATTCACTTTGTCAAATATTTCAGCTACCTATACATATACATTGATTATTATTCCACGCAATGTATATGGATAGTAAAAACAATTTAACATGTTAGTAAAATTATAATCATATTTCTTCTATAAAACTTATTTTTTGAAACACATATAAAAATCCTACAAATTTCTTAACATAAAGATAAATTTCATAAAAGTATATATATATATTATCCGTGGAATCCAATCCCTTTAAACATGTTCACGATAAAATTTCCAAGATAATCTTGCATTAAAACCAAAACAAGACTGAGTCGGAAGAAATCCATTATAATGATAAGAAAATAAAATATTGTTGACAAAAAAAAAAAAAAAAAAAAACTCCTCGACGACTTCTTGGTCGTCACTCGTTAAAAGACAAACAAAAATCAACATCACCAATAGCTTTTAGCATTTTTTCCTTCCTGTTTTTTTCTCTAAGTCTTTGAAAATAATATCATCCTCGTGTCCGCCACGTTCTTCACCTACACTCCCAAACTGTGGCTTCCTTTGCTCAAGTTCCTCGTGATCTCTTTGATAATCAGATAAGGAATTTAAAGCGGAGATTATGATATTTCTCACTACTTGAATTATTGGTTCTGATATTTTGATATACTTATATATATATATATAACTGTAGGTGAAAAGAAGAAAATAAGTGAAAGAATAGAATATATAAATGTTAGTATTCACATAATGTAAAGTTTCATCAAGATATATAAAAAGAAACTTAAATAAAAATATGGAAATCTAAAGAATAGTCTTCTGTTCACATATATGTAAGTGTTTTAGACTTTACGAGTTCACTTAATTCTCGGATTTTGACTGCTCAAAATAGTTAGTAGGCAAAATACGCATTTTACTTCCCAAATTATCTTCAATTCAATTTTCTAATTTTTCTAATTTTTTAATTACATCTAAGATTTTATGCTTTTTATTTATTGTTCTTTTGGATTTTGTTAACTGTCTTCTTATATGAAAAGCAATTTCTATGTTTTATAATAATGTAAAAATACAATATAAAAGAGCATAAATGTGTCCTCGTCGTAATATGTAAACTTACGACAATATGTGATGTGTTTGTGTACAAGTAAAAGATTTATAGATTTAGTCGATTGATTATTTTGCCAATAGTATACTAGTATATACTATTGTTTTATATTCTTTAAATCCGTATATTTAACTAATTTTAGAAATTACTAAACTATTAAAATTTCGACATTATTAAGTTATACGGATTTCGTTTCAGAGACAATCGATAACGAGCTCGAATACGAACGGTGTCGTGTTCTGCTGGCAGGGCTGCGGCAATAATTATCGTTGAAAATAAAACCGAAAAAATTATATTAAACGACATTACGTATACATGTATAGCGACTTAAAGATCCACACGGCAAATAAAAAAGATATCAGCTGTCTAATCTATCTGAAATACATGATTTAACCCACATGAAATTGTCTCCATTTGGGCCCAATTCACTTAATTGAAAACATCTCTCTAAAGATCGCTGATTATTTTTGTGAAGTGGGGAAAAAACAGTAAAAAGGCCACGTGCGTTATCTCAAGAGGAGAGTAGCAAGAACACGCAATCCTCAATTATAGAGGCAGTCGCGTCAATATCGTCCGACGACTTTACCCACAGAATTAAACAAAAGTAGACTTTAGCAGCCACAGTACCAACCCCAGCCTTTTGAGTCGTTAGCATCACCACCTCACCACCCACAATAAAATTTTACTAGTTTGTCAGAAAAGCAGAAAACTACAGATCGTAAACGCAAACACAAACGAGATAATTAATGGAAAATGATATATGTTAACTTCTATCTTTCACATTAACGAGCATAAGCACTAAAAGCACATATTCTTTTTTTTCATAGATAAAAGAAAATCAAACCAAAATAAAGTGCATTACTAAAAAAATAGTACATAACATGGATTAAACGGATGATCCTCTCATCTAGGATTTGATACACACGAATACACAAGCTCTACGTGATCATGTGACGAAGGCAGCCACTTATTTTCACACAACTTAAAACCGAGAAATTAGCTAGGAACGTCACTAGCTAGTACACAGAAAGAGAAAAGACAGAAACACATGTGTAAATGTGATCGAAGAAAGCCACTTATTTTACGCATAACACCAAACCGAGAACAACTTGTACTGTCGCAGAGTTCTCATCAAATGGGTATTTTGTCGATGAACAAAGAAACCACATGATCTTTCATCCACTCAGGATTTGTGAAACCATCAGTGTCTTTGTAGAAAACCTCGACTACCGTTGAGAGGTTTAGGAATATCTTGAGCATAGGGAAAGGAAAAGGGTGAGGTCTTGCCATCAGTTCTTGGTTAAGACTCTTCCATAAATCCAATGCCATGATATTGATCTCTTCTTTGGCTTTTTCCCGTGAAACGCCATTTTCCAACATATAACAATCAATGGATGTCCCTACGTGCTTTCTTTTATGCTCAAACTACATTAGATCAAAACACTTACATTATAGTTTGCATGAAGCTGCGACACAAAATGGATTTGTAAGTAGATATGTCAATTACGAATTTACGAGTACAATCTGAAAGTTAAAGCCACATTTCGATTTACATTTTTGGGACCATTCTCAGCCAGTCGAACACCAAATTAATTAGGATCCCATTTTTTTACTTTTAAATTAGGATCTCGCTAGATAACGCCTAGTATATATATATACCTGACCTGCTGACCAAGTCAGGATGTTAAAACAATTTCCAATAATTAATTGATTAATGATATTATATTAAACGTTAATAAATAAATAAAATAAGCTACACACTCATTTTTAGCAGTACTTGTTTACCAAATTCTAATTTTCTCAAATTTTTGTTAAGTGGTTGAGTTATATCGTGAGAAATTAAATAACTAAAATTTAAAATAAACAACTATCTTTTAAAAATAACGGATCAAAAAATTTAAAACTCCCTATTTATATATATATATATATATATATATATATTTGATAGTTTCTTTCATATATGTTTAGCCATTTAATTTAGTCTAGTTAACAAAGTTTCAATGACTTTTGTATATCCAATGAACTTCAATACTTACCTCGCAGCCTGCAATGTCATTACTAAAGCGGGCTATTAGTGCCGAAGTCACAAGGATTGGTGGAAAAGTGGCCAACCATTCAAGCACAACAAGTGGGCTTTCATCCGCCATTCCTATAAAGGATATTGTTAATATTGTTAAGTAACTCGTGGAATGAAGTCCGTTTTCTTTGCACTCCTTGAATGTGGCCACATAGTCTTCACTTAACCATTTTGCTTCTTGAAGATAGGATTTAACCGTTGCCAACATCTGATCATTAACATGCAAACAACCAAAATTCCATTTAGATTCAACATACATGAAGGCTAACTTACTCTTAGTTATATGATTCTTAGTTTATTTTTATAGTTATATATGTGTGTGTGTGTTTTTCATTATACCCCATTTTTGGCGTAAATGCTGCATCCTGACTTTCCTTCCTTTTCCATCTCCTCCTCGAGTTTGTCGAAAAATTCTAACACGACATGGTGAAGGTACTTCATGCTCTCTGGGAGTCCTTCAATACCTCTAGGATTCCACCTCATTAGAGCACTCGTTAATGGCTCGAGTTCTTCAATCGTGCCATAAGCATCATATGTATCATCAAGTTTTGTCATTAAGACAACATATTTGGCAAGGTTAATCCTTGCTTGTGAATAACGGGGCTCAAAGTGCGCTCCAACTGCCCACAAGTAACATTCGACAGTCCTATTCCTTGCATATGGTACTTCGAGCTCCAGATTTTTGTACCACCTAAATTGTTCAGCCATTAATTCAGGTTTATTTCTCCATTAATGAGTTCCTTAGATAGATAAGATACCAAGCTCAAGATGGTACCTGAAGATTTGGCCAAGCTCTTCGCGGTATAACATTTGAAGTAGGTTAAAATCTACCTTAGCAAATTCTAGCAAGGTTTGATTGTTCGTCTTTTCCTCTTCATAGTATGAGATGTATTGTCGTGTCTCTATCCTTGACATACCCCTAGGGTATGCATGTTTGAGGGCATTCTTGATGCGGATCTTGAGATGGGGACTAGATTGACAAGCAAGTACTTCCAAATGAGACCTAGAGAAAGTGAGAGCTTCATCAAGAATGTCTTCACAATGGGTGCTCCAATGTGCAGCTTCATAAAGACATAAAAGACCTCTTGCATCCTCAGCTAGGTGCTCCTTGAACTCTCCATCCTTGTTCTTGAACTTGTCAAATACGTCTTATACATGGAAATTTTGTGAATTATAATCAAGCTTAAAAATTAGCAATAAACATTTTATTTGGTAGATTTCCTAATCTATTGTGCATTTCAATAGATAGCAATATCAAATATACTATATATATTCATTGCAAATTGACAACTTTTCTTTATCATAATTGAAATTTATCACCTATTCGTCGTACTTATGCAAAAATACCGTTGCTTGGATTCATCAAATTTTTTATCATGCCATCGAGAACATAATTGGTTTTGGTTTATTTTATAAAATTTAAATACTGGTTAGAGTATTAATTCTTTATCTATATCTTACTTTTTAATTAATTTAACTTTTCGGAATTATGAAATTATATATATATATATATATATATATATATATCTTAATATTATGTTGAATTATATTTAAATTTATATAGAAACTAAATAACTAATAAATTCAATACATTACTAAACGATGTGGAAAGATGTGATTAAGTCAAAAACTTTAACATTTTCTTTTGTGAAATCTTAAGTAATAAATAAATAACTCTATATGAAAAAAACGATTAATTAGTTAAGTGATGCCTTCAATATTCTGATATTTCAACTTACCGACAGCAAGTTTATGGCCAAACTGCCTAAAAACTTGGAAGACAAGAGCAACGGTGTATAAATCGGACTCATTGTCTCTTATCATCTGCATGAAATCAGAACAACCAAACAGCGTCTCCAACTGCGCAAAGATTTCTTCTTCAAAGTGATAGGAAACTCCGAGGCGACAAAGAACATCAATGAGTTTGATGCTCTCAATCGGATTTTCTCTTGAAGCGATTAATAATTCCATCACGGTTTCCTTTAGTGAACTCAGCTTCTCTTTGTTACTTTCACTATCCTATACAGCAATAGCACGAAGAGACATCATTTAGAATCATCTCAGACCATGTTCGTTTGGTTATCCAGACGCGTTTTCTGGAGGCAGATGCACAATGTTGTTCATTTAGTATCAATTAAAAACATGAACTGACATCTGCGTCCAGATGCGTTTAGAAAAATCATTCAGAAAAAAGGAATTTCTGGATGCGTTTATTTGGTGCGTCTGGTACTCTGGTTACACTAAACTCATCCAAAAACTTATATTATTTACAGTTTAAAAATAAAAAATAAAAATTACAACAATTATCAAATTAAAAAAATATATATTACAAAAATTAAAAATTAAAAAACTAAAAAATTAAAAAATTAATAAAAAAAATTAGAAAAGTAGAAATAAAAATTTCTAAAAATTACAAAATTCAGAAATTAAAAAAACTTAAAAATTAGGAAATTAAAAGATTAAAAAAGTTAACAGAATAAAAAATTAGAAAATTAAAAAAATTAAGAAATGAAAATTTTAAAAACTAAAATATTAGAAAAACTAAAAGAATAAAAAAAATTAAAATTTAAGAAGTAAAAAATTATAAAATTATAAAAGCTAAAAAAAAATTAAAAATTAAAAAATTAAGAAATGAAAAAAATTAAAGACTAATTAAAAAAATTAGAAAAGTTAAAATAGAAAATTAGATCAATTAAAACATTAGATTAGAACAACTAAAAACTAAATATTATTTTTTAAAAAAACTTAAAAATTAAAAAAAAATGAAAAATGAAAAATTAAAAAGTTTTAAAATTTAAAAATTGGAAAATTAAAAAATTTTAAAATTTTTTAATTATAAAACTCTAAAAAAAATTTTAAAAAATTAAAAAAAAAAATTTAAAATTAAAAATTAAATTTGGAAAACATAATTAGACTGTTAACTTTTCAATTTTTTAATTTATTTTTTTAATGAAGAATTTTTTTATCATTTGACATAAAATGCGTATAGATACAAATACAAAAATACCAAACGAACGTAACTGCTTCTAGATATAATTGCATGAACCAAAATCACAAACGAACATCATCTGATTATTGCGTCCAATTATTGCGCTCAAATACTGCGTTTAGAAATTTTATCCAGAATAGGAAACGAACAGGGCCTTAGTATGTTTAAAATCATCTCTATGTCTTTATTTCGGTCTTTTATCATATGCTCTGTGTTGATCCCAATTACAACTTTCATTGTTATAGTTTAACTTTTGGCTAATGTTAACCAGAAAAATAAAAAAAAAATATGCAAATGTAGGTACATACCAGATTCAAAACCGAGAAAGTTGTCAAGATATCTTCCCATATACTCATCGGAAAGCCTGCTAGTGGCCGATGGATTTCTTCACTGTTGGCCACAGAGAATTTATCTATTAGCTCCATGCTTTAAGTTTTTTCAAAGTATATTTATAGAAACAATCAGTGCTCAATGTTTTCTTAAAGCTTATGAAAACTATGGTTGCACTAGATATATTTATAGAGAGAGACATGATATAGCTTCCTTTTTATTTTAGCAACATTATTATTAATTTTTTTTGGACGGGTGTGTTATTTAACTTGTTTTACGTAGTGATAAATTTGTTGTCTACTATACTATTATCTTAATTCATAATAGGCTTGGTAAGTAAATGACCAAATGATAAATAAATGACTATGATGAAATCGTTAAAAACTCAGTTTTTTTTGTAGATTAATCATTTTTTATAATTATATTTTTAACACGTTTGTGGTTTATAACGGAATCACTTTTAAAAAAACGTAAAATTGTGAAAACTAAAAACTTGATGAATAATTTAAATTGTAAAAAAATAACGGAATCAAGTTTACAAAATGTGAAAATGTGAAAAAATAGTATACCGTTAAAACTTGATTAGATTATATCCAATAGCATAGTAATATTTAGTAAACTAGCATAGTAGCATGTTATTTGGTAAAATACCAATTATATATCACGAATAAATATGCACAACAATATATTTTTGATGTTATTTTTTTTTGTCATCTCGATTTATTAATTATTACAAATTATGAGAACTGTTACATAGACGATTCTACTATGGGCAATTCCTTCTGACCCTATTAGATTCACGACATACCGCACTTCCTTTTCCTTTTTCATGTTGATGCTTCCTTCTGTACGTAGAATCACAGCGAACGGCTCTAATTGCGCATCACTGGAGATCTCCAGTACACTTGCCTCCATTAATCTGCAAATTATTAATAAATCGCAATATCCAGGACTCGAACCCCAGACCTCCTGGTGTAAAAGCATTAATCAACCCTTGGTCAACCACTGGACCAAAGGGACTTCCACATTTTTGATGTTATTATAAAAAAAAAAAATAACATATTATTTTTTGAAATCACACGCAAAACGCTTATTAATTTGATGTCAGATCATTTTACTCAACCAAAAAGTTGCGTACTAAGGGACCAAGGCAGGCCATTTACCATGTATTCATGATAAATATAGGGTTATCTAGTTTATATTTTCTTCATACCAATGTTTAACAAATTCCCAGAAAGTCTATCGCACTAGAAAAAAGTTTAAGTTGTTGAAATTATTGACGAGACTAGTGATAGATATTTCCGATAATATACGTGAAATTCATTGTCGATTCGTTGAAATTCTATATATGATATATATTAGTGGAAAGCAAATGAGCACCTAATCCCATTTATTATATACATATATGATACTAAACTTATGAGACACGTTATAACATCATGAAATCTTTTGAAAGACTATGCTTCTAAGTTGCACCAAAGCTTGAAAAGAACCAAGCTATGTTTAAGAGTTTAAAACCAAGCTATTTGATAATCCATGTCCCGCCAAAGCATTTCCCGCGGACCCCTTAAAGGCCTGAATTATTATTTTGAATCAGAGAGTTTTGCATTATAACTAATTTTTTGGCGCTTTTCCCATTTATTTCGGCACGTTTTTTCTGAGGACTAAAAAATGTGTCCAGTTTCCAAAAAAAAGCATACTGTTTAGTAAATGTGTCGTATAGCTATAGCGCAGTTGTAGGGAATCCAATTTAAATCGGTTATAAATCGGTTACGTTTTCAGATGATATCAATTTAAAACGTTTAGCATGTGAATCGGTTACGTTTTCAGGTGATATCAATTTGGATCTAAATATGCTAATTTGGATCCAAATTCAGCTTTAGGATCTTTGATGATCCTTTTTTTTTTTTTTAAATTAATATCCAACAAAAAATAGATCAAAATCTTGATAGCAGGAAAAAACAAGAACAGATTCATCAGACTTATTGCTTCCTTCCTCGTCCTTTCTTCACGGGCTGTGTCCCGTGACTTCAGAAAGATCAACCGCATTATACACCCATAATCCCGATAGTTAGAGAGAAGTCGAACTTCATAGCACCATAAAACAATAAAAAAGATTTCCTCTCAAACATCAAGAGATAATATGCATATTCGACAGTGAAATTTCATTCTTGCTTTTACGTTTGGTAGGTAAAAATGAAGATTAAAGAAAGGAAGATTTTACCATCAGGTCCTCTAGCCATCAAGGTGAAGAATATGTTATTCAGTTTCTCCATCTTCTTCGCTTCTTGTGCGTGGTCTGTCTTGAACTTGAGACACTAAGTTAAAGAACAAGTAGAAATAAAATCTACCATATACTTCACATAAAAAGAACGCTCAAGATGAAACAAGAAGTCTAACAGGAAGAGCTAATTAACCACAGAATAGTTGATGCAATGTTTTATTTTAAACTCCACATAGCTCAACAAGTTGTGAAGTATTCGCACTTTAACTAACAAACACAAACACGCTTCAACATCCACTAAATTCAATTGCTCTGAAGAGTTAATTAGATCTGCTTAACTAACCCATCGGCCATCGCCGCGTAAGACATGTTCAATTCATCAAGACATAAGAAGTTTTAGAAACATAAGCCTATTAGCAATCAAACTCACCAATCTAAAACCTAGAGTAACCACATAGCTATGACAAGGTACGATGTAACACCAACAAGAAAAGATAAGTATAGACGTTATCATGGAACCCTAAATTACATTTTCCAAAACAAGAATCATACCACCAAACCATCATTGGACGAATTAATTATCAACTTAAATAGCAAATAAAGACTTCAATACAATAATGGTTTACATATCTTGGCTGGGTTTGTACAAATAAATTAGACGGATTCGACTTAGAATACAATTTTGCTGCCTTGTATTTCGAAACCCGAATTTAGATTTACATATCTTTTCATTCACTTTTATTCTTTCATGCATGTTTCACTTCTCACTCCTATAGGAGAGAACCAATTTTTAAATCCAAGTTAAAAGGTTAGATTTTGGCTTTAAGTTAGTCCAAAAGTGATTAATCGATCAAAGTCTAAAGTCAGCTTCAAAACAAATCTTGACAACCCTATTTCAAAATATCAAACAAAAATGGATCAAAATCTTGATACCAAGAAAAAACAAAAACATATTCATGAGACTTATTGCTTCCTTCCTCTTCCTTTCTTGGCGGGCTGTGTCTCCATCTGTTCTTTCCCGGTGACTTCAGAGAGATCGACTGCATTATACAACCAACATAAAATGTAAACTAAGTAAAATATAATAAATCCAATGTTACACCGCACAACAAGGATCTTTCCTTTTAAACGTTATGAGATGATGCACATTCAAGTTCCATTCTTTCAAGTTTGGTAGGCGAAAAGCGATGTTTAGAGAAAATAAGTTATTAACCAAATAGCCGGTGACTATGTTATATAAAATGCCTCATATCTCAATAAAACAAAGGAGGTTTTTTTCTCAAACACTAAGAGATGATGCATATTCTTTCTTTAAGTTAGCTAGGTGAAAAATTAATTTTTTACCATCAGGTCCTCTGGCCATGAGGGTGAAAAATATGTTATTCAGTTTCTCCATCTTCTTCGCTTCTTGTGCTTGGTCTGTCTTGAACTTGAGACACTGAGTTAAAGAAAAAGTAGAAATTAAAATCTATCATATACTTCACATAAAAAGAATGGACAAGATGAAAAAACAGAACTACAACAAAAAGAGCTAGTTAATCACAGAAATTGATACAATGATTTATGTCAAACTCAGTCCAGCTCAACGAGTTCTAGATACCACACTTTGACTAACAAACACAAACATGCTTCAACCTCCACCAAAAACTATTGCTCTGAAGAGTGAATTAGATCTGCTTATCTAACCCATTGCCACGCAAGACATGTTAAATTCATCAAGACGTATGAAAACTAAGAAATATCGCAAACATAGCCTATTAGCAATCACATTGACCAAGCCAAAACCAAAGTAACCACATCACTACGACAAGGTACGATGAAAACTCAGCCAGAAAACGATATCTCTAGTAATCAATCATCATCAAACCCTAAATTACATTCTACAAACCAAGCATCATACCATCAAACCATCATTCGACGAATCAGATATCAACTTCAATAGCAAATACTGAAATCCCAGCTGAGAAGTATCTATTATATAAGATAAACTCCAAGAAGCAGTGATCACAGAGACGTGGACACAGTCAATTACCTCTTTGTTATCAGTAACCTTGAGAACCAACTTGCCGTCACAGTGTCTATACTTCATCACATACCGAGTCTGCACCACAAAAATTGAATCCAAATATCAAAATCATTAAAAATTAAAAATTCTGTAGTTGGAATCGAAACATGTAGATTGCGACCAACACGACGAGATTCTATCTGAGGTTTATCGAATTTCTCAGTAAAAAATCGAGATCCAAATATCTCTAAATCAACCGTAATGAATGAAATCGACAAGGATGAAAGCAAAACAAAGAAGATTAACCTACAGATTCTGGATCAGCTCGAAAAATCTGAACAGATCGATCCACAAATTCGTCCCACGAAGCGATATAAACCATCTCTATTCAGCTATAATGGCGAATTCGTTTGATGCGATTGATATGTATGAAATCTCCGGGAGACTCGACGGAGAAGCAGAGAGACGCAAAAAGACGGCTTCTTATTTGTGTTTTCGGAAATTAAAAAAAAAAAAAAATTGACTGCTGATCAAACCGGAATAACCGACTAAAACCGGTCCGGTTTGTTAGTGTTAAGATTCTAAGTAAAACCCTAACCGTTCTTCTTCTTCGAGAACCTCTGCAATTTTTTTTTTTTTTTGTTTTCCCCAAATCTGTAAATCTCTCAGTTCTTCACCATCATGCTCTCTCGTTTATTCCTTAGACCTTCGAATCTCCGTCTCGTAACCCTAGCTTCATCCAAATCAAATTCTCAGATCTTCTCTTCGTTTATTCGTCCGCTTTCCACTAACAGTAGCGGCGGCGGAAATGACGATGGGAATGGGCGTAATCGGAATGATGTTCCGTGGAGTTTTTCTGGAGTAAACGATGATAAGTCCGGTCCTTTCTCTACCGATGATTCTTGGGGTTCTTCTGGAGTTACAGGATCCGGTTCAGCTGCTGGAGAGGGGAAATGGCCGGAGGAGCCTAAGAGATGGAATATGAAGGAGGAAGATGATAAGGTTGTGTTTGATACTGGTGGAGAAGTGAGTCAACAAGAGATTGATACTGGTCGTGAGAGGAGGGACAATGGCTGGGAGGAGACTAAGCGATGGAATATGAAGGAGGAAGATGATAAGGTTGTGTTTGATACTGGTGGAGAAGTGAGTCAAGAGATTGATATTGGTCGTGAGAGGAGGGACAATGGCTGGGATGAGACGAAGAGATGGAATATGAAGGAGGGAGAGGAGAAAGGCGTGTTTGGTACTGGAGGTGAGGTGGCGAGTGGATTTAGAACAGGTGGAGAGGTGAAATCTAGTGATTGGGATGGGTCAAAGCCATGGAATTTGAAGGAGGAGGAGGAAGGAGTTGTGTTTGACACTGGTGGTGAAATGCCGCTTAGCTTTGATATGAGTTTGGAAAATGCGGAAGAAGAGCGTGCGAAGAAGGAATTGATTGAGAAAGAGGAGAAGGAGCTCTATGAGGTTATCAAGGGTGGGATATTTCCCCCCTTTTTTTTTTTTTTGCTTTGATGCACCAGTACTTTGGAAATGTATCTAGATTTGGAATTAGGGGGACAAATGGGTAGCTACTAATGATTACTTGACTTGCCTTGTTAAGGTTGGATTTGGATTGGAGGATCAGTCAAGTAGCAAATTTGTGTGTAATCAATCTATTGATAGGCATGTCATATGTATGCTGGATTTTGGAGTAGGCTCGGATGTTTAAGATGCATGAGCAATTAGGTAGAAAAAGTTGTATTTGAAATGGATATCTTGGTGCTTAATTTGTGGTTTTTGTTATTTAGTTGATCGCTGATGCATTAACAATGCTTAGTTGAGTTAAATGAATTGAAGAATTTGCTATATTTGATTCTGTTGCTGGTAAGATAGGTACCAAAGCGAGATTAAGTTTTGCAGTTTAACTAATTTGGAACCTACTATTGCAGGTCCAGATCGAGCATTTGGAGACCTTATTGCTAAGTCGGGTATAACAGATGAAATGCTAGATAGTTTAATAGCCTTGAAGGATTTCCAAGGGGTTGAAGGATTGCCTCCTCTGAGTGAAATTGAAAACCTGCGCCGTGAGAAAAGTTCGAAGAAGTCGTCAAGAGCTGAAATAGAACTCCAGATGCAAGAGGACATTGCCAAAGCACGGGTGAGACAGGTGGACGAAACTGGTAGAGCCTATGGAACGGGAAGAAGAAAATGTAGCATTGCCCGTGTTTGGATTCAACCTGGAGAAGGGAAATTTGTTGTTAATGAAAAAGAATTTGATGCCTATTTCCCTATGCTTGATCATCGTGCTGCTCTTCTGCGCCCACTTGCTGAAACCAAAACCTTGGGTCGTTGGGATATTAAGTGCACTGTTAAAGGCGGTGGTACTACAGGTAAAACCTCTCCACAATCACCTCGTTTTTCTTCGACTATGAGTCACTAAGAACTTGAATTTCTCTATTTACACTAGCAAGTGTGATTTATATGCTAGAGGATTTGGTCATAAGTTAACAGATTAGATTTGCCATCGCTTTACAAAAATCAACAATTTTCCAAGCATTTAGTCCGTTCCAACCGTTGTTAACCGTGTACTCAAATATTTGGTTTAAAGGTCAAGTCGGAGCTATTCAACTGGGTATCAGCAGGGCATTACAAAACTGGGAACCAGATATGCGGACACCACTTCGAGCTGGTAAGCAAGATACTATACGCATCTTAGCATTTTTAATCTGTGTAGTCCTTTTAATGTTCTTCAGCAGATATACAGCATATTGTCTGATCGATTTTCTATTTGATAGCCAGTATATGTGTATTCATGTCTGTTAGATTGATTGGTCTTGACCTTGACATTTTTGTCTCCTTGGATATGTTTCAGTTGGTTTTTTGACACGAGACTCTCGAGTTGTGGAAAGGAAGAAACCTGGAAAAGCCAAGGCAAGAAAGAGCTTCCAATGGGTCAAACGTTAAGTCCAAAAATGCGTACGATATCCTCTGTTTTTTTTTCTCTCTCAGTTTCATTTGTTCATCTGCTTATACCGGGTTTAGAAGAATCACCGGAAAATAACTTGTTCTTTTGGTTCGATCCCTTAGTTATCTTGTACCAACACATTCTTCTCTTACGAGTCTTGGAAACTTGAGTTTCTATAGTTTGTGAGTCGAACACATATTTTTGTATGTTTTGTTCCAACAATTTGTCTTGCTTCTTGAGAAGGTGGATATCAGATCAACTCATTATATGAATTATATTATCAGTAAATTTTGATTCTTTTGATCAAACATGATATAATCATGTTGAGGGATGTCCAATTCTCATAGACAAACTTATACCATGTTTGACCAAATATAAGACAGAGCTATATATATATCTTTCCGGAACTCGAAAACCGTAAAATCTAATCGGAAACCAAATTGGATAAACTCTCTATTATACCATCCAAATATGGCAAACATGACTTATGAGGTTGTGTAAAGACTTTTCCATAAAAGGGCACCGGATAGATTTTGACATTTTTCAAGATAACTTTTATTCACTTGAAGGTTCTATTTTATATTACGTGCAAGACTCACCTAATTTCTCAACATTTCTTAACTCCTACTACAAGTACTAACAAAATTAACAATTTTCCAACAAATCCTTAGATATCCTTTTTCTAGCAATCAAAGGAACTGTTACAAATTTCATTAAAATAACATATCACTCCAAGGACTATAAAATAACTAAATACCTTCTTGTCGTTCTCATTTTCTTTTCCCAACACCTTATACCAAAAAGATTTTTCTTCATCCAAGATCTCGAAGATGGGCATTAAAGTTTCATCAAAGATCAAAAGGATTCTCGCATCCACAGGTCTATTTCCTATTTTCATCATTTTTAATTGTGTGCTCTTTCTAATGCAATATAATTTGTAACCAACAAAAAAGAAACAATTCGAATTTCTTTTAAGAACGTTTCTCTATAACAGCTTCGGGTAGTTCAAGTTCCAAAGATGGTGATGTCGTGGATGTCCGGGAAGAATATGCAAATGCCTTCCGTACAGAATCATACAATCAGTTTTGGACACGTGTCATACATTTAAGCCGCAAAAAGTCCACGTCGTCTTCTTCACCAATCGAATCATCCTCGACGTCAGCACGTCTCATGTCCTATCGCCTCTTTGCACATAATCTCTTAGACCCGGACCCGAACACCATAACCCGGGTCATGGATCTAGCCAGGGTCGGACGACCCACCCGAATTCATCTCTCTGATTACTTCTTGGAGACGGCAAACGCTTTCTTGCTTTGCACGCTATTACTTAAAAACATTCACCGTCTTCGTTCTAAATACGAATCTCTCAAACCCAAATTTCAATCGGAGAATCATAATTCTTTGGCTCTTATAGACCAATTCACGGAGCTATCAAGATGGTTCGACCCGTTTGTATCGTCGGGTTCTCGAATTCAACTAATCAGATCCGGCTGTTTAAACTTGCTAAAACGGTTAGAGTCGAGCCGAGACAAGACACGAACCAAGCTCAAACTCATTAACGGACTAACTCATAGCTCAGGGCTTCTCGTTTTGGCTCTAACCACTACATTGATTGTAACCATAGCCTCTCACGCCTTTGCTTTGTTTATAGCCGGTCCGACTCTTTTAACTGGTCGATTCAAACCGGCTGGATTAAGGAATAAGCTAACGAAAACAGCGGCTCGACTTGACGTGGCTGCGAAAGGTACTTACATTTTAAGCCGTGATTTGGACACGATTAGCCGACTAGTGACTCGGATTAACGATGAGGTGGACCATGTTCGAGCCATGGCTGAGTTTTGGGTTGGGAGAGGGTCGGGTCGGGTTCGAGCCGGTGAAGAAGTTGCTCGAGAGTTGACGAGATGTGAAGAAAGCTTTGGTGAAGAACTTGATGAGCTTGAAGAACATATCTACTTGTGTTTCATGACTATTAATCGGGCAAGGAATCTTGTTGTTCGAGAAATTTTGGATTCGGATGATCCACCTCATTGTTCATTCGCTCCGAAATCCAAAAAAAAATTGTAGTATTTCTTTTCTTTTCTGTCCCTTTTGTTTTTTTTTTTTTTTTTTTTGTTTACTCTATACTATTATTTCTACTTTTACCGTCAGTTATTTTTAAGAACGTTTACATTTTTGTTTCAAATTGGATGATATCCGGATTTTACTTAATTTTTAAAGGGATTTTTGATGGGAGATAAATGCAAATTACTTAATTCTTCTTATGTTGCATGGCGGGCCAGAGAAAAAAAAAAAGTTGTGGCATTACCATAACGTCGTCCTTAAATAGCTGTTAAACATTTCTCTGAAACTTTGTAACGGAAAAGCTAAGCAAAAATACTTGTGCAACTTGTTCGTCATTTACTCTTGGCAACGCTTGATAAAATTGATAAAAAAAAAACTATGTTCCTAAGTTCCGAAATGTTTGATAGAAGAATCTGAAAAAAAAAACATAGTGAGAAACTTAGCAGAGGCCCTTTTGCTGGTCATGGATTGTTGAAAGTTCTTGAAAAGAACATAAAGGCTTGAAAGACTGTACCTTGTCTGTGAGTTCCCGGAAGACTTAATTATACTCCCTTGGCTTCATCGAGTTCCTGATAAAATCCACAAAACATTGTCGAAAGAGATTAATAACAGCAAAACAGATTGAATCTTTGATCAAACCATGGTGATGTAGGTGAGCTTACCTGTAATGGGTTGGAAGAACTATCAATCGTGCCGATAAGTTTTTGAAGGGCTTCACCCTTTGGAGCTTCTCTGATTTCACTATCAGAATCTGCAAAAAGATTCCAGATTTAGAAACAGCCTATGACACTATACATCTGTTAAGCGTTTGTTACTGATTAGAAAAGGTATCCAAATTGCCAATTGATCTATATGAGAGTAAGTTTGAAGAACATATATACCTATATCCTCGAGCTGTGTCTTCTCCAGAACATAGTTTGCTTCCTCTGCCACTTGACCTTCCTTTGCTGGAGACGCAGCTACAAAACCCAAGTTTGAGTTCTCACTACTTTAGAGGTTTAAAACCTCAGCCCTAAAAACCAAAATGAGTCTAATTTGGAAGTACCGTACCACTAGCTTCGAGCCGTGCATCGTTTGCTTCATTATCACGTACCCGTCTTTTCACCACGTCTTTCTCTGCTGCAGATTCACAATGAACAACTTACTAAAGAGGGAAAAGCAGAAGATATTTGTATGGTGCTACTAATCGAATAAACCCATCACAAATATGCAAAACCAAACAAAGGAAGAATAATCAAGATGGCATAATTAGAAACCTGTTAATATAAACCTAAAGTGAATCAAGATTCTTACTAATCCTCGGCAATCTGATCCTCTTCTTGTTTTGCGACTCAACATCTGTGCCATCATGCTTCACCTGCTCCTTGCTCTTTCTCGAAGAGTCCATTGTGTCCCTAGCTGAATTGGAAGCCTCTAATGTACCCCTGCTCTCCTTTTCGGCTTTAGATTCCTCTGGATAAAGTTCCTGAAAAGCATGTATCAATAACAAATTTGTAATTTGTTTTGTGAAAGCTTTAAAGAGGGTTTAGCCCTGTGAACCATACATCAAGTTTCTCGATTAGAAAATCGAGGTCTTCTAACCAGAGAGAACCAGTTGTGTGTTTCTCTAACGACACTACTACTTTCTGCGTTGCATCTCTCTCTCTCTCTCTAGCTCCTCCAATTTTGCTGGATTCGTCATCATTTCCATGAGCCCCTCAAATAGATATTCGTAGCTTCCTGGTGCATCATGCGGAAATGGTACAAACTCTTTTTCTTCCAGAGTCCTAATTATATTAGCATTCCTTTGGATTTCTCCACTGAGAAGTCCACGGATGAAAGCCAGCTTATCTACCATTTTGCGGACCTCAGGCTTAAGTTTCTTCAGCATTTCTTTCTGTATACATCAAGACAGTTAAATAGTTGACCTCAGACCAATTAACTAAAAACTCCAAAAATGAATCATTGTTTCTGTTTTCTAACCCTTCTTTTCACATAGGCTTGAAGCCTAATGACAGCGAAATCTTCAAGTACTGCACGATGGGATGTAAAATTGATAACCCTATAAAGAAGAAAACATAACGATTACATGTGCTTTTCTTACTTTCTTCCGGAGTGTTATATCTCTTTATGACAGATAAAGATCCGGCTGTCTGGAGTAAATTCATGTTCCCTGTTGATATAGCTGTGCTGAGCTTGAAAGTTTTCTGAATTCCCTTGTGCGACACTTCCTTCATCTTCTCTTTGGTAAGAGTAATTGTGATGTTTATCGATTCATCATCACTATCATTTTTGAACCCCTGCAAAAAGAGAAAATTGAAATCAGAAAAGCACACAAGAATATTGTTAGGTTTTTAGATTTTACAATGTGATTAAATGATGATTTCAGTTTTATGAAAGAGTGATTCGGGGTCAGATTTTACAATTAATTGAGGTTTTTGTTTATTAGGTGGCAGCAAACTGATGGGTGAGAAAAAGATATGGTGAATGAAAGGGTTCAACCTAGCTAGGGTGAATTTAAACATACCTGGATTAAGTCTTTCTTTTTCAGATCTTGCAAGAAACGCAGATACTTCCTTGTCCACTTGCCTATCGGTAGCTCCGTTATCACAATAGTTGTTTCATTGATCTTTTTAAAGACACCACTTAGTTTGTAGGTGCAAGGACCTTCCTCAGATGCACCTTCCTTGGGTTTGACTTTTTGTATGGTTCCTTTAAAATTTCTGTACCAAGGATCCATTGTTCTCATTCTTTCACCATTCAGGAAACGCCTAATATTCTCAACAATCTCTCTAGGGTTATATTTAGGTACGAATGTACTCCAAGCACTTCCAATCCCTTTGGCACCATTGACAAGTATTGTTGGAATGACCGGCAAATAGCTGAAAAACATTAACCAGTCTTAAAAATCTGAAAGACAAATGTATTGCATTGAGTAGGGCAGATAATTACTTTGATGGTTCAATATATTTCCCATCTTCAATCAAGTATTTAAGGTGGAAATCGTCATCCTTAGGGAACAAAACTCTTGCCATGGCCGATAGATTAGTGGAAATATATTTTGGGTTGGAAGCGTCTGTACCACCCTGTGAGCACAATCACAACCATGATGAGTACAACATAGATAAATGAGAACAATTGATTACTCTATCTATACTTACAAAAAATCGAGAACCAAACTGGCCATCCGGCTCGAGTAAATTGATATTGTTGGGGCTCCCAACAAAGTCCTGCGCCATCCCGATAATGGTTTTTTCCAGACTCTGTTGGCTATGATGATAACCGCAACTTTTTGACACCTCAGAAGAGAGCTGCTCAACGGTTACTTTCTCGTTGTTCTTGAACAAAGTACATAAAACTTTTCTATTCGACGGTTTCAGCCCATCAAGCATTAATGGAATCGATCTTTCGAGATTGGCTCTTAAAAAGAAGACTACTTCAAGATTTATGAAGTCGCTGATCGAGATTTGTGGTCCAGTCCGCTCGAGATGAATCGTCGGCTGAACGAAAAAAACGACGTTAAAAAGTAAGATTTAGTAAACCAATAACATATAATATAAGGATGTGTTACTAACTAAATTAACGTTGCAAGATATATTTTGTATGAGGATATAAGACATAGAAAGGATAGGTACCCAACTGACCCTAACCGACTCAAATGCTTCTATCCATCTTAACGTTGCAAAATATATTTTGTATGAGGATATAAGACATAGAAAAGATAGGTACCCAACTGACCCTAACCGACTCAAATGACAAAACTTATCTGTTTTGGCATACAAAGATGCTTGGAGATAGCTTAAATGATTATAAATATAGGAAGATATGAGAAGACATGAATAATAATATATAAATATGTATTGTATTTATTATATTTAACATCTATTAGTAAAGACAAATTTAGCGAAGTTAGAAAATGAAATTTTTTACAATTAAAAGTATGTACAACGTAAATTTGCCTTTTTTTGTACGAAAATTGAAAGTACCTTTCCAAACACAATAATTTGAATGAGAGATGGCTGAGCTTAAATGATTCTCATATAAGATAATTTGATATGTAAATCTACAAAGCAAAATATATAATTAACTAAATATTTATGCGATGCGTAGGTTGTATTATATATTTAATTATATTTTTAGTAATTTTGGTAAAAAAACATATGATCTTTATTGTATATATAGAATAAATTTTGTATTAAACTGAATATGAAAATAAATTCACTAAAATATGTAAGTTAGATCATAATAACTACTATAATATTAGATTATTTTTTATGTATTTTCTTTGTTGCTATATATTACAAATATTAACATTTGACTTATATATATATATTTTATTCTTCAATTTTGTTTCGAAAATATATAGCTTGGTTTCTTATGAAGGTTAGAAAAACTATAATAAAATATAATTTTTATTAATGATCATAGATTTTTTAGTGGACTTTTGTTTGATTAATTCAAAAAACCGATTCGAAAAATCTGAAACCGAAACCAAAATGAATTGTTATAAAACCCTTGAGGGATTTTACTTAATTTTTAGGTTGATCTGATGCGATTTTTCAAAAATCTGATTTTTTGTCAACAAATGCCAATGTCTTTTTCATCAATGTGTACCATACACTTTCTTTTTATAATATAAACGATGGAATTACAACATTTGTCAAAAGAATCCCAAAATCCATTCCATGTGTCTATGTTACGTTTCTCAATTCTTACTTATCCAAATATAAAAACAAAATTACAGGTCGAGAAAATAGGAAGACTAAATTTTTAACAAATAATTTGGACGACCTCTTCTTTGTTTGGGTAGGACTTAAGAGACACTATTCATAAAAAAAAATGAAGCAACTCTATTTTTTCTTATCTTCCAATTAGGTAAATCGGTTGACTCAATAACCGAGTCAGCGACTCGTCCGAACCATAAAACGATTCCAATTCGAGGAATCTCACGAGTTCCACTTTTATATAAAGTCACTTTGCAAAATGGAAATTGAACAAATGCTTATCGAAAGTTAAATCTAGAGATAGAGAGAGAGAGAGTCAGAGAACCAAAAAAGCGGCGAAAAAATATGGGAGAAATCGGCGGAGACGAACTGCTTTTAGATGTGGATGAGACGATCTTCGTCGCGGTGGCGGAAGAAGTGGAGAGGAGCAAAACCACTGTGTTATGGGCGGCGCGAAACTTCTCCGGCAAGAAGATTTGCTTGCTTTACGTTCATCGAACTGCTCGCGCTGCCTCCTGGAGTGAGATCTTCTTCTTCTCTCTCTCTTTCTCTCTATATCACTTATTTGTGGTGAATTATGGTTTATAGTTGTTTTTTGGATGTATAGATCTGTTTGTTGAATTATAAAACCTAGATAGAAATCGAAATTTTTAGTGGAATTTTGTTTGTTTAAAATTATAAATTTAGTGAGAATTGTAAACTTTTGAAAATTTTGTGGGAGAAGTGGACATAAACCTTTCTATATATTGCTTATGAATATCTCTTTGATTGCTAAGAAACGCAGAGAAATGTATAATTGTGTTTATAAAGATTTTGGTATCAAATTGAAGTGGTCAATATCGGGATAATGATGATGACTCTAATTTGGTTGTAATGTAGATAAGATTAACTATGGTGTTTCCTTACATTTGTGTTGCTTTGCTTGTTCATCAACGTTAGACCCAATATGCCTTAGTGTGGAAGCAGGACATCGATAACTTTAGCTGCTATTTATAGCAATATTTTTTTTTCCTTTTCTCGTCCATTGCCAAGGATGTTAAGAATTGTTTACCTGCAGCGCACAAGAAACTTGTTGGTGGTAGCTTTAAAAAACATGATGTCAAGGTGATTGAGCGAGCAGAGAAACCAAAAGTGGATGAGCTTATGAGTTCTTATCTTCATCTTTTATCTGAAACGGAGGTATCAATTCTATCTTTTTTTCCGTGTAAGGTTATTTGATTGTAATCTCACGTCCAGCCATCAGTTAGCCGTCTTGGTGTTCAAAGTTTGATTGAAACATTTCAATTCACTTTGAATATTCCTTGTGCTCTATTCTTTGGGTTGTCATAAATGTAGAGCTTAGACATTCATAGTCAGACCCTTTCATATGATAAACTAGCGAATTGACATAGTTCTTTTTAGGTTCAAACAGATAAACTTTGCATTGCGGGGCAAAATATCGAGGAAGGTATCGTAGAACTAATTGCTCGCTACAAAATTAAGTGGTTAGTGATGGGAGCTGCGTCAGATAAGCATTACTCATGGTAAGATATAATTCTATATTTTATCTTATACTTTTCAAATGTTTTGACCTCTGAAATTTATATTATCAATTTGAATTTGAAATGCCAGGAAAATGACGGATCTAAAGTCCAAGAAATCCATATTCGTTTGCAAAAAAGCTCCTGATTCCTGCCACATCTGGTTTCTGTGTAAAGGTTACCTCATCTTTACAAGGTAAGTTCTTTTTCTTAAAAAGGTTGCAGAAAGAGTGAATGAGATGTCTTAAATCATCGTCTTTCCCAAGCTAAACTATTAAGATACATCTGTAGAAACTTGGATATAATATATATTACCTCATTGGACTTTGGTTCTCGGATTTTAGGTAGTTTACCGTCTTCAGTTAACTGCTTCTATTACTATCTGTTTTTGTTTTCTACCTCTATCCATTTAACTATAAGAAACATTTGAAAAATAGGGCGTCAAAAGAGGATAGTAATAACAGACAAACAATGCCTCCCCTAGTACAGCTGGATTCAGATAATGAGACAAGGAAATCAGAAAAATTGGAATCCTCTTATATGAGGAGAAGACTAAGATACTGGCGTAGCCTCCTTGAACACGGTAGGGGCTGTCTTGGATTTTGCAGGATCCCTCTGCATATCATTTCCTTTGCTATCAGTTGTATGTCTCTGTGTGTGACTTAGTTACAGAACTGTGCAGATGGTGAGAAAGACACAGGTCAACCTGAGAGAGAGAAGGTAGAACCAAGACCAACTCCTCGTTTTTCTTCAGGTTCAAGTTCTTCCTTTGGAGAGCCAGTTGGTCCAGAGCCAGTTAGCCCAGAATTGGTCGACCCAGATACATTAACTACCTCAAATGTTGAGGTGGGAGAAATCTCTTTCATCTTTACTTTTCAACTGATGATGCTGACTATGCAGTATTTATAAGAACCCTAACTACTTCCGTTGCGTGAAAAGACTTTACTTTGGCAAATAATTACAGGGGCTGGTTTGTTTTTATTTTTCAAGGTCTTGGTATAGAGATGTTTTAAAACTTGTGACTTTGTGGAAACGGTTTTTGAGTAATTTTGTCTTTGTAATATATTGAAAGCTCTACTTAAAGTGAACATGGTGCTGTATACTTTTAGTATGAGCAAGCATTAAATCCGCCTGGTAATTAGGTGATCCTGTGGAATTTCAGGAAAGAGAACGTGAAGGGGATGTAGCACGCAAAGTTCATAGGTATGATAAAGCCATGCATGATATTGGCCAATCAGAAAGAACGGTATATGGGGAAGCTGGGAACAAATGGAAAGAGGATGCCAGTACCACGGAGGCTTTATGCAAGGTAATACTTCCATTCGTTTCTCAGTTATAAAGAAATGCAGATGATAGTTTTCAAAATGATAGTCTCGATCCATTTATGATAGTTGTGCGTTTAAATCAGTACATCTTGTTACCACATGCAAGAAAGCTTTACATAAAACAAAATTTCACTGGCGATTTATAGATTTCTAACATTAGGTACATCTTGTTACCACATGCAAAAAGCTTTACATAAAAAAACCATTTCACTGGGGATTTATAGATTTCTAACATTAGGTACAGAACTTCTTCAGTTGATAGATCCATGTGTGTTTGTGGATCACAACAAATTGAAAAAACAAAAGAGTGTAGGATTTGCAAGGGCGTTATATATTTTGCCTCAGAGAGTGTTATATATTTTGCTGTTAAGAGCTATTGTTGAATAGTTGATGCCAGTACTGAAGATTCTCAAGCTGGTACCTTGTCAAACTCGTTTTTCCTGGTTTAAATATTTTTGTGTCATGCCATCTCACAGGCTAAAGCCTTGGAAGGCTTATGCATTAAGGAGTCGAGCCAAAGAAAGAAATTGGAGGAATTACTGGAAAAAGAAAAGCATGGAGTAAAAATGGTAATAGAACAGAACAATGGATTTATGAAAGAACTTCAGATGGTTCAAGGTCAGAATCTTAAGTTGGAGAGCCAGATAAGGAAACTGCAAGAGTTGGAAAAAGAACATGGTGAGAAATTTGATACGGCTATGGAGCTTTTGAAAAGTTTTAGGCAGAAAAGGGATGAGATCCGGATTGATAATGAGAACGCAGTAAAGGAAGTGAACGCACTGAGAAGACTGATTAAAGGAGATACTGGAGAGTCTTCTGGGTCACAAATGCTGGATTACTCTTTTATGGAAATCAATGAGGCTACTAACGAATTTGATCCATCCTGGAAACTTGGAGAAGGCAAATACGGAAGTGTCTACAAAGGGAATCTTCAAAATCTTCAAGTTGCTGTAAAGATGTTGCCCTCATATGGATCCCTGAATCATTTTGAGTTCGAGCGTCGGGTAAAGGACTTTGTCTATTTAAAACTAAGATTGAGTATATATTTTTTCATGTATACATCTTACAAATTCTGATTGCTTTTTGGATTTCAGGTGGAAATATTAAGCAGGGTAAGGCATCCAAATCTGGTAACACTGATGGGTGCTTGTCCAGAGTCTCGGTCTCTCATCTATCAATATATTCCTAACGGAAGCCTCGAAGACTGCTTTTCATCTGAGAATAATGTTCCTGCGCTTTCATGGGAATCTCGGATCAGGATTGCCTCTGAGATATGCTCTGCCCTCCTGTTTCTTCATTCAAACATTCCTTGCATCATTCATGGAAACCTAAAACCGTCTAAGATTCTCCTGGATTCCAATCTCGTCACCAAAATCAACGACTATGGGATCTCTCAGCTGATCCCGATTGATGGATTCGACAGATCTGATCCTCACGTAGATCCACATTACTTTGTTTCCAGGGAAATGACGCTGGAATCAGATATATACTCGTTTGGGATCATTCTCCTTCAGCTTCTCACCAGAAGACCTGTCTCTGGCATACTGAGAGACGTCAAATGCGCTCTGGAGAATGATAACATCAGTGCGGTTCTGGATAATTCAGCAGGAGAGTGGCCAATCGCACGAGGCAAAAAGCTAGCTAATGTAGCCATCCGTTGCTGTAAGAAAAACCCGATGAATCGACCAGACTTAGCGGTGGTTCTACGGTTTATAGATCGAATGAAGGCACCAGAAGTTCCTTCATCAGATACATCATCATACGCAAACGAGAAAGTTCCACGCCGCCCTCCTTCTCATTACCTCTGCCCCATTTTCCAGGTGAGTTTCGAAGCTTAAACAAGGTTTGATCAGGAAATAAGACAAAAACTCTTAACCTAAGATTTGTTGTCATCACAGGAAGTGATGAAAGATCCTTTGATAGCAGCAGACGGATTCACTTATGAAGCAGAAGCGATAAGAGAATGGTTAGCAAATGGGCACGATACGTCGCCGATGACAAACCTGAAGATGGAAGATTGCAATCTCATACCTAATCACGCTCTTCATCTAGCTATCCAAGATTGGCAAAACCAATGGTGATTTACTTTTGCCTTCTTTTTCAGACACAAATATTGCTATTTTTAACTCCCATTTTTTAGATTGTCACTTTGTAAATTTACCCCCAACTGTATGGAAAATATATACAAGCCTTATATATTTATATATATATATGTCGCCGTTATAATTCGAAACGAAGCTTGCTTAGTGTAAACATAATACTAAAAATAATACTGAAAAAAGTGTCGTACACAGTTGCACATAATACGACGTCGTTCCTTTTGCCCGCCAAAATGAAAATATAAAGCGTTGAAGAGATGTTTAACTCTCTACATTTGTCTTTTGACTGTTAGGTAAATGGCAAATCAGAGTCATATAGACATTCTTTGCGTCCTCACTAATAGAGAATTTCACCACTCACCATCATCATCATCATCATCTCCCATGGCTTTCAAAGATACTGGAATCAACCGCTCGGATCCTCCTATCTCTGATCAAGACCTCAACATCCGACGATGGAATTGCTCTTCGTTAGATTATGACCTTTTCCGTATCCGTAGCCAGATATTTGAGTCGACTTATCGAAAAACCGATTTGATTAGAGTGAACTACGAGTTGTCCCACGAGAGAGATGCGCTTAAGCGAAGAAACCGTGAGCTTGAAGCTGGAATTTTGGAGGCGGAGATGATTAGAGAGGAAATGAAGAATGATTTGGAAGTTTCTAGAGAAAGAGTCAGTGAATTGGAAGCAGAAGCTAAGGATAATTACAGATTTCTTTCGAAAACTGCGGAATCTCTACGATCTGTGGAAGTTCGCTTGTCTAAATCGATCGGATGTTTGAACAACGAGAATGTTCCAGAAGGAGGAAGAGGGAAAAAACTGGAAACAGAGGAATGTAATTCCAGCTCAATTTTGGAGTTAGTCAAGGAATTTGAAACGAAGTTAGAGAGGTTCACGGAATCGATGGAGAAGAAGAAGATGGAGCTAAGTAGAAGTGTGGAGTTTTTGGAAGAGGAGAACAGAGATATCAATGTCTTGTTAAGGGCTGCTTTGTCTGAGAAACAAGCTGCAGAGAAGCAAGTGAAAGAGACAAATGAGCAGAAGAGATCGGCATTGCTGCAAATCGCAGAACGAGGATTGCAGAGGATAGGGTTTGGTTTTGGATTTGGGGAATCAGTACAGGAGAGCTCAGAAACAGGGAATGTCGCCAAGGACGAAGAAGATGAAGAAGAGAATGGTGTGGTATGTTCATTACTTTATTCAGATTCTTGTGATTCTGAGTTTTAGCAACAAGAATCAAACAAAGATTTTCAATCTATGGCAAGAACAGGTTATAGCAATTGAGAAAACAATGAAGAAGCTACGGCAAGAAGTTTCTCAGCTGAAATTATCCTTGGACGAATCAAGGTAAGCTTCGATTTTGATAAATGCGCGAGAGACATCTGAAAAAAAAAAAAAAGAGAATTGCAACCTTCTTGTTGTTTTGACAGGTTAGAAGAAGAGCGGTTGAAGAAATTTACCGAGGAACAAGCTCAGAAATTAGCAGAGAACACGGTGTGTATCGACAAGCTACAAAATCGAGAGAAGTTTCTTGCTCAAAACGTAGCTTCTGTCTTCATCTATGTGTTTTCCCAAATTTTTTCATGAATCACTTACTGGAGAGAGGTTTTTTTACTGAACCACAGGTGGAAGAGCTAGTGAAAGTAATAAGAGAAGCTGAATCAGAAGTAAGCAGATGGAGAGAAGCTTGTGAACTAGAAGTTGAAGCGGGGCAGCGTGAAGTCGAAGTACGCGATCAACTCGTAAGTTTCATTCACTCACTATTCCAAACTAAAACTTTTATCAAAACCAATACAAAACAACCATAGCTAAACAAAAGTCAATCGTTACAATCAGATATCGGTTTTAAAGGCAGAGGTTGAGAAGCTGAGATCAGCATTGTTGATATCAGAGGGAAAACTAAAACTGAAAGAAGACTTGGCCAAAGCTGCAATGACAGCAGAAGAAGCAGCTGAGAAATCGTTACGATTGTCTGAGAGAAGAATAGCTCAACTTCTCAGCCGCATTGAACATCTCTACCGCCAATTGGAAGAAGCAGAGTCTACAGAACGCAGACGCGGTAAGTTTAGGTACGTTTGGTGTTGGCCGTTGTGGCGTTTACCTACTGCTTCCTCGGCTGCTGTGACTACTACTGGTGATTCTTCATATCTTAGCAATAGAGCATTGTTACGATATGATGCTTGATCTAGTAGCCCTTTGCACAAGATTTATGTAAACTAAAGATAACCATAGAAGCTCAATATATACTTTTACTTATAGAAAATATAAAAGACATAAATGTTTGCGAAATGCCATGTACCATCTTCTTAACTATCGCATGTTTACCTCCTGAAACACATATCAACAATGGAGGATTTTGAAGAGAGTGGTTTTTATAGCTGCGGATGGGAAACTATTTAAGGCGGGTTAAAAGGTTGGGTCTTGTTTGGGCTATAGATGACTCAAGGCCCATAAAGGTGTCGGTTTAGTAGAACGTTGTCGTTTTAAAGAAGGAGAAACTGGAAAGTATTGTTCTTCTTCGGCGGCCAAGAACTCGAACAAAGACGACGACGACGATGGAAGAAGCGATGAAACAAGAAAATGTCACAGTGACGACGAAGAAGATAGCTTCATCGTGCGATGTGGAGGCGCTGAAGAAATGCTTAGAAGAAAACAAAGGAGATCAGTCAAAGTGTCGGTCTCTGGTAGAAGCTTTCAGATCTTCTTGTTCTCTTCCTCAACCAAAGAAAAATCCCTAAATTCGATTTGGAAGTTTATGAGAAATCTTGTGTAATAAAACTCAGACCAATGTGGTCTGTAGTATGATGATTGTATGAACAACTGTTTCTACACAATACAATATTATTCACATACAACAGATAGATAGAGAACATGAATCGTATCATTGACGCAAATCTGATATCTCGAATGTCAAGTTACCAGACTCGTCTCTCTCAAAGAGACTTTCTATCAGTTCGTCCCAGCTAACTCCACGGTTTCGTCTTTTCCTGTAAGATGGTCGAAGAGATGAGGATGATGATGATTCACCCACCATTGGTGCAATCGATTCGGTTTCTTCTTCTTCCTCCTCTGTTTCTTCTTCTTCGGTTTCATCTTCTTGAGCTTTGTCAAATGTTCCGTACTCAGATGACATCGACTCCGCGTGAGGAACATCTAACGTTACTGCTCGTCTTAAAGCCGCTCTGTACTCCAAGTTGTGCTCTCTAGCTAATGATTCTTGCCTCTCCATCCTTTGCTTCTCCGGGATCTCCATTTTCTTCTCCTTCTCCATCATTAGCTGAAGAAATTCGCAGACGCAAATCAGCTTAATATCCGGTTTAAGAGAATATCTCGTCTAATGAGGTTGGCGAAAACTTACGTTGAGAGCTCTCTGAGCTTCACGTTCGATCCAGATGATGGCATGGTCTGAAGTTGCATTACAAGAAAGAACAATGTGTTCGAATCTTCCGTCTACTGGCACTGCGGTCTTCACAACCGGAGGAAATCTTCTTAATCTGCAACAAACAATTACCATAAGGTCAACTTCACAACAACATTTAGCTCACATGATGATCGCAGAGCAAAACTGTTATGTATCTTCAATGTAATGTCACATAAAAGACGTTTGAAAATGCAAACAATGGAGGCTCATATGATTAAGTTTGTGGATTACTTTAGAAACAGAGTTTTTTTATACCTGCAAGGCTTTCTCTCAACGATGTGATACATGCGACCAGGAGCGTAAAGCCGCCTAGGATCTTTGAGCATCTTCTGTTCTGGAACACATGTATCCTTCATGCACCTTATGCATAGCAAACATGGCAAACTGTCCACACATAAAAAAAAGAACCACAAACCCTTTACAATTAAGCAAAGCAAAGATGGTTAAAATGTCCTATAAAGCAAAGTAAACCAACGAAAGCTCTTTCAAACTAAAAGAGAACTCTCCATATTGAAAACAGAGACGCACTAAAATGTCCCAAAAGAGCATGCAAAACACGTAGGACCAATCTTTTGTGCTATACTAGCGGACTGGACTTGAAAGAATATAGCGTGCTATCATAGAAAGATTTGAAAAGAAACGATGCTTTCATAAACCCTTGCGTATAGAATTATATAACTGTCAAAGAAAACAGATGATTATTTGAGATATAATGAGATAGCTTTACCAGAAAAGAGACTTGAATATGTCTTCTAGAGGCGTAGCTGTCCTAGGCAAGAAATCATCCTAAAGCAAACAAAACAAAAAACCAAATATTTTAGATTCCAACATTTAGAATGAACTTAGGCCAATTGTTTCATAAGCCAAAAACATGTCTTGGAAATTTAGACACACCTGAAGAATGACAGAGTTGATCACATCTGCATATCTGACAGCCAAATTCAACGACATACACCTCGCAGGCGCAATAGCAAAACACCTGACTCTCTTTCTATCAATGTTCCCCAATCTATCCGGATGCCGAACCGCTAACAATGCCAACATTGTAGCTACACCAGACCCAAGTGAATGTCCAGCAAAAGTAAGAGTATAACTCGGATACTTTTTCACCAATTCTTTCAAAACTTTACATTCCTCATCTAACACATAACCCGCAGACTTCAACAACCCGTTATGCACATAACCACCATCAAATTTCCTTTCACCGAGCTTATTATCCAAAAGCATTGCATAATCACTCTCTTTCGCCAAATTCAACCCCCGGATCGCGACAACTACATCTTTATGATCATGATCAAGATACAGTATATAAGCTGGAGCACGACCCTGAGTGTCTTCATAAGTCTTCTTTAGAAGCAACCAATCAGGAGTTATCCCATATCCTTCTGGAGGCTCCCACAAAGGGTGTCGGATATCATCCTCGTAAACCGCTAAGATGTAACGACAAAACCGAGGAACCGGTTCGAATTCATCAGTTGTTGCAAGTCCCCAATCTCTACTGTCGTGACCAGCCGTGTAAAGACAGCGTTTATAACCCCAACGTGCACAACCAAGACAGTAAACACATTCTAAAAGAGGGCAACAACCACATAGAATCGACATGAACAAATTCGATTCATACAGAGTTACATAACACCATCATAGAGCAATGAAGCACACCTTAAGTATCAACGATCAAAACATAAACTTTTAATTAAACAAAGAAAGTTCGAAACTTTAGTACACCCAACTAAAGAAAATCTTGGAAAAAACCTCAATTCTGTAGCACTTGTGTTTGGAAATTTGACTGGAAGATGTAAGAATTGAACAAGAAATAAACAAATAAGTGACTGAAGTCAAAAAAACAAAGAAAAAAGTCAACTTTGTGAATCGGAAACAATGTAATTGCTACTCTATAGAGAAAAACATGGGAAGGGGATTAGATCTCACTACTAAACACACTAATTCTCTGTTAACTTATGAGCTTAAGTCCAAAAAATCAAAGATTCAACGAATTTGAGGGAAACTGAAGAGTTAGAGAGCAGATAAAGGAGAGAAGGGAAGTTTTTTCCCGTGGAAAACGGTAGAAGAAATGGAAATCACGCCATAGAAGGAGAGATTGAAACTCGCCGGACTCGTGTTCGCTTTGCTTTCTTTATTGTGGCGGAATACGGCACTGACTTTGGGGTAAATTTTGCAGAGCTTCTTTGGAGCTTTGCTCAGTTGCTGTGTTGTGTCTTGTGTGAAGCAAAGATAATATACTAAATATACTCTCTTTTTTTTTACAATAGTTAAAGAGTTTAAATTTCGAAAATATATTCAACTATTCAAGGATGATAATTAGCCCAAATAGGTTTTATTTTCATCAATCATAATATTTTAATGAAATAAATTCATATTTAACTGTTGTAATTGTGAATTCACAAACAGAGAATCATATTTAACTATAGTAGTTTGGTGTTTCTCCCAAAAAAAAAAAAATATATATATATATATATATTAGTTTGGTGATTTTTAATGATACTATCCATAATATAAAAGATTTCGACTAATTTTTCTTCTTCTGGATCTGTTTTAGTTTATAAAGATAAAAATAAATTACAGCAAATGTAAATTCATTTTAATTTCAAAGTAAGTCTTTTTTTTGTTTAAAAAATTCAAAGTAAGTTAAGTGGTAGCTAGTAGCTACTGGCTTCCTCCTATCAACCTAGAGGTCAAACGAGTCATGGAAATGGAAACTTGGTTGCGCAATCCAAACCGGAACACACAACTTTGATTTGCCTTTGGGACCAATTGCAATTATTTGTGGTCTGGATCAAATTGTTACAGAACTTGCAAGCTCAGATTTTCAATCACTAAATAATGCAATCAAATTCTTTTTTTTTTTTTTTGAGGGGGATCAAATTAGTAAGTAGCACATGGCCTATCCAGCTTTTGTAAGAAAAAACCCAATATGCAATCAAACTCATTTAATTTCTTCTAGAAAGTCGTTGTTACTAATTAAAATCTAAATTCAGCTTTTCTTCAATACTTCCTCTTCCTCAAAATGTAACCAAGATTTTTAGCATCCTATCGATAGGTAAAGTTGAGAGTTTTACACTTTCCAATAACCAAACATCATAGTAAAATGTACAAGAGATTACACCGATTCGAACACGAGGTGGCATGAATCTGAAGCCCTGACCACACTAGCCAACTCGTTAAGCATCTCACGTCTTTTCTCGAGGTTTTCCGAATCTCCGAATTTGGAGAAAGTTGCTTTCTTCAAGCATTTCGCATTGTTTAGAATATATGTGGCCACTTCTTTCTCATCTTCTCGTTGCCATTTGTATCTTTTCCAGACAAATGTTTCAAGATGGAACAACAAACATTCCGGTACACATTTTGGTGGATTCCATTTCCGTTCGTCCGGAAATTTATGCTCAAGACCACTATATAGCTGAGAACAATGCAATTTATGTAAAATCTAGATCAACAAAGAACCTAAAAGTGGAGCTGTGTAAAAGGTAGTTGACTAATGAAATTACTTACGTCGGTCAGCTTGAGGATTTGTAATTTAGGAGCACTCTCGAGCATGATTGAAAGTAGTTCCCACCACATTTCTTCATGAGTACGTAGCTCTAAATAGACCAACTGATCGAAGATTTTACCAGTAGGAACTGTAACCTGCAACATTTAAAACACAAAACAGTGTCAGCCCAAATTGCAGAGGAAATAACCCGACGAAAATGTTCAATCTTGAAATTACCTCAAGGGGTGATAAGTGTAAGATAAGACGTTTGGCCGAAGTTAGAGACTCCAGAATCTTCTCATTGGTTATATTAGAAACTTCACTGATTTTTGCCTCCACCAGCTCTGGTGCTTTCTCAATCAGACAAGTCTCAAGATCATTAAACCTTTTGATGTTCAAGTATTTCAAAGCCGGGGCATTTATCACATAGCCACCGTTTCCATAACCTCCTTCGTCCCTAAGATCTTCTATGGTTAATCTCTGTAATGATGGCACTGCAATAGTGAAAGTCGCCACATCGGCATTGACATATCTATGCACGACCAAATCTTCAAGACTAGGGCAGCCACATAAAAAGTTGGAAACAGATTCTTCGTCTTTGAACTGTACTTCGTCAAGGTACAGCTTTCTAAGGGACTTCAAACAAACCCGAGAAGGAAACTCAAGATCAATGGCATACTTGAGTTTCAAGACCTCAAGTGAATCATTATAGGTAAACAAAACACTCGGAAGTGTGACAATCTGCTCCTCTTGATAGGCACTAACCAATACCAATTTACGCACACGACGTGCAAATGCAGTTGCAATCCATATTCCAACATCCACACAATCTGTTCTACCTTCAAATTCCACATGCAAACTCTCTAGAACCGGAGCTTTATGTAAAGTCAAACACCTGTAAACATTCTCTGAAAATACATGGGGATCTATATTTTCAAACACTTGATGAAAATCAGAATCAAACTTGAGTTTTGGCACCATCTTCCAAAGAGATCTCCAACGTTTGGACAAAACACTCGTAACTATGGCATTATCTGTCGGAAGTGAAGATAATATATGCAGAAGCAAAGCATCAGGCAACTCACTGATTCTGTCCTCATTCATAGCTTTTCGATTAGTCAAACCTAAACCATCTGTTTTGCTGTCAAAAATCAAAGGAACAAAATATATAAGAATTTCAAAGAATTAGGGTTGGATCTATCCTTACAGCTAAGAAAACCATAAACGAATCAAAGATACTTACAATTGATGTTCCATTGAAGTTAAGAGAGGTAACAATTTGGATTTTGCATTTACGAACAGCTCCAAACGCAAACGAAGACAAAAATATAGCTAAAGCTAAGAATCGATGACGATTTCAGCTCCAAAATGATTCAATTGTGTCATAAACCAAATCGGAAACCCTAACAGAGCAACAACTAATGCATAGCAACACTTAGAGACTCCTCCACTCGAGCCCAGGAGCTGAAAAAGAAGAAGGACGACGGATGGTTTTTGTCTTTTTTTTTTTCTAAGTGCTAAAAAGTAAAAAATCGAATCCAATCAAACATATTGACAAGCAAGGAAGCCTTCCTTTTATTGGGCTTTTTTAAAGCAACGCCCATATCCACCAGCAGCTGCCTTGGTGTGCAAAATAATTAAATAACCCATACTTGAACCGTAATTAGGTAATTTATAGAAAAGAAAATTAGACTACTATATGAGAAAATTAAGAGAAAATAGTTAAAATCAAAAGTTAAAGAAAACAAGAACAGAGGACATCGAACCCATGCATGTGTGATAACAAAATGGAGAGAAAATGAGCCACCTAACCATCACCAAGCCCTACCAAGCCCTGAAGCTGGATCTATATACAAAGTAAGAGAGACATATTTTATGAACAATGAAGTGAAACTCTCTTCTTCTTTCTCTGTCGTGCCCAATGGAAAAGAATCATCATGTTGGTATGTGTAAATAAGAATCATGATTTACATTTCTAAAAAGTTTTCACCACTTTCATTCATTTTACTACGGGCGACATGAAACTCCTGCTAAATTCAGAGTTGGAAAATATACGTCAAGTAGATCAATGAATGATTTGCACATATGTTTCATAACATTTGAGAAAACAATTTGGAGAAAATCATTGACTACATCTATAAAAATTTTACTATTTAAATATTGGCTTTTCACATCTCTTCTAAACAGTTTTCTAAATCCAGAAATAGAAACCCTGATGAAAAATGAAAATATCCTAATTCTTAGAGTACGTATAAGATTCTAACACGAGGTGATATGAACTTGAAGCCCTAACAACATTAGCCAACTCGTCGAGCATCTCACGTCTCTTTTCCAACTCCTCGAGCTCTTTAGATTCAATGGGTTTTGTGGAGAGAGTTGCTTTCTTCAACTGTCTTGCGTTCTTTAGAATGTATGTAGCCACTTCTTTCTCATCTTCTCGCTGCCATTCGTATCTTGTCCACACGAATGTCTAAAGACGAAACAACAAACATTATGGTACACATTTCGGTTTATTCCATTTCCGGCCGATCGGACGTTCTTTGTTAATATACCTATATGGCTACGGCCAAAGCAACCAATGTAATATTAGATCATCAAAATACATGAAACTAGTATAACTAAGGAAAAACCTAATGAAGTTGGTTACGTCGATTAGCTTGAGGATTTGTAATTTAGGAGAACTATCGAGCATGAGGGAAAGAAGATTCCACCACTTCCTTTTATCTGTACGTAGATCCAAAGGGAAAAGGTCCATTTTAGACCCATACAATTTTGAAAGTGCGTTTTTCTACCCGTACAAATGTATAGTGCCAATATGTACCTAAAATCTAAAAAACTTCAAATTTTCTATCTCAACTAATGATTTGGTGCATAATTTGAAGTCAACATTATGCACAAATTATGCACCAAATCCTGTATAAGTTTAGATATCATCATGGTGAAGATTCAGCTTCAAAATTATTCACACAAAACCCTAAAAGTGATCCAAAGCATATAATTATGGATTATGGAGAGAAAAAAGAAGAAGACGGAAATGTGTGAGAGAAATTGAGACAGATCATTGACAAAAAAAAAAAAAAAAATTGAGACCGATCGTTTTATTTTGGGTTTAATATAAAACCATATCCAAAATATTCATAAGCCCAAAACAAATATTTTTAATATGTTTATTTGATTTCGGCCCAGGCCCAATTCAACGAACAGCTATCTACTTCTAGGGCTTTACTATATAAATGTATCTGCTCCTAAACCTAAACATTTCGTTTCCAGCCGCAAGAAGTGATTTTCTCTGTGAGTTATTTTCTTTCCTCTCTACTTCTCGTCTCTGTGATTCTCACTCGAATGAGTATTAGGTTCAGTTGATAATTCACCCAAATCGTGTAATTGATAAAGGCTTGCATTGTTTTTTCTCTTCGATTCAATCTCATTTGTTCTGCTGCTAGCTCCTGTAATTTTGTAATTTCGTTTTTTTGTTCAATACGAGCTTTACTGATTTGATATAAGCGTTTCTTTGAGTTCGTTTGATTTGTTTTTTTGTTCTATTTTAGACATTATTGTAAGTAATCATCACCCTTGAAATGAATAAGAAGATAGCGTATTTGATGAGGTTTTTTGGTTTTTTGCTTAACGTTGATAAGTCTCATCTTTAGTATAGTTATAGATCCTGGAGATAAATCCTTTTTGGTGTTTGATGTTTAGCTATAGCATTGAGATGGCTTAGCTTTTGCAGTCTGAAGCTAGTATCACTTGATTTCTCTATGGTTAAGTGGTTTGAATGCATGATTCACATGTTGATGATTGTTGTTTCTGCAGCTTGAGTTAAAGAAATGAAGCACAACAATGTTATCCCCAATGGCCACTTTAAAAAGCACTGGCAGAACTATGTCAAGACATGGTTCAACCAGCCTGCCAGGAAAACCAGAAGAAGAGTTGGTTAGTAATGTCATTAATTTTTTTTTCATCTCAGTTACACCATTATCCCGTTGTGTTTAGTTTATAATATTGTGTGTATTGTGTTTGCTCAGCGAGGCAAAAGAAGGCTGTGAAGATCTTCCCCCGCCCCACTGCTGGACCTCTTCGCCCAGTTGTGCATGGTCAGACTCTCAAGTACAACATGAAGGTCAGAACCGGTAAAGGATTCACTCTAGAAGAGCTCAAGGTTTGTATATCTATCTGTCTTTTTTAATTTATATAGCTATCATGTTTCATTTCTTCCTGGATGTTGTTGGAATTTTTGATTTTTGATTGTTTGCTTAAATTAGGCTGCTGGTATCCCCAAGAAGTTGGCTCCTACAATCGGTATTTCTGTTGACCATCGTCGCAAGAACCGATCTTTGGAGGGTCTCCAAACCAATGTCCAGAGGCTGAAAACCTACAAGGCTAAGTTGGTCATCTTCCCGCGTCGTGCACGCAAGGTCAAGGTAGCCCTTCGAATATCCTGGTTCAGCTTTAGAGGTTGTGTCATCTTTTGATTGGAGTTGTTATTTTGTTTGTGTGTTAGGCTGGTGACTCTACACCAGAAGAGTTGGCCAATGCAACCCAGGTCCAAGGAGACTACATGCCTATTGTCCGCGAGAAGCCAACAATGGAGCTTGTGAAGCTGACCTCTGACATGAAATCGTTCAAGGCTTACCACAAGCTTCGTCTAGAGCGCACAAACAAGAGACATGCCGGTGCAAGGGCCAAGAGAGCTACTGATGCTGAGAAAGAAGAGAAGAAGTGAGGATCCTTCTTCTTAGGTAGAAGAAACTTTTATCTTATTGTCTTTTGGATATCTGAATTTTGGTGTATCAGACTCTGTTTTTTGTTTCTTCGGTACTGTATCCTGAAATCTTCGATTTTGCTGATACTTTGCTTCTCTGGATTTATGGAAAAGATCATATCACACATCTATTCTTCCTTCATGATTTTGATGTCCAAATTCGTATTCACCTCTTTGTTTAGACAAAATATTTGCGACATTAATTGGTAAAGAGTTATATTTTTGGTACAAAAATAATTGCATTTATGTAATCTTTTATTAGTACCAAGTAGAATAATACTTTTAACGATAATTCGGATATGTAGGACAAAGTGACTAATTTTAGAATAAATAACTTGTCAGTTCCATATAAACGTTTTTGTTAATTCATATTTTCTTTTTTGATAAAGTTTTAGTTAATATAAATTTGAGAAATATTCCAATATTCCAATATTGAACAATATCAATAACGTTAAAAGTTACTTACTTGTGATTATGTCACAGTAAGAAAAACAAACAAAATGAAGAAGGAAAAAAAAAGAGAAATGGGTTTTTAAATTTAGAGTTTAGAAGTCATGGAAAATCATAATGGCATCATCAAGTTTAAACCTAGTGGAAGAGAGCAACAACCTCTTGGCTTTAACCTTATTCAGTCTCTCCTTTAATGCTCCTTCCAGTTTCTTCAATGACAACAACATCAACTGCCACAAACGCAATAACAGTTTTCTTTTTTAATGTTAAGGTCATCTTGAAAGCCATCGAATCTACTTTTTTAGTAATTTCAAAGTGTCACTAACCTCTTTCTCGGATTCTAGTTCATGGGTCAACCTGAGACTCAAGTTTAAGGAAGCATGATACATCTCATCCAACAATTGCCTCGTCACAATCAACTTGTTTACCTTCCACAATTGGAGTTGATTAAATGCAGTCGTGATCGCCACTTTCTACAACCATAACAACCAAAGAAGACAAATAATGAATCTCAGCTCAATAAAATTTCTTAAGTTTAAAAATGATTTGGTTTCCAAATTATAAATACCTGCATATGTAAGTATCCATCTTTCCACATCTTCAAAAGGATTTGTGGTGTGTCTTTCTTTTCAGTTAATGCGGCATCAGCAATCTTACAGATAAAAAAATTTGACGTAAAGTTAGAAATCATTTAAATAGGTTTCTGTATGAATCAGAAGAACGGTCATTAACCTTATCGGTCTCAACAAAACGCCCTTCCTGTGACAAGTATCTGAACATTCTGAAAGCTTCTTTCCCATATCTTCTCATAACTACTGATTCCATCTAAAAACAACGCAGAGATCTCATTTTCAGTTTCAGAAATATTTCAGGAGAAGAAAAATATATGAAGCATACCTCATCTTTCTGTGCTACGCTAATAATGGATTTAAAATCTGCAAAGGAAATAACAAAAGAAATTTAAAGGTAAGTTTCAATACAAGAATCAGTTGACCAGATTTTGGAGGGAGTTACTTTACCAACTATGTATGAATCATCCATTTCTATCACAAATGCCGGGAGATATGAAGACGTAGCACTCAATTGGTCAAGGCAAGCTTCAACTCGCTCTTGTAACATAGTGCGACCTGCTTCTGTCTTTATGACCTCTTCATAAATGGAACCAATTGACATTGGAACTGAAAAGAAAAAACGTGTTTCAAAGGTTAGAATAAATTCAGTTACCAAACAGAAATTTCACAGGTGATTTTTTGGTGGAGAGTGTAATAAGATCAATCAATTGAACAATGGAAATTTAAATCAGTTTTGTTTGCGTTAGATATTACCCGACTTGTCTGTTTTCACCTTCGTCTCCTGAGACCTTCCCACTTCTAACATTGCCTTCAAGACAATGGCAGATCCTTCATCCCTCCGCTCTTTTACTATCTCCACACAAGCCTTTAAAAAAAAAAAAAGAAACAGGTGATCAAAAGATTCATGATAGTGTTGGAACCAAAACGACAAATTAGGAAAACAAAAACAAAATTTCAAATGCCAATTGACAACAGCTTAATGTCTCATCAAACAACCTCAAGAAAGTAACATGAGTAAAGTAACTAACCTTATGTCTAAGGCGGCGGATGAACTCCTCAAAATTAGGACGCCATATAACTTCATTGCTCGGATCTGATGAGTCCACATCAGGTTGTTTACGCTGAAATATTTGATTTAAAGAGAAACATCAAAACAAAAGGTATTCAGTGCTGCATCAGTGAGAAACATATCCTTATAAGATATCCAAAACTGGTTATAGAAAGAATGATGATACCTTCCCCTCAGTGATGTTGCTATCATTATCTGCTAAAGATGAATTTGAATCTTGTTCATATATAAGTGGAAACCTTATTGCATCAACTGGAGTTGCTGCTTCAAGAACACGTTCCTCTAAGGTTTCTGGTTCTTTAAGAATCTGTACAGTTCCAAGAGATTGTTTATCAATATCAAAGAATAAACAAACAAACTGAGAGTCATGTGGCTGCAATTGATATATCCGACAATGTATAATGCTGTTAGTTTTCCTACTGTCATACCATACACCAGAAAGACCTTATTAATTACCTTGGCAGCTGTATAATGCTGTTAGTTTTCCTACTGTCATACCATACACCAGAAAGACCTTATTAATTACCTTGGCAGCTTTCGCGCCTCTTTTCTTTGCCGGCTCTTGTTCTTTGTTTCCAAGAACAGGTTCAGGAGACGGAATGCGCTCAACAAAACGAGCAGCAACCAATTTTTGAAGAGAATCTCTGATCACTTCTGAACCTATCGTATTTCCTGAATCTGATCACGTATGAAGAAAAAGAATGTAACAGATTAGCATCCATTTGGTTGGACGTATTATTGTAATCAAAACGAGATACACAAAGGCCTACAATGAGAGTAAACCATGGCAATATAGCACAGGAGGCAGATAAGATAGCAGGACTCACCTCTATCTCTTTCTATCAGCTGTGCCAAGGTAAGCCTACCGTTACTAAGTAAACCATCAAGAACTGCGCCACACTGTACATATAGATAAAAAAAATAAGATCAGCATGTCTTGAAGCGTAACCAAATACGGAACAGAGTGAAGAAGCAGGATTAACCTGAGACCCAAGTTCTTCGTTTACAATCCTCGAAAACTTGTTATACCTCACACGATGCAGAATGTTGTTAAACAGCACAATATACTGTACAATAGCTTTGCTCTCGGAACCATCTACATGTCAAAAGCAAAAAACAAAACTTTCATGATTTCTCTCTTTCTGTGTTTGCTACTAATGATATAGTTAAAAGATACGTCGAACCATATAAGACAACTTCAAAATTCTTCAGAACGAAAGAAAAAAAACCTATTCAAGAACAAAAGACAAGAGTCCTTAAACACAAAATCCAAGGTTTATCCATTACCAAGTAACAAAATGTTTCAAATCAAATTCCAACAACCACAATGCAGAATAGAAAATTTCTGGAAATTCAGTGATAAGTGAAGCGAAAATCAACAAGTAAACCAGACTAACCAGGAGGTTCAATGGAGAATGCTTGAACACAATTGTGCTGAATCAAGAGAAACAGAATATCCTTGACTTGGTTATGGTTGATTTCTGATTCCGCTAGACGAGAGATGTCTCGCGACGAAAGGGGTCCTTTACGGAGAAGACATTCACAGACTTTCTGCTCAAAACAATAAAAAAAAAGATATTCATTATACAGAAATCGTAAACTCATAATCTTAGAAGGGTTTAAAGGGTTTCAATTTACCGATACGACGGAGCCGAACTGGACGGTGATGATATGGACTGCGTATACAATGCCATACTCAGTCATAGCCATGATTTTTTTGTTCTTTGTCTTCTACCTCCCGCAACACACAAACACAATATGGTTTAGCAAAATCGTAAATTTTACTAACGATTGCTTAAAAGGAGAAGCTGCTCACCGTCGCCGGAGAAGATACGCCGGCGTCTGAAACTTGGTGTAGGAGGTCGTGAGTTTTTCCTTTTACCCGACGAAAAGATATCAAAACTTTCCTCAGTTCAATTTCATAAGCCCTAAAAATGTTTAGTGTTTGGGCTTGGACTTAGCCCAAGGTCAAGCCATTGTCTTCTTGTATTTTTTCCGATTTAGGTGATTCACATATATGTTTTTCCAATAGTTTAATTTGGAAACCAAATTAAAATTGGAAAATAAAGAAAACGTTATAGTTTTAAAAGATGAAAATTAAGATACCAAATTTTGATGTAAAATTATATACATGAAAATTAATAAATCATTGTGAAAAATTATAAAAAAAAAAAATTATACTCCAAATAATATAATAAAAAAAAAATCAACTTTATGTACCAATCAAGTCATTTTACTCTCGTTGTTAGTCAATATTAAGATCAAACAAACTGTCGATTAATGATGGGACTAAAACTTTTGTCAACTTAAATATTAAAGATTGATTTATGTGACGAAATACTTGTGAATTGGATAACTTAATACGTGTAAATATTAGAGCTTTGAATTTTTTGTTCCGAATATAATATCCACATTTTCAATGATTGCTAGATAAAAATGCTACGTAAGAACTAAGAAGAACAAACACAAATCAAATTCTTCTATTGTAGGCGACGGCTTACTGCGTACATGAAGACCATGTTTAGTTAGGAGACAAGAAAATGACTTCTTCAGCTCCATGAATATGACTTATTTTTAAAAACAATAATGTCGTTTTCGTATATACACGAAATTTAAAAATCTACTTACATAATTTTAATGTTAATCATAAACCAGGTAAACCAAACATTTGATTTGTAAATTCTACTTTGCATTCATCGTTGAATTATCATCCAAATTAAATAATTTTGATCTAGATGGTGTGCATGTATCAAACAAAATAACTAATCCAACTAAAGCTAGTATAATAATTTGTAGAATATGGACAAACCAATATTGATAACTTCAAAAAGATATGTGTCTCATCTATTCTTATCCTTCTAAGGTTTTTCCTTGGTCATTTAGCAGGTTTTTTCCTTTCTTTCTTTTTGTTTACCAACAACTTTTGGACTTAATTAATAAGTCGGTTCGTGATCTTATTATTAAATGGGTTTAAGATTATTAACCCGGGACTCAAATAAGTTAATTTAGTATCGAGCTCGTGATCTTAAAGCGCACTTAATTAATAATCGAAACTTATAAAAAATTATCTAATTTAAAATGCGTACAATTACCTTATCCTACCCACTTCCCTTTTTAACGTTATTCTTTAATATTGCTACGTAGGAGCATCTCTGAAACGGTGACAATCCGAGTCGAAAAGACACGTTTGCAAAGGCCTTAAAAATGATTAAGGAAATATATTTAATAAAAAGACCTTAAAATGATTAAGGACTCATTAGCTTTTTTTAATGAAACTACACTATGCTATATAAATATAGGAATCAGAAAGTAAAATGTTTTTTAAGCTTGGTGGTTTATGTCAAGCTTTAACAAACATGGATCAAACTACGAAATAATTCTTAGTGTTAAGTTAATCGCATACATCACGGTTTATAGCCGTTTCGGTTCAGTGTTTGTACCAGAAATCGAAATTAAAAACTCCACCTCTTCAAAAACCGAAAAGTCGGTCTAATAGTAGGGATATACTGATACTGTGATACATATACCAGCGACCACACGATTATTAGGAAAGCCGTTACGATAGTGCCACGTGTCATCGTCCTTCACATTTTTGTTTGGCCTCTACATAAAATAATTGGATAATTATATATAAAAATTTATAAATATCGCATTTGCTCTTCTCTCTGCTTTCACATTCTTCCTCATCGTTGCTCTCGTGTTTTTGTCTCAAACGTAACCATGGATAGCGATACACTCACCGGATTATTGGAAAACGTCGCCAGAAAATTCCCCGATCGACGAGCTCTCTCGGTTTCAGGAAAATTCGATCTCACTCACGCGCGGCTTCACGATCTAATCGAACGCGCCGCCTCACGTCTTGTCTCCGCCGCCGGTATCAAACCTGGCGATGTCGTCGCTCTCACCTTCCCTAACACCGTCGAGGTACTTTTAGAACTTTTTCATATCTTTTGGATTTAAAGCTTCGTTTCTGGTTTTGTTTTGCGTGCTGAAGAATCCCATGGGAAACAAAAATGGTGTGTGATTATTAAGGAAAAGTTATAAATCGCTTTCTTACTTAATTTGATTTCCAGATTTAGATTATGCTTTTTGGATGATTTTTTCTTGATTTTTGATTTTTTTTTGTTTGTTTGTTTAGTTTGTTATAATGTTTTTGGCGGTGATAAGAGCTAGAGCCACGGCGGCGCCATTAAACGCGGCTTACACGGCGGAGGAATTCGAGTTTTATCTCTCCGATTCAGATTCTAAGCTATTATTAACCTCTAAAGAAGGAAACGCACCTGCTCAAGAAGCAGCTTCAAAGCTAAACATCTCTCACGTTACCGCTACTTTGCTTGACGCCGGCTCAGACCTTGCTCTGTCTGTGGGGGATTCCGATTCGGTCGTTGACTCAGCGACGGAACTCGTTAATAGCCCCGACGACGCGGCACTCTTCCTCCACACTTCTGGCACCACGAGCCGTCCAAAGGGTGTACCGCTTACGCAGCTCAATCTAGTTTCATCCGTCAAGAACATTAAATCGGTTTACAAACTAACCGAGTCTGATTCTACGGTGATTGTTCTCCCTCTGTTCCACGTTCATGGATTGTTAGCTGGTTTGCTTAGCTCGCTTGGGGCTGGTGCGGCTGTGACTCTTCCAGCTGCTGGTAGATTCTCAGCAACCACGTTTTGGCCAGATATGAAGAAGTATAACGCTACATGGTATACTGCTGTTCCCACCATTCATCAGATCATATTGGACCGCCACGCGAGCCACCCTGAGTCGGAATACCCTAAACTCCGGTTCATCAGGAGTTGCAGTGCTTCTTTGGCTCCGGTAATGCTCTTGTTTCCAGTCAATTGTTGATGCGTTTGTACACCACAGTGTTTTGTAAAATCTTGGATTTATGGTTTTGCATGTCTTTGGTTTTGGTTAGGTGATATTGTCCAGGCTTGAGGAAGCTTTTGGAGCACCGGTTCTAGAGGCCTATGCAATGACAGAGGCAACCCACTTGATGAGCTCAAACCCCTTACCGGAGGAAGGTCCACACAAGCCTGGGTCTGTTGGGAAACCAGTAGGTCAAGAAATGGCGATTCTCAATGAGAAAGGCGAGATACAAGAGCCAGATAACAAGGGAGAGGTTTGTATAAGAGGGCCAAATGTGACCAAAGGTTACAAGAACAATCCAGAGGCCAACAAGGCAGGTTTCGAGTTTGGTTGGTTCCACACGGGTGATATCGGTTACTTTGACTCTGATGGATATTTGCATTTGGTGGGTCGGATCAAAGAGCTTATTAACCGTGGAGGTCAGTCTCATTTACTCTATGTGATGGCTTTACTGTTTCACAAGAATAATAGTCTTTGTCAGGCTGTTTAGATGGATCAGTCTCTGTATTTGCATACATTGAGTGGTTAGACTTGTCAAAGAAAGCCCCCCCCAACAAATTAGAAATGAGTCAAGTCAACGAAAGATGCTACTATGTGCAGTACTTTGTACTTTGTATCAATGAATTAAATTTTCTGGGTGCACTTACTTACAATCTCTATTTCAGGTGAGAAGATATCCCCAATTGAAGTGGATGCAGTACTCTTAACGCATCCTGACGTTTCTCAGGGTGTTGCGTTCGGTGTTCCTGATGAGAAATATGGCGAAGAGGTAAAACAAAACCTGTGATTAAGTTGCTCTAATTTGAATTCATTAATTGGTCTACCTTATCCACCTTGATGTTCTGCATAATCATCAAAACATTGTCATTAGTGAGCGGGTAATAACGGAGTTTCTTTCCTGGTTTATTCGTTTATCAGATTAATTGTGCGGTGATTCCAAGAGAAGGAACAACAGTGACCGAAGAAGACATTAAGGCGTTTTGTAAGAAGAATTTGGCAGCTTTCAAGGTGCCTAAGAGAGTGTTCATCACTGATAACCTCCCCAAAACAGCCTCTGGTAAGATTCAGCGTCGTATCGTTGCGCAGCATTTCCTCGAAAAACCCTAGAAAAACAACATGACACCATCTTGCTCGAATTCTTGGTGATGAGTCTTACTTTTCACGCAATTGGATTTGCGTTCTCTATTGGTTTTTGGTATTATAGTCACTTTTCATAAGTTTCATGGTTAAGAAGAGAACATGGTGGTAAAGGTTATAGTTAAATTACAAGAATGGAAAATAAAGTTGATAAGAGTTTATTGGAGTACAATAAAGGAGAGTTTCTTTTTCTTTGTGTTGTCGTTGCGTCGTTTGTTAAAGATGCTCCTAAACTAGTGCGTCGTGGTTGACATCTAAAAGTGTAGTGCCAAACTGGATAAAGCCAAAGGACAATACACATTTTTAAGTTTCTTAAAACAGAAAAAGGTGCATTATTGTCACTTTTTTAAGGCTTTGATTCGTAGAACAAACAGACCGTTTAGTGGGACAGGTAGGCTTTCACTATGTCCCAAAATAAGACGCATCATCACCAAAATAAGTACTTTATTAGTGCGATTTAAAGTTCCTTGTTATAGCTAACTAAATGCTATTTAAAGTTCTACTAGAACCTGAACGTTGTTAACGTTGAATTCCAAAGTTAACGTTGTTAGTCCAATGTAATCAATACGAGGATAAAACGCGAATCATTAGGAAGAGTACAGACTTAAAAGGATTTTCCTAGACCCAGACAGAGACATAAGATCAAACCGTACAAAACCATGACATGAACCGGAATAAGGGAACAACCAAACCACAAATTTAAAGCTAAGACAGAAGAAACACTGAAACACTAGTGAAATTCACACACAAAAGAGTAAAATCAGGATAAGAGTAGATACTATACGAGGTAACATTTAGTTCTTCCATCATTGCTATTGCTCCTCTTGGACATTTTCTTCCTCTTCGTCTTCATACTCATACTCTTCATCCTCCGCGGTTGCGTCTTGATACTGCTGATATTCCGAGACCAAATCGTTCATGTTACTCTCTGCTTCTGTGAACTCCATCTCGTCCATTCCTTCACCAGTGTACCAATGCAAGAAAGCCTTTCTTCTGAACATAGCTGTGAACTGTTCACTCACTCGCCTGAACATCTCCTGGATTGAAGTCGAGTTCCCAATGAATGTGGATGCCATTTTCAGACCTGTAGGTGGGATGTCGCAGACAGTTGACTTCACATTGTTGGGGATCCATTCCACAAAGTAAGATGAGTTTTTGTTCTGAATGTTGATCATCTGTTCATCGACTTCTTTTGTGCTCATTTTGCCTCTGAACATTGCTGATGCGGTTAAGTACCTGCCGTGGCGTGGGTCAGCTGCACACATCATGTTTTTGGCATCCCACATCTGTTGGGTGAGCTCGGGAACGGTTAAGGCTCGGTATTGCTGGGAACCACGAGATGTGAGAGGTGCAAATCCAACCATGAAGAAGTGTAGACGAGGGAATGGAATCAAGTTGACTGCAAGCTTTCGCAAGTCAGAATTGAGCTGACCCGGAAAACGGAGGCAGCATGTGACACCACTCATAGTTGCAGAAATGAGGTGATTCAAGTCTCCAACTGAGCAAGAGACAAAATCCCAGTTAACAAAATGTTGAGGATTAACGACAGATCAAGAAATATATCGAAAACCGGTTAAATCGTATACCATATATCAACTAATAGTGTTTCATGTTTCCTCATTCTATCAAATAAAAGGCACATTCCATCTATAGCTTATTCAGCACAGACTTGCTTAATTAGAGATGGAAAATCACAAGCGAGCATAACTAGATCATTCAAATCATATGATTTCTTACGCTATAAGTTCTAAATAAGTTCTTATAGGCGGTAAGGATGGATTAAAACATGACTAACTTGAATTTATGAAGAGTGTATATTCACTGAAAATCAAGAGCTAAAAAGAAGCTTACAGCTAGGAGTAGTAAGCTTAAGAGTCCTGAAGCAAATGTCATAGAGAGCCTCGTTATCAAGAACCATACACTCATCTGCATTCTCCACTAGCTGATGGACAGACAAAGTTGCATTGTAAGGCTCAACAACCGTATCAGAAACTTTTGGAGATGGAAAGACCGAAAACGTCAGCATCATCCGGTCTGGATACTCTTCCCTGATCTTTGAAATCAGCAAAGTTCCCATTCCTGAACCAGTCCCTCCTCCCAACGAGTGACAAACTTGGAATCCTGAAGATACACAGTAACATTCAAATACATGAATACAGAATCTTTTGACACTTATGATCAACTGCACAAATCCAATTGAACAACAAGAATAAGTAAGAAACCAGTAAATCCGAAGAAATTCAAATCCAGTAAGCAATCAAACGACATTGAAGAGTCTTTGAGAAGAAGAGTTTATACCTTGAAGACAGTCACAATTCTCAGCTTCCTTGCGAACAACATCAAGAACCGAATCGATCAACTCAGCACCTTCCGTATAATGTCCTTTCGCCCAATTGTTACCGGCACCAGACTGACCAAAAACGAAGTTATCAGGACGAAAGATTTGACCATACGGCCCGGATCTAACGCTATCCATCGTTCCAGGCTCCAGATCCATCAAAATGGCGCGTGGAACAAACCTTCCGCAACTCGCTTCGTTGTAGTAGACATTGACTCGTTCGAGTTGCAAATCGTTGTCACCTTGATACCTCCCCGTCGAATCGATCCCGTGCTCGGCGCAAACTACTTCCCAGAACTTAGCACCGATTTGGTTACCACATTGACCTCCCTGGATGTGAAGGATCTCTCGCATTTTTTCCGATAATGTCACTGAGTCGGAGACCGAGTTCTATAGAGAGTAGAGTAGAGTAGCAGAGAAATTTGAACGGTTTGTTACTTGCGAATTGCGATGATGATGATTGTGGGAAATGGACGGTTTTAATAGTGCGGAGATCACGGAGCTTGGTTTATCCCGGTACAAAGATTTCCGGTTTAGATCCAACCGGTAAGAAATGAATTTACTGGCAATTGGAACTGCGAATTCAACGCGTACCGGCCATGTTATTCGAAAAAAGGCTGCGAGATCTGAATATAGCTCTTTCACTTTCTTTATTCGTGCACATGAAGAGAGCTGTGAAAGGCACGTGTTACCAACGGAAAATCACGTGACTTGTAATGGAATCTTAAATCTCTATCCAATTAAAAGTCAATTGTCCTTATGAAATCATTGCATGTAGTTGCTAATCACCAAATGCGAAAATTATGAAACAAAACACATAAGAGACATATAACATACATGATACATATCCATTTCAAACCTTTGTTTGCATTCAATCCGACGAGATCTTAAAATATTAAAAGATAAGATATGATATGATTGAAATAGTGTGCATCAGTATTATGATGCGGTTTCAAATAGTACCGTCCAAATGACTCTATAATAATTCACTAAATATGAGTAATTTATAAGAAAAACAAATGAAATCGGGGACCATTATAAGAAATTACAATAGAGAATTTGTATGATTATGGACTAAATTAAAAGCAACTTATGTTTATTATCCTCTAAGTTAAGTCTCAACTCATGTGAGAGTGAGTGACCACCGAGCTGCACCATGCAATCATCAAGATTGGCTTTAATTATAATCATCGAAATCAAACTCTGTATGCTTATAAAACCAAAAAAACTCTGTATGCTTATATGCCACCATTTTGCAATCAAATAGCTGATATTTTTTTTTTTTTTTTTTGTCAAACAGCTGATATTCATTTGATAAATTTAACATTTAACTCGGAGAAAACCCTAGCCGTCAAGAGAGAAAAAAGAGAGATTTTTTTGTGTAGATTCAGGCCGATGACCGGAGGCTTCTGTAGCTCCGGCATCGGCCTGGATGATTTCTTTTGTTATTTTTCCTTTGATTTATTTGGTTTTATCCAAATTTTATTAGATCTGAGTAAGTTTTTGATCGTTTTTATGGTTTTTTTCAATGGGTTTGAGAATCATTTCGAAGAGGTAGTTGATAGACTTTACAGCGGATGGTGGCTACGGCTTTTCCCGGCTTCAACCGATGATTGTCATTTGTTCAGCGTTGGTGGGTTTTCGTCGCAAACCACGGTTGTTCCGGAAGGCGGCCTGAAATACAGATTTCTAATTACTCGACTATTTGACACGGTAATCTCAATGACTCCTTTATTACCAGGAGCGATATAAAGAGTTGTTTCGTCTCGGTGACTCCTACTGGAGCATTAAAAAGAGAAGAACAGTCGTGATCAATTGAGTCAAACAAAGTTTACTAGATGTTTTTGGATTTTACAAAGATCGAGTTATCAATTCCAAAAGCAAATATGGAGTATTCATCTGGAGAATCATTAGTCATTCATACGCAAAAGATGTCAATTATTTATTTTGGATCCCTATTGGTGTATCCTTTTCTCTTCTGAGTTTTTGTAAACTCTTTGTATTTTGGTTATTTTAATAAATTATTACTCAGTGTTAAAAAAAAAAAATTTAACATTTAACTCTACATTTCTTTTATAAAAATCATACTACTATCGACTACTACAATCACCGATTAATACCTAAAGATGGCACGGTTTCTAGGTTATACTACTCGTCACTCGATACAATTCTTACAAATATTTAGTGTGATTTAAAAACAGATAAATGAAACAGCCACGGCTTATATGCAAGTGCGTTCTCTCTACACAACAAAACTTTATACGCGAATCTAATTTTATGAACCGGTCTGGTTATGCTTCCTCCAGTACTTACTCTCCCACTGTTCGATTCTATTAGTCGTACTCTGTCTCCTTTTCAAAACCGAGTAAAATGACGCTGGATCATACGGAGGCGGCATGGCGCATGGACCGGTCTCCGAGGGGTGTTTCACAAGTGATTCCATCATGAATTTCCGCTCATTTCCATCCCTCGGGCACGCCATTGCCTCTGAGCAGAGCTCCGTGGAGTTCTGAGGGATCTTTGGTTTAAAGCGGAGGAGTTTAGAGTATTGGGTTAAGAGATGGAACATGTAATCGTACACATAGTCCATCTTGAGTTCTTGTTGCACAAACTCACTCGCCTTCTTCCCGATGTCTTGTGCCTAGAAGGAATTACAAACCAGCAGTACTTAGACCCGATTCTCAACCAAACATTTATGAAATGCTTAAAATAGGTGAGCCTGATTCATCATATGCACCTAATAGAGATTGAATCTAGCAAACTAAGCCAAGAGGATTCACTACCGAGTGTGCGTTCATTGAAACCAATGGACATGTGTGTGTGTGTGCGTGTGTCTAGGTGTGCATACAATAAGATTAAAACGAGATTGAGAACCAGTTAACAGACCCAGTTTAATCTGATACTCTTTTTAAGTATAATCATACCTTTCGCATATGCAAGTTGCCCCAATCAACAGCGAATTTAACGGAGCGGCATTTGTCGTCTTCCTTGACGGGCCAATAATGGTGACCTGGAAACATACCTCGTGTGAAGAAATCGTAGTAATGAGGTTTCACCAGCAATGTCACCGAATCACAAGCCAGAATGTACTTCTCGCTCACCGACCAAGCAGACCCTTCTATGTAAATCTTATACCTAAATAACAAATGTTTGTGTAAGCCATTTTTAGAACCCCAAAAGAAATTAAAAGGTTCCTTTAAAAAGTTTATTTGCTACTAGTACTACCTGTGATGGCATTGGCTCGCCAAGTCTGACTGCTTGTAACCTTCCTTTGATTCCTTGACCCAGTCCTACAAAAAACACACCAAAATTAAGCACATAGAGAAGTACTACATGAACATTCACCAACATCACAACTCCAAAACTCCCAACTTTTGCACTATAGTACATCAAACATTAAGAACTAAACCAACAATATCAACTATAGATCCACCTCTAGTGTTGATTAGTACAGACATCACTGCTAATGTTCTCCAATAATAAGCGTTTAGATACAAATGTATGGACAGCCATATCAATGCCAAGAAGATGTCGAGAGTCGAGACTCGAGACAAGTCACACTCAAGTTGCTCAACCTTTTGAAACAGCACACCATTAGATACCGATTAAATTTAAATAAACCTTTCTTTTTTACGTAATGCAGATAGATGATTTCAAGCAATGAGTCCAATCTAGGACCCTCTTAACTAACTGAATCGCAGAACAAGAACAACGTGATATCGGCATAGAGCCAATTACCTGCTGGTACAAACGAGCTTTCCAGTCATACTCCTCAGAGACATTACATTTCATGAGATCAAGTCTCGTCTCAGCAACCGTCGGATTCCCTTTCCAGTAAGCATAAGGTTCTCTGTCTATCCATTTGGTCCTCTGGTTCCCTTCTCTAAGTTCTTTCAGTAGACTCTCCCATGGCTTTATATTCACCTCAGCCCTACAAAAATCAATGCAACTTTCATCTCTAACTTATGCATCAAGTGATCAAATATTCTCTAAACAACTCTCACAGCTAATTTCTAAAGTTACCAAGTAAATTTACTGTGGGGTTTCATTTGTCAAATCCAAAACCATTGTGGTGAAATTACAAAACCCTAAAAGCTATGGGTTGCTCGAAAAAAATAAGTAATTGGATGAAAGTGGAAGAAGAAGCAATTACCATCCCCAATAGGACCAATCAGGAAATACAATGTCGAGCGTCTCGTCGTTCGCACAATAACGGAACAATGGAGGCGGCGTCGGTTGATCAACTCCGGCGTATTCCGCCGCTTTCACTACAGGCCAGTCAACGCAGTCAAACATGAGCTCGAGATCCGGAATCTTACCCGGATATCTCCGTAATAGCTGTACGAATCCCCAGATCGTGAACACATCTCTCGTCTGAAAAGCCTCACGAAGCTTCTCGACGTAGATCCTCCCGTTGATGATCGCAAGCCGGAAATTCGCCGTCGCATTGGCGCGCTCTAAGGCTTCCCTCGTGATCCCGGTCTTTTCCCATGGCCGTAGATCCTCGTGGATCCATCGGAAATAATCAGGACACGTGGCGGATTGAGAACGGTCGGATTCGTCTTCTCTGGCGCCGGATCGGAAACTCGTCGGATAGTTATTCCTTGGGCAAGTTACAGTGTCGTTGCCGGATAAAGCGGCGCAGTTTAGCGCGAACTCTTTTGGTTTTTCCGTAATTAGCTTAGTCGACTGAGGGTATCTTGGGGATTGGGAAATTTCTCTCTCAGTTACCGTTACCGTTTCTTTCTCTATCAAAACCTACAGTTAAAAAAAGTAAAAACGTTTTAAACGGAATCGTTTTAGTAAAAAGCGGTGGTAAGACCATGTGCAACAAGAGAGGTAAGTCCCGTCCCTTATTTTAATTTTTTTCTTATTATTTTTGTTTTATTTTGATTTTTTTTTTTAAAAAAAAAAAAAAAAAGGTAACCAATCGCGGGCCGCCACGTATCAGTGGGGCCCGCGAATAGTAAAGAAACAAAAGAAAGGACGTCTCTTGTTGTGGGAACGTCCCTCTAAGTCCCATGGATTTTGGAGTGGGGCCCGGGCTGGGACGCAGCAAAGAGCTGCTGCTGCACCTGCTCTAAGCTATTTGACGTAAAAACAATCACGTGATTATTAGGTCCTGTGTAGACACGTGTCAAACGCTCCGTGACTTGTTTGAGAAAAAGTAATGGTGACACGACAAATTAGGCGCGAAACGAGTTTTAGCACCACTAATACCAAAATCTGACGTGGAAAGGAAATATCATGGACACAAGGAGCAAAACGACAAACAAAAATGTCGTATTAACTGAAATAGAAGAGAGCACAAGAATCAAATTATAGTAAGATTTGCGTACGGAGGGGTCGAGGAGGAGGCGCGTGGAGAGGAACGCGCCGAGGAGGAGGAAGAGGAAGAGGGAGAAGAAGGCGTAGGATCGGTTGGAAGCTCCGGTACCGGTTTTAACGAGTGGAGACCAAATGGTGTCGAAATTACGAGAATGACCTCCAGAGCCATATGACGGCGAGTTTCTCATCGTCCCTCCTTGCTGTTGCATGCGAATGTGATAATCAATAAACGTGAAACAAAAAAGATGAAGAAGAGAGGTGGGAGATTTGAAGGGAGAGAGAGAGAAGAAATGAGAGCTTTTTTGGTGAGAAAAGGAAAGGACAGAGAATCAATCATGTGAAACCAGAACAATAAAAGGTTGGTTTATAACTAAACTCTTTTATGTTTGCAAGACTTTTTGAAGGATGTATTTTTTTTTTTTTTTTTTTTTTTTTGTCAAGGACTTTTTGAAGGATGTATATACCTCGAAAAAGTAATAAATTTTTTCTAGTTTCTAGGTGAAATGGGAGACACAAAAGTACAACTTAAATGTTTTTTTTTTTTTTGGATTAGAAAAAATAGTGTTTATTTAAAACAGAATCGTAAAAAAAAGAGAGTTTATATATATTTTTTTATAGGTATTTGGTAAATAACAATGTAAAATAACAGAATCGTTAAAAAAAAAAAAAAAGTGTGTGGCGAGTTGTTAGACACTTTTAGAATCATTCAGAAAATCTAATTTAACTGTAAGAAGTTGAAATATGATTCAGTATTACGATAAAATAATTGAATATCAATAAAAATTCTGCAAAAATAATATAGAATCATAAATAGTGTGATTTTTCGTAAAATAAAATAACACTGTAAACGACAATAAGGCCTAGATCGACGCCAAGATCTAGGACCAAGCCCAAGCCCGAAATAAACGTCAATAAACGTTTTTATTAAGAGGCTAAAAGATGGACACCAATACCATATCGTAAATTTCCTAAAGTCCAAACCAATAAAATAATAGACATCGGGTCATAATATCTTTTCCGGTTTAGCTCGTATTTAAACATCAATTTTTAAAAGTGGCAACAACTAACTAACCGAGCATTGATTTGGACCACAATAAAGCAAACTGGAGACACATGAGAATATGGACCCTTTTGTTTATCCCTTTTTAAGTGCTTTGTTCTATATCTTATACTGTCGACGATCTGGTTACGACATGACATTTACATATTAGAGCTGTCTTGGTCGGAGTTCACTGTTCAATAAAGGTTTTAGGCTTTCGTGGAACAAAAGCCTGTTATATCACTATTTATACAATTTAAAATGAATCAAAAGTGTTTACATGAGTAATCAGAACCAATTTCAATGCTAATGTTTGACACTGAAAACGAAAAACAAAAGAAAAATCAATGCTAATGAATAATTAGGTCTCATAATATATGGAATATGTAATCCTCATCGTCATGTGAAAATTGTAAATATAAACGGTTACTTATATAACCTTGGCTCCTGTGAATTAAATGGAAACAGAATGATGAAGAAAAAGCAAATAAAACGAATTATGGATTAACAAATCTTTTTAGGAGTGCCCTCTTTGACAAATTTTGAATTAAAGCTCATGCTTAATAACTATTTATGTCCCTACCTTAATCACAAGCTTCACATAAAAAATCAGACTATACGCTCTTGCTTTTACATTATTTCTTTTCACAATATTCTTCACAAAAAGTTGAATAGTTTCATAAAATATCAATGAAACTCAAGTACAGTATCTAAATTGAAATTTTAAACCGAACGCTCATCGAGTAGTGAGAAGACCTTTACTGGTTACAAAAGATATGGAGCGATTCTGCAATTCGTTTATTGTATAATCGGAAAATTGAGTTACTCGAAACGCTCTTTGATATATAATTTTCTTTATCAAATTATTTCATCATGATTCATGTTACCTCCAAAAAATTGCATTTAATTTGATAAACTTAATAAACCAAAAAGATAATATTGTTTATAGGTTTCTCGATTTTGTTATTTTCCTAAACGAGACTTCTCAATTATTTCAATGGCATTATTTCATTACTAAAGTATATTAAAACATGATAAGATATTTGAACTAAAAAAAAGAGTGAAGGGTTCACAAAAGCTTTGCATAAATCCATATTTTCATATTATCTGCTTTATAGTAGGGACTGCTTCTATTATCAATTTCAATTAACCATTTATTGGTTTATAAAATTTGGCGATGCCTATCTTAAATTATATTTGTTGACAAAGAAAAATAGAAAGTAATATTACAAGTAACTGGAAGGAGAGTGAGAGCGATATGATTTGGGGCAGAGAAGAAAACCAAAAGCTCACAACTTTTTGTTACTATTTCACGCGTGCTGTGTTCTTCCTTTGTCTCCCTATTTCACAACCCAAGAACCCTTACCATAATAACAAATACTATAATAAATTATGAAAATACTAATCAAAAAATATACTCTGTATTTACACAGATATACATAATCGACCTATATATATAGGCATACACACTATGGACTATGGAGACTTTGTGCACTGCTTCATTCTCTAAAACTAATTATAAGCTTGTAGAGAGTTTCTTTTTCTAAGGGATTAAGCTTAGATTGAGTTTTCAAGATCATGTCTGTGAGTATCTATCTCACTCCATTCTTCTTACTTATTATCCTTCGTTTACAATTACACAAATATTTCCATATCTATAAAGATATGAATACTTAATGGCTGAAATGTGAGTTGTAGATGGCAGTGGAGATACGAGTTCCAAATCTGGATTGTGAAGGATGTGCTTCTAAGCTTAAGAAGACTCTACTCAAGCTCAAAGGTATTGGAAGCTTTTGAGTTTAAATATTTTTTCTTCTTGGTTCAATTTAAGTATGAGTGCTTATACAGATTTTCGTTTGGTTTTGACTTTAAAATGTTAAGAACCAAAGTAAAAACTAAATATACATGAATCATTGTAACCAAATATATCTTAAATTTTGAGACCATTAAGTTTATTAAAGATTTTTCAGTTTGGTATGTTTTTGTTTTCATTTTACCGATATTAAGATTAGCCTTGGTTCACTTATCTGGATTTGAAATCTCAAGTTCTCAACCAAATATCAATTATAATGAACCGATTGAAATCGAAGATCGACTTCTCTGGTTATTTCACATGGTCAGATGTTTTAATTGATTTATCCGGTTATTATTGGGGTACGTGCAGGAGTGGAAGAAGTAGAAGTGGAGATGGATACCCAAAAAGTGACGGCTAGAGGATACCGGTTAGAGGAGAAGAAGGTACTGAAAGCGGTACGACGGGCCGGTAAGGCGGCTGAACTGTGGCCATACCGGTTAGGTAATAGCCATTTTGCCTCTTTCTATAAATATCCGTCTTATGTGACCAACCACTATTACTCCGATGCACACCGTACGGATCCCACTGGTGGTGTCCATACTTTCTTCCACACTCCCGCGGTCTACTCCGTTGCGGTGGCCGGCGATGAAATCGCTGCTTCGCTTTTTAGCGATGATAATCCCCATGCTTGTACCATTATGTAATCTTTTAATTTTGTATTGTATACACAAAGTCACAAACTATGTTTTCAGTGCATCTTCCTTGTCCAAATTTGGTTAATTCGATGTGAATTTTTCTTTTCTTTTGTATAACTATTGTTAAAAACTTAAAATGAGAAAGTAAGAGGAACAAAAAAATTGAGAAAGTAAAATATGTTGGTTGGGGAATACAACTTTTACTTTACTAAAAAATCATCCTTATTTATATGTTACAAATTTAGTGGTTATGAATGACACATATTGTAAATCACGCAGCTAGGCCTGGGAGTCCGGTTCGGTTTGTTCGGGTCAAACCGAACAAACCGAGTATCTCGGTTTTTTGCACCGAATTAAAGAGGGGGAGTAAACCGTTCGGTCGCAATTGATTTCTGATTTCGGTTTGTGTGTTATTCGGTTCGGTTTGAGAGAACCGATCGGTTTTGACTAAACCGAGATATATATACACAACTAACACCCAATCTTTCTAACCCTAACTCGCAGCCTCCTTGTTTCTCTCGAAGGCGACTCCATTGGCGACGAGAAACTCCGATCTTCTCTCATCTTTTTCCGTTCATCTTCACCTTCTAACATCAAAATCGATTCCTCTGTTGTTCTTCTTCATCGTCTAACAACGACATCGTGCTAGAGAAATCCAGAAATCGAACCGTTTAGTGAACCCGAGAGGCGAAAATCGAAAAGGTCACTTCTTCTCCTTCTAATCTTTCTCGTTTATGTCTTGAAGTTGGATTTCTCTTAATTTCGGCGTAAGTACTAAACTCAAATCTCCTCTGTTGTCGATTTATAAAGATAAACCCTAACCCTAACTTTTGCAATTCGATTTAGGGTTCATAATTTCTTCTTCTAGTGAGTTCTATGTAGTCATTTTGTCTTTAATTTTGGATTTCGAAAAGAACTTAACCACTGACTTAAGACACTTTGTGTAATCGTTTGTTTTGGTTTGTTGTTTCTGATGGTTTATATTTTATAACTTAGAACTTCTCTAATGCTAAACGTGTTTGATGTTTTGTAGATGGTTGATGAAGATAATGACCCTAACATCGAGAACGATAGTGAAGAAACTGTAGACGTAGCAGGAGCTGCTGAGGCTGGGAAAAAACGAGCAGCACCAGAATCTGGCAAAGGCAAACCACCTAAGGCAAAGAAGAAGAAGGTTTATCCAAAAAGGGCTGAAATATGGCAGCACTTCGTTCAAAGGAAGCCGGATTATAAAACTGCCAACTGTAGGTATTGTGGGTTACCAATTGGTTGTGATACAGTTCAAGCTGGGACTAGTGCGATGAAGGGTCACAAAGCTAGATGCAAAATGTTCAAAGCATTCAATGAGAAAGAGAATCAGCATGCTTTAGGTTCTAATAGTAAGGGGGATATGAGGCTCATTAAGTATGATCCTCAGCTCTATAGGCAGTGTACTAATCAGTTGGTGATTATGAATGAGTTGCCCTATTCATTTGTTGAAAGTGAAGGGTGGAAGAGGTTTACTATGAACATGTTGCCTATCTACCAGACTTTCTCGAGAAAGACTTCCTCTACTGACATTTCTGGAATGTATCTGCAGGAGAAAGAAGAACTGAAACACTTGTTCAGTGTTGAGCAGCAGAGAGTCTCACTAACCACAGATATATGGGTTTCACAAACAACCTCTGTGAACTATATGGTGGTGACTGCGCACTGGATTGATGAGAACTGGGCAATGCAGAAAAGGATACTCAGCTTCAAGGTAGTGACAGATCACAAAGGAGACACAATTGCTCAACATCTTCTGGATTGCATAGATGAATGGGGGATTAAGAAAGTCTTCACGGTTACAGTTGATAATGCTAAGGGGAATGACAAGGCTCTCAGGGTGTTTAGAGAAGAGTTGAGGCATAGAAGAGGAGAAGCTTTGGTCTGTGATGGTGAATACATTCACATGAGATGCTGTGCTCACATCCTCAATCTGATGGTGGATGATGGTTTGAAAAGGGCAAATCCAAGTATTGTTGCTATCAGGAATGCCATCAAGTTTGTGAGATCATCTTGGACAAGATTGAAGTCGTTTGCACTGAGGTGATCCATTTAACCATTTTCATAATCTTTAATATTGTATTACACATTCTTGTTTACTTCTGATTTGTCTTTGCATTTAATAGGTGTGAATCAGGAAAGGTGCATAGAGGCAGCTTGCCTCTGGATGTTTGTACAAGATGGAATTCTACTTACCTGATGCTGACCTCTGCTTTGAAGTTAAGAGGTGCCTTTGAGAAACTACTGCAAGAGGATAAGCTGTATGATGAATACTTTGAGGAGGATGATGAGAAAACCAAGCAGAAACGGATTGGACCACCAAGGTTTTCAGACTGGGAAGAAGTAACACGGTTAGTTAAGTTTCTCAAGATCTTCTACAATTGCACTTTGACATTTTCTGCATCCACATCTGTGACTTCATCCGATGCGTATAAGAACATTGTCAACATTGAGAGAAGTCTAATTACTAAGTGTCAAAGTAGTAATGAGGAGATTAGAAATCAGGGTCATATTATGAGGGACAAATTTGATAAGTACTGAGTTTCTCGGTTTAATTCGGACACCAATTTTAATCAGAAAACCGAACCGATTATCCCGAGAACCGTATAAACCGACCCGAATATTTCTTCGGTTCAATTCGGAATTGATTACTGAAACCCGATTAAACCTTAAATCCGAAAAACCCGAACCGATTAACCCGAACAAACCGAACTCCCAGGCCTACACGCAGCTATAATTCCGTAAATTAATCAACACTCTTAAACCAATTATAAACTGAAAAACTTATAGAGGTACCTACAAAATTATCATAAAGTTATAATATTTTTATTATTGTAAATCATCATAGATTTACAATGTTTTTTGTAATAAATCTAGATTTGTCACTATACTACATTAAACAGAGCACTTTTTCAAGACAATGCTTTCAATCGGAATCAAATTAGACGGAAACACACAGTCCTCATTCTTCTCCGGCAACAAACTACACGGCTCCGGCTTAACTTTGCTCGTAACTCCAGCCACATTTGTACAGTTCCACTGCACCTCCTTAGCCTTAGCCGCCAAAGCTATAGTCACATTCGAAATACAAATACCCGTAAACGGATCTTTATCAATCCCATCGAGACTCGCTGACATCGTCACGTTCTCCGCCGTCATATCTCGGTAATTGATATTAGTAACTTCCGGCAAAGCCTTGGGATCGAAACCCTTGTCAGGGTGCTGATTGTAGTTTCCACTCATCCAGAAAACGTATTTCATCGTCTTCATTGTGATCCTCCTCGCGAAAATGTCCTTGACGTAAGCGCCACGTCCCGCAGCGGTTTTGATTCGGATGGCGGATTCGGTGTTGATTAGAGTTACATCTTCGATTCTAACGTCTTTTATTCCTCCGGACATTTCACTTCCTAAGGCTACTCCTGCACTCTTTGGGGAGATGCATGTGAGTCGTCGGATCGAAAGTTGCTGCGTCGGCATTCCGAATTTGATTCCGTATTGGTCCCAACCGCTTTTGACGGCGATGCAGTCGTCTCCGGAGACTATGTAACAGTCTTCGATCAGTGTGTTTGTGCAAGAATCTGAAAAACCATAAACAGAGTCGTTTAAACACACAAAAACAGAGGATAACAATGTGCCACGTCAGATATTAGCATTACCACATAGGATAATAATATTGCCACGTAGGATTAACATTACCTGGATTGATTCCGTCGGTGTTGGGAACAGTGACGGGAGCAAGAACGGTGACGGATTTGACGATGACATTCTTACAATAAACCGGATGAATATTCCACGACGGTGAATCGATCAGTGTGATGTTCGAGATCTGAATGTTTTCGGAGAACAAGAGCTCGATCAAGTAAGGTCTTGTCACCTTAAACTGCTTCTTCTTGAATTTATCCCACCAATATTGTCCTTGTCCGTTGATCGTTCCGTTGTTACCTATAATCAAGAAAATAATCTAAACCGGAATCCGAAAATATGATCATATGAAAAGAAAATTTGGTGTGAATTGTTTTGGAATTTACCGGTGATGACCACGTCGGTTAGGTTTGTTCCGGAGATGAGACTGTTGAATCTTCCGGTTCCAGTTCCGTCTCTTCCTTTCCCGTACGATGGCAATGGAGCGATCACTGGCCATTCTGATTCATCCTGTATTTGTCAGAATCGTTATAGGTCGAACCGAACCGGGTGCATACACTCGTTTTTATGCATTTAGATGGGTATCAAATATACGAGGTGCTTTTAGAAAAGAATTATATTCCAAGATCAACGCCTCCATTAGGTAAACTTTGATACGTTAATAATAGTTTGATTTGGTCAAATCAATATAGCTTTTTATGGTATTTGAACTAGAGACGTTTAATTTGGATCCAATACAGCCTAAACCAAAAACAGAAAAAAAAAAAAAAAAAAATTTGTTTGGTTACTATTGTTTTCTATGCAGTTCTACTTTGGTTACTATTGTTTTAAAAATACTAAACTGAATGAAACCGTTTCAAAGACACTTACCTGAGATGCAAGGATTGTAGCACCTTGTTGGATGAACAAAGTAAAGTGGCTGGTAAGGTTAAAACTTCCGGTGAGCCATTTTCCTGGAGGAACTACGAGTTGAGCTCCCCCGTCGGTTGCCATTTGGCTGAGCTTGCTTATGGCTTCTTTAAACGCTTTTGTATTAGAAGTTTTTCCATCTCCAACCGCACCAAAATCAGTCAATATTGCACTATGTTTCCGACAATTTAGTGCTGAGAATTCAATCTTGGAAGTAACCAAATTTTGGTGACTCCGGGATTCAATCGCCGGAAAACGGAATATAGCCAAAAAGACTAGTATACCAAACAGTGGCCTAATCATCTACACAACATATAAACATGCTAATAGATGAATAAAACTGACAGATATCGAAAATAAAATTAAAATTTCCATGATGTATTATAATGTTTTGGTTAGATAATTTGATTTTCTATAGTTTTGATATATATAAAAAATATTGTATATATTATTGTATTCAACATCTAATAAACTATATAATCTTATAATTTTGTAACAAATAGCGAACAATAAGGCATATTAATTATTAGCGGAAGCGGATATATAAAAATACAAACAAATAAAACAAAAGTATTTTTTGGAAGAAAAACTCTGTTCTTTACCTTAGGATATATTTTAACTTTTGAGAACCAGAGAAAGAACAGAGAAAATATGTCTCCCTTTGAGTTTGATCGTCTGCGGGAGAACGAACAGACAAAACTATATATATATCATATAATCCATTTAAGTTTCTAATCATATGATTTTTTTCCATCTTTACAATAATACAGTTCTAAAATTGTAATTCAATAGTTAACCTTTTGGGATTAGTAGAACTCTCATTGCTGACCAGATTCTTACCAACTTTTAATTTGGACCAGTACATTTACAGAGATATGTTATTAAATGTATGGATTTTCTATCAATGAGGAAATTGAAAAATAATTAAATTTGATATTAAATTTCCTTTACTATTGAGTCATTGGCTATTGAAAAAAAATCCTAAAAATAATTATAATTGTCATGACATTTTTTTTTTTTGGTCACCAATTGTCATGACATTTATTGAACAAAAGGTATTAGTTAAAATAATGTCCCACCAAAAAAAAAAAGGTATTAGTTAAAATAAAGGTACACTTATCAACACACTGTACATATACTGACTAATTTTGAATCATTCATCTTTATCAAAAATTTGTTTTTATATTAAGTAATCAATTTATTTTTTTGGTCAAACTGAAGTAATCAATATAAGTATGAAATATTAGTCATAGGCCACATCTTATTTTCTATGAACAAGCAAAATTACTTTAAATTTTGGCTATAAAAAAAAAGCAATGAAGTTGTATTTAACTATTTATATAGTTTACTTCGTCCAGATTGGATATTTATATAGTTTACTTCGTCCAGATTGGATACCAAATCGGATCCTAGGCCAACCCGACTGATGTGATTGATTGGATTCACCTGTTCTCCTCTCATCGAGAGTTGGGTTGGTGTTAGAGAGTGGTTGTACGTGACCGGTGAGCTATTTCTGTTGGTTTTAGTTCATACTATTTTTTTTTTTTTTTTTTGTTAACGAGTTCATACTATTCTTTTTTTTTTTTTTTTTTTTTTTTGAAAATTGTTCATACTATTCTTTCTAGTCATTTTTCTTTTTTTCTGCCAACGTGATCACAACATGTCATAGACTGATCATAATTTAGTTTCTTGTAAAGTAATTTGGGAAGTTATATATACATAAGAAACTGAAAAATAATTTATCACATTTCGTCAATTAATATAACTAATAATTTATTAGTATATTATACCAAAAAAAAACATGGCTGAAATCTGAAATATCATTATTAGTTGGGTGCATTTAGGAATTTGTGTAAATAAGAATGATCGTGCACAACAATAAGCTGGAAAGAATAGCACTTGTTTCTTTTTCTGTCACGAATAATTGCATTTAAGAAGAAATAAAAAGTTATGCCAACGAGAGACAGGACATTGCTTGATCCAGCTCAGTTTCCGTATCTATTTATTCTCACAATCTCTATAATTATATAATCGAGCTTCTTATTCAATCTGAAATTAATCACAAGAGTTGTCATATTATTGTTCTGTCGTAATATCGTAGCTACCACAAGACAACATGACTCAAGAGGAGCAGAAGAAGGTCATAGAGCCCAAAACCAACGCGTCGGACCCATCACCGCCGTCCACGGAGGAGAAGCCCGACGATTCCAAAGCTATTGTTCTCGTCGTCGCCGCAAGTAACAAATCATTTAAATTTCAAAGAATAAGAATTACATATTTAAATTGTAAAAACTGAGTTTATTTCAAGTAATTTAAATTAGGTGTGTAATTAAGTTATGGCAAAATATTGTCATTTCCGGGAAAGCACTGTAACATTTTCAATTGTTTTTGTTGTTGTCGTTGCAGAAGAACCTGAGGTAGAGAAGAAAGAAGGTTCAGTTCATCGAGGTAGGCTCCGTTCGTTTCCTTATCTAGATAAAATTTCTAAACGCAGCATCTGAACGAAGTAATTGGACGCAATAATCAGAAAATGTTCGTTTGTGATTTTGGTTCATGCAATTATATCTAGATGCAGTTACGTTCTTTTGGTATTTTTGTATTTGTATCTAGACGCATTTTATGTCAAATGATAAAAATTCAAAACGTTAAAAGTTTAATTTTGTTTTCTAAATTTAATTTAATTTTTAGTTTTTTACTTTTAAAATTTTAAAATTATTTTCCCGCCAAAAACGTGTTTTCACAAATTTTCCCGCCAAAAAAGCGGTTTTCACAAATTTTCCCACCAAAAATACGGTTTACAAATTTTTTCCGCAAAAATCACGGTTTCACAATATTTCACGCCAAAACGTGTTTTCACAAATTTTCCCGCCAAAAATGCGGTTTCACAAATTTTCCCGCCAAAAATACGATTTTACAATTTTTTCCCGCCAAAAAGCGGTTTCACAATATTTCCCGCCAAAAACGCGGTTTACAAATTTTTCTCGCCAAAAAAGCGGTTTCACAATATTTCTCGCCAAAAACGCTGTTTCACAATTTTCCCGCTAAAAATACGATTTTACCAAATTTTTCCGCCAAAAACGCGGTTTCACAAAATTTTCTGTCAAAAACGCGGTTTCATAATTTTTCCCGCCAAAAACGCGGTTTCACAAATGTTCGCGCCAAAAATACGGTTTCACAAAATTTTCCCGCCAAAAACGTGATTTCACATTTTTTTCCGCCAAAACTGCGGTTTCACAAATTTCAGTTTTTTAAATTTCTGAATTTTATAATTTTTATAAATTTTTATTTCTACTTTTCTATTTTTTTTATTAATTTTTGTTTTTTTTTTTAATTTGATAATTGTTGTAATTTTTATTTTTTATTTTAAAATTATTTTTAATAGTAAATGGCAAAACTGTAAATAATAGAAGTTTTGGATGAGTTTAGTGTAACTAGACGCACCAAATAAACGCATCCAGAAATTTTCTTTTTTGTGAATGAGTTTTGCATCTGTATCCAGACGCAGCAGCTGGTTCATGTGCTAAATAAGCACTAAACGAACAACAATGCTCATCTGCGTCCAAATACTGCGTCTGGATCAGGAAACGAACAGGGCCGTAATCAACGGATTAGTTAGATCATGATTGATATGTACATTAACCAGGAAATAATTAAGGATACTCGGCTATTTATATAACATTATTTTTGTTAAATTTTTTCTTGCACTTTCTGATTATTTTTGCTGTGTGTGTAAAATAAATGGTATGAAGATGCTGTTTTGGCTACACTCGAGCAAAATAAGAGGATGTCTCTCATCAAAGCTTGGGAAGAGGCTGAGAAATCCAAAGTGGATAACAAGTGAGTTCTTCTTTCTTTATTTTTTGAAAAAAATCCGAGAAAAGAAGAAGTTTCAGCCGCCTCTAATGAATTTATGGGAATTTTAATTCGGTGACTTTTTTTTTTGTTTGTAATTGTATTTGTATTTGTATATATAATTATAATCTGATCTACTACGTTTATGACACAGAGCTCAGAAGAAGCTTTCTTCAGTTGGAGCTTGGGAAAACAGCAAGAAAGCCTCTGTGGAAGCTGAACTCAAAAAGATCGAGGTAAGCAAATACATTTTTTAAATTAAGTTCTATATTTTACATGAAAAAGATTATTCTAATTTTAGCCCCTTCATTTTGTTTGAAAATCAAAATGATAATAGGAGCAACTAATTAAGAAGAAAGCAGAGTACGCAGAGAAAATGAAGAACAAAATAGCTCTAATCCATAAGGAAGCTGAAGAGAAGAGAGCGATGACTGAAGCTAAACGCGGTGAAGAAGTTCTCAAAGCTGAAGAAATGGCTGCAAAGTACCGTGCCACAGGAACTGCTCCAACGAAGCTATTTGGATGCTTCTGATTATATAGAGAAATGGTCTTTGATGTTACTTTGTTACTAACGGATTCTTTGTGGCTTAGGTGGTTGGTGTGGGTATAATTTGGCAACATAGTAAGTTACATGGTCATTATCAAAAAAAAAAAAAGTAAGTTACATGGCCATAATGTAACGTCTTACTTTGTTTGGGAGTAATGTGTTTACTTGCTCATTTGTAATTTGTACAGCTTTTTCTTGAAAGGCTTCTTTGGAAATTTCTTAACTCCCAATTATTTCGTTTTTAATTTTCTTTTAAGTGTCATGGCCCAAGTTAAGTGACTATAACAGAACCAATAAGGCTTCTTGAAGATTTTAATAAAAAATGTTGGATCTATGGTCTTTTAGTGGTTAGTTAGGACTTCGATAAGCAATCCATGACACTAGATAAACAAAATGCTGTAAAATCTTAATATAGTAAAAATAATTTAAGGAAAAAATAATGAAAGGAATTAAAAAAAGTTAACTAAATTTCTTTTTGCACATTTTTAGATTAGATTTTATTTTATTTTGATATTTTATTCCAAAACCAGAAAATGAATTAACACACCCAGACCACCAAAATTATGTCAAACTCAAAAGTCTCAAAAACCCCAAACTCCTTTATTCATATCAGGTTCCGTTTTTGGGCTTAATTCCGTAGGCCCAAATATAAGGTCCATAATTAAAGCCCAATAAAGTTTGTGGTATTGAAAAATTTCTTATATATAACGAGTCTTGTAATTTAGGGTTTTCATTTCAGTTCATCGCTGCCGCACTATCGTCTCCTACCTCCTTGCCTCAAGCTTTCACGCAGGAGCACAATCATCAGCCATGGCGGAACAGGTTACTTGATCTTCTCTCTCCTATAAGATTATCCTCGTTTTTGATCTATCGGTCCTTTACCACTTACATGATTCTGATAGTCTTCTCTTTTCTCTGTTACTGATTTTCAGACTGAGAAAGCTTTCCTTAAGCAACCCAAGGTCTTCCTTAGGTAATTTCTCGAATCGATTTCTCTCTGCTCAACGTGATTTGTGGTATTTAAGTTCCAATGTTGTTCATATAGTTCTCCTTGTTTCTGTTTGATATCAGCTCGAAGAAATCCGGAAAAGGGAAGCGACCTGGGAAAGGTGGAAACCGTTTCTGGAAGAACATTGGTTTGGGCTTCAAGACTCCTCGTGAAGCCATTGAAGGTATGATTAAGCTTAACTTAGTTTATTCTAGATAAGGAACTCTAGGATTGTGTTGATAGATTCATGGCCTTCGAATGCTATTTGTCGCTTAAACCTGTTGCATTCTTAAGATTTGATTTATCTCCTAATGTGGTTAATTTGAAAACGAAGACACATTCATAGATTTAGTGAGCAACCAAGCCAATTAGTATGGGGATCAAACTACTGGAATTAAGAATCATAGTATTATGAAATAGACGAAAAGCTTTCTTAGAAACCTTTATTAATCTTCTTATATCTTTAAGTCAGATTCTCAGGCGGTTGTGTTTTGTTTTTTTTTATGTGGAACAGGAGCTTACGTTGACAAGAAGTGTCCCTTTACTGGAACTGTTTCGATTAGAGGTCGTATCTTAGCCGGTACTTGCCACTCTGCTAAAATGCAGAGGACCATTATCGTGCGAAGGAATTACCTCCACTTTGTGAAGAAGTATCAGAGGTAATACAAACATAGATTCATACTTCTTGCATATGTTTACTGAGTCTTTTTTTACTTTGATTTTTAAAAAAGTATTATCGTTTTGTTCTTAGGTATGAAAAGAGGCATTCAAACATCCCTGCTCATGTCTCACCTTGCTTCCGTGTCAAGGAAGGAGACCATGTCACCATTGGCCAATGCAGGTAATGATCTGATTCATACCAACACCAATGTCTACTGTTTCTGATTTTGTTGCAGTTGATCTAATCTTTTTCGTTTATGGGTGATTTCAGGCCATTGTCAAAGACTGTGAGGTTCAACGTGTTGAAGGTGATACCAGCTGGATCTTCTTCTTCCTTTGGAAAGAAGGCTTTCACTGGAATGTAAGGTGGTTCTTGATGTTGTTAGTTTTTGTTTCTGGATAGAGCTGAATTATGTTATCTATGGAGATTTTCACATTGAATTTTTCCTATTTTAATGTTTTAATTCACCGATTTTGTTTGCTTTGCTGAATCTTTTCCATCTTTATCTTAGACCTCGTTTAATATTTTACTGAGTTTTGTTACTCGTTCGATAATCGGATGTAAAATAGATCTCCGTGGCCAACCTGATAGGTTATTGAGTTTGGTAGAAAAGATGATCTTAGTTAAACTCTACTTATTATAATTACTGCAGACAATACATATACATTTAATAAGAAAAGCATAAGAAAGTATTTTGAAACGGTAATAAAGTGTAATTAAAGTATTTATTTATTTACTTTTCCTTAATCCAATTCTACTTGAATTAATCATAAACTCTTTTGACATGGGTCCTCTCTGTCTCTCTCTCTTTCACATTTAAATTGGCCGTAGCTCGTTGCTGAGATCGTTGCATAAAAAGTTGTCTGAAAATGAAGTACAGAATTCGATCTCAGATCCCAACAAAAAATCTGAATTTGGTACGAAATCGTCAAAAGAGTTGTTTTCCAAATAACTCGGGCCAATGAATCCTCTCTCTTCCGGTACAATAGCGTTTTGATGATAACCAGACTTTTGAGGTGATTTATCCATAACCAAATTGTGATCCAACCACTCAGAGAACACAAGACTTGGCGAAAAGCTAGAGATTTGAGCATTAAATGTTTCTCCGACATTGATAAATGAAGATCTTTCGGTTGTACTCTGCAAGGTCTCAAGTGAGTTTGTGGTTGCAGGTGTGTGAGGGGTTCTTGTGGTTTCACGTTGTGTTAAAGTTGCACTCTTCTTTAGATTAGAATGCCAATAGTTTTTGATCTCGTTGTCGGTTCTTCCAGGTAGATATTTCGATATCATAGACCATCTTGTAAAAAAGGATAAATTAAAGAATAATTATGTAAATAGACTAAATTATATATCAAAGTTATAAAAACGTATATAAAAACAATAGATTTATGTATATTTAAATTTGGAAAAAGTATAAACTCCAAATTCTAAACATTAAAGTATTTAACCCTAAAGTCTAATAAAACCGAAATAATTAATCTAAACTCACTGAGACTTAAATTCGTAATAGTAAGTAAAAAATAAAATAAAAAAACATCTAAACAAAATGATATAAGTATTTCTTTAATTTTGAAAGAATTAGCCTACGTTTTCACATAGATTTCTGTATACGTTATTTCTAATACATTTTGGAAAACAGTGGTTATATAAAATTTGAATGACTTACTTGTTACCGAAAATGGAATGGAGTGAGAGAAGTGTAGTTTCCTCTTCTTTAGTGAATAAACACTTCTTAAGTCCAGGTCTTAAATAGTTAACCCACCTTAATCTACAACTCTTTCCATTCCGCTGCAATCCTACAGTATTTTAAACCAATTGATTAGTTAGTTTATTTTAAGTCCTAATCAATTTCCAAAGTTACATTAGAAACCGATACGCTTGAGCATACTTTATATTCGCACGAACGTGTCTAATTGATTTCTATAACTTATAAACGATGACAATATCAAAAGAGCCTAACTATTTAATATTTATTGATCGAAGTGAAAAATTCATCTAATTAACAGATTAAATAATGGTTGCTATAAAATGAAATTATAATGTTGCTTTTCTTTAAGAAAGAAAATTCATGATGTATATTTATTAAAAATTACCAGCTTGAGTAGGAATAGAATTCCAGCATCCATGGCCATATTTGAGCACATGACTCCTAAGCTTCTCATCTTCTTCCGGTGACCATAATCCTTTCCTTTGCTTCTCCTTTGCTTTCAATTTTCGCTTTGATTTTTCCGATTTAAACACCATTTTTATTTTTTCTTATATTTAATTTGAATATATAAATAAATACGTATATGATACTGAAAGGAAGTATATATTTGTAGATTATATGATGACGATCTTTGACACAGATACGTAATTCGAAAGGGGGAAATATATAGGCAGTTTTGAAGGTCATTTTTTTTTATACATTATAATAAGATTAGTAATATCTAATTCATACTTGTTGTGTATGTAGAACTATTCATATGAAAGAGGGCTTATTCAACACGAAAAATATTTTGTAGATAATATATCACATTAGAAACACTGCATCAAATCTTTATTAAGTTTAGGTGGAGCCAAACCTTTTGAATTTCAGTGTCATAATTTCAATACGACAATGCATTTAGATAAACAAATTAATAGTTTTTCTATATAAAAAATTATTTTGTTTCAGGACAAACAGACTTTTGTATGGTTGTCTTTGTTTTGCTTGCCTTTTCAAATTATGTTAGGGGCTAACTTAATAAAACTGCCACAATAATATAGTGGTGATTGGTGAGATTATTTATTTTCTTGCAATTATTATTATTTTTTCTGTGAATAGCAACTAGTCAATTAGTCTACCAATTTTTGAGTATGCATAAGTGGACATTTTCACAGTAATCAATTAGCACTATGTCTTCGTAAAATTTAAATTAAATAATTAGCTAATTTTCACAGTAATTGGTTATGAAAAGAAATATTCTAATAATCTTATTTAACTGTTCAAGTTAGTTAATTTTCTAAGGGTAGAGTTGAAGAAGACTTGCAATTTTTTACGAAATCCTACTTGCCTTCCTCAAGAAGAACTCTTGTAAAATATAAACAAATATATTATTGGTGAACCGGCTTTTGTTTTTGTCTTTTATATTAATTTGATTTAATAGATACTTGTTTATATTATTTATAAAATTATTAAAGTAATAACATTATTGGTTTGACAACTACATATAATTAACTTAATGATTTATATCAGTGTTGTTACGTTGTTGTTGTTGTGAATTACTACTCCAATTTAAATTTGATATAATGTATATTATTGACCAACAAAATTCAATGGTATAACATTCACTTAGCAACTTAATTTTTCTCTCTTCAAATGGAATGTGATTGGGGTAACAAAATAGCATATATAATCTATATATATACTTATCGCCTTATTATATATTTACCTTTTTTTTTGTCAAACATTATATATTTACCTATTGCCTTGTTCTACAGGAAAAAAAAAAAAAAAAACTAAAAGCAAAAGACAAAACCAATGAAAAGGATGTAACTTTGTGGCAATTTTATCACTGTTCTATATATATATATATATATTGGTGAAATAGTAAATCGAAGAATATTACAAAACATTTTGCAAGGTTTATGAAGCTCTCCAAAATTAAGAAACGTTTCGTAATAACGTCCTACAAATACAAATGAATTAAAAATAAGGTTAACAAGTTTGAGAAGATAATCTAAACATGTTACGAATCTGTTTTTTTTTTTTTTGGTCATGGACGAATCTGTTTAGGATGCCTCTATTATACTATTTGAGTAAATGATAAAAATGATGCCTTCACTGAGCAAAACTCCTTGGCCGCCGACACTGTGATGACGTTAGCTGCGGATTAGTTATCTGACATTTAATTACTGTTCTACAAGTGATTGTATAATTTATCTAATTGAAAATTCCAATATCGTTTTCTGTGGTATACGACTTATTAGCATGGTTTTGTTATTGCATATAGCGAATCTGGGTCCTGGGATCTAATCACACAATGACACATCACATATTGACATATCACACGGTGACATATTGCATATGTCGCTTTAGATATTAGAGAAACGAAAAGGATGAACTAAATAACCTGATCGTGTGTGGTTGATGAATAATTATAGCACGTAAAAAAAGCGAATAAGAAATTATAGGTCCATTTTATTACATAAAGTTGTTTTATATATAACAGTTTGGCACGTAGTAAAGATTAATAGAGTTAACTAAAAATCTTTAGAACTGAACAAAAGGTTTTATGGATTATAAATTGACATATAGATATATCATATAGTTACGTATGTCTATTGCCAAATAATAGAAAAGAATTCGTTATTCATTAACAAAACGAAAATTCGCTATTTTATTTTTTGTTGACAAGTATTGTTTGGGAGTCAACTCTTTGCCCCAATTTGCGGATAGAAATTGACCAAATATAATCAAATTGTGATTGTAAAAGGTTTATTCTTCATGTTGACAAAAAAAAAAGGTTTATTCTTCATTTTTCTGTTGGTCACCAAGAAGAGGTGTCGATCAAAGAAAGTTTAATTAAGAAACAGAAGTGGTTCTATTATACAGTGACAATATAGTTTGGTTAAATATAATTTAGCTTAAATATTTACCAAAAAAATTAAAAAAAAACTTATAAATTAAAATTAGTTTGGTAAAATAACATGTGATTTTTGTTGTATACATAAAATAATTTTTGTATTCAACTATATATGAAAATAAAATAACTAAAATATATTAGTTAGATCATAAATAACTATAAGATTATATATATATTTTTAATGTATTTTTTTGTTGCTTCCTATTACAAATATTGGCACTATTGTACTCCTTTTTTCATGGGCAGCTACATTTCTGGTCTGTTTGAGTTTCCGGGGAGTTCAAACGAAAGGTAAGCTTTCCGACTCTATCTCCCTCATATTTGCCCTGGGAACTGTCTGCTCACTACTTGTCTACATTGATCCCGTGTTGGCGTTGATTCCTATTCTGGCGTTTGGGCTAGTCGCTTACTATCTAGCAAAAAGCTTCCGACTCTAGGAGAGGAAGAAGAACTTGTGGGACCTCTTAACGACGTGGACGTGGAGATGAAGAGATGAAGATATTAAGTATTTTAATGAGTAGTAAAAGAGTGTTCTATCCTGCTTTTTTTAGTAACAATTTGCAATTTGCTGGTTTGAACTTGACGATTGTGACTATCCTCCTTTTTTAATGTTGTCTTTTAAGTATGTTATGTTAAGCTTATGCAAGTGTTTAAGACTTTATAATTTGAGATGTTTATATTCAATTTCAAATAGTAAATGTCTTTACCGGCAGGAATTGTACCTGAGTAATCCAGCTGTTTCTCAAATTTTCTCTTCATCTTTTTCTCATTTTCATAAGACACAATTATTTTCATATATACAAGATAAATTTCATAAGAAATACTTATCTCAACCACAAATAAACTTCATATGAGAAGATAATTCTGATAAACATGATCTTTGAGATTAATATAAGTTTATGCTACCTGTAAAAGTTTTTCGTGTGAATCTACTTTTGTTTCAACATGCTAATAGTTTCATAACAAAAAATAATTGAGATAACATTAAGTGAAATAAATACGAATATATTTAGAAATGCATGATAAAATAGAAATTCATACTTTTAAAAAAATTTCAGATAAATAAATTTGAAAAAAAATAATCAAACTTTCTGATGTGTTCAAACTCTAAAGATATTGGTGGTATCTTAAAAAATAAAATATGGTACTTTAAACTCTAATATGAATTGATTATTTTATTTACATGGAGATTATTAAATAAGAGAATGATTTCAATAAGAAAATCTTCCGTGAGTTATACGCGAGTTAAATTGAACCAAGCAAGGCAAGGTGGAAAATATGACCAACAAAAGAGAAAAATATTACTTTAAAGTTTTAAATGTTTTCATGAAATCTACAAATACAAAAATAAGATAATAGAACTCATAACAGTACTATTCGTACAATGCATAGTTAATTAGTTATCATAAATGATCATCGTCCTCTTCTGTTTCAGAGGATAATGTCTTTCCTGATATTTTCAAGAAAGATCCTAAGCTCTCTAGCTTTCTTGCAATGTTCTTCATCATCTGTCTCTGAATCACTCAGCTCAATCACAGTCTCAAGTTGGTGATCATGGCTCTTCTGTTCTTGATAACTTCTTGAAACACTCCACGAACGAGCAGCAGGACAAGGGCTAATCAGATCAATGACTTCTGTTTCCGGATACAATGAGCAAGAGCTCGGACCAACATCGAATCTATCCATGGTCGACCAAGCGTTATTGCAATTTTCTCTATCAGGTGAATCAATAAGACACAAGTAATTATGTTTCTTGGAGTTTTGATGTTCGTTCTCTTGCACTGCTTCTTCTACGGTGCTTGAAGTTCCTACGGAGGTTGAGTTGAGAACAAGGCGTTGGAGTTCGAGGCTGAGTTCGGTAAGAGAAGAAGAATTGGTTGGTGAAATCGTTTCCTTCTGTTTTTGTTTCGGCTTCGGTTTCTTCTTCTTTGCTGCCATTTTCTCCTTGAACTCTAGGATCTTCTCAGGACAAGCCCTGAAAAGAAACAAGGAGAATAAATATGCATACCAGAACTAGAACAGTAATTCAGGAACACCAACCAAAAGTATCAAGTTTCGTTTCAACATTCCATGTTCAGTGTTTGCAGCTTTCTAGAAACCAAACAACTACTCTTCTATGAAAATTCCATAGCTAAGTCAAACTAAATAACTGAAACTGGAGCATTTTCTAGTACCCACTTTAGTTCACAGCTGACTATTATATTACCTGAAGATCTGCTTACTTCATACACTATTTCAGTTCATCATAGTGAAATAAGTTTTTGCATTGAAGGCCAAACAACACATGTTAATCAACACATAGTGATATGCATGCTTTGCTTATCCAGTCAACTTTATTTCCAGACTGGAGCAAATGAGTGAACGTCAGGCTTTGATCATTATCATTACCTTTCTACAAGATCTGCAGGAACAATGGACGTCTCTAACCCTTCTAGATCATTCCATGAGACTTCAAAACATTCGCGTCCCTGTACTTTGCGAGTCTTTATGATTTCAGACACCGGACATTTCTCTGGCATCTGCGGCTGCAAGAGAATTTTTTTTCTTGCAAGAGTTAAGACAACTAGACAAGTTCTTGTTTAATTCTAACTGAGCAGTTTAAGGGAAAGCCAGTTAACTTTAAGCTGCTGGTTTTCTCCAAACCCAAAACACAACCAAAACTTTCATATTTACCAATATCACGAAGAACGCCAGACCAAGAGGAACTTTATGTCAGAATCAACAACTTCCCTTACCAATTCATTTATATGTACCATATGAATACGATGAACTCATGTTATGTAGTAAATTCTAACGTAAAATCCGTAATGTTGTTATATGGTTGCTTCAACTGTTGACTACGTGATTCTTAATATCAAAACCGATCGAGAGCCGGAGACATGAGTCTGGAAAACTAAAAACTATATCAATAACTTGCAGAGATATAGAACAAAAGGTACCTTGTGGAGAGGAAGGTTAACTCCAACCTCAGTTGATCTTGATTGCAGAATAGTGAACCTTCTCAAATTTCTTTCAGCAATTTTAGGAAGTATGTATTCATCTAAAGAAAAGATAGTCAAATATAAGAAACGTTGGTTTCACTATTGTTTCTCCACAATCTGCGAATGCAACCTACAAAGAATAGAAATATGTATAAATCAAAAGTAATACCTGTTTTCTCAGGTGGCCATTCAAAGAACTGATGGCATATCTCCTGAAGCTTGGTGCGCTGGAAAGAGAATACAGCTAGGGCCCTGCAAGACCAGTATTTAAATTTATATGATTTCCTTCATCCAAATCCTGAATTTAACATTTTTCAAGTTCACTAGTCTCCAGGCTTAACAGATATATTTTTGTTATAAGATCGTTCTCATCAGAAATTACTTGATTTCTTTCAGGCATTTGAGGAAGCATTTTATGCCATCTTTAATTTCCCTTTTGCTCCTTTAAAGATTTTAATTATCAGTTTAACAAAACAAACAACACTAATAGTTAAATCTTTATGCGCAGAAATTGCAAAACAAGCAAGACTTAATTCAGGACAAAACTCGGTGATTCCTTGTGGCAGATGATTGCTACAAAAGATGGGCGTATGCATGTACTAGCTCTATGAATAGGTATAATCACGAGCAGAATTATCATTACAGGACTGACAACAAAGAAATAGAACGAAGGATTAACCTGGAAACTGTAGTAGAGTCTGCTTGGTGGCACTTGGGTTTCATGAATGCATTGATCACCTGCTTGATCTGTTCCAGTCCTTCTGGATCACGATTATTTCCTAAAACAAATTGAAATTACGGAAGAGCTTCTATGATGAAAAAACATTCTCTTTGGGTTAACACCAAAATCAACTAACTGGATTAGCAAAGCATGTCATATCACAACACACAGAGAAGTTGTTGCTTTAAATACCATTTACAACCACCAAAGGTAAGGTCCCTTTTTTGCTGCACACAGAAGGCCTAACTTGCTTCTTTGATTTCCTCGGCTTCTCTGCAAAGGCAAGTCCTTCTGATGTAACTTTTTCAAGGATAGCATTTTCTCCAACCGACCTAACAATCTCACATGCTTTCTCCTGTACACAGAAGTAGTTTAATAGTGTCTTTCGTAATCCAACTCTAAATAAAACAAACAAACTCGAATAACATACAACCCCGATAGATGAAGGTTTAAAAGCTTGAGTTATCAACACACCTGACGAAGACCACGAACTCCCTGAGAGTAATCACTGCCAAGCAGAAGCGCTAGAGCTATCTAGAACACCACCAAAGAAAACATTGTATTATATACTATGCCATTCGATGAAACATAGCTAAGATCTCAAAGTTCTTTGATGTACGGGACAATAGTCAACAACGTGTAGCCAGTTTTCTTGTCTACTGATGCAACTAAAGGAATTGAGCCCTTGAAGCTACAATGTTGCACTGGAACCACTAATACACACTGTGTCTACCTCGACTGAGTTCATCGATAAAACATTACAGGCTAAAATACCAAAGGACACCTTTTGCAAGTATGCACTTAGATCATTTTACAAGAACATGGTGCAGCTTCGAGAAAATGAGAATACAGGGTTAAGTATATAATTATAAAGCGAATCACTTAATGAGACTTGTTAAGTTACCAATGAGTTCCGTCCAAGCCCAAGCTTTTTCTTTATGTCATCCATCTCATAGCAAACAATGTAACCTCCATCACCTAGTTCATTGGCAGATTTATTAGGCCATGTAATACGATTGACCATATCAGATGGTAAAAGAAACCATGACAGCTAAAGGGTCTCTCTCCACTCACCAAGGCATATTTCTCTGTAGACAGTCTTCGCACCAAAAAGGAAAATATCTGAATCAGAGCTAAAACAGGCGTCCTACGGATGATCATGAAAACCATAATTTATTATTGAATGTCCGGTTAAGAACATGACGAACATGAAACTGACTAAAGCTGCAAAATGTGTCTTACACATAAGGATTCTAAGTTTAGCAGAGCGCATTGCGCCTCAGCCTCCTCAATCCTGCATGTGAAGGAAAAACCTAAAAAATCAGTTTATCAATATTACTGGGTTCTCAAACAAGAAACTAGACCAAATATGCTTGAATGTCCATGTTTACAATTGCAAGCCCTTTCATAATTTAACCAAAACACTTAAAACCAAAGTGTTCATTGTCAATCTAGGCGAACAATCTTGAATAATTACCCGTCTAAACAAAGTATCCCAAGTGTTGATGCAATAACTTTGGCCTCTTTTATCATACACGAGAACTCAGAGCCCATATTTCTTTTAAGTGAAGTCTCTTTCCCAGGTTCGACGCCATCGTCAGCGACCTGGCTGAACCCATAAAGCATTAAATCGAAAAAAAACGATGCGAGAACTAGCCATCATATGCAAGGATAAAAGCACTAGTGCCTCATTTGGCATCATTGTACCTCGAATCTTGCTTTTAATCGACGCCTGTAAGTTGGTACTTTGATTCCAGGAATTGCTCCATCTACAATTAAAAGGCACATTGCAACAAGTCAAGTATGATCAATAGCATTAAAAAACCAATTCTTTAGAGCAAAGCATTGATCACTCATGCTTCTGCTAACCAACTCACAGTCACAGTGACAACAATAAAAACGCTGCATAATCAACAAACCCACCAACGAAAGGAGTCAATTTACAGCTACAAACAAACCCAAATTGATTCATCTGATGGCAATTTTCGAAAGAGTAGGCTGGGATTACCTGAGACTAAAATTATTGAGCAATTTAGGGCAATTAGGGCTCGGAGTCGATGAAAGAGTCCTCGAAGATAAACTTTATCTTTAGTGGCGCAATAAGATTTGTTCACTTTATGCAATTCCACCATCCAACATGAGAGATCCACGCATACCCTTTTGTTTCTACAGCGATTAACGTCCAACGGAGATCTCGTCAAGACTTTAACTTTTTTTAAACCCCAGAAAATTAAAGAGAAATTGAGACGGACGAAGCAACAAACTCACTGAAGATGGTCGAGCGGTAAAGTCTTCTTGCAAGGCTCCAATACATCCCAAAGATACTTCACGCCCATTAGCTTCCGCTTAGAGATCTCCCAATCGAGAGAGCGAGAGAGATGGAGAGAGGGAAGACAAGTATTTGAAATTCTGAATACTTGAATTTGAATTTGAACGTTTGGACTTTGGATTTGAATGTATATAATTTTTGTATTTGATTTTTCATTTTTGATAAAATAAAATAAATATCGATATTTTACAGTCTGTAGGAATAGTGTAATTTGAATAAGCTTCCTTAACCAGAATTAGATGTCATCATAAAGATTCAAAATATGCAAACACAAACAGAAAGTCACCATTTTTATTGAGAGCTTGCTTCTTCCACCTTGAGCTATATACGACTCATACTTAAACCCTGAAAAATCTCACTAATTTCTCAAGAGAAAGTGTGCCTCCGGTTACATTGACTTTACTCTTTTGCAGCATCACCATTTGCGTCATCCTTCTTCTCCGTGGTTTCAGCGGTTTTCTCGTCTATGCTTCTAGAAGTTTCATCACGGGTAACTGTGGAAGCTTCTTCTCCAGCGTTTGTAGAAGGTTCTTCCGCTGAGGTAGCCTTTGTTTCAGAAGGTTCTGAACTTTCTTTGCCTTCTTCATCCTTCTTCTGAATGGTCCCGACCTTGACATACTTGCTCATGAACTTGTACTCCCAGTCTTGTAATGCCTCTAGCTCAAATGGACCGAGACCCGAAATATCTCCAGTTAAGTCTTGATCCTCAAATGACATCTTTGCCAGAGCTCGGCTTGCATCTTTCCCTGCAAACAGAGCATATGGCCCGCCTGGTCCATAGAACATCCTGCATAGCAAGAAAGTGGTCATGCCAGTATGTGACCAGTAAGGAGTTTGAAGATTGAAGAACTATGGTTTGAGCGACATGTGAAAATGATTCATATAAATATATAGTACAACTGATGAACTATGTCCAAGAAATAACATGTATATTCTACATGCATTGATGGGTGTGTCTGTGTATGTTGTTACTATGAACAATGTTAGCCAAAACTTAATTTATAAACATCATGGAACACATAATTAAGCAAATGCGGATAAATAATGAAAGAACAAATCACTTGTGCCCTCGACCGGATTCATAATACTACATCACAAAACTGTACCACATTAGCAATTTAGAAGCCAAACCTTTCACGAGTTTCGTATGGTAATTCAAGATGTATTTGTCTTTCACAAAAAGTAGGAGATTTTACAGGTAACTTGAATACACTACAATCTTATCAGTGCTTCAAATGATACTGTTCGAACAAAAGAAATGATAAAACAAACACTAAGATGCGAAAGAAATAACAATAGAGAATCAGACCGCATATCATTATGAACAAAAGGAGGCGAATATTCATCAGATTGCCAGAAAAGCTCACACCAAGTTAAGATTCCAAAAAGATATTACCAAAACTTTTCAGTTTTACGATATAGAATAACTTAAACAAGATTAAGAGCATCCGTCCATTAATATAATCATCAAACTCCGATTATATTTAAACAATCAACCAAAATCCCTAAAATTTTCAGCAATGATATCACTGAAATTTGAAACTCACTAAACCCCTAAATCTCATGAATTAGGATTGGATTGAATCGTTTCCCGTGATTAACTTGTTGATCAATTAAATTAAACCATAATTTCCATGAAGAAGTAAAGATTCACAAGTATAGTATACCTGCTCTGAGAAACATCATAGATCTGGCCTTTGATCGCCATGAGAAGGGGCTTTTTAGAATCGGAGCCATCGTACAGCTTAAGCTCTTCCTCGGTGATCTCTCCGAGCTGAACCGGCGGTGGAAGAGGCTCAGATTCCGGCTGTACCTCCAAAGAACGAGGTCGGTGAACTTCGGGAGTGACGAAAAAACCGGAGACGACTTGATAAACGGCGAAAGCGAGAGCAAGTACGGTGAAAAACGCGGCCGGAGAAAGTCCAGTGTAAGCTGTGATGGTTTCCTTGAGCGTTTCCCATACTTGGAGAACCATGATTGAGCAATCGAGAAGAGAGAAGAGAGAAAGAGATAGAATCGGTGGGTCACTGGTCAGAGCCGAATCCTTCAGTAAACGTTTGATATTTGTGTGTTTTTAATTTTTAGATTTTTTAATTTATTTTGCAATAGACAATTAAACATACAGTATATATATTGAATTTGGTAGAAAATAAAAATAAATGGTCAAATACGCAACAGGAATTCTAAACGTTTTTTTTTTTTAATAGAGTCGTCGTTGATAAAGGACCGTTGATGTTCAAAGACGAACCATTAAAAAACTTTCTAGACGTACTTATTTATTTATTTTTGACATCAACGTACTTCCTAAATCTGAATAATACAAATTCCTAAACGTTTTTAAGAATATCTGGGTTACACACCTAACTAGTGGTGGCTGAGTTCAATAAAACGGTGTCGTTAACGCCGTTGAAGAAACGTGGTAGGTAAGAGCTAGATGATTGCAAGATAAATGTGACTAAATATTACTCTAACTATTTTTTTTTGAAAGGACTATATTACTCCATCTTTTAGATGACATTATTTTGTTAGAGACCAGTTAAGTTATTTCTCAATTTTGTTTGTGATGAAAAATGAAATGCATGTAACATGCATGCCGCTCCAGCTCTTGTGATGTTTGCATATTTTCTCGCAAAAATTAGTATGAATTTGTTGTATAGATAGGATATTTTTTATTTTAAAAATCGTTTTTATTTTTATTTAGAAAAACACTTTGAAATTTGACTAGCTATTGTGCTCTGATTAAATCATCATTTCAAGTTTTCTTCAAAACTTATTTTGCTCTTTACTAACAAACAATAGTTCCAAAAACTATGGACAAAGACAAACAAAAGTATTGTAATATTTCAAGTTTATTGTTTTATTTTCCTACTGGTGTCAAAGTTGGTGATCAAGAGTTGATCACTACGTACAAACATTGGCATCGCCTACAGATATATATACACACAATAGGTTCAAATCAAAACAACCCAAAAAAAACAAACACAACTCAAACAGTAAAGATGAACAAGAAGAAGTTATGTCTTCACAGAGAAAAATCACAAAAACATCAAAGATGAAGAGACTTCACTTCATCAACCTTCCACTCTCCTTCCTCGTACTTATACCATCTCACTATCCCTTCATCGTTCTCAGTCCTCTGACACATAACACAAGTCTTGTGCTCCATGCAAGTCATGAACTTCTTCAGCCTCGCTGTTTTCTCCATTATCGTCTTATCGAGCTCTCTAACAATCACCTTCTGCTGCGGTTGCCAACCGCTGTACTCCACGAGGTGAGAGTGCGATATGTTCAGCACTTCGAGGCTCGGTAATCCATCAAGGACTTTTATGAGCGCTTCCCGCTTTATCGCCGAGCATCTAAGGCTAAGGACTTTGAGGTTTGGGAGGCACATGATGAGCGTGTTTGCAAAGAAGACCTCGAATGGACCCATGATCTTGAGCTCTTTGAAATTCTTGCAGTTCTTGGCGATTTCTGTTAAGAGATAAGGCGGGTTTGCGATGCTAGGCATTGTTAGTGACTCAAGATCTTTCCAGATTCTTATCGCTTTGCATATACCGGTCTTCTTTATTCTGTTCCAAGCCGGAAGGACGATCCGTCTCAATCCTGGACACCTGCAAATATTTAGTACAACAAATTTTCAAATATTTAGCATATAGAAGACCAGACGCAGTTGTAATTCAGTAATTTCGACTAAGAGTGGGCATATAAACTGAACCAAACAAAACACTGAACCAAAATTTAGTCTAAAAACGTAGTGAATTTTTTATAACCAAACTAAACCAAAACCAAAACCAAACTAAACCAAAATTCTGTACTACCAACCGTTGTAACAGAAAATAGAAGTTTGGCCAGAGTTAACGGCTTTGGTAGAACAATTTGGAAGGCAAATTAGGGGAAGAGAAAAAAAAAAGACATACCTCTCTGCGGTGTAAGTAAGCTGATCATCACTGAGAAACAAGTTGAAATGGAAAATCAAGGTCCTCGTGTTTCCTCCGCTAAGACTCATGGAGAGTTTCAGGATGCGGGTGAGGGCCTCATCAGAACGGCGTTCAACATAGACATAAGGCTCCAAGGGGATTTTGATGAAACCAGATCTCATGTGAGACAAATCAAGCGTCTTCCACAGAATCGGATCGCAACAAGCCGCTCTCCATCCTCTACAAACATGAGCTAATCCCGACGTCAACTCAAAGACGCTAAATTTCTGGAAAATTCTCACTAAGATGTCAGTGTCCAAGTCTTCCCATCTCCTCATCCGACGACTCTCATACTCTTCTTCCATTCTTGCTGTGCCCTATGCAAGCAGAAGAAACGTTAAATCAACAAACGTTCAAATCCTTCAGAAGAATTCCAATGGTTTCTGGAGAGCTAATTAAATAGGAGAATCAAACAACTTTTAATAATAGGAAAACGCCTCTTCAGTTCTCTTATTCTCCCATAAATATGAGATTCTAATCAATCAATCCTCTACGAATCTTTCAAATTCCAAGATTTCATCAAAGGATTTTGATTGCTACCAATCAATGTTTTACTAGTGCTATATATAAGAGTCTCACAACCAAAACATAATCTCTATTATATAAATAAAAACGTAAAAGCAAACACACCTAAGGAAAAGGAAATAGAGGAATAGAAAATCTGAAATCCTAGACAATATCCTTATAGTATTAGGAATCCTAAAACTGATGTAAATCAGAAAATGAATCATAGTTAAACAAGAAATTGAAATCAAAAGATGAAACCAATACACAGTAGAATTATGCAAAGACATAAAAGATCCCATTTGAGAGACTAAGTCAGAGTCTCAAACTCAAAAGAAGAAATTGAAGATCAACCATTAAAAAATCAGAATTACAAGTAAAGACAGAGAATTTGACACAACCAGAGGACTAAGATCGTAAAACTCAGTAGGAGAAAGAATTACGCGAAATCGTATGTAAAGGAACCGAATTTCGAAAATCGAGAGGACTAAGATCGTAAACCCCCAAAAGTCTAGAGAAAAATCGATCTGATCTCTTGACATTCCCAAATCAGTCGAATTGAAAACGTATAACGACACATAGATCTCGAATCGTCATTTCTCAATTCACAATTCGAACAAGAAACAAAACGAAACACAGATAGGAACTAGATCAAGAACAAGAAGCTTGAAAGACGCGAAGGGGCACTAAGAGATCAAGAACCTTTTAGGAAGAGCAAATCGTTTAGCGACGAAGACACCGTTACAATCTGTCTCTAGCCAATGAAAGTGGATATATGAAAACATTTGATAAATCGGTTTTATTTGGTTTAATATATGTTCATTGAATCTTGATTTTTGGTTTGATAAGTGTATTCGGACAAAACCGGTCTCAGCACAATCCAAAGACTTAAAGAGCCTCCTTATCTTTGGGACCAAGATTCTCACTTAGGTTGACTCACAATAAAGTAATTAAATCTGACGGTGTAAAATTCTCTGGCTAATCTAACGGCTGATATGTAATTTTGGTAGGTGAGTGTTCACAATCTATGAAGGGCGGCGATGCGAGAAAGAGAGAGAATAGTGTAATCTCTTTGTTTCTTCTTCGCTTCCTATCTCTTTCCCCAGACGGGCCGACCATTAAAAGCACTCTCTCTCGCTTTCTAGCACATCTCCATCTAAAGGCTTCGACGGTAATAAAACCCTTTTGTTTGCTACACACTCTCTTTCTCAATTCTTTTTCTTTTGTTGTTGTGGTTTTGTGTTTCACTGAAGAAGCTTTTAGGTTTGTGTTTCTCAGTTGTGTGAGCTTTTAAAGTGAAGTTTTCTATTTTTCATGGCGTTTAGTTTCGTTTTCTTTTGGTGGTTTCTTTTTGAGTTTGAGGAAATCTGGGTACTCTTTTCATTTGGTTGTATTGATTTGCAAAAATGCTTACTTTGAGATTAGGGTTGTGTATCCGCGTATCGATGTGTTTAAAGATGAATGCTTGTTTGCTTCGTAGTCAAAAAGACTTATCATTTGGGTTACTTAAGCTTCGTGACCCTGTTTTGCTCTTCGTTGGTGAATTGAAATGTTGTATTTCACTTCCCAAAGTTGGTGTCTTTTCTCGTTCTCTGTTTTGGTTAGAGAGGATCTAAGTATCAGTATTTGGCATCTGTTACATTTGCGGCATTGCCTGTACACACATCTTTCCGATTGCATGTAGCTTTGTCTTTGTATGATGTTTGTGTATTCTAATCATCTTCGCACTGAATTAAAAAGCCCAAACTTTATCTCTATGTTTTCTTGTATTTTGGTTTAAGCCAATGTAGTGCTACAACTTACGTTTTACCATTACCTATTGCAGCCTCCAACGCTGCATTATGGCTAGGTTGGTAGCTCATTTTACAGCTCCTGTATTTGGTCCTGGAAGGAATGTGCAGTCCAAAGAATACAGAAAACCAAGAGGGTGTGTGAAGATGATGTACAGTTTACAAGCACCTGGTTTGAGAATTCAGAGCTTCTCAGGGTTAAGGGCTTCTAATGCACTGGATTTTATGGCAATGCCTGGTCAAGATTTCCTTTTTAAGGTTAACCTTTCAATCTCATCCCGGAAAGGAAGAGCTAGCCGATGTGTAACAAAGGCCATGTTTGAGAGGTTTACTGAGAAAGCAATTAAGGTCATAATGCTGGCTCAAGAGGAAGCTCGGAGACTTGGCCATAACTTTGTTGGGACTGAGCAAATACTGTTGGGTCTAATTGGGGAAGGGACTGGGATAGCTGCAAAGGTTCTTAAATCCATGGGGATCAATCTTAAAGATTCTCGTGTAGAGGTTGAAAAGATCATTGGAAGAGGCAGTGGATTTGTGGCTGTGGAGATCCCATTTACTCCTCGTGCAAAGCGTGTCCTGGAGTTGTCACTAGAGGAAGCTCGACAACTCGGTAAGGACCTGTTGCTATGTATTAATATTAGGCTTGGAGCTTGTTATGTGTTGTGCAGTACTTAAGCTTTCTTGCCTGATGAAACTAACCGTTTCTTATTGATTACGGAACTTTTGTTATTTTGAATTCTAGGGCATAACTACATTGGTTCAGAGCACCTTTTGCTTGGTCTTCTTCGTGAAGGGGAAGGTGTGGCAGCTCGTGTCTTGGAGAATTTGGGTGCAGATCCTAGTAATATCCGGACGCAGGTAAATGCACCAAATCTGGATTCTAACAATCACGTTATGTCTTAGTAAGCCATTTCTTGAAAACATTTTGAGTATATGTATAACATTTTTCAGGTTATACGTATGGTTGGGGAAAACAATGAAGTCACAGCAAGCGTTGGTGGAGGAAGCAGCGGAAACAGCAAAATGCCAACACTTGAAGAGTATGGGACTAACTTAACTAAACTAGCAGAGGAGGTAATTAAACTGCTTACTCATCTAAAGTGTCATGTTAATGCATTGACGGTTTCAGCGGAAAGTTGAGTTTTTACATTCTGTTGCAGGGTAAACTGGATCCGGTTGTTGGAAGGCAGCCACAGATCGAACGAGTGGTCCAGATCTTGGCTCGAAGAACCAAGAACAACCCGTGTCTAATTGGAGAACCTGGAGTTGGTAAGACCGCAATAGCTGAAGGACTCGCACAGCGAATCGCTAGTGGTGATGTTCCTGAAACAATTGAGGGGAAGACGGTAAATATTCTCCCATTGGATCATTTCTAATGAGTTTAAAACGCTGAGAAGAGTGCAAAATATATGTTTTAAGTATTTACTCTTACATTTTATTGTCAGGTTATAACCCTTGATATGGGTCTTCTAGTGGCTGGGACAAAATATCGTGGAGAATTTGAGGAAAGATTGAAGAAGCTTATGGAGGAAATCAGGCAAAGTGATGACATAATTCTGTTTATTGATGAAGTGCACACGCTGATCGGTGCAGGAGCCGCTGAAGGTGCGATCGATGCTGCTAACATCTTAAAGCCAGCTCTTGCAAGAGGTGAATTGCAGGTAAATTTTCTCATTCTTTTTATCGGTCTAATGATGTCAAAATGTCAATGAATAGAACTGGAAACTCAAGTTTTACGAAATGTTTTTTTCTTTACGATTGTAGTGTATTGGTGCAACAACATTGGATGAGTACAGGAAGCACATTGAGAAAGATCCTGCATTGGAGAGACGGTTCCAGCCTGTGAAGGTACCTGAACCAACTGTAGAGGAAGCTATTCAGATCTTGCACGGTCTGCGTGAGCGATATGAGATTCACCACAAGCTTCGGTACACCGACGAGGCCTTGGTTGCTGCTGCACAGTTGTCGCATCAGTACATCAGGTTTCTTTTTTAAAAAAATTTCAGTCTTTTCACCAAGACAGAATATTGTGACTGTGTCTGATACAAATTGCAGCATTATCTCAACCAAGCTTCTTCTCTTGAATGAACAGTGATCGGTTTCTTCCTGACAAAGCGATTGACTTGATTGATGAAGCTGGGTCTCGGGTTCGGCTACGCCATGCTCAGGTTCATATTTTCATGTTTCTCGCATTAGCAAAAAATCTATGTTGTATATCTACTTGAGCTGATTCAGAGAAAGTTTTTTTGTTTTAGGTTCCTGAGGAAGCTAGAGAGCTTGAAAGGCAACTCAGGCAGATCACTAAGGAAAAGAATGAAGCTGTGCGAGGCCAAGACTTCGAGAAGGTACTAAGAGAGTTTTTCGTACTGCTATAAACCCAAGAGTAATATTTACAGTTCCCTGAGTTGTTCTTCGATAGGCTGGATCTCATCGCGACCGTGAAATAGAGCTCAGGGCCGAGATAGCTGCTGTTTTAGCCAAAGGCAAAGAAGTGAGCAAAGCCGAGACTGAAGCCGAGGAAGGAGGACCTACTGTCACGGAATCCGACATTCAACACATTGTCGCCACCTGGACCGGAATCCCGGTAGAGAAAGTTTCGTCTGATGAATCTAGCCGTCTTCTCAAAATGGAGCAGACCCTTCACACAAGAGTCATTGGCCAAGACGAAGCCGTCAAAGCCATCAGCCGGGCAATCCGCCGTGCCCGTGTTGGACTTAAGAACCCGAACCGTCCTATCGCCAGTTTCATCTTCTCTGGTCCAACCGGTGTGGGGAAATCAGAGCTTGCCAAGGCATTGGCTGCTTACTACTTCGGTTCAGAAGAAGCAATGATCCGTCTCGACATGAGTGAGTTCATGGAACGACACACAGTTTCAAAACTCATTGGTTCACCTCCTGGTTATGTAGGATACACAGAAGGAGGTCAGTTAACCGAGGCGGTTCGACGCAGGCCCTACACGCTGGTGCTCTTTGATGAAATCGAAAAAGCCCATCCTGATGTTTTCAACATGATGCTTCAGATCCTAGAAGATGGGAGACTAACTGACAGCAAAGGAAGAACCGTCGATTTCAAGAACACGCTTCTGATCATGACTTCAAATGTAGGAAGCAGCGTGATCGAAAAAGGAGGTAGAAGAATTGGGTTTGATCTTGACCACGACGAGAAAGACAGCAGCTACAACAGAATCAAGAGCTTAGTGACTGAGGAACTAAAACAGTATTTCAGACCGGAGTTCCTGAACAGGTTAGATGAGATGATTGTTTTCAGACAGTTGACGAAGCTGGAAGTCAAGGAAATTGCTGATATAATGCTTAAAGAAGTGGTGGCGAGGCTTGAAGACAAAGAGATTGAGCTTCAGGTGACTGAGAGGTTTAAAGAGAGAGTGGTGGATGAAGGTTTCGACCCGAGTTATGGTGCGAGGCCGCTTAGACGAGCGATTATGAGGCTTTTGGAGGATAGTATGGCGGAAAAGATGCTTTCAAGGGACATTAAAGAAGGAGATTCTGTGATTGTTGATGTTGATGCCGAAGGAAGTGTGGTTGTGTTGAATGGTAACAATGGACGTGCTGGTGGTTTTGTTGCTGAAGAAGCCATGGAAGATCCAATTCCAGTGTTGTAGAAGGAAATAAGAGTCATTTTAGAGATTTTGTTTCCCCTTTTTTAAGTTATTGAATTCAGTCTCATTTGATTCGTTTCTGTATTTTAATTGTTTCTGGACATTTGATTTCCAGGGAACCATGGAGAATTTCCCACACAAAAAAAGGGATTTTATTAGAGTTGAATCGAGTTATCAGTGTCAAATTAGTATCTTAGTCATAAGCTCTCAGGTTTCATTTCTATCAGAATTGCGAAACATGGTTTTCTAATTCTTGTGTCATACCAAAACTTGTTGGACTTAAATTGTGTAATAAGAATACCAAACCTTACAAACTCGAGTGTGAAAAGGAAAAAAAAACAACAACGGCAGACAGATTCTTCGTGAAACTTACATGAAGAGAAAAAATATACAAAAGGAAAATTTCTTTAACCAAAGAGAAGAAGAAACAGCAAATTATAAGAGGAAGAGACTTTACTATGAATCAGCATCTAGATCGTGATTCGAGGAAGTAGGCGATGGAAGCTGATCAATTTCTTTTCGAGAAGCTTCCCATAACTGTTGCTCTATTCCCAGTTTCCTTAGCTCTATCAAACCTCTTTCCACTGAAGACATGCACAATGGGAAGCTTTAGTTTATCATATCATTACGAATATACTCTTCGCTAAGGCTGCTAAAACAAAATAGCCAGGTCTGATTTTACCATCCAAAGCATCATGGGAAGTCGTCGGAGATTTCCCGCTGCTACGGCTGATCCACAGCTGGACACGTTCCTCTGCAATGTCTTCTTCCACACAGTGTAACTTAGCTCTGCCCCAGAAGTACATCAGCCATGCCTGCATTATGTAATTGTAGGAATCAAGACGATATAGTGATTCAAATTGATAAGCAAAGAATGTTTGGACCAATAAGTTCTAGACACGTTCCAATTGATGTATTGATGTGGTTACAGATATTATCTATCTATGTGATGATGATATACAACATGGATAATCTGTAGTCCATCAAAAATCAAGAGAATATGATGAAAGATTTAGGCTTCTAGCTTGACAGCGTAAAATCATGACGAGCGTTACTACCTGCTTAAAGGTAACATCTTCTTGTTCCGCTTCACCCAGTTCTGCATTTAAAGCAATGTTAGAACATCGTAAAAAGTTTTCATGATATGGTTGATTATGTCTACATATGATGATTTTACTTGTAAGGTACAGATAAAAATTAGAAACCACAGAAAAGCCTTTCAGGTAGGCAACATCGATGGTTTTATCTCTAAACCAGTCAACAGTTATCACTTATCAGGTTTTTTAATTTCAACTACTTTCTCTACAAAACTAACAACTCATGCACTATGTCAAAGACCAAGTGGATGTGGCTATACTAGGTGCAGCCATGCCACAACATCCAACATGTTGAAGGTTTGACCCCAAGAACCTCTACGTTAGGGTGGAAAACAAAGAGTAGAAAAAGAAAGAACAGACCTCTCTCTTAGGATTAGAGAGACTTTTCCCTTACCATATGCATCTATAAATCTGGCTTCTCCATGACCTTTGGAGTCTGTAAGAAAACGAGAAAACAAAAGATTAAAAATTTGCTTTTAGTTTATGCCTTCTTATGAAGAGCTTGTAAGTGTGAAGTATCTAAACAGAAGAAAAAAATGCTCATCCATCTTTTAAACATTTTAAGAATAGAAGCAAAAGTAGCAAAAAGCATATATTTGTTAATTGTGCATTTGCTGGTGTTATAGCTCACAAATAAATACATACCAGAAACAGTTTGACGAACCAAACTCAGTTTTCTCTGCTGGGCAAATGCAAGCACAACAGCATCCTCAACCTGGATTTCAAAAGAGAGAAGAAGATTTTAAAATGATTCTCCTTGGTGAAAACTCTTGTAGGTAACTCAGAAAGAATAGTGGACACCTTTAATGATGCTAGCTCTCTCAACCCCATCTCCACTGAAAGCATACTTTCAATATTTCCTTCTCCAGTTAGATCACTCAAATCTCTAGCAGCCTTACTCCGATCATTTCCACCTGCGTTATTGCATATGCTGGTAAATAAATGAGATTTGCAAACAAACAGTAAGTAAGGAAATCTTTAACATTTTAAACTATAGCAGATATTAGACGAGCCTTTATCCCAGGATAACTCCTTGGCCTTCTGTGCTGCAGAGGTGACGAGCTCAAATGGAAGAGGAGCCAACGCTGACCAGTGCTCATGCCTAGATGCTGCTATATCCGCACAAATGCCTACAGAAGAACACCATAGGAAAAAGCAGTTATCTATGAAGTTGATGAAAGTATGTTCATTGAATTACTATTGGAGGAAAAGAAAAGTGTATCATGAGAATATTTTTTAGTTTCAGAATATAAACTATTTTGTTTACGAATGGATGAATCACCTACCATGTTGCACAGCCAAACCCCAATACCGGGCAAGCCAGCATCTCTTGAGGACTACTTCTTCCTACATGATTTAATAATTTCATAAACTCAAGAGACTTAAAAATAATTAGTAGATGACAAGATTCAAGCTTTATCGACAAACCATTTCGTCCTGTGTCAAAATCATCCTTTGAGTCATTGTGCGAAGAGACTTCGCTTCAGACTCTGCTTCTTCAAGCCGTTCTGCAGCAGTTATAGTCTCATCTTTCAAGCTCTGAACATAGCAGGGAAAAGTAAGACATGGTTTCACTATGCAAATAAAAGTGGTACATCGATTGCAAACCAATATATCGTGTACCTTACCTCAAGTTCTGAACGTAGGGAAACAATTTCCTCATCCTTTCCACTCTTTTTCTGCTTAGCAGCATTTAGAGCAGCCTGTAACAGGTACAATGTTTCTGCGTAGCTTAAATTGTATGTTTTACATAAAGTGTACATCCATGCCTTTGATATGGGATCAGAATGATGGAGAAAGAAAATCGAAAAAAGAGAAAACTAAATCTGAGAGGAAAATAGAGTGAAGGTACGTTATTCTTGTTCACACTAACCTCTCTTTGACGCAATGCTGCTTCCTTCCTATACAAAGACACAATTCAGCATGAGCGATCATAACTAGCACCCATTATTCGAGAAAAGAGAAAAACAAAGAGAAGCAAAAGACGGCACAGGCTCCCACCTGCTTAACAATTTTGCCTCCAGAGACACTCCTTCTCCAAGTGAGGCAACCTTTTGGGAAAACAAAACAAAACAAATGAAACCTTATACAAACACCAACACTTAAATACATGTGAGTCGAAATAAAATTTAAATAAACAGGCAAATCATTAAATCTGCATGTCCTAGACACATAAGAATATAATCAGTTCATTTGTATATGTTTTGACCTAAAAATAGTCTGCATTGCCACCTGGATTCTCACTAAACCTGCTTATACTGAATATTTGTATATGTTTTGAACTCGATTGAGGTGGAGATGCTCTGACAGAATGGTACATAATCACATTCTCACACTAAAAAATAAACTAAAGATGCAGAAAAAGCTTCAAGGCAAGAGACTGCTTTAACAACGTAATGGTGGTGGACTTGAGTTTCATAAATATTGTCAACAAGAAGATGTAAACAAGTGGATAATATTTTCCCACAAAATTTCTAGAAGCAACATCAGTAAAAAAAAAAAGAAAATTTGAAGAAGACTGGTTCAAAAACCTGTTTTTCGAGCTCCTTAGCCCTGGCTTCTGCTTCCACTCTTTTTTCTTCCGCACGACGAAGCTGTAATCAATAATATATGTTATGCATAACGAAGGTGAACTGCTTTATTATTTTAAATACGTTTCCATGAAAGACATCGAACCTTCTCCAGTACAGTCTCATTCTCCTCTTGTAGCATATCCAGCTGCAGTTAAAATTAAATCAGCCTCAAGTAAGATTTTCTGACTCACACAAATTCTGATTTGACTAAAATTTCCAATATATGAATACAAGGTAACTTGACCAGATACCCCAAAAGTCTAAAAGCAAACAATCACATACTTCATCACGAAGAGCTGAAGCTTCCCGCTGATCACCCTTTTCTTTTGAATTTACTGATGGTACATCAGCAAAAAACCTAAAACATTAAATATAACCAAAATCAAACGCAAGCAACACAACCAAAACCAGAGGCTATTACTATCTCTTTGACCAAGAAAACCATTCACTTCCCATTTCTCATGAACCTTTATAGCAAGCTCTATTATTAGACTTTGATGACAGATATTTAGTCAATGAAAAAGTACATATTATACACCAACTCCAAAGACTAAACAAACTGGTTTGACATATTCCACTAAGCCACATGATCCCTTGACTACAAAGATTTGAGAACTATAACAACAAACACAAATGTTAAGAACTTCAAAATGAAAAAGCAAAAACGTTTTCACCTTTTATCTCTGCTCCTAGTTGGAGGATCAAGCGGAGGAATAGAAACAGGAGTTTTCACCGACACCCTACTTGGGGGCATTAGATTAGGAGTCGGAGTCGTGGATCTAGCAGACATTGACGGCCTTCCGGCCGAAGCAGAACGCACCGAAGGCACTTGCTCGGTGAAGTTCCTGCCTAACTAATCAAAGCATAAAAAAGAGAGACCAATTAGCCCTAAAGAACCAAATTCACCACAGCTACAACCAAGCCCAGAAAACAATAAGTCCATAGTATAATCAAATCAAGCTGATCTGAGCTAATTCTATAAGCTAGAAGACGGAATTCACCGCAGGCGACGGCGATCTAGTTCGGGGAGCAAAGGAAACAGCCGGCAAATTACTGTTTCCGTTGCTACTATTGCTTCCAGTGGAGGAAAGAGAAGAAGGTGCATGACGAGCAGGTTTCAGTGAAGGAGATGCGAATCTGAGACTTAGATCTTCATCCTCATCTTCATCATCTTCGTCTCCGTTGTCTTTGTTTTGCAAGGCCATGACCTTAGCCAATCGCTGTGCCGCCGCTTTGGCAGCTACGTTCTGAGTCCGTTTGACGGTGGAGAAACCTCCGATACCTCCGAGCTGCTTCCGGTGAGCAGGAGACATCGCCGGCGATGTAGCCTCCGTACTGTTCGATGATTCGCTCCACTGGCGACCATACACTGGGCTAGCCGCCCTCCTTCGATCCATCTGAGCGTTTGTGAAGTTACTGGATGGTTGGATGCAATCGTAGTATTAAGCGAGCAAAAAGAAGGTGAACCGGAGAAAAAGGATTTTCTCGGGAAAAAAGCTAGATTTTCTCGAGAAAACGGAAGGGAAAAAAAAAACGTTCGGTGAGATTTGGAGAAAAGTGTTGAAGAAATAATATTGACGTCAAAACGACACCGTTAGCTACGGAGAAGAGAAACACACATGCGAGCCTCGCGGGAGAACAGATGACCTGTCCACCGTGGCCATTGGACCCAGCAGTCAAATGCTAATGGTATTTTTTTTTTTTGTTTAAATAAATTTAAAATTTATTCTCTATGTATTAATTTGAATTCAAAGGCAAGTTAAGAAATGATAAAATCTTTAATCCTTTCAACTTAATCTGCGTACCAATTTTTTATGTTGTATTAAAATCATACTATTACCAGGACATGTGATAATTATGGAGGTTGAATGAAAATCCTTTGTTGACACGCAAAGAGTCGTGACAAAGCCAATATTCGACTGTTGGACGTCAGCAAGTCAATGTAAAAGATGCAAATAGTGAGGGGTATATATGACATTTCATGAGGAAACTCAGTACCTATAAAATAAAAACGTCGAATTCGATTCCAGCAAAATTTAGCCTGAGATTTTTCTCACATTTAGTAGAAAAGTCAAAACCAACTCAAGAATTTGAACTTTTTCTCTTTTTCTTTTTGGCTCCGGAAATGTCTGAGTCCAGCAACTCAAGCAGATCGCTGATCCCGAGCTTCCTCTACTCTTCCGATCATCTTCTGTTTCAGTCGCCGGAGCCAGCTACGACGACCATGACTCGGCTCAAACCACTACCGTTGGTTTCTCCGACTTCTTCAGTCTCATCTAACGGTCCTAGTTTCGTGATTGCAGCGCCAAACGAGAAAGTAGAATTGTACTCGCCGGCGTATTTCGCAGCGTGTACAGTCGGCGGGATGCTGAGCTGTGGCCTCACCCACACGGCGGTTACGCCACTCGATGTCATCAAATGCAATATGCAGGTGAAGTTCCAAACCAACTATTCGTGATTAAATATGTGTCACTTGTCTCATGATTAAATTATTAGCGAGGAAAAACTTCAATTATTAGCAATTTTTATGGCTTAAGAGTTTAAATGGTAAAGAATACTTTTGTTCAATTTTTCCTTTAGCTTTTTTTCTTTTTTTTTTTTAAAAAAAAAACTTTTTTCTTTAGTTTTGTTACTAAAAATGTTCATTTCATCCTGTCATTCTCCTGAAATATGGTAGAACCACAAAAAATAAAATATATAAAAAATTTGTTTTAACATTTCACTTTTTTCGCCGGATTGGATTGCATGAATTCTTTTACCATCATGTTTTTCGATTATTAATTAAAACGGTGAAAAAAATACAGAAATGCAATTATTCTGTGATTTACTAATCTGAATTTATATACTTTTGTTCGGTTATTTTTCTTCTTTTATGGATTACTCAATTTAGTAAAGTTTTGTTGATTCCATTTTTTCGTTATACTTGGTACCTGCTGTCAACTTTTGAGTTTCTTGTTCTATACGGCATCGACTCGTCAACGCCATCGGAGACTTTTCAAACACATGCATGATTTGATGCGCACTCGGAGAGAACCTGACCTCAATTTGATAGGCAAAAAAAAGATTGATCCTCAGCGAATTTTCACAAATAAACCCCTTAATTTTGTTGTTAATTCAGATTGATCCATCGAAGTACAAGAACATAACTTCTGCTTTCAAGACAACAATCAAAGAACAAGGGCTCAAGGGTTTCACCAGAGGCTGGTCACCGACGCTTATCGGGTACAGTGCCCAGGGAGCTTTTAAATACGGTCTCTATGAGTACTCCAAGAAATACTACTCAGACATTGTTGGACCAGAATACGCAGCCAAATACAAGACCTTGATTTACCTCGCTGGCTCTGCCTCTGCGGAAATCGTCGCTGATGTGGCTCTCTGTCCCATGGAAGCTGTCAAAGTCAGGGTCCAGACTCAGCCTGGTTTCGCCCGCGGTTTATCTGATGGTTTACCAAAGATCATCAGATCCCAAGGCTTTCGCGGGTTATACAAAGGACTTGTTCCTCTATGGGGACGCCAGATTCCATGTAAAGTCTCTATACTTGAGAAAATGTATAGTGTCATTAAGATGATGATTCAGTAAAAATAAAAAATTGGGGTTTTGCAGATACGATGATGAAGTTTGCTACTTTTGAAAACACTGTGGAGCTCATATACAAGAAAGTGATGCCTACCCCAAAAGAGGAGTGCTCGAAGCCAGTTCAGCTTGGGGTTAGCTTTGCAGGTGGATACATTGCTGGAATTTTCTGCGCCGTCATCTCGCATCCTGCAGATAACTTAGTCTCTTTCCTCAATAACGCTAAAGGAGCAACCGTTGCTGATGTAAGTAAAAAACTTCATACAAAACCATACTCCTCACAAGAACATAAAACAGCTCAGAGTCGTCCACTGACTTGGTTTTGATTCTTTGACATGTTACAGGCAGTAAAGAGGCTAGGATTATGGGGTATGTTTACCCGTGGCCTTCCTCTTCGTATTTTCATGATAGGAACACTCACTGGAGCGCAATGGGTTATCTATGATGCTGTCAAAGTTTTAGCTGGATTGTAAGTTTTGCTTGCCTGTACTTAGAGATATTCTCATCAATACTCAAATCATTTATAACCAACATTAACAAAAAAAAATTTCTCATTTTCTTAGGCCAACCACTGGTGGTGCGTCTCCAGCTACTGCACTTGCTCCAACTGTAAGTGTATAAAATTACAAGGACATTCCTCGCAAAGCCATCAAACTAAAGCAATAAAAGGGAAACAAAACGCCCAATTATTATTCTTATATTGTTTCTATCTTTGTAATAGTACAAAAATGGTGTTCAGTACATCTAGCTATTATGTTCTACATACCAAAGTCATTGAAGATATACTTTTGCCTTGTACCGTATCTCTTTTTTAAACCCAACCAATCTAAGAGGGGCTACAGCTCTTGAGATGGGTTTAATGGAAAAACTGTGTCAAAAACAACCCTAGCAAATACGTGTCTAACTTCGGGAAGGTTTCCTGAAGATAATGAGGTATAATCAATACTACTGTCTTGCTTAGGCACAAATCCCTTCTGCCCATTTTCTTTCACACACTCGAATATTCTTCTTGCATCTAGGTACAATTGTAATGGTATGAAAACCTGTAAAAAAGCCAACGATAGGAGAAAATTAGGACAACAGCTAAACCGAGGAAATCTTGCTTCTAATTTTCAGCCAGAAGCATTCTCCGGAGAAGAATCTGCATTTGCATTTGTATAACTAAAACTTCGTTATATGAAGCTAAGAAAAGTAGGAGTGCTTACCATATCGGAATATGGAGCCTCAGGGTACGCTGCCATAGCCTTAGAAATAAACCTCCCATCAGTCATCTGTCCCAAGGATTTTTTTATAGACGAATCAAGATCCATGACTTCATTCAATAAGGTTTGGGAGTCCAGTTCCTCTGGTTCCAGTAGCTCGAAGAAGTTTCTATTATGTGGCTTTGTGACTTTCCTGGTGATTTTTATAGCTTCTACAACATCTCCACCATTGTGGATAGCAAGGCTGAACGCGGCTACCACTGAAGGGTATCGAGGTTGATCAGCAAGCGCTTTGTGAAGAGCCAAGATTGCTAACCTGAAAATTCCAGACACAATTGGGTATTACAATGTTTCCAACTGTATATTATAAGGATGGTCCCTACAGGTTATTAATAGACAAAGAACGTACCATAAGCTGCTGTGGCAAGGTCTATCAGGAGCCAACAATCTATCCAAATTGCCAAAGAGTGACTGCATGGTGAAATGTTAATTATAAGTTCTCTACTCGATATATTAAGCAATAGACACTTCTCTGATGAATATTGCAAAATGTGCATCTAGATATTACCAAAAGCATGTTAGTCCTTTTGTCGCGTCTCTTAAAGCCACTGCGAACAAAATATGCTGCCTGTGAATATTGAAGTTAGATAGACGCAAAGATACTATAAAGACACAATAAGAGACTACTGAAATCACTTACCTGAATTGGTAAAAGAATTTCTAGAATCCCAAATTTCCACAACAATCTTAAAGAAGCTTCTGCTGATCCATATGCTAACATGTAATTCATTTCCATCAATATTCTTCCCTACACATTTAACACAAAATCATTCGTGAACAAGATGTTGTAATACAAATGTGACGAAGATATTTCTTTGTGGAGTGGGGCAATACTGTAAGCTTACCCTGTGAAGTCTTTGTACTAGGAAGGAAAGGTTCTTTAAGAAATGAGCTGTTTCTTTGGAAATTGTGAAACCTAAACGCGCAGCAATTCTTGTCCCACGAAGAATCCGAGCTGGAAATTTTATAATCAATAAGCACTGATAAGCTTCCATTATATGGACTCTTAATTGTATTCGTTCAAGAAATTTTTACGTAGACTCTATCCGAGCTGGAAATGTTACATAGATGAATTTTTATCAGGAAACTCACCACAGTCCTCTTGAAAAGATGTGCCAGCATGAAACACTGTCCTTACCTGTGAGCAAAGAACCACAATAAGAACAAAGGTATTTGTAGATAATTTCCCTGAAAAAAGGTATAACAGAATATGTTCACACCTTAGCTTTTCTAATATCTTCTATTCCCCCGAGATAGTCATATACAACTTTGGCATACGGATCAAACATCAATCTAAGATTGCAAAACAACATAAACATGTAAAGAAAAGTAATAAAAGAAACTATGGGATCTTCATAATACTTATGAGTTGGGATTCAACAGGAAATATGAAGAACCAATTCCTTTCTGTCTTTCAGAAAAAGGAAAAACAAAGGAGTGTAGGAGATCATCAAGGGACTTATAAGATACCCATTAATTGTGAAATCACGCTGCAAGCAATTATTGAAACGGATACTGTCCTCGTCATAGGAGCCATCAGAATTTTCAGAACCAGTTGTCATGTTCCTTGGAGAATTTTGTGCAGAGGTGCTAAAACTCGAAACCTACTCATAAATAATATAAAGGAATTTAAAGAGAAAGCCAACAAAAAAGACTTACGACATTTGTTCTTATTTGCATTTGCTATGCTTATAATGGTATTAAAAAGAAAATCCTTGACAAGAAAAAACAAACCTCTATAATATCATTCCCAACGTGTACATGACATATAGGAAACCTTCTTCCAACAATCTCACATCTTGAAAAAGTCCGAACAACCTAAAACACATTTCCAACAAAACAAAACAAAAAAACATCTTTGAAATCAGATTAAGACGATGTTCAAAAGATGACTTTTAGCTAGATTGCAAAACGAAAATAAGACCAACCAACCTCTCTAAGTTCCGCAGAAGTAAGTATATCAAAGTCTCTTGGCGTCCGCTTCAAAATAAGATCCCGTACACAGCCTCCCACAAGGTAAACGTCATGTCCTACATATCATGGCAAAAGAAAACAAATATCAAAACCAGCAAGAGAAAGAAATTGAAGAAACATTTCCCTTTGAGATTCCATCGTTAAATTCTATCAGAAGATAAAAGCATCCACCTTTACTCTTAAGGCCATTTAGCACTAGTCGCGTGGGCTTTGAAATCATAGAACTGGTTATCCCAAGCTCGTTTGAATTCAACTTCTTCCACTCTGCTACTTTACCTTCCAATACAATTTATCCAAAACCATCAAATCAAGCCAAAGAATAACCAATAAAAATTGAAACTTGTATGTTGATGATGTTCACTCAAAAGAGTAGCAATATACAAAGAATTGAATGTTTATACAAATGTCTGTATTTACTGGAATTGAAGAATTGGGTCTGACTTGTACCATTACTAAGTAAATATACATTGTATGGGATTAAAACAAGTTAACTTACTCTTGCTCGTGTCATGATGATTACTATCCTTATCATCCACTGTCTCAATTGCAGCAGCAACAGTGTTGAACTGAACCCGTAAGCGAAACAACAAATTAAGAAACAAGAACCAAGAATTTAAATATATATATATAAACGAATATTTATAGTATAAGAGCCACCTTCGACAAACAGTAAAACAGGGGAAGAACAGGAAAATGGAATCTGCAAGCGAAACCCAGAGTTGATACTGCCATGGAAATAGGAAAGATTCACCATTTCATCATGGGCTCTTAAGCTTATCAAGCTTCTTCAATGGATTTTTTAAAAACTAGGAGCAGATACTCACAGAGATGTTAGGGTTTTGAGAATGAACGAGGAAGGGGTTTATAGCCACGTGGCCAGTTCTAATTTCAAATAAGTACGTTCCGTGACTCGATGCCGTTTACATGTCATTCACTAGAACATCTTGGCGTTCTTTGATCTTTATTTAAACTACGCAGCGTTTTGTCTCAAGGTTCAGAACGGGGACAACACGCTGTTTTTCCATTAATGTTCATCAGACTCGTAGATCGTTAACTTCGGAAGATCGAGAAATTCACATCGTCTCCTGGAAATCTCGAAGCTGAAGCTTCACTGGGGAATCGATGAAGCTCTTACATTTGATATTCTTATTAGCTTTAACTACTGGAATCTCTGCTGTTCTAATTTACATTATCGGCGTCTCGAATCTCTGTAAGTATACTCCATCGTTGTCTATAGATGCTTGTAGTGTGTATTCGTGATTTTTCTGAAGTATGGCGATGATTAATGATAAAGAAGATGATTCCGTGGATTTAGACGAGTCTAATCGGCTTAGCAATGAAGATTTAGAGGCGTTGCAGTCCTTGCAGACCGGATTCCACAAGTGCGTAGTAAGTAAATTCGATTTAGAGATCCATCAGTAACTTGGAATCACTTTCTTGATCCATTTCGAGTTAAATTTAGTTGATTAGAACTGACCCAGTTTAGTATATTGTTACTGAAATTTTTGGAATCAATATTCAAATACATATGTTTATTCTGTGATGCAAAACTCTATGTTTGTATTACATTTAATGGAAACAGCATGTATGACTAAAAGAGCTTATTTGAAATGATGCAGAGTGCAAATGGCTTGGGACTACAAGCTGCTACTGGTAGAGATTATTGTAAAGTTTCAATAAACTTCCCCAAGGACACTGTACCCAAATGGGTAAGTGCTCTCTTCTGATTATTTATTGATCTCAGTCTGATTAACTGACTTTATACGTTAGCAGAGTTAAGCTTGTCATAATCCTTGTCTTAGTGTAGCAAAATGGTGTATTGAATATGTGTACTCTTACCTTATTTTTACGTCTTGGATTATGTCCAACAACAGAAAGATCCCAAATCTGGGGAGCTTGAAGGACTGTCATATGAGTTTGACCTGTGCGAAGCAGTAGCTACATGGGAACAGGTAGGTGTTGCAGTTCTTAAAGTCTGTGTAAACTTTCTGTTCATAGAATATGGTTTAGTCTTTACAGTGATGGGTTAATTGGCGGGTTGGTTGACTAGGTCAGGAATAGCTCTACCATACTCACCAAGGAATACATTGATGCCTTACCAAATGGATGGGAAGATTATGCATGGCGCAGAATCAATAAAGGAATTCAACTGTAAGTATTCACGGACATTAGACGAGCGATAAAATGCATGATAATTGGTTATTATTATTATGTCTGTTTTTCATAGACAATATCTTAAAACTTGCTAAAATTGATGGCTCTCAGTCACAATAAAGCAAGTAGTTTGTAAACGTAGTGTAAAATGATGTGTTGTCTTGTTATTTTTTTGGCCTTAATGAAACTCCCACTCTGGTGCAGTAATCGTTGCCAGAATAAATCATTATGCATCGAGAAGCTTTCATTGGTGCTTCCTGAAACACCACCATATTTTCCCCGGCAGTTTGGGCGATGTGCTGTTATTGGTAACTCTGGTGATCTTTTAAAAACAAAGTTTGGAAAGGAGATAGATACTTATGATGCGGTTCTTAGAGAAAATGGTGCTCCAATTCAGGTCAATTATGAGTTCTTTGATCTAACTTCCAATTCTTTTGTTCCCTCTGTAGTCTCTCTTATCGTCATTCTTTTTCTTTTTGGAATATCTTCTTGCAGAATTACAAGGAATATGTGGGAGAGAAAAGTACATTTCGTCTTCTTAATCGAGGGTCAGCAAAAGCCCTTGACAAAGTCGTGGAGTTGGATGGTACTGTATGACTGTTTTCTCGTTTTTCACTCCTTGGTTATCATCGCCATTGTTTCTCTACTATTACTTATTTGTGTGTGTCGCAATTTTGAAGCTTGCAAATAGATACTTTACTCTCTCTCTCTGATCGAGTGAAATTATGCAGAAAAAAAGCAAGAGGTCCTACTAGTAAAAACAACAATTCATGATATTATGAACAAGATGATTCGGGTTTGTACCTTGCACTTATTTGTCTGATAGGTCTTGTTTGAGTATCTGTAATCTACTCTTGGTCTACAAAACTCATTTGAGGATTTTACTTTCTATGCAGGAAGTCCCAATAAAAAATCCTGTCTACCTAATGCTCGGCGCATCATTTGGCTCGGCAGCCAAAGGAACTGGGCTCAAGGCTCTCGAGTTTGCTCTCTCGACATGTGATTCAGTGGATATGTATGGTTTCACTGTGGACCCGGGTTATAAAGAGTGGTATAAAACTCTACCTTATATTTACTTTGTCTAGCTGTCTCCTTATTAAGCATGTTTATATAAACCTGTCTGTTTCATTAACCACGTTTATGTTTGACAGTAATCTCTTGTAATCTTCTTTCAGGACAAGATATTTTTCAGAATCCCGACAAGGACATACTCCTTTGCATGGTAGAGCTTACTACCAGATGATGGAATGCTTGGGTGTAAGTCTCTGGTTTCTCCTTTTTCTTCATTATCCAGTTATTGAATACAAGTTGTTAGATGCCGATAACAACTTGATTAGTTTATTAGATTTTCATCAGCCTATTATACAATTCAGAGATCCCTTCAAGCTTTTTGGTTTTAACGCTGTTCTGTGTTCTTTTATTAGCTCATTAAAATACACTCTCCCATGAGAGCTGATCCAAATCGAGTAGTAAAATGGGTTCCAAGCCGCAGTACAATTAGATCTGCAAGAATTGCAGCAGAGAAGCTCTTAAGGTAATCAATAACATCAAATTCATCTTCTTTATTTGCAAAGACTTATCACTTCTCAAAAAAAAAAAAAAAAAAAAAACACCCATTCAACGTGCAGGAGAGTTGGAGCAGGATCTGCAGACCCATTAGCTTCATGCTCGATAGTAAAAAAGAGAAACAAAAACAAGCGTCCAGTGGTCTCACACCTCAGAAAACCTGTCAGCGACCATCAAAAATTTGTGAGAAGCACAAGCATGTACCCGTTGGAGCACAGTCCAGGACATGGTCAGCTTTGCATTACACCAGCTGACTAAGAAACTACATATTTAAGATTTGATTAATCACCATACACACTAAAGCACAAAGCAGGATCAAGAGACAGACGATAGATTCATTCAAAAGCAAGTCCTGCGCAATAGGGAGTTAAAAATCATCGAGGTGACAGTTTTCTGTGTAATATGTTGAGATTAGGATTGATTCTTTTGTTATCCTGTTTTCCGAAATTTTCGTCACTAGATATATAAGTTAAATCATTAGAGGATTGAGATAGGAACTAAAAGCCAGAGATTGCTTGGTCGATATCTAATTGCAGGACTTATAAGATATATGCAAATATTTTGATGTTCTTTGTTCTCTTTTTGGCCTTTAATCCTTGTCTTAATTTTTCACTGGATACAAAACTAGATTATGCGATTAATCGAGAAATAAATAATCTTTTTACTCTTGGTAGCCAAATGAATTGCAGAATAGTGGCCCTCTCTTTTGTTTTTACTAGCTGCATGAATAGGAAAGGAATATGCAACCTGTCAATGAAATCTGCGAAGTCCTAAAAGACAAGAAAATGGGAGCTTAGAGAATTACCTCAAGGATCTTTTGAACCAAAAAAGTAGCTGAAGCAGGAAAGTTTCACAAGAGTGGTTCGAAATCCCCTCCAAATGAAGCTTCGATCAGTTAAAGCTTAAGTAAACCTCGTTTTAATACTAAATTTCATAAATGGTTTCAATATCAGAACTCATCAGTGAATTATCGACACAGACATCTCCAGATGAAACCTTGGCCAGAGAAACCGAAGCTTTTCACCTCGAGCTCCTTGTTAGGAACAGTCCTTCCGAGCAGTTGATGAACTAGATCTTCAACCTGAAACAAAAATTGCAATCATACATCAATATATCGACATAGCCATCCCCAGATTCCTGTAGAAAATATTCAAAAATCTAGTCTATCACCATGGCAATGTTGGGATAAAAGAAGGGGATAATCTTTGATCAACTTAGGGCTCATCTATAACCAAAAAGGATAACTTTGGAATAAATGAATACTGACCAAATATTCATATTACAACAGATGCATGACCGAAGAGCATCTGTCTCATCATAATTGCTTACCCAATCTCTCAGCAATGTATTTGTCAGATACCAAAACCAGTCGTCTGATTTTTCTTGCAAGGATTGAAGAGTCTCAAAGGGTCCGCTGAAGTTCCCACAAGCCAAGCTTCCATGTGATTACAAGATTTTTTTACATATCCACTGGAGTTGATGCTTCTATTCATACAGAGAAGCAAATGGCTTCCCAACAAATTCAACAAGTTTGATTTTGCCATATGGTAGACTGATCATGGGCTCAAGATGTCATCTAGAATAAAACATCGAACCAATACATTCCATGTAGCAGTACTTGGGAGAATCCCTTCACTTATCATCCTTTCAAGAAGAATAACTGCATCCTCCATACAATTAGAGCTGCATAGACCCCAAATCACGTTTGTGTATGAGATAACATCAGGCTGCCACTTTCTTCCTCCACATGAAACGTGATCCAACATCTGAACCGCCTTCTCAGCTTTGCCTTGTTTGCAATATGCTAATATTATCATATTCCTTGTTATGTCATCCGGAGATTTCCCATCGACCACCATTTTCCCTGCTAGCTGCAGAGCTATCCTGGGAAGACCTGCACTGCAGAATCCATGTAAAAGTGTGTTGTAAGTCGATGAGCTCCACTCCACACCTCTCATGGAGATCTCTCGGGTAAGACCATAAGCTTCTTCTATTCGGTTTGTTTTTGCGAGCCCATCCAATAGCTCGTTGTATGTTACAATGTTGGGAGGACACCCGTATTGCTGCTCCATTTTTCTGAACACTTTCTCTGCCCAGTCAAGCCTCCCTGCATCGCATAAACCTTTGATAAATGCGTTAAACGTCGGCACAGAAGGAGCACAATTTTGTTTGGACATAATCTCTATAAGAGATTCAGCTTCATTGAATTTGGAGTGTCTACAAAGAGCTTGCACCATGCTTGTATACACCACAACATTTGGGCAGCATCCATTAGTTAGCATCTTATTCCATATATCAACTGCGCCCTCGAGGCTACCTTTTTTGGCAAAGCCGCTGATAAGAGAGCCATAGGTTCTGATGTTTGGCGAACATCCGTTATCTTCCATGTGTGAAAAGACAGACAGAGCCTTTTCCATATTCCCATATGAACAAAATCCTTGTACCAATGTATTAAACGCTACTACATTTGGTTGTAACCGAAATTCTCTGATCATCCGGTTCCACAAGTCTAGAGCATTGACAGTCGTACCTCTTACAAAACAACCCTTCACCAGAGAACTCAATGTATGGATATTTGGGTGACACCCTCGTCTCACCATCTGCGCCAGAAGCGAGAAAGAGAGCTCGATTTCCCCAGAATTGCAAAGCGCATTGATAAGCGTTGAGTATGAGATAACATTAGGAGATATCCCTTTCTCCTCCATTTCTCTCATCAGGTCAAACGCCCCTTTATAATCATGGTCTTTGCATAACCCATTAATCAAAGCGTTACAAACGCTCACAACAGGTTCGAATCTTGCTGCAAGTTCCCTACTTTCCTTCAGCATACCAAGATCACACATGGATGAGATCACTGTAGTATAGCTCACAGCATCAGGAGAACAACCTTTATTGGACATCTCCACCAGCAACTTCTGAGCGCCATCAACCTTGTTGTTCTTACACAAGGCCTTAAGAAGAACATTATAAGTGAAAACATTAGGCTCAAACCCATCTCTCTTCATATCTCTATAAACAGTATAAATCATCTGAATCCTATTCTCACCGAGTAGAGTATCCAAAACATGGTTATAAATCTTAACCGAAGGATCACACCCAAATTCCTTAATCCTATAAAACATCTCCACAGCTCGTTCAGCTAAACCCACTTGCCTATATACACAAATAACACTGATAAACAAATCTTCAGAACAATGAAACCCTTGGAGTTTCATTTGCTGCAAAAGGTACTGAACACTATCAACCTGACCATCCATTGCAAGCTTTCTGATCATGACCTCGAATGTTAAAGGCGTGTGCTTGAACAGATTTGAATTGGCAACGGATTTGAAAAAGTGCAAAGCTAAGGGGAGACATGGCTCTTGTCTCAGCCTCTTTAGCACATCTGATTCTTTGAACTCCTCATAGCGTGGAGCTTCTGTGAGGAGATTCACACTGAGATTTGTATTGAGGACAAATGGGATTAAGGGTTTTTGAACTTTTAATAGCAACGAACATCCTTCTTTCAGGTACATGACCGCAGCGAATTTACCCAAATCGGAGAAACTCACAAGCTAGGGTTCTGAATCAAGACGATGGTTATTAACGAACAAATCGAAGTTCAAGGTTTTGGAATTTAAAAATAATTGTTTTGGAGGGTTTAAAGATGAAACTGACGGAAGTTAAGGGACTTGTTCATAAAATCTCTTAAAAAAACTGTTAGTAATCTGCAGAAGCACACACGTGTCAGGAAGTGAACACTATTTTTCTTCCCTCTCTCTCTCTCTCTCTCTTTCGTTGATACTTGCTCGATTCTCTCCTGGTGACGATTCTCTTCTGATTCTCCCAGATAAACCTAAATAGCCCTAACCAAAGGAAAAAAAAGACTTGCCCTTTCATCTTCTCCGCTAGCTCCACACTCACTAAACTCGCATCCCATGGCGGTTTTAATCTGATAAACTGAAACAAAAAATAGAAACCACTTGCCTTGAAAGGAATGGCGGAATTGCAGCCAGTGGATGGTCAGCTAACTAACGGTGGCGTTATTCCTCCGCCGGCATCAACTTCAGCCGAAGCCGCGGCGATTACAGCTGCCGGATCGAAGCGATTGAGAAGACCAAGCGTTCGATTAGGCGAAATCGGCGGAGACCAGTTTCAGCATAATCATCAACACGCGGCGGCGGCGTACGATTCTCAGGGACGGAAATCGAAGTGGACACCGACGACGACGACGACGAGTGGTAATAGAAAAGATAATAGTAAATCGTCGAGGACTCGAGCCCTAACGAATTTGAGTTCTGGGTATGAGAATATCGGAACCCTAGATGATGAAAGAGAAGGAAATGTGGATCCTTTTGGTGTTGGTAGTTGGCGGGTTAAGAAACGGGTCGGGTCATCAGCAGCAACAGCCAAGAGAGTTCGATCTAATTGGGTATCGAAAATTGGGGATGGGGATGAGAAAATTAGTGGAGGGGAAGAATTGGATGGTGGGTTTAGGGATTTTAGCAGAGAAGATTCAGAGAGTCCGATAAAGGAAGAGTCTTTGGATAGAGATGGTGGTGGGTTTTACGGGAGAAGAAGGTATGAGAGTAACAATAGTAGTGGAAACAGAGAATTTGAATCGAATATGGACGGAGGAGTTGGAGGTGGAGGAGGAAGAGAAGGGGTGAAGATTTGGCTACAGGAGTTAGGGTTAGGGAGATATTGGCCTATGTTTGAGATACATGAGGTTGATGAAGAGGTTTTGCCATTGTTGACATTGGAAGATCTTAAAGATATGGGGATTAATGCTGTTGGTTCGAGGAGGAAGATGTTCTGTGCTATTCAGAAGCTTGGTAGGGAGTTCTCATGAGTGTGTGAGAGAGAATTTTGATCGGTTAAGAAGATAAGAAAATGGTTTTTTTTGTTGTTGTTGCTGTTTTTTGTTGATGATAGTCATGAGCCATGGCAGAGTGTAAGCTTGCAATGTCTGAAACCATGAAAGCCTTTTTTTACTCTATATTATAATCTTTCATTCATCCTATAGTTTCTTATCTTGATGTTTGTTGTTTGAATGTAGCATTAGGCACAGTAGTATTAGTAGAAGTAGAAGTGGGAAAAGAAGAGGATGACCAAGAAGAAGAGTAGAAGTAGAAAGGAGAAGATAATGAGTAATTGAGTAGAAATGTCCATCCCTAATCTCGTGTATCTTGTTTAACATTACTCCAGGTGTTGGAACACTTATTTCCTTGGAAGTTGGAACCAGAGACAGAATGGAATAAGTAAATTGAAGTTGCCAAAATTTTGGTTGAAGTGAACCTGATGGAACCACTTCCCTCTAAACTTGTTTCAGGTATGGACAAAAATTTGAGATTGATGTTAGATAGCCTTGGATCCTGCATTGGTGTAGCAATTGTAATTACTTATGGCATGAGATCTCGTAGCAGAACAAACCCAAGTAGTTGTGGATCAGGTGCCGGTTGGTCTCAGGTTCCCAAGGATATACGCTTAGGCTCATGCTCCTAGCAAGAGCAATAGTGGCAGAGTACCATCAACAAGCTTTAACAGAAGAGGAGCTTCTTACAACTAACAATTATGTTCCTTAACCTGTATCGGATCCTCATGCAACTCAGGCTGTGGAAGAACCGTTCTTCTTAGTTTCTCACAAGAAAATAAGTCAGAGGGCCACAAAAACTCATTAACTACTCAATACTCATATATGCGTTTTGGCTGGAACCTGTGCGAACTGAATAGCTAACGAAGGAAAGGCATGAAATGACTAACGAGTGAATTAGTAGTATTCACAAACCTCTTTATGGGACGTTCCTTTAATTGCATATACAACTCTTAAATTCAAGGAAAATTACGAATGCAATTCCAACATGATGGGAGTTTTTTGGAAATTTTGAGAACCACTCTTCTGCTAGCATATTCGTGGTCTGCAGAACCAAAACAAAATAATTCGGGAATACTTGTGGACCTGGTCCAACAAATGGGGCCCCTCGTTTCGCACAAATGTCTTTCGATAGCATCTGTACGTTTGGGGTAACAATTTTAAGAGGGACACTATACAATTTACTCTTGATAAAATCAAAAAGAAAGAATAAGACACCAATCACATGTTTCACGACAAGTAGAGGGGACGACAAAACGCAGAGGAACAGCGAGGAAATTGTACACTAATGCTAATTGCTAACCAAATCTCTTTCGGAAAGAAACTGATGCATTACGGTTTTAATCCAATTTGATGCCATTTTTCTCTACTTCTTGCTTTTTTGGAGCTGCTGGAAAATATTTGATCCCGGTAAGGTCTCCTGCTTTGCTTATAACCTGTCATAACAGGTCGAGGATTAAAACGTGTGAATCCATTTGTGGATGAACTATAAGCACAGTCCCTTTCTTAGGCTTTTAGCCTTCTGAGGTAGACTCAAATCATATATACTATTCTGAGAAAGGCTTCATTTATATAGACCTATTTGGAAACCCGGGAATTTGGGTTTGTTATTGTACTAATACTACTAGGACTTTCGATTAAAAAAAAAATGGTATGGGAGAGAGAACAAGTGAAAATGGAAGGTTTCTTTTACCTGTAGGGCTTTAATAAGATCTTCTTTTGAGTGAGATGCGGATATGCAAATACGAGCCCTGGCTAGCAATAGAGGTGTAGCTGGGAAACCAACGACCACAACTGCCAACTGGTTCACAGTTTTAAATATCCATTGAACATAAGAGGTGAGTCTCTCTTGTGTGGAAGGAAATAAGTTATTGCCAAAAAAAAAAAAAAGAAAGAGAAACTTACGTTTTCTCGCAAACATTCCCTTGAGAAGGCTGGGATTTTTGCTGGATTGTAAAGCATTATTGGCATGACTGGGGAATCATTGTCTCCAAGAACCTCAAACCCCATCTTCTGCAACTCAGCCCTGAAAAAGTTGCTGTTCTCCCTTATTTTTGCTAACTTTTGTGCCCCTGCCAAGGTTTGTAGAAAAGTTTGAGACAATAACTAGAGATTTACGAAGCTCAAAGAGCAAAAGAGTTACAGCTCAAAGAGCAAAATAAACTATAGATACCTCTGTTTGAACCGTCCTCTCCAAGGATAACCTTTATCGCCGATATGATTTGTGTCGCGGAAGGAGTTGAAATTGATGTTGCGTAAAGGTGAGCCGGGCATTGGTGCTTCAAATATTGGATGAGGTCCTACCAAAAATGAAACAGAATATGCTACAGCGCCTTTGGTTGATTTTGAGATGAAGTGTACTAGCCTAAACAATCACAATGTCTATTGTGTAGATACAGTTGCGCCTTTAAAAAAAATGGTCAGAAGTCATCGCTTTCTTGTGCAATTCTGAAAGATCTCTTATGCTTAAGTAATTTGGTTTTCTAGTTCTAAGTTTTTCTGAAAGGTCAAAATTTTTATTTACCAATAAACCACGGAAATGTGCAAACAAAAGATTGGGCAAAAAAGTATATAATTGCTAACCTTTGATCCGGCAATATAGCCACCACAAGACCCAAAAGATTTTGTGAAAGTTCCCATCATTATGTCCACATCAGCAGTGTCAACACCCAGGAGTTCACAAACGCCTCTTCCTGTTTTTCCAATAGCTCCAATGCTGTGAGCTTCGTCCAAGTAAAGATATGCCTGAACCAAGAGAAGTTAAGTTACACATAAGACAACCAAATTAGTCTAGACAACTTTGAAGTTGCAAATGATAATTCAGTTGATTGAGTTCCTTGATTTCTCATCAATGTTGAACATGAAAGATGGTTTACCATGTTAGCTCACCTTATACTTCTTGCATATTGAGACAATCTCGGGCAAATGACATATTTCCCCTTCCATGCTGTAAATACCCTCAACAACAACAATTATTTTCTTCCACGGTCTGTGTGTCCTGGGTTGTCCTTCAGCTATTTGTTCTTTCAATACTTTTTCCAAATGAGCAGGCGCTACAAAACAAGAGAGCATAAAGATGATATGTCAACCAGATTATTGGCAAAAAATCTGGAAACCGAAGCATGAAAAAATTGCTTACTGTTGTGTTGGAAAACGTGGATAGTAGCTCCTGAACCTCGAGCGCCATTGACAATTGAGGTGTGGTTCAAAGAATCGCTTATTATCAACCCTCCCTATATACATGGTAGTAATTAAGCTACTAAAACATAGGTTTGGGAAGTAACATCAGCGTTCATCACAAGGTGTAGCAGCATACATACCTTTCCAATCAAGACAGGAATGATAGCCGAGTTTGTTGCATAGCCCATGCCAAAGACAACAGCAGCAGGTTGTCCCACATATTTAGCAACACATTCCTCAAGTTCTGCATGTACAGATGTAGTTCCTGATGGCAAAAACAATGAATGTCAGGCAACAAAGAGAAGAGATTGTTCGAGGCCTAATACACAAAGAAGACACTGTACCTGCATCAACGCGAGAGCTGCATGTACTAGCTGAAAATTTCTGCAAAGACTCAATAACACGAGGCGTGCAATATTCATCGAAAGAACCAAATCCAAGATAATTGTAGGACCCCAGATTAAGGCACCTGGTGGTCTTTGTAGTTCGCCTGCACGGAGTTGCAACAAAAGGTTTAACGGGACAATTTTCAACCGTACAAATTCAACCTTAACATTTGGTTTCATAATTCTTTTAATGTAGCCATAGAAACCAAAAATGGTTAATAAAAGACAGACTCACTTTAGAGTCTTGTTGTTGTCATCAGAGACTCTCTCGACGACATCAACCCAGGCATCAGGTGCACTTGATATGGGACGTCCAAAACAGTCCTTCACACATAGAAATAATGAACATTAAGATATAAGAATCAAACACCAAACCTGTGAAAACAAAGACTCCATAAACAATACTCCACAAAACGGAACATTTTATTAATCCAACGCCTAGCACAATTACTTGTTCAAAGACTTTCACCTCCCACCACCACCCAAAAAAACATCTCCACCATAAGCCATCACATGCCGAGATTCAACATTATGATAAACAAACGCAGGAGATACGAATTGACAAGTACCTGAATCCGACGATACAATCGTCTGATGTAGAAATCCTCATGAGCCAAGCAGATCGGCGCGTATCCCTATACGAAAAGTGAAATCAAGAGCCAAAAACGCAAATTAAAAAAACACGCCAGAAGCGCTTACAAGAATCAGATAATATGTAGAGGAAAATTGAGAATTATGTGGAGAGAAACCTGGAGATTGTTGGTGCGCCACCAATCGAAGATAAGGCGGGAGTAATCGCGAAGCTGGCCAAAGGCGAAGAGCAAGCCGTAGCTGAAATACGTTGATACAGCGGTAAGGTATGGGATCGTAATCATTGTTTCAGCTCCGCCTCGTCTTCTTCTCCGAACAATTCCCCCTCTCTATATCTCTCTCTCTCTCTCTCTATCTCTAGCTTTGAAATTTGAATCTGCTGAATTCAATGATGAGATCTGGAAAAATCTGCGCCTAGCTCACGAGAGAGAGAAGAGAGAGAGAGATTTGAATTCAAACCTTTTTCCCTTTCGTCGAAGAATCGGATCATTAAAAACTTAAATCTTCTCTTTTCTTTTCTTTTTCGTTTTTATTTTTTTTCATTTTATTTTTTTATGAGTGATTTTTGGACCGTCGGACTATTCAATATTTCATTAGTATCCACTTATATTTAAGATGAACCCCAATCTACGATACATGTAACTACAACAAGAGTTATTAATTCTCTGCCAGTATCATCTATCATGTGATCAAGAGTGAAATAAAGGTTTGAAACTTGAAACTATGGTTATGAATGGTGGAGACGGTTGGGGCGGACAAAACCATTTGCGGATTGGACCGCTTTTGATTTATCATTCGTTAATTGTAAACTACAATAGTGTGGATCTAAGAAAATAAAAGAAATATGCGGTGGATCAAGTGTGGTCCATTTTTACATACAAATAAAGTTGGTCTGTGGCGGTTTGTTGTCCGCTCTATTACCCATCATAGCATACTTGGTTGAACATAAGTTAAAAGAACGTTTTAACACAATAATTTTAGTGAGGGATTTGAGTCTTAGCAAATGTGTTAGATTATCTTACCGAAAACCAAACAAAACCGAAATTCGGACATAAGTGGGATTAATGTTAATTATATGAATATTTCTGAAAAGATAAATGTCTAGCTAGTTGTTCTTCACAATTCCTGTCTTTATGAAACTCCTTAACCGTTGGTACTATTTGACTTTTGATCTTAATGATAGCTCCTTCCACAATTTTGCATCTTTCATGGGTCAAGACCGCAGTTCTTTGTCAATCTTAAGGCAAGCCTCATGCATAACACTAATCTGCATGTCCATTAAGTTCTCTGATCCGGAATTATCATTTTTTAACATCAATGAATTTCCTTGTTAAATATGATTTTCTGATGTTCAAACGCGCAGCCACTCTTAACTTCTTTGCTCTGTATATCACGAAGCAAGACTTATTAGGGAATTTTATGTGTATTGATCGATGACTACGAAGAGGCAAGATCTACCTGTTTTATAGAGTACGAGGGGAAATCTAATATACACATTATATATATAGTTTGTAAAGTGAGATATTGAAGATATTATTTTCTCTGATTTTGTTAAGATTTAGTTATTGTGTCATCATTTCTTTATTTAAATATGGAAAAAATGATCTAGGGTTCCAAAAGTTTAGACGACGTTCACTTTTGTTTCCATGAGATTCTCCGCAACTATTGGGTTCGACTAACTCTCATGGTCAAGGCATAGTCAATCCGTGAGATCGGATCGGAACTTACATTCAAGGTAGAGTCAACTTTTGTTCTTCTATTTCAGATCCGTGAGTGAGACGACCAAATTAACTCACTTTCCGTGGTAGATTAATCAGGTAATTGCCTTCACCAAATCTATGTTGTCATCTTCTTCACTCCACGAATCTATGGATCATAATAGTGGCTGCATGATTGAAGATGCCATAAATAGTTATCACCATTCATTCATTCGTTCTCCGTCAATTTTTATATGCTCTTTTTTTTTTGGTTGAAATGAAAAATAAATTTTACTAGTACATCTTGATTGTTCTATATCTCCCAATTCTTGTGTGTTTGTTGTTGGCCTAGTCTAAAATAAACTTTTTAGAAGATGAACCATAATCAACAATACATATAATTATGTATAGCAATTAGCAATAGAAGATTTATGGTACGGTGTGACAATTGCATTAGTTTTATCAATGTTCTAAAAGATAGTTGATAAAATATGCGTCGATTTAGGCTAGTTATAAATTTGGTCAACGAAAAAAAATGAAAATCAACTGTTTTTTCAAGTCATGGTATACAGGTGGTCAATCAAAAGTCAACGTTTTATTTTTAATTTTTAAAGAAAAAAGTAAAATCATGAGGTATGGGGGTACATGCAACATTTATATGATTTTATAAGTTAAATGATTTTTGTATCATATATTTTAGTAATTTGAATTATTGTCATAAATTTATCATCCATGTATGTATTTAAATTTGTCAACGTTTTATTTAACTGGATCGATTATATAATCAGACCCATAAAACATGACAATCTGTGTTTTTTTTTTTCCAAACAAGATGGACTAGGAAGATCAAATTCAAAACCCCAAAAGATTTAATGAGTGCACCGAAAAATAAAATGAAGTGGTTGATTGTATGTAATCAATCAATGAAAATGTTCACACATTGAAAAGGAAAAAAGAAACACATAAGAAAGATACTTTAATTTCCGAAGTTGCATAGCTTTTTCTTGTTACAAATATTTGTCTTTTGGTTAGCCAATAAAATCTAAGTCTTTTTTGGTTTCCCCGTAGAAAGAGAGTGTCACATCATCGTTATAACGCAACTCCTTAATTCCCAAGTTTCCCTTCCCTATGAAGTTTCCTTCTCTCTTTAAATCCCTCACTCTCTCTGATACTCGTTTCACATTTTCAGAGAGAAACCAAAACCAAACCAGTTAGAGAAACAATGGCGGAATCGGCTAAGCAGCACATTGATCGAATCCGGAAGACTAAGTTTTCAATCGGTGGAGATGCTAATCCCTTGACGGAGGATCTTCATCAGGCTGTGAAGAATCTCTCCGCTGAGCTTTACGCTAAGGATGTTCACTTCCTCATGGAGCTCATCCAAGTACGTTTACTTTCTCTATCTCTAATGCATAAACTTCTCTGTTTCTCTGCGCTTTTTGTGAGTTCATGTCTCCGATTTTGCTTAGTGTTCTCGAGGGTTTGTGCACTTTTCCCGAGATAATCTGGAACTTTTTTCCCGCACTATTTTCCTCTGTAATTTTGGTTAATATTTGATGTTTTGTGTACGCAAGTCTAATTTTCGAGACTATTCTCCATTTAGATAGACCAATCAAAGAGAATAATAAACCTGAAAATGTAGAACCAGAACCGGAACTAAACCGAACCAAACCGAATCCAGTCTCTTGGTTTCATGTATTCTAGCGTTTTTATATGATGTTACCTAGTTTTCATGTATTCAATAAGATTCATGTATGCCCTTAGCACGTACATATAATGAGAGTTAACATAAATGAGTTTGATGTGTTAATAGAGTAAATGTGATTCTCTTCAAATCGAAGTATACATAAAAAGCATATTTTAAGATGTTTACTTTTTACATATGAAAGAGTTTAACATATCAGTAAGGGAACCTTTTGGATCAAGAAATTAGTTTTCCTCCTGCAGTTTTTGCTAATGCTAGGCATTAATTTTTCCTTTTGGTTTTTCAGAATGCTGAGGATAATGAGTACCCGGTAGGTGTGGATCCATCTCTTGAATTTGTGATCACATCTGACGATATCACAGCCACTGGAGCTCCAGCAACTCTTCTTATCTTCAACAATGAGAGGGGTTTCTCTGAGAAGAACATTGAGTCCATTTGTAGTGTTGGAAGGTCAACCAAAAAAGGCAATCGAAAACGTGGTTATATTGGGGAGAAAGGTATGTCTTTGCCTATTCAATCATATGGAACCTCAAGAAGAACTCAAATTTCAAAGACTCTTATTCTTACATGTTTGTTCTGTTTCAATCTTGGCAGGAATCGGTTTCAAGAGTGTGTTTTTGATCACTTCACAGCCCTATATTTTCAGCAATGGCTATCAAATTCGCTTTGATGAGGCACCTTGCAGCCATTGCAGCCTTGGCTACATTGTTCCTGAGTGGGTTGAGCAACATCCTTCTCTTGTCGACATACAAAGAATGTATGGTTCAGGTTCTGCTCTTCCGACCACAACCATTATCTTGCCTTTGAAGAGTGACAAAGTCAAGCCGGTGAAAGAACAGCTCTCAAATGTTCACCCTGAGGTTTTGTTGTTTCTTTCCAAGATCAAGCGCCTCTCTATCAGAGAATACTGCCAAGATCCTAAGCTCAGTACAGTGAACTCTATTGGAATTGTTAGCGAGACTAATTTCGTCACGAGGAAGAGCATTGATGCTGAGTCATACACAATACATCTCTCAGCTTCTGAAAAAGGGAGAAACTCTGAACAGGAATGCAGTTATTACATGTGGAGGCAAAAGTTTCTTGTGAAACATGAGAACCGTGTGGAAAGGAGAAGTGAGGTTGAGGATTGGGTAATAACTTTGGCGTTTCCATTTGGAGAGCGTCTTGGCCGTGGAAATAGCTCTCCTGGTATCTATGCCTTTCTTCCCACCGAGATGGTAACGAACTTCCCATTCATAATTCAAGCAGATTTCATCCTGGCATCGTCCAGGGAGACTATTCTATTGGATGATATATGGAACCAAGGGATTCTCAGCTGTGTCCCTATAGCTTTTGTGAACGCATTCACGTCCATGGTCAAAAAGAATGATGCTCCAGTCTCTAGTGTGCTGCCTGCTTTTAGGTTCTTGCCTGTAAAGGAATCTAATTATGCAAAGCTGAATGTGGTCAGAGAATCTATCAAGGCAAGGGTTTGTGCAGAGGAAATTGTTCCTAGCATATCACACTTAGGACAGAAGTTCTTCCACAGGCCGTGCGAAGTTGGTCGTCTCATACCTACTTTCTGGGACATCTTAGAGAAAGCAAGAAGTGAAGGTGCTAGCTTGCAGAATATATCATCACATGGGATCTACATCTTGGATTCTGCGTTCGATAGAGAAGTATTTAACAGTGTTCTCGACTTCTTAGGTGTGCAGCAAGTGAGCAATGAATGGTATGTAAAATGCATTCAGGGCTGTGATCTCGTGACAAGTGTGTCAGAAGGTACGTATGTGGAGATTCTACTCTTCATCGCTGAGAATTGGCAGTCTAGGTTTCAGAGTACCAACATGGTGAAAGTTCCGCTTATCAAGTATGTTGTCCAAAAGGGAGTGATTTCAATTACCAGTCTGGCAGATTTCAGTCCTCGGACTTTATGTTTGTCCACGGATAAGAACCAGGCATGGCTACTTGATTGGAATGAAGAGTTCAGATGCATGTATAACTTTGTATTCATGCCACAAACAACGCGGACAGCGTTCAAAGCCTGCTCCAACAAGGAAACAATCTCTAATTGGCTCAAAGAGAAGGTAACTGTCGCCAATCTTAGTGTATCTGATTACGCAAAACGTCTCCGGGAGAATCTTAAGGGAGATAAGAGGCTTGTGGTTACATATGCACACTTTATTCATCACTCAATCTCAAAGAATGTTTTATCAGAAGACGAGGCAGTTAAGAGCTGCAAAGAGATGCCGCTTGTGGACAACTATGGGAATGTCAACACAAGCAGGAATGGAGTTCTTGTTCCTGGTAGCGCTGGTAAATGGGTTCGCTTAGTTGGCTCCAATCATCCTTGGAGACAGAATGGCTATATTGAGCTTACGGAAGAATATTTGTCGTCTGACAGGTTTGCTGGTCTGCAGTCTAACAGGAGAGACCTTCTCAAGTTCTTGAAATCTTATGCTAAGGCTGGAGATATACCTGACATAGAACCTCCAAATGCTGCTATACCTGCGTTGTCGGGGACTCTTAAAAAGGAGAATGTTATGTTACTGTTGGAGTGGATTAAGTATCATCATAGACGTTCTCTTGGTTCCAACTTTTTGTATTCTGTTAGAGGAGGAAGCTGGTTGAGAACAACTATGAATGGGTTCTCTGATTATCGACCGCCTTCTCAGTCGTTTTATCATACTTCATCATGGGGAAGTATTCTGCAGAACGGATCAATTCTAGTTGATATTCCGCTGGTTGATCGAAGCTTTTACGGGAAAGAGATTGAGAACTACAAAGAAGAGTTGAAAATGGCGGGTGTTATGTTTGAGTTCAGTGAAGCTTGTACATTTGTTGGCGAACATCTTATGAGTTTAGCTGAGAGTTCAACACTGTCAAGGGAAAACGTGTTCTCGATCCTGAAATTCATTAGATACTTGAGAGAGAAGCGTCTCCCACCAGCTGATTTCATCACTGCTGTCAAAGATGGTCCATGGCTGAAGACAACCTCTGGTTACAGATCACCAGATGGAGCTGTTTTGTTCAGCCAAGACTGGAAAGCTGCGTCGCTGATCAGTGATATCCCGTTCATTGACAGAGATTTCTATGGTGAAGTTAGCCTCAATGGCTTCAAGGACGAACTTGAGTTGCTTGGCGTTGTAGTTCAGTACTCCGGTAATCACAGCCTCATTGTTTCGCATTTGAATACTTCTAAGCTGACTTATATGACATCCGATGCAATGCTCTTAGTACTTGACTGCATGCGTCAACTGAGTCCGCATAAGCTGATCAATGCCCTGAGAATTTCTCAATGCTTCAAAACTAAGAAGAGTGGCTACAAATCCCCTGCGGATTGTTTCATACCTGATCCAGAGTGGAGTTGCCTTCTATCTGTTTTTGATTGCTTCCCTTTGATAGACGAGGGATTCTATGGAAGCAGAATCTTTTCCTACAAAGAAGAACTGAAGCAGATTGGTGTCAAGCTTCAGATTGAAGATGCTGTGAAAGAGTTTGTGCGAACATTCAAACAGAAAGCTACCTCCTCTGGACTAACCCGATGTACTGCCTCATCTCTATTGTCTTGCTACAGGCAGCTGATGGGATGTAGTCACAAATTTCCTGACGAACTTATGAATAGCTTCAAAGAGTTACAATGGCTGCATACCAAACTTGGTGATTTCCGTGCACCAAAGGACTGTATCCTTTTTGATTCAGACTGGGAACCTCTCCGGCTCATAGCGAATCTCCCTTTTATCGATGACAGCTCCAACTGGTATGGCAAAAGTATACATGATTACAAGGAAGAGCTCAAGAGCTTGGGTGTTACAGTTGAGCTGAGGCAAGGCATGAGCCATGTGGTTAGCTCCCTAAGTCTCCCTGATGCATCACACATCACTCCTTCAAGCGCACTGTCTCTTTTTAAGTGCATTACGTTCTTGCTTGAGGACAGATTTCAGCAACTCCCTGAAAAATTTCTTGAAAAGGTTTCTTCTGTGAAGTGGCTGAAGACGCATGCTGGTTACCGCAGTCCCGATGAGTGTCTAATGTTCGATAACGGCTGGAAGTTAGAGCCGCGTGATGGTCCTTTCATCGACGAAGAGTATTATGGCTCAGAGATTAAATCGTTCAGAAAAGAGCTTATTGATATTGGAGTTGGTCATGATTCAGCCAAAGCTTGTGAGCTGCTTTCTAGCCACATCTATACCCATTCAGAAACCGATGCTATTTCCCGGATATATAGATTCCTCAGTAGTGAAGAATGGAACCCTGAGAAAGGTGTATCTTCAGGCCGGATTTGGATACCGGGCAATGAGAAATGGGTAGATGTTTCTAGCTGCGTGCTACATGACAAAGACAAGCTCTTTCAATCAAAGCTAAATGTATTGGAAAACCATTATGAGAGTGACAAGGATCAGGACATAGACCAGCTCTTTGTCTTCTTCTCGTCTGTGTTTAAAGTGAAAACTAATCCATCCATTGAAGATTACTGTGCTTTGTGGAAAGATTGGGAGAGCACGAAGAACAGCTTGTCATATGACGAGTGTTGTGCGTTCTGGAGATTTGTTGTGCGACACAGTGACACAGTTAAAGCCCAGAAGCTCCTCTCTGATTCCGTTTCGCGTTTGCCCGTATACGCACCAGGTTGCAATAATGATGACGGAGTCTTGTTGACTGACATAAGTGACGTCTTCATAGCTGATGACTTGCTCTTGAAAGATCTCTTCATCAATTCCCCTGTTTTCGTTTGGTATCCAACTCCAAGCATCCTTACATTGTCCCGAACCAAGCTTGTTGAGCTTTACAGAAAAATAGGTGTCAAAGAGATTTCCAAATGCGTCGAGATCGCAGAAGCTGACATAACCGGAGTCAAAATCGAGAAGGAAGAGGTCGTCGATCCAAAGAATAATCTGATCGGACCAGGGCTAGTGAAGCTGGTTCTTGGATTCCTCTCTGAACCATCTCTCAAGATAGAAGCAGAGGAACGATCAAGAATCATACATAGCCTTGTTAACCTCGATGTTAAAGAAACTTCAGAGACAATCACGACTGTGTATAGTCTGGATTTACCGTCAAAAGGAGAGAAGCTGATCGCAAAGGCGAAGAGGATGATAAGGTGGGAGAGAGAGAAAGGAGTGGTTTATGTAGAGAAGTTGGAGAAAGCTTGTGGGAAAAGAAAGGTTTTGGAGTGCGCCACGTGTTTCGCTGAGGTGATTGCTAAGGGAGTGATGTGGGAGAGAGAGGATCTGATCGGACGGTTATCAGAGCTTGTGAAGATGGCTTACTTGGTGGAGTTTGATGAAGAGGCTTTAGAGTTCCTTATGAAGTCCAAGAACCTTCAGGTCTATGAAGAAGACGAGAAACTTATCTCAGATGAATCCTCTCTCAAGTAACCTAAGGTACATCCATGTTGAATCTCGTTTCATATCTGTGGATTAATTCGGCTTCTGTAAAATTGAAAATATTTTTTCTTCTTTTTTGCAGATTTCTTCTGTCCCAAGTAACTCCAGGGATCTCTAGTCTCTGTTGTCTAATATAGTAATATCTATGTCTTGCCTCGTTTTTGTGCGTCTATTTTTGGTATTTGGAGCCTTTGTAATCGTACAACTCTTTTGAAGTTACTATTTAAAAATGAAATATTTCAGTTGTTTCATTTTACCAGCAAGCGATTAAAAAGCTTTTATCCTTGAATATATACTTTACACAAACACGTTACAATGAGGTAAACAAACAATCAAACCTGGATCACAATCTTGTGTTTCCTCCTTACTTTTTTTAGTAACCTTTTTTTATAGTGTAACTGGCTTAAACCGGAGTTCATAACCGCCCTATACCAGTTCCGGTTCTGCCTCTACTTGTTACAGTATCAGATATCTCAACATGTAAATCTCTGGAAGCATCATTGTCTGAAGACTCTGAGCTGTCTTCACCGACTCTTTTTGACACAGACTCATCTCTGGTTCTTAAATCTTCGTTAACACGGCTTGAAAATTCCCAGCTCCCTCCTCTTCTTCCCCTGCTCGATTCTCTTGAATGAATGATCCCGCGTCCCCTGCTTGACTCTCTCGAATGCATAATCCCACGTCCTTCAGATTCTTCTGGTGGAAGCATTCTGCTCAAATCCCGTGATGTAACCGCTGTTTCCATGTCCTTGTCCATGTCACCAAGCTCTTCTTCTACTGTATCGTGCCACACTGGTTTTCTCCCCATCTCTATGTCGTGGGAAACTTTCTGTAAGCTCGGGCTTGACATCCCACCATTTACTGTCCTTGGTGGTATTGCTGGCTCCTTTGAAACCTTTGCTCTGAAACTGTTCTGAGATACAGCAACGTTTGTGCAGAATACTTCCATAAAGTTCCCCACTATACCTTTGTTGAAGGGGTTCTCATGTCTATCATACCGATACCTAAAGTTTTCGTAAGTTGACTGCCAAATCACAACATATCAAACAACAGAGAACCAATGTTAACAAACAGTTTCAGGGCATAATAAAACATGGAGCTTTTAGAGAGGAATGATTTTACCTGATTGGTACTCATTAGGTACACGTGGAAACCGGTAAGCCCACCAACAAACCAGACGCAAATGAAAGTGTAGATTATTAGCGCGATGGAAGCAGGAGTCTTGATAAATGATTTCCAGAGGTTTATGTTTTCACCATCCATTATGCGCTTGACGTAGATCCAGCAAAACACATGGACATAAATGCAGAGAAGAGTTGAGCACAACACAAACATGAAGTAGAACCTATAATTTCTCTGCATTCACAAACCCCAACTTACTGTTAGTAACTCTTGAATCGTCTAGGTATATGCAATTATCCTCTTAACCAGGTTAATTATAAACATCTCATTTAACTGACCGATTATTGTCAGCAAAGATAGTTCTAATTTCCAATTTAAGAAATCATAGATATGGATGATACACGTTTTGAGAGCCTCAAAATTAACAAGATGCAATCAGAGATATGACAAAAGAGGGAACAAACAAGATTTTTGTTGAGGCAAAATAATATCCATTACCAATCCAATGCACTGACCAAGCCAAGGACAGTGGTGATCAAACTTCTCAACGCAGTTGTTGCATATTGAACAATGAGAAGCACGGGGTGGTCTGTAAAGCATGCATGTGTCACAGTATTTGATCTTCACAGTAATTCCATTTACAGTCATATCCTTTGTCCGAGGCAACCGACTCTGAGGAGTATGAGCAAGACGTGGTTCTCCATTGCCTTCATTACCCTCTGGTTCAGGAGGATATAGATTACGTGGTATTATTCCTGGGTCTCTCCCCGAGGTTAGAAGAAGAAATATTAGATCCTGTGCACAAACAAACATTGAAATTTATTTATCAAGTTGCCAAGAATACGAAGTTGCAGCAGAGATATGTGTAAGCAGAAGCGGAATTGGAAACAAAATCACTGTACAAACATTCATGAGAAAGAGGAACTCACTAATAAATTCAGACCAACGGCGACGGCTAATATAGATACTCCTCTATGGTGAGGGAAATCATCGAAAAATTTTCTGGCAACAAAAACAGAGAATATAATGACAGGAGCTGTAATCAAGAAGATGGTGATCAGAATAGATCGAGCATCGGGTCCAAACACGAGCCTTCCTCCAAGGAAGAACACCTGGAGAGAAAAAAGAAAGAAGAAATCAAAGATGAGTAAAATATCAACAAATCTAGTAACACACATAACCAACACAGTTGAATTAACAAGTTAAAGTCAATAAAAACTCTTGTAACTATGTGACCACACATCTAGACAACTCTTCACTGAACTCTGATAAACATAAAAAAAAAGCTCTAACTTTGCAAGAAACCAGCATCTCTGACAACATAAACCCGACCCTTGAGAAGACACATTATCCAAATAACTGTTGAACCTCTAGACAGAGTACATGAGGAACTGACTATGGACCAAACCAGGTAAAGCTGAATCATATGCCACATGGTTTTTTCGTAAGGTTGTTCATTGGACATCCATCATCTCTAATTCTCTCAAGGAAAGCACAAATCTTGGTGAATCATTAGATGGAAGCAAAATGACATCTAGTTTCAACGATGAGCAAGTAGGATTTGAGAGCTTTCAAAAAGTCAATTTCCAAATAAAGGAAGAGAATTAGCAAAGACCCCTAAAAAAAAGCTTCATACATCTCAAAATTAGGGTATAGAAGTCAAACTTATAACTCTAAACTTCTAAAGAATGAACAAACCCAGAAAAAAAAAACACAAGAAAAGATAATGATTACTCCACAACTTGTGGATAAAACAAACAACAATTCCACCAAAAATCTGAGGATTTTGGAATCAGATCTCACTCAAAAGACCTTAAATCTGACCAAGAAAAAAGACAAAATAACCAAAAGAGATAAAGAGAAAGAAGCTTACGTTATTCCCTTTCCAGCCTTTATAAGTTCTGATGAGCTCATCTCCACCACTACCGCCGCCGCTAGAACTCGGAGCTCCATGATGACGCCGATCTGACGGCTGCAAATCTAACATCGGAAACCCAGAAAAAAATCGCGTTTCTTTTTGGCTACAAAGTCTTTGGTGCAATAAATTGTGTTTAAACAAATTATGAAGAAAATAAAGAAAAATCAAAAAAAGGTATTATTGACTTGAGACAGAGAATTATGTTTTTTTCTCTCAGGCAACTTTGGCCTCCTAATCCCACCTTTCCCCTTTTACGAGTCAACTAATTTCAAAATATCAGTCTGTTTTTGTTAATTTATTAATCATTTTCTCCTTTCGTTACAAAATATTTGATGTGTAATAGATTCTGTAAAATTCTTTGGAACTAATCAGTGTCTTAACATTTACACGCCTTTAGTTATTTAGTTATTATTACCACTTAACATATATATATAAAATCAATTAAGTAAATAGTAATGGGTTGATATATTATGTTGAATTGATTTATACGCTATTTTTAATATATTTTTAAAAGTATATTCATTTGTTTTTGAGTGAATGAATATACCAATATTTTAAATTTGTTTTATAACGTGTAATATTTAATCTTCAGGTTATAAAACAAATTTAAAAATATACTATTTGCTAAATTAAATTAAGTGACATACTGTATAAGAAGAAAAAGAGGGTCGCGCTTTTTGTGCCGGTTAAATTACATGGGTCAAATCTTGTAAAACGTGTTTATGTCGAATCATTGTTATTTTCTTAATTTCTGTTAATTTTATTGCAATTTGCTACTACATTTTAAAAAACATAATTTTACTACTATATCTTTTGGAGTATTATAAAATATAATTCAACTATCGTGATTTTCACTAAAAAAGTACTTGTGAATGGCGAGTTTATTGCCTTTGATAATCATACATTTAATGTATAAATTAGTTCGATCTATTTTACATGAGGCTGGCACTCGATATAAATTCCATCAACTATAATCTCTTACAAAACCTTAAGTTCATGATCTGTCATATAATTGCATATATTGAAGTTTGAATCAGATTCAGAGGCTTTTAAAACTTTGTTCAGATTGGGGACGTTATCATTGAACAGTCCCTTGCATAATAAAAGACATGAGACCATTGAACAGTCCTTGCATAATAAAAGACATGTGACCAGTTAGTACAATTTATAAAAAAAATCCTGATGAATAGACTGAAACCACTGCTGCCCATTATTATGTCAACATTTATTAGATGGTCATAAGGTGTTGATCTGTCTTTTTTTTCTTTTCTTTTTTACATAAGTAACGATCTGTCTACCTTCATTTAAATTCTATTAAATTATCGACATTTGATTAATTCGAAGTTTCGAACCAACTGTGGAATGTATTATCCAAATTATCCAATACGTGTTGAACAGGTCTTCTCGTCAAATTTTTTGGTCGGCGTTCTTCTCGTCAAACTTTGGTCTCATTTCATGATTTGTTGGACCCTCTTCTCGTTACGAAATTAAAACTATCCATCCTCTTTTGAAAAAATTTGGTGGACCATATCTAATGTAAATAGTAATAAAACGTCGTAAAAGAAATTAGTTGAAACAAAATGAACCCTAGTCAAGCTATCAGATTAACTTAGGTCTTATAACCTTTTGTTGTTAAGTTGTTAGGTGTTAAACTAATCATTGGCACATTTACGTTATAATATATACCGTGCACAGTAAATAGATGATGTAAGGAACTTTTGTCCCGAGAAGTATAAAAACTCCCTATTCACGGAATAAAGTTTCAATTGTGAAAAGTAATAATTTATCACAATAATTATTCGACAGGAAAGAAAAAGAAAAAGAAAAAAAAAAACTGATTTACTGTATTTATAAACAAATGTTGGTTTTGACAAATGATATTTAAATTCAGTGGTAATATTTTTGGGATATTTCAAAATAATGCTATGAAGACTCATTCATAAAACTGAGAAGTCATTCAAGAAGACAACTCTTCTAAACTCGATCAAATTCATGCCCGATCTAAAAAAATTAATAAGAATGATTATATATGATCAGATGATAATCACTACTATTATACAAAAAGAAGAAGTTGCATAATGATATTTTGCAAAACAAAAACCATATAGGGGAACATTATATTCTGGGTAAAAAATAAAAAAAAAGATACAAGAAAATGATCTCAAAAGCTTATAAGTAAAAACACACACACTCTGAAATCTTCATCTTTTTTTCGTACTAGAATATAAATGTAGGAAATGAACTCAGAAAAGAATAAACAAAAACCCATTAATATTGTTCTTGATTTTCTTAGGATTAAGATTGAAAGATAATTATATATAGAACGAAGGAGATTACTGGTTTTATGCCTTTTCTAAGGCATGACGCCAAGATCCTTAAAGTAATCATGCTCCAGGGCGGCTCTTGCGTTGATTCTTTTGGTCGGATCCATTAACAGCATTTTCTGAAACAAACCAAACAGAGATATATTATCATCTTTACCAAAATCTTAGGTATCCAAAAAATCTTTATCAAAAAAAAAAATCTTAGGTATCCACAAGTGCGATTTGATTTAGGACTTTCAAGAATCAAGGCGATGGTCCTGCAAGGTTGTATGAAGATTGTTCTGTTTCAAACCAGTTTGGTTTTGGCTTGATGTGATTTAGATAATCACTTTTGGTTTTGTGGCACATACATGTACCCATACCACTGTCTCTGGTTTTGGTTTAACAACTATGAGACTCAACGGGTAGGTTTAGTCAGCCGGCTCATCGCTATGTTTTGTTTCTAGTTCTAAAGAGCAACTGAAAAAAACTAAAACCTCAAATGGTGAAAGGTTCAGTAGAGGAAACATGAAACCAGTTCCATTAAATTCAAGCATCCGAGTCTCTAGTGTAGCAGAAGTAGTATATACATACACATATATATATGTGTATATGTGTGTGTGTATATATGTATATATATGGTCAGTGAACTTACAGAAAGGAGATCAATTCCATCGGGATCTAGATTGGGGACAAAAGTTTCTAAGTCCTGTGGTATAAGAAAAAAAACAAAGACAAGAATCAATGTGTGGTAATCTCTTGTTTACTGAAAACAAGATGTAGAAGCGGATGAAGAATTTTGAAGTACCGTCGGTTTCCATTTTGGGAAAGCAGATTTATAATCCGGCAGCGAAGTTACACCGCGCCATGTATCCTCGTATGGAGTTCCCATGATTCTGGAAGAAGACAAAAAAACATGGCAGTGATAGATTTATAATCAGTTAACACTTCAATACCTGTGTTCTTAACAACTTCTCCTCCAAAATGATATTTTAAGTTAAGAATGTTTTCAGAAACCCATGTGATATCATTGCAGAGAAGTTCGTTCCACTTGTGTAATATAGAAGAAAATTGAATAGAGGAAGTTAGTAATGGAAACCTGAAAATCTTAAAGAGTTGATCAATCTCAGAGTCTCCAGGAAATAAGGGCTTTTGGCTTATCATCTCGGCAAATATGCATCCCACAGACCAAATATCAACGGGTGTAGAGTAATGATGAGACCCTAGAAGTATCTCTGGTGCTCGGTACCAGAGAGTAACCACCTAGAAGGAACAATATGCAAAAATTGTGTGAATAACCATGAAGAGATGTGAACTCTTAATGTAGCACTGAAAGTTTTTATGCTATCTAGAATCTAACATAGTGCAACCGTCTATCTGAAATGTCACATATATCAGATACATAAGTGGGATAATACTTAAGCGGTCAGTTACTCTTTCTCTAATAAAAGTAAGGAACGAAGCAAATATGAAGCCATGCCAAAAGATTTCAAAACGGAAACATGTAAACAAGAATTAAGCGCTTTGGCACCTCATGAGTAAATGTCCTGACTGGAATACCGAATGCTCTGGCCAGTCCAAAATCTGCAAGCTTTAGTGAGTTCGTGCGGCGATCAATCAACAAATTCTGTGGCTTAAGATCGCGATGGAGAACCCTGTGAGAGTGGCAATACGCAATTCCACGGAGAATCTGGTAAAGATATGTCTGCAAACAGTGGATGAACAGCTCTGATCAGCCTGTAGAGTACTTAAACGCATTGGGAGGACATTACATAACTTAGATTTCACCAATATTCAGCGAAACCAAACAGGTTAGAGATGTTAAAATGACCAGAAGGAAGTTTATAGCATCATGACCAACCAAATAGCTCAATAAGACTGTATTTTTAGGGGTTTCTAAAGTGCACTTCACATAAAACTACATTAACCACATAAATAAAACAATGCCTGAAATCTCTTAGCACTCACTTTGATCATATGTAGATCCTTAGAGAAATCAGGAGTCGAGTCCATGTGCTTTTTGAGATCCAAGTCAAGATACTCAAATACCAGATACAAACGTTTCTCGCTGTGCACGACATCCTGCAACCTGTGTACCAAAAATAATTAACCAAAAATGTTTACCAGACTCATGCTGAATTAGTTTTCGACAATAGTAATAACTTCATACTTCACAATGTTGCTGTGCTGCATTTCTTTCAAGAGGGAGATTTCTCTAATTGCTGTACTAGGTACACCTTCATCCTCCTGCTCTAGCCGGATCTTTTTCAAAGCTATTGTCTCATTGGTCACTTTGTCTCGTGCCTTATAAACTACACCGTAAGTTCCTTCACCGATCTTCTCAACTTTCTCGTACTGCATTAGAATGAGCATTTAAACCCAGAGACTCATCAGAGAGTAAGCAAAGATTATGAACTGAAACAATAATTGCACAAACCTGATCCATCACTTCCAGAATAAACAAGCTGAAGCAACTCCGAACTTGTAAATATGAATGTCACAACACAACTAACCGAAAACTTTGCCTGTAGATTGAATAATAAGACATCACAGGCTATATTAGTTAATCCATCTTTCTGCAGCAAGTATTTTAAGAAAACAATCTAAAATCTGCTCACGAAGACGCAAAGAAACAAAAAAAAATCTCAGATCCAAGCTACTGTGATTTTGATTCTTTGGACAGATTATGAAAATGAACAATCAAACAAGACGACTTAAATCGTTTAAGCGAACAAATCGGGAAAACAAAACAAAATCCAGAGAATCGAACTCATATATTTCCAATCCAGAGAAACGTGGAGCTAAGCGAACAATCATGAACACGACGAGAGAATGCAACCAAAAAAAAATAACAAAAATCGTATAAATCTAGTGAAACACTAAGAAACGCCAACTGAAAATGCTAAAATGGGGGAAAACAAGTAGAGATCAGCATCGAAGCAGTAAGATAATGGAAGATTGAGAATAGAGAAAGCGTTTAGTGAATTGACAACAAGTTGAAGTCATCAGAATTCGAACGGAATAGAAAAAGTTCCTCCGGTGAGAAATTCATCGGAATCAACTTACCGGCGACGATCGGATGTAGTGTAAGTGAGACTAGCACACCGATGGATCCTCTCTCTCTCTCTCTTCTCTCAGAAAAAAGGCAGTAGAGAGAGAAGGGTGGTTTCTGTGAAGCTTGAAGAGAGGACTCTAGGGAAGGCGATTGACTAATAGAGTAAGGGTTTTTTTTTTTTTTTCCGGAAATTTTGTTCGTTATTTTTTTCTTTAATTACCGTATAATTGAATTTACCTAACCGCATTAACTTATGAACTGTATTTCTTTATCGGTGTGATTTGGTAACCTTTACTTTAGAGATAAAAGAATATACCGCTACAATTGGAACGATACCGCTAGAAATATAGAATCATTATCAATCATAAAAATGATAAAAATTATCAGTATTACAAAATGATACCGTTATTTGTGTATCACAATCTTTTACTGATGTTTTAAATTTTTTTTCGATTTGGTATATTTAGAATAATAAATCAATAACATTTTCAATTTTACTGATAAATTAAGATAATATAGTTTGCTTGAAGTCTTAAAATGGTTCACAGAGCATACTTGTTTTTCATCATTTATATCTTTTGCAGACCAATTACAAAACATTTTTTTTTTTTAAGTTTGGTTTATAATTAAGGTGAATTGTTATCTATTCACAAAGGAATTAGCATGTCTGGTTTGCTGCAACCATTTAATATATGAGTTAGTAAAAGACGGTTTATATCATCAAAAAATAAATAAAATAAATTTTAAGAAAAATGTATCTGGTAAGTGCAGCACCAACTCGAAGATAAAATGGACAATAAGGAACTCAGTAAGTTCTTGTAATTAAAAATATGTCAGTAAGGAACTCAACATTTAATGTAAATAATAAAGTCTTGCACCAATGACCAACACGAGGATTAATGAACAATAATAATATGAAAATCACTTTTTAAATGTTGTATTAAGCGTCAGAAACATACAGTAAAACCTCTATAAATTAATACTCGATAAATTAATAAACTTTATAAATTAATAAATTTCTCTGGACCTGAGTTGGGATCAGTGTAAATTTTGACACAATTCGATAAAATAATAATTTTTTTAGAAATCTTATGTAAATATATGGTCCCATTAATACTATAAATTAATAATTTTATAAATATATCAAAATATATTTATAGATATGTTATATAGGAAAATATTTAGTGAAATATGACTCTTGTATTGTTTATTTTTTTTTAAATTTTTATTAGTTTTTGTTAAAATTTCATTATAGTATTTTTCACTGCATCGAATTTTTTTGATATTATCTATTAAACATGATAATTATTTTTTTTTCTTTTAATTGGTTTCAAAAGAATATTGATTATAACAAAAAAACTGAATTTTTAAAGTAACTTTTTAAATAAATTATGAAATAAAGCAAAACTTTCTATAAATTAATAAATTATTAATTTATCGATAAATTAATACCTCTATAAATTAATAAAATTTCACGGTCCCAACGTTATTAATTTATAGAGGTTTCACTGTAAGTCTTATTCATTCATCAACGCTGATATTTTTTTTTTGTCAATTGATCAATGCTGATTTAGTATCTAAATTTAGCGGTTAGCATTTATATTTATGTTATGTAATAGTATTATATAGAACACCTAAAAACTTTAGCAAATGCCACAAGAGTCTCTAAGACAAAAAAAAAAATAAACCTACCTCCTCATCTATATATTCAAATTAATCTTTGAACATGAAAGTGCCACATATTATATTCTCACAGTAACCAAATATAGAATTGGTGAGAATTGATCCCGATTTCAGATATTTCTTATGTTTAAGTATTTTTGGAGATAATGTATATAAAAGTGTTTTTTTTTTATAAAAGAGATAAATAAAGTTAGGGGGAAACGAAAAAAAAAAACAGAGGGAAACAAAAACTTGGCCCAGTTCGACCCCAAATTTTTAAATGAGTCAGACATTACTAATATCAATCATAATTCATAACTCAGAAAAGGAAGTTAAAGGCCCAATCAAACAAAAACTGAAAAATATTAATAATTACAAAAAGGTCCTACCGGGAGTCGAACCCAGGTCGCTGGATTCAAAGTCCAGAGTGCTAACCACTACACCATAGAACCGAATGGTGGTACTGGAAGCGTTTACTTATATAGTTTTCCATTTTCCAACGTTTTTCATTTTCCTGGTCAAGATTCTAACGTTTTAAAATCAAACGGTTAACAAGAAACAAGTCCATCTAGTCGAAAAAATGAAATCCATCTGGAGTTTTTTTTTTTTTTTTTTTTTTTTTGGTTAGACCATCCATCCACTATAATTTTCTTATTCAACATTCGTCCGGAGTAGTTAAATGATGTATGAGACACGATATAACCTTTTTATGAATGGTTTTAGTTTTTAAGAGTTTTTAGTTTTCGTTTTGCCCAAAAAAAAAAAAAAAAGAGTTTTTAGTTTTCGTTTTTAGAGTTTTTAGAAAAACTACGTAACTATCCATTTACAATTTTACAAAAATAGATTTTTTTATAAAAATCTAAGAAACCTAGTTTTTGAAAAATATTTTACCACTTTATTAAGAAAAATAAACCTCATTATTGTGGATTCATGCGTTTCACAACCTTGAATTTCATATAGATTTTTGATATATTAGTGTATAGGATCATCAAAATGTATAGTTTTCTCATTACATCATTGTACTACTATATATATATATATATACATAGAAAACATCTACTCAAAAAGAAAAGGAGAAAAAAAAAGAGAAATAAAACAAAAAAGGGATATAAAAGAAAGAAAAAGATTTCGATATTTCTTCTCTAGTTGCCAAGTAAGCCCCCCTAGGCATTGGCCATTGGGATATATCATTATTGAAAAAGAGGATTCAAAATATCAAATAAATACAATGTGAAGTCGTTTTTAGTATGAAAAATGAGCAAACACCAACAAATAGTTAAATAAATTATATACTATGTCTTTTCTTTAGTAGTATTTCATCTGAGACTATGCAAGTTTCATTAATCCGTCTAAATATGTATAAACTTTTTTTTTTTGATAAATAATATGTATAAACTTCTATTACTATAAATCTATAATATTTTTGACTGCATAAGCAACCCTTTTTTTTTTTTTTTTTGTCAAACCTGCATAAGCAACCTAACTAAGGTTTATCTAAGATTTTTTGAGATTATTCAATATCATGCCTTTTAACTTAAGATTGAAAATATTAACCGTGTAGAGAAAGAGAACTATCAAAACGCAACAAACTTCTCTGGTCTTTTCTCAAATAGTTAATGCAAATTAGTTTACGAATAGATTGTGTTTGATAAATAGTTTACAAATAGATAACCTTTGTTTTTACACATCCATACACATAGAAAGGTATCATAATGCATGCTTTTAAAAGATTACACTATTAGTTAAAATCTCATTACATTACATGTGTCTATTGAAGGAATATATCGCCACCTCGTTCCCGATAATATGTATGATTTTATAATATTTTAGGAGATAAACTTAATAACATAATAACAAGAGGAATTAGAGGGACAAAAATTGGTGCACCAAAGCAGCCGGCCAACTGTACACAAGACAAGAAATCTTTTAAACGTTTTCCCTTAATGGATGACGAGTGTATTTTTATTTATTTTAGAATTTCATATTCAATAAAAGTTTCTAATCATAAAAGGCAATATGATATCTGGATAATGCATAGATATATATATTGTGTGTAATATGGTTGTCCATCATTTAAATTGTGAAGATTAAATAATAAAAAGCTAAGATAATGTTAATTGTTTTTTCTTACTTAATTATTTTCAAAGAACTATGTTAACCATCTACATTTATTATTTTATTCTGGAAAATGAATCACAACAACTATATATTATTATTCGATGCTTATATGCACACAAAAAATAGACTTGAAAATTAGAAAAGGAGTAATGAAAAAAATATGCAACTACATAAGTTGCCAAGTAGCCTATTGCCAAGTGTTGCATCACATTTGGGGAAGACAAAATAAAATCAGATATGTTCTTCTTGTAATATATGTATCACAACAAGAAGAAAAAAAAAACTATAAAAAAAAAAGAAAAAAGGGAAGAAAAGAATGGAAAGAAAAAACAAAGCTGTGATATTATCGTGTTATCTTTCAAGAAGAGTGGAATGTTCACTCATAGAAAGGCTAATAAAGCCTTCAATAATTAGTCTATCATGCGAACAAGTATAAGATTTAAAAAAAAAAACAACTTGGTACTCATATTGAAAGTCGTATCCCTGACAAATAGTAAGTACGTAATAAGTTTTCTTAACAAATTAATTTTAGTTTAGGCAAAGAAACAATGTTTCTAAATTAACTAACTTTCAGTCCAATAACTTCTTATAATGAAAACGGTATCAAATAGCTAATAGGTCACGAGTTTGGGTCAATTTATATCATATATGATTGTGATCGATTTGGATTGTGCAAATTGAAGCAGCCACATATATATATATATATATATATATATTTTTTTTTTTTTTTTGTGGGGGTAAAAAGGAAAATACATAAACGAGTAGCAAAAGAAGCCGAAAGCCTTTTTTTTTTTTTTTTCATTTTGAGTTTGATTTAACACAACTATTATAAATCATTTTGAGTTGGATTTAACAGAACTTTGAATGAATCTAGATTTTGGTGTAAATTTGGTTGCACAAAAAAAAAAAACTACTGAACTTTTTTCTTTTGTTTTTGAAATAGATAACTACTGAACTTAATTAGGTCAGGTGGTTTCTCCACCAAAGCTTAATCTTTAGCTTCTTCTTTTTTTTTTTTTGTGCAAACGAGATTTCATTCATTCACTCACCCAGACAAGCCATTACAAAGCTTAATCCTTAGTTCTAAACTCTAATAATTCAATGCGAATTCCTTCAACGTCAAGTTCAGTTCCATTGGAATCTGTTAGTGTACGGATAACTATGGTCACATCTACGCCGTCATCATAAATTAAAAAGAGTTAATAATAGGTACGATGTAGTAAAACTGTAAAAGTCAATGGCACGTGTAGTAAAGAAGAAAAGCAATTATATCACTTATTAACCTTCTTTTTTCAAATAGTATGCGTTTTTTTATATATAATATTCATTCTTTTTTTTTTTTTTTGGCAAAGTATATAATATTCATTCAACGTACGAAATTAAGAGTTTACTGATTCTATTCAAAAAATATCAAACTTTTCGTAAATCTAAGACAAAATGAATTGAATTTGTTATCCGGCCCTATACATAAGGTTAGGGGCGGCATGGAAAGAAGAAGAAACTTGATACAACTCATTTTTATATATAAATAAATAAATAATGCATTTAATTTTATTAAGTGGCAATAACAAATTTGGCCAATCATATCATATCCTCTCCAATCTCTCTTTTAATCTTTCTCTTTTTATAAGATCTCTCTATCATACTTGATCTTTTAATGATAAAGCCGACGTGATCGCTATCTTCAAGGATGTTTGTATTCTTTTTTTGTTTGATAATTGTTTATTTTCCTTTTCCTTTTCGAAATCTTATAAAACATAATTTTTGCATGAAAAGAACTCGCACATCACGAGTCATGGTTAGCCATGATTTGCCAAAAAGGTTGGAGTAAAAAAACAATCATGACATCATATCGTATATAACAAATTAATGGAATTTCACTGTTTCTTGTAATTCTTTCCATTAAATTGAAATGAAATTATTAATTAATATGATTAACATTGAGCCAATCATCAGTCTTTACTTTTACACGAGTCGAATGTTCGACTCTTTTGTATGATAAGTAGCAAATAATTTATCGAAACAGTATAGCGCATGGGATTATATATGTTGAAGCATATTAATTAGATTGATTCTGGCAAGGTTTCAGATTTCCATGGATTTCAGTAGGATGTGAATCAAAGTTGAAGAGTTATATATATATATGTGACTTTTTCTAATAAAAATAAAGTAAAAACCAATTTTTTTCCAAGAGTCAAAGAAAATCAAAAACCCATAATTACCAGTGTTCAAGAAAGCGCTAGACGTTAAGCGGGCGGTGGCCCAATGCCTAGCGCCTAGAACGCTTAAGCGGAGCCTAGGCGATTTTAGGCGGTTTAAGCGTTTACAACATAATATGTTATACATATAATATTATAGATAAAACTTATACAAAAACATTAATTAAAATAATAAAAGTGTTATACGGTAAACAAAAATATTTATATCAAACAATATATGAACATTTATAACTATATATATAGAGTTAAAACTTATAAATTTAAAATTTTATAGTTAGAAATTAGAAAAATATATTAAAAAACAAATTTTAACTACATAATATTTAATTAATATTTTTTAGAGTTATTTTGAACCGTTTAAACTATTTAAAAACGTTTAAAATTATTTTTTAAATGAAAATTTATAATTACGCGATCTAGGCGGTCGTCTAGGCGTTACGAGCGCGCCTAGCGCTTAAGCGGGGCCTATGCGAACGCCTAGACCGCTTTTTAGAACACTGATAATTACATATCTGTGATCTATTTTTGGTTTTTCCTTGGTGCGGACTCACCAATCTCAATATCTTGGTTAGTTACCAATTGATTTTCACGGGTAGTTGAAGAATTTCTTTTTGTTTATTCATAAATATTATTGTTATAGCACACTATGTTATAAAATTAAACAGTTTTACAAACGTGCATAAAATCTTTTCCAACAATCCGCGAGAAAATGTAAGTTTTTCTCGGTTTAGTAAATTTTTCATCAAAATCATTTATGCAATTGTGATCCGAAATTTGGTTGTATGCTTAAAAGATTTGGACTAAATTTGAGATTTCAATTTTTTTTTTTTTTGGATATTTATTTTAAGTGTTATGAACGAATATGAAGCAAGTTGGTTTTTTTAAAAAAAAAAAGAAAAGATGGAGAAAGATATCGAAGAGGGAAAAATATGGCAAGAATGAGATTGGATGGAGGAGGCTGAGAGCAACTACGTACAATAGAAGAGCCACATTTTTCTGTTGTGTCTCCTCTCCTCTTCTTTTGCTTTTTTTTTTTCAATTATAATTATTTTTTTTATTCAATATTTTTTCACTCGAATTCTCCTGTCTTTATTAGAGAGAAAATAAATGATAAAAGACATAATTACGTAGAAAAATCTGAAAAAATGATTAGCATATAAAGAGCTGAAAATATCTAATTTTTTAAATTTCATTTAAAATTTAAGAACTCAAATGCTAAGAATTTAATTACTGTTTAAATTGGGAACCTAATATTTATCAGTTTTATAAAGAAAAAAAATTAATATATCTATGTCACCATTGTGTCTGCGTTGACAAAATATGAGTTGTGAAAATTAGAGGAGAAAAAGTTCAAAATAGCTAATAGTAAATTCTGAAAATAATCATAGACACTAACTAACTATCACACTAAAATATTTTAGTTATTAGGACAAACTAGTCTTATCTATCGTACTAAAAGAGTAAATTTTAAGGTATTTTGTAAACATTTTATGATAAATATTTACAATAATTATTCATGCATAATTTTGATTATCAAAATATTTGCTTAATATTTAGGATCGTTTTCACCAAAGAAAAAGGTTCAAGACTACGCCGAGCCATAGATGATTTTCGAAGACTCCAAATCTAATATTATAAGGATTTTGCCCATAATTGTTTGCTTATGGAGCTACAAGAAAATAACTCTCGTTAAATTTTCTTTTTGATCGTTATTTTTCTTGTAATTTATGTTCCTCATATACACGTGATCTGGAAAATTTGAAAGATATTATTAGATCAGGACTAGTCCACTAGATTAAATTAATGTAGCAGAATATCTATCATCACAAATAATAACATTTCTAAATATCGCCATGAATTATTTTAGAATATAAAAAAAGAGTTTAAAAGGAAATGTGGTGTATGTCCTTTCTTTAAAGCAATGGCTCAAGTTGTATGAACTTTCCAAGTGGTGCTTGGATGGTGGAAGGAGGTTGGAATTTGGAAACGTAACCAATTATGGGACTACGATTTTTCATTTTACTTAGTTGTTGCATATAAATCGTACAACTATACATATGCGTGTGTGGTGTGTATATTCATGAAGCATAAGTTACTCACTCATAGAGTCATAGGTCATTTTATACAATTTTTAAAAATGATAGTAAATCATAAGAAATACGTAAAATTATGTGATGGCAACAAGCTCAAACCATAAATTAAGTAAAACATGAAAATCTAAGTTCGGATACATATGATACTAATTTTGTCGGTCCGAGATCCAGTCCAAATAAACTGTATATGGAATATTTTTTTTTTTTAAGAATTGACAAGTGATAACGAAAATAGTTTGGTAGTTTTGATTTTATTTGTTTCTTGCACAATTTTCCCGTTTTTGTGATTAATATGTCTTTTTGTAGTTTACCGATGAATAGGAAAAGAAGTTAATTTTTTGGAATTGGTTAGTTATCTGGTTTAATAGTAGAAAAAAATATTTGACACATCAATTTAAACTTCTTTGACTTAACGTTTGATAGTTTTTGCCACAACTATCTGCCCGCGTGGCATTTGCAAGCAGTCTAACGCTTTAACATCAATCATAAAAATGGGTCTATACTATTTCATTAATGTTCTAAATCAAAAGTTTGTTTCACCAAATGTTAATTTGCAGTAGTGATCGGTTGAAAAATCTTTTACTTTTAAAATTATCTTGAATATGAATTAAAAATTTATTTAAAAAAAATCAAAAGAAATTTTCATTATTTTCTATTAAATATTAATCAACTGAAACATATCAAGTAAACTAAAGTATATTGTAATTATAAGAAAATATTTGTTATACATAAACAAATGTTCCAAAAATTTTAAATATATATTTCTGGTGACTCAGGTGCTTAACCACAGAAAGGAAAAGACAATAAGAATTTGTTTTTAGCTTTTCTCTAAATGAATCTAAAACGAAGAAACAATATTTATACAGATATAGCGAAATTGTTGTCAATTATTGTTTGTAGTGGGAACGTAAGATAATTAGATATATCATCTATCTAGGAGCATCTTATTTCTTTGTCGTCGCAGTGATCGTCAGTGTCTACTATTGAAAAACATTATATTTAATTAACCTTAAATTTTAGTTAATATATGTGTCTAAACTCTAAAGAGTAAAGATCGATTGAAAATAAAACCATAAAAAAAACTAAACAATACTGTAATATATATAGAGGCCATACCAGATATTATGACATTATGTCATTCGGGTTTTATTATGCACTCATGTGATTTATCTTCAACAACTAAATTCGTAACCAAAAAAATAAAGTGGTCATGACCTCAGAGTAGTCACAAGAAGCCATTACGTAAACCTAATCTCAGTTAATAATTAAGCAAATAAATAATAAATTCAGATTACAAGCCTCCAGTTGGATTAAACTGAACAATCAAACCAAACGTCCAAAATTGAAGCAATTTTATCAAATTATAATTTTGGTTATTGTTTATTCGATTAGTAACACATGCATGCGAGTAATTGAAAATTTACCAAAATAAAAACATAGTCACTTTTAAAATCCTAGAATTTTAAAATAGTTTTTTTTTATAAAAAAATCTGTAACCGGACTAAACTTGCTTATAATTATCTGGTTCAGACATATTCAGATATATAATCAAAACTGTTAAACCTCAAAAAGCATATATTTCAAATGAATTAAAAGTAGGATTAGACATAAGACAAATTAAGCTATTTAGTGGCCGAATAAAAGACATACTCCGTAGCTATTTAGTGACTCAATCAGTTTAATGCATTATTAACCAAGAAAAATCATTCGTGGTAAAGATAAGATTCAGATCCAAAACAAAAGTACTCAAGAAAATATAAATTAACTTTTTTGAATATGAATACTGGTCAATAAAAAAAATATATTCTAAATTTATTCAAATGAAATTTTTGGTAACGTATCAATAAACTATATATATATATATATATATATATATATATACACATACACGTATGGACTACTTTCTCATATAACCATGAGTTATATTTTACCTATTAAAGGAGCTATAAGAAGCCCAAAATCTTGTCGAATCCTCTGCTTCAGCTTCTTGTTCGACAAGACCGTCTTCATTGATTCATCAAAGTTGCTCTTTGATGACTCCTATTATTGAAGAGTAGAGGACGCAAAAAGGAGAAATCTTCTATAATTTTTTTTTTTTTTTTTTGAACCCAAGAGAAACTTAGAATGAACAAAGGCTAGAAGCTAGTGAGAATAAAACAACCCATGATTCCCATAGAACGACTGAAGCTCTGAAAGTGCTCCTTGATTCAGCTAGCCGCAGATCCAGATTGTCAAAAAGAGAGAAACGAATAAATATATTGAGTTTCTTATGGCTCCTCTAATATTACTTACATTTTTTTTTTCACTTATATGCATACTGAAATAAATTTTCAGCATATCCCGCATCATAAGATATTTACACAGTTGACACGTTTAATATGCTATTAAGAAAATAAATACATTGATCACTGATAATATAGATGATTAACAACTTTTATCCGTTGATTTGGGTCAAAACATACATATACGTACGAAAATATCTAACCTTTTCGGATGAATGACACATGTGCAATGTCTAAGTTCCAAGATAAAGTTGTACCTTCGCGGTATAAACTGTATGATAATGGTAAAGAGACATAGTATGGATCAGTTGAACCTATAACATGACAAAGTTTTGTACCGGTAAAAGAAGTGGTAATAGTATTTGTATTAAAATTATTTTTAATTCCAATGTTAATAATGTTTATTATAAGTTGTAAGTGATTAATCATTAATCAGCCATTTCTATTGATTCGACATTCTTACCAATTTGGCAATGATCATATATATGCTATTGACTTCCGAGCGTTAAAGTCTACGACAAAGCAAAGGTGGTTACGTACATCTATTTACTGGAAAAAAAAAAAGGTTTATACGTATTATTGGCACTGTGTATAAAGTTTGCCACTTGTAACGCTAACAGAGCTTTCTACCTCTAATGCGCGCGTGACGTCCATACGCATCGGAGAGGCCTGACGTAATGAAAATGATTTTACTTTTATGTTTCCCGACAGAAGATTTAATTTAAGCTTTCATTTCAAACTATTTACTGTAAGCGAACATTAAAATAAAGTAAAATGGGATCCGAAAAAGTCATAATTAGTTACAAGAAATTGCATGATTCAAGATTTGTTTATTACAACGGAATTGTGATTCACGTTTAATTAATTAATTCATCTTACTTGTTTATTGATATAAATGGATCCATTTGTTGCCTCTCAGATTAGTTACAACTTCAACGAATCACCATGTCTAAAAAGTAAATCATGCACATGTAATTAAAGATATGCTATTAGTTTAATTAGGTCTGTAGATAATTAGGTCATTAAACATTCTAATAATGGTTGTTTTGGAGGAAAAAATATATATCATATATATCGCAATTTCAAAAACAATAAGAATTAAAAAGTGTATGCTCTATATAAATTGAACTAACCTAAAACCTGAACACTTAACAAAATGATATCTATGTGCGACATATATATTGATGCAGTAAGGTAGTAATTCTAGTTCCTTAAGCCAATGATTGGTTATTTAAGGTATTAATTATCAAGACTTTTTTTTTGTTAGTTATATTTATCAAGATTTAGTTTCTATAATTACTTGATCAATATCTACAATGTGTATTAGGACAAGTATATAACTATAGTTCTGTAAATGATTTTAACTTTAATGTACCTGTGTACTTGTGTAGTATACAGCCAGAATACTAGTATTTATACATCCATCAGGTTTTACTTTATATAGTAAAAAATTCGTCAAAGAGTTTTACTTTCTCTTAATTCAAAAGGATTTGAATCGGTTTATAAAATTATTCAACTATGAAATAAAATACGAACTTAATAGGATTTTAGTAGAGAATACTTTGACAAAAAAATTAATATACATTCAACAACAAAAAAAAGGAACTATGTTCTCCTACATATGTGTGATTCAAAGAAAGATTCTGGTATTTATTCCGATGGTACGGACAAAATGATAATGATTGAGAAACGGCTAATTATTTTTTTGTTCCATAAAGAAACATGAATATCAGGATTAAAAAGAGCTAAAGTGAAAACGGCATAATATTTGACATACAGTGTCACGTGAATTAATTTGCTTGGTAACGTAAATGTAGTGCGAACTTTGCAAATCTCCCTTTCTTTAAGAATTATCTAAAGCAAATTCCAGATTGTCGTAGTATTATAATGATACAGAACTACTAGTGGAATTCATAATATTTGTACTAGATATTTATATTAATTAGTTTGTACATTTTATTTTATAATTAAACGCACACAAAACTTTCGAAATATAATTTTCCACTAGATGCATTTTTATCATTTGTATTACTAGGTTGGTTTTTAATTAGTAATCACGTAAGCGTCAAAATAAGCAAAACGCGTAGAATAAATTAAATGACGTAATTATTAAGAAAAAATATCAAACAACGGCACAGTTACCGAATAACAGAAATGTTTATTATGCTAATAGGTAAGAGGATTGGTCAAAAACCCACAAAATCGTACAATAATTAGGTCATTACTTATGTCATTCTCCAGTTTTCCAATCATAACTACATGGTGTATATATGGATCGCATAGGTAGAATCTAGACATAATCCTCAAAAAAAAAAAAAAAAAAGCTTGCCTAATCTGAGATTGACAAGCATTATTAATATAACTAATTATGTTTTATCTCTTAAGCCAAACCCCAAAAAGTTACAAAAAAGGTTATTTTGATAACGCGCGGAATTGTTTTCTGTACGTCAAAATGTATATGATTTGGTAATGGTTTAGCGTGTGAATTATTATTGTTCTAGAGGTCTTTTATTTGTTATACAACCACAATGACACTAACGCTTTTTTTAATTATTTTTTCCAAAAATATTCAAAATATTATTGTTCACACAAACATCTCTCCTTTTTCCATCTCTCCCACACAACCCCCATTCCTCTCTTTAGCCCTAACCCCTATATATATGTGAAGTCCCCGAAACACTAAACTCGTGCCATAAGCTTTTATATTAAGAGAGAACACTTACAATTCTAAGTGGTATCTCTCTTCTTCTTCCTCCTAAAAAAACTAAACAACTTATATATTCCAAAAGAAAGTCATGACTCTCTTCAACACTGAAAACACATGGGCCTTTGTCTTTGGCTTGCTCGGTATGATACTAACGTTGCGTTCATTTCTTATTGATATTTTTGATCAATTTCATATCGATTTATTAATACCATATTTTGTCATATTCTTGTATAATTTTCAGGAAATCTCATCTCCTTCGCCGTGTTCCTCTCTCCTGTGTAAGTAATAAGTAAAAGATCAGCATATGTATATTAATGTACATATGACTACGTTACATTAATATTCTCCGTTATAACTGAGTAACTAATATTCAGATTTTTTTTTTTTTTTTGACACAGGCCAACATTCTATAGGATTTGGAAGAAGAAGACAACAGAAGGGTTTCAGTCTATTCCTTATGTTGTGGCGCTCTTCAGTGCGACGCTTTGGCTTTACTACGCGACACAGAAGAAAGATGTCTTCCTCCTCGTCACCATTAACGCCTTTGGATGCTTCATCGAAACCATCTACATCTCTATGTTCCTCGCCTACGCTCCCAAGCCAGCCCGGGTACCTAAAAATCCTCCGTATATATGTAAACATGCATGTGGTTAAAACATCAAATGAAGTCGCTAAATAAAACATTTCTTAATGCATGGATGCAGATGTTAACAGTGAAGTTATTACTTCTTATGAACTTTGGAGGATTCTTTGCCATTCTCCTTCTTTGCCAATTCTTGGTAAAAGGAACCACACGTGCTAAGATTATCGGAGGAATCTGTGTCGGATTCTCTGTTTGTGTTTTCGCTGCTCCTCTAAGCATAATCGTAAGGATTTCGAAAGTGCTAATTAATTATAAAGTGATTAAATTATGATTCAGTTTCAATTATTAACATATATTTTTTTGTTTAAAATATAGAGGACGGTAATAAAGACAAGGAGTGTGGAGTACATGCCCTTTAGCTTATCCTTAACCCTTACAATCAGTGCTGTCATATGGCTCCTTTATGGTCTTGCTCTCAAGGACGTCTATGTTGCTGTAAGCCTATTCATATCTCTCTTTCTCTCTAGCTCTCATTAATTATTGTAATTATATACGAAATTACCTATATATGTTTTAACATGATTATCATGCCTTGAAGCATCATAATCATAAGTTATCATTATCATAATGTATACTAAGTGGGTGCTTTTGTTTCTAATGTACCTGAGACTTTGAGGTTCTAATCATAGAGCCATAGATAAAAAAAGAGATATGGATCGACAAAAGATAAACAATTAAAGAAAGCAAAACCCTTTTGTTTGGTATTGTCCTTTACGATTAAAACTATAAAACAAATTATAAAGAGACTCGCTTTATGTTCCACAGAAACATTAAAAGATTTTGCTTTTACAAAAGAAATTTAATAGATATTACGTTCTTTTTATCTTTATTGTTACACAGAAATTATATTTTGTACGTAACTTCTATCGATGCCGCACAAGTTTGCCAAAAACTTTACTTTACTTCATTTTTAGAACGTACTTTATTCATAAGCTAGAAAGTGGAAAGTGAGAATATTAAATAATTTATCATGTTAATTTGCCACTAAATAAAACATTTTTGCTTTCTGCAGCTCCCGAACGTGATTGGTTTTGCTCTCGGTGCACTCCAAATGATACTCTACGTTGTCTACAAATACTGTAACACGTCACCGCATCTAGGAGAGAAAGAAGTAGAAGCTGCTAAGTTACCAGAGGTGACCCTCGATATGCTGAAGCTAGGCACAGTGTCATCCCCTGAGCCAGCACTCGTTCGTCAAGCGAACAAGTGTACCTGCGGCAATGATCGAAGGGCTGAGATCGAAGATGGACATGTACAAACCCCTAGAAACGGCAAACAGTCCTCTTCCGCAGCAGCTACATGAATAAAAAATACGTTGACCATGCAATGTTGACTTTACCCCCGACTTGATATACCAACCACCACGTGTACCCGTTACGCTGTCGTATTTTTCTGAGTTTATCAAGTGTGCGAAGTAGAGAATTAATTTTCCGGAACGTATATATGCATTTTCGGATGATATATATGCATTTTCGGAGTTAAATCCTCTACTTCTTTTTAAAATTTATGTAATTATATCTATTGGGGATATGTATATTTCCTATTTTCTGATTTAACGAAAACTATTTAAAATACCCATCATGATTCTGCCTTTTTTGTCATACTTAATTTATGTTTGCTGTTTATTTCAAGACTATCATATAGAGTATGATAAATATTTCTAACTCACATGAAAGACAATATTATATCTAGTTGAGAATTAACGGGAGTGTTCTCTTTTGATATGACAACAAATAAATTTCAGAAAAAGTATTAAAACGTCCCAATATGGAAAAATATTGGTATATCAATCATAAATATGACTGGTCCAAATCTAATTAGGAGTAGACATAATTTTTAATAAATAAATAGGAGCATTTTTTATGGACTCAGTGGGCCAAGTCAATATCTAACGTAATAAATATTTCTACGTATTGGATCATTATCTTACTGGGCCTTTCTAATTTCGACTACCTCCAATAATCTCTCAAGTCTCAATTCTGTCCGAATATAAAGAATCTTGTGGTAAGCTTTCATCTAATCACTAACACATTCTTCAATTCGTACACAAGCCTTTGAAGACCTTTTGACTTTTCTTACCACAGGTTAATTTTGTGAGATTGCTCTCAATACTGAATAGTGAATACTGGACCAAACTTTTTCCACATCAAAAACTTTCAAAATTAAGTCCAGTATTGGTTCAACTCCGGTTTATTCCTAGGTTTAAATAATTGCATAGTTGGCTCCGGTTCTCCATCTATCTACCAATGATTATAATAAGCTCATTACATCCGTAGTCTCATATGTTCAAATGAGAACACGCCAAAAAAAACTTTCATTGTTCTCTGGAAGCTTCCAGAACATTCTAGATCCGACTTAGAACCTTCTCTGCTGCTGCGATAGTGAATTGAATGTCTTCTGAAGTGTGAGCCAAGCTGGTAAAGCCGGCCTCGAACTGAGAAGGTGCTAAGTAGACACCTTCTTCCAACATTCCTCTGAAAAACTTTCCAAACTTCTCTGTATCGCTCTTCTTGGCGTCTGAGAAATCGTAGACGGGTCCTTCAGTGAAGAAGAAACCGAACATTCCACTTATGTAGCCGCCACACATCGCATGCCCGGTTTTCTTCCCGGCTTCTAGTATCCCATTTGTAAGCTCTTTAGTGATCTTGTCTAAGTATCCATATGTCCCAGGCTGACTTAACCGCTTCAGCGTGTGAATACCCGCTGTCATAGCCAGCGGATTACCACTTAGCGTACCAGCTTGGTACATCGGTCCAGCGGGTGCAACCTGCAAAAGTACATGAATGATGAAAGCTCAGGACGTTCTCCATCTCTTGCAGCAAATTCAAAGATTGTTCAGATCAATTTCTAACAACTCAAGCTTTACCATTTCCATAATGTCTCGTCTTCCACCGTATGCTCCCACGGGAAGACCACCACCGATGATTTTCCCGAGAGTAGTTAAATCAGGTGTGATTCCAAAGTATTCTTGAGCTCCACCATAGGCTAAACGAAAACCCGTCATGACTTCATCGAAAATAAGAAGAGCACCATTGTCTTTAGTAATCCGGCGTATTCCATCCATGAACTCTGGTTTAGGTGTAATAAAACCTGAGTTACCAACAACAGGTTCGAGAATGATGGCAGCAATCTCGCCTTTATTTGCCTCAAAGAGCTTCTCAACAGCAGCAATATCATTATATGGAGCTGTTAGAGTATCCGAAGTAGCTGATTTGGGGACACCAGGCGAGTCCGGTAGACCCAAAGTAGCCACACCACTACCTGCTTTGACAAGGAAAGAGTTGGCGTGACCGTGATAACAACCTTCAAACTTGATGAACTTTTGTTTCCCTGTGAAAGCACGGGCGAGACGAAGCACGCCCATACATGCTTCGGTACCCGAGTTAACAAACCGAACCATTTCAATGCTCGGAACAGCTGAAATCACCATCTCAGCAAGTACATTCTCTAAGAGACAAGGAGCACCAAAGCTTGTTCCTTTCTTCATTGTCTCAGCCAAAGCTGCAAGAACCTGCACTAGACACAAAACTAATAATCAAATACTAAATCATCAGCCATCTCGAAGTAATCGAAATTGGAAAGAAAAAACAAACCTCATCATCAGCATGACCAATTATGGCTGGTCCCCAAGAACCAACATAGTCAATGTATTCATTTCCATCAATGTCTCGTATTCGTGAGCCCTTTGCAGAATCCATCACAACTGGTTGTCCACCAACTGATTTAAAGGCACGTACAGGTGAGTTCACACCTCCAGGCATTAAATTCTACACAAAAGAATTTAACCAGTTTCAATAATCACAACACAATCAAACCAAAAAAAAAGCAAAACTTTTTCTCAGATTGTGATTCTATCTCATGTATTGTTATCTTGTTGGCAATTTTCCTTAAAGGTTCACAAAGATATAATCAATTCGACCAAACAAAAAAGATCTAATTCCACAAAAATCATCAAATTGATCAGAAGGACGTCTCGTCTAATGGAAAAGCTTACCTTGGCAGCATTGAAAGCTTCCTCAGATTTCTGAAGAGTAAAGTTCTTCGTCTTCTCTTCTGTCGAAACGGACATCTTGATGCAGCGACGGTTGGAAGAAGAAGACGAAGCTCTCTTAGAGATCTTTGCGGAGCACGAGAACCCTAGAGCAATCCCTGATCCTGTAAGCGTCGCCGCCATTGTTGCTATCTCTCAACGTCTCTCTGTTCCTCTCTCAGCTTAGTGTCTCTCTCACTTGATGTACAGAGAGAGTCAACAAGATAAGGCGACGATGATTTTAGTAGGATTGGAGATGGAGCGGACCCGGTGGTTTAAATTCAGACCCGATCCGGTTTGATTTGACCCGGAATCTGAAACTCAAGTCAATTTTTGTTTGTTTTGACTTTTTTTTTTTCAAAACAATTGATTTCTTAAATTGACCAATTCTGAAATTACATAAAAATATTTTGAAATCGATACAAACGAGAATTCAAACTTACATGTATTAATAATGATTAGAGTATTACTTTTGTTGCTTTTCATTCGTAGAAATAAATCATAACTTGATTATTAAAATGTATGTTCTTTTTCAGATAGTCATAAGCTCTTGAAACACTTCCATAGCTGAAGCAGGAAGGCCAAGAAACACATTGATACTCTTCATATCGCTTCCACTTGGTAAGAACAAAATCACTTCCCTCCTTGGTAAACCAACAGGTCCAGAGAGAACCGGTTCGCCCCAACCGAAATCCAGTTTATGTAATGTCAATTTTGACCACGATGTTATCAAAAGCGTCGCGTTCAAACTCGGCCGGGACCGGTTCACCTCGAAGTAGTCCATAGCTGATCTCATGAAACCGTCCGTAACCGACTCGACCAGTCTCTTGACCAAACCCACTGAATGAGAAAGAGGGTTCCCAACTAATTCCCCTGATGTCGTTACCAAACCGGTTAACACAATCCCGTTCCCGCAATATCCTTGTGGGAGACGTGGGACGAATCTTGACCGTCCATCAGCCGCGAACAGAAGCTTAACCCGTTGGTCTGGTTTAAACCGTAGAGCCTCACACCGTGATTTCCAAAGAAACCCGGTTAAGGCTTGAAATGTCGATACCTTATTATTATTGTTATTTTCATCATCTTTCGTTGCCTTGGTCTTGAGCTTACCTAGCATTTCAGGTTCGAAGTGGAAAGATTTGTAGACGAGATTTTCTTCATCGTAGAGTTTTCTGGTGCCGGAGATGTCTTCGATTTCATCGAATTCGTTATGTGGGAACTCGATTTTGGGTGGGTTTCGTGGCCGGATAATAGTACGGTCTAAGAACGGCGGGAGGGATAAAGGGAGGCCCTTGGCGGTCTCGCACCACGAGTTGAGGAATTCCATGGCGGCGACTCCATCGAACATGTTGTGGCTCATGCCTAGTCCTAGGACAAAACCGCCACATTTGAACTTTGTCACCTGAGAAAAAAAAACGGAACATAAAAAACTTACGTAACCATTTGTAGCAATCATCGTATTGTGCTATTAACCGTCGTTATTCCCTTTGTTTAGTTAACTATATTAATTAGTATATATGATTCTGATTAGACGGTGTATGTAACTATGTATTAAATAACAATGCACCGTCGTTATTCCCTTCCCTGTTTAATTAGTTCACTATTAATTTACACATGATTCTAATTGGATGGTAGTATTAATTTACAAATGAGTGACCTCTTAGTACTTAAGTATATTTAATGGGTAACTGAGTAAGTATCGGATCATTTGTTACTATTTTAGTGTATGTTCGTTACTTCAAGAGACATAAAAATGAACTTTTCGTAAATGTATCGTAATTGCTAGCTATTAGGAAAAAATGTAACTAAAACAAACGCATATATATTAGATGTTTACATAATTACATATATGTATATAGATTTTTATTGGTTTAACTATTTAAATTGAGATTATATGTAGTTTTACAAAACCAAAAAAGTATTTTTTTTTTCATGTATCAATAAATAATTAGATTTAAATTTTAACAAAAATCCCATTATTCTACATTTTGGACAAAAGCATGTGACTGATACTCGAAATGGCTATAACTTACGATGATTGCTACTCTAGTTGCTACCCTAGCTATTAGCATGTCCCTGTCATTGTATAAGATGATGAATAACTTTTACCAAAAAAAAAAAGATGATGAATACCACCAAGCAACATTTTCCGACAAAACCTAAACTTATGTAAGCTAATCAGAAAACATAGTATTAATCATTAAGCAAGAGATCGATCAAAACCTCACCTGAACTACCACCGGCGGTATCTCAAGAATATTTCGGGCACCGGGAACGTCGTAAACAAGTTTCTCGAGCATGTCCATTCTATTCTCAGAGATGGCCTCTTTGATCGTCTCTATCCCACAATTAGCCTCACCTTCCACAACCACTACTCCTTCTCCTGTGCAATTCACGGCGATCTTCCCTTCCGGACTGATCGTCAGCCTTCCGGCCACAGGGTAGTAATGAACGAGAACCTCAGAGAGAGATTTCTTAATCACATTGTAGGATTCTTGATTGGTTCTTGACTCCGATTTGTAGTAATATAATGTTTTTACGATAATGGCGATGTTTTGATCGAGATTCGAGAGATAGTAAAGACCCTTTGGAGTTTCCGACACGGGAGGGACGAGTTCAGGGTTTTTCCTAGTGACGATGAACGCGATTGACTCGGCCATTTCAAGAATTTTCGATGAAATTAACCGGAAAACGTTTGGTTACAAGTCTTTGACTAGAATATGGAAAGTCAGAAACAGAGAATAGATCTTGATATATAGTGTTCTAAGGCTAAGGGGATCAAGTGGAGATTAGGGCGAGGAGTATCTTGAGTAGCCAGTGTATAGCTGGAGAGATAAGATAGAGAAATTGATTAAGGACCACTTGAGGTTTTGAATAGAATTTTATAGAAAGAAAAAAATGAAAGAATTAATAATATAACATGATTGAGGGTTTTAGGGTGCTTAAGTATAACACGTGAAGATTATGTAGCTAAACAGATACGAAGGTCAAAGCTTAATAAGGACCACTAAAGCTCTGGCGACTTAAATACTTTTTTTAAACGGTTATGGACAGTCGATCGAATAAATACGAATATTTATGGAATTGGTTGGATGATAGATAAGAGTGATATATAACCGTATTTGATGTAACGGGTTACGAATCCATTGTTGACTTTTGATATATATAATAATGAGTTTTGATTAGGTTCGAAATCCTTTGTTTTTTATAAATTGAATCTTTTCCCTGATGATCTGATTACATATTCGGACTTCGGAGTATAATTGTATATATGATTTGCAGGGTAATGTATAAAGACACATGATGTGCTTCAAGTGTAAATAAAAGCTATAAACAATGAAGTGAACACGGGTGACGGGTATATAGAACTGCCACAAGCATCAATTTTTATACTAGGTGTGAACTATCTACTAATTTTATTTATTTGATTTCATTGTGAAAAGTGGCGTTATTCCACCTCATATTTAATGCGATTTCACATATTTTTTTGTACTAATTTAATCTACTCACGTTTTGGATTAAAAAAATATAAACAAAATTCTATTCCATAATTAAATACGTATTTAGTAGTTTAATTATGTCTTTTTTTTTTGTTTGACGTCTAAGATTTCTTATTAGATAATAAAAAGTGGCAACAATTATGTTGAACTGAAAATAAATCAATCTAAGATAGATTCATGAGCTTTTTTTTTTTTTTTTATATTAAATATATAAAAGGCTACTGCGGTATTAAGCTTTTTGCCATCCAAAATTAATTATTCCATAGAAAATCTTTGAGATGAAGTTTGCTTTCAAAAGAAACTTAAAATTGATATCTGTCTAGTAAAAACCAAATTACTAATGGTGGTCAATACATATCATTAGAAATTTCTTTATAGTCATGCTACGATTCTTCTACCGTGAAAGAGGAGCTACGTTTTATGGATTCAGAGTTGAACATTATGAAGATTTGCTCGCTGCTAAGAGGATTAGGACTAAAACGATCAACGATTTCTTATTTGTAGACAATGGGACTTCCGCTATGACTGCTCTGGCATATATATTTATATGAGTTAACGCTAACCTAATTAAATATATTTGTATTTATCCTTTTTTCAATTTAAATAGTAAAAAGGCAAGAATTGTGTGTCGTTTTATATTTTCAATGCAAAAGTTTAAATAAAAATCAAATTTTCTATGAACCATTCATGCTAGATTCATTATTTAGATGCATTTATCTGTTTTCATTGTCAAGTTCCAAGATAGATTTTTTTTTTTTTGAATTGAATGTAAAATTTATTCAAACTAGAAAAACTGTTTTACAATAATTATAACATTAGAGCTGAAACATTTTATAGATTAGAAATTTAATTAAGATGGTTCTTTAAACATATTTCGTACATTTTTTTCAAAATTACTCAATTACTCAAGAATGTTTTATTTTGGTCTACCATATTAGAATGAATATATCCTCTTCTTCGGTTAAGAGGTGATCGCAATTTTACACTGTGAATCCCATGATAATGCATGTAATGGATTTGTCTTCGAAAATATGAAATTGGAATCATGGATCTTTGATCTACAAAAGGAGGCTCGCCGGTGGCTGTCTGAAGATCAAGACCAACATGATCTTTGATCTCTTTGCCGACGCCGGCGGAAACTCCTCCATCGCTCGTCTCCTCGCGTCGGCTGCTCCTCCCGTCTCATAAATCACTCATTTTCAGCGATTGGAAAAAACGTCTAGATATCAACTAGATTCTCCACGCTTCCCTGAAAGCAATTGTGCCCTTTCATCTCGCTCTCGTCTCCGCCGCCCTCTAGATCCGATTTGATAATATCTTAAAAGCATTATTGTAGTAGTCTGTCCACGCGTTTATTATTATTTTTTTTTCAACAACCACATGTTTTTTTTTTAAATAATACATTCTAGGTTAATCGTCTTTGAAGTTGGGAGAAAGATCTCTGAGAATTAGAATTGGTTTCTTTCTAGTCACCACCACCTAGCTTTGAATGTATAGATTGAGATATCTGGGAAAAAAAAAAGGAAAGTATATGAGCAATTTTATTTCATGAAGCATGCCTCAATCTGTTTTTGGGTGTTCTACTGCTTGTGTCTCTTTGATTTTGTACAGAGGAGAAGGCAAACGAGCCATCTGAATACTGAAAGGTTAGATTTCAGATTTTACTTGATAGCCAAAGCAGTTCAAAGCTAGTTTTAATTATTCTAAAACCTTGACACTGGAAGATCTTTGATTGTTTATGAGCATTAACCTTTACATTAGCTTTTATTGTCAAGTTATTTGTTTTCTCCTGCTACACGCAATTATTTTGTTTTCATTGTCAAGTTCTAACATATTTCATTCATCCTCTCTATATCACTCAAGGATGGTTGCTTCATTTTGGGTGCCCTGCTTTGAACTTTTCACTCGACAAGTCCTAAGAGTGTAGTTCACAGATAATCAAAAAATTTCTTTGTGAGGATGTCCCAATAGTGTATTTGTTTGGTCAGGGCTGCCCCAATACTATGGGCTGCCTAAAGCAAAAAGATTTTTTTTTGCCCTCACATATAAAAAATAGAGCAAAATGTTACTATTATAACTTGAACATGCATCATGAAAGCCTGTAAAACAAAAACCCTACCACTGTACTAAAGAAGTTTTCTTGTATTTGATGCCCTCAAAACTTGATATAATATGTTGATGCCTAAAGCCCTTGCTTGTTGGGCTTTAGGTTCGGGCCGGCCCTGTGTGTTACTACTTACCAGAGTTCAAGTATTCAACTAAAATCTTGCACTCAGTGGATCATTGTTGCTACTTTGTTTAACAGGTTATACCAGAAAATAGCAGTGCTGGAAGCTAAAATCTCTGATCTTCTATTCCCAAGTGTTTTTGTTAGTCTTGCGGGAAGGATAATCCATTTACACGAGTCACAGGTATCTCTTGTATTTTGTTGTAAATGCTTCTTTTTTTTTTCCCTCCAGCTCGCATTGTTTCTTTTCTGTATCTCCATGTCTTGAATCAAATCCGGTTTTGTCTCTAGTACAGATTTGCTTAGTTTTTACCTTCCCATCTTGATTTTTGTGTACAACAGAATTAAATACCATTTTAGAACCGTTGTTGTTTGTTTCTGTCATATGAGTAATGAGTTAAGCATTATACTCATCATTTGCTAATTTTGTTGGTACGAGTTTTAGCATATGTTCAGAACGAGTTTTTAGCATACGTCACTTTTAACTTTTCCTCATTTTTTTTGTTTTTCTTTTGATAAACTTCTTTCTAACCGAAGAAAAAACAAAAAAGGTAAACTAATAAAAACATACACTAAAAAGAATATCTTTAGGGAAAAGAAAAGATATTTACCAAAAAAATAAAATAAAAAGGAAAAGATCAAAAGATAAGTCTGTACAGAAAAAAAGAAAAAAAAGAAAAAAGAAGAAGCAAACTTAAGCAAGGATTAGGACTTTATAAATAAACATGTATGTAAATATCAAGGAAACATCAGAAGAAACTAAGTAGTAATAAGAGATGGCATCGTTGAGAAAACAAAAGAGATCGAGAAGAGCTTTTTTTGTTTTTGGTAACCAATCGAAGAGAGCTTTGAACCGGATCAAAAGAAGAAAAGTCACTGATGATGTTAATATTAATGGTGATGCAACAAAAAATACGAACATCATCGATAATTTATCTGAGAGCTTGCTAGTGGTCGAGATTTTCTCTAAGCTAAGCAACCCTAGAGATCTTCTTGTATGCAGAAGCGTGAGCAAACGATGGAACTCTCTGTTATCTTCTTCTTCGTTCCATTACAATCCGAGCTTGGCTTTGATCCTCAACACACAGCCTCAACGTGCTACAAACGACACATGTTTAGAGAGTTGGAAAGGATTCGAGTTAAGCAACTATATCGATCTCGATTTTGATCATCCGCTTTGTGTTCTAGCGTCCTACAAAGATGTCTTGTTATGCATGAAGAGATCATCTCCACCGGTTAAGAAACGATCACAATTCTACATTGTGAATCCCGTGACAATGAAATGGACTTGTCTTCCAAGATTTGAGAGTGAAATCTCAGATGCCATCCCAAATTTTCCAATAGGGTTAACGGGAAATCGGTCAAAGGGTACGTACTATGTTGTCATGCTGGATAATTCTACACCTTCTTGGCTTATGATTTACGTGTTTGATTCTAAACTCGGTTATTGGAATGATTATTCTATCAAACATTCTCGTTGGTCACCATCCGGATGGAGCCCAACGCAATACCAAGCCTTGACCTTTAACGGAGATCTGCATTGGTTAGCCGAGGACGGACCTATTGTAGCTTATAACCCTAACCATAAGCACAAGTGCCTAATCATCCATCGTTCCCAAGAGATGCATCATGCTTCTTATGGTGGCAGTGCGGTTGTTTCTGAGACGTTAAGCGTCTCCATGGGTCATCTACGGATCATTCAACTCGTTTGCTTTAACTATCCCGGTGAGTAGCTAAAACACCTTATGCCATGTATATATATGTATCAAAATAAATCTAAATTATAAACTAATGATGTGATTTTCTCTTTACTTTTATATTTTCTTTCTAGATGATCATCACCATCTTTCTATTTGGACACTCGTGGATTACAAACAATCCATATGGAAACAAGAGCATGAGCATATCTATTTCAGAGACATGGTTTCTGATCTTCCAAGGATACAAGATTACATGCGGGGATATATTCGGACGACAACTAACCAGCACAATGGGCCTTCCATCATGTCAGGGTACAATGACGACGAAGACCCTGAATATCAGCCTCCAGAAATCAGAGAACGGATTATTTGTCTAAGGCCTCTACTTTGCCATCCAAACAATCCTCTTCTCGTTTACTTGTATCTACCTGAAAGCATTGTCTCTCTTGATGTCACAACAAAGGAGCTGCGGCTAATCACCAGAGACAACGAAAGAGGCATGTCTACTAGCTCTTACTTGAACCACTATGATAAGGTGATACCAATGACGCTTCACTTAGATCCCGCTTTGATCCCTGACCACGGGGAGGTACTGCTCCCACGTGGTTAAAACACGACAGACCCATTGGAATTTCTTGATAAAGATATAACAAATAACATCGATTTTTCTAGTACAATATGAACTCTTTTTCTTTCCTCAGTTATATCATTCAATTAATCAGCTAAGTTCCTTTCTCATGTAAGATTCACTTAGTTGGACCATATCAATATCTCTCTTTTAAGTCCTAGGAATGTAACTAGTAGACATAAACTTACATGAGCCTAACCGGTTATACAATACACTAACGTGTTTTCGAAGCTTTATTTTCTCTTACTTTCATATTGGATGTGCGGAAATGACAAAACTAGTCCGTTCACTCTTCGCCTTCTTTCGCTTCCTCACCTTCATCCTCAGTGTTTTCCTCTCTTTCGTCATCATCACTAATTTTGATAATGGCATCTGTAACAGTATCCTTTACCTCTGCTTTTCTATGCACAAGATCAGCTCCGAAATGGCTCCCTAATATTATCACAACCAGTAACATACCAAGCTTTCGCAGCATATCAGATCAAAGTTGCCAGTATATTGAAAAGTATCAGATAAAAAGTTTTATAACAAAAGTCAAAATGTGTTTAAAGATTTGGTAATATATGAAATCATACCGTTTTGAAAGTCTACTTCCTTCAGAATTCTGGTGGCTTCTGTTTTATTTTTCTTACAGGCTATTTCCTGTACCCCACTATAAACTATCCAAATGATATTAAAGCTTTTGAAACAGAGCTGATAGATTGTGTTCATAGACCTTGATCTTTGGATCCCTTAGCATGTGGTTTACTCATCTGTTTCTTGGCTTTCTCTTTAGAGGAATCGTTTTTTTTCTCTACCTGTTGCTTCTTGCTTGAAGATGAAGTTGATTTATCGACTTGTTTGGAGGACTTACGGCCAGATTTCGTAGCACCTTTAAGAGATTTCTCCTCTTCAGATGTTGGTTTCTCCTTCTTAGTGCTTTTTGAAGAGCTTTTCGAATCGGTTGAGTTTTTCTCCTTGGCTTTGTCCATCTTATCTCCAGTTTTCGTATCTTTGTTTTTGTCGTTTTCTTTATCAGGAGCTGCATTGTCTGCTCCATGAGAGTCATTTGTTCCTTCAGAACCATTCAGAACATACATCAGGCTCACCATTTCCTTCAGTTTCAGTTGGCTGACTTGTTTATTCCCAGACTTTTCCAGATCTCCTTCCCCTCTGTACATGATAAACAGACAGACAGTTATTGTTTTATGCAACTCTCTTTGAAGAGTTAAAAATCAAGTCACACAACGACAGAGAAAGAGGCTTGTTCTTTGTGTAAAAGGTCCGTCCACCTTTGCTTTTATAGTTCTATACATGTTTTATTATCTCTAAATAACAAGAACATGGGAATGCCATTAAGTAGATGAAACAATAGCTAGTGCTAAGATGTATACAAAAACTTTTACTAATACGCTTCCTGAGTAAAAAAAACAGCAAACCAAAAGTGATGGAGCCTTGGAAACTTATCTTGGATTTGCTACTTTTCCCATTACAGTATGCAGCTGTGAGCACAATCGTTTTGACGTCGATGCAAGATCCACTATGTGAATTGCAGAACTTCCTATAAGTAGAGTTCAAGAATAGATAAGGGAGGCCAGACAGAGCTGCTCATATCATAAGGACAATATCCCTTGTTGACTTGGGACGTATAGCCAAAATCCGAACACTCGTACAGCAAGGCTTTCCTGAAAGTATGGGAACACATGGATGAGTAACAGATCAAGCAATACACAAAAGAGTTTGGTAGAGCAAATTTTATTATCACTTACATTTGCACATTACATGTTTGTTTATGGGTACATGAAGAAAATCGCAGAAATCAATTAAATATTCTCAAACTTCTCGTTCTCGTCCTGGAGGACATTAAAATACGGCTATGAAAACGAAACGAGGCTGGCCATCATCATATGCATCCCTGGAACAAAATAACTACGAGATGGTTGCTCTGACCATATAACTGAGCAATGTTTTTCTTCAGCATCTATGCCAGCACGCACAAACACCCTTGAGTAAATCAATGACAAAAGAGAAGAATAATAGGAATAATACTTGATAACAGATATGATAAAGAAAGTGGTCAAAACGCTTACAGTGTTTTTTCATTTGTAGAACGTTTGATGCGAGATCTTTGTATCCTGAGTAACGAATGTGTGAAGGATTCTTTACTGCATAGGAATGTTACTGGTGTTGACTTTTGCATATACAAAGTTCTAGATATCTTGGAATAATTTGGTTCGAATAAACCTTGCTGGATTGCGTCCCCAAAGTTCACCGGATGGGATTCTTCTGCCAGGTGGCACAACAGAACCAGTTTCCAGGATTGAGCGGGTCTCGACCAGTGAACCTTCCATTAGTATGGAGTGTTGCCCAATGATGCATTCAGGTTCGATAGTGCATGATCTTAAAAGACTGTATGCACCAACTGTCACGTACCTACCGATCAATGTCTGTGCTGGTAATCCTGAAAATTCCAAAGTAGAAAAGTAACTTCTAAGATCAGGTGTTTTGTCTATCATATCAAAAACCAGCACAAACAGATGCTTTCCCCTTCAATGCAGGAAGGCTGTTTGATAATACAAAACTATTGACCAGAAAAGATGGTGACTCAAGTAATCAAGTACTAGTGATACACTTCAAAGATAACTTGAAGTACTTCAAAGTTAAACTAGAGCCTGATCAAACAAGGAGGTTTATGTACTTAAAACTTTGACATGGAATCAAACCTTGGCAAGACTACAAGAAGCTACAGTACTCACAGCTTAGAACCCCGGTTCTATCACAAAGTAGAAAAGTCAATTTCGTGGGGAATTTTCTTTCTTCAAATTACAAATCCTTACTGTGACATTGTTCCAGAACTTGTCGAGAGCATCTAAGCAACTTCCTAACTACTACACAAGATGGTCATTTGCAGTGTTATCCACCGTACTCAATCTGAATCTCAAAATCAAACACAAGTCTTCAATGAGTTTCTTGCTTCCAATATAACTAATCACTTAAAGAACCACACGTTCTATGCATTCTTGTCTAGTTAATCCCAAAATGCTCGAAAGAGTAACTTTACTGAACATCTATCATTCAGGATTTGAGAACAACTTCACTCCAAACACACTAGCTGTGCAAAATCAGTATGCTTACTTACACTTTCCTACTTCAAAGAAAAGTGAAAAATCCCCTGATTCCAATTAGCTAGCAGGTGGTGACAACAGAAATTGGATGTCCAGAGATCAAAACCTGAGAGAGACTCAAATTCCGAAAAATGAGAAAGAAGAAGAACCTGTAGGGGACGACCACGCAGCATGAACAACACACCGTTCCTGGACATTTGAGCAGAATCCAACGGTGCTCTTGTTGAGATCTCCTCTCAAAACAGCACCGTTCCACACAGATGATAAAGAAAGTGCGTTTTTCATTTGTAGAAGGTGTGTTACTGGTGTTGGCTTTTGCATACACAAAGTAGTTCCTTAAGGCTGACAATTCGTGGAAGTCACTTGACTCAGAACCAGGAATTGCATATTTAGCTACCTACCAGAAGCATCTTGTAAGCCTTTTAAATCATGTAAACACGCAGACACACAGAAACTCTGAATTTGGAGGAGAAACACACAGAGATATTATCTGAACACTTGTACACAGCGAAGCAGATTGAGTTCTTAGATGATATAAAAATCGGTTTACTAGATCGCAGGCAAACAAATGGTCAATCTCACTAACAAATTTCCTAAACCGTTGATTATTTCCTGAAACCGATTCCTGCTATTAACCGCCGCAACAAAAACACTGACCGTCAAAAAAAGCTTGAACAACAATCCTCAAAAAGATTCTCTATTCACTGACGGTTAGATAAGAAGAACTTGGCAGTTTTGAGAGAAGAAGAAGAGGGAGAGAGAGAGAGAGAGAGTGAGATTTCAAATTCGTAACTGAATCCATAACAGAATGGCTTGCGATTCCCACCTCTATAAAATCCCCTTCCTCTCAGCAAATCTAATTCAACGAGCCCAAAATTTCGAAACTCAATCTCATCAGTACTCTCTCTCTCGCTCGTTCATCTTCATCTTCGCTTTCTCGCTCTCACTCATCTCCATCTTCATCTTCCCTCATTTCTCTCTGACAATGGCGATCCAGGTTCTCAGGCGTGGTCGATGCTATCAGGTGGACTACTCAGGACGCGTTTACAAGGTGACGGTGACGAAGTCATGCGACGTCGTGATGAATTGGATTGAAGCAGTCGAGCGTGAGCATGCTGAGAGGCTCATACGGAACAAGCTTCTGGTTGGAATCGCGGTGCAGTGGAAGCACCTCTCTCGCGGCGCCGATCTTCTCCAGCTCTGCACCGGAAACGATGTTTTGATCGTGATGCTCCAATTCATCGACCGCCTTCCGACGCAGCTACATTCGTTTCTCAGCCGTAGAAGAGGATGCACACTCTATGGTTTCCGCGTTCGATACTACAAACGTCTTCTCCGTGCGAGGAAGATCCGAACCAAAAGGATCTATGACTTTCTTTTTGACTCCGGCACTTCCGGTATGACTGATCTGGCCGACGGAGCCATGAGATACTCCGACTGGGGCTCCTCACGCCTCTCTCTCAGGCAAATAGAATACGCGTCGCTCAAGTCTATCATGCCGTTCCAGAAGGCTTTGCAAAATGAGATGGCTTAAAATGAAATCGCTTCTAGTTCTTTGAAATTTGTGGTCGCTTCTAGTTTGTTCTTTGTGTGGTGTGAGTTTTTTTTTTTTTTTTTTTTGGGGTAAGATTGTGTGGTGTGAGTTTGTTCTGGGTGCTTTTGTGCCACGACTTTTAAGATAGAAAGAAATAAAAAAATATTCGATATTATAATCCAAATATATTGTTCATTTCTCGTATTTAATAGCTAGGTTAAAAGATAGAAAAATTGTCGGAGAAGACGATGGGAGAAATTTGCCAAAAAAAAATGGTTTAATGCGTGTTCTGGATCGGTATTGCGGTGTTCCAAGATTCAGTATGGGTCCAGAGTTCATCGAATTTCAGGTATGCATTTGGTTAGGTGTTCTTCTATTTTTGAAATACATGGAACTATGGAAGTCTCTCATGTCTAAGCAAGGTTGTTGGTTAATAATATATATTTCATGTGATTAAGAAAAGATATGATGAATCCGAGATCTTGAAGGAGTAGTTAGCAGCAATGTTTACCAGATAGTTCATGTCCTAGTATCAATGGTCAGCTTTGAGAAGTCCTTTTTAGCTTTAGAAAAGTCCTCAACGCTACGCTTCACACACTAGCTCCCACCTGAGGCGTGTATGTTTCTCCATGTGTTATTTCTTTTTCAGTTGTTTGAGAGCATTGCAAGAAGGGAATTACGATGGGTTTAATGGAAACTGAAGGATACTCAGAAGCTAATGCATGATTTCAATTGGATTGTGCAAGGCTGCAGGCTTCTATGTGGTAAGAATAACTGCTTATTCTCTTTTTCAGGAGCTTGTATTGTCATTTTCCCGTTCAAGCAAAGAAAGCACTAAATTAATATACTCAACAAGTGGTGTGATATTAAAGAACATCCCCTTTGCCATCAAACTTGTCTTTAATTAGTGATAGTACTACTATTCTTTATTCTTCATGTCTTTAATTCGATAATGATCTTTCTCCTGCCACGACCCTTTGTTCCTTATTGTTCTAATTATCAAATACAGTTGTCTTGGCTGCCTAAGGACTGGAGCTCTAGGAACGTACGTACCACACAACATCTTATTGCAGCCTGCTATGTTACTTGGCATGGTATGTATAATGTGAAAAGCTAGCTAGAGAGTTTCACTTGAAGGTAAAAATGCAGTGGAGTGTAACAACACATTTTCTTGCTATTTTCAGGGATCAATGTTTTCTTAAGAGTTTCAAGTTTCCTTTTTGCAAGACGTGATGGACAACAGGTCGAATTTGAGTCAGGATGAGAAGCAAAACAAGAATCTCATTTCTGCTTCCTATTGAATTCGAGCCGAGGGTCACCCCTGATTTGTGCTTAGCAGTCTAAGAGTTTCAGCTGAAGAATATAGTGCAAGTAAGCATTCAGCTTGTCATTATTACGTACTGGTCGCCTGAACTGTCCTAGTTTGATTGTTTAGCTTAAGTTTCTTCTCTGGGACAAGAGTTCGTTTTAAGTTGGCAAAAACGTGTCTTGGAGAGATGAGAAAGTGCAAACGCACTCTCCAAAATGGACAAAGAAACGCAAATTAAAGCTCTTTTAAAGAACATGTACTCTTATACATTACAAACCGATCTTTCCATATTATGCATCGAGGATAATCCTGCAAGCAGTGAATATCTGAGATATTGGTCAAGAGCGGTGATTATGCTGTTATGTTTGAGCTATTTCCATGTTATGTTTGAGTTGCTAACTCTCTACTCATATTCTGTAAGGTAATTTCTCTAGCATGTTGGTTGCTTCATGATTTTCCTTGAGAGTCAAATCCGCTTCCCTTACGGTTTTTTCTTTAGTACAGAGTTGCTTAGTTTTTACCTTTTCCCATTTGATTCTTCTGTACAACAGAGTTAAAATACCATTTTAGAACCATTGTTGTTTGTTTTTGTCGATGACCTAAGCATTATTATATCAGTCGTTTGCTAACTCTCTACTCGTATTCTGTAAAGTCATTTCTCTAGCCTGTTGGTTCTTGAGAGTCATGTATCCTGCAGAAGCAAATAATTAGTGGTCACTTTTGCTAAAGCTTCTTATCCATGCAATCAATGTTTCATGTGTCTCTTGTTACCAGAAATCTCCTTCTCAAAGTGTTTTTGGCATTCTGCTAAGATTTCCAGACTATCTTATATAGGAAAATGTGTTTGGTGGCACAGCTTTAATGTTGTTAAATATGACATGCCTTGTTATACTCTTTGTGTTTGTGTCATATAAGAATAATTGGTTACTTTCAAGTGGTCAACGTTGAGGTTTAAGCATCATTTTACAGCAAAAACAAATGTATCCCTGTCACCTGTGTTCTACTTATGCCATTAAAGCCATTTCGTATTCTTCTTCTCTGCCTCTTGCTTCTTTAATTTATATACGTGGTGACTTTTGTTGGTCAGCTTTATTGGATTTCCATTGATTATCTTGATGTTTCCAGATCAGGGAGAAGTGACTCATCCCTTTCCTTTTAGATCATTAACCAAATTTAGACAGAGGCTCTTAATTTATTTGTAGTATATAACTATTCTCTTTTTTCCCAGGCTTCTGGTGCATATTTGGCGGCCTCCATGTATGGTGTGAGGAGAAATTGGACTCTCTAAGCCTCGGAGACCCTGGTTTGTCTTATCATGATATGGTAATTGTATAAGGAATGCATGTTATCTGCTGGGGATTATTGAACTAGATAATTATTGTACCCAGGCTCCCCCATGGTTTCCATCTTCTTAACCAAATCACTAATAGGCATTGTGGTTATGATCACTGACTAACGTGAGTCGTCATATAGAAACCCTACATTGGATGCGTTTTTACAAAATTGTAAACTCTGTGGTCTCCATGTAGAAAATGCATATAAGAAATTTTTGGTATGGTTTCATGCAATAGAGAAACTGGTTTTGTTTGTGTGGATTTATAATCTTTCCTTTTCTTTGTGGTTAACAGTTGTCGAATTACGTCGAGGGACTTGTGTCTGCAATAACAAGAAAAAACGAGCTTGACAGCTTGTATGGGGTTATACATTCAAACAAAGGTTCGTTATCTGATACTAAAATAGAGTACATATTGGATATCTCATCTACACATGTGTATCTCTTGCCTATTGGAAATGGTTTGCTAGTCAGTATTTTCCTGAACGTAGTAACATCAAATGAGTGTGTAGGTTCCGAATAAAGAATCAGCTAACCTGTCTGCTAATATCAAATGAAACTGCAGTGCAGGGTTTAACTAAAAACTAATACCTAGAATAATTGGATAACTTAGTAAAGCAATTAACTGAAACGTGAAATGTTAATACATGTTAATACATCTATTGGTGGTCAGGAGGTGAATGCTTTCAGACTTTCAGTATGGTCCAGAGTTCATCGAGTTGCAGGTATGCATCCTGATTTTGTGAGTTCCGGAGTTATTTCTCTACTTCTTTTAAAAATTTATGTAATTATCTTATTGGGGATATGTATATTTCCTATTTTCTGATTTAACGAAAACTATTTAAAATATGGTTCTGCCTTTTTTTTTCATACTTAATATGTTTGCTGTTTATTTGAAGAATATCATATTAATATATATGATAAATATTTCTAACTCGCATGAAAGACAATATTTATTATATCTACTTGGAGTGTTCTCTTTTGATATGACAAAAAATAAATTTTAGAAAAATTATTCCCAACATGGAAAAATATTTTAGTATAATCATCGATCCTAAATTTGATTGGTCCAAGTCTAAGGAGTATACATATTTTTAATAAATAAATAGGAGCATTTTGTATGGACTCAGTGGGCCAAGTCAATGTCTAACGTAATAAATATTGATATTGGATTATTATCTTACTGGGCCTTTCTAATTTCGACAACCTCCAATAATCAATCAGTTCTGTACGAATTACTGTTACATATAAAGAAACTTGTGGTAAGCTTTTTTATCTAATCATTAACACATTCTTCAATTCGTACACAAGCTGAAATTCAAGGTATCTCCGGACACCTTCCAGAAACATCCAAAATAACGCTAGTTTCTTAAGTTTATTTCTTAAGCGGGAAGGTGCGACACTCAAAGGAACAGATAGACTAATAGGCGAACCATTGTTGTTTGTTTTTGTTGATGACCTATATATATATATATATATATATATATATATATATATATATTTTTTTTTTTTTTTTTTTTTTGATAAAAAAAACTGTTTTGGGTAAACTTTTTATAGTGACTAGACCCCACCGCGAACGGTGCCCCAAATCCAGGAAAACCCCTTAGGGTTTTTTTGGAGAGTCATAGTACCACCGCGCCGACAGAGAGTCGAACCTACGACCTCTGGCAGTCGTCTGTGAGAAGGGGGACCACTAGGATACCACCGCTTCTCAAATTAGTTTAAAGTTTAAAGGCATTACTATATATATCAGTCGTTTGCTAACTCTCTACTAATATTCTGTAAGGTAATTCATCTAGCATGTTGGTTGCTTCGTGATTTTCCTTGAGAATCATGTATCTTGCAGAAGCAAATAGTTAGTGGTCACTTTTGCTAAAGCTTCTTATCCATGCAATGAATGTTTCATGTGTCTCTTGTTACCAGAAATCTCCTTCTCAAAGTGTGTTTGGCATTCTGCTAAGATTTGAAGACTATCTTAATTGTTTAGCATACGTCACTTTTTAACTTTTCCTCAATTGTTTTTTGTTTTTCTTTTGATAAACTTATTTCTAACCGAAGAAAAAACAAAAAAGGTAAACTAATAAAAACGTTCCCAAAAAAAAGGAAAAGATTAAAAGAAATTAGAAAAAAAAAAAAAAGCAAACTTAAGCCGACAATTAGGATTAGTACTTTATAAATAAACATGTAATAAGCAGTATTGAAATATCAAGGAAACCTCGGAAGGAACTAAATAATAATAAGAGATGGCATCGTTGAGAAAACAAAAGAGATGGAAAGGAGTTTTTTGTTTTGTTTTTGGTAACCAATCGAAGAGAGCTTTAAACCAGATCAAAAGAAGAAAAGTTAGTGATGATGTTGATATTAATGGTGAAAATACAAACATTAATGTATTATCGGAACATATGTACTATTTAAGAAAACCATGCAAGAAAAAAAAACGTGAATCTTATAATGTGTTATCGGAACATGTACTCTTATACCTTACCAACCGATCTTTCCATATTATGCAAGAAGTTGTTGCATACTTTAAACCTTGACAAGGGTTATAGAATAAGAAGATGCAAAAGCTCAAAAGATTGTGAGAAATGTATTATAAGGTATTAAGGTTACGTGAGAGACTCGAGGCATTCATAGATGAACATCTGAAATCCTTGGCACCAACACATGGCTCGGTAAAAGTAATATTAACAGACAATTTTTGTGGACTTGTAAATGGGATAGGATGCAAGTCACAAAGACTAGTCGACAAATTCAAGCAATACAAGGGCACATAAGACGACGTCGTATATGCTTTTAAATCGGTCACAAGTTCACTTTTAACTTTTCCTTTTTTTTTTTTTTTTGGTTGATAAACTTCTTTCTAAACGAAGAAAAAACAAAAAAAAAAAAGTTAATTAAACTAATAAAAATACACTAAAAAGAATTGTAAAAGTTTTTAGGGAAAAAAAAAGATATTTACCAAAAAAGATAAAAGAAAAAGGAAAAGATCAAAAGATAGGGATATGTACCAAAAAAAAAAAAAAGGCAAACTTAAGCCGCTTTATAAATAAACATGCAAGTATAGAAAAAAAACTAAGTAATAAGATCATGGCATCGCTGAGAAAACACAAGAGATCGAAAAGAGTTTTTTTTGTTTTTGGTAACCAATCGAAGAGAGGTTTAAACCGGATCAAAAGAAGAAAAGTTAGTGATGATGTTGATATTAATGGTGAAAATACAAATTTCATCGATGATTTACCTGAGAGCTTGCTATTAGTCGAGATTTTCTCTAAGTTAAGAAACCCTAGAGATCTTAATGTATGCAGAAGCGTGAGCAAACGGTGGAACTCTCTATTATCTTCTTCTTCGTTCCATTACAATCGGAGCTTGGCTTTGATGCTCAACACACAAGCATCCAATCATACAACAATTACAAACAAACAAAAAAAAAGAGTAATAAGTTAGAAACTTAACAGCTACACAAGAAGGACGAACCTGAAACTTACATGAGCCTAAAAGATTATTACACAATACACCAACGTACAACCAATTCCATTCTGTAAATCACTTCTATGATTGACACATCAAGGTTAAGTTAAACCTGTCTTCTTGGCTTTGTATTCTCTCTCACTTTCATACCAGATTTTCGGAAAAGAGAAGACAGACAAAACTAGTCCTTTCCCTCTTCGTCTTCTTTCTCTTTCACGCCTTCATCCTCTGTGTTTTCCTCTCTTTCATCATCATCACTCATTTCGTTAATGGCATCCGTAATGATATCCTTCACCTCTGCTTTTCTATGCATAAGATCAACTCCAAAATGGTTCCCTAATATTATCACAACCAGTAAATAAACGTTTCCTGCTTATTTAGAAGATAACTATTATGGATTGAGAATAGGTAACATACCAAGCTTCTTCAGAATATCAGATAGAGTTGCCTGTTTTGAAACAAAAATCAAAATGGCTTTCAGTTTGATGATTTAACTTTATCTGTTAAAATTTTCAATCTGTTGAAGTCTCACCGTATTGAAGTCTACTTCCTTCAGAATTTTGGCCACCACTACATGCATTTGTTTTCTGGTGGGTTCTGTTTTGCCTTTCTTACGGGCTTTTCCTGTACCCCCACAATCAATGAAAGAGAGACTCAATACACTATATACATGAAATTTAAGTGTTTGAAACAGAGCGTTCAAACCTTGATCTTTGGATCCCTTTGCCTGTGGTTTACTTGTCTGTTTCTTGCCTTTCTCTTTAGATGAATCGTCTTTCTCAACCTTTTGCTTCTTGCTTGATGATAAAGTTGATTTATCGACTTCTTTAGATGACTTCTTTGGACCAGATTTTGCAGAACCTTTAAGAGATTTTTCCTCTTCAGGTGCTGGTTTCTCCTTCTTAGTCCTTTTTGACGAGCTTTTCTTATCGGTTGACTTCTTTTCCTCGGCTTTATCTTTCTTGTCTTCAGTTTCAGTATCTTTGTTTTTGTTGTTTTCTTTCTCTGGAGCTACATCATCTTCTTCATGAGAGTCATTTGTTCCTTCAGAATCAACATCAGCCTCACCATTTTCTTCTTCTGTTTCAGTTGGCTGATCTTGCTTCTTTCCAGATTTTTTCACCTGCCTTCTCCTCTGTATATATCAAACAGACGCAGACAGTGATTGTTTATGCAACCCTCTTCAAAGGCTTAAAAATCAAGTCACGCAAAGACAGAGAAAGAGATTTATTTTTTCATAAAAATGCTCAACCTTTGCTTCCAGAAATCTACACATTTTTTTTTCCCAATCTTAACATTTAATACTAAACAACAAGAACAAGGAATGCCATTAAGTAGATTAAAGTATGAAAATAGCGTGGAAATAAGAATTGACCCAACCTTGGAAACATATCTTGGATTTGCTACAATTCCCATTTATGGCATTACACATTGCCTAATAATTACCTCAAACCACATGGCAGCTGTAAGTAAAACTAATAAATTAGATTATAACGCATTGATGCAATTTGGGAATTGATCCAGAGCGTGGAATGCAGAACTTCCTATGTAAAGTTCCTAGTTCAAGAATCGATAAGGGAGCGCAGGCAAAGCTACTCATATCATAAAGACCATATGGTTCTTAACAAGAAACTTGACTACAAAACTAGAGGAGTAGCTAGTAGCTAGTTTTACCAGCCAGGAGCTATAATAAACAAATCATGTCAATGGTTACAGACTATAACGAAGAGGAAAGTTAAAATTACAAACCTTGGCTGGGACATCTGATGCTTCTGCAGAAGTAATGTTTTTTGGTGTGCTCTTCTTGCGCTTTTTAGTTTTCTATATCATGTATCCAAAGAAAAAAGAAAACAATTCAATACCCTGATATTGAATTAAAAAACAATGGAGAATAGTAATCAGATTCAGCTGCTAAGTTAGGGTACCTTTTCACTATCAGCAAGTACAATATCCCTTGTTGCCTTGGGATATACCAAAAATTCAAGCACTCTTACAGCAAGTTCTTCCTGAAAGTATCGGTCAGATGTATGAATATAAAATCGAGCAAACAAGATACAAATAGTTAGATAGACCAAACTTTTTTATCACTTACTTTTTTCACATTACTTTTGTTTATGGGTATATCAAGCACATCACAGAAATCAATTAACTTTTCTTTGATACATTTCTCAAGCTTCTCCTTTGCTCTTGCTCTTTGCTTCTCCTCCTGGAGAACATTTAAATATCTAAGAACACCAAAGCATCACACACATCCCTGAAACTAAATATGTAAGAGATGGTGTTACCTCTTGCTCTGACCATACAAACCCTGAAAATTGACCAATGTTTTTCTTCAGCATCTGTGCCTGCACACAGTATTTTTCCACATAAACCTTGAGTGATCAATCATACACGCCGGCAAAAGAGAAGAAAACTTGAATTTCCAAGACAATAATATTCATAGCATATTACATCCAAAGCACCTTTCCTTTCTTGCCGTAAAGAATGGTGTGAAGTAAGAAGAGGTTGTCGTCAGGTTTTCTCTTGGATAGTTTATAAGCCACTGAAACAGTTAACAACTCTATCAGACAACATTCTAACAGCAGAGTAACTCAGAAACACAAACATTACTTCCTAGACAACTAAAATTTAGACTCTTCAAGTGGACTCATAAAAGAAAAGGGACAAAACAGTTGATCATCTTCGAGATAACAATAATATTTGGCTCTCAAAGAGAACACCAAATCAAAATCTAACAAGTACCAATTTTGTGAAATTACATACCATTTGGAATTTCCTTAAGCCGCGTTCCACGACCCTATAAAGGAAACTAAAGCTAGTCAATGTTCAAATAGTGGAAAAGCCTCAGAAAGTCAAAGAAACAAACTTGCATCATTATACCTGCTCAATTGACACAGGCTTGTTCCCGGAGGAGCGAGAAGGAGTATCCAAAATGTAACGCTCAGTCCTCTTTCTCTCCCTTACAGGCCTCTCGCTAATGGGAGTCACAGGCTCTTTCTCCGTTCTTTCTCCATCATTTTCATCTCCTTTCTCCTCCTCCATGGCTTCGTCTTTGGCCTCATCTTTCTCTACTTCCTCCTTCTTCTTCTTCTTGTCTGCGTCGTCTTCACTTACTGGAGCTTCCTTCTCGGAATTAGCAACACAGTCTTCTTGCTTGGGCGGAGAATCATATGCTAACTCTGGAGTCTTCAATTCTAGGGTTTCAGTCGCCATGAGGAGAGTGGAGACGACTACACTAGAAACAGTGGTGAAAAAGAGAAGGAAGAAAAAAAGGAGAATCGAATTAAAGGGTAAAGCAAAAAAAAACCTAAAAATTCAGAGCTTTTTGGGGAGAAATTCGAAAACCAAAATTGGGGATTTCAAAAATTTTGGTGCCAAAAAATGAAACACAGAGGCGGGCCTTTCGCTCACCAGTGATTTCAGCGTTTCACTCCCAAATATTTATTACTCATGACACAACGATATTAACAGTAAATGAAAATCTTGTAACAAAATAACGATTGCGTTCACGTTTTTAGGTGCGTTTTCCACATTCGACGTTGTAAGTTAACACACACAACATTAAAATAGATCATTTGAAACATTTAAAGAGGTGCTAATTTGAAAAATATTACTTTTAACAAAAAAAATATAGGAGAGTTTGGCAAAGATTTGAAATCATTTAAGGTGAGATTAATTACCGGAGAAATTAAGGCTACAGATCGAAGAGGAAAAATTTTGTCGAAAGACTTTAGAACAAGATGAATGGCTTTCATTCTTCCTAGAGGAGGTATAACGACATTTTGTAAGACCATCTCCAATGGTTTTCTCTATTTTTACCTCTAAAATAGAGGAACTCTATAATAGAGGTGACTTTTGCTCCAATAGATGCCTCTATTTTTTCCTCTATAAAAGAATATTCCGTAGAGATTCTTTTTCTATTTTACTATTAATACCTTTTACTTATAAAAGTTGCAAACTAACCCATTTGTTTTAGTATTTGTTAAACTTTCATAAAATTATGATATTATTTAAATTTTTTAACATTCATAAATATTATTTAAATATCACATTTATTAAAAAAAAAATACATTGCATCATACAAAAATAATAAAACATAGTAGATTTTTTTAACCATCGACATTAGTGTATATCTCTATGGGGAGAAGGAGTCTATATATAGCTATTTCTCTTTTTCGAAAAAGAAAAAAATTTATGAATTATCAAAATTAAGTTGCAGTACGTCTTAAAGATATAATCTGTAGTAAAAATTATATCGTATAATGGTAGATTGATATAGTGAATTTTTTGTAAAAATATGAATTAGTATTTTCATTTTGGGTTCACGACAAAATATACAGACCGGATATAATACCAATGTGGTCATAATTCACATACAGACAATATATGTATTTATAAAAAAGATTTAAAAATATAAAGATGAAAAAGTCCTATATATTTTCCTTGGTATATATTTTTAAAGTCTTACTTGGAAATTTCCCTCTACTTGGAATATCAAATATGACCAGGAATACCAAAACAGTCGTGGGCTAGCTCGTGGCACACCTACTACATCGCATAAGTAAACCTTTCGTCAAAATATTTAAATTATTTATTTTGATCATATATATAAAAGGGTTAAAAGTTGAAGGACCATTTTATAAATAAAAAAGTTCAACTCTATATATAGAGGAAAAAATAGAGATCTCTATTATAGAGGTAGAAATAGAGATGGGTTGGAGTAAATTTTACTCTAAAATAGAGGTAAAAAGCAAAAATAGAAGTGGGTTGGAGATGCCCTAAGAGCATCATTCGTTACTCTAGTCTTATTTTATCTTCTTGCCATTATTATGACATTTGTTTCTATTAATCTATCGAGTTAAATTATTAAACAGGTAGTGTTTCAAATGGAGATACATTCATTATTTATCATTACATCTTCATTCTAAGGGGGGTTTATTCATTCATGGATTTTAATAGATTTGGAAATCTATACAAAAATCATGTGTTATTCAATCACTGATTTTAAAATCTTTATGAAAATCATGTGTTATTGGTTCTATGATTTATAAATATTAGTTCAAATGCTATGTTATTAGTTTAGTGATTTGTTTTTGAGTTTTAAAATCCACAGTTTAAAATAAATGGATTTGCATGGATTTGTAAGTGAAAAATAGAAAGATTCAAATTCGTGGGTAAAACATGTTATGTGAAAATCCATATGTCTTTAATTTCAAAATCAATACGGATTTTCAAATCCTATTACAAATCAATGAACCAATTCATTTCATAGATACGCTTTTTGCTCTACATAATTATTATTAATTTGCATATGAATTGATAGACAAACAAATCATTAATAATATGCTGTGGGCGGTCAAAAAAAAGAATATGCTGTGGAAAAAAAAAATCGTTAGGGTCCAGAGACGAATCTACTTGACTTGAACTGAGCGCAACAATCGAATACTATCAAATTGATGGATAATTTGATATGAAAGAAAATAGAGATGCATATATATACTTGAAAATGAAAAAAAAAAAATACAAAGTTATCGATGCTCTGAAATCGTGTCAAAATTTGTTGCTTATTACTAGTTTTTATTAGTACTCAATTATTAATGTTGTTATCTAGTTTCTCAACATGGGGTTCCTGTGGTTTGTGTTGAGTGTACGTATTATGCAGCGTTGAGAATAAAAATAACATATCTTACCATACCAAACATCCAAGAGAGTTAAACAGACACCATTCTCTATATATATAATCTCACACTGACTCACACACCAATAATACAATCTTATCATCTCAATCAACCTACCATGGATGACGAGATCGCTGCCGACTTCTCTCCGATGCTCATAATCTACAAGAGTGGCCGCATTGAACGCCTTATGGGTGAAACCACCGTCCCACCCTCTTCCGTCCCGCAAAACGGTGTCGTTTCCAAGGACGTCGTCTATTCTCCAGACAACAACCTCTCCGTCCGTATGTACCTCCCGGAGAAAGCCGCCACCACCGGCGAGACCGGTGAGAAACTCCCTCTCCTCGTTTACTTCCATGGCGGAGGTTTCGTCATTGAGACAGCTTTCTCTCCTACTTACCACACCTTCCTCACGGCGGCTGTCACAGCTTCGAACTGTGTAGCTGTCTCGGTGGATTACCGGCGTGCACCGGAGAGTCCAATTCCGATCTCGTACGAGGATTCGTGGACAGCTATCAAATGGGTATTTTCCCATATCGCTGGGTCTGGTAAGGAAGATTGGTTAAACAAACACGCTGACTTCAGCAAAGTGTTCCTTGCTGGAGACAGCGCCGGAGCGAACATAACGCATCACATGACCATGCGAGCTGCGAAAGAGAAACTCAGACCTGAGTTGGGAAATTCAGGAATCTCGGGAATCATCTTGGTCCATCCTTACTTCTGGTCCAAGACCCCAGTCGACGACAAGGAGACGACGGATGTAGCAACAAGGAGGAATATAGAGTCGGTTTGGAAGTTGGCTAGTCCCAATAGCAAAGATGGAGTGGATGATCCGTTCATCAACGTGGTGCAATCAGAGTTGGTGGATCTGTCCGGGTTGGATTGTGGAAGGGTTTTGGTAATGGTGGCTGAGAAAGACACGTTGGTGAGGCAGGGTTGGGGTTACTGGTCGAAGCTTGGTAAGAGCCGTTGGAACGGAGAACTTGACTTTATGGAGACTAAGGGAGAACGTCATGTTTTTCATTTGAAGGATCCTACTTCTGCAAAGGCTCATGAACTTGTGAACAAATTCGCAAGGTTTATCAAGGGAGACAAGTAGCTTTGTCCTTTCAGAGATTCGGAATAATTTGGTGTTTGAGAGATGTGTCTCTCACTCTCTCTCTGTCTCTCTAATGTTTCAGTGATTCGTTTGTTGGTTACAACAACGTTAAATTAAAAGTATTCTTACTGTTTTTTTTCCTTTTCTTTTGAATTGATATTCTTACTGTTTTATTAAGACATGTTTGATTCTGTTATTTTTTTTTCTGTTTTAAAAACCAATAAATTGTTTTTAATTTTTTATTCGATCTTGAACCTTCTTTCCAATTACAGTCAACTTCTTGATTGTGTATCACTGTATCTAATCTAGAGAGACAAAAATATTATAATTAACTATTATCGACCGTTTCATAGTTTTCTGTAGTGCCCAGCCAAGAAAAAAGTTTTCTTTTTCTTTTTTTTTTTTTTCACAGACCAAGAAAAAAGATTTCTTTACTGATGTGACTACGTGGTTTCTGTTGAGTGTATGTATGTATGTAGTGTAGAAATTAGAAAGAAAAAAACAAATATTATATATCCTATTCTTCTTTTGAAAAATGTGAGATGACAAATTTTGTGAAACCAATAAGAACTATACTTAGGTTCACCCCTGGAGTGAACCTTTAAATTCACCCAACAGATTATAGCCAATCGTTTTGCCATGTCATTACTAATATTAGAGAATTAAAAAAAAAATAATAAAAAAAACAAAATTAAAAAAACAAAAAGGAAAATCGACGGTGAACACAGTTCTTCTACTTCATCTTCTTCGTTAGCCAAAATCAATTTCCATCAATTTTAACTAAACTCTAACCACTCATTTGTCAACCCAAACGATATCTAATTTCGTTTTAATTATAAAATCTAAACCCTAACCACTCATTTGTCAACCCAAACCGATATCTAATTTCGTTTTAATTGTAAAATCTAAACCCTAATCACTCATTTGTCGACGGCGTTAAGGTTATGATACGTCGATTTTTCTTTTTGTTTTTTTAATTCTATTTTTTTTTAAAATTTTTTTTTTTAATTCTCTAGTATTAGTAATGACATGGCAAAACGATTGGCTATAATCTGTTGGGTGAATTTAAAGGTTCACCCCAGGGGTGAACCTAAGTATTTATACGTAGCTAAATGATAACAAAAATTTTATGTGGAATAAATGGAACAGTAGTCAATGGTTCAAGTTAGGAACAAACCAAACCGAATATAACCAATATTCACTAATTTATACTGACATGTACAGAAACATAGCAAAAAAAATTAAATTAATTACTGATTTTATATTGTTGTATATACTCAAATTCATTTTTTTTTTTTTAATTTTGGTCAAGGTACTCAAATTAATTTAAACAAGGAAAAAAAAGACAAAAAAAAGGATAAAAGAGATTCACCGTAGAATAACATGTCTTACCTGTCTATTTTTAATTTTCATCTACCACTTTGAATTGTGTGGCAAACATTTATTCCGCGTAACAACGACACAACACACGCGTGGCTCAACCATATCAAACCTCCAATAGAGTAAGAGATCACAATTCTCAATATAAATCTCTCCTTCGCTCACACCAATCATAATACACTCTCAACTCTCAATCTTATCATAAATCGCACCGCCGAACCAATCATGGATTCCGAGATCGCCGCCGATTACTCTCCGATGTTCAAAATCTACAAGAGTGGCCGCATCGAGCGTCTCGTAGGTGAAACCACCGTCCCACCTTCTTCCGACCCACAAAACGGTGTCGTTTCAAAGGACGTTGTTTATTCTCCCGACAACAACCTCTCCGTCCGTATTTACCTCCCGGAGAAAGCCGCCGAGAAGGGTGAGAAACTCCCTCTCCTGGTTTACATCCATGGCGGAGGTTTCATCATTGAGACAGCTTTCTCTCCTACTTACCACCCTTTCCTCACGGCCGCTGTCTCTGCGTCAAACTGTGTAGCGGTCTCTGTGGACTACCGGCGTGCACCGGAGCATCCTATTCCGATCCCGTATGATGATTCGTGGACAGCACTCAAATGGGTTTTCTCCCATATCGCCGGATCTGGCTCGGAAGATTGGTTAAACAAACACGCCGATTTCAGCAAAGTGTTTCTCGCCGGAGACAGCGCCGGAGCGAACATAACGCATCATATGGCGATACGGGCTTCGAAAGAGAAACTCAGTCCTGATTTGAACGATTCAGGAATCTCGGGAATCATCTTGGTTCATCCTTATTTCTGGTCAAAAACTCCAATTGACGACAAGGAGACGAAAGATGTAATGTTGAGGACCAGGATTGAGTCTATTTGGACGATGGCTAGTCCACATAGCAAAGATGGATCAGATGATCCGTTGATCAACGTGGTCCAATCAGAGTCGGCGGATTTATCCGTGTTGGGTTGCGGAAAGGTTTTGGTACTGGTGGCTGAGAAAGATATCTTCGCCAGGCAAGGTTGGGGTTACGCGGCGAAGCTTGAGAAGAGCGGTTGGAAAGGAGAGGTTGAAGTGGTTGAGAGTGAAGGTGAAGACCATGTTTTTCATTTGATGAGACCTACTTGTGATAAGGCTGTCGAAGCCATGCACAAATTCTCAGGGTTTCTTAAGGGAGACGAGTAGCTTTGTGTTCTAGATATCTTGGAATAATTTGCTGCTTTATATATGTGTCTCTCAGTCTATGTAATGTTTTCAGTGATTTGGTTACAACACTAATGTAATACTGAAACTTCAAATTGCTTCTCTAATTATCTCAGCAAATCTTAACTATAATACCTACTGAACATTATAACACTAAACTATTAACTTCCTACTATTATGAGAAAAGACAAGGAAGATTTTAACTTTTCAGTTTTCACCATTATCACCTTATAGAACGTTGCAACACAAGAACACGAATTTAACAAAAACAACGAAGAAGACGAGATTTGAAACACAGCTTTGCTTTTTTGTTGTTGTTCCGCAGCTACTTATTCAGATCAGATTCGAAACAAGAAAAAAGAAGACTTTTAAATGAGGGAAGTAGCCAGAAACCTGGAAAAGGAAAGCTTTCTAGACGGCAATGCCAAGGGATTTCTTGAACTTCTCAACCTCTAGATAGACAGTTGAGTAAGGTAAGAACTCAGAGAAGTAATCTCCACTAAGGTGGTTAATGGCAACAGCAAGTTTTGGGATCTCTAAAGTTTCTTCATTGGTGAGTGTTCGAATAAACCTTGCTGGATTGCCTCCCCAAAGTTCACCAGATGGGATTCTTCTGCCAGGTGGCACAACAGAACCAGCTTCCAGGATTGAGCGGGTCTCGACCAGTGAACCTTCCATTAGTATTGAGTGTTGCCCAATGATGCATTCAGGTTCGATAGTGCATGACCTTAAAAGACTGTATGCACCAACTGTCACGTACCTATCGATCAATGTCTGTGCTGGTAATCCTGAAAAATCCAAAGTAAAAAAGTAACTTCTAAATCAGATGTTTTATCTATCATATCCAAAAACCAGCACAAAGAGATGCTCTACCCTTCAATATTGAAAATGCAGCAAGACTATTTGACAATACAAAGCTGGTGATTCAAGTAATCAAGTACTAGTTGTATACTTCAAAGATAACTCGGAGTACTTCAATATTAATCTAGAGCCTGATCAAACAAGTAGGAGGTTTTTGTACTTGAAACTTTGACATGGAATCAAACCTTGGCAGAAACCCAGTTCTATCACAAAGTAAAAAGTCAATTTCGTGGAAATTTCTTTCTTCAAATTATAAATCCTTACTGTGACATTGTTCCAGAACTTGTCCAGAGCATCTAAGCAACTTCCTACTACTACACAAGATGGTCATTAGCAGTGTTATCCACCGTACTCAACTCCTAAGAAACCTGAATCTTACAATCAAACACAAGTCTTCAATAAGTTTCTTGCTTCCAGTATAACTAACCACACGTTCTATGCATCCTTGTCTAGTTAATCGAAAAATGCTCCAAAGAGTAACTTTACTGAACATCTCATTCAGGATTCTTGCTGAGAACATCTTCACTCCAAACACACTATTTGTGCAAAAACAATATGCTTACTTACACTTTACTACTTCAAAGAAAAGTGAAAAATACCCTTAAAGATGATAAAGACGTTGAGGAGAATGAAAAACCTAAATTCCAAAATCAATGATTCCGATTAGCTAGCAGGTGGTGACAACAGAAATTGGATGTCCAGAGCTCAAAATCTAATAGAATCACATATAACAAGCAACAATTGAACCATAGAGAGACTCAAATTCCGAAAAATGAGAAAGAAGAAGAACCTGTTGGGGACGACCACGCGGCATGAACAACACACCGTTCCTGGACATTTGAGCAGAATCCAACGGTGATTTTGTTGAGATCTCCTCTCAAAACAGCACCATTCCACACAGACGAGCCGTCCCAGACGGTGACCTGACCGGCCAACACAACGTTAGGTGCCACGTAGGCATCTACAGCGACCTTTGGTAGCCACTGACCCAGAGGAATGATCTGTCTTTGGCCTCTGTAGTCCCATTTCACCCGATCCGCCGAAGGCGTCACCTGCGATTTCGGTTTAGGTGTTTCCGTCGTCGCCACTGCTACCGCTTCTGCAGCGAAGTAACGCCGAATCAGATTCGATGACACGGCCGAGGTGACGCTTCTTCTAGAGATTCGAGCTAACGAAGTCGCCATTGCTATGGAATAAGGATCCTTCAAGGATTTGTGGAGAGAGAAGGAGAGAGCTTCCCGGAGGAGGAGACAGAGAGGGGTCGTCGGGAGATTCCTCGAAATCTGAAAAATGAACCGTTCGGAAAGTTTTATTGGGCCTTTATGTGCTAAGTTAATATAGGCCCATAAGTTATACACATTAGTCCGCTACGAAGTTGATTTTGGATCTAATTAATGAGTAACTAAATTGCCTCTTAATTACTTGTGTTTTTGAAGAGTTTGGATTACACCGCTAGACAATTTTTATACGAGAAACATTCAGAATTTTAATCTAGCATAAAGTTCAATAAAAGGGTTCGAAATTACATGTTTAATGTATGAAACAGGAGAGAGACTAAATCCAATAGTTTTACATGTGAATTATATTACAATGATATTATTAGAATAGGAATGCATCCTAATAGATATGATACATTTTATTATTACTCATAGTCCAAAGAGGTCAAACTCCTACAAATGTTACAATGAAACATTGATGCAAGACATCAAAGTTCGTGTCCATTATTCACTAAGTTATGAAGAAGAAAAACAAACAGAAGCCAACAAAGTTTCATCAAACCACATTTCTCTGCAACTACAAACCGCATCGGTTTTTTATTCAGTCCCGTAACCGTCTTCTCGCAGCTGCAAAACATTAAACATCAATCGAAATCCTATAATGAGCAAAATATATTGGCAAAAGAAAAAACATATTTGTTGTTCTGTTATAAAAAAAAAAAGTTAAAAACCTTTAAGCCATTCCGCGCCTGCGTTTTGACTTTTCCCATTGATCAAGTAAACAAGCGACACCTTCTTCAAGTGTAGCCTTCCTATCTTCTTTTAAGTTCCATAGCTCTGATGTAATATACCTTCCACTTGGGTTATACTCGTTTATCTCCAACAGCGCTTTCGTTACCGCATTGTAAGGACCATCTCCCAAATCTTCTTTCAGCTCCCTCAGCTTTTCGTCTCTGTCATCTATCACTTCCTAAACCCAAAAAAAAAAAAGCTTTTACTCTTTCAGAGAGATTCAACATAAACCAAAACACCAAACCGGGTCGAGAAGGCGGTCTTACCACTTCTCTTTCTTGATTTTCGAGCTTGATCCGCTTGTAAGGATGCCAATCTGGGTCTTTGAGATAGCCTTCCCAAAGTTGGAGAACTTCAACTGCTCGGTCCTCCACATCTTGCTGACAATACTTCTGCTGCATTGCATCCATGAATGGTTTCGTCACGAGCTCTCCCATTCTCTTGACACCGATATTTGTTTTCGATTCTTTCATAATCTACAAAGGCAAATGAAACAAATAAACCAAGATTTAGGCGAAATATTCAAGCATTCTCAGAGCTTTTCCGATATGAATGAAAAGAACAACACTTTGATACATACGTTTACCAATTCTTTACGAGCTTCTTGGAGCTCATCGTTGGTTCTGCGCTCTCTTAGGATAAGAGTTTGGTTAAATTTATCGAGGTCTGAGAGTTCTTCTTCCTTCTCAGTTAAATCTTTATAGATACTGTCCACTTTTTTAACAATTTCAGCATCCCCATCTGATCCCATGTGCTTAATCACACTTAGCTGTCCTTTCAACTGCTCTATCTCTAGCTCAATCGCTTGTTTCTGATCTCTTTGTCTTTCTAGCCTTATGATTTTCTCATGAAGCTCCTCCTTTTGCCTCTGTTAAGTACACATCAACATGGTCTTTCTCAATAATCTTGAAAATAAGCCTAACCATTTAAAGAAGAAGAAGAAAGTCACTTACCCTCTGATCCTCCGCCAGTTTTTTAACTTCCTCATCCGCCTTTTGTTGTTCCATGGATGCTAGTTCAAGAGAACTATTCTTAGATGCATTCTGATAAGAAAAACCAATTATTTGTTAATTGAATTTAAGCCTAATTATATTTGGAACAGAGAGATATAGAGAGTAAATGGTAACCTGTTCTAGATCTTCAGCCAATCTCATTCTCTCTGTTCCATTGTGTGCTTCACGCTTTGCCAATTCATTACCTTTGATTTCAAGTTTCTTCTTCTCTGACTCTAATTGCATCTTTAATTTCTCATGATCATCAAGGATCTTTTGCATGTGACTCATTGCTCTCTCTTGTATATCATTCAGCTTTTGATTATGCTTTTGAAGATTCCTTTCCTTCTCTTCCATCAACTGTTTTAGTTCCTTTGACTTCACTAAACACAGCTCCTCAATCACCTTCATGTCTTTTTTCTTTTCTTCTACAAGCTGTGTCAGATTCTGCACAAGTTTTTGCTGTTTCCTCGCCTCTTCTTCGGTAAGCTCAGCTATAGTTTTGAGGTCACCCGTCTTCCTCAAGTTTTCTCCGATGATATTGTTTCCGTTATAATCATCAGCACGAGCAATCCACGCGTAAAGCCCCGCTTTCGGTCCATCCTTTTTCAACCAGTCCTTTTTTCCATGACCGTCTACTCGATAAGCCTTGTCGAACAAAAGAGCATTGTGAAGTCCATTCCAATCTTTGTTAAACTCCACAATTGCTGTTCCTGAATGTCCCCAGTAGTTCCATAAAGGACGAACTCTAGTCGGATTAAATCCTCTTTGAATGTACTCATCCCTTAGCTTCGACCCACTCTCACCCGCAGATCGTCCATCTTGTGACTTTGTGGTTGGAATATTAACCACAATACCTGTTTCATCCACACATGCACAACCAATAAACCCACATTTCAAATCAATATGAGGATAAAGTAAGAACCTTTTGATACATAAACCTCCATTACTCCAATTCTCATATCTTAAGAAAAGCTAACGAAGTGTGTTACTTCAAAGTTTGTACCTTTCCAAGGACACACGAGCTTCTCGTCGTGGTCACAATCTTGAATAGGATTGCCATTTTTCTGGCGCTTTGATGATGGCTCTGCATCTGCAGCTGAATCAACAAGATCCTGTTGAAGGTATTTGACAAGAGCAAGGTGGCTTGCTTTCTCCTTTGCACTTCTTTTCTCAGAATTGCTATTACCAACACCAGAAGCATGTTGAAGTAGATCTTTGTACTGAAAACTCGGTTTCTTCTTATTAGGACAATAAGGACACACAAAAGCTTGAGGAGAGAGTTTCACTTTCAGCTTCCCACCTTTAAGATTTAGGTACATTTTGTCACCATACTCGTCCATTTCAGACTCACTAATATCTGAATCTTCATCATCTGAGCTCAATATCACCGTGCTCCCCATCTTGTTCCTTTGCTTAAGTTACAATGAAAAGTGAAATCAATTATCAAAAATATGATCTGCTTTAGAAATTCAACAATGCAACTCATTTCCATTACTTTTACTCCTTAAAAATGATTCCTTTATAAAGTTATTCTCTTCCCCCTTTCTCTCTCTAATGGGTTTTTCACCATTATGTGAATTGCATGTTTGATTTTTCACAGGAATTATGAAGATGATATAGAAATGAAATAGACAGCGAGTTCGGAAATCAAACGAAATCGATCTTAAACCCTAAATCTTTGTGTTTCTAAAGAATGCAGAACAAAAAAAAAAAAACAGAGTAATGGGGAAAACTTACAGGAAGAAGCCGGAGATGGGTGCTCACTGCTCAGTGTCCGGAAGAAGAAGCTCTCTCTCCTCTCTCTGTCACTTGTTTTCTGTCGTCCTTTATTAGGGTTCAAGAAAAATAGGTCCTTTTTTTCATTTTTATTTTTTACATCAGAAACTTTTAATTTAAAAAGTCAATAAAAGTAAAGATGAGAGAGAATAGGCATCGAATATTACGTCTTTCGTTCTATCCAAATCAACTTTTGCATTTATATTTTTTTGTAATTTTTTTTTAGTCATCTGGATTATTTCTTTCTTCTTCCTAAAGTCGAATGGAGAAGCTTTCCTTAAGGTAAAATTGTAATGTGGCATAGGGTAATTTTTTTTTTCTTTTTTGTTCACAGCATACAGTAATTTTTTTTTCCTTCAAATAGCGATTTATTTTGTCTTGATTCTTACGTTCTTGGAATTTGTAGAAATATTGTTTAGCCATTGCCACACACTGCAATTTACAACGAGCTAAGACAGATTTTTGGTTTCCCATGTTTTTGTGTGTTTGCGTGATACCGACGCGCTAGTAAAGCGCGTTTATTAAACGCATAACGGGACTGACTCACTTGCAAGTTACATCGTACGCAGTGAACATCTTTACAGGTTTAGTTCTGTGTGTATTTCAGCGTTCAATCACATCACTTGAGAATCTAAGATGGAACCGGGTCGGGTCGAGAGTCGAGACTCGAGACTAGCCCTTGGCGTTCGGATTTTCGGATTGGATCGGATATTTCGGGTTTCAGATTTTTCGGATAGGAGAATTTAATATCCGTTCGGATTTTATGATTATTCGGATCGGATTCGGTTCGAGTTTTTTCGGATTCGGATAATCCGGATAGGATAATTCATTATCCGTTCGGATTTTTATGACTATTTAGATCGGATTCGGTTCGAATATTTTCGGATTTGGATCGGATTTTTGAAAAAGAAAAAAAACTAAAAATTCTATTTATTTTTAAAAAAAATTGGTTAAATTTTGGAAAAAATGTATAGTTTTAACAAATATAATTTAAACTTTTCAGATATCTAGGTTATTTCGAATATTTTTTTGTTATTTGCTATTTTTTGAATATAAAATTATAACTAATATTTTTGAATTTCTAATTTTTTTTCGGGTTTTCGGATATACCGTTCGGATTTTGGTTCGGATCGGATTATTCGGATAAGAGAATTCATTATCCGTTCGGATTTTAAGACTATTCAATTCGGTTTCGGGTTCGGATTTTTCGGATCGGATCGGATTTTCGGATTTTATGCCCAGGACTACTCGAGACCTAAACCTATCTTCTTATAGATGGGTCATATGTCGGCCCATTTGGAACTTTATTTTAAAGCCCGTTTTTTCTTTCAAACCTTAAAAGACGTTAAACGGTTAAAGGTTGGGGTGAGTAAGTTTTGTGTCTCGTTCAAATTTCACCTTCAAGTTTTTGGGGCAACACCTTAATTTTGTGCAACAAACTTACTAAATGCCAATATGCCATAATTAATGAAACATGGAAACGGCTAATTTACTGTCATTTACACGGGAAAAAACATCCAAGGCCAAGCAAAGGGAAAACTCAACACGGTACGAGGCGTACGATAGAGGCACGGCGCACAAGCCAACTTGGTTATCTCTAGTATCGAACCATTTCTGGCAAACTTGACATTCATCTTACATCGAACCGAACCAGAACAAACGGAATAGAACATTTCGTATAACCAAATCCAAAAGAATTTGAGAATAAACCAAACTAAGGCTAAACCCGTTAGACAAATGATATGCGTAAATCGGATTCTGAACAACCTCATGCGAGTTAGTTTCACTCAACAAGCAACGGTGCCTAACTGCCTTACCATCACATTCGAATCCATGCATCAAACGAATCACAGACCAAGAACCAGATAGAACAGGAAACCAAACAGAGCCACAAAACACTAAATCAAACAGAGCAGATTTTGAAATTAACTTAATGCATACTGAGATTCACATATTCCAAAACGTTTCCACCAGACACAGAGAATATAAACAAAGCCAAAAAAGAAAAAAAGCAATTTTTAAAAATAAAAAACAAACCGGCTAGAAGAACACACACCACAAACCAAACCAGCCGGGGAAAAGTAAGAATCCGGTACGGTACAATTAACCGGTATAGATGTGGAGACGAATGGCGATGGTAAAGATGGTGATGAGACCGAAGAAAATGATAGTGTGGACGAGAATCGACGCACCGCTAGTCTGCATATTACCGAATTCGACGACACGACCTCTGGCCGGAATCTGAAAGAGAAGTCCCGGAGTCAAAAGCACGAACAAGATCACAGCGATCACTACAGGTCCCCAATCCGCCATACTTTGTCACTAGAGAGAGAGAGAGAGAGAGATATCAGAGAAGTTAGAGAGAAGAGGAAATGGTTGAGAGTTTTTTTTTTTTTTTTGGTTTTGATTTGAAGAAACCGAAACTTCCTCGTGCGGTGTGAAAAAGAAACGGCCGGTGGCGATGTCACGTGCGGGTACGTTGTCTTCGAACGACGTGACACGTGAGTCCGTGAATAATGTGACAGTTAATGAGTTGCTTGTTAAAACTTTAAACAATAAAAAAAACCCAGTACGGAAGCTAAAATCGAAATGGGCTGACTTAATGTCCAACTCAGTTTGTATCTCAATCGGCCCAATACAACCTATTATCCAAATACCATCTTCTGTTTTTACTTTTTTTTTTCATCATCTTCTGTTTGTTACTCTGTACAAATTATCTTCATGGCTTTCTTCTCTTCTTGTGTTTCTTGATATTTTTTCTTCAAAATAGTTGCAACGAATCTCCAATTCTTTATTGTTCTATAATTCTGATATTGACTAAGTAAACTTGTTATTTTTGTTTTATTTATATCTACGGTTCCTATATTAACAATATGAAATTATTTATTGATATTTTTCCGAATATGTCAATGGTGATGAAGATGCATTTCATATATTAAGAAAAAAAATATTATGTTCATTCAATTCAAAAACCTTTGTATTTTATTACTATTGGTCATCAATTTTGTTGCCAAGTTAGATTAACTTTCTCGATCTCTTCAATATCCTCCAATATACACTTGCAGTCTTGCTCCGGGATACTGAATTACTAATAATATCTTTAAATTTGGTTAACAGACAAACTAAAAAGCTTCTGACCAGTTGACCATATGATATGAATGTGTTCACTTCAGACGACCAAATCTAGTTGGTTGCTAACTTGCTATGATGTGATCAGTTCACTACTCACGAGCTCAGTGGCGAACTTGTGGGCGGCTGTTTTCAATCCCTTGTTTTTGTCTTCTTGTCGTTTTTTATTTTGGCTTCACTCTTCTTCCTGTTATCATATGTCTATACATTTGACTCTTTGGTTTTTCACCTTTTCTTGTAGTTCAGATAAGATCATAAGAGCAAAAAAATGTACTTGTCCCTCAACATCTTCTAATGTCGCAGTACAAAGATAACCATCTAGCAAAGAAATTTTGAGATTTAACAGTTTTTTTTTTTCTCACATAAATTTTATTGATTTTCTTTTTACCTAATTATTTAATCGGTAAAAACTGTAAAATCGCAAAATAACTGTGTTCTTCCGTCGTTTTGTGGAACACCAACTAAAACTTTAAAGTGTTTTATTTTGAATTTTGAACATGGTAAATTTTAAAAACACTAAACTTGTGGAAGAAAAAACTAGAAGCACTAAACATTTTTTTTGGGTATAGATTATAGAAAAGCACAAACATTTATTTTTGGGTGTGAAAAACAGAAAAAGCACTAAACATTGGTCGTTTCGTTAACTCCCAATTCTTTTTGTCCTTAATGGAAGATGAAGATCAGTGGGGCACATTAGACAAAAGTCATTACCATAATGATGACTTTATTTTTTTTCTTGTAAAACAAATTAAAAGTATATTAATACTCTCTTTTTTCAATACTACTAATCTTGGTACATAGAATTTATGTTTTATAAATACTCCTACATTAGCTTTTCGAAATCAGAATTTACGTTTAAACTCAATTGTAAACATTTTTATAGATTGTGGATCCAAATTTTAGAAAGTTATAATATACATTTGTCAAGATCTCACAACTAGTAAATTATTTAGAAGTCTAGGAATCCACTTGTAACATCTACAAGAAAACAACATCAACAGTGTGGTCATCTACGTGGTTTTCTAATGGCCATGTCTTCACGTGCATATGTATCTCCAAAGTTGAAAATTTGGGCTATAAATAATAAATCAGCCTAAATTTCGGGATTTCATTGACCGGGTAATTCTCTGAGTTTTAAGTTATTTTTCTCAGTGAGAACAGAATCTTCTTTTACAACTCGAGCCCATCTAAAAATCAAAGCAGTAGTGGAAACAAATACTATAAAAAGCAGTAAATAGACACCATAGCTTTTCTTCTTGCTCTCTACACACTTCACATTTACCCAAAAGATTTATAATTTTTTTTTTCGTTTTAATTAAGCTTCTCACTCTTTTTCTGTCTTTTGATTTTCGTACTCTTTTTTTCTTTTTTACTTTCTCTTTTTGTTTTTTGGTTTCAAAGAGACAATTATCTCTCCACTGTCTTTATGTTCTTTCTGAAACCAATCTAAGGCAAAACAAAACCACAGAATCAAATCCAACACAAAACCTTAATCAGATTCACCCGAGGAAACCATTCATGAAACCATCAGTTTCCAGAGTTTCTTTCACTTTCTCACACTTTCTCGCACTCTACTGTCTTCTCACACAGACCCATGTAGTTCAAGGATCTCACCAATGGCAATCACCAATCAAAACCGTCGTCGTTTTAGTATTGGAGAATCGATCTTTCGATCATCTCTTAGGTTGGATGAAGAAATCAGTTAACCCGTCTATAAACGGTGTAACGGGTCAAGAATGTAACCCGGTTCCGAATTCTACACAAACCATATGTTTCACCAGTGATGCGGAGTTTGTGGATCCGGATCCGGGTCATTCGTTCGAAGCTGTTGAACAACAGGTATTCGGGTCGGGTCAGATCCCGTCGATGATGGGTTTCGTTGAGCAAGCGCTTTCGATGCCTGGAAATTTGTCCGAGACTGTAATGAAAGGCTTTAGGCCTGAATCTGTACCGGTTTATGCTGAGCTGGTTAAAGAATTCGCTGTGTTTGACCGGTGGTTTTCTTCGATTCCTGGTCCGACTCAACCGAACCGGTTATTTGTCTATTCGGCTACCTCACATGGTTCAACAAGCCATGTCAAGAAACAACTCGCTCAAGGGTACATTATCAGATTATTTCTTTAAATTTTAGTTTTTAGTTCTTTTAATTTCACATTTGTTCACTGAATCTTAGATAAGTTTACATATTAAAATATTGAGTACTTGAATTAGCAACAATAAGTTTCCCAAATTTGGAAATTTATAAAAAAAATTTCCCAATTTTTCTATATAATCATTATTTCAAAGCTTATAGCAATTATTTTTTTCTTTAAATGAATAGTTTGAGTTTTTAACTTTTTACTCATATTAATAAGATTTAAAAGTATTTTAGACATTATTGTTTTGGTCGATAATTAAAACATTAGTTAATTTTTAGTTGTAGTTACAACTACACAAATTAATGATATATTAAAAAGTACTATATAAATTTGTATAGAACGAATTATGTATCATCGATTGATTTTCAGGTATCCCCAAAAGACGATATTCGATTCGCTCCATAGCAACGACCTCGACTTCGGAATATACTTTCAGAATATTCCGACCACACTATTCTACCGTAATCTCCGACAGCTAAAATACATTTTCAAATTGCATCAATACGATCTGAAATTCAAGAAAGACGCAGCAAAAGGAAAATTACCGAACTTAACCGTAATCGAACCGAGGTATTTCGATCTCAAGGGTTTACCGGCCAACGACGATCACCCGTCGCATGACGTGGCTAATGGCCAAAAGCTGGTTAAAGAAGTGTACGAGACACTCAGGTCGAGTCCACAGTGGAACGAGACGCTCCTAGTCATAACCTATGATGAGCATGGTGGGTTCTATGATCATGTCAAGACTCCTTTTGTCGGTATACCTAACCCTGATGGGAATACCGGACCGGCCCCTGGTTTCTTTAAATTCGACCGGTTAGGTGTTCGGGTTCCTACCATTATGGTTTCACCTTGGATTCAGAAAGGAACCGGTAAGATATCTTTTTCTTTTTATATTAATTAATGTTTCTCTATGATAATTTTACAAATCTGTTCCTAGTGTGCATTGCTTTTTAGTAGAATTTTATTTGTCAAGCTTTTTACCAAATTCACAAAAAACTCCGCTTTTGAACATGATTTATTGATATATAAATAGATTTTAAACTGTTGACAAAGAAAAAAATATATTTATTACTTAAGGTAGTATTCTATGCCTATTGCATATAAATATTTGTAGCCGTTGATGCCTTGATGGTGTTTACTTATTTGATAAAATTTTACCATTTTAACATACTAATTTTGTCACGTATGAATAAAGCCACAGTTAAGTTGAGAAATGTTTATATCTCTAACCCCAAAAATAGAAAGTCATTTGTTTTTCATGTGTTTCCAGTTTACGACAGACTTTTGACATTTGATTACAAAATTTAAGGCTGCAAAAAACCAAATCACATGGATAGGATTTGACAACTACTAGTATAAGATGTATCCATTAATTGTGGTGGAGAAAATAATTGAATCTATTTACTATTTAGAATATAGGGATGTGACTCATGTTTTTCAACCATCCTCTGACCCCATTTGATTAATTTATTCAAGGTTCAAAAAATCGCTAGGCGCTAGTTAGGCGTTCTCATGGGGCCTAGCGCCTAGATCGATTAATCGGGGTCTAGTCGGGGCCTAGGCGTTAATGAATTATTATTATATTTCTAAATATTTTTAATATTTTTATAACAAAATATAATTTATAAAATATGAAATACAAAAAAATATTACATATTTGAAATTCTTATATATATTTATACCTATTTTATATAAGAATTATATAGTTTAGTCACTGTAAATAAAAAAAACTGAGACTAACTAAATTATAATTTACAATTTAATAATTAATTATCTTTTTTCTAATCTTTTTATTTTATTATTTGTTTTCATTTATTCAAAATAATGTTATATTAAAAAAAAATAAAAAAAAATCAGAAAATAAACCGGCCGATTTGGCCGATTTGGCCGATTTCTCCGATTTTTAACGCCTAAACCGGTAAACCGATTTGATTCACCGATTTTACGAAAATCGGGGCGCCCGGAGGCTCATGAGCGCCTAGGCGGGCGCCTAGTCGCCGCCTAGGCCGATTTTTAGAACCTTGAATTTATTTAATTATATAGTTCAATAACATCTAATTTTATTATGTGTTTTGAGTGAAGTGGTGAGTGAGGCTAAAGGACCAACAGAGAGCTCAGAGTACGAGCATTCATCAATACCAGCGACCATCAAGAAACTCTTCAATCTTTCTTCCAATTTCTTGACACATAGAGATGCTTGGGCTGCTACTTTCGAAGACGTTGTATCTCACTTAACCTCTCCTCGAACCGATTGTCCCATGACTCTACCTGAAGTTGCACCCATGAGAGCCACTGAGCCTAAAGAGGACGCAGCCCTTTCTGAGTTTCAGGGTGAAGTGGTTCAACTTGCAGCGGTACTCAATGGTGATCACTTCCTCAGTAGCTACCCGGACGAAGTTGGGAAAAAGATGACTGTGAAACAAGCACATGAGTATGTCAAAGGAGCTACATCTCGGTTCATTAGAGCTAGTAAAGAGGCAATGAAGCTTGGTGCTGATAAGTCTGCCATTGTCGATATGCGATCTTCACTCACTACACGGCCACGCAACCTGTAACCGACGAAAAAACTTACTAAAAATCTAAATTGGTGGGTTTGTTTGTTTGTTTGCTTGCATTCTTCTCCTCTGTTTTGGTCTGAAAATGTGTGATTTGATGTTTGGAAACTGGAATTGAGGAGCAAAGAAATAGACAAAATTCATTGTTAGTGTCAATATATATATGTGCTTATCAAATAATAGCTTAATAGCTTCATCTGTTCTTACCATTGTGGATCTACTAATGTAGAAGTTGTACGTGGTTATAATTTGATCTTAACCTGCAATGCTTCCACAAAGAAAATTCCAGAGATTTGATGGATATATTGCGAACACCATCAAATGTAAGAAAAGGTCTAATAATCTTGTGAAAATTGGTTTGTTTGGTTGTTGCTCGCGTTCTTCCTCTGTTTTGATCTGAAAATTGTGGGATGATAAATAATATATTTTTTCGTAAATATTATTTTTAATATTTTCCCTTAAAATTTTACACTTACATATAAGAATAAAAATATAATTAAATTAATATTAATGTGGATTTTATTTTATAATTAACTTTGAGACAAGAAAAAATAGAGGAAAAAAAAAAGAAAAAGGGAAAATCAGCTACATCGCTGTCCACCTTATCCACTTGTACCCCAATCCCTTTGGCAAAACTTGTCACACAACCCTTTGATCCAATAATCACAAATCCAAACCGACCAATGGACAATACCAACAACCACCAACCACCTCCCTCCGCCGCCGGAATCCCTCCTCCTCCTCCTGGAACCTCCGTCTCCGTCGCCGCAGTAGGAGGAGCCTCTTACCACCACCTTCTCCAACAACAGCAACAACAGCTCCAATTGTTCTGGACCTACCAACGCCAAGAGATCGAACAAGTTAACGATTTCAAAAACCATCAGCTCCCACTCGCTCGGATTAAGAAGATTATGAAAGCCGATGAAGATGTGCGTATGATCTCCGCCGAAGCACCGATTCTCTTCGCCAAGGCTTGTGAGCTTTTCATCCTCGAGCTCACGATTAGATCTTGGCTTCACGCTGAGGAGAATAAACGCCGTACGCTTCAGAAAAACGACATCGCCGCCGCGATTACTAGGACTGATATCTTCGATTTCCTCGTTGATATTGTTCCTAGAGATGAGATTAAGGATGAGGCCGCCGTGCTCGGTGGTGGGATGGGGACTCCCACGGCGAGTGGCGTGCCTTACTATTATCCGCCGATGGGGCAACCAGCAGGTCCTGGAGGGATGATGATTGGGAGACCAGCTATGGATCCGAGTGGTGTATATGTGCAGCCTCCGTCTCAGGCATGGCAGAGTGTTTGGCAGACGTCGGCGGGGACCGGAGATGATGTCTCTTACGGCAGTGGTGGAAGCACCGGTCAGGGGAATCTCGACGGCCAAGGGTAAATTACATTTTATGTGCAATGTAGATACATTGTTTGATGAAATTATCATTTAGGCCTTTAGGGTTTTAGGATTTGGAATGATAAACAATCTCAAAGTTTGCTATTGATTGGGCTGTTATCATGTCACCGTTTGCAATCTTTAATCTAAGATTTGATCATTGGTTTAATATTGACTGTGGAACTAAGTTCATGAGTAAAAGAAGCCACTTCTCGGTTCATTAGGGTTTTAGGATTTGGAATGATAACAATCTCTAAGTCTGCTTTGATCCGGATAATCGTATAATCATCAAGAACACTGATTTTCAAATGTTCCTGAATCACACACCTTTCTTCAAATGTACTAATATATAGTCTCTTGCTCTTCTGCTGTAATCTAAATGGATCAATGAAGTATCACTCCTTAATGTACCTTTCAATTTCTTTGTATCATGTTTGCAGTTAAGGCTCAGTGTATTCCAGATGATGTTGTCAGTTTATCCTGCTTGAAGACAGCAGAAATTAGTCGACTTCGCCTTGAATTTTGGATGTGTCTGATCGATTATGCCTGAATTCAATTTAAAAGGTTTTACATTACAAAAAAGTAAAAAACTCTTATTTCTCTCTGTTAACTTGTATGTTATTGCAGCAAAACAATCACTCGCTGCGACTTTGGCTAACTATATATCTAATGTGCAGTTTCTAATGTTTGCTTCTTATTTTTTTTATTTTTCTCGTATCTTGCTCCTCCTCTTTCACTTCTTGGGATGAACATATCTGCGAAATGCAGTCTTGTAACTTGTAAGGTTCTTTTCAGGGGTTTCAGTGCTTGTAAATCTCGAGCAAACTTAATCTGAACCAATATAATTTATCCAGCTTTGTTGTATGTAAATGTATATCTGTATATGAACTCTTGACATAGCAATGTAGCTAGCAGCGATGACAATAGATTTGTTATTTTAGTTGATGATTAGTAAATGATAGAAACAGCTTATAGTAAATCATGTTACAGTAACATGTGTTATTGTTTTCAAGCTTTTTGTTTTTTGTAGGCTTAACCCTTTGACAGGTATTGATCTTTTTCTAACTGTAACTTCCGCATTCTTGAGGTACCTTAGGATATCGCTGTCTGTCAGAGCAATAGTCATAATCCAGGTACATCTTCCTTGCGTTTATATGCAGTTTCTTCTCTTTAGAGCTTAGCTGTTTGCGATTCCACCAGAATGAAGAATTAGTGCATTTCTCTATTCCCATGAACTCAGTTTTACACCCTTCAATCTTTGATGCCTGGAACTTAGCAATGTAAGGCATCTGCTTCGGGTCAATTCTCGATCTGTTTTGCACACTTCCCATCAGGAACATTGTCTGCACCGATGGGTAATAAACACCTGGATTGTTCCTGTACACCCTGATCGGTGTATCGTCGACATAAAACCTGAAAATGTGGAATTACCTTTTCTTTTGTTACTGATGTTAATCAATGGATTAGGGGATGATCTGATAAAAGTGTTATATGATACTCACACAAGTTGATTTGGGTTCCAAAGAAGACTGTAGGAATGGTAATCTTTGGTTGGATCAAACCAGAGACGGAACCTCTGATCTTTGCCTCCTTCACCGTACAGATACATATTCGTATTCAGCAAATACGGTGGCCCATTCCTTCCCAAAATCTGGAAACAGAGCTCATCATGGCGGCTTGAACGGGAGATTAACTGCCATATATCAGATAAACATATTTCAAGAAGCTATTCAGATACGTAATCTCATTAACTTTATTTCAGACAAACATAAGTTGATGTCATTCACGTACGTAGAAGGAAGTAATGACGCCCGTAGACTTGGTTTGGGGTGCCTTGATTCTTACGTTGAAGTATCCTGATCCGTATATCAATTGGGATTCAAACCCCGACCCTGTAAGGAACATGAGATCAATCATAATCATGGTCCAGACACAAACACAGGTTCATAGCACATATAGACAGAAAGAAAGAGAGAGATAGAAACCAGAGTTATGATCAAGGGTGAGGTGGAGCTCAGAGGTTTCATTAATAACCAAAGCTTGATGTCCCCATGTCACGTAGTATTCGTTGGCCCATGTCACGAACCCGCCAGTCTCTATACCTCGAGCTGCGGCCACAACGGCTACAACCACCATAACCATCAGTAGAATCTTCTGATCAGATCCTCTCATCTTCATCTCTCTCTCTCTCTCTCTTTGCTTCTCCCTCACTTCACTTAATCACACTAGAACACGACTCTCTTGGGCTATGTTATATAGCAATAGAGCAGCCACGTACGTTACGCTCCTTTTCTTTTCACCAAATAGTCTCTATTCATTGCATCATCATAATCCCATTCAATTAAGTAAAATGTTTTTTGATGTTTTGAGTTTAATCCATCTTAATTTTGAGCTGTTTGCGATTAACTTTGTTTTTTTAGTGTGGTGAAAGCTGTTTCCAACTCGTTTTTATAAGCATCAAGCACTGCATCTCAAAAGTTACTATTTTCAGGAATTTATACCTTGGTTTTGTTAGCTAATAAAGTAAACTCTTGAATAAATCATTTATCTTTGATTAGTAATCATTGGTAAAACATTCCAATCTAGTTATCATTAGTGATGTGTTTGATATGCTCCTATTCAAAGTGTTTGTCACTAATCAGATATCAATTTTCCATTACATTCACACTACGTCTTTTTTTAAAAATATATATAAAAATTGGTTACTTTTTTCTACTTTTTTTCCTTCGTTCTAATCCGTTTATCACGAGAATTCCGTGTTTGTTTCTTGCAGTAGTTATCAGGGAAAAAATGACTCGTAGTGTGAGAGCCGTTATGTTGACAATTGTTTAGCTGATATGTACATGAGCATGAGCATGACCATACGTCCATACCATACCACAACTAGTCTTAGTGTCTTACTCCGGTCTAATGGCTAATATAAATATTTCAATTAACTAACAAAATAAAAGGAGTTTTGTGTCTTGTGGTTAGTGATGAGATGATTAGTAGAGATTTATAGAAATGCATGGTGACTATTGGTTGGATTGACTCATTCATTAATTAGGTATAGCAAAACGTGCTGCCTACTCGCTAAACTTCGTATTTTTGCTCTGTTGTGGTAAATGAGGAAAGAGAAATAGAGAATGACAAAAAGTTGCCACCAAGGCGACAGCTCATTTCACAACATGTCAAGACGACAATTACGTGTCTAAATATGTATTTCCAACTTTCATTAACACTGTAAATCAAAATCACACATAAATGAAATTCGTTTTCAGGATAATCTTTTGAATGATTTGGAAATCTGTCAGGGTTTTTATTTTTGTTTTTTCATTTACTCCATATCCATTTTTGTCAACATGTGAAAGTTCACCACATTTGAACCACAAAAATACATAATCATCTACTATACGTATTTTTCGCAATTCCACTTTTTTAATGAAATGAAAAAGTAACTTTTTTTCACAAAATATCGAATGTTCATCTGTGTTACCTCGTGAATAGCGGACGGTTATAGACGGCTGACGCTGTACATGAAAGAAATGTTCAGCTGAAGACAAGATGGAAAAACATGTATTTCGTTCGAAATTGTCAAAACCAAGTGTTTAAAATCCCAAGATTCTATCAAAATATGGAATCTTGGCTGAAAAATGTATAAAGACTGATGTAGTAACAAGGCCTACATAAAAATGCTTATCACAAACTAAAACCAAACAAAATCTGGAATCATCAAAACGTGAATAATGGGTACTAGTTAAGACAAATACCACGACCAAAAAAAAAAAGACAAATACAAAAGAGTCAAAAGACTAATAAGCAACCAAACCGGACTTTGTGTTCAGACCGTATCAATCTGAATCGAAATTATGGAGGAGGCGAAGTCAACGGAACAAAACTAAGTATAAAATGAGAAAAAAAAACCCCTCTTTTATCGTTAGCACTAAAACGACGAACCTCCTGGAACCCTAATTCCGATCCCAATCCGATCTAAGAAGACATGGAAGCCATTGATTCCGCAATCGACCCACTCAGAGATTTCGCTAAGAGCAGTATTCGTCTCGTCCAACGCTGTCACAAACCCGATCGCAAAGGTACGCAAATTTGGGGTTAAGATTTGTTAGATTCTTAATTTTTATATTGGATCTGGAGATTTGGAGTTCTCAAATTTTGTTCTTATTGTAATTGAAATGGATTCTCAGAATTCACCAAGGTCGCAGTGCGTACGGCGATTGGATTTGTGGTGATGGGATTCGTTGGCTTCTTCGTGAAGCTCGTCTTTATCCCAATCAACAACATCATCGTTGGATCTGCTTAGGATACTTTACCAGGTTTTACTCCTTATCTTCTTACACCTTTATGATTTTTCTGAAGTTTGCGACATAGTTGTAGTCAATGTGGTAATGGGTCTCGTATTATAGCTGCATAGACGAATTGTTGGTAATGTTTCTTGAAGTTCATTGCTTTAAAGATCCTTGACTTGGCATGCTTCATGCTCAAGGCTTTCTAATCATATTGGTGGATACAAGTTACTATTATTTGGTAGATATAAAATCATATAGCGGACACTTTAGGATGAATTTCAGCTACTTCTTGGCTTGCCTCAAAAGATTAGAGCTTCATTGTTTCTTCTATCGCCACGCTTGCAGTCTCCTTTGTCACATGAGTTTTGTGTGTTCTGAATCCTTTCTATGTGCTGTCCTGGAGTCTCTGTCCCCTCTTGCTTAGTCATAATCGTGTAACGGTTGTTTCATGCAAGAAATCCTGAGATAAACACTCATTTGTGAATCACTACAGGCAATGCGCGAGGAGTAGGAGAAGAACGAACGACTTTATCAGCCTTGGAGAGAAGCTCTTTGTCTTGCTATGTATTTGTAGCCACATTTTATCTTGTTATTCGATTTCACTTTTCTTTTCTTTTTTTTTGCTTTCTCTTGTTATTCCTTATAGACTTTATAAGTTTTAATCATTTTTGATAGACGCATGCTAAGTGTATTGACCTCACTCCTTATCAACAAGTAAGCTTTAAAAACGAAAATCAGAAATCAAACCCAAGACATCATCAATGTCATTATCCAATTTTCTTGAACCAACTTGCAGCTTTTGAATTGAGATCACCCAATATTCCTCCAACTTGTATCTATTCTCATAACAAAAAGAAGAAAAAAATCCTCAACCACAGATTCAACATTTAGGTGTTCATTGATATATTGAAGGCTCAAACACAAATAGTCAAATAGAATAGAGAGACTAGATTCTCTCACGTGAATTCTTATCTATAAATAAAGACAAAAATCAATTCTGAGGGCATTTTCGCCATTACAACACAAAACCCTCCAAGTCTCATTTTTTAAACGATTCATGTTCACAAGTCTCTTCTCTGTGTATCTCTCTCTCTTGCTCATTTCTCCTGAACTATGGCGGCGGCAACAACACCATCTTCGTCGATCTCCTTCTCCACAAAACCTTCTCATCCTTCCTCCTCCAAATCTCCATTACCAATTTCCAGATTCTCCCTTCCTTTCGCCCTTAATCCCCACAAATCATCCTCTTCCTCCTCTCGCCGCCGCTGTATCAAATCCACCTCTCTAACCTGCTCCGCCGTGCTCAACACAACCACCAATGTCTCAGCCACCACTCCTCCGACGAAATCCACCGGAGAAAACAAATTCGTCTCCCGATTTGCTCCAGATCAACCACGCAAAGGCGCTGATATCCTCGTCGAAGCCTTAGAACGTCAAGGCGTAGAAACCGTATTCGCTTACCCCGGAGGTGCATCAATGGAGATTCACCAAGCCTTAACTCGTTCTTCCTCAATCCGTAACGTCCTTCCTCGTCACGAACAAGGAGGTGTATTCGCCGCCGAAGGCTACGCTCGATCCTCAGGTAAACCAGGTATCTGTATGGCCACTTCAGGTCCTGGAGCCACCAATTTGGTCAGCGGATTAGCCGATGCGTTGTTAGATAGTATTCCTCTTGTAGCGATTACAGGTCAGGTCCCTCGTCGGATGATTGGTACAGATGCGTTTCAAGAAACTCCGATTGTTGAGGTAACGCGTTCGATTACGAAGCATAACTATCTTGTGATGGATGTTGAAGATCTTCCTAGAATTATTGAGGAAGCTTTCTTTTTAGCTACTTCTGGTAGACCTGGACCTGTTTTGGTTGATGTTCCTAAAGATATTCAGCAACAGCTTGCGATTCCTAATTGGGAACAGTCTATGAGGTTACCTGGTTATATGTCTAGGATGCCGAAGCCTCCGGAAAGTTCTCATTTGGAGCAGATTGTTAGGTTGATTTCGGAATCTAAGAAGCCTGTGTTGTATGTTGGTGGTGGTTGTTTGAATTCCAGTGATGAATTGGGTAGATTTGTCGAACTTACGGGTATCCCTGTTGCGAGTACTTTGATGGGGCTTGGTTCTTACCCTTGTGATGATGAGTTGTCGTTGCATATGCTTGGAATGCACGGGACTGTGTATGCGAATTACGCTGTGGAGCATAGTGATCTGTTGTTGGCGTTTGGGGTGAGGTTTGATGATCGTGTTACGGGTAAGCTTGAGGCTTTTGCTAGCAGGGCTAAGATAGTTCACATTGATATTGACTCGGCTGAGATTGGGAAGAATAAGACGCCTCATGTGTCTGTGTGTGGTGATGTTAAGCTGGCTTTGCAAGGGATGAACAAGGTGCTTGAGAACCGAGCAGAGGAGCTTAAGCTAGATTTCGGAGTTTGGAGGAATGAGTTGAATGAACAGAAAAAGAAGTTCCCTCTGAGCTTCAAGACGTTTGGGGAAGCCATTCCTCCACAGTACGCGATTAAGGTCCTTGATGAGCTGACTGATGGAAAAGCCATTATAAGCACCGGTGTCGGGCAACATCAAATGTGGGCGGCGCAGTTTTACAACTACAAAAAACCGAGGCAGTGGCTATCATCAGGAGGCCTTGGAGCTATGGGTTTTGGACTTCCCGCTGCTATTGGAGCGTCCGTTGCGAACCCTGATGCGATTGTTGTGGATATTGACGGAGATGGAAGCTTCATAATGAATGTGCAAGAGCTGGCCACAATCCGGGTAGAGAATCTCCCAGTGAAGATACTTTTACTAAACAACCAGCATCTTGGCATGGTTATGCAATGGGAAGATCGATTCTACAAAGCTAACCGAGCTCACACATATCTTGGGGACCCGGCACAGGAGGACGAGATATTCCCGAACATGCTGCAGTTTGCATCAGCTTGCGGGATTCCAGCGGCGAGGGTGACAAAGAAAGCAGAACTCCGAGAAGCTATTCAAACAATGCTGGATACCCCAGGACCATACTTGTTGGATGTGATTTGTCCGCACCAAGAACACGTGTTGCCGATGATTCCAAGTAACGGCACTTTCAACGATGTCATAACGGAAGGAGATGGCCGGACGAAATACTGAGAGATGAAAGCAGTGATTGTCAGAACTTTTTAAGGTCTTGTATGCATATGGTAAAAAACTTGTTAAAAACGTAGTTTGCAGTTTCCAGTTTGTTTTGGTAATTTGAGTTTCTTAGTTGTTGAACTACTTTTTGGTTTACCTCAGACATCTACTGCTACTGTTGTTTTGTTTCCTTTTTCTTTTTTTTTTTATATATAAATAAATAATCCGGTTCGGTTTACTTGTTGTGAATGTCTCGGTTTGGTTATTGGAAGTTTTATTTCTCAAGCTGTTTTAGCATTAACTCGGTTCATGTCTCTCGAATCTATCAAGAAGATTGCCCTTACTGTTGGGTTAGAAACGAGAAAAAGATGCTAGTTTCACAAATCAGTGTGTTTATCTAAAGCCGTGATTTCCAAAAAGAGAGAGAAAAAATCAAAAAAACGATGTCGTAGACACCTATCCCTATGAAATACTCCATTGTGTCCACATTTCGAGTTTTGTGGATATGATGAACTAGGGGAAAATCTAAAATCTAGCTTATGCGTTTGGTTCGACTTTATATTGAACAAAAAAAATAGTACTCCATGTTTAATTTTGTAAAGAATTAAGTTACATTTTCTGATTAAATTAGAACAAGTAAATGGCGAGAAAAAAACAAAAAGGAAAACACAAGTAGTTAAACTCTGCACTAACTCCAATGCATGAAATGCTTAAAACATCGGCTCAAAAGAAAGAAGCTAAAAACACAGAGAACTCTTATATAAATTAAAGTATGAAAAATATACTGAATTAGGTATTATATGGATTTTTCTGATTTAGGATTCACATGATCCAAAAAAGAAATTCAGAAGCACTAATCAGACATTGGAAGTAGGAAAATAATCCAAAAAGTTTTTTTTATGTAAGTGACAAAAGCTTTTTAGTTCAAAGTAAAATAATAATAAACCGAAAAGAAACTAGTATTAAAGTTGTATTTTAATAAACAGAAAGAACAATTATTCTGATTTAAATTATTTTCATTTCTTTTTCCAGCATGACGTTATGATGGCAGGATGTGGATTTCATTTTTTCCTTTTTATAGCCTTTAATTAATCTATTATTGTTGACAAAAATTGTTAATATATTGTAGTTATTTTAATTAGAAATTAACACTTCCAAAACACAATATAGCACCTTTTTGGTGATCAAATTATGTGCCTCAGAGTATTTCTTAAAGATGATGCATTGATGCTCTCTTTATTCAATCATTTCAATGGCTAGTCAAATGTAATAACTGAATATATTTTTATATTAATTTTTGCATTTTAATTTTATGATAAGTTTTTCTGTTTCAATTAAGTGTCGTTCAAAAAAAAAATAAACGTATGGGAAAATTATGAATTTTTATTTGTACAAAATCATTTTTTCAAGCAAAACGATATACTTTCTAATTAATAAGCTAAACTAATAAAAAATTGTAATATAGTAAGAAATACTTCATTAAACTTTCAAGGAAGGAAGCATTAATTTCTATCCTATCAAACTGTAATTTTTTTTGGAAGTTGTCTTATATTGTAAATTTACGTTACATGTATGTAGTTGGTGTTTATCATGAGAAATTTATAACATGTTGGAAATTTCTAATGAAGAATTGATAAAAGAATATATTTACCTCAGTAGTTACCAACTTACTATTATTTGAGTTAATATGGAAACTAAAATTTAGTTTTCACGAAAATAAAAATGTATATATCATATTAAATCAAAATTATTTTTGTTCTATCAAACAACCTGAATCGAATTATTTATAGGTATATATATTTTGTCAAATGAACAGAGCACAAACTGCATAAAGCTAATTTCAATCGAAACTCTTTAACAAACAAAAAAAACAAAATTCAATCGAAACTGCATACTCATAATCTATACGAAGAAACTAAATGCAATTTGATAAAGAAAAGTAGATCCAAAATACCAATTAAAAATAAATACTTATGGTACTTTTAACGTTACAAGTAAGATCAGGATCAAGCTTTATTTCCCATAGCACGTTCATAAAAAAAAGCTATAATATAGCAACCAGATATATATAAAAATAAAGTTATCAAAAATATAGCAACCAGTCATATTAATTACTTATATAAATGGTCAATCTTCAAATTTGTAAATGGTGAGTTGTTCAAAGAGTGAGACTCTTTCGCCTTTCTCAGACATTAAAAGTAAGACTCTCACTTTCTCTCCTTTTTACTTTTGGCCCATTTATGTATACAAAATAAAATCTCTTGACTTGGGATTTTTCTTTTTCGTTTTCTCACTTTTTCTTTCTATTTGTCAATGAGAAAAAATATTTAAAATTACTTTAGGTATATATAGAACATATATTTCTGTCTATTTGGGCCATCTGTATAGTACTGTATGTCTCTATATACTATAAACTATTATTGTCCTCAAAATTATACACTCACATCAATGAAATGTACTTCCATGACTTTTTTTTGTTGCGTGCAACTCATATTCGGTTTCACTAGTGTGAAATTGCTTATATATCAAAATAAATAAATAGATGTTATAAAAAAAAATCAAAATAAATAAATATATATATATATATATATATAATTGGTAAATATTTGGGTCTTTAATGGAAATATATGTAAAATTAGATATAAGGTAGTGATGGATCACATGATGAGAGTAACTTCCATCATCCATTGTCCCCTCTTCCTTCCCTAACACTGTCTTTTCATTCCCTTCCATTCTAAGGGCATTGTCCCTTTCTCTTTTAAATCCAACCAAACTTGGCTTCTTCTTCTTGTTTTATTTTCTCCCAATTATTAGAACTCGTTAATACTTCCATTTACATGCAAAAACTAAAAGCTAATCCATCATCAAAGATCTAATTAATATTGATTTCTTAAAAACATTATATATTAAAGAATTACATACCACAAAGGTTCATATCTACGTACGGATTACAAAACTAGTCTTGTTTACAATCCATAATGAAGATACCTAATTACTAAATTTAGATCTATATAGTATAGAAAATGAACATTAAGAGTTACAAATGATAATTTCTCGGTACACCTAGATTTTCTAGAAGGTGGAAGCTAAAGAGATAAACATGCATAATAATGAAGCTAACTTGTGTAAGGACCACAAAATATATAGACATCGAAACTAAAAATAATCTCTGATCATAAGGATATAAACTATAAGAGACAACACAAATGATTTAATAGTTTATATCGTAGAAAGAATTAGATTGAGATTTAATATATATTTTAAGGAAAAAAAATCTAACAAGAGGGGACAAGCAAAGATCCATCCCACATGGGATTCAGAAAATATATAAATTTGTGAAAAAGCTGAACAAAGGAAAACAACACTTGGAAAATGATGGCTCTCTTTGATCTCTTTCTCTCTCACAAACACCAATATGATTGATTCTATATGCACTGATGATAAATATGCCTATATGTATGTATCTATGTACATACAACATGTATGTATACATACACTGATATAATACACATTTATATCTATCTATATCTAATATGTATGTACATGTGTATATATACAAATTTTGAGTATAAAGACAAATGTGAAAAGACAAATGTTAAGGTTGTGTCACAATGGGCAAGATTGCTATGTATTGATGTATCTTATCAGTTTCCATTATTTTCCAATTTCGCAGACACATCTCTTTCCTTCTCGTGAATTCAACGTTGTGATTATACATTTCCCTTTTTTTTTTGTATGTACGTTGAGACACACTCATGGTATTCACACACGTACGTTTGCGTGACTGTGCATCAAATATATGTATCTTTGTATATGCCTTCGACAATTTACTACATTAATTGATTATTTTACACATGTTACATGTACAGTACATTTTGATTGGTTTCATAATATTCAATTAAAGATGAAAGTAGTATTTTCTTACTGAGCGTGTAATTATTACCCTACTATAAGGAGATGATTTGAAATTACAAAAAGAGTATTCAAAAGGCTTGAAGGAGCGAAGAAGTAGTTCATTGAACTAGATGATTCAAAACAAAGGATATAGATGTCTTTTAGTTATCTAGGGACTAGGATTAGTTTCTCTTCTTAAAAAAAAACTATTGTTTTTTTAATAAAGTAGAATATATGGATATAAAAATGATAAATTAAGTCAAGAAATATGAAATCTAATTGGCTAATTAATTTGGACGATGAGAGCAGTAGAGGTGATTTGAGGAAACGAACTCGATCAACGTCAGCCAAGTTTTTGGTTTAAATTAAGCTGTTATGGAATCAAAATAATTAACTATATTCTTCTGTCTTTACTCTTTAGTTAGCAATTTAAATCATATAATCAGCATATCTTTAAATTATGTACAAGCATAGCAAGAGTTTAGAAAGCCGAATTGGGTGATTTTGATAATGGGAAGGGAAGTGATATTTTGTAAGCACTAAGTAACAGAATTTTACTATCAAACAAAAAAAAGTAAAAATATATGAATTTAATTTTGATACACAAAATGTATATTCTGTAAACTTGATTCTGGAGTTTGTGTATAGAGAAAGGTCTAAGAAGAAGAAGTTGAAAACAAGTGGATACTCCGACTCCTTCCCACCCATTGTTGTCTTGTAATTCTCTCATCAATTATTCATCTTCTTCATTTTTTACATAATTAAATCGACTGTGTTTTTTTTTGTTTTGATCCATTTGCTTTTATCTTTCATTATCAAAGGTTCCTATCATCAAATATATGAGTCATGGCCCCTCCTGTTTCACTCCATTTTGTTACTATCTGTATGAATTCTAGAATAGCATAATGATTATACATATACTGTATGTTCCAATATTATGGCAAAAAAGGAAAAAAATGATTCGCAAGGATTAACTCATATACTCGGTAGCATCGTAAATTACGTATTTTACATTAATTGTTCCATATAGCAACCCTCTCCCGTGTTGACAAAAAAAGCAACCCTCTTCCGTCTTATCGCCAATGATAAAAATATAAGGGCAATTCTCTAAAATACCACCATTTTTGTTTCTTGGACAAAAATACCACCAAAATAAAATAAATTTTTTAATTTTTAAATTTTAAATTCTAAATTCTAAACACTAAACCCTACCCCAACCCTACCCCATAAATACTAAACCCTAAATTGCAAAATAATCAACCCAAACCAAAGATTTAAAATTCCATACCTATGACAATAATTTGATATTAGTGGTATTTTTGGAAAGAAAACTTTTTTAGTGGTATTGGAGGGCATTTCTCCAATGTGATAAAAATATAATGTTATATAAAATCATATCTTACGTTTTTAAGAAAAACTTATTACTATGATCCAAAAATTATAAAATATCACAAACTTTGCAATTTTCTGTAAAACAACGAGTTTTGTTTAAGTTTATGCATTAATATTTATTTAAAGACAACAATAATATTTCTGCTCGAAGCTGAACCAGATAAACCCGAATAGTCATTTTCTAATTACTAGTTGAACTATCACACAAAATTCGTTTAGTTGTTGAAGAAATTTACAAAACTGTTCTAAAAAATCTTCCTGAGAAGAAAAAATCACTTAAGAGAAAGAGATTGCAACTTCAGACGCATGTAAGAAAAGTACTGTATGAAGTGCTACACATATATGTCAACACCTAAATATTTGGCATTAAACAACAAAAATTGCTGAAGTTTAACAAAAAAGACATATATGATATATATATATATATACATATATATATATATATATACATATATGTGCTTGGCATTAGACAGTACCCAAATTGGAATCTTGATTACTATACTATTTCTTTATACCTACAAGTACATGTACATGCGTGTTTATATACGCGTGTGAATGGAACTGTGTTTGTGTGTGGTAATAGGTAAGGTGTTTCTTTTTTCCAAACGAAATGTATATTTAAAAAAAGATCTTTATGTTGACAAGATAAAGGGATCTTTATATACATCCAAAGCGCAAAAAAGAACTCCCTAGGGTTTCATGGCCTTCATATATAAGATGTTATTTTCGGCAATTACACGCATTTATTAGATATAGTTATTCTAGCTAGATCTATTTTGTATTGTCTCTACGCATAAGATTTTGGTCCTTCAAGATTCTTACACAGCTAAATTAATTTCAGAGGAGAAAAAACTATAGCGTTTGCAATGTCAAAAACAAAACTTTTCAATCAAAATAGTAACAAGAAAGATTAACTGTTCGAAAACGTAAATTCAATTCCAAATGATAACAATGTGCTTTTGATTATTTAAATATGTTCTACATATATACTGTCATAACTTATAAAGTTATAATCTTCAATAGTTAATAAACTCGGTAATCATTTTCTATAAAATATGACCATCCAAATAGATCAAGCGAGTTGATTAACATTTTTCTAGGGTATATATGATCGTGAACTCGGCATTTTTCAGGATTTTAAACTTCGGACAAACAAATTAGTTTTGGTAATCGATTATTCTTTTTTTTTTTTTTTTTTTATCGAAGAATTCGCTCATCCTCAAATTTGGACGACTCGGCAACTCAAAGTCTCAAACAGCTGATCTAAGCTAACTTAAAATTGAAAAAAAAAAAAAAAAAAAAAACATGAACAAACGACACAAGTTCTTACCGGTATATATTGCTAATCTTATCTTTCTTGGATACTATTTTAATCCTGTAATGAATTTTATTTTATTTTATTGTAATTTGTAGAGTGTTTCATTATTTTTACAGTTAACATACACACTGGACTAAAGATCGAGTGATCACATATATAAAAGAATATATATACACATCATCTCCATGCATATTTCTTTACGTGTGATGTTTGATTATTCGTTTTCAGAATAATCATCAATTTCTTTGGACGAACATTTTCAAAGGTGATTACAACAAATAAAATGAACCATGGGTCAGCCAATTATATTCAAATCATGCAAATCGTTCATCCTTTTCCTATTTTCCACGTTCTTCTATGATGATTTTAGTATGGTACTATATATCATTATTTATTATTCACTCTATCTCTTATTCATATAATAGCTGATCGTTGAAGAATTGACATAGTTAATGTTGACACCGTAACTACTATAATTTGAATTTTAGTTCATCGTTCCGAGTATCTATTGAATTCCCACGTAATTCTTTTTTCTGTTGTTAAACAAACTCCAAAGTACTTCATTAAATGGTTTCTAATTTATGTATATACTTTAATTTCATGAAAACAATTGAAACGTTTTAAGTGTTTTTTTTTTTTTTTTTGGGCAAAGATGAGGAAGTTAAAGTAGCTGGAAACATAAATCATTTCTTATCTGAGTATATCATTGTTTTCCTTTGATTTCAAGAAAACAAAAAGAAAGGACTTAATATTACCAAACTCGAAAATGAAAACGAACTAAATTAACCACAGAAATAAAAACTTTAAGCAAAAGAATGTCTTTTTTTCCAAATTATTTTCTCAAACTAATGAAAGTTTTCTCTCTCAAATTTCCATTTATAATAACAATAATTAAGAGAAACAAATAAATAGTGAAATTATGGCCTAAACCTTTGCCTGCAAGAGTGGCAAGTGATCTCCAAGCAAGCCGTATCAATCTTTGTCATTGATCTCTCCTTCAACCTCTCCGCTCTCTCCACCTCCTCCCTCGCCTTCTGCCACATCACCCTGGTTACAATCCATAACCGTTAACCAGACCGAACTAAACCGGAATAACTTGATTGAGCTTATAGCTTTAAATTTAATTACCTTGCACGAGCAAACTCAGACTGAGCCATCTCCATCTCACGGCGAGTCAACTCTCTAACCCTCTCAGCGTAAGCCTTCTCTATTGCCGCCAGCCTTATCTGCTCCGCCGCCTGCCACTTCAGCGCCTCCACACCTCCTCCACCACCACAGCTTGGATGCTCGTCCTCCGCCGTTGTGATCGAGCTGAGGCTGATGGAGAGTTTGAGGTCAAGATCGTGGTGGATCATGGAGGAGGAACGGTTGTGGTTGTGGTGGTGGTCGGTTGTTATAAGTGTTTGTCGGTGTTTCCTTACCGGAGATTCCGTCGACGGTGGAGAAGGTAAAAGCTGAAGCTCTTTGTGATGATCTTGATGTTCAGCCATTTTTGTATTCTTGTTTGTTTTTTTTGGCTAAAAGGCTGCAACTTCTCAATAAGTGTGGGGGTGCCAATTACCAATCACTTTATATGTAAGCTGCTTCGTGTCTGTGCACATATATATCTACTTCAAATTACGCTTATAGCCCCCTTTGTTTCTAATTTGTTTATCTTTAGAAATGGGTTTTATAGACCGAACCTCTCGATAGTCCCACTAACAAACGACCACCGTACCGCCATTCTGTGAATTTGTTGTCAAGTCTGTTCTATGATAAGACCAAATGATTTGATTGTACAATAATTAATCAATTAAATTTAAATATTGGTCAAATGCATCAGATTTTAAAGTTTATTGAGTAACAAAATAAATAGTCACTAAAAACCAAGATTTTTATATATGCTTTTATGATGAGTTTCATGCAACTATTTCTAAAGCTACATATTGTTGATTTGCGTTTGTGTTTACGTTGAAATAATATAAAATCTAAACGTAAACGTGAAAATTAAAGTTGTTTTACGTTCATAATTAATTATTTGCATTTGTGTTATGTTGCAAAAATTTTCTTCTTCTTAAACATAGGAGCTCACCTGTAAATGTAAAGTGAAAAAATGGAGGGTAATTTAGTAAAAGGAAGATAGAAATAGAAAAAAAAAATTAGTTAAACTGTAGAGAAAATCTCCGTTGAAGAAAAAGACAGAGAAGATGGGATATAACGGATCACGTTAATGAAGCATGAGAGGCTTTTTAAAGAAACCCTTTTCACTTTTTCATCATCTATCTCATTTTACATGTTATTATAACTAATAACTTTGCGATTGTATATATATTATTAACGTATCCCTTTTTTTATAAGGATATGAAAATGTGGATGTGGGTTGTGTAATAATTGGGGGTGCACGTGGGTTAATGGGTTCCAAAAGCTAACTAGCTCACTATGCTAATTGCTAAGTACGAATAGTTTAGTCATTTTATTAAATTCTTCTCATAAAACGATCTTTATTCAAATCAATTTATGTTGATTTATTATGAAATTTGAGAACTATGAGTCTTTCCTTTAAGTTTTTACATGTCTAAGAGACTAGTCTGGATTTTGGTCTATAATTTTTTTTATTATCAAAATATGGTTTCCATCTTTTTCTGTTTAAGATAAAATGTAACTATTTCTATGTTTTTTATATTATTGTGAATTTGTTTGTCGTGTTTTGTTTTTTTTGGTGAAGTAATTTGTTTCTCGTGTTTCATGTAACTCTGGTACTGATTATTTTTTATTTTTCAGTTTAGTTCGTTTCCGTTTCCTGATTTTTTTCCTTAATCTAGTCACTCCTTAGTCCTTATTAAACTACTCCGGAGTACATTAGTTTCTTTAAGTTTGATTTGTATAGCCAAACAATATGATTAAATGAATAATAAATGAATGTATGATTTTTAGCAAAGAAATCAATAATCCAATCTGGTTATATAATTTTTTAAAATCAAGTGAAATCCACTAACCGCTTAATCTTTCATTTTGTTAGTTGCCATAATTTTCTGCTGAGAAGAAAAAAAAAAAAACACAGTCCCTAAACCAACCTGGTTTATAACTATTCAACCGAACCATAAACCGATCGATTTATATGGACCAATAGACCTACCTGAACCGAAATGGCGGGGATCTCACTCTCTTACAGTTTCCCGCTACATTTGTTCCGTTGATAGTGAACAGAGAAGAGCCAAACCAAAAGCAAAGATTTCTCAATCGACTTGAAGCTCCCCATGAACTCTCGAGACCTTGCACTCATCTCTACTTCTGCAATTTTCGGTGCGTTGATTTCAGCTTTTACATTTCGCTTCTTCTCATCAAACCCTAAAACCCCCAAATCGGGAAGAGTTACTTCCACGGAAATCACCGCAATTTCGAGAAGAATTCCAGCCCTAGATCCTTTTAGTCCTTTGAAGCGAAAAGGGTTTGTCACAATTCCATTAAATTCTTCGATTTTGTTCGAACTTCGTCGTTTCATAGCTAAATCTTCCAACTTTCAGAAAATTACAATCTTCGAAGATTCTCTGGAGAAAAAATAGATTTTGCTTTTCGTTTAATGTTAGAATTTGGTTTGATTGTTGTGAAGGTACTTATCATGGGATGATTATTTCATGGCGATTGCTTTCCTGTCAGCAGAACGATCCAAGGATCCTAACAGGCAGGTAAGTTCGTTGTTGTGATATGAACAACATGAGTGTTTAAACAGTCCTCGAAGTTTCTGCAAGTTTCAATTGAGAGATTCAACTAAATAGCTCCTAGATATGTGTGGTTTACGATGTGTTCTCTGGAAACTTCTCAAATGTGTTCTTTTTATGATGCTTAAGTTTGTTATCATCAAAGTGGAGGTTCATTCAGGCTAGAGCTTCGGTGTTAGGATAGCTCACTCGCTGGTTTTAGAGTTATCTGTCAGCTAGAATTTCGTGATGAATTACTGGATGCATTTGCATTTTGATGTCGCATTTACAGTATTCGGTATGGACTTTTTAAGGAGTTAAAGGTTAGAATTGAAACCTATGAATATAAGATAAGGTTCACAAATGAGATAAGATGTGGACTTAAAGGCCTGATGGATCATTTGATGCAAAAATTTGGATCTTGTGTCTTTCGTCCATTCTCATTTTAATTTTTGTGGAACCCTTCAAAATTGACCATCTTTCCCGTTCTTATGCTTTGGCAGGTTGGTGCGTGTTTGGTGACCCAGAACGGTGTAATTCTGGGTAAGATAATGAATCACACTTGTCTTTTGATTTCTTTTAAACAATATGAAACGTGGTTTTGTGTAGTTATTTCATGTTCTCACTGAAAGTTGAGCTTAATCTAGCAATCTGGTGCAAATGTAACACACTTAAACGGTGAATATAAAAACGTTTCATCTTTCATTTAGGGATTGGCTATAATGGTTTTCCACGAGGCTGCTCAGATGACAGACTTCCTTGGGCCAAGGTATTATACAAAGTTTTCTATGCAAACTCGTTTAAATTACGTTCAAGGTAGTCAGTAAACTACAGGTAAGGGTAATGATGTGTTCATGAAAAGAAACATTGTGCAGGCAAAGAAACGAATCTCTAGAGATAATGCAAGTAACTTTCTTCCCTTTTAATTGTCGATAATTTTCTTTTAATTTGCTCCCTCCAATTTTTGCAGAAATCGAGAACTGGAGACCCATTAGAGACGAAGTATCCGTAAGTACTAATCTCAATGATGCAAACTACAGCTGAACCTTTGACTTCTTGTTTTGCTGAGTATTGTGCACACTTTCTTTGGGAATCTGTAATACGGTGAGATGTTACAAATCTCATCCGTTTTTGCTCATTGCTAAAGCTCGGATGTTTATATTCTGATTTTGTAGATACGTTTGTCACGCTGAAGTCAATGCCATACTAAATACAAACCACGCATCTGCGGCCGGCCAGGTTCGTTTCTTTGGAAATAGTTGGTTTTTTTCCTCACAAACCAATGGAGTTCTTTCCTAAAAAGATAAAAACTTTAAAGAGTAAAATTCTACAATCTTCTCTCTGTGGTTTCTGCGCAAAAGCTAATAGTTAAAAATGTTATTTGCTATAGATAATCTAAGGGAATCTGCTTCAATTTTTGTTCTAAAATGTTTGTGTGTGGGATGGTTTATTTGAGTTTGTTTGTGCTCTAATCTCTTGCAGAAGCTTTATGTGACAATGTTCCCTTGCAATGAATGTGCGAAGATTATCATACAGGTTTGCTTTTCATACGATTTGGATTGATTCGTCAAATTTGGAGCCTAATAAGGTACTGTGGTAATGTTCTTTCTTGCAGTCTGGTGTTGCTGAGGTCATCTATTTTGTGGAAAAGAGACTAAATGACTCGGATGTTACATATGTAGCTTCTCACAAGCTCTTATCCATGGCCAACATTAAAGTAATTAAAGCCTCTTTAGATTATTTCATGAATTTTCTATATAATGATCGTAATGGGAAATCTAGTTTTGGTAATTTAAATCTGTCTGAAACAAAATTTTCAGGTTAGGAAACATCAACCGGAGATGGACCAGATCTTGATCAAGTTTGAAGAACACTTACTCCAACAACCAGGGGCCTAATTGTTTCCAATTCAAAATGTAGGACCAAATACGAGAATCTTAAGAATTACTGTATTTCAGACATATTAACTCGAAGACGGGCTCTTTCTTCTTTTCTTATTTCTGATTGAACGTTTATCACACAAATTCAAGAACTTTGGCACAAACAGACAGAAGCATTACGAAACAAAGGATAATTTACACAAGAAAGACGCCCTTTTGTCAGACTCGGTAGTTCTGGGGAAGAGGCATAACGCCGTCAAAGAAATCTCCAAAATAGCCAGATGGCTCATGGACGAGGCTTGCAATGATGTCTCTGAGAGTTATGAGTCCTTCGAGGTTACCAGAATCATCCACCACATATATCCTATGGATCTTCTCTGTGTCTAACATCAAGATCAGTTCCTTTAGTGTATGGTTCCTGGTGCAAGCGATCACACCGCTCATCATAGGAGCTGATGTATCCCCCTGCTTCTCCAGATGCTCTCTAACAGCTACTAAGAAGTTCTTTGCTGTGATTGACCTAAAAAGATAGATAGCAAGCATTGAAGATTGACAATGCCGCGAAACTCGGTATATATTACGAGGATTTTATGAAGTATTAACCTGTAGTCATGGTAGATCTCCGGTGCAGTGAGGAGAAAGTGAACATCCCTAAGGCTTATGTTGCCTACTGGCTTTTTACTTGTCCTATCAATGACGGGTATGCCTCCGATTCTCTTTCTCCTCATCAGCTTGAACGCCTGAAGAACTGGTTCGTCCTCATAGATCTGAGACAGAGATGATGATCTGTTAGAAAGAAAAAAGAGAACTCAATGGAGCTATGAGTAAGATTAGTAGATTACAAACTGACCTTTATGATATGATCCTTTGACATAATGGGGAGACCGACTTCAGAGAGTGTTTTGATTCCCCAATCTTCAAACCAGTGAAGCCCCGCACATTCTGCCAGCATATGGATAACTCCTGATTGTGTGATAATGTTCTCGATCTTTGCTTCACCTAAATCAACCACCGGGATGCTCTTCATTTTGTATTTAGAAAGAAGTAACAGCATGGTTAAAAAGGAGTTCTCTTTCTGCAGGGCCAGGAAAGGTGCCCATCGGAATGTTCCAGAGATATCTCGAACCTGTTAGAGAGAATATCCAATGCATTTCAGAAGCCGTAATCAGGAAATAAATCTATGGAACATGTATTCCCCTTAATAAAGATACAAGCCTCACCTTGGTGTTCTTGTATAGCTCTGAAGAAGTAAGGACCTCAAAGAAGTTTCCAGAAGTTACTGCTGAGTCTCCATTATCTAGAACATCAGTGGTGAAATCATGAGAAAATCCATTTGAAGCTGCAACAGCAGGGCTCCTTGGAGATGAAGGGTCCAACTGTTTTTTTAAGTAGACAAGAAAAGCAAAGACATAAACAAAGGTTCACTCGGTACCACAATCTAATTGATCGGGACTAACAAGTCGCCTCTGGTATTAAGAATGATGTTTGAAAGAGAAGATTAGAAGGAATAATGACCTGATGTAAAAGCCAGACAACAATGCCTGGAAACTCCACAATACCAATGTAGCGATCAATCCAGCTAGCGTCTGCAGGCGCATCAACATCTACAACAGGCGCGCTCAAAACCTTGAGTTTCGATAGTGTCTGAACAGCTTCAGCCAAACTTGTGTCTGATCTTAACTCGATGTCTAAACAGGGAAACCGCAAAGATATATTAGCACATTTTTGAGACACACTGAAGCAATTTCTGTTAAACACCGTGATAAGAAATTAAAGCGAAGAGATGCAACAACAACAACTTAGTATACAACAAGGAGGACTAAGAAACTAAAACCATCATCAACTAGTTCTGATTCCTTAAATTGAACTGATTCGAGTATCCTATAAGCTGGATTGATTTCCAAATTCTGACTTCTGATACTTTCTATAACTTGAAAATCAATCTAGATCACATATTCCAAATACAATTCATCAATAAATACATATCAAAAGATCACGGAACACATCAATAAGCATATGATTGCATCTCAAAATCCACAATCAACATCCATATCTTCCAGTCAACAATCCAAATCCCATACATGAACATGATCATCCAAAATTCAACACTAGTATCAATACAAACTAAAGATGAGCTCATGATAAAAAATACCCAACATCATAAAATCCGCATACCTTGTGAATCAGAAGAGAGAGGGAAAGCAGAAACAGGGATACTCTCAAAGCAAGCGTTGAGCTTCTCGTTAGGGCTTAGCTGTGGCTTCTGCTCATCCCAGAGATCTTCCACTCGCATCCCTAGCTTCGCTTCCGGGCTTGACACGTCACTCCGATGCCCTAAGCTCTCGCTTCTCATTATCTTTATCTCCCGTACAGTCGCCATCTTTTCCGGGTGAAAAGTAACCGTCTTTATCCTCCGGTAACACGGAAAGTACAAAAAATCCTCTCTTTTTGTTTTTCGTCTGAAGTATTCTACAATTGGCTATGATCTTTGAACTGTAGATTGAAATATACACACCAATCACCATAGTAGAGATCGTGAAGCAGAGACAAATTCAGAAACCCTCTTGTCTTAAATCTTATGAATAAAGCCCTATATGTTTTTAATTTATCAAAAACATCCCCGAATTTTCAGTTTTATCATAAAGATTCGGGGTTACTTTAAAACGAAATGAACTTTTTGGGACGAAACTGTGATTTGTTATAAATTTGTTCAAGTCTTGTTTTTGGTTTTAGTGAGTTATAGTGTAAAGAGTAGCCTGTGATGGTATGTACTCTACTCCTTCGAGTAGACTGAAGATCTGAGCCGTTGAATTCAGTGATTGTGAAACGTGGTAGAAGGAGTAGCGGAGATCATTTGGGTATTGGTCGTAAAAGCGAAAGGCAATGATTATAATAAAATAGAGGAATGAATAATATATCTCCATTTGTCCAAGTCGTACTTATCTCTATCCTTTATATAAATTTTTTTATTTATCTAATTGAATTTTATATTATTAGAAATCCGGACAAAAATTAGTAGCCGAGCCGACCTATGAAATGGATAACTATCTAGTTTTTTTTTTTTTTTGGTAGCATTAACTATCTAAAAATCAAGTATAATATCGACCAGAGTAACAATTCTGAGGAATATGAAAAGAGAAACTCAAATTTGAATGCGTACAAAGAACTAGACTTACCAAAACCCACATCAAAGTTTGCTCGAGTTTTTCTATCATTTGGAGGCTTTAACCTGGGTTTATCTTTTGTTTTGTGAAAGCCGTATTTTGAAGCCGTCTTGTTGGTTATTTTTGTATTGGATTTCATGTGCTGTAATTTTTTCGTATCAATGAAATACTGATGAGGAAAAAAAACTTTCATAGGTGCCTTTTTTTTTTTTTAAGCTTGCAGATTTAAGAAGAGCATATTGTTAATATTATTAAAGCTTGTTAGGATCTTAACAGAAAGAAAATACTAATAAAAATATTTTTGAACTTTAAGGTTTTATCTTATAAAAACGATTTGATAGAACATATTCAAATCAAATCGAATATTATCATGTGTAGTATAATAATATAATTAAAAAACCATAATTGAGTTGCAAACAAATATACAAACAAAATCTACAAAAGTAAAAAGGAAGAAGGAAATTTCGTTACAAACTAAATTTGGAAATTTGTCGAGCAGAAAAAGGAAAAAGAGGAAAAGATTAGAAAGTTAGGATTCATTAGGATTTACGAAGCTTATAAATATATATTAGATGTGGAATCCATTAAACAATACGGAAAAAAAAAAAAAAAAAAAAAGGAGAGATCAAAAGATGGCATCATGGAGAAAAAGAAAGAGATCAAAGAGAGCTTTGTACTGGATAGAAAGAAGAAAAAAAAGCAAAGAAGACGCAACAAATAAAACAAATATCATCGACACTCTACCTGAGAGCTTGTTGTTGCTAGAAATTTTCACTAGGGTGCGTAATCCTAGATTTCTCGTGGCTTGCAAAAGCGTGAGCAAGCGATGGAACTCTCTGATATCTTCTTATAATTTCCATGACAACCCGAGCTTGGTTTTGATCCTTAACACAGAACCTCAATGTGCTACAAACGACATGTGCTTAGAGTATTGGAAAGGATTTGATTTGCACAACTATGTCGCTCCCAAATTTGCTTCTCCTGTTTGTGTTCTAGCCTCCTATAAAGATGTTTTGTTATGCAAGAAACTTTCATCCGAAGATTTGTACATTGTGAATCCCGTGACTATGCATTGGACTCGTCTTCCTGAAGGCAGCATCAATGCCGCTTTGGACCTCCCTATTGGATTAATAGGGAATGGGCCGAAAGGTCTATACTATGTTGTCAGGTTGTTCCGCCTTGAATCTTCTACGTTTATAGTTTACTTGTTTGATTCTATAGAAGGTACATGGAAAGCCACTAGGGTTCGGTATCCCCCTTGGTCACAATCCAGATGGTGTCCGACTCAATACCAAGGCTTGGTCTTTAAAGGAGCTTTACATTGGTTAGCCGAGGACGGGCCTGTCGTGGCTTACAACCCTAACGATCAGAACAGATGCCTACTCTTCCATCGTTCCCAAGAGATGCACCATGCCTCTTATGGTGGCGACGCTGTTTTTTCAGAGACATTAACCGTCTCCATGGGCCATCTACGCATCCTTCAGCTCGTTCAAGCTGCTGATCATCAGCATCTCTCTATCTGGACACTCGTGGACTACAAAAAATCCATATGGAAACAAGAGCATGCTCCTATCTCTTTCACTGACCTTCCATGCCTGCAAGACTGGAGATCATCTACTCAACACAATATGTCCCTCTTCATGTCAGGTTTCATGCCGCATGCAGAAATCAGAGAGCGCATTCTTTCTCCACAACCTTTATGTTGCCATCCAAACAATCCTCTGCTCGTTTACTTTTGTTTGCCCGAAAGCATCGTCTCTCTTGACGTTGCAACAAAGAAACTGCAGTTAATTACCAGACTCACGAAAAGAAGCATGGATGGCATTCTTGACAAGGTGATACCAATGACAATGCACTTAGATCCCTCTCTAGTTCCATATCATGGTCAAGTACTACTTCGACGTCGTAAACGCAGATACTTTTAAATTAGATCAAATGGAATTATGCCATGTTTCCAAATTTCCTCTTTTCAGATATACACAGATTACTAAGGGCTTATGTTTCTCTTTCTAATTGTCTTTTATATCTAAACAAAAGAAATTCTTATAAGGTTTCATCATCAAAATCTCCTTTACATAATAGTTACCTGACCAAATATAGCTTCCTCGATGACGACTAGGAAGTTGAACTTGCTTGGTAGTGCTATCCTGTAAAAGAAAGAGCTCCACGTAAAAATGTGTTTATTTGGGTTCAGCAAAAAGCTAAACAAAGCATGCATCCTCGAGTTTTAAGAGTTATCAAACCTCACTCCTTATTTCAAGCTTACTTTACATATCTACCCGTTGTTTCATCTGAATAGAATCAGGATTTTCTGATAAATACACAGGAAAATAAATGGTCTAATCATGGGCCAACCTTTTGATCTGCTGCAAGCTTTTTATCTATATATCAGCCACGGAAAAATTTGTACTATCACCATTTGCAAAAAGCATAAGAAATATACAAGACATCTATCATATAAAACGTAACTTCAAGAAGACAAAGACAGATTCATTAGCTTATAATGTAGACAACATAATAGATCTTTTTGTGCTCAACAGATTCGAGATGCCATAAGACATTCAAGGATTCGAGTCTATGCAGTTCTAGCGAGTGCTACGCCTGTTGACTGAACAGGGAATATGAAAACATAAAGAACACACAAGTAGGTTTTAGGAACCTGACAGATTGTATGGTATATAATGATCAATGCCCATTGTTAGACTGCAAGTGACAACCCATATTAGCTAGAACCACTATACTATGATAGCCAAATAAAGTGATTCTGATTTATCTATGGAACTGCCCAACCTTGAAGCTATTTGAAAGACGACATTTAGGGAGATGAACATTTCTAAATTAAACAAGAGAATTAGGGCGCTTATGCTTATGCATATCTCAATTTAAGAAAGATTTAAGCGATACCTCTGGAAAGGAATCTTGATGGAAGGTTACAAGATCTTCTAGCACACTGTTGGGAAAGAAACACATGATTGTATAAGTGAATTAAATGTAATCTTTAAATATCAATGAAAGATTAGAACTGTAGGTTACTCTCACAAAAATATACACTTGTGCAAAGAGACTGATCCTAGAAGATAATTATGAGATTAATAGCTTCTCGGGGGTCAAAATGGTCAAAAGCACTGATGTCATCTTAAGTCTCCATAAGAAAAAGCAAGAACAAAAGATATGCAAAAACTAAGAAAACACAGCCTATGATTTCACAACTAAATTGATAATGGCAATAAATCAAAATTATTAACAGCTAAAGAAGTAGTTCAATCCAACAATTCTAAAAGGGGAACGGGTAGTACCCCATCTAAGCTCAAAATGGAGCTCTAATAGAATCAGTTGTGTGAAAACTAGACCAATAACACTGGTAGCAAGTTAATATTCCAAACAATAAGAAGCTTTCCTAACATTAGAACTTACATAATGCAATCTTCATACATGGTATCAAAGAGTTTTGAGCAGGCCTTGTATTTATATACAGATCGTTTCTTTCTGTCATCAAAACAAGATACGCACCTGACACGCTCAGAACAGCCCAAGAGACCAAACTTTATATTAACCATGGGCAACGACCTGCATGTAAATTAGACACAGAGAATAAACGAGTAGCCAGCCACTATGCCCACTACCCCAACAACAAAGACGAATCACCGTTTGATCTGAAAGCTAGATCAAAGGTCAAATTTGGAATCTGATCCAACTTAAGGCTTAGCTAGGGTTGCGAAATTCAGGAGACAAGTGGGCTTACAAGCATCTTATTATCACCTTCAGGTTGCTGCTGCTGCGAAACCGACGAAATGCGTCAGGACGTCGGAGAGGCTGTGGCTGATAGAGAGATGGCTAGAATCTGAGGACCCCGATGACCAGATATCATGCCAAATCCTTATAGAGAGATGATAAATTGATTGCAAGAGGATATAAGCAACCAAAGAGACTAAAATTTCAAGGTGAGAAATTACATTTGTAGGGGAAGATATAGAGCATAGAGGCAAATGGGCTATCATCTCCTGGTATGCACATTCATCTTTCTCAGTCAGCTGTATAATACCATCTAGAACAAGCACCTTTCTGTAGGTGGCTGACCTCGAACACTAGGACTTCCTGAAACTCTGACTTGTCTTTGAACAGAACTTTCTCAACTTTCATTGAGTGTGCTTCTCCTACAATCAACAGATAAACCAGCATATAGCTACATAAGTCACATGAACAGGCACTTTGAAAAACCACAACTCACAAACTTTTTAACATTCAGACTCAGCATCTAAAACCCAGCAGGACCTTGTACAAAGTCCAATCCTAAGGTATTAAAATAATGAAAAGCAACAAAAACAAGCCGATCAAAAGGTAGCTTACCTGGCCACATAGGGTTATTGAAATAGCCTGCCTTGCCGCCTCTTTTCCAGAGCGAGGGTGAGGTTCTGAAAATCACTCACAAACAACAGTGGAGTGGCACTTAGCATCATCCTGTGGTACACATGCCATAGCCTTCTTTAAGGCAACAAGAAGGTACAGTCTTCTCTGAACCATTCCCATTACTCGCCTTCCCATCCATAGTCTTGGGGCATACCGAAACCTTTTCCGACGTCTCCCTCCATAGACAATCATTTTCTTCTCCAGCTCAAGCCTCTGTTACTACACAAACAAAAACAGCAAACCAGAAACTTCAAAAACATGAGAATCCATCCACACAACTTTGAAGGCACAAAAAGCAAAAAGTAGCACGACTTAAAAACAAACACCGTTGAATAAATTCAGCAAATTTTCAGAGCCAAAAACATTCGTCTGCAAACGAGAACTAATAAACCCAATCAAGAAGAGGAACCCACTAATAAGCTAATCTTTAATAACATTGATTAACGAATCTTACAAATTGGAAAATGAACACTTTTCACAGAACGGTTGGTTCAAATATAGAAGTATATAAATAAATTGGGGGAATTCATTTACCAAATAAATACGAAAACGTGATCTGAAGATGAAGAACAGTGAGCGGAAAAGATTTAAGTAATTGAAAGAAGAAGGAAGGAATTAGAAGCTAAACCTAAGAATCTAAACCTACGAATTTCCAATTTTATTCAAATATGTTCAGAAAACGCAGATTTAATTCTCACCTGGCTAGAAATCTCAATCGAGAATCGATTCCATCAAAACGACGAGTTACAGAGATCAACAATCACAAAGAAGTTTCTAGAATAAAAGTTTTACAAACTGACAAATTCTGAAATTCTAAAAAACAAATGATCCCATAACATTGCTCATTATTCCTCCGTCGTAACAAACTCACTCCCATTTGTCACCGACTGTTCCCTCCACGTGTCTCGCGCACCAGCTCGCTTCTCATGTGCCAACAACCCACACGTGCCCAGAGCCATGGACGACGACGACGCAACCTTAACATTTAACCCCAATTTTCGTGACTAGAAAAATATTTAATTAATTAATTTTAATTGAACCGGTTTGATTAAAACGAAAATGCGATTGAACCGTGCCGTTACGCTCACATAAATACACACTGTAAGCATCTTCTTCTCCCTCCCTCTCTCTCTCTCTCTCTCTCTCTTTCGCTTTGAGAGAATTTCAAAAATGGCTCCAAAGGATGTTGATCCTCTCGCTCTCACGGAGGTGAAATCTTCAGACCACACTGATCAACAAGAATATCTCCTAGATTTCTATGGCATTGTTGACCTCAATGTCACTGTCACGCACAACGAGGAATCAATCCGGAGGTGGATCAGCGATGTACGCCAAAACAGTCGGAGGTTTCTACAGAAGAAGCGTAGTCTTGTCGTCGGCTTGAGCTTCGGAGGCGAGCTCGATGATTCTATCTCCACGATCAATGTCTCCGTTGCTCGGAAATGTCTCATAATACAACTCCATCGACTCTTGGAAAGCCGCAAATCTCAGGTCCCGGCGTTTCTCACTGATTTCTTCTCTCAGAAACATATCATGTTTGTAGGAATCGGACCTCCTAACGCAAGGATTCTAAGGAACCTTGGTATAGAGACTAGCCAAATCTACGATCTTAAAGAATTTCTCTGTGAAGAAAATGAGAAGGCGTCGTACAAGGAGATTCTCGAAAAAGCTAAGATGGACTTTTCTTTTGATCTGGATCCTAACGTCACCAATAGCAGGTGGACCAAAACAAAGTTGGCTCATAATCAGATTTCTCACGCCGCTGCTGAAGCTTTTGTGAATTTGAAGACCGGTATAAAGCTCTTGAGAGATGGAACTTTGATAAGTAGCTAGATGATGAAGAGAGGAGCGTGGATGACACTTGCCTATAAAGAGTAGTCTCATTTGTTAAAGAATAAAAGAATGTTATGTTGTTTGTGAGTTTAGTCCAGTCGTTATGAGACTGTGACGGAGATTAGAATTCTAAGGAGATGACTTAGGAATTTTAATTCTCAGTTCTTTGTTCTTTCATTGATATTGTTGTTTGTCGTTACACACATTTGTACTTGGATTACTTGGATAAGCAATAAAGATACATAGTTTTACTATCAAAAGTGGTGCGCGCTTGTGACGTATTGACACGCGGAAAGAGAAAACAATAGAAAAGGGTGAGAAAGTGGGAGAAAATAAGAGAAAAAGAGAGAAAAATTGCGAAAGTGAGAGAAAATGCAAGAAAAAGATAGTGTTGTTTTTTAGCGATTCAGAAGATTCAAGATGTTATCTCCGATTCAAGGATTCTCGTCGTCGCATGAAAAATCGGCGTCGTTTGTGGATGTGTATGACAAGATCGAGAGCTTGGATCAACAATTTACAAATTTAGCAGAGAAAGAAACATGTTCCGATCAAAAATTGGATCTTGCAACATCCAAGATTGAGTCTCTTTCGTCGAAGCTCAATGTTACCGACTCCAAAATCGATACGATTCATCGCCAATTCTTGAGTCACTCGCTTCGTGGGCGAGATACGTTTCGCCAAAGGAGAATTTCGAGTCAAATCGAGCCAGTGATGTCTCAGGATTCACGTAATCAGGTACACCTGTCTTACTCGGAACCATGCCGTAGAGAATTAGGTACTCGCGAAAATCTGGTAACGAACATTGAGATGCCAGTTTTCGACGGTAACAATGTTTACAGCTGGATTGCCAGAGCCGAAAGGTTTTTTTGCATTGGTGTGTATCAGAATGATGAGAAATTGGAACTGGCTTCAGTAAGTTTAGCTGATGATGCAATGAGTTGGTACAATGATGAGATCAACAGGGTTCGATTTGTCAACTGGAAGCAGTTTTAAGTCAAGACTACTTGTGCGTTTTGGGAACTTGAGTAGAGGTTCAGTTCGAAGTTTGTTTTGTAGCAAAGAATCTGGGACAGTTGCAGATGATGTCCATCAATTTGATAATATATACTCTCAAGCCACAAAAGAGGAGAGCCAGAAACTTGAAGCAGTGAAACAGTTGACTGAAGAAAAGCAATCAATTATCAAAGAGGAATCTGCAGCAAGAATCGATATGTGACACAAGATTGATTGCAACATTGGAGATGTATGAGCCAGTTAAACCAACAGAATTGAGTGAACCAATGTCTGCCGTACCAAAGATACAATTTGTTCAAACGAAGGAATCATTGCCACATCAAGAGGAGCAATTACATGTTTTCAATGTCTCGGATATGGCTGTGTGTGGTGAGGAGTCAACAAGTGTCAAGAACAACACTGTTGCACATGAAGTATTCGACGGATTGCTTAGAGTTCATAGAGACTACAATTTACAGCAAAAGAGGAAAAGGGTAAATGGCATGTCTTGGAAATTCAAGTTCAAGATTAGCTATGAGATAAAAGATTGGAGACAGGAGCAGTTATTATTTTATACAAGAGAAGTTAATGCACAAATTCATCATTTCGAAGGCATGGCAGGAAGCACGAGGCTGAGAAGTTGCTGGATATCTCAGACCTTCAATGGATTGTTCTGATCAGACTTCGGTTAAACAAACAAGTTGGATCGTCACAAGGTTATGATGTTATACATGCATTAAGGAAGGAAAGGCTGATTCAATGTCTATGGAAGATGAAACTGAGAGATGTGCATTCACGAGGAGTTTGTGCTCATGAGTTACATGTTGCTGCATCAAGAGTTTCTTACCCGGTGAATTTTTCGTCGGAGGCGATACCATTTCATAGTCTACAGTTTATAAAACAATTTCTCTTGCCTCAGCTTCGATGGAACTTGAGAGTGTATTCAATACTTCTTTTCCACATGAGAAAGGATTTAAAAGGCATGATACAATTTCTCTGGGATATTGTAAACTACCAGCTGTGGACAAATGGCGAACTGACATATACACATGCAGAGAAGCTAAGGAGATTCCTCTGTCGGTTGAGAAGTTTATTGTGGGTCAAGATACGTTTTTGGATCATCTGAGCAGAAGGAAAGACATTACTAACAACAATGCCTAGTCGGAGGTGTTTGAAAAAGACAGAATTTAAAGAAAGAGCTGCACTACAAAGCAACAGAGTATGGACACAAACAGTTGTTGACTCAAGCCTTGAAACAGAGTGTATAGTTTGTATAAAAGTAGACAAATACAGTCTCTATCAACAGTATATTGAGAAGACTACTGATACAAACAGAAACTATACATTGTGTTTTGGAGGAAACATGGCCAGAAGATACATAATGCAGTTTCAAAACTTAGTTAATTGGTGTGATCTTCATAACAAATCCCTTTATACATGGCACAGATGGAGAAGCAAGGTATGCGACTATTTTACAGGATTGGAGTTGTTGTACAGTTGGGATTGGCATAAGGGGCTTACAAGTTGGAGATGCTTGGCAAATTTCCATCCTTGTTGAACCTGGAACAAGTGCTGCAACATCAATTTTCCATCATTTAAGCTTGGGGACAAGCTTCATTCTGAAGGGAGGGGTATTAATAAGTAGCTAGATGATGAAGAGAGGAGCGTGGATGAGACTGTTATGCCTATAAATAGTAGTCTCATTTGTTAAAGAATGTTATGTTGTTTGTGAGTTTAGTCCAGCGGTTATGAGACTGTGAGGGATATTAGAATTCTAAGGAGATGACTTAGGAATTCTAATTCTCAGTTCTTTGTTCTTTCTTTGATATTGTTGTTCGTAGTTACACACATTTGTACTTGGATACGCAATAAAGATACATAGTTTTACTATCAAAAGCTTATCAGAACTGTGAGAACAAGAGACTCCAGTTGGAATTCTGAATTTATAATTTAGATAAAGAGCATCGCTTAACGAGTTTTGGACGGTTAGGTTAGCAAGAATTATTGAATCTTGCTATCAATCAAATAATCTTGGAGAATATAATTCATAGAAGAGAACGGCGCCGTTATTTTTTGGTCGTTTTCATCATAATTTTGTGCATGAGCTCACAAGAAGACAGAACCCACAATGTGCGTGCCTCTCAAATATTAATTTAGGTATTAATTTATGGTTTTGTTCATCTCTACAACGGATCCACTTTATTTGTTTATCAAAAAAGACGGATCCAATTGATGATATAAATCAGTTAAAAATTGTATCGGTGAACATTTGCAATAAAAGTTGGTGATACGACGTTATATTCGTGCAAAAATAACGTGTAGTTATCTCATCTGAGATTTTTTGCATGTGTCACGTTATAACCAAAGTATAATAATCTATGACAAATATTTGAGATGATTTGTCATTCATAAATAATGCATAATAATATTAGTAATGAATAAATAAATATGTTGGCAGATGAAAGTATAGATTCTCTCTGTATCATAATAGTTATTGATGTTTTAAGAAAGAAATGGTTTCAAATTCTAATGCAAAATTAAGTATATGTTTATGATATATAACAGTCTAATTTTTTATTTGTTAAATTATTTTAAATAGATAATAAATAATGACATAGTTTTGAAAAGAAGAAAAATTAAATAATTATTTTTTTGTATGTTAGAATCTTAAAAAAACAATTAAAATAATACACATAAATATATAAGTAATTCGCTTTCACTGTTAAACAAATAAAAGTAATTTGCTTCCACAAAAAAAAAATCGTGTCTAGGTGATTTTCGAATATACGTGTTGTGAAAATAATTCCCAAAAATTCTAAAAAGCACGTGCACAACGATATCAAAAGGAAAATGAATAGCTTTTTGTCAAGTGGGATTGGGAACAGTACTATTTTTGTCAGTCTTGAAATCAGGCTCGTGCCAGTATTTGTTTTCTTCTTTCCAATCTCTACTTTCTATATTTCGGCTCGAGATTTCTTTGACACCCGACCATTATCAAAAGTATAATCGCTTGTTTATTTTGAAGTCACTAGAATAGGATAACACATATTTTAAACTGGAGCTAAATTTATATTTTGGATCTAGCTTCCTCATTTTCAAGCTACCATGCATTCAAATTTCAACTATAACTAATACATATACTATATCCTAGAAACCACTGTTAGATTCAAATGACCTATTCATATGAAGTTTGAATGTTTGATGTTTCGTATAATTCTAACCAATAATGGAGACGTCGTATATCATTTGAATTTTTGATAACCATTTAAAGAATATTGTAGAATATGCCAAATATGGTTTACTTAATATAGTCTATTTTCATGGCGTCATAGTTTCTATCGTGGTTTTTGTCGGAGAATATGCCACGTGAGCTTTTGACTTCTGTGTCTCCTTAAGCGTTTGTAACACGTCATCTTTGTAAATCAAATTGCGGCTTGGATAGACTCTAACAAATGATAAACAAACTAAGGAATATAAATATATTTAAAAAAGACATTTTAACGCACAAAATATATAATAAACAAATAAGATAGAATAAAAGAATTGTTGTATATCCTTTTACTAAAACAAAATAGCTTTCACAAAAAAATAAGTTGTATGGCCTTTTACTACGACAGTTCAATTTCCTCATGGAGCCTGTTACTGAAACAAAAACCCATCTAACATTAATTATTATCAGGAACTCGATACAATATAATCCTTAAAAGTAACCGGATTAAATATTCTTATATTTTCGTTGAAACCATTTCCAATAAAAGATTATACTATAAACAATTAAAAGATAAACGAATCAGTTACATATACCTACACTAACAACCAAAAAGAATAAAAATAACATCTTTCGATACACGTAATACCGTGTCATGTCGATAACATTATAATATAAGAAATAAAAATTATAGTAAAAAGCGATATCATTTGGGACCAACAAGTCGGACCCGCCACTTTTCCCCTCCTATTTACACACACGCAATAGCCACCAAGAACACACACACACATACACTTTAAAATCACATTCACAAATTTTCTTCATCATTACCAAACAAAGAATACAAGAAACACAAAATGGCATTCCTTCTGAGTTTTGTGATACTAGCGTTTTTTATTATCATCATCTTCTTTTTATTTTCATCTTCAACTAAAAAAACTCAAGAAACCACTACCTATGGACCACCATCGTATCCACTCATAGGCTCTACACTTTCTTTCAACAAAAACCGTCACCGTCTTCTCCAATGGTACACTGAACTCCTCAGTCTCTCGCCATCTCAAACCATCTCAGTTCCTCTCCTTGGTAACCGTCGTACCATCGTCACAACAAACCCAGAAAACGTCGAATACGTTCTCAAAACAAATTTCTTCAACTTTCCTAAAGGTAAACCATTTACTGATCTCCTTGGTGATCTCCTCGGTGGAGGCATTTTCAACGTCGACGGTCACTCATGGAGCTCGCAGCGTAAGCTCGCTAGCCACGAGTTCTCAACACGCTCTCTTAGGAGTTTCGCGTTTGAGGTTCTTAAAGACGAAGTGGAGACCCGTCTCGTCCCGGTGCTTTCCTCGGCGGCTGATGTTGGAACGATCGTGGACTTGCAAGATGTTTTGAAACGTTTCGCTTTCGATGTTGTTTGTAAAGTTTCCTTGGGTTGGGATCCGGATTGTTTGGATTTAACCCGACCCGTTAATCTTCTTGCGGAGGCTTTTGACACCGCCGCTGAAATTAGTGCTCGCCGTGCTACGGAGCCGGTTTACGCTGTGTGGAAGGTGAAGCGTTTGTTGAACGTGGGAAGTGAGAGGAGGTTGAGAGAAGCAATCAGGACGGTACACGTGTTGGTTTCTGAGATTGTCAGAGCTAAGAAGAAGAGTATTGAGATCGGTACCGGAGTGGAAGCGAAGCAAGATCTTCTGTCGAGGTTTCTAGCCGCCGGCCATGAGGGCGAAGCAGTGAGGGACATGGTTATTAGTTTTATTATGGCGGGAAGAGATACGACGTCAGCAGCGATGACGTGGCTGTTTTGGTTGTTGACCGAGAACGATGACGTGGAGAGGAAGATTTTAGAAGAAGTTGACCCGTTGGTGAGCTTAGGGTTAGGGTTTGAGGATTTGAAAGAGATGAATTACACGAAGGCGTGTCTATGTGAAGCCATGAGGCTTTATCCTCCAGTGTCGTGGGACTCTAAGCATGCTGCAAACGACGACGTTTTGCCGGATGGGACACGTGTCAAGAAAGGAGACAAGGTGACTTATTTCCCATACGGTATGGGGAGGATGGAGAAGTTATGGGGAAAGGATTCAGAAGAGTTTAAACCGAACCGGTGGTTTGATTCTGAGCCGGGGAGTGCACAACCGGTTTTGAAACCTGTTAGCCCTTACAAATTTCCGGTTTTTCAAGCCGGACCAAGGGTTTGTGTAGGGAAGGAGATGGCGTTTATGCAGATGAAATACGTCGTTGGTTCTGTTTTGAGTCGGTTTGAGATTGTGCCGGTTAACAAGGACCGGCCAGTTTTTGTTCCTCTATTAACGGCTCATATGGCTGGTGGGCTCAAGGTGAAGATCAAGAGAAGAAGTCACATCATTAACCACATTTAATATGTGGAAAAAAAAAAACCACATTTAATAGAATATCTAAAACAGTATGTAAAACGAGGGAATTATATCAAAATGTGTAGATTTGTAACATATCACAAAAGTCAAAACGTAATATAACCAGTAATTTTTGGTTCCTAGCAGCATCCATTTCGGTTGAAACATAAAAAAACTTTTGAGTGGCTTACCCAACAAAACCAAATTGGATTGAGCAAACCGAAAATAACCAAATACTCCCATAAAAATTCAACAGTTTTAATCTTGTCCGGATTAGGAACTGGCGATTTAAAAGTTGAAGATAAATGATATGTAAACCGGTCAGAACTAAACCAAGGAAGTCTATAATGTCACTTCTTTTGCATTGTTGTTGTTGTTTCATTTCTGATGGTCGTTGGCTTAACTTCGATTAATAAATAAAACAACGCAATCTAAGTACAGCATCCGACCTTAGCTCAGTTGGTAGAGCGGAAGACTGTAGTCTGTGACAGCAAATCTTTAGGTCGCTGGTTCGATTCCGGCAGGTCGGAAGTTTTTTTGGAAAAATATATGGCGGGTTTGGGTCAAATAAAAGCCCGAGACTAAACCGAGCCCATACTATGTAAACCCAAATAAACCCTTGACGTAGAATAAATAAATACGCATCACTGACTACTTCACAAATCTCAACACACTCACAATTTTATCAAATTAAAAACAAAAATTAGTATGTAACAATTCGTCGAGAATATACGAATTTGGGTATATTAATTTTTCTTAAAGTAATTGGGAATATATTAATGCCCTTTTAGTTTGTGAGGAATGAGGATTGAGGAAATGTTTTCTTTTTGTCAAATAGCATCTCTATCTATGGAAATTAATCTTTGAAGATTTGCTTCTTTAAAATTGAAGATCACATGCGAGAAGAAAATATCTCAAATCAGAGTTAAACGCGTCTCAATACTGATCGTTGGATGAGCTTTTAGGTAGCATCGTCATCGTCCTTCAACTCATTCTAGCGGCCTCGATTAGTTTAATGATATCTAACGGTTACAAAAGGGCTTATACCATGTGATTACTATACACCTACCAGCACTGAATAAAATAATAAAAACAAAAAGTATTGGACCGGCCGACTAGTTGACCCTTTTTTAAAAGATAAGAGACGATCGACGGAAGGCCATAAACAAACGTGTCTTTGGCTTTTCTCATCGAGGATTTCAGAAGATTCACGACTTGTGCTCTTCGAATCGATCTCTTTGGATCTTTTGCTCTATATCTTCTGGATTCCTTTTCCCAATTCGCCGTCCGGTAAGACCTTCCGGTATCTTTGACAATCGGCGGATAAAGGAAGGAGAAAATAACTATTCCCTGGATTTGACTTCTTAGAGTTTTCCAGATCTGATTTTATTTCATCGAGATTCTCTCCTGTTTGATTGATCGATCTTGTTGTTTCTTTTTGTTCGATTAATTCAAGAATAATCCAAACTATCCTCGAATCTGCTTACCTCTGATTAAGATTCTCCTAGGATTTTCTCAATTTGGGTGTTTTGTTGTTGTGGCGATTGGTGAATTGGGGTTTTTTTTTTTTTTTTTTGTTCCTGTTGTGATTTTTCGATTGTTGATTGAGAAGAATTCTGGTTATTTAATACGATGGCGGCAGGAGGAGTTGAAGTTTCTAGAAGTTCTGTTGCTGTTGATCGTACTCGTGATTTTTATTCACGCCAGGGTGGTAGAGACGGTGAGAGGCGTCAAACTAAACGACCCATTGCAGCAGATCGCAGGTGGAAAGATGGCCGACGTGATTCACCAAGAGGACCACGTTTGGCTTCTCAAAGAGGAGAAGCACGAGAGGAAGATGGTGTATATAAGAGGAGGAAGTGTTCTCCTTTCGAATTGGAGAGACAAGATAAAGTGGTCCGAGCTCCACTTAGTGAGAAGACCATAATAACTAACCAGTTTGTTGATGTGACTGCTACTATGAAGATATCTTCTGAGGATCAGGTTGGTGTTTTGTCACCAGAGCATAAATTTACAGTGTCGGCGCCGCCAGTAAAAGCTCAATTGGCTGGCAAACATTCTTTTGATGATCTTGAGGAGGGGCAGTTGGAGGATGACCAGGTAGTTCAGGCACCCAATATTGCCACGTCTAAATGGGCGATGTGTTTGGAATCTCCAAAGGAGGAGGATTTAATAACTGATGTTGTCAGGAATAGCAGATGGAATAGGAGTAGTTTGTCTCCTGAGAGTGGGGAATTGCAAGTGGAGGCGTCTGAAGAACGGAGGTCCAATTCATCTGGGTCTGATAGCGGACGTTGTAGCGTAGAACCCCTTAGTGCCCATGAACATTCAGAGCATGGGTTGGAGAGTCGTATTGATATGGATGTTGGTGAAGCAGAATGTTCTACTTCTGATCTTAATGAGTCAGAAATTGATGAACCAGCTTCATCTGAGGGAGGCTTGAGCATGTTAGCTGGTAGTAGAGATGTAAACGAATACCAAAAGCTAAGTAAGATAAATGAAGGCACTTATGGGGTTGTCTACAAAGCTAAGGACAGGAAGACAGAAGAGATTGTGGCACTCAAAATGATTAAGATGAACATGGAAGATGAATATGGATTCCCGTTGACATCTTTGAGGGAAATCAACATTCTTTTGTCTTGCAATCACCCATCGATTGTGAATGTCAAGGAAGTTGTGGTGGGAAACGGAGCTAGTGTTTTTATGGTCATGGAACACTTAGAACATGATTTAAGGGGAGTAATGGACAGGATGAAACAGCCTTTTAGCACCAGTGAGGTAAAATGCCTGATGATACAGCTGCTGGAAGGTGTGAAATACCTCCATAGTAACTGGATTATCCACAGGGATTTGAAGCCATCGAATCTTCTAATGAACAACAGTGGGGAGCTGAAAATATGTGACTTTGGCATGGCTCGCCAATATGGGAGTCCTATCAAGCCCTACACCCGATTGGTTGTTACACAGTGGTACAGGTGAGATAAATCAGTCGGACAACAACTTTTTTAATTCTTTGTGAGACTTGCGAGCTGACCTAATACTTGATGTTTGTGTTGCAGGTCCCCAGAACTTCTTCTAGGAACAAAAGAGTACTCAACCGCAGTTGATATGTGGTCGATTGGGTGCATTATGGCTGAATTGTTGACTTTAAAACCTCTTTTCCGAGGGAAAAGTCAGAATGACATTGACCAGCTTCAACAGGTAACTGTGGCTTTTCTATTTTCTTTATACCCTGTTTTCTCTGATGAATGTCGATCTGTTAATAATTAAGGCTTTGTAATATATCCACAGATCTTTGCGGTTCTTGGGACACCAAACGAGACAATCTGGCCTGGATTTACGTCGCTGCCTGGTGCAAAAGCCAAGTTTCGTAAGCAACCGTGAGTAATCTTTCATGTAGTGTTAAATTTGTTTTTCTGATGTTAGTATATTACTCAGAACAGGTTGGTCTGATTAATCTGTCTCTTTTATTTCAGGTATAATTTACTCCGTAAGAAATTTCCTGCTGTATCTTTTATAGGAGCTCCAATTCTTTCAGATTTGGGATTTGATTTGTTGAACAGATTACTGAATCTTGACCCTGAGAAGCGCCTAACAGTCGATGAGGCTCTTAGCCATGGCTGGTTCAATGAAGCACCTCTCCAGAAATCCAAGGAGTCCATGCCGACATTTTTTTCAAAAAGTAACTGAGAGATCTAAACTAATATTTGAGTTTGTTTGATTAATACTTTCTTGTCCTCATATTCCTTTGTGTTATCTTCTTCACGAGGTAAATACTAAAGGGTTTACCCGAAAAGTGGGAAGGGGACTTGCCACCTGTAAGTTATTTTCACAACATTTAAAGTTAACTCTTGTAGTTCTTTTCTATCATTTCGTCATTAATACTATGTCTCAGTGACGGGCAATGAACGAGGATCTTGTCTATATCTTCTTCAGTGATTTCCTGACCCCAAGATAGGTCTAGATACCATAAACTCTTGCAAGTCTTAGCAAGACTTGTGGCAGTTTTTCGAGCAACCTTTAGTAAAGCAAGCCAGAAGACAGTGAAGAGAGTTCAAACCAGATTCAGAATGAGACATGACTAGGGCACTAACCACTGGGATGTTGTCAAGTCACTATAGCTTCATCACTGTCAGATAACACCATGTATGGTAAGCTAAATCAAAATGCTAGAGTCTACTTGTGATGTAAAATCTGCAGAGACATGGGCAAACGTGGAATTGTTACTCTCAAGTTTGGGTATGCACATCGAATCGCAGGTGGCAATGTATTCCAAAATCCGAGGTCTTGTCTGTTAACTTATCCAAGCCCCATCCATGAAGATCAAAATAGGTCTGCACAATATATTCCAAATGCTCAGCATAAGATCTTTGAAGGTCACTAACATAGTTTTGTGCGTTTGGGGGGCCAAACAAAAGATGTGTGTCACCCGCAAGTTATATAACTCGTATGGATTTCATAAGCATTCGTGGTTTATGTTTCATGTTTAAAGATTAATTAATTATAAAAAAGTCTATGAAACTAACCACCTCGGTTTTCTTCTTCGATAGATAATTTGCTCCTATTCAAAATAAATTTTCTCTCAGTCTGCATCTCGTATCTCTACCTAGGCATACGAACACCACCATCTTAATTTTTTATTCTAACCACCATCTTTTTGTTCTGGTTCAAGGTGGTTAGATTCATAGGTATATTATCGATACAATATACCATCTTCCTGCTATATTGCATCTCGATTTAGGTTTTTAGTCTGCGCGAATACGAAACCGATATTCTATATCTATGGTTCTTTCTGTACATTAAACATGTAGTCTATGGCTAAAATCGAGCTCATGGCTGATTCTATTGCCTCCAACCATATACACTCTTCGGTAATTTTTTCTATTTACGTTTTATTGAAACAATATATATTGAAATCTCAATGTAATCATAGAAAAATTGGACAAATATTAAAGAAACTCATTCTCGTGCCAAAACTAAAAAGATCTTATTTTGTCGCTAAAACTATAAAATCTTATTTTGGCGTTAAAATGTTAGAATCATATATTGACGTCGAACCTGCAGAATAGTATTTGTTTTTATAAAATTTTATTTAAATAAGATTTATCAAAATAAATTACATCAGTAAAAGCTACACTTTTTAGTTATTTCGGCATTGGATGGTAACCAAATGCAGCATCCATATACAAATGGTAACGATGAAAATAACATGTAGATGTTAAATTAATTTAGATGTTGCGTAGAGATACATATCCAATACACAAACGAACTGATCTTTATCGGTTACAATGCTCTTACATTAGAGAACTACTTTATTTGGATTTCGTTTTTTGGATTAGTTTTGACATAAATTTTTCAGTAGTTTGTATTTTCTGTGTTTTTATAATTATTTATTATTTCACGATAACTCATTCATAAATATATGAAATTACAAGTTGATAAATACTAAAATTAATGAGCTGAGTTGAACTAGTTTGTAAACTAGTAGTGTATGAACTTTAGTCCATTTGGCATATATATAAACATATTTTGTGGATGTATGTGTTTATAAGGCTATAAGCCTATAAACGGTAACCATTATGAGTTTTGGGAGTATAAATTCAAATTAAAAAGAAATGAAGAAGTGGTCTAGTCATGGCTACTTTGGTATAATTGGAGTAAAAGACATCTATCTAGTGACTATTGCCCTAAAGACAATAGCTTGGTGACTCATCCTAGTCTGCCAACCAGATTACAATCCACACACGTGGCTCAAACCCATTTCGTCATTTTTCCAAGTTAGGATTCTTGGGGTTTGGGACTTTTGCGGCCTTCAAGATGAACCTAATTCTTCTATTCTCATATAAATTTTAAACCCTAAATATCTTAACTCGAGTTGGCGGATTTTCATTCGTCGAACATGCCTGCTTTTGTTAACTTGTAATTATTTAAAGACTCTCTCGTGGTTTCATTAACTAATAATTAAATAATTTTGCTGATTATAGTATTTGTTACGAAAACTGTTGGCGAACTGTGTGCTATTGTTGTTTTGGATACTAATTAATTATGCCATTAGGTATCAAAGCGGAAGGTGAGAGATTCAGAACGTAATCAATGTTTTTTCTCCTATGTATCTATATTATTAATCAAAGTATTTGAAAAGCATATGTTATATTCTAAAGATAAGAGATTGTCCGCCTTCTACTTTTAGAAAGTAAATCGGCCCGTTTGGTTATTCTAATCCTAGGGACGTCTGTAAAGGAAAACCCTCCAATTATCATGTGTATAATTATTCTATTTATATCATGTACTATATATAGAAACACCATTATTAAATAATAAAACATAATTTTCAGTTTTTTTTTATGAAATTTACCCCAATGTTAAGTTTCATATATGTATAGGGTAGGAAATAAATTTACTTTTATACACTATACTAGAGGAGTGACGTAAATCTTTTGGTCGATTCATATTTACCTTAATTTGAACCCTCCAGTTATCATGTACTCCCTCTGTTTCAAAATGTAAGATGTTTTAGAATTTTCACACATATTAAGAAACCATATTTAAAATGCATTATTTTCTGTGATTTACAATTTTCAACAACTCTAAACCAATAATATTTAGTTATCTTTCTTAAATTCAATAATTTGTCATTAATTATACATAGAAAATAGAGAACATCTTATATTTTGAAAAAAAAAAAAATTCTAAAACATCTTACATTTTGAAACAGAGGGAGTATAAATTAAATGTATATCATCTAGACATCTACTGTTTATAGATACACCATTTTCGATTGAACAATGGAAGAAATTTTGCTTTTTTCTTTCCCGAATTACCTATATTTCAAGTTAATCACTTGACACGCAACAAAGAGCTCTTACAGCAAACTATAGGGAACTGGTTGACATAAACATGACAATTAAAGCTCATGTTAATCGTATACACAAATTATCAGTACTTAAAGAAAATTAATTGTTTATTATTTAGTAATAGGTGTTTATTTACGTTTTCGAGAGAATATATACTTATCTGTAATAAGAAATTCATCATATACATACTGTATTTTCTTTTCTAGTACTACAAATGAGTTAACTTTTTGTTGGTGTAATTTAGATTAAATTAATTATTTTTTTCATAAAAACTTTGATCCGTTTTAATGGTTTTTTTCAAACTTAATTAAGAATTCATCCTCGTTTAACATTGCTTCCATATATAGTTTTAGAACTACGTACCTTGACGTAAGATTTTGAGGTGGAATTAATATAATATATTTGATCCTAATTATAACAACTGTCTTCGTCTGAAGATCAACACAAGTATGAGTTGAAAAAAAAAAGAGTATGAGTTGATAAGATTTGTGAAACTTATCTGATGAAAAGGACCGAATTTTCAAATTATGTAGGTTCTGTGGGAACCTATATGGGGTGTGCCACGTGTTCCAAGAGGCATGCATGCTTAAAAGAGGGTGAACATTTTGTTACTAAGTAGTATATTTTATACAAGTAACTACCAAACCCTGCCCAACAATCAATGAATTCACTTTTCTTCTTCCCAAACATAGTAATTATAGACATTCGAAACGCCTAAATCAATCTGGAAAAGTTAGACCTAAAAAGTGAATTATGAACTAAACCTCTAATTCTAACACTATATGAACCAAACAATTGACTAAATCCCTTATTTTAAACACGAAGAATGAATAAATAGTTAAAAATGAAGACATAAACTTTGGATAACCAAAAACCTATCTAGTGACGTTGAAAAGGCAGACCATTTTCAATACAATAAAGTAAGCTTGATCAGTCAATGTTGTTCATCTTGGAGCAAAAGCAATGCATCTTTTGATCCTGGATGCATGATATATTGATATGGTCCATGCCTCTAATTGGAATGAAATGTTCAAAGGCGTTCCTGACTTCCTGTTAACTCCACAACCCCTAGATGAATTTTTTTTCCATTTTGGGATTTATCCGTCTTAGGTCCATTCACTTATTTGACAGATTTCGATTATCCATCCATTCGACACACAGTCTTCCTTCTTGAGGAGCCTAGGAGGGTAAAAACTTGCAATTTCGAGGTAATTGGACCTTGTATATGTTGAGAGTGAATTAACTTAATTTTAGTAGCATAGGAATCTAAATATTTCCCTTATATATTCGGGATAGCAGAGAAAACTATCCAAATCGTCAATATAATTATTTATGAGGAATCGTATTTGTTGTACATATCAATATCGCTCCAGTAGAATTTAATAGTAATAATATTAATGGTCCTTCATGTGTATTAATTTTAACTAGCGTAATTATTAGAACGAAGATGATATTGAATGTTGCAGAACTAGCTAAAAAAATATTTTCGATTTTGATTTTGTAGTTCATAAATTAAAAATATTTTCAAAAACTAAAAAATTTAATGTAAACGAAATTGTGGACGGAGTCACCAGGCCTAAAACCCGATATTTCTAAGAAAACATTCTAATTAACATAATCACAATTATAATGACTTATACCAGATTAAATTTGAATAATTGAGTACTGATGTCTTAGTCGGAAAAAAGATTCTGGTTCTAGAGTGAAAACACTTCCAGCGATAAATGTGCTGTAACCTGTACTTAAAATTATAAAAAAACAGCTGGGTGTAATGCTTAATTACTGGTTTTGGTTAATTGACTACAATTAATAATTAAACAAAAAAGTTAATTAGTTTATGCTTAATGATTATTGTAAACATTAGCTAATGAATTGTCTTTACGTGTCCTTATGCGTGTTCTCATGCAAAGTACAACACAGCCCACCCGATAATACTTTCTAGATTCCCTCGCACATTGGAACTCCATCCCAAATCTAACGTTAAATATTTTTTTACAAGATTTGTTTGGTTAGAACTCTAGTCTAAGCTTAAAATTCGGGAATTTTATTCTTTGTTTCACAGAATGACGAAATTGTATGGTGATATCAAGATATTTGTTGTTTGTACTAGTCATACAGTTTTTTGGACTAGTTATTTTTAATTTTTCTATCACACATACTTTCATGTTTAAAACCTAAATTATAACACGACAACAAGACTAATACAAACCAAGATTTTAAAAGTTGAATGGTTTATACTTAGTCATTTCATAAATTAAACGGAAAATGATTATGATATATCAAAGTTAAATATATTTGTGCTTAATGATTTTTTTCATTTCATTCTACAAGAATTTTTTATTTTATATTGTTCCGTTACTTTAATATATAATATTGTCGATCGTGTTATCTAATTAATTTAACATCCAAACTATCTTTCTTATGTGGACAAATGAATTTATTTGTTGATCTGTGTGATTCTTTGGGCATAACAAATTTTAGGTGTGTAAGATTTTCATCATTCTATAAGAAAAAAAAAAAAAAAAAACTTCAGACTAATGTCGATCTCACGATCTGTGTAAGAATGCTAACTCATCAGAGTGTTAAAATATCAAATTATTTGGACAGTATCATAGTAATATGTATCTGAAGCATATAGAAGATTCAAACTAAAAACATTAAAAAAAAAAAAAAAAAAAACATCACTTGCTAAAATAAAGATAACACAATCAAACTCTTTCTTTTTGTTTGGCCGAGGTCCAATGGTCGATAGTTTTTTATTTCATTTGGAAAAATTAGGACCAAACTCTATGCCAGTAAAACAGCCCAAATGGCTTGTAGCCATCAAATTATTTTATCATCAAAACTATTGATGTCATGTGTCAAATCGGATTGGTTAAACATAATTGTCTCCAAAACAAGATCTCGAAGCTTAAATACAGTATATATATGTATCCAAGTTTTGTCCATAGTTCATCCATATTCGCTTAACATGATAGCTAAATTTTGAATATATAAAAAAATATAAATGATTAAACTAATAATAATCCTAAGCTATAGATAGGTAATAGGAGTATATTTGATTAATTAATATTTCTTCTTTATGTCAAGAACGATTACCTAACTCCATGGCACTAAATCTTTATTTTCTCACCTTCATTGTCACTAAATCTTTAAGGTCATTTACGCATGAGATCATCTTGTCCCCTTTGAGATCTAATTTGTCACAATCACTTAAAATTTAATTAAGATGCCATTCGCTTTAAATTGAGACTTGGTCAATGATTATAATTATATTCGATCCTCATCTTTTGGATTGTGCGTAATAAAAACCTTTTATCTTGTCAGATAAAATTTTAACCTGATTTTGGCATTTCTTCATCATTGTTACATTAAACTATCGGTGGAAATTTCTTGTCCAGTTAAGAATTTAAACGTAAATAGCGTTATTCATTGTAGTTTAGTATGTTAAATGAGTTTCGAAGAATTTATAAAAATTTTTAACATGGGTTCCCGCTCCAGGAGATTAATCATTGCGCCTAAAAAACTTTTGGGATCACTTCTAAATTACCAAAAAAAAAAAAAAAAAAAAATCAAATTCTGGATTTCGTCAACTATCGAATTATTTATCATCAATAGTCGCAAGATTTCGTCTACTATCGGATTTACCATTTATATTTATCAAATTCTCATATTACCAATATATTAGTAGGTCGATTACTCATCATGAGTCATTAGAAAACTGATTTGGTTAGATTTTTTGGTGATATATAAATCAATCGATAAGTAACTAATTGATTATGAGTTTTTGAGCAATATATCATCAATTTGTAGAGTGTGGATTAGTTTTAAATAGTGTGGTTAAAAGAATATGTGAAACTAAGTCTAAGAATCTTAATTCGTTCACAAGCATAGGAATGTTGTCATTTTAACCAAATTATGGCTTTTTAGGTTTTGGCTAACACTTCTTTGCGTTGCTCCAAAACGAAGCAATGAAATGAAGATTAGTGGTTATTACTTATTAGAACCTAAAATTCGATGAGCTTAATAACCTAACCTATGAATAGCAAAAAGTCTATAAAGTTTTATATTATAAAATGGTTGTAAATTTGTAATAATTACATATAACTTTTCAAAATTTTCAAAATATCCATCTTTTGTATTTCTTTTTGTATCCTCGTATTACCCTAAACCATGAGCATTTCTCATTAGATAAATACAGCTTTCAGACTTGAAAACCCCATATGATAAATTTTCATAAAATAATTTAACATATATATAAAGAAACATGTTCCTCGCTTCAATTCACTATTCATGAAAAAAAAGAATTATTTATTAACTATTAGCCGCTAAGCTTTGTACATAAAATTTAAAATTTACATTATTTATTTTATTAATAATAAAACAAAAGACTGTCTTCCATAATCTGGATACGGGATACCCAAGTCTACGCAGACGTAACCTTATACAATCTGTCTTTATCATGACCCCCTTTATCATAAACTAATTGATTAACAAATATCTTTCCTTTTGTCACAAAAATACCAAACAAAAGTAATTCAAGCAAAGAACAAGGTACCAATAATTAATTAAGTCAGTTATTTATTTTTGACCCTTTATTTTATTACAGTACGGTGGTTTTTGTATTAAACATCGACCTGTGTTTGGGACTTGGGTTTCTGACTTTCTTATTTTACCTAGGACGAATTATAAACACTCCAATTTTGTTATTTATATTTTAAATTTCATCCGTTCCACAATCTGCAAAAAGTATATATATAAGAAAGGAAAAACTCGATCCAAAATGAAAAAAATTACAAGAAGAATTATGTTTTCTTAATCCCACACTAAATTTTGTATACTGAACAAACTAAACTAATATTTTTAATTTCATATTCCCACTAAAACTCAATCCATCTTACTTCAAAATTTGTTGAAACAATCAAGTTAAGTTTTCAACACTAATAAATATCTTTTTCGTTTTTTTTTTTTTAGCGATCACACTTATGAAGATCTTCTTATACAATTTTTGGTCGAGTTATAAGAAACACTCATAGCATGATCCAAATCTTTTTCACCTCTCCTATTTTTTACATTTGACGGTAAATCTAATGGCTAAGAGCTGGGAGAATAACTTAGGCAGAAAATATAAAGAGAGAATAACTTTCCATGTGCAACCCAAAGCCTTATTTTATTAGCGTCTTCTAGATAGACCAAACACATTACACAACACAAGCGTGCAGGCTACGACACGTGTACAAATCACAACGCGTGTAGACTCCTATACGTGTCCAGGTCATAGACGTTATAAAACCCTTACCATCTCTGCTTAGTGTTCCTCAGCTCAAATAACAAAAGCTTAATTACCTAATTCTCAAAACATTCTCTACAGAAAAATCCCACAGTGAGAGAGATAGAGAGAAAATGGACGGTAGGGGAGGCTGTTGCATTGCTAGGTACGCCATTGGCGCTGGACCGTACGATCTCTCTAAAGCAGATCGTATTATGCTTCGATTTCGTCCCATCGCTCCTAAACCGGCCAGCGACGGTGGAGTAAAGCCTGTATCAAGCGGAGACAGCGGCAGCGGAAGCTCCGACGTTATTTCTTTTAGATCTGGTAGAAGAAAGAGGAAATGTCAGCAGAAAGAGAACGGTGGTAACGCCAAGAGGTGCACCCGGCGGAAGACATCGGATAAATCCGTCGTTAACGGCGGTGTTACTGCGGTGACTCTGTCTTTGTTACCGGAGAAACCTGCGTTTACGGATCTGAAGGCGGTTGAGAAGCAGAAACGGCAGGGTCCGTTATGGTTGAGTTTCAGCGACGGCGGAGGGATGCTCTCGGAGGCTTATCAGAGAGCGGAGGTTGTGCGGAAGACGGTGGTGATTTCGTCGTGTATGACGGTGGAGCGTGTAACGGACGCTTGGATTGATGGTTACGGTTTAGGGAGGTCAGATGAAGAAAGGAAGATGAATCTTGTGAGGGACACGTGTCCTGGTTTCATATCCGACGGTTCAGGGAGAGTTACGTGGACTAATGACGCGTATCGGAAGATGGCGAGGGATAATATTCCTGTGGAAGAAGGTTCACCGGAGATTACTAGCAGCGATAGTTTTAACGTGATCGTACGGTTGGTGATGAGGGAGAGGCCGATGCTAACGTCCCCGGGTTTCACATGCAGAGTGAAAATACAGCACGCGTGTCAAAATCGTGAGAGAGGCTCAGTCACGGTGCCTTGTGACGTGTGGAGAATGGACGGTGGAGGATTCGCTTGGAGGCTCGACGTTAAGGCCGCTTTGTGCCTTTGACCGGTAGATCAACTATAGAGTCACGATCAGCGACGAACGGTCCCCATCGTTACCTTACAATTTACATGATCTCCTCCAAACATAAAATATGGGATTCGGAAAACTAATTAAATTCCTAATTGCTTAACATATATTTATGTCGTTTTTGTTTTGTTTGTATTTTGTTTAGAGTCCTTTTTGTTTTGCTTAGAGTTCTTGTAAAAAATGCATCTTTTGTTTTTCTTCTTAAAGCATTTGTGATGCTAAATTTCAAGCTTATTGTTTAAAGATAATTAATTAATGAAGGAAAAATTTGTAAGTATTTAATGCGTTTTATCGTCGGTGCGTTACCCGCAAATTTGTCAGATTTCACGGCAAGGACGGTTGGAAATGACGGTCCGAGTGATCGTCCAACCACGCAAAATCCAAAAGCGGTCCCAAACGTGAAATGAACTGTCTTATCATCGCTACAAGAAATGTGACAACCAGGTTTCTGAAACAATGTATATGATTGAACTGGTGCGATCTTATTTTTTTCTCGATTGCGATAGAAAGTGTATAACCATGTAAAAATGCTCTATCCTCTTAACTTTTAAGTACTATCCTCTTAACTTTTAACATTCAATATCTAAACTATAATTTTCTATAAAAGATAAGAAATGTGGAAATATTATCCAAAATAAAACAAAAGTGGAAATAGTCTCTCTTTGTTTTGTGTGCATACTTTTAGATTACATCTCGAAGAGGCCTTTCAGTCGAATTCACATTTTGATTTTTGATTTTGTTTTTGTCGGCACTCGCATTTTGATCAAAAAAGGAATATAACAAAAGTAACGAACCAATAGAAACTTGATACGTCGAGCAAAAGAAAACAAAAAAGGAAGGTGAAGAATAAATGTTGTACTACAGTTTGAATGTACTACAGACTACAGTCTACACCTGCGGTAAAAGTGCGATATCCAATGATACGTGGGACATCTGTATCATCTATGCAATAATGGAAAAGCCACGTGGACCAGTGTTATTAACATATGTGTAGCTGTTGTCTTTTGGACTTTAAACATCAGTTTGACAAAAAAAGAAACCGTCAGATTCATCATAATGTTCAACGGTGTACCAAGTTACAAATGTATGGCTAAGTTTAATAGAAACTGATTTTACAATCTCCGGAAAAGAAAAAATGAGAAAGAAGAAAAAATTCAAAAGAATCAAACCTACCGGACAATGACTCAATTCATGAGTACAATCTATACAAACAACAAAAATAGCCGTTTAGAACTTCCCCAATACAACATGTTTAAAATGGCACTAAAAGTCTACAATCAGAAGACATTAATTGTATGATAGAATAATTCAAAATTTTAGGGGTCATATTAAGAGTTTTTAGCTGGAGACTTTTCTTATGTAAATTGTTTTTAAATTCTTTTGTTTTACTTTGCGAATGTTTTTTCTTGTTACTATTGTTAATGACTTAACTATTAGTTCAATATTTTTTTTTTTGTTTTGGACCTCTAGGATGTAAACTCAAATATAATTCTTTCTTACAGATAATGTTTTTCTCATTAAATTGATTATTAACAAGAACAACTAATAGTGACATTTTATTCAACTGAGTGAAAACTGAAAACCGAGTTTACTCACCTCTAAACACATTGTCTTGAATATACTGAAACTTGAAACATGATAAAATTTTCGACGAGTTTTGTCTTTATTTCCTTTTTTTTTTTGTCAACTTAATATATTGATTAGCTCAAAAGAGCCAATTTTGCGGAATGTTGTTTACATAAGTAACAAATTGCGGCGTGGTACGAACATTTCGTGCCAAACGGTCCGCTTTTACATTCTCGCTGCGAGGGATAAAAGATAAAGAGAAAGAAGAGAATTCTTCCCTATCAGAAGCAATGTCCTCTAAGTATACTGCGAATGCCGGCCAATCTGTAGGGGAAGACACCATCTTCACCAGGTCAGAGCAGTCAGTCAAGAAAGCCACATGTAGATTGCCAGCTCCAATCATACATCGCATTGCCCACACCAGAGCCTCCATCTCCGCGTGCAGAGCGGATAGACTTCGTCGTCGGTTGGTAGCCCCCATCGTCGTCATCATACTGTTGGAAGTGCAGAACCATCCGTATCCTGCGAAGTTGTCCGTCGCTTTCCATGAACCATCTACATAGCATCGATGACCATTGCAGGCGATCGGTAGAGGGTGTGAACGTGGAGGGTGGGGGTTTCGTTGCCCCAAACAAAACGTTGTACCCTCCTCCTCCACCTGTGCCTGCTGCCAGGCCCGAGATTCCGTGGCTGCCAATCTAGCCACCTCAAGGGGGTCCTCATCTATATTTTCAAAAACTTTGGCATTTCTAGCCTTCCAATTGTACCATAGAACCCAAGGATAAGAATCGCTTTGGGCCTGAGTAGGTTGCCGCCAAAAAAGGTAGTCCAGATTTGTAAAAAGAGATGCTGAAGGAAACGGCAGTGATCCTGAGGGGACTTGTGATAGCGCCCATACCTGACGGGCAGGTGGGCACTCGAATAAAACGTGATTAATCGTTTCTTTCAAGTGACCACATCTAGCACATACCACATCACAGTTAATTCCACGTCTGCTGAGATTTGCAGAGACCGAGATACACCCAGTAAGAGCCTGCCACATGAAATGTTGCAATTTTGGTGGGCACTTAATCTTCCAGACATGAGCTTGTAGCGGGATGCTATCAGGCCCAAATACTGGGGCGGGTGCCATAGCTGGGTACGGAAGCCGTGCCGTATGATATCCTGATTTGACCGTGTATTTCCCGTTTTTGGTAAAGTGCCACCCAAAGGAATCTGAAATGATATTATATCCTAAGGGTATCGCAGAGACTAACTCAACATCCATAGGGTCAAGGATAGTCTTCAACTTGTCAAGATCCCATGATCTTGTCTGATGTTCAATCAAATGGTGAGTTTGTAGAGAGGGGTCCATGAAGGACCCGTTACTTTTAGCTGGTCTCGGGAATTGAGAGGGTATCCAGGGGTCGTTCCATACCGAGATGGAGGCTCCGGAGCCAACTCGTTTAATTAGTCATTTTTTAACCAGAGAGCGAGCTGAGGTCATACTTCGCCATCCATAGGATGGTGAATATGATTTTATATCTTCCATAGGATCTGAATTTCGATAATATCGACCTTTAAAAACCCTTGCGAATAATGAGTCATGCACATCCATTAATCTCCAAAGTTGTTTTGCCAAAAGAGCCGTGTTGAAATCATTAACATTACGAAAACCGAGACCTCCCATCTGTTTGCTGCTACACAACTTTTCCCACGCTTTCCAATGCATGCGTCTTTATTTCCTATTTGTTGGCTATCCATAATTGACGGACTCGTTATCAAATGAACTGGGCCTCTCTCTAGTCATCATATGGGCCTCAAAAGTACAGCTTCAACAAGAGAAGCGCACACGCGCGATTACAAGATCAATGTACGTTTTGGTGAGTTAAGACTTAAGAATTGGAACTCTCTAGTTCTTTTTCGTCGACCAGGTTTGAAAGCAAAAGTAAATGAGTTCACTACCTTGTTTTTTGTTTTTTTAAGAATTCACTATATTCATTGTGGTTGCTTTAGAAACATTTATTGGACTTGAGGAAGATTTCATACTTTCATGGAACCAACCTAGTTAATGTGTATGCTGATTGACTTTTGAGTCAAGACGAGAATACGATACTCAGTCTTAGAATGAACTTGGTCGTCTTTTCTAATTATACAATGCCAATTATGATTATGTTAATAAGCAAGTGTTTCTTCACTTAACAGTAGAAAGTCGAAAGAAGACTCAAAAATTCTTATTTTTACTTCCGTTTAAGACATCAATCTGTGAAGACTTGAGTACCGTTAACGAGAGGTTGCTGTTCCGAGTAACCGATACTACTCTCATCACTCAGAATGCTATAGTCAAAATCATCAAAATCATCTTCATCGTCTTCTTCTTCTTCTTCTTCAGACTCTGTTTCTTCTTCTTGACTCGCTAAGTTAGACCCATCTTTTCTTTTCTCTATTGTCTGCTTAATGGCATCATCGTAAGACATGTCATACCACACGTTACCTTTCCCAACAATGGATTTGTTGTGTGCATCTTTCATTCTCTCTTGCTTGCTAATCTCTGAGTTCTTGGGCTCTCCCCAGTAATCATACTGATATAGAGCACTTGTTGGATCGTACTGGTCTTTCCCAAAGAAGCTTCCTGGCTTATACCTCCCTGGTTCCTCTAGTGGTAAACCAAGTGCTTGACGACTGCAAGATAAATCTTAAACATCAACACTTTTTCGAACAACCTGAACGCTCACTTTGATAAGTGATTTTTTTTTAACTTACGAGCTGATATCTCTGAGCAATGCTTCTCTTTCCTCCAAAGATCGGCGCCAGTGTAAGAAATCATACTCGTCCATCTCTATATTTCGTCTTAGCTTGTCGATTTTGTATCCTTCTCCTCTTGCTTTAGCTTCCATCATTAGTTTATTGTGGTGCTGCAGAAGACAATAGGAGAGATTTAAACCACTGTCAGTATAAAGATTCATACAGTGACGTGAGTCTCACAATTGTATTATAAAGTGCAAAGACAATGAAGATAATCGGAGTTAACAAGACAAGGAAAAAAACTATTGGAAATAAAAAAATATAAATGAGAATATTGCCAAAGCAGTGAGTTAAGGAAAATTGGAGACGAGAAGTAGTGAAGGGAATTCAAACCTGACGCTCGGTCAATGCAGACTCTAAGTCAAGTTCCTTTACACTGGTTTTCTGCGAGAAAGAGAAGACATTTAATCGCGAAACTAAGATAATATGGTTCACGAACACACAGGACAAGAAACTCTCACCAGAATCACTTTTGGCAATTTGCTTTTCTTATAATAAGCTTCGCCATACTCAATATCCTTTTGTTCATCAAAGTCTTCATCATCAGATAATTCTGATAGTTTTTTGCCTTTGTATTTTTCAGGGTTGGCCTCGTAATCATCCAAAATCATTTGCTCAGCTACATGTATCTGCCACAACTGCAAGCAGGAAAGAAATGTGCCGAAGGCTTCACAAAAATTAGAAACCTAATATAGTGATTTTCATAAAGCTAATGAGTAAACAGAGCAGAAAACTCATAACCAACCCTTTTGCTTAGGAAAATACCTTGTCAACATATGGGTGATCAGAGAGCAGCCCTTCCTCCTCGGGCTTCGATCCTGGATCTTTTCTAGGTTCAGGAGGTCTTCCACAATCTCTCTGTACAAAGAATGTATCAGATAAGAGGAGATAATTCAAGAGAACAGGATATGAATTGACATTTCAGGAAAGGATTCTACTAACCCGTATCTCATCTGGATTAGTATCCCCATCGCGATGGAATATTGGTGGGAAGTCAAATTTATTAAAGCTGGAGCAGGATTGGAAAAACACAGTCAACACACGTACAAGAACCAAGACTATTTAAAGACAGAACCAATTTCAAACTTTTACTGGATATGAAAAGGAAAATAAAGACATGTAAATTACATACATCATGTGATCTATGTTAGGATGGACGAAGCGCAACTCCAAGGGAAACCGAAAGCGGTATGGATCTCTTTTTGCCTGAAAGAACAAAGAAACATGAGAACGAAACTTCCTGTTCAGCTTTTATTAATGTAAAGAGGAATGCGCCTCAAGATTACCGTGATCTCGACGATAACATGCATCCCAACTTTTATGAAATGCCGGATCCAAAACCAGTCATTACCTTTAATAGGAACCCACCTGCAAACCAGTAGACACATAAACTCATAACTTTCATATAGAGCATATGAAACTAGAGACAACATTTGACCAGGTTATATACCATTAAGTACAACAATCACAGTAAGTTTTAACTATATTCACAAAGTAACAGCACGTGGAAATACCCTTCATGAACACCTCCAATGTCAACAAATGCTCCCTGATACAGATGTAAAGTGGTAACTGTGCCTTCACAAACCTGCATGGACATTACGATATTGCTCATATAACCAATCACCTAACCATTCATTAGTTACAATAAACAAGGCCTAGGAGTAGGGTTCTTACCATCCCTGGATAGTAAAAGGGAAGCTCATACTGCACAGAAAGAAAAAAAGCAATTAACTTCAAACAGTTCCATACCTAGCAAACTAGTCAAATAACCAAAACCAGTAGTAGGATTTTTACCATCCCATCTTCGTAATCCTTCCCTCTTTTCCTTCTACCCGGATAAAAATCCTGATCATACTGGATAAACAAAAACATCATCGTGATTAAATCCTTCTCTTAACCATTAAGCTAACGATGTCCCATTGTTCAAACCATTCAGCAAGACCTTACAATGAAGGTAAGTAAAAAGCTAAGAAAACGAACCTTATAAGATTCTTCCTCCAACCTATCTTTATTAGCTTCAACCCATTCATTGTATTGTTTCAAGAAAACTTTAAACCTCTCCAAACACATCTTATCAACAGCAGCATCTTCTCCAACTCTCAAATCCTTATCCAAATCCTCAAGCCAGACCCTTTCAGCCATTAACTTATGAGCTTCCCTAATAAACTCAAGCTCCTTCCTATCAACCTCCCAACCTCTGGGCGGCCAATCACGCGGCGGAATTTGCCTAATCACCACCGGACCGGCCCAAGATGTCTCTAAAGGCGGCGGCTTATCCCCTGGGATCTCAAACTGCTTTGCATACCATTCATCTTCCGTTATCCCCATCTCCTTGATCTTCTTCTTTCGATACGATGGTCTCAACATCTTAAACGCTTCAATAGCTTCCGGTGATTGAAGCGGAACTTCTTCACCTTCGTTTAACGATTTACGCGCGAAATCGGCTTCTGGTGTGAGAATCTCTTCCCATGGAGCCCAACCACGCTCGATCCAGTTACGTCTGCGAGCTTCATCCTCTGTATCTTTGTCTTTGGGTCCGAATTTCTCGAGGAATGTCTCGTCGACGGGGAATTCGTCGGAGCTGAATCCACGGCAAGGCGGTAAGGTGAGGCGACGAGGTGGAGGCCATTGAAAGGTGGTGGAGAGTGATTTGGGTTTGCAGAAATTAGGGTTTGTTGAATTGGGGAAGGTGAATGTAAGCTTTGTTTGACAAATCTGCATGATTCATTCGTCTCTCTTCAGGGTTTTTGGGGGTTTAAGAGACTGAACAAGTGAGAGTGTTTGTGGATAAGCTTATTTTCATTTTACAGTGAAGAAGAAAGGTTAAGTTTTAAATGAACCCTATATTTATGAAAATATTTAATTTGGAACCCGATTGTTTTTGATTGAAAAATTAGACCCATTATAATTCAAATTGGGCTTTGTAAATTCTCAAATGGGCTTTGTCGTTTGTTGTCTTTACTAATTGAGAATTAGTTTGACAAAACTCTTTCTTCTTAGAAAAGGATAAGTCAAAGTTTGTGGCCGTACTTTTCTCTCGTTAGTTTCGGAACGGTGAGAAGAAGTGGAGCTGTTGAAGCTCGGATTTTATGGCTGAAATCTTTGATGGGAAGTTCCTTTTGTGACTATATAAGGATGAGTTCAGTCTTTGATTTTGATTTTAGTGTATATACTACTGTATATAATACACACTGTATAGGTTTGGTTAAGGACTCTCGAATGTCCGGTTTATTAGCTTAATTAAGATGTAATTCTTGGTTCTTATTCGGTTTAATAGTTTGTTGCAGAGTCGATGTATATAACATTTGTAACAACTCTTTTCTTCATTAATGAGAAATCTGGGTTTACATCAAGAACACTAAAATGGTATCAGAGCTTATTCCGCAAATTCTCTTCTAGATCGGCTCAGATCTTTCTCATTTCACTTCGATTTCTTCATTTTCACCGTTTATTTGTTGTTGCGACTCTAAATCTGTGATTTGTTCGATCTTTGGAAGCTCAAAATCGCATCTCTGAGCTCCAATTTCTGTTCGAAACAACACATTTGAGCTCCGATTGCAATAATGGCGAAGCAGAAGAAGAAATCAGTGCACCAAAACTCTTCCCCGATGTCTAATCAGTCTCCGGTGAAGACTCGTTCTCGGACTTCCTTTTTCGCTGATGAAGAAGCTGAAGATTCTCCTAATCTAACTCTTACGGCTACGCGAGGCAAATCCAACACGATTCTGGTGATGACAACGCCGCAAATCACATCTGAGCGCGATAATCCTTTCTTCCTTCATTCTTCGGATCATCCAGGTCTGTCCATTATAACACACTCTCTTGACGGCACGAACTACAATAATTGGTCAATAGCTATGAGAATGAGTCTAGATGCGAAGAATAAGCTTAGTTTCATAGACGGATCTCTTCCTAGGCCAGATGAAACTGATAGTTCATTCAAGGTTTGGAGTCGGTGTAACAGCATGGTTAAGGCTTGGATTCTAAATGTGGTGAACCAGGAGATATACGATAGTATCTTATACTATGAGGATGCTGCTGAGATGTGGATTGATTTGCTTTCTCGATTCAAAGTCAGTAATCTACCAAGGAAGTACCAACTAGAACAGAACATAGCTACTCTAAAACAGGAAAATCTTGACTTGTCTGCATACTATACTAAGAAGAAGACTCTTTGGGAAAAACTTGCCAATACCAAAACTTCTACTGTGAAGAGATGCAACTGTGATCATGGCAAGGAGTTATTAGAGGAAGCTGAAACTAGCAAGATCATTCAATTTCTTATGGGACTGAATGACAGCTTTGCAAATATAAGAGGACAGATTCTCAATATGAGTCCAAGACCAGGATTAACAGCAATTTATAACATGCTTGATCAAGATGAGAGCCAACGCCTTGTAGGAGGATCAGCTTCCAGAAGTTTCAATCATCCTACGGCTTTCCAAGTTCAAGCACAACCTGTTCCTGCTCAGTCTCAAGTTCTCTTAACTCAGGCTGGAAACCAGAAACCGAAATGTTCTCATTGCAATAAACTTGGTCACACAGCTGATAAGTGTTACAAGCTACATGGATATCCACCAGGTTATCTATCCAAGTGGAAGAAGCCTCAGAACATTGGATCTACAAACCTTGCTGCAACACAATTTCCAGCTACGAGTGAACAACAGCCTGAGAATGAGGTGAATTTTTCTGGTGAAACCATGACTCAAGATCAGATTCAACATGTGATTGCTTATCTCAGTACCAAACTTCAAGGTTCATCCGTTAACAGCACTCCTGATAAGAATTGTGCCTCGACTTCTACTTCTGTACCTATGATCTCACAGGTCTCAGGTACATTTCTGGCTTTATATTCTAACTCCTATTATGACATGTTGGTTTCATCTATCTCTAAAGAACCAGCTGTGTCTCCTAGGGCTTGGATCATAGATTCGGGGGCTACTCATCATGTTACACATAATAGGAGCCTTTATAAAGAGTATAGACCTTTAGAGAATACCTTTGTGACTTTACCTAATGGATACACAGTTAGGATAGAGGGCATAGGACTCATTCAATTGTCTGATACTATCTTTTTACATAATGTGCTCTATATACCTGAATTCAAGTTCAACTTGATAAGTGTGAGTGTTTTAACTAAAACCTTAAGGACTGAAGTTAATTTTACATCTGATGCTTGTTTCATTCAGGATCTTACAAAGGAGTTGATGATTGGTCAAGGTAGTCAAGTCGGGAATCTTTATCTTTTGGATTTTCATGAGAATACTCATACTGTTAGTTTAAAAGGTACGAGTCCCATCTGTTCCTCTCACAACAATAATATAGAAAAGTCTGTTTGTTCTAGTTTTATAGCTGATGAGAATACTTGGCATAGACGTCTAGGTCATCTCTCGCAATCTAAACTGGAATCTCTTGCAAGTGTATTGAATCTTAAGTCAGTAAAAGATAGTAATAAAGGAAAGTCTCATGTTTGTCACATTTGTCATTTGGCTAAACAAAAGCATTTGCCCTTTCCATCTAGACAAAATATGTGTGATGCACCATTTGAATTGATTCACATAGACACTTGGGGTCCATTCTCTGTTCCTACAAAAGATGGTTTTAAATACTTCTTGACCATTGTAGATGATTACAGTAGGGCTACTTGGATATATTTGCTAAAGTCAAAATCTGATGTGTTACATGTATTTCCTGATTTTCTTACTCTGGTTGAGAATCAATATAATGTTAAGGTGAAATCTGTTAGGTCTGATAATGCTCATGAACTGAAATTCACTGAATTGTTTGCATCTAAAGGGATTTTTGCATATCATTCTTGTCCTGAAACACCTCAACAAAATTCTGTGGTAGAAAGAAAGCATCAGCACATATTGAATGTAGCTAGAGCCCTGTTATTTCAATCCAATGTACCATTAGAGTTTTGGGGAGATTGTGTTTTAACAGCAGTGTTTCTCATAAATAGATTACCTAGTCCAGTTCTAGAAAATAAGACTCCCTATGAGAAGCTTACGGGTAAATTTCCTGAGTTCACTCATTTAAAGTCCTTTGGTTGTTTAGCTTATTGTTCTACTTCCCCTAAGAATAGACATAAGTTTGAACCTAGAGCTAGGGCCTGTGTATTTCTAGGATATCCAACGGGGTATAAGGGATACAAGCTCCTAGACATAGAGACACATGCTGTTTCTATTTCGAGACATGTCATCTTTCATGAGGATATTTTTCCTTTAGTATCATCCACTATCTCGGATGATACAAAGGCCTTCTTTCCTCATTTACAGTTTCCTGCAAACCCTGATGCACATATGCCTCTTGAGCAAGCATCTTCTGATGCACATCATCATCAAGATGTGTCATCTTCTCAGGCTTTGATTCCTTTCGAATCTAAGTCTAAAAGACCCAAGAAAACACCTAAACACATGCAGGACTTTCATTGTTATAACACTACTAGTACTATTGTATATCCCATTTCCAATTATATCTCTTATTCATATATCTCTGAGCCTTTCCGTGCCTTTGTTAATACCATTACAAATCACTTCATCCCAAATAAATATTTAGAGGCCAAGGATTATAAGGAATGGTGTGATGCGATGAAACTGGAGATTGGTGCTATGACAAGGACTAACACATGGAGTATTTGTTATTTGCCTAATAATAAAAAGGCTATAGGGTGTAAATGGGTATTCACAATAAAGTTTCATGCTGATGGTAGTATAGAAAGGTATAAAGCTAGACTTGTTGCCAAGGGCTATACACAAGAGGAGGGAATTGATTATGAGGAGACTTTCTCTCCGGTTGCTAAGTTAGCTACTGTGCGCATGCTTTATCTTCTTGCTGCTAAGATGAACTGGAATGTGAATCAACTTGACATATCCAATGCATTTCTCAATGGAGACCTCGATGAAGAGATATATATGAAGGTTCCTCCTGGTTATGCTGAATTGATTGGAGAGACAATGCCACCTAATGCTGTTTGTAGATTGCATAAATCCATTTATGGACTTAAGCAAGCCTCAAGACAATGGTTCATCAAACTGTCAACTACACTATGTGCCATGGGGTTTGTAGCATCTCTCGCAGATCACACATTGTTTGTGAAGTATTCTGATGGTATTTTGCTGGGAGTATTGGTTTATGTAGATGATATTCTGATTGTCAGTAACAATGATGAGGCAACACAGAAATTTATCACTGCATTACAGTCATTCTTCAAGCTGCGAGATCTTGGAGAGTCAAAATATTTTCTGGGGTTGGAGATAGCAAGATCTTCTGCAGGAATATCTGTTTGTCAGAGAAAATACACTTTAGAATTGCTCTCCACTGCTGGATTTCTAGGCAGTAAACCATCTTCGATTCCTTTGGATCCGAGTGTTAAACTCAACAAAGAAGATGGCACTCCTCTTACTGATGGCAGAACATATCGGAAGCTTATGGGCAAATTGATGTATCTGCAGATTACACGCCCTGATATTTCATATGCAGTGAATACTCTTTGTCAATTCTCTCAGGCTCCAAGTGATATTCACTTAAATGCAGTTCATAAGGTGCTACGATACTTGAAAGGCACTGTTGGCCAAGGATTGTTCTACCCAGCTGATGATAAACTTGATCTTAGAGGCTTCTCTGATTCAGACTTTGCATCATGTACTGATTCACGGAGGTGTGTTGCTGGTTATTGCATGTTTCTTGGTGATTCTCTTATTTCTTGGAAGTCTAAGAAACAAGACACTGTTTCTATGAGCACAGCAGAAGCTGAATTTCGAGCCATGTCTTTGGCAACTCGTGAGCTTATTTGGTTATCCAGAATTCTTCAGGATATGCACATTCCTTTTCAGGAACCAACTTATCTCTATTGTGACAATCAAGCAGCTCTTCATATCGCCAATAACTCTGTTTTCCATGAGAGAACAAAGTTCATTGACCTTGACTGCTACAAGATCAGAGAATCCATCACCTCTGGATTCATGAAACCGATGTTTGTTAGAACTGGTGGTCAATTAGCTGATGTTCTGACCAAGGCATTACATCCAGCCCCTTTCCAGGATCTCATAGGCAAGATGGGAATCTGCAACATTTTTGCACCTTCATCTTCAGGGGGGGTTTTAGTGTATATACTACTGTATATAATACACACTGTATAGGTTTGGTTAAGGACTCTGGAATGTCCGGTTTATTAGCTTAATTAAGATGTAATTCTTGGTTCTTATTCGGTTTAATAGTTTGTTGCAGAGTCGATGTATATAACATTTGTAACAACTCTTTTCTTCATTAATGAGAAATCTGGGTTTACATTAAGAACACTAAAATTTGATCATCGAAAAATCCCATCTCTCCTACTTTTCTCTTCTACTTTCTCTTCTTCTTTCTTCTTTGAGTTTGAGAGTTTCATCTCTTTTGGATTGAGTGCACAATTCAATTGAGAGCAGAGTGAACCCTGGAGTGAGCCGTCTTGGTTATCTTGCACCGAGATTAGGCGGTTTTTCGCTCAAGTGCAGTAGATTGTCTACGGCTCTGCAATTAACGTTCTTTGACATTTTGATTTTTCAGGTTTTTGTTCCAACAATCTTGAGCGAAAAATTTGTTGGTTTTATCACGATTCAGAATGCCGAGGAACTCCGCAGTGCCCGATCTGTCAAAGCTTCAACCTCTGATTGGTTCCAATCACCGTTGCTTACCTCATCACACCGACGAACTCATTGCGGTCACCACTGAGGTAAACGCTGCGATTGACGTGGTGGATTGGATCATTGATTCTGGTTCCACACGTCACATCTGCAGCCAGAAGTCACTGTTTAAAACTCTCGATGAATCTCCTCCTGATAATGTCTTCTTAGGTGACGCTAGTGCCTTACAAGTTGCTGGAATTGGTGAAGTTGATTTGAAATTGTCATCTGGAAGAGTTTTAACTTTGACTAAGGTCTTGTTTGTCCCAAACATGCGTAGAAACTTGATTTCTGGTGCTTTGTTGATGATTGCTGGTTTTAAACAAACTCTTGATGCTGGAAAGTTAGTGATAACTAAGAATGGGGGATATGTGGGAAAAGCTTTCTGTAACGGGAATCTCTTTGTTCTTGAAACTATCAATGAAAATTGTGCTGGTGTTTCTGCTTACTTTGTGTGTGCATTGGATACTTGGCATGGCAGATTAGGACACTTAAATGTGAATTCAATCAAACGCTTGAAGCATGCTAATTTGATTCCTGATAATTTGGAGAAAGAAGTCTCAAAATGTGAAATATGTGTAGAAGCAAAACATGCTAGAAAGCCCTTTTCGCATCCTGTTAATCGAAAATCAGAATTGCTTGAGCTTATTCATACTGATTTGGCTGATTTTAAAAGCACAACTAGTAGAGGTGGTAAGCATTATTATATTACCTTTGTTGATGACTTTTCGAGATATACTAAAGTTTATCTGTTAAGAACAAAGGATGAGGCTTATGAAATGTTTATACAATATAAAGCTGAAGTTGAAAATCAATTGGGTAGAAAAATTAAGAGATTGAGGTCTGATAGAGGTGGGGAATATGAGTCTGAAATTCTTAAGTCTCTGTGTTTGAAAGAGGGTATTATTCATGAAAGAACTGCACCTTATTCGCCTCAACAAAATGGTATTGCTGAAAGAAAAAATCGAACACTTAAGGAAATGATGAATGCTATGCTTCTTAGTTCTGGCTTACCTGATCAAATGTGGGGGGAAGCTATTCTTTCAGCTTGTTATATCTTGAATGAAGTGCCTCATAAAGGAATTCCTGTTACACCTTATGAACTTTGGAAAGGTCATTCTCCTAATTTGAGTTATTTAAGAGTGTGGGGATGTCTAGCTAAAGTAGGATTGCCTGCGTTTAAAAGAAACAACATTGGTTCTAAGACTATTGATGCTGTGTTTGTTGGCTATGCTTTGAACAGTGCTGCTTATCGTTGTTTGACTTTTAAACCTGATTCTTTGCAATTTGACTGCATGATAGAGTCTAGAGATGTTGAGTTTTTTGAGAATGTGTTTCCTTTTAAGAGAAACTTAGAATCTACTTCTTCAAGTAATGCATCTGTGAAAAGAATTCTTGATGATAGAGAAGAACTTAGAAGGAGTAAGAGAATAAGAACTGAAACTGATTTTGGTCCTGATTTCATTACTACTTTTCTAGCTGAGTATAATGAGTTTAGTGAAGAATTTGTGTATGCTTTCTTGATAGAAGAAGATCCTAAAACGTTTTCTGAAGCTATGAAATCTGTGGACTCTGTTTTTTGGAAAGAAGCAGTTAATAATGAGTTTGATTCTATCATGACTAACCACACTTGGGAGATTGTTGATTTACCCAGGGGCTGCAAAGCTATCAGATGCAAGTGGATCCTAAAGAAAAAATTTAAGGCACATGGTTCCATTGAAAAATTTAAGGCGAGGCTAGTGGCTCAAGGATTTGCACAAAAACAGGGAGTAGACTATTTCGATACTTATGCTCCTGTTACTAAGATTGCTACCATTCGCATATTGTTTGCTCTTGCATCTATTCATAAGTTAGTTGTGCATCAAATGGATGTTAAAACTGCATTTTTAAATGGTGATTTGCATGAGGAAATTTATATGGTACAACCTGAGGGATTTATTGTGCAAGGTCAAGAACATAAAGTTTGCAAGTTGAAAAAATCTCTTTATGGTCTTAAACAAGCTCCTAAGCAATGGTTTGAAAAATTTAGTAGCACTTTGCATGAAAATGGCTTTGTTTCAAACTTTGGAGATACGTGTGTTTTTTTCTAAAATGCATGAACATGGATATGTCATTATATGTTTATATGTAGATGACATGATTATTCTTGGCACGTCTCTGGAAATTGTTTGTGAAACAAAGATTTTCTTGGGTTCTAAATTTGATATGAAGGATCTAGATGAAGTTGATGTCATTCTTGGAATTAAAGTTATAAAAACTGAATCTGGATTTTCTTTAAACCAGTCTCATTACATTGAAAAGGTGCTTAAGAAATTTGGATATTGGGATGAACCTAGTGCTAAATCTCCTTATGACTCATCTTTGCATTTGTGTAAGAATAGAGGAGAAAGTGTGAATCAGTCTGATTATGCTAAGGTGATAGGTAGTGTAATGTATCTAATGAATTGCACAAGACCTGATATTGCATATGCTGTGAGTAGGTTGAGTAGATACACTCATAATCCTAATTCTGATCATTGGTTAGCACTTGGTCGTTTAATGCGATATTTGAAAGGAACTATTGACTGGAACTTGTCTTATACTGGTTCTCCTTGTGTTCTTGAAGCTTATTGTGATGCTAATTGGGTGTCAGACAATGATGAAGTAAATTCTACTAGTGGTTTTGTATTCACATTAGGTGGAGGAGCTATAGCATGGAAGTCAACAAAACAGACTTGTATTGCTCGTTCGACTATGGAATCTGAACTAATTGCTCTTGAATTGGCAGGTCAAGAAGCGGATTGGTTGAGAAACCTGCTTGCTGACATTCCGATGATAGGAAGACCATGTCCTTCTGTGTCCATGAGATGTGATTCTCAAGCTGCGATTGCTGTGGCAATGAACGCACTGTATAATGGAAAGAAAAGGCATATACGTATGCGGCATAAAGTGATACGAAGCTTGATTGAAGCTGGTGTGTTGTCACTTGAATTTGTGAGATCAAGGAAGAACCTAGCTGATCCACTTACGAAAGGCTTGTGTGGACGAATGGTCCTGGACACAGCAAAAGAAATGGGACTAAGGCCTTTTTCGGGTTAGATCATTCTGGATACCAAACCAAGAATTCAATTTTTTGTTCTTTTGAGTTCTTGGTTCAATTGGTCAAACGAAAGAATGGTGTAATCTGATGTTAGTTAAGATCCCATGTAGTTGTCTTTGGAAGGTTGAGATATGTGATCTCTTAATGAACTTATTCTCGTATGGGGGTGTGGGACAACACACACTTGATAAGTCACCTAAGTAAGTGTTAAGGTATAGGCTGCCTAACTAGATGAGTTGTGGGCTAACTCACTAGAACACTTATGATGCAGGGTTATGTGAAAAGCCTGGAAATACTTTGTATTTTGATTTGCGAAACTCTCAAACTGTTTTGTTTTTTGTTGATTCAAGTCTTAAAAGACATCAACGTTTTCTTTTAATTTCGAAACATGTGGGGGATTGTTGGGTATGTTTCTTAAATTGGGCTTTGTAAATTCTCAAATGGGCTTTGTCGTTTGTTGTCTTTACTAATTGAGAATTAGTTTGACAAAACTCTTTCTTCTTAGAAAAGGATAAGTCAAAGTTTGTGGCCGTACTTTTCTCTCGTTAGTTTCGGAACGATGAGAAGAAGTGGAGCTGTTGAAGCTCGGATTTTATGGCTGAAATCTTTGATGGGAAGTTCCTTTTGTGACTATATAAGGATGAGTTCAGTCTTTGATTTTGATCATCGAAAAATCCCATCTCTCCTACTTTTCTCTTCTACTTTCTCTTCTTCTTTCTTCTTTGAGTTTGAGAGTTTCATCTCTTTTGGATTGAGTGCACAATTCAATTGAGAGCAGAGTGAACCCTGGAGTGAGCCGTCTTGGTTATCTTGCACCGAGATTAGGCGGTTTTTCGCTCAAGTGCAGTAGATTGTCTACGGCTCTGCTATTAACGTTCTTTGACATTTTGATTTTTCAGGTTTTTGTTCCAACAAAGGTGAATGTAAGCTTTGTTTGACAAATCTGCATGATTCATTCGTCTCTCTTCAGGGTTTTTGGGGGTTTAAGAGACTGAACAAGTGAGAGTGTTTGTGGATAAGCTTATTTTCATTTTACAGTGAAGAAGAAAGGTTAAGTTTTAAATGAACCCTATATTTATGAAAATATTTAATTTGGAACCCGATTGTTTTTGATTGAAAAATTAGACCCATTATAATTCAAATTTCAAAGATAAATGGTAATTTGTCATTTCGTGTTGTCTGAAACTCTGAAACGTTTTATCATCGTCACTTACTCACTTGTTTCAATTTTATGCACTAGTTTTAGAAAAAAAACCAAACACAAGTTTGTTCTTGATTTTGGCAGCATCATAACGGCCAATTATGAACATTTCAACTTATCAACTCTTTTGATCACCACTCATGTAATGTACAAAACAGATTCATTCATATCTTTTATGAAGATTTGCAAGGAAAGATAAAGTATTGAAATTTGGCCAACAAAGATCTACTTGCCTGAACTGCACAGTGCAAAAAATACAATTCTTATGTAGACTCTAGTTTAATTGTACATTAACAATATAGCTTGTACAATTATGATCTAACCCCAATCATGGTTTGATATGTCTTTTTGTTAGTTTTCTTGGTCCAAGTGGGTGATAAGGCAATGTGAAATCTCTGGCACACACATTAACTTGAGATACCTGTTTACGAATCATTCTGAGTCTCTGGCGTCGAGTTTCGTGCTTGAGATAGATTCTTGTACCTGCAAAACATGGATAGAACTGACGGGCTCTTGATCTTTGGCTGTTTCGAGCTTTCACATGAGTCTATAGCCATTGCATTGGAGCCATTGCACAGGGTCACATCATGAGTGTCTCCTTGTGTATCCGAAGAGAAGACATGAGTCGATGATGATGACAGATTCTCCTCACCCACTGTTTCAGATGAAGTGTCCAGTCTTGACCCTTGCTTAAGCTTCAATAGTGTTGACTCTACAATACCATCAAAACAAGCAACATGAGTCAAGACTCGTCAGAATCTTTCTAATTCGAATTTACTTTACAATGACATTACTTCGTAGGACTCTTAACTCTCAAGACCTCTAAACCTAATTTCTCACATTTCATTACCAGGATCTTGAAATCTGAAATTAACTCTTAAATCTGAAATTAAAAAAGAGTGTGAATCTGTACCGTAGACGGAGAGAGGATCGTCTTTGATGATCTTCGCCGGATATCTCTCCAGACAGTCCGGCGGCGACGGTGGTGGTCTCAGCCTCCCAAACATACTTCTCTCTCTCCCTTTTTTCAGTTCAATTGGATCTGATAGTCTTCTCTGAGTTGAAAATCAAAAAGACAAAAAGACGAATATAATCAATCTTTTGTTTTGGCGCCTCGATCGGTAAGAAAGAGCGGGAATCGCCCGACTGGAAAGGTCGGATCAATTTTGCTTCAAAGCCCAGACCAATATCGGCCCAGATAAATGCTCGTATACTGGGCCCTTTAATCACGTTTTCATTATTAACCTCCTCTAGTATCCTGCTACATTAATTCACACTAAATAGAATATTCGATCAAATTAATTAAAAAAAATTATATGCATGTTTTAGAATTGGTGAAATAACTGATTTTTAAGAAAAAAATCTCTTAATATTTTCTGTTAATACATTTCTACAATAAGTATGCAATATTCATATTACCACCACATAACGTATAACTTATAAGATTTATATTGTGCAATTCTGTATTTTAAGGGAATCTATGTTAAAAGTTTTAAAACTAATGGTTAAATTTTATAATTGCCAAAAGCATCCTACCAAAAAAAATATCTCACGTTCTCAACAGAAACTTAAAAAGGGTTCAATAAATATATTAAGCGAAACAAAAAGTTTACAAGAGAAGAAGAGAAGAGGGAAAATAATAGAATAGCAGCAAGAGGAATCAATACACTCTGAGTTCTGCAGTTTTTTTTTTTTTTTGGTTTTTTTTTCAATGTCAAGAAGACGAAGTAATCGTGTTAAAAATAGTAGATACGTCACCAGTTCTGTACCTGTTACTATTATTGATGGTAAAAATCCAATTTCCTTCTCTCCTCACCCTCGATTCTTTATCCAGTTTTTTTTTGAAAGATTTTTAATTTCTTGGTTTATGCAATTTGGGGTTTAGGGCTTTGGAGATTCGATTTAACTTAGAAATTTTTTTGATTTTGTTGAATTTTTTTAAGTGACGAGACTGTTTCTATTCTCTGTAGTAATGCTACTAAATTTGGAGTTTCCGAAGTTCCAGACCCTAATTTGCTTGACACATTATTATAATTTGGCTTAGAATTTGAATGTGTCGAGTAGTATGAATGATAGGTTTGGTGAATTGTATCAACTATGCTGGAAATTTTTCAGGCATTGGCTTAATTTGTTGAAAATTTAGGGTTTTTATGTGATCACAATGAATTTATGGTTCTTGAATTTTGTAGTTTGTTTGGAGTTTTTGGGTTTCAGATTTGGTTATGGCTCTGGAAGAGGCTAACTCTCAAGTTTGATCAACATGTCTATAAATTTACAGATTGTGAGGAAGATGAATTTTTACACCACAGGACGTGTTGGAAGCATATTGCTGCCTTCAATAAGCGTGGTTCAAAACCGAAGCGAACCAAGGATTTGGAGATATTCAAATTGACTGCCCCTTGTTACTATGATGAATGCACACGCCATGGAAGGTCAAAAAGAAGAATCAAGTGCAAATATTTAGTCTCCAAGCTACGGAAAAAACTGAATTCCAAAGCATTTGCAGGTTACCTAGAGTAAGCAATTTCTCTTTTTACTCGAAAAGACAAGGATTTTTGTTTATTTCTGGAGTTTTTCTTCTAATTGGTTTACTTAACATTTTTGAGTAATGTGAATAGGGATGTATGGAGGGGCTTCTCTGATGAGAAAAAGAACTCTTTTGTGTACTTAGATTGTTTATGGTTTAGTATGTACAAAAGCGAAAACAATAATATTAAAAGCAGTGTTTTCGATTCAATTAAGACAAAGCAGATCTTCTCGAAGAAATACGTTTTTCTTCCTATCGTCTACTGGTAAGTTAATTTTGCTTTATATGGTCTTGTAATGGTTTTTCAAAATGCAACTGTTTTGTCTATTTTTTTCTTTAATTTCCTCAGGAGCCACTGGACTTTGTTGATCTTTTGCAATTTTGGGGAGGATCTTGAATCCGAGAACACATGCATGTTGTTTCTTGATTCACTACAAACAACCGACTCTTGGCAGCGGCTTGAACCAGATATAAGAAAGTGAGTACCCTCTCTTATTTTTTTTCAATTGTCAGCAAAGAAGAACAATATTTCTGTGTTAGAGCTGGTGCGATAATATGTTTATGCTTCTTATTTGATTTCAGGTTTGTGTTGGACATTTATAGAACCGAGGGAAGAACTGAAGACCCAAGATTGGTTGATGAAATCCCGCTCCGTGCACCAGTGGTAATTGAGTGCATCTATGAAGTTATTTAAATTTCTTGATTCTTATATCTCAGAATTGGTTTGGTTTATCATAATTTCAGGTTCCACAGCAGACAAATGATGTGGAATGTGGAAGCTTTGTCCTCTACTACATACAACGATTCATAGAAGATGCCCCTGAGGACTTTATCGTCGATGATATGCCATATTTTGTAAGCTTATCATTCAATAAACATTTTATCGTCGTTCACTATAAGCGGCTTTTTGTTTTTGGTGAATCTTAAAATGCCTGCCCGGGTTTGCTTAAAATTTGCAGATGAAAGATGACTGGTTTAGCCATAAAGAGTTGGAAGAGTTCTGTGACAAGCTTGATTCGTTGGGGACCATTCATTGACAAAAGTTTTAACTTTTTAACGGCTTTAACACATCAGCTTAGCGCAGAAGATTAGTTCCATCTTGGAATATGAGAAGATGAATTTGGGAAGATCCAAAAGGGTAAAGATATGCTGAATAAGTTACCAGTTAGGATGGAATCTCAAACTTCATCAGGAGGAATCTCAAGAGTACATCCTTGTGTGTGTACATTTCTTTCTTTTTTTCGGGTTCTTTGATTTCTCTATTGAACTGTTTTTCTGGGTTTGCCCGAGGGCTGCCTGTTGTTAATCATGTTTAGTGGCAACCCATTGATTTTTTGCTCGCATTATTGATTTGATAAGAAATCTGAATGGAAGAAATTCTGAATCTTTTGAAGAAGAAAAGTATCTATTTTTAGCACCGGTAATCGTAGCTAAAGCTGAATAGCAGATTTGTTTAATCTGTTTTTTAACATCTAATATCAATTTCGTAATTCAAATTTCAAAACTTGTACTAGATATCAAAATTTAGTTGAAGAAATGTTACTATACAAGAGTGAGTGATAATAACCAAATTAATGGGAATCAAGTTAGAGATGAACATTTGAAGAGGGAAGTTGGATTGATGTCAGCTTAGAGATGCTAGAAGGTAGACTAATGTTCATCGGTCCAATGCTGCTGCTACTCCCGCCAGTTGATTCTAAAGCTCGGGAAGTTTGAAGAGCCATCTCGGAGTGGAGTTGGAGACATGACAAAGCCATCTAACACACAACACAACTCATAAGCTACATTGCAACTGTTCAATCACGTTGTAAGCTACTCAAAAAGCACACTTCATTTCCTTTAGCTATTAATCAAAATGTAATAAAGATGGATCCGGGCTGGCACATGGGAGAAGGTATGACTTACCGTGTAACAGTCTCGGTCTATGTCTGAGTCAGCTATTTGAAGAGCCCACGTTCTAATCCATTCAAGAGCTCTGGAAAGTTCAAGATTTCCTTCAACTAAGGTTGAGACTATGTAAGAAGGATGAAGAGCAACCAAAACAGAAGAGGCTGCAAAAAGGACCGCTCTTCGGACATAGGCTTCTGGGTGATTGCATACTTCCCTGTATTGAGTTTGTCAAGCATATAAATATTCAGTATATGTGCAAAAGCTTGCATAAAACATTTACAAGATAAAAAGTGATTTTGTACCTTCGTTGTAACATATCTAGGAGAGAGATAGCTAATGCAGATGCTTCTGGATGCATTGATGCACATTGCATACAGACGCCGAGCATGTGAACAAGTTTCCCAAGGACAACGAAGTCCCTGCCAAGTAAGTCAACACCATGTCGTTTCTTGTCAAACTCTTTCATGGCTGGAAGCATAAATGCTGCTGCATATAGTGGAAATCTATTCTGGGACCAGTCAGCACTATTTTGATCTCTGTCTCCTGATTTAAGGCTCCACCTTCGAGTTTTTCCTTTCTTCGTCTGTCCAGGTTTTGACTGTAGCTCTCTTTCAAATCGATTTGCCCAGTTCAGATGAAATGATCCCGTCTCGGAGACCTTTTTCCATGGGGTACTCGCATTGCTAGGCAAATACCAGGGTTGAGGATCTGAGATATTTGATATCAGAGGTCCCCTGGATTCGTGTTTAGGTTTCAGGGTCTTGGAATTAGCAAGCTCCCGAGCTGCTTCAGCCATGACATCAAGTATCATTATGCGCTGACTTACATCTACATTAGGCGAATACAGAATATTGTTAAGAGTTTCAAGGGATTCAAATGGACGGGTCACGAGCAACGCAATTAGAGCTCTTTGCCGCTTCTCTTCTGCTGAATCTTCTTCACCTTCGATTGTTATATCAGAGCAGCGAACCTGTACAAGAGTTCGAGCAAGATCACCAGCTATATGAGTCAGTTCATCAGGTGATGCTCGCACAAGTTTCTCTGCAACATATATAGCTTTCTCCACCTGCAACACAAAATATCCATAAAAATTACCATTCGTGTTCCTTTATAATGAAAGAATATGCTTAACGAAAAGTACAACAAAATAAATGCAAAGATTTAATGTCACAGACAATATTCTCTAGTTACGTACCCCATCAGCATCATCAGTTTTCCGAAGAGCTCCAACAACATCCACCAAATGTGTAAATTGTTTCCCTAAATCCTTGTCATCATCTAATAGATCATATGGCTCCAAAGAAGTGACACTTGAATTATCAGAGCTGACACTTGCGTTATCATCATCACCATCTTCTTTATCACTCTCTGTTTCACAATTTAAGGTCGCCAAATCAACTATTTCATCTGGATCAGCCATTACAAAATCAGATATGTTCTTGTTCTTGCGGATTTTCTTTTCCTTGTTTCTGCGGCTAGAGTCATTTACTTCAGTTAAGGAAGCTGATGATTTGTTTTCACTGTCTTCATTTTTCAGTGAATTCGTGATTGACCGGACCCCTCCCACAGCCGTTTGCAATTGAAATTCCCAGTCAATTGCATTCCCAGTGAATGAATCATCAAGGTACAGAGGATTCTTCGGGTCAATTACTTTAGAGAACATGAAGGCAATAGAGCTAGCCATTTTCCGTACCAGATCTCCTGGGTTCTCCAGTCTACCTGTTGGCAATAATATGCACAAGATATAAGACCGCAGGAGCATTTAAGTTCTCAAAACAAGATACCAAAAGAGATAAGTCTATACAGCTAACTCCTTGAAGAATATTGTGCATTACATCCTTCGTTCTATCTAAATCTTCTCTTGACATGTTCTCCAGGCAAAGGCCAAGAGCTGTAGTTATATCTGCAACATATGTTACGGGAAACAGGAAGTGAAAGACTTAACCAGTAGCAGGAAGATTAACACATTGCTTCACCATCCAAACATTGATAAAACAAAAAAACCTATGAAAATAGTGATCTATTCATAGGCATTAATCAGTTTTAAAAGGCAAACAAGGATACAAGCTTGCTGCTCCAATGGGACGGCCTGCAGAAACTCCCCTTTTGACCAAACTGAGGCTAGTCGCTGCGTTGTTTCAAGAAGTCTTTGCGTGACGTCACCTTTAGCAAGCGTATTAGTAACCGGTGGGCATTCAAGAACTGAAAATTGTAAGATCCATCGCAGACAACGGATAGGAAACACTTTCCATACCAAAAATTTGTCAACAAATATGGACCTGAAAAACAAATTACACAAAGTTATTTGCAAAATAGACTTAACTGGGAAAAACCTAAAGACAGTAAATCTGTTTCCCTTGAAAATAAAAAAAAATCATAGTTCCAGTTCCACTCACTTCTATCGCACCGAATTATTTCACTAAACAAAGAATCAAGCTCCATTACCAAAAAAAAAAAGAATCAAGCTGCCAAAAAAAAATTGTGCTTGCCTCACTGATGCCTGATGTATAACATTCCGATGAAACAAGGTCCAAATAGTCCAGAAAGCTTCAACATCACTTGCGAGCTCAGCATATAGCTGATGTAAAAGTTGTTCAGCCATTTTCTCAACAGCATACGGATCTGTCACTGATTCCATAGTTTTCGACCAAATCTGGGGTGTAGGGTCCAACTGAAATGTTTCAATCTCAACTGAACCCGTCTTTGAGTTTAGTAACCTCCTAACATGAGCTAGGACATGAGGTGTTACTTCACTTAACAGCAAATCTGCAGATTAAAGACATAATCTAAAGTACATCATGATTTGTGTCATGAAAATAACTTCAATATATAAAACATCGTCACACCATCCAGAGCTTATCAGTCAATAACAGAGTGCCATTAGTACTAAGGTAGTTATATTACGGCACATCCTTTCTCCTGTCTGTCACGAGGATCAGGTCTACATTCCCACCACTCCCCATTGCAGGGGACAGATAATGAATACAAGCAAGTCCATGGTAATTCACAACACTCACAGAAACTACAAAATAGAGCTGGAATTTTAGAACAGCACAGTAGGATGAGAAGTGTAATGCTCGAAGCATATATACCTGATAATCCGCGTCGACATGTGCGGGAAAAAATTTCCCCAACAAATGATATAACGATATCTGTGCTATTGGCCTCAGTGCAGGAAGCTCTGTCGTCCAATATTTGTAGAAGCTGTTTGGTAATGTGCTTGAAGTACAAGCTTCATGACTCATGTAAAAGATAAACACTGACCTCAAAGAAATTAATAAGTGACATAAAAGGAATCTAATTACTAAAGAAATAAGAGGCTAAAATACATTAAAGGCGCTCAAGTCTATGCAAATAGAAAAGGATACTGAGAAGAAAGTAAAGGCGGGGCTTTCAACCGTGCTTTATCAGGAATGGAGGTCAAGATCTGTGATAGCCTGGATAACAAAGGCTTGAGACTTCCATTACTAGAATTATCTCCTTGAAAACTATCACCAATTTCTTTAGTTATCTTGAGCACTCCAGCATTTTCAAGCAAACACAATATAAGCAATCTGTCATTAAAGCAAAATCACATCACCACAGGCTAAGAATATACTAATAGTAGCATTTGCATCAGCTACAGTCAAAATATTCACTGGACATAAATTCACACGCAGAGAAAGAGAATTGTGTTTTTGAGCACCTTTCCACATTAGTCTGGACGGCATCACCGCCACCATGGTCCACATGGTGTAAGAAAGGAACCAAGACCTGAACAACCTCGATTACAGGTCCATCTAAGAAGAACACATCATACAAATGTTTCTGCACTGAAATAGGGAAACAAGACAGCCAATCCGAAGCAACATCTGCATAAAGAACAAGAATTAATTGCACATAAGATCAAAGAAATAACAATTGATACAAGTCAAATCAACCAGTGATAACATTATCATAAAATGTGGATTTGAAAAACGCTTACCAAGCAACAAAACCCGAGCAAACGTTGGAAACGCAATGCCTCGGTAGAACGTCTGCGACCAATCATTTCTCTCATCTGAAGAAGGAACTACGGAGCTACAGACCTGTGTGGCGACCAAATACAATAATCAAGACACAGGTTCCAGAACCAAGAACAATGTGGAGAATTTTCAAAATTTCCAAAAAAATAAAGTAAAAATACAAACCCTTTCTCTGTACTTCTCACCAAGACTCGCTGCAATTTAATTGAAAAATCAATAAGTTTCATAATAACGAAACAGCCCAAAAACTAAACTTTTGAAGGGAGAAGGGAGTGAAGTGAAGTAAGAATAGATGAACAAGTGACTGTCGATTACCCGAAAACAACGATGGATCGACCGGAAAGAGAAGAACAGCGACGGAATGAATAGCGGAGATCACTTGGTCGACGTGCTTCGCATCAGAAATAGCAGAGATGGCTTCTCCGACCTTGTCGAGCAATTTTTTCTGAAGCGTTCTCTCTTGCTTATTCGCTTCGGCCATGGAAGAAAGTCTGTACAGAGCGAAATTAGAAAATTCGTCCGTACGATTTTAAGAAGAATAGTAAAACGCTGTCGTTTGAACCCTTTTTTTAGCATAAGTTAACGAATGTGAAATATCACTGCGACCCAAACATAATGATTTCTAAATGCTTTCAGGCCCAACACAAATTACTTCCGATTAAATTTGGGCAACCTTTTCAAACTCACTTGATTTATGTTTATTTCACTTTGTCATAAAATATACTATTCTTTTTGTAATCCATGGATCTCAGACCTTAATCCAAAACCAAAATTGGTGTTATGTGCGATTCAAGCGCCGATCGGAAGCCCGAAACAATTTAAAACAAGAACTCCAAAACCATTCAATAAATCACTAAATTCATTCATAAACGGTTTAGTTTCTTGCTTAACAAGTTACTAAATCTAGGACGAGTGAAATTGCCGCCGAGGAACATATCGGCCATAACCTTATACATGGCCTCGGTCAAGTGGACTCCGTCCCAGTTGATGTACTGACTCGGGTCTTTACATGCCGTAGCTTCAGGCGCCCCACACGTCTGGAACACCTGGAAGTTGTACGGCTCTCCGGTTCCACAGCACGCCTTGAACTTTTCGGTGATGCCGTAATTGCTCGGGTTTTGAATCACCGCACGGTACGCGTTCCAGTAGTCTGCGTAGACTATTGTGGCAGTCGGATACTTGATCCTGCATTTTTATAATATTATTATTTAGCACGTTATGTGACAGAAATTTGTTTTTTTTCCCCCTTTCCATTCGTCTTGTTCAACGCATTTCTAACATTATATAGAGCCATAGAGGAGACCAACTAATATATATACCAAAGTTTCTGAAGTATTATGTTGATTAAAAAGATAATGCACGATTTGTCAAAATATTGTTAAGAAAAAAAACAAAGTTCTTTAATTTTTCAAATGTCAAGTACTTGAGTTTCACTTGTCTCAAAAATTGAAAGCAATTTTTCTGTTGGTTCGGTAAATCACATGAACCAGCACACAAAGCAACATATGGCTCATTGATAGATCGAAAGATTTGATCGGTTTAGTACGTTTTTTTTGTTAAACATATGTATAAACCGGAGCATAAGAAAAACTTACCTAAGTTGTTTAAGTTTGGTTTGCAGAGCAAGATTGTGAGTGTAACTCTGGTTATTGATACTCTTCACACATCCTAGATTGTCCCGATCGTCTTCTGCAGCCAGCGACATTGTTAACGTCAAGCATCCAGTTGCCGGATGTCCTTGTACCAACATATATTTCACACCTTTGTTCAACAATGTCTGCAATTATGATTTAAAGAGGTTATAAACCAAACATAATAGAATTAATATATCAAACCCGAACTGGTAGGTTAGGTTCACGTACGACCACCAGATGGTCCGGATCTTTTGATGTCATGACTCATGATCCGGTTAAATTCTAGGCCAGACTAGCTAGTTTATTAGGTTAGAAAAGCCATTGAAGATGATTCCGTTTATCCCAATCAAATGTATATTTTGTTATGATCTTTAACAAAAATAACAAATACTTTTCAAGGTTGAAAACTTATTGGCAATGAAAAAAATACATATTTTGTTAGAGAGCCAAAAATACAAAAATATAAAAATAAACATGTCAATCTTGATTTGTTTTTGTTTTGTTTTTTTTTGTTGTTGTTGTTGTCAATCTTGATTTGGTTCTTAATAATATTTGTAACCCAAAAATCGCAAATCAAATTAAAACCAAAATGGAGAGCGATTAACTCTCCCATACAGTGTGTAGTAATTTGTAAACAAAGCTAAACCGGTTGTGATATCTTCCACGTTCACGGACTTCTTGCTCTAATATATGTCGACCTGCTTTCTTAAGCATGACCTGTTGGATCATTTCGGTATCATGACTTGCAATATATGCACATGTATATAAAATAATTGGTTGCGTACGTTAGCGAAACAAACCAAATTCTAACTCATCAGATCATTCGTTTTTAAAAAAACAAAACTTAATTATATCCAAAAATCAAACAAACCACCAAAACTTGAATCATTCAAACAAAACAAAGAAAAATCAAATCGATGAGATGTTGTTAGAAAACCGAATTAATTCAAAGCTAAACCAAAGATTAAACTAAGCAACCGTATTGCATACATGTTAATTATGCACTTAATTTAACAGAAGTTACCTCCAAAAACCTTGTAAAGGTTGCAATACTAAGTTCTCTAATGGTGTCGCTTGTTACAGTAGATCCAACGGTGTACGCATAATCGTTAACTCCGATTTCTCCAATCCAAAAGAGAGAATCATTAAACAACGAAACCTTCTGATCCGTTCCAAGTGTCTTTAAATACTTCTCGAACCAGCCAAGCTCTGTTTCAAGAGACTGAGGAGTCATATCAAGCGTTAGATTGTTCTTCACGAAAAACGCGTGTTTAATCGCCGTTGCTCCAGAGACGGCGAAATTAACGCCGTGAGTATCCGTAGCTGTGCCGTTACCGTTAGTTGATCTCAGGTTAAGATACGGTGGCAAAAACGGTAAATTCATCGACTGTGCCACGAAATCGATGGTGAGACGGCCGTCAGTGTAACGGTTTGTTGGCCGTCGGAAGTAAGTCATACCGTACGGTGGACTTGACAAGTGTCCAAATCCGGCAGGTCCTTCGCCGGAGCGTGAGTTTCCGGTATCGGTGAAAGAGTCGCCGAAGGCATAGATTTTGTTGAATGGACGGTGAACGTTGGGAATTGGCGCCGCGGTGGAGATGGTGGAGAAGAAGAGGATCATGCCGGAGACGGCGGTTGCGAGGATGAGAGAGATAGAGGAAGGCATTGTGGAAGGAAGTGAGATTTGAAATTAGAGCTTACATGTGAATATGGTCGTGTGTTATATATGTAGTGGTGAGAATAAATTGAGAAAAATAAAAAGAAGAGTATATACAGTAACTTTGTGTATTTTTCCCTTAATTTAATGCATTTTGGGCAGATGAGATCTATAATTTTAATTTTTAAATACGAGTCAAATCTAATCGACTGTTGTGGAGAATTATTAAGCTCCAAATAGTTATTTCGCAATTTCGTAACAAAAAAAAAATAGTATAAAAATATATATAGTCGTTTCTGGTACGTTTCTTATTGGCCCCGCTAACTATAATCCAGATTAACTATTTGTAGCCTTAGACGAAAATTGTGGTGATTGTATTTTTAACAAAAAAAAAAAAATGAAAGGAAAAAAAGCATGTGTATGCTTAACCCCACATATATTAGATAATTTTTTTATGATAAAAAATATTTGAGAGTTGGATGATTGTATTTTGTGGAGGATATATTTTTTGTTGTGTGTGGTGTGTATATGTATACCTTCAAGTATGATAAGTTTTTTTTGTTTGTTTATACATACATATATATATATATATATATGAAATTGTATTTTAAAGCCATAATATTTTAGTACTTTTTTAATACAAAATGTGCAAAACCACTTAGAGGAATAAACTGAGTATTAATACAAATACTGGAATAAAATACCAAACTAAATGCTAACAAAAATAAATCTGTTATTTTGTTTGCACTTGTAATTTGTAAGTAATATTAACAAGATAATTAAAAAAAAATGATAATCAAAGTTTCATTTGTCTGAAATGTAAACATAAGTTTTAGCTAGTAAAACACAATTGCAAACACAATCTAAATTTTTTCTGTTTTATATCATTTAACCCATAATGAAGAACCTAAAATTAGATGATGTTTTCGACTTTCGATTTGAAATTCATGAGTTTTTTTTATTGATTATGATGATTTATTACAAATTGTTTTATGATTGGTTGAATCATATTTAAATAAATAATAAATAATATTTTATTTTTAAAATAAATAAAAATTGAATATATATATATATATATATATTTTAATTTGTGGGCAAAATCTTAAACATCAAGTCATGTATTAAAAGTTGAGGGAGTAGTTGATGGTATAAAGTATCATGGCAGTGTGGCACTATACCGTATAGTCTATACGTACTTAGGCTTAGGTTTGGACCTAGCGTTCTGTTATATGCAATAATACAAATAATACAATACATTAATACAGTAATATGGGCAAACCTATTGGATGATATAACAAAAAGGTAAATACTGGATAAATTATAAACGAAGTTATACCCCTTTAACAAAAAATAAATTAAACTGAAGTTAATAGAAAATAAAGTAGGTGAGGCATGGAGGTGTGGTTAATGTAGTTGGCTGTGGAGAGATTCTTGGTTAACCATTAAAGGTCTCAGCCACCTCTCATGATAATTCTCACAACTTGCGGCAGCTAAGTAATTCGGCGATTGAAATTGTACTCCATGGACCATGGTCGATTTAAAAAATAAGTTTCCAATATTTATCAAAATGGAAATAATTCATAGTAAAATATTAATTTTAAGTGATTATAAAATCCGGTTTTCGTGCCATTTTGATCAAATAAATCCACATCTATTTTCTTCTTCTTTTGTTCGTTTTTCCTTAAGTAGCTAATATTTAATTCCTCATAGCATCCAACTAATTATGAAAGAAAAGTAGTCCTTTACAGATATATCTTTCAAAACCAAAACTCAAGGCCGAATAATTAATGTTTTCTTTGTCATTTTCACATATATGTGGTGTTTTATTTTGTTAAGTTACATACCTATAATTGTATCATGACGATGAGTCAATGATTGTAATAGTAATACTTATAAGACGTTAGTTTCATTTATATCTTGATGTTACTATGATAGTTAGCTACAGACAATGTACTAAAGGACAATTCAAATATCATTTATCATTTTGTTGATGCTATTAATCATATAAGAAACCATATGTTGGACCATTTTTTTTCCTCTTTGGTCGGTTACATTTTGCTGTCATAATTTATTTTCTTAGCGACCATATACGTGTTCGGTGCAGTGTGTGCAATAAATGTGAGCCCATTAATCTTGTTACAAATTCTTTAAAAGTTGAAGCTGTTAGCTGAATGATAATTAAAGAGATCGAAATAATAGCTACGTGAAATGGAGAATTCTAGAGAATTTCAGTTATTGGTGCTGATGAATTATCGATCTCTTTTTTTAAATCTCTTAGTCTAGTGGTCAGTTGGCCAGTTTTTCACTTCTCTAAGTATGGAGGTTCGAACCGAATCAGATTGGAAATAGCATGGAGCATTTAAGACCATGATACCACTGTCGGTGTTATTAGATGCAATGTTTTACATTCTCGAGGGGGTCATCAGTAGTAATTGCTTCTTCCTTTTTACAACATGAGTTATTGCTTTTCACAAAAATATTTGATTCTTAATGAAGTGTTTCATTTCATATTCTATATTGGCATACGATATGAGAGAACATTAATTTTTTTTTTCAAAATAAAATGTTTTAAGTTGAAACAAATATTAAGAGTTTACAAAATATTGACAATAATATGAAAAAGACGTACAATACACTAGCTAACCAAACGAATTAGTGATATCACCATATCATTCATTAATCTTGACGGACATAAATGGGTTAGCTTCTTCATGTTGCTCATTTACTTGATAGTTGGATTATCTTTAATTGAGGTATAAGTCCAACTTGTTTATTTTCTTCCGTCAAAAACAGGTATTCAAATCTATTAATATGAAACATGTTTTCTGAATCCAAAAATCATGTTATTATTATTAATTTTTAACAGCTTGATCGTTGGAAAAAAAAAAAAAAATTGATCGTCGGAGTTGAGCCTTGAATTCCTTTTTTTTTTTTTTTTTTTTTTTAAATAGTTATGAGTTATGATTTTGATTTTGGGTTATTCTTAATTTATTCCAAAATCAAAGTTTACTAAATAATTAGTAAAACTCAACATTTTTCTTTCACAACAACATTTAAAATCTAATTTTGATAAAAATAAAAATTAAAATAAAAAGAAATATGAATACATTAAAAAATATATATATATTTCTCAGTTACTTAAGAAATTTCACTTATTAAGTATCATTTGTATCTTTAGCCCAAAAAAAAAAGTATCATTTGTATCTAAAATTCGTTTTTACAATTGATAGTATTTTATTTGTTGCACAAAAAAAAAAAAGGGAGTATTTTATTTTATGATAATTTCTTGAAGTATTGCGAATTTGCGGTATGCATTGAATAAATCTGACTATGGGCCTCTCGGTGACTCGGTCTATGAAGTATGGTTTTGGGGACTTTGCTTTAAGGCCTTAATTACGCTGTTAATATTTGACGTCTTTCGCTTTAAGTTGAAAACTACTAACATTAGTAATTTTTTATATAATACTACGAGATAGTTGACGAAGTTGACGCCAACCATTATAGAACGCAGTACAGTAAGAGGCTAAATAGCCCATGACCCTAGGTAGAATATATTTTATAGATCTTTTTTTTAAAAAAAAATTTGAGCTCGAGCTTATAATTGTACTAACTTCATTTCTTATTAAATAGAGAAATGTCAAAACTCAGAATTTTAGCATGGATTAATCCGAAAGCTTAATCATATAAATTAGCATTTGGATAAACCATAAAATATTTAGAATAAATTTTGTCTCAAATTTGTCACTAATTAGAGGCAATATTATTGATAAAAAAGAGAATAGGGTGGGAGGAAAAGGCAAGAACTTTTGGCATGCTCCACGTTTTTAGTATTTTTTGTTGCTTATTGACTAATATATATTTTTAATTTACTAATTAAGTTTAGGTATTTCTGTTGGGAAAGCCGCGGGAAGGACGAAAGGTGAGAATATGAAAAAAGGGGATTGGTTTTGTTTTCAACGAAGACCTCTTCTCCTCTCTCTTCCTTGTCTATATTACAATTTCATCTCTCCTATTCCCAGATCATCATCATCATCATCATAATTATTATCAAGCTCTCTCTTTCTCTAGATTTCTGCATCTCCTTTGATCAGATTCGAGATCCTCTGTTCTAATTCCGACAATGGCAACGGTAAGAATGATGATTCCTTTTATTATACAATTTCACATCTTAATCTCTTATCTCTTATCTCTTGTTGATATAATTTCAAAATTCCCTTCATTTCATACAATCTTGAAAAGTCTCAAACTTTGGCCCAATAACCGTTGCTTAAGTTTCAGAATTCTGCATTTTGATGATGTTTTTGCGGGTGTGTAGGGAAATAAAGGGAGGCAATTGCCAAAATTTGGGGAATGGGACGCGAGTAATCCAGCCTCAGCGCAAGGATTCACTGTGATTTTCAACCAGGCTCGTGATGACAAGAAGACGAAGAAATCCGCGGTGGCAGGACCTGAGAGTCTTGTTTCACCTCCAATAAATGATGAACCTCATCAGAACAAAAACAACCAACATAAACAACATAACCGTAATTCCCAAAGCCCACGATCAAAGGTACTTTCTTTTTTCCACATAGAGACCAAAGCTCAATCTTGACAAGAATGAATTTACTCACATATTCTTTTTTCTTCTTTGGTTGTGCAGAAGAAATGGCTTTGTTTCCGTTAACTCAGGCACTGGCTCCATTCTGAAGACCCAACGATAAGCAAGCAGAAGAGTTGAGCAATCTCCAGCTATGACAACGTTATTTGTCTAAGATGTTGTTGCAAACTTCTCTTCTTCTTCTTCTTCTTCTTCTTGTTCGTTGAGTTTCTCTCTTCAACTTTGTTTTGGTCACATTTGGGTATATGAATATACGTTATTCTTGCTGCTTCTTAGTTTGAGTATATAAAGATTGAGACACGTCCCTTGTAGGCATGCTTTAAAGCATAAAGGACATATTATATGATTACTTACAGCCTACGAAAACTGCTTCAAAACCCCGAATAATCCCTTGAGACAAAACACACATTCAAAGTCCACAGGTTCCAAAACTTCAACTCTACAAGGTCTGATTGCAGTTTTAGCAGCTGAATCTGGAATCGAACAACTTTGTTCCAGGGTTTAGCTTCCATCATATCCCAATATGAACCAACCAGGGTGAAATCTAGGAGTTATATTCAGACAAGTAAACAACCAATGAAAGAAATGGGCAGGCTCCATTTAACCTCAAGAGTCAAGGGTAGTTACAGTTACAGATACAAAGTTCTTTGGTGAAAACTTGTCAAAAGCATTGAGGATAGGCTTGCCACATAGATATTAATTGGAGAGTATAATTTACCTAAACGTTCTGTAAAGAAATTTCAAACCCATGATAGAGACAGAAGGTATCAATTATGTAAGCTCCTGATGTTTCATAGTCAATTCCAACCGTCACTTTCATTCCCATTTGCACCGATCTGAGGAGGTTCTACTACAGCTTGGGAGCTTCCTGTCGAATATGGCGGCTGGATGGAATGGTCAAATCTACAAGCTGGACCGAATTTGCAGATGCCATAGCGACTGTAATGTGTGCAGATGTTTTGATCCTGGATTCAGTCAAGCAATCAGTCAAGCTCCGAGGAACTTCTATTTTACACATTTTAGATCACGTCAGTTCTAGATTAATTCACTATGTCGTTTAGGGCTACTACAATCAAAGATTTCATCAAAAATTCAAGAACTAAGAGCATTAATTAAGAGAAGACAGTAACTTAAAAGCCTGCTACTTTCTACTACTAGCACACATGAACAGATAACGGAAGGACAAGACGAACTTACAGGTCTAAGGGGTAAACCCTTGTCATTGAGAGCGTGAGGAGGCAGTTTCGGCAATCGATTCTTAGGATGATGGTATTTGCAATTGAATTTGAACTTACAGTCCCCAGTTTTAATATAATAACTGCACTCAGGTTGGTCTGGACGTTCTGGAAATTCTTCAGCAGGCATTTGATGTTGGTATTGCGAGAACATACTTGTTTCAGCTGATAAATTTTTCATAAGGTATGTGGTGGAAGGAGAAAACACACTCCTTTCTGATGAATACACAGAAGCCTAGGCAAATATGAAAGACAAGACAGAATCATCGTATAAATAAAACTCAAATAAAAATAAATATTATTAAGATCCAGTGCTGAAGTACACACTACCTGATAGCCATTCCAGTCCGTAGTTTGAGATGGAACTCCATGAGTTTGTGACAGCATGACTGGAACAAAAGGAGTTGTACCACTCGCATGCCTCGGTGAAGACCAGGACGTTGAGCTTGCTTGGAATGTGGACTTTGGTGAAAATGTTCCAATGGATACACCATTATTACCACGGAATGATGGAGAGTCGGTTCCTCCAATAGTTGTAGGATCAGGATGATTAAATTTGCACTCAGCTCCAAATTTGCAGGAGCCATTGCGCATGTAGTAAGGGCATTCTACTTCTCCCTATCGATGGTTAACACGATTATATAGCTCTGAACAAGACTAGTAACATAATGTCAAAAAATATCCAACAAAATCAATTAAATGGCAATACCGGTCTGATAGGAAGGCCGAGGAAGTTAAGCTCGGGTGAGGCCAGAAAAGAGTTTGTTTTTGTATGGTTGAATCTACAAGTTTCTCCATATTTGCATCCTCCAGTCCTGAAGTAATACTGAAAACCTCATGCAAGGAATTGGAGCACATGAACTTGATATCAGTAACAAACACTATAAGAAAACAAAGAAAAAGGGAGACTCCAAAGAAAGTTATAAAAGCTTAACAAATACAGATCAAGGTAATAGAACGAAACTTGAGAAAACAATTGTTTGATACACAGCGAAGGCATGTAACAAGGTTGGAAAGAGAAGTAAGAAATGAACCTTGCAATCAATCAGTCTCAGTTTATCAGCATCTTCTTCCTTTTCTCGTACTTTATTATCCCTAGTAATCTTCAAAACAATAAACCATTAGAAAACGAAAAAAAAACAAACTCTTGAACTAAAAATTCTTCTGATCCCTCAATACTTTTGAAGCACACAAACAACGAAACTAAACCAACATAGATTGGATCCATTACAAGCAAATACTAAATAAAGGTTTGTTCTTTGCTCCAGCAACGACGCACAGTACTCACAAAGGTATACGCATGTGCCACCGATTAAAAAATTATGTGTCTTTATAAACAAATCATCTCTAAGATCAATTAAAAATAAAAACACACAATTAAGAAGCAATATATCCATTTCAGAAGCAAACGTGCAATACAAAGCATATGAGAAAGTATAGTAATGAAGTTTTTTTACTTGGATTTTTCTTAGAAGAGGAGGATGATTGAATTTGCAACTCGATCCGAATTTGCAGCTCCCTGTTCTCATATAAAACGAGCAATCCTCTGCTCCTGGCCTCACTGGATACACAATTTGTCTCTGTTCACTCTCACTCTCGCTCTCACCATCATCTTTGACTTCTTCCACCTGATTGGTGTCTACTGCATTCGAATCTAAACCTCTATTACTCTCAGAGACACTCACAATCGACTCACTCTGCTCTTTTGAAACTTCATCAAAACCCACATTCTTAAACTGATAACTCAAGTCCTCCGCCGCGTGATTGAGATCAGAAAGAGATCGATCAGCAGATGAATCGCCTGAGGAAAATTGAGACACAGGTTCAGGCTCAAACCCATCTGAAATTGCTTCGGAATTGACCATGTTTTGTTATTACAACCACATTTAAAAAAACCCTAATTTTCAGGGAGGAAGAAGAGAAGATCAAAGGGTTGAATAAATACGAAGAAGAAGAAGAAAGACAATTAATATAATAAAATAAAGTTGTTCCTTTTTTTTTAATTTATTTAATTTTAATAAATTCCATTTATGGATACTTTATTATTTGTCGTTTAGCGCGTCACGAATGAGAATCCCAAAGAAACCGTTGCTTTAATAGTTGACAAGTTCCAATAGTTTACATGCACATTTTTTTTAATATTTATTTTATGCCGTTTCAGATATTTTTCCCTTTAAATTGCAATCAAGTCCTTATCATATTTTAAGATTTCAATATCATACACCTCAACTTTCTAATTGTACAAGCAGCTCCTTTATTTATCAAAGAAACTAAAAATATTTTCCTCCACAGAGATTGTTATAAATTCAACAGTAAAGAAGACAACTGAGAGAGAGATATGTTCTGCAACAACAATGGCTCTTCCAAATGTGTTAAAATCCAATAGATTAATCTCTTCATGATAGATTTAGATTCTATGTTAAAGCTTAAGTCAGTCACTGTTTTTTGGTCTTCTTAACTAAATGACCGGTTTTTCGTTTGTGTCGGCTGAAGTCAGAGACAAACCGGAATGTCTGACCACAACCCGGTTCAGCACAAGCATAAGGTCTAGCACCTGTGTGAACTCTTATGTGTTCGGTTCTTGACCAAGCCCACTTGAACGTCATCTTACAGCCTTTCCATGGACATTTTAGAGGACGGTCGTCTGAGTGAACGCGCTGGTGTTGAACCAAATACTTGTGTGAGAAGAGGTTTTTACCACACCCTTTAACAGGGCAGATGTTTCTTTTATGCAAAGCTAACTGTTTTTCTGAACTGAAACTCATCGTGCAGCCTTCCATATCACATTGGTACGCCGCACATTCCTCTACTTCTTCATCTTCTTCACTTGCAACTCCGGAGAAGGAAGCATTACTACTTCTTTTCTTACCAATCTTCTTTGGTTTTCTTTCTGAAGACCCTCTTGAGGGCTTCAGGTTTCTCACCCTAAGACGTGTGCTAGCTCCTTCTATGTATGAATCCAATTCTTGATTCTTCTCTCTCCGACCGGTTTTTACTTTTCGTTTAGCTGTAGACCTTGTTTGTCTTTTCCCTCTACTGCCAAAGTCTTGTTCCTCCAGAGAATCCTCTGCTGAATCATACTCACCACCTATTCGACTAGCTTGCCTATTTCCCCTTTGCTGGTAAACATCATTTTCTTCTGAATCATATGAAACCGGATTCCTAAACTCTTTAGTCCGTTTGCTCCTTGGAATACCATTAGGGTGCCTGTAGATATTATCATCACCATGACCATATACAGAGTCCTCCAAAGCATTTCTGTCAATTGACTGTTGATAGAGCGGAAAGCTAGTCTCCATTGAGCTCTCTGAAACTGCACGTTCCCTTACAGCGTATTCTTCTCCAAGTGAACGGTCTGAAACCTCATCATCTGACTCACATTCTTTAACACCCCTGTGTCGACGAATTCCCTTGAACTCCTGATCAGACATTTGATTTGACGAATCACCAGAAACTGTATTCCCTGTCTCAAAATAAGACTCTTCCTCATTCCCGGAAGCCCTCCATTGCTGCTTATAAGAATGATCCTCTGATGTGTCATCAGAAACTCCATCTTCCCTCTTAAAAGAATCAAGCTTCTTGCGTGGCACAGTCTTTGCTCTTATCTTTCTCTTCCTACAATACTTTCGTCCAAACATTGTTGTTGCATCTCTTGATACATTACAAGGAAACAATCTCTTTCCAGTGACATCCACATCCATAGCAGCTTGGAGATGACAGCTTCTTTCAGATTCTTCCCCGTCTAAGTCCTGCTGCAACAAAAAGGGATGCACCTGAAGAGAGAAAAGAAAAGCAGTCATAAGTTGAACCAAAGCAAGCAGAAACAGAAGTGTACTAATGTCTAAATTAGTATGGGTTCAGGTTAGTCATGATGCGACATCCAAACCTTACCACACCATTTTCCAACAACATATTTCCTCTGTCTGGACAATCTTTTTCCCAAAACTTCGGGTTTCGAGGGTGAGCTCGTTGCTTGAGAGCTGCGACCGAACACATTATATATGACGGAGTTGTAAGGCATCTGCTTACTGTACAGAGGAGAGCGACTGAGAATAGCACTGTAATAGAGGTTAATACCCAATTTCACAGTCCAATCACTGTTCCCACCCTTAGCTTCAACATTATCCAACGCTGCCTGAATCGTTTCCTCATCCTGTCGGGTCACGTTCCTGAATTCAGTATCATTCCATTCATGAATGACTCCAAGCTCTTCAGAAAGTATCTTTGCTTCCGCCTCTATCCTGGGGTACTCTGCAAAAATTGTGTGCCTTTAAGAGATGAAAAGACTCAAATCATTTGCATAATGTAAACAGCAAAAGCCAGACTATTAAAAAATGAAGCTTGTAGTGTTGCTGTTACCTGGATGGCACAGTAACATTAAGTGAATTCCCCCAATAGGACGGAGTTGCTGTTCCACTTCTGCAGCATGCTCAAGACAAAATACGTGCAACCGAGAAGAATCGTCATCAGATCTTGGAACAAAGGGTAGAGCTATTTCCAGCAGTGACGTGTTGTCGCCTTTGCTTAACCTATTACTTTCAGTGGTGCAAGAAAGCGTCGAACAACTTGAAGTAGCATTTGATCCCTCTACAACCCCTTTCTCTTTCCCACATACAAGTCTCTGGCTGTTAAAATCAGGAGATCGAGCCTCCTCATATGCAGAAGCACCACTTTGGTCACACTCTCTCTCTTCCGAGACACTAGCATCTAAGACTTTGTGATCTTCATCCTCGGAATCAGAAGAATCTCCATACGCTGAAGCTAACAACCCAAGAGCACCATCTTCTTTATGTGCTTTTGTTACAGAAGCTGTTGAAGTTCTTTGATCTCCTGTCTTCATTGAGCGATCCGTAGTTTGAACAGGAACATTGTAGAAATAATCGACATTGTGCTTCTCCAAGCTTTCTGGGTGATGAAACAATGTTATTAAATGCTTAATTTCATGTCTACAGAGCTACTGTGATCGACTAGTGACTTACGTGAATGAAGCTTCACTGCAGGAGATCTTGCAGCCTGACCAAGATTGGCAGATCCGGAAGCAACTGTCCAATCATTGAAGAAGCTACAATCTGAAGACATGAGATATCTAGCTGCTGCTTCTTTAGGTTGAACAATAGCTACACAATCAAAGCTTAAGACTCCACATGTAACACATGAGAAAAGCCTCTGATCAGAAAGCCCAACAGCTCCATCATTCTTCCTCCTTTCAGCACCAGACAGAGTTTCTTGAGTTTCATTCCCACTGCTTGCTAGATGATATCTGTTCCTTTCACATAAAGACGTAAACTTTTCTTTCACTGAAACAATATCCTTTAAACCAGTATTGAGGCCGACCATAACACTATCAAAATTTATGTCCTGGTTAGTTCTCAAATGGGATCCAATTCGCAGGTCAGAACAAACTGATACATCTGAAAAACTCTGTGGGAGAAGAGCCACAGGGGATCCTTTTCCGAGAGAAGAAAGCAATTCATTGTTGTGGATAATGTTTTGCACAAATAGCTTTTTGGTCAATCCTTCTCCTTGGCTTCTTTTCTTATCTTTCAATCTAGAACTCCGTGGTTTGGCGTTGATGCTTGTTGGCACTCTGCAATGAGTGAAACGCACCTTATATGAATCTTTCAAGCTTGTTTGGCAAGTGTTAAAGAAAAAGAAACAAGTACCTAGAACCTAGAGCCAATGCAAAGTCATATAGTAACTGGAGATGAGAAACCATTGGAGGGTAATTTATTGCAGCTCTTCGAATGGCAGCATCTTTCGCCATTCTCAACCATTCAGGAGTTGCAATGTTAGATGCTTCCCCACAATTGAATCCTAAAACCCCCAAGATTGTTTTTTTTTTTTCCGGATAATAAGTTAGTGTCAACATGTTAAGCCTTGAATGATTAACTTGAAGAAACTTAAGGTTGCTCGCTCACCGTGACTAAACCCTGAATGATATGCTCGTGGAAAAGTGACGACAAACTCTCCAGGATTTTGTACTAACCTGATAACAAGCAAACAACTTACGTAAAATCAGAAGAAAATAGTGCCAAGAGATAAACAGAGCACCCAAATGAAAACCATTACCTGCAACACGGTATTCCGGCTTTGACAAATACTTCAGGAGACATAACAGTAGTCTTCTCACCAAGAGTAGAGAATGTCACTGTTAAGACAACAACATAAGAGTCACAACAATTTAGCCTACTTGCATACAACTACATAAACATCTTCGTCCTTGGTCAACTTTTGGAATTGAAACTAAGCTCTTTGACTTGCACAAGTGAAAATGTAACAGAGTATCACATAGCAATAAGGAAAGAAAACTCACCCAGAGGATTAAGCTCACCACCATAACCATGAACCCTAACCACCTCCTCAAAAGCCACGGCAGCATCTTTTGGCACACCGTACCAAGTCTTACCAGCACCCATGTGCAAGTAATTGAGGCTATGAAGGTCATGGTCCTCCACATGCCAAGCAAACCAACTAAACATCATAGCAATATATACCATTGGAGATGTAACTCCAGGGATCTCTTCTTTCATGAACTTAAGCAATGATCCTTCAGCTCTAGCCATTGCCCTCATATTCCAAGCTGTCTCGCCCACTGTTCCTCCGTCACCACCATATTCTCTCCTCCTCGCAGCTGCTAGACTCAGAGGGATAAAAGCTGAGCCAGGCATGTCATTAGCATACTCAACAGAGAAGGGTTTATCCACTGTGGCTCTCCAGTAAAGGGTTTCAATTTCCAGGGCAGAGAGTTGACTCTTTTTGCAACATTTCTTGAGATAATTCTTCTCAAAGCTCTTAGCTTTGGCCTCGAACTCACCAAAACTGTAATGCTCTCCACTCTGCCACACAGGTCTCTGCACCGGACGCTGCTTCCTAGGGCAAAACCCGATCTGCTGTTGCCGCGTGGCGAATGTGGGACCACCATCATAATCGCACGAAGTCTCACCACCGTCACGAAACCGCGCCGCCGCTCGAGCCGCCAGAGAGCGGTTGAGGTTAGAAATCGAGGTTTTCTTAGAAGGAGGAGGCAGTGGAGGCAAAATTTTGCAGATTCCGTATCTAGAAGCTTCTTCTTCGATCTTGAAAATGTAAGCGATCGGATCTTGGAACTCTGCTAAAGTAGGTCGGAACTCTGGAGCAACCGGCAACGATTTAAGCCATGGAAACACGTCTTGGCTCTGCTCTGAAACCGCCATCAGAAACAAGCAAAAAAGGAGAACCTTTATCACAAAATTAGTTCACTTTGTAGCTTCTGGGTAAACTTCAAAACGCCATTACAGAGAAAAACAGAACAAAAAAATTGAAGAAAAGAAGCAGAGTTAATAAGAGAGATTCGACGAGTCTCTTCCCCAAAAGGGTTTTAATATATCGGTTAAAGTGTCATCTATCTACTTTTGGGACCTCGAACAAAACGACGGGCTTGATCTCGTTTCTTTTGTGAGTCTCTGTTTTTAATTTGGATTAAAGAAACAGGGGAAACAATTGTATTTTTTGAAAGGGCAGAGCAAACTTCTGAGACTGTGATTTCTCATTTCTCTGTTTTGTTTTATTGCTATTTAAATTAATTAATCTAATTACACCAAAGAAGTGAAACAGCAATGAGTAGACCTTTTTCCTGTGTGGGTACTTGTATTTATACTATTTACGATTCTGCCATTTCATGAGTTAGACACAAATTTGTTGTTGTCCTCCCCATTTTGCGTATTACAAAATCTACTGTTTTGATGGTTTCACATTTTCCATTTTAGTGATAATTTTCTTTTTTTTTTGAACAAAAGTTATAATTTTCTTAGAAGAAGGAAAGGCTGATATATATTTTTCCTTCTTTTACTTTTTATATCTTCTATTGAATATTTTTTTTTCAACTGTTTTGTATCAACATTCATTAGCTTGAGTCGACTAAAGAAAAAAAAAAAGACGAAAAAAAGAAAGGGTAGGTTGAGTCTTTCTTTATCAATATCAAATGAAGTCCACGTCAGATTGTCAACCAATCAGGATAAGCCATGCAGACAACTATATATTTAAAACATCTAAAAGTCGCTGCTCGTAGATTGTTTCTCTCTAATTTATTTAGTTTTGATTGTTGTATTCACGTTATCCTTTGACCTTTGGTTTAACGAATGTTGCCTCTATGTCTATCTACTCACTAGACAATAAAGCAAGGGGGTGTATATGCTTAAAATACACGAAATGAAACATTCATAAAGTAGTACGTACTTCTCAGAATTTATAAACATAAAGATTTACTTGTAAAATATATGTTTAGTGACTGCATGATCTACCTATGTTGTATTTGTCTCAAGTGTAGCTAAACTTTGAGGTCAAGAACCATTACGAAACAGAGAGAATAAACATGGTTTCAAATTGCTAGTGCGCAAGAGATTTATGTCATGATAATCTCTAATCATAAAAGTATCGGCTTTACTTATCAAAGCCAAGAAGAAAGAAAGAAACATAAACACAATATTTTCCCAACACCAGGAAGGATTTGTTAAAGATATCCATTCAACTGCAACGAAAATGACAACAGAGGATACAACAAGGAGATAATCTGTCTGAAATTCAAATGTCTGCAACAACAATGGCTCTTCCAAAATGCAAAGACTTTGACTGAATAATCCCAAATAGACAATAACCAGAGAGACAATACAAACTTTTAAATCCCTAAAATCCCTACAATCCAATTTTCGTCTAATAAATGGATTAATCTCTTCATGATAGATTCCATGTTAGAGCCTAAAATTACCTTTTCTTGGTCTTCTTAACAGAATGACCGGTCTTCCTTTTATGCCGGCTAAAATCTGAGACAAACCGGAATGTCTGACCACAACCCGGTTCAGCGCAAACATAAGGTCTAGCGCCTGTGTGAACCCTTATGTGCTCCGTTCTAGACCATGCCCACTTGAACGTCATCTTGCAGCCCTTCCAAGGGCATTTCAGAGGACGGTCGTCTGAGTGAACACGCTGGTGTTGAACCAAATACTTGTGTGAGAAGAAGTTTTTACCACACCCTTTAACAGGGCAGATGTTTCTTTTATGCAAAGCCAACTGTTTTTCCGAACTGAAACTCATTGTGCAACCCTCCATGTCACATTGGTACGCCGCGCATTCCTCTTCCTCATTCTCTGATTCTTCATCTTCCTCCACATCTTCTTCACTTGCAACTCTGGAGAAAGAAGCATTACTACTTCTTTTCTTACCAATCCTCTTTGGTTTTGTTTCTGAAGACTCTCTTGACGGCTTCTGATTTCTCACCCTAAGCCGTGTGCTAGGTCCCTCCATGTATGAATCCAATTCTTGATTCTTCTTTCGAGATGAAAATTCTTGCAAAGTGCGACCTTTTGTGTCTCGACTCTGAACTGTCTCGGTTTTTGCTTTTCGTTTGGCAGTGGACCTGGTTTGCCTTTTCCCTTTACTGGAAAAGTCTTGTTCCTCCAAAGAGTTCTCTGCTGAATCATACTCACCACCCACTCGATTAGCTTCCCTATTACCTGTATAAACTCTTCCCCTTTGCTGATAAACGCCATTTTCTTCTGAATCAAATAAAACTGGATTCCTAAACACTTTAGTCCGTTTGCTCCTTGGAATCCCCCTAGGGTGCCTGTAGATATCATCATCATCATCATCTTCATCATCATCATGATCATACATTGACTGCCTCTCTCTATATAAATGAAAGCTATTCTCCATTGAGCTCTCTGAATCTGCACGTTCCCTTACAGCATATTCTTCTCCAAGTGAACGGTCTGAAACCTCATCATCTGACTCAAATTCTTTAACACCCCTGTTGCGACGAAGTCCCTTGAGCTCCTGATCAGACATTTGATTTGATGAATCACCAGACATTGTATTCCCTGTCTCAAAATAAGACTCTTCCTCATTCCCAGAAGCCCTCCATTGCTGCTTGTAAGAATGGTCCTCTGATGTGTCGTCAGAAACTCCATCTTCCCTCTTAAAAGAAGTAAGCTTCTTGCGTGGCACAGTCTTTGCTCTTATCTTTCTCTTCCTACAATACTTTCGTCCAAACATTGTTGTTGCATCTCTAGAAACATTACATGGAAATGATCTCTTTCCAGTGACATCCTCATCCATAGCAGATCGGAGATGACAACTTCTTTCAGATTCTTCCTCTTCTAAGTCCTGGTGCAGCAAAAAGGGATGCACCTAAAGAAGAAAAAAACATGTCTTAAATTGAACCCAACCAAGCAAAAACAGAAATGTACTAATGTCTGAATTAGTAGGGTTAGTCAATAGTACCTGATGCGACATCCAAACCTTACCACACCATTTTCCAACAACATATTTCCTCTGTCTGGAAGATCTTCTACCAGAGACTTCATGTTTCGAGGGTGAGCTCGTTGCTGGAGAGCTGCGACCGAACGCATTGTATATGACGGAGTTGTAAGGCATCTGCTTACTGTACAGAGGAGAGCGACTGAGAATAGCGCTGTAAGAGAGGTTAATACCCAATTTTACAGTCCAATCACTGTTCCCACCCTTAGCTTCAACATTATCCAACGCTGCCTGAATTGTTTCCTCATCCTCGCGGGTCACGTTCCTAAAGTCAGTATCATTCCACTCGTGATTGATGGCAAGCTCTTCGGCAACTATCTTTGCTTCAGCCTCTATCCTGGGGTACTCTGCAAATATTGTGCGTCTAAATGATGAAAAAGATTCAAGAATTTGCATAACTGATACAGAAAAACCCAAACAATGTCACAAGGCTAATAGAAATGAATTGTAGTTTTGCAGTTACCAGGATGGCATAGTAACATTATATGAATCCCCCCAATAGGACATAGTCGCTGTTCAACTTCCGCAGCATGCTCAAGACAAAATACGTGCAACCGACAGGAATCGTCATCAGATCTTGGAACAAATGGTAAAGCTATTTCCATAAGTGAAGAATTTCCGCCTTTGCTTAACCTATTCTGTTCGCTGGTACAAGACAGTGTTGAACAACTTGAAGTAGCATGTGATACCTTAACTTCTTTTCCTTTCCCACACGTAAGTCTCTGGCTGTTACTATCAGAAGTTCGACCATCTCTAGCATCCTCATTGCCATCTGAAGTTTGACCTTCTTGATCATACTTTTTTGTTTCCCCTTCCAAAGTAGGGGCATCTAAGTCTTTGTGATCTTCTTCCTCCGAATCAGAAGAGTCTCCATATGCTGAAGCCAACAGCCCAAGAGCACCATTATCTTTCTGCACATTTTTTAGGGAAGTTGTTGAAGTTCTTTGATCGCAAGTCTTCATTGAATGATCCGTATTTTGAACAGGAACATTGTAGAAGTAATTTACATCCTGCTTTTCTGTGCTTTCTGCATGATGAAACAAAGTTAGTAAATGCTAAATAACAGCCAGTAACAGAAAGCACGACTTGTAACTTAAGTAGATGAAGTGATCTTGCAGCCTGACCAAGATTTGCAGATCCGGGGGCAGCTGTCCAATCATTGAAAAAGCTACAATCTGCAGACATGAGATATCGAGCTGCTGCTTCTTTAGGTTGAACAATGGCTACACAATCAAAGTTTAAGACTCCACATGTAACACATGAGAAAAGCCTCTGATCAGAAAGCCCAACAGCTCCATCATTCTTCCTCCTTTCAGCACCAGACATAGTTTCTTGAGTTTCGTTCCCCCTGCTTGCCAGATGATCTCTGTTCTTTTCACATAAAGATGTAAACTTTTCTTTCACTGAAACTGTATCCTTAAAACCATTATTCAGACCGACCATAACACTGTCAGAACTTAAGTCCTCAGACTTTAATTGGATTGGATTTTCCTGATTAGTTCTCAAATGGGATCCAATTCGCAGGTCAGAACAAACTGATATATCCGAGGAACTCTGTGGGAGAAGGGCCACTGGGGATCCTTTTCCGAGAGAAGAAAGCAATTCATTGTTGTGGATAATGTTTTGCACAAACAGCTTTTTGGTCAATCTTTCTCCTTCGCTTCTTTTCTTATCTTTCAATCTAGAACTCCGTGGTTTGGTGTTGATGCTTGTTGGCACTCTGCAATGAGTGAAACACACCTTTTATGAACCTTCAAGCAGCTTAAAAGTTGTAGAGTGTCTATGAAAAAGAAAGAGTACCTTGAACCTAGAGCCAAGGCATAGTCATAAAGTAACTGGAGATGAGAAACCATTGGAGGGTAACTTATTGCAGCTCGCCGGATGGCAGCATCTTTCGCCATTTTCAACCATTGGGGAGTTGCAATGTTAGATGCTTCTCCAAAGTTGAATCCTGTAACCCCCAAGATTGTTTTTTGGATTATATAAGTTATTTCAGCGTATTAAACCTTGAATAATTAACTTGAAGATTCTACATAATGGTTGCTTGCTCACCATGACTAAACCCCGAATGATAAGCTCCTGGAAAAGTGACGACAAACTCTCCAGGATTTTGCACTAACCTGAAACAAACAAACCATTTGCGTGAAAAAACTGTGCCTCTGGATTGATTTTCTAATCAATTGAAAAGAGAGGAATAGAATCAAAGCAATTAACAGTTTATTTTCTAATAAAGTAAGAGAAATGGAAGGCAACAAGATGATGGAGATAAACAGAGCACAATCAAGTAAAACCATTACCTGCAACACGGTATTCCGGCTTTAACAAATACTTCAGGAGACATCACAGTAGTCTTCTCACCAAGAGTAGAAAATGTCACTGGTAAGACAACAACATAAGAGGCATAACCATTTAGTTTACTTGCATACAGCTACAAAGCTTCTTTTGGAGAAAAAAAAGCAGTTAAAAGCAACGAAAAGGACAGAGACACAACAAGGCATTGAAAAATTGAATAACCATAAGTCACTCTCACATTAACACTAAATAACCTTCACAAGATACTCACCAAGAGGATTGAGTTCACCACCATAACCATGAACCCTAACCACCTCCTCAAAAGCCGAAGCAGCATCCTTTGGTACGCCATACCAAGTCTTACTAGCACCCATATGCAAGTAATTGAGGCTATGAAGGTCATGGTCCTCCACATGCCAAGCAAACCAACTAAACATCATAGCAATATAAACCATTGGAGATGTAACTCCAGGGATCTCTTCTTTCATGAACTTAAGCAACGATCCTTCAGCTCTAGCCATTGCCCTCATGTTCCAAGCTGTCTCACCCACTGTTCCTCCATCACCACCAGACTCTCTCCTCCTCGCAGCAGCCAGGCTCAGAGGAATAAAAGCCGAGCCAGGCATGTCATTGGCATACTCAACAGAGAAGGGTTTATCCACAGTGGCTCTCCAGTAAAGGGTTTCGATTTCGAGAGGCGAGAGTTGACTCTTTTTGCCGCATTTCTTGAGATAATTCTTCTCAAAGGTCTTAGCTTTAAACTCGAACTCACCAAAACTGTAATGCTCTCCACTCTGCCACACGGGTCTCTGCACCGGACGCTGTTTCCTAGGGCAAAACCCGATCTGCTGTTGACGAGTGGCGAATGTGGGACCACCGTCGTAATCACACGCGCCGTAGCCTCCGTCACGAACCCTCGCCGCCGCTCGAGCCGCCAGAGAGCGGTTGAGGTTAGAAATCGAGGTTTTCTTAGAAGGAGGAGGCAGTGGAGGCAAAATTTTGCAGATTCCGTATCTAGAAGCTTCTTCTTCGATCTTGAAAATGTAAGCGATCGGATCTTGGAACTCTGCTAAAGTAGGTCGGAACTCTGGAGCAACCGGCAACGATTTAAGCCATGGAAACACGTCTTGACTCTGCTCTGAAACTGCCATATCTCTCTCGCAAGAAAAGCCCTTACTTTCAAAAATTGCTTCACTTTCAGCTTCTGGGTACTAATTAAAACGCCATTACAGAGCATAAACAGAACAAAACTTTTCAAGGGGAGAAAAAAAAAACAAAATTTAAGAGATTCGACGAGTCTCCACCATTTCTACGGCCAATAGGTTTATTTTTCTTAAAGGGGTCTTTCACTTTTCCTCGAAAAAAACGACGGGCTTTGATCTCGTTTCTTAGGTCTCTGTTTTTATTGGATTAAAGAAACAGAGGAAAAAAATTGTATTTTTCTTTTAGGGGGTTGGGATGGGTTTGGGCAGAGCAAGAGATTGTGATTTCTCAGTATTAAAACAGTAAAGAACAACACTCAGTACAGAGAGCAAGGGTTTTTTCAAGGGTACTGATTTTGTTCTTATTTACGATTCTGCCATTTCATCAGTTCCATTTCGACTCACACATTTGTTGTTGTCCTCTCTGTAAGTCCGTTTGCACATTCAAAAACTCCTTTTAAAACCCCCAAAAAAAATCCAATTTTAAGAGTAAATTTATCATGGGAAAAGGTTAAAAATAGATCTTTGTCATTAAACATTTTGGTTTTCCAAAGTATTTACTGAAATTAGAAGAAATTAATTTTGAAAGTTAATATTATATAAAAGATATCAACAAATAATGCATACTTTAAATGTTCATATGTATTGTGTTTTTTGTTTGGTTGAATAAAATTTGATTTTCTATGAACTATGTAAGCCCTTGGTTTAACGAATGTTGCTTCTACCCACTGACTACACAATAAAGCAAAAGGGTATATATGCTTAAAATACACCAAACAATGTTCTAATCTTTAGATATGAGCACTTATCCAAAACTAATAATTTAATCAAGATTCACAACTTAAAATAATTACATTTATTAACAGATGAAGCATAATAATATTTGTTAAACCACAACAATAATTAATAAGTACCTCTGAAAGCTCATCAGAGTACTAAGGCCAAAGAAATGTCTCAATAACATCAACCTAATCTTCAAGGCATCTCTCGGCAAAGTAAATTAAGAGATCATCTAAACTTAACTCTGATAACACAACCTTTGGTTTGAAATTGAGTCTAAAGATGGAATATGTTCTCATACAGAGGAAGATGATTTTAGTTTGAAACCTGGTCCGGTCCCGTTTCTGATGATGGCTTTGAAAGCTCGAGAGTAACCGGACAGTGATCACTCCCATAGAAACCTGAAATAAAATCAAGAATCAGGTTGCTGCAAAAGAATTAAATAATCTTATATGAATCTGTGTGACAAACAGGATGTTAAATCTTATCTATGGCACCTTCTAATTCTATCCCACGACCGTGCATCTTACAAGAAACTATACGGTCTTTGAGTTGTTCAGAGACCAGAAAATAGTCGATCCTCATCCTCTTTCCTCGGTACCTATGGCAGCAAACCAAAATATTCATATGCAGCTTTAGAAACATGAGAGGGAGCCTCTGAAATCCATGCCATGTGAAACCCACAATAGAAAACCGTGACATTCAATGTTGGTCATGTAAAAAAAAAACTAAAATGTGTGGTATCTACTCACTTTCCAATGGGATTCCCAGACCATGAGAAGCCACTTTCCATGTCTTGCTCCTTGTGTAGATAACGGTATGCGTCAACAAGCCTTCCTCTGTAACAGTTATATACTTCTGTTACTATAATCTCTATTCTAGAAAGAACTACTACTAAGACTTCGTTGTGAAAAGATATATTATGCCATACTCTTTCATAATTGCACCGAAGCGTCCTCTCTCAGATGGTGTAAATCCGGGCTGTCCACAGTCCTGCATAATCAGAAGATTCAAAACCATTTGTAGTCACTGTATGATTCTTAGTCCATCTCACGGATAAACTTTCGGTTCAGGCGTAATAAAGTCATCTACAATAAGAGTTCAAAGCCGATCTAATGAATAACCACGGAAACACAACGTTATTGAGAGCTCGCTCTGTTTTCGAAAAATTCTATATCTAATGAATAAAAAGCAATCATACAAAATTTGGTATTCCCTACCTCTTTGTTTGGAGGAACATAACCATTAAGCTTTGCAGATGCAAAAAATTCTGGATGGCTAACATCTATCTCCTCATGACTGCATATTAGAAAAATCAACTTTTATTCTGTAGCACTGAAAATGGATGGAAGAAAAGAGTATGGCAAGAGAAGAGGTAGAAAAACTTCCTCATTACCTGACATTTAAGTCGCCACACCATATTAGAGGTTTATCTGAGGTTTTGTTGAGGAACTCAACAATCCTCTTGTCCCATTTTCTTCTCCTCTGAAACGAATTTTCCTCCTCTTTCCAACCATTGTTAGGCGAATATGTATTCAAAAGACTAAATGTCTCAAATTCAGCTAAGATAACACGACCATCTGGTTCATGTTTAGATGCTGCATGATAGTGACAAGTATACAACTTAGTCACCAATCTGGGCTAACTATGATCTCTCCCAAGTAGATAACATTTTGAGGTCAAGAAAATTAGAAAACCATTACGACACATATAAAAGAAACATGGTTTCAAATTGCCAGTGTGCAAGAGATTTATGTGATGATTAGGAACAGCAACAAGGTTTTCAAAAATACCTAATTTGTCCAGGTTAAAGTAAACTTTTTGGGGCTTGAAACATTTTTTCACTAACAAAGCTGTCCCTGCATACTTTGAGTCCGCGAGTGACCACCAAACTCGATAATTTCCAAACAGTGGACTTGAGAGAGCCCGTGTCAAAATCTGCAGTTAGGATAAGAAGAACAATTTCCCAGAACTATTATCAAGCTTGAACGTTATCCAAAACAACAAGGGAGTTTGATACTCTAAAAGTGGCTTTTGCAGTCTTCTAAATCTTTCTATAACCATGTCACTGCAATGTTGACTCTTGTAATTGCAAATACATCAAAATACAGTGCTTTGAAAATTCTTGTTCCGCTGAAATTATAATACGAATATTAACAGTGAAAACAAGCCAGTCAATACAGAACCATGGTACCTGTTTTTCCTCACGCAAAACTTTTGTGTCATCACTCAACTCTTCAGGATTTTTAGGTTTCCCCTTCCCACCAGCAGCAGGCATTCTCACTTCCTATCATTAAGAACACAGTCAACCGCTAAGCTCAGAATCTGGCCGCAGAAGACAATGACACTAAAGGCACAAATAAATTAAAGTAAAGTCTGATCTTTTTCACCATCAACCATTTTCAGTGCCATTAGTGACTGAATTGGCATCAACAAGTTGGACTCATATTTAGAACTAATCCAAAAACACAAAACCTGACATACTAACAAAACATGAATAAAAGCAGTAAATTTGGACAACACTAGGAAACTAAACAACAAACGAATATCTTAAGCAACTATAACACTTTCAGCTAAATTTGAGCAAAAATCAAGAGCACCAAAAGAAGCAACATGGAAACTATCTCTTGACATCATACATTAAAAAAAATAACCACAAGCTCCTTCCTTCACCAAAAGAGGTTAGCAAGATCAACCCACTTCAATGAAACCCTAGAGGATTTCGAAGATTTAAATTTCCACACACAATCACCTAAGCACATTTACTCACATTGCTCGAAATTGAGCTAAGGACTAAATCTTTTTTTAAAAAACAAAAAGAGGCAGAGGAAATCACCTGTACGGCGATGACATCAGGGTCAAACTCAGAGACGAACTTAGAGAAGTCAGACCAGTCGTTTTTCACCCGAAGGAGGAAGCTATTAGCGTTCCACGTCAAAAACTTGGACGGCTCTTTCTGGCTCTTCTCTTCTTCAACTCCATCTCCGTCTCCGTCACGCTTTTCCGGCGAGAGGCAGGGTTTCTTAGCCGCCGTTGAACCCTCCTTCTCTATGGGCTTGAAGAATCGCTTCATAGCTCAGCAATTTCGTGGCTTTAATCCCTCAAAACTCAATCCCTCAAAATTTAGATACCAATTTGAAAAAAAGGAGCAAACTTTACGTCGTGTCCGTCAAAAAGATTCAGACTTTAGTTTCGTCATTTGGTGTACTAACTTCCAATTTAACATAGAAGTTCGCAACAATCGTCAAGCAAACCATTTTACACAGTAAAGTAAAAACCCAACAACACTCACAAGCCCAAAATATTTATAACGTTTTTCCTCATAAATGTATAATATATGGTTTTAAATGAATGCTTCTCTTTTCTATACAGACCAATGTTGAGATAAGAAACAAGTTTCTCAATTTGGTTTGTATTTTTAACTAACGAACTGTTTCTGAAGAAGGCTTCCACAGAATGCCAAATCAAATCTCTCTTCCGGAGGGTCTCCAATGCAGTCGAAAACCGCATCTGCGTTCTCAAAATCTTCATCCGCCGTGTATCTGCGAATCGAAATATGAATGATCATTGATATGAATGAGATTCTGGTTTCAGAAGATGGCTCTCTACTACCACTCACCCACTCTTTGTAACTATACAAGTCATTCCCGCAGCTTTGGCAGCCGCTAGCCCGATCGCGCTGTCTTCAACTACAACACATCTGCATATACACAGCCAAATCTTTAAAGTTTTCTGAACTGACTCTTTCTCCTGTAAAAGTTTAAGTAACACTTACTTTGAGGGTTCAACTCCAAGGGTTTCAGCTGCTAAGTTGTAGATGGCCTGTTAAAACAAAAAGTTCCATAATTCGGTCTTTAACCAAGATGAAGTAAGCAAAACATGTTGTGAAAGGAATGGAAGGTGAGTAAATTACCGGGTCAGGTTTCTTTTTGGGGACTACGTCTCCTGCGAATATCTTGATTTTCTCTGCTCGTTCTGGTCCAAGCAAGCATGAAACTATAGCAGACACCTGAGATCAGGCCATAATGAAGAGAAGTAGATTCACATTTCCCATGAGATTATACATTTCTTCGAAGTGAAACGATTTTCGCATATTTGTTCTTGTTAATAATGCAGCTGAGCGTAGTCTTGTTTAAGAAAACTCATCAGGACATAATACTGATATATATGGTTATGTATGGTGTCAGGAAACTGAAGTAGTAGAACCTGATTGATCATACCGCCTTCTCATTTGAAGTACTGCACACAGCTACTTTTACTCCATTCGTTAAAGCTTGATCTACCAACCTGCAAAGTTTTAGCAAGAAGGATCAGTTACCCTGAACCTACTTGATCAATAAAATTCTGAAAGAAACCACAACATGTCTATATGATTACTATAAATAACTAGCCTAACAAAACCATTCATAGCATCAAGAAAATCTACCATTAAAGCCTTGCTCTGGGTTAAAGTTTCATACTCTAAAACTTATACAAAATCAAACTCAAGAGGTCAAAATAACAAGTGATTATGAGATAAGAAGCGACACTAACTTTGCAACACCGGGTCGAAGAGGAAGCAACTTTTTCTCAATAAGAACCATGAAAAGCTCAGTCTTCTGCTTGTGAAGCCCAGCTATGAACTCTTTCCTCTCTGCTTCATCCTTGGGAGCTTTCTCTGGCCAACCAACCTTGTTAAAATATGCCGTCATCCTACAAAAACAAAGCCATCAAAAACATACAATCATTCCAATTTCATTCAAACGAGACTAAATTGATAACTTACATCAACTCAAATTATGATAATAGTAAATGCAATTTGATAGTTGGTTTATTAGCATCTATACCTTTCTTTACCACCACCGATTTTAAGCAGCTCACCGTATAAATCAACATCCCAAGTAACACCCAATTCTCTCTACAAAAATTTCCAAAAATCATCACCGGAGCAAAGACACTAGTGAACAAGAATCGAGGAAGAAGTGAGAAACCTCTTTGAAAGTGTCGTTGAATGAGATCCTATGACCGTCCTTCTCAGTATCAACAAGCACGCCATCGCAATCGAATAGAAGAGCAGAGGGAAGAGTCGTCGAAGAAGATGAAGCAGAGCAGATTATTCCGCCGGATCGAGATGCTCTGTGTACAATTGGTTTTGCTCTCAAGCACTTACCATTGAATCTCAACTTCGACGCTTTGGCCGGTGCCGCATTGGGGATGAAAGACGGAGATAACTTAGATTGAGTAGAAGAAGAAGAAGATGGCACTGACAGTGAAACGAATGAAAGAGAGAATCTTACGGTCGCCATTGTGTTTGATTCTCTCTCTCTCTCTCTCTGCCAAATAAATAACGGTCGTGAATTTCTTCAACTTATCCGGTCTTGTGTTAACGACCACAAAATAAGAAAGAACCAACCGCTACGGGTCGGAGTATGATACGTTACCAGTTAAAACCGGGTCGGATCGTGTTTTGTGACGTGTGTATATATTTCAACGAGGCTAATCAATTTTTTTGGTAACATCAGGGCCGGCTAACTGGATGGGACAAAAGGTGCACTGCCCCAGTTTAACTCTTATGCTTCTTTTACTCTAGGTTCTCTTTTATATGTGTAATCTGTTGCTCTGTTTTTGTGAAAAGAGGTGTTGTAACTTGTAAACATAATGGGGATCAATTAATATATATTACAAATCTATTAATAACAGAATTATTAGAAAAAAAAGACATCATTGTTTTTGATATAAACATAATTGCTAGTAAATTTTTTATAAAAAAATTCAATTATAAATTCCACGGAGTGTTTGAGTCAACTAGTCAACTTTTGTTGCATTATAAGAAAAAATATTGATTTCCTATTCTTTGCCCAAAAAAAAAAGATTTCCTATTCAAGAATACGGACGTTGCCAAAAAAATAATAGATAAATAAGAATTCGGGTCAAAGATCTCTGTTGCGAGTTGTTGACTTTTGTGAATAAAATAGACTGACTAGCTTTTAAGTTTATGTAAAACTTTGAAGATTGATCAAAGAATTTACCACGACCAAAAAAAAAAAAAAAAAAAAAAAAGAAGATCAAAGAATTTCCTACAGATTTTCAAAGCTATGTGATGAACAATTGGTCACATCCGGATAGTAATGAGTACCACAATGTAAGCACTTTTATCTTACATTCACTCTACACAGACATACAAGGGAAGGGATACACATTTCTATCTGATTAATATTTCACTGATCACATGGAGCCTATGGTTTCCAACAGACAACTTATATACTGATCATAACTTGTCAAAGGGTAAGAAACGATGGTGGAACTCTGTTTTCGTCTTCACCAGCATCAAAGAATGCACTAAAGCTTAGATGACGACGATGATGTTTTTGGAGACTTTTGACAATAATCTGTTGTTTGTATTTCCTATAATATTTGACAGTTATAGTAATCATAGTAATCACGCTTACACACAAGTATTATTTTCTATACTAGTATGGATGCTATGCTTATACACACCTATCGTTTTTTTATCTACATGTTTGTAAAACAACTGACGAAAAATTGAAATCTAAGTATGAAGAATCCTTCTCCCATGACACATCATTACCCATTTGGCCTTATCTGAGAAAATGCAAAACCTCGTCAGAGTCTGATTCATAACTTGGATCGCCTCAAAGAGCGTTGAATTTGTCTCAAGTCCATGTCCACTTCCGCCTACAGATATATATGAGATGTGAATCTTAAAAACCTAACCCAGAAAAGAGAGAGAGATGTAACAGCAATGAATGAATGATTGTAGATGTACCGGTTCTATGGCTTGACTGATTGGTGGAGTGTCTTGAAACTGTACACTAGGCACGTGTATTACTTGTGAAAGTTGTTGTAGTAATATGTCCCTGTAATTGAAGGCACAAGTAAGTTGTTAAGTCTTATACCTCCATCATTAGATATAAGACAAGGACGAGGAATACCAAAGAAGTTTAGAAAGCAAACATTGTGAACATATAAACTATTATTGGCACCAAATTGATACGTCTTATTAGAAAGTTACCTTATAGCCATGATATCTCCTGGTGTGTTTAAATCCTCCAAGTCCAAGGGGTCTTGCTTGATATAAAACTCATTGACATCAAGTTCTCCTTCAAGTTGTTCTCCAAGCCCAACCGCAACCGCTGTCTGCAACAAGAAAAAAGCAGCTTTCAAGAACAAGACTTGTATGATATGCAAACAACATAGTTAAAGGTAAAGAGATAAAAATAGACCTCGTAGCACCAGCAACGGGCAACACGTGGAGGAATAGAACCTCCACCACCCAAGACCATGAGAGGAACATTAAAAGATCTTATGTACTGGAGGCAATCACCGTGACCCTTGATAGACAAGTTGAATGTACCCAACGGATCACCAGCTAATGAATCAGCCCCACACTGAAGAACAATGACTTCTGGCTGATAAACTTCCATGGCTTTGTTGATAACAGGTCTGAATAAATTGTGAAGACTAGCATCATTCAGGCCATCCTTTAATGGTGCATTTAGAGAATACAACTCTCTTCTGTCTCTGTTCCTTGGGAAAAATTCATCCCAGAATATGTGGAAAGAAAGAGTCATAACTCTATCAGTATCGTAAAATGCTTGTTCCACTCCATCCCCATGGCGAAAGCCAATATCTATGTAGAGAACTCTCTGTCAACAAAAACCAAAAATCAAGAAAGCATTCACATGCAAGTACTCTCGGCCATGAATTTGCGAACAAAATGTGCTTCTGAACAAAGAACTCTGCGACGTTTATGACTAATTCAACAGATGATATCATAAAACTCCTCACCTATTCCCAGAAACATCAAGACACTAAGTATTCAAAATCTCTAGAAGCATCAAGATTCAACAATCAACGCTTATATCTGAATACTAAAGTTGAGGAAATTGATAATTCTCAGAGATATCTCATTCATAGAAGCAGATTCTATTCCTAATCTCCAATTTAGATGCCTCAGGATTCTTGAAAAAGGATCAATTAAAGAGTTACCCTGAAAACGCGGAGCAACTCGATAATCGCAAGCACAATGTCATTGACGAAGCAAAAGCCAGAAGCCTTATCACTCTTGGCACGGTGCATCCCGCCGGACCAATTGATGGCGATATCGGCTTCCTTAAGGTTCAATCTGGCGGCGGCGCTTAAAGAACAACCAGCGTACGCACGGCAATAATCCAGAAGGTGATGGAAGATAGGACCGTTGCTCGTCATGTTCACGTCTGCGTCTAAGAAGCGACTGGCTTTTAGGGAGACGGAAGGATCATTTAGGGTCACCGGCATAAGGGAGGCGATGAATCGGATATACTCCGGCGAGTGGAATTTTATGAAATCGAAATAGCCGAGGAGCATTGGGCGGAAGAGTTCCATGTGGTGTTGGAGACCATGTGTGAAGATGAGGTTGTGAGCCATATGGCTCGGATATGGTGTCGTTGGTTGGCCAACCACTGGCTCGAAGAAGTAGCTCACACGCCGTTTCCGTCCGTCGGGACCCGTCGTTAAGCTCGCCGCATTTTCCATTTTCTCTCAAAGTCTCTCTGCTTTTTCTTTTTTCCGCCAAGAAGAGGTTATGAAAATTTTGATGCGGTTATGATCAGTAAAAGATTATTGCTTAAACTTATATATATAGATACCCCTAAATTAAATTAAATTAACTTAAGAAAAAAAAAAAAAAAAAAGATTCTAACTACTTTCTTGATGAACGGTACATCTAACCGCCTAAAAACTTGATTCGTTTGTTTCTGAAACGGTTACAGACACTAGCTCACTAACCATCTTCGTCATTAGATAATTTATGTGCCAAACCGAAAACCGAAATTTTCTTCAAATTTTGCCGATTGGTTTTCACAGACAAATAAAAACCAATCAGATTGATCAAATATCGGTTCAGTAAAATGAATGACAATTGTACCAACGAATCAACATTAATAAATAATTATAGCCAATAACTATCATCAGTAACATCAAATATATTTCAAAACTAACCAGATACTGTATTCATTTACAAGAGAAGTCACGAAACTGTGGACAAAAAATCGGAGAATGAAGTAGCAAATTTGAGAACATTTCAAATGTCATGTTTTTGGGTGTTCCTCTTCGAGTCTTCCAAGTTGCTATCGCAATTTCTAATTTAAACTCGTCATGGGGAATTGGAAAGTAACGTACGTACCCAACGTATCTTTATTTTTCTGTTTGCCACTGATAAATTTAGTATTTTTTTCACAAAAATAAATTAAAAAACCAGTTTAATCATTAATTTCATGTGTTTACATAAGGACAAAAAACCATAAATAAGTAAGCTTGCCACACCAAACTTTGCTACCGTTGTTTTGATTTTCTCACTCTCTTTCCGAGAAAAGTTTCCTGGAGAAAGAGAGAAAATGTCTGGAGAGGCAACAGAGGAGAGGGAGAAGAAATCTGCAGCTTCTGCAAGAGCTCACACCAGAAACACTCAACAAAGTTCTTCTTTTGGTAATTTCATCTTTCTTATGTTCGATCTCACTTTTTCAATAAAAATGTGTGAGACTGAGAACTTCTGTTAAGCTGAGAATAATTGTGGAAGTTAGGAGGAGACATCTATCTTCTTTATCTTCTTTTTTTTTTTTTTTTTTTTTTGTCAAGGCTATCTTCTTCTTTATCTTCTTTCCCTCATTTTTTCTGGTCGACATTCTTCTTTTATTTTCTCAAGCATAAACATTTTTTGGAACTATTATAAACGGCAAAAATCTGTAGGTCTTTTTTTATTGATTTTTATAGATCACAAATTTTGCTTAGCAAAGTTGTGTATATGGATGATTGGATGGATTAGATCGGAAAGCTTGTTTTTTTTGTTCCATTAGTTTGTAATATAATTTTATCAAATTTGAACGGAACCACTCAGTGTAGTTCTAATTAGTTGCTGGTTCCAGTTCAGTAAAACCATCTTTTTTTTTTGTCAACAATATATATTAATTACCTTAAAAGCCAATGAGGTGCAACGTCGTTTACATAAGTAACATAATGCGGGGAGGTACGAACATGTCGTGCCAAATTGTCCGCTTTTACATTCATGTTCCTAGGGATAAGAGAGAGAGAAAAAGATAGAAATTCCTCCCTGTCGTCCGCGATTGCTTCTAGGTAGACTGAGAAAGCCGGCCATTCAGAAGGAGAAGACACCATCTTCACCAAGTCCGAACAGTCTGTTAGGAAAGCTACATGGTCATTGCCTGCACCAATCATGCATCTCATCGCCCACACCAGTGCCTCTACCTCCGCGTGTAGCGGGGATAGACTTCGTCGTAGATTTGCCGCTCCTATAGTTGGTGAACCATCATTTCGTGTGCAAAACCAGCCTATACCTGCAAATTCATCAGACTCTTTCCACGAGCCATCCACAAAGCATCTATGACCCAAAAACCTGTCGGGAAGCGAATTGGCTTGCGACCTAGGACATTGTAATAAAACCGGAGTGGTCGGGGCGGTACACTCCTCCTCCACCTGAGCCTGATTCCATGCTAGTGCCTCTGCATCAGCCAACCGTATGACATCCTGAGGATTCTCATCTACATTCTCAAAAACTTTGGCATTCCTCGCCTTCCATATATACCATAGTACCCAAGGAAAAGAGTCGCTATGGGCCTGTGATGGTTGTCGCCAGAATAGATGATCAAAATTCGTAAACAGAGAAGGTGTCGGAAATAATTGTGTACCAGACGCCACCTGAGACAGGGCCCAAGCTTGTCTGGCTGGAGGGCATTCGAAGAGGACATGTTGGATTGTTTCTTCGAAATACCCACATCTGGCACAGACCAGATCACAATTAATTCCCCTCTTGCTTAGATCACAGTAAAACCATCTTTTCTCATAAAAAAGTGAAATAATATTATAATTACCTTTTTTTTTTATCATCATTTACATATTTAATTAAAAAGTACTCATAATTTTAGTAATATTGATTTATTCGGTTAGTTTTCATCGGACCAAATTCGAGTTTTATAAAAAATGGTATTTGATTGTAACGTAAACAGACTGATTCTATGTGGTTCGATTCAAATAATTTGATTTAATTCAAAAAGTTGATACGGTTTATTGGTACACCAACTTAAATTTTGAAGCATCAAGCATGTGTTGTGTTCTATGCATTTTTTGTAAGTAAATAATGTATTTGAGATGTCAAAAAGAAATACAGTAAATAGGTTAAAACTAGAATATTTGTTTTTTTACTAAGTAAATCATATTTTATCACAAAAGAAAAACTTGAAAAAATGTTATGTTTTTCTGGTAGTTTTCACAGATAAATTATCCTTCAACCATCGCATATGGTTTTTTAAGGAAAAGCCTTCAATCAATCACATGTTCTGAAATTATTTTACGATGGTAGTCATAAACCCAGAAACAATTCTTAACTATGAAGAACCTGGAAATGTTCTTATAAGACTTGCTTCTTCGATTATGAAGGTTATCTGAAAACGATTCTCCTGGTATCGTTCGTCGGAGCTTTGGCATGGGTTTATCAATCAATCCAACCTCCACCGGCTAAAACCGTCGGCTCTCCCGGCGGAGCCGCCGTGATATCTCCGAGGATCAAATTGAGAGACGGAAGACATCTGGCTTACACGGAATTCGGAATTCCTAGAGACGAAGCCAAGTTCAAGATCATAAATATCCATGGCTTCGATTCTTGTATGCACGACTCTTTTGCCAATTTCTTATCGCCGGTAAGTTTTCCGGTCAATTCTCTAATCACCCATTTGCCCAATCATCGATAGCATGTAGAGAAAAGGTCAAAGGTTGTGTCTTTGGTGAAGCTAATGAGTAAAAAGGTGTCTCTGTGCTTAATTTAGGCTCTTGTGGAGGAATTGAGGATATACGTTGTGTCTTTTGACCGTCCTGGTTATGGAGAGAGTGATCCTAACCCGAATGCGTCACCGAGAAGCATAGCATTGGATATAGAAGAGCTTGCTGATGGGTTGGGACTAGGTCCTAAGTTCTATCTCTTTGGTTTCTCCATGGGTGGTGAAATCACGTGGGCATGCCTTAACTACATTCCTCATAGGTACTGCAGTTGAGTCTCTCTTGTTGGTTTCTTCGAAATGATTCCATGTGTTCACTGCTTGATTCTGAGTTCTGAGTCCAGCTCTTGGGCCGGTATAACGAAAAAGTTTTCGACTTTGATCTTGAAACAATAGCGGGTTTTCTGTGTGGGTTATTGGACTTTGTTAACAGGTTAGCAGGAGCGGCGCTTGTAGCTCCGGCGATTAACTACTGGTGGAGAAACTTACCGGGAGACAAAGTGAAAGATGCTTTCTCTCTTATGTATCCTGCAGATCACTGGGCACTTCGAGTAGCTCACTATGCTCCTTGGCTTACATATTGGTGGAACACTCAGAAGTGGTTCCCAATCTCCAATGTGATTGCGGGTAATCCCATTATTTTCTCCCGTCAGGACACGGAGATCTTGTCTAAGCTCGGATTCGTCAATCCAAATCTGGTACAAGCACATCTATAGATATTCAGTTTGATTTGTTTTGATTTTTCGATTTTTGGTTTCGGGTTTTGCAATACTTTTGTGCAGTTTGGTTCGGTTTCCATATCATAAGTTTCATGCCTCGGCAATGATAAGATGATTTGGAATCAAATGCTGTGTTTATTCTTTGTTTTCCAGGCATACACCAGACAACAAGGTGACTACGTGAGCATACACCGAGATTTAAATGTCGGATTTTCAAGCTGGGAATTTGATCCATTAGATCTTCAAGATCCATTCCCGAACAACAATGGCTCGGTTCACCTATGGCAAGGCGACGAGGATAAGTTTGTGCCAGTGAAGCTTCAACGTTACATCGCATCAAAGCTCCCATGGATTCGTTACCATGAAATCCCTGGATCAGGACATTTGGTACCGTTTGTGGAAGGTATGACTGATAAGATCATCAAGTCACTTTTGGTTGGAGAAGAAGAGGTAAGTGAGAGTAGAGAAGCCTCTGTTTGAGTCGATGTGGGTTTTAAGGATAAATAATTGCTTGGACTATTTTTGTTGAATTTCAGACATATTATCTGCTTGCAAACTAATAAGAACCCTGATCAAAAACCAAATGGAATTATGTATGAGAGCAATTTTGCATCTATAAATCACAATTTATGATCTTCCGACGTCAACTAGAATACTTTGTTCCCAGATTTGGATGAAAGTTCAATTCATGACAACAAGAAAAGAACTACAAAAAGCGCATAGCTTAAAATGACTAAAATGATCACAAAGACATATAAAAGGGAAGAAGATGATTGCTACCCCCCGCCCCCCCCCCATATGTCGTAATGCACACTAGTCAGGCGCTGATCTTCAATTTGCCTGCAACGGACAACTGAAGCGGTCTACTAAAGACAAGAAGAATGTCTCCCATCATTCCCATATCACATAAATAATTATTAACTTAATTGTCTTAAAAAAAAAAAGTACACACTTGAAAAGTAAAAAACACACGGAAACCAAATCCACATAATAGTCCTAAGGCACAAAAGTTTATGAGATATTGGATCTTGTTGATAGTTTATGAAGACGCCTTCCTCAGCACCATCACCGTCCTCGCGAAAACGCTGTTGCTCATTGGTGGAGCATCAGCATTGACAGCACGTGCTTCGCGAGTTATATAACGCTTCTCAGGTACTTCTCCAATGGAAAGCCCATACCCACCATGGAGAGTCAAGCATCCAGTACGCTCATCAATGAATCTTCTAACTACAACTCTGCGCTCAACATGCTCACCAAGCTCACCAACACGAGCCAGGGCCAAGCCCTTAAACCTTATGTAGACATTTGCAGGTATGGCTTTGAGTGCCTCATTTCCTTCAGTAGTTTCTATTACAACTTTGACAATCTCCAACTGGGAGAGCTCGCTCTGCAGAAACAAACAGTTTTGAAACAAAACCAGGTGTTAACTAATTGCTATTAACAACTCAACAAAACTAAAACTAAAACTACAAAAAAAACTTACATCTGTAATCCCCCTATCACTTGTACAAAGTGTGAGTTCCAAATATAGACGAATCCAATCTTCGTCTTGCAACTCTGATTTACTGACCTGCAAAAGCAATAAAACATACATATATCACTGGCTACTTAAATTGGATAACGGATAACTCACTAGTTGATTGCAAAACTGATACTAGTACGCACCTCATAAAATCGTTGACTATCATGAAAATCTGACGGCCAATAAGGCAATTGGGCATCATTCCCCATCCCACAATTAGAAAGCTCGAAGGGCTCACTGCTACCTTGAAGTCTTGCAACAAAACAAGATATATTCAAAGGGAACTTGTCACGGGAAGCTTCAGCAATCCCAACTTGAACGTTTACAGGCTCAGAGGTAGGTGGATCGCAAGCAGCGACAGTCATGTAATAAGTGGCCAGACAATTCATCAACTTGTTGAATTTTTTCAAGTGGTGAAGAATCAAATTTGTCCCCTGAAATATATATATATATATATATAGAAGAAAAAAATTGTAACACCAGTAATTAACACTAGAATTAAAAAAAACAATATAATTAAACAAGAGAGTAGAAGACTTTACATGACACATATTGTAACGATGAATACCGAATCTAGCATAACGATTCATCAAGACCGGATGAGGATATCTCAATTCAGGTCGCTCACAATCGAATGGCATCAAACCAGTTGTACCTTGTGGTACAAAGATTCCCTCCAAATCAAAACCCTAAATCACCAAAATCAAAAAATCAGTTACCTTGAAATCCAATTTCTGAGTCAGTTTTAATTTTGTGGAACAATAACAACTACTTACCCCGGCTTCCCTCACTTTACTCCAATACTCCATCTGCCCTCTGATCCAATTGTCGCTATCTTCAGGCCGAATCCGAAACGTCATCTTCTCCGATCGAAGCTTTGCTTTTTTCTTTTCTTTTCTCACGGCGATGCTTTTTTTCTTTTTTTCTCTCGATTATTATTATTTATTTTAGACTGATGGTCGGTCGGTTCTATATATAAGATTTTAGTCGGTCGGTTGTGATGCTTTTGGGCCAATGGGCTATTTTAGTTTTTGGACTTATACGGTTTTTTAGATAAATCAATAGTACATGTTATATATATATAAAAAAAAGAAATATGCACAAAATGACCTTGATTTTGAAAAGAATTAAGAAACTAACGTTGAGCTACAGTTTCTTGTCGGTTTGTGTTGGAAGGGTAGATGAAATACTTTTTAAAAACAGACATATTGTTTTCTAATTATATCATACGACACTATTTTGTTATATAACAGATCATTGATTTATATTACATGTTTCTCTCATATATTACTCTCGAAGAAAACTCTCTTTCTCAGATCTGAAATCTCTCTCTCTTTCTCTCTCCTTCCCTCTCTCTCTTTCTCTCTCCTCTCTCTCTCTCCCTCTCTCTCTCTTTCTCTCTCACGGAGAAAACACTGCAACTTTTCTTGTAATTATTACAATTCAAAAGGATAGATTGGTATTTACCCTACCCTGATCCCACCTTAGAAAACGTTATTTACCTAAAATTTCTGCACCAACGTTACTTACCTAATAAGCCTGTCCAATTTGGTTATACTGCAAATTGTCTCTAAAAAAAAAAAACTATAATATACTAAGTTATATATGTACGACAGTACGAGAGAATAAGAGGGTTAAGCAAATAGAAAACATTCCTTCTCATCACTAACTTTATTTTTTATACCACTAAACTAATAATATATAGGAAATATAAATTTGGTGACCAAGTTTACTGAATAAATAAAATAATAACTAAACTTCATGACTAAATCATTTTTGGGTAATTAACATATTACGTATTAAAAATCTTTATCATAAAAATATTCATTGGGATAAAAACCATGATAAGAGAAAGAAAAAAAGTACATCACGCAATCCTTCATGGAAAAAAATGTATAGGCCTTTCTTCAAAGATCTCTTAGATGACGCAGTCCGATACTATGTATATGTTTTCTGAATGTTGTAGTAGGAAGCAACTTTGTAAATAGATTTGCTGCGTCGTCACTTGAGCGAATCTACTGCATATATCGACTTTTTTGTTCTTCTCGAGTTCTTGAGTGTAGAAGAAGAATCTTGGAGGAATGTGTTTTGTTCTGTCGCTCTTGATGTAACCTTCTTTGATTTGAGTGACACATGCATCATTATCGTCGAATAGTGTTGTCGGCTCTTTATTTGGCATGACTTGAGCAAGCGACAACCAAAATCTGTTACTGGGAACAAGTCTCGGTTGATAATCATTAATCAATCATCTTGAAAGTAAGAAATTAAAACTATGCGAGTGAATGGAACTATTTATCACATTTTTTCAGCATAAATGGTGAAAAAACCCTAAAACCCTTCAAAAAAAAAGACTTTAATCAAGATATTTTTGTTATAGACGAAATGGAAACTTATCCCTAGCTCTATAAGTAGGAAGAATCAATTCTTTGGCGGATATTTCTAAGACTTTTAGAAGACTTTGTTAGACTTTTGATTGGGAACAACTAGATTATGTTTATCTGATCGTGTTTGTTTTTGTAATGAAACAAATTAATCTTCAATGTGCTGTTAGAAACAAAAATGTTTGGACTCCGAAGTTTCTTGCATTAGGGGTTTGTTTTTGGAGTCGGTGTGTTCTAAAGGGTTTTGATTATGGAAGCTGTGTGTTCTAAAAGGATTTGTTCTAAAGGGTTTAGACAGAGGAATGGATTACAGCCTAACAAGCATGTCTTAACTATTGTCTAGAGTTAGAAACAGACATGTTTGGACCCTTCTTGCGTTAGGGTTTGTTTTTGGGATTGAGTGCGCGTTCAAAAGGGTCTTGTTTGTTGAATCGTCTCTAGATGCACGAAGGAGAACAGAGCTGCGAGAATTTTGGATAACTTTGCAGAGGGAGAGAAGTATAAGGAAAATTTCCTCAGGAAGTTTGTTCGCAATAAGCATCCTGATGAAATCATGCCTGGAATCAACAAATTCTTCACTGATCCTAAATACTGAACAACATCTTTACAAGACCTCCGCAAGACGTTGTTGTATTGTTTCTGGAATTGAATCTCTCAAGATATTTCCTTGTGATATATAACCTCATTTGTCAATTCCACATTGTTGTTGTTATCTTCCCAGCTTAAGACTTTGTTAATGCTGGGCTTTTGTTGTCACTTTTAAGCAGAAAATAAACTAAATTTGTATGTTGCTCTTTGGAAGCATAACGTCAGTGTTTGACAGAATCTCAAATTTGAGAACATTAATCTCTTACTTTCTTCATACTTGTCATGATTCTCATTGGGGTGGAAACACTTGAACTTGAAACAAACAATGTGAGAAGGGACGTCAAGAGTGAAAAACTTTCTTTTGTTCCCAAGAAAGATCAAGTTCTAAATGTGTCATGAACGTGAGTTTGTTAAAAAAACGCAATCTGTAAACAGGACTGGGGGACTTTTCCAATCATGAACCAGGCATCAAATTTATGAACCAAGATCACGGGAGAATCAAGCAGTATTTGCTGTGACAAAATTAGATGCATAGATAATTTATGGTGTACAAAGGTTAATATTGTACATGATGGGAGACATTCTCTCTCAAAGAGCTTTTGAGTGTTCAGTCCAATACAACTAAATAGGAAAATGCTCGAGATCCATCGAAGGGAAACCGGTTTGCGCCATTCTGATCCCTCTGAGTAAGCTCTTTGCCTTCTCTTTTTCCTGAAAACATGAATGCAATCTCGTCAAACTACTTGTAACAAGTATATCAGGATACTTAAATCCTCGTAAACCAAGTATTAAAGTTGGAGCACAAAACTTACGGGGCCACCGTAATCGAGAAGACGGGTGCAATAAACTTCTGCTTCTTCAAATTTCTTGTGAGTTTTGAAATGTGTAGCAAGAAAAACCAAGGCCTCAAACATGTTTGGTCCTTCTAATCCTTCAGCATTCATTCTCTCTAAATCCTTCTCCAAGTAAAATGCAGCTTCTTCATTACGTCCAAGCTTCTGGTGAAGTTTTGCAAGCTGATTAAGGGCTATTCCTTCTGTGTCAGTACAGTTCACTGCTCTTTTGTAACACTTGATGGCCTCTTCACGCATGTAAAGCTGTTCAGTTTGATAACATTTAGCCATGGCTATCCACAACCGAGAATCGTTTGGAAGAAAGAATATGGATTTGCGAAAAATAATGAAGTGCATAGAAAGGCATCCCCATCATCTCATATGCTTGTCCTAACCCATACCAAGCTCGATAATCACACGGGTTTATATCAACAGCTCGTCGATATGCATCAATGGCAGCAGGAGTGTTCTTCATCTCAACATATTTGTGGCCCATAAGAGTCCACGCAGATAAGTACTTCTTGTTCAATTTTAAAGCTCTCCGGAAGTACATGACTGCCTTTTCATGCTGCCCTTTTAAACTGTAATAGTTTCCAATGATGCAGCAAGACTCAGGTCTGTACTTATCAGTCAAAAATACCTTGTGCGCAAGGTAACTCAACGCAGCACACGCTTCTTTTGCATACAGAACATTAGAATACAAATCCATATTTTCCACAGGATAGGGATCATTTCTCAGAAGTTCTTCAAACATGATTTCAACCTGGTCAAATTCCCTAAGACTATACTGAGCTTTTGCAGTTTGAGCTTGGATATAATTGCTAAAACTGAAAATACCTTGCAGATAATCATACTTCGCCAAGGACTCGGTGTGCATTCTGAGTTCTTCTTGATAAGCATTGCCAAGAAAAAACTCTTTCATCCAGTGATTGGTTAGAGTAAGGCTATTCAAGATTTCGATCAAAGTACACAGAGACTGCAGCTCCGACCAGGCACTCCAGTTCCATGGATAGCTGTTCACTGACTCCACGAGACTGGCACGAGCAAGACTTTCGTTTCCTTTTTCTTTAAGAACCACACCATACAAGTATAATCCAAAAGAGTCAATACCTCCAGTCCTCCTCAGGGCTGATAATTCCCTCTCCAAAGATACCAGTTCCCGGTTAATGGCATCACTCTTACCCAAAGGGCCTTCAAGTTCTATCATTTCTTCCTCTTTCCGTTTTTCTCCAGCCTTCATTGAAATGGTAACAAAGTGAATGGAATGCTAAAGAGTAGCATCTACTTTGGTTTGAATAGGAGGGAGATCAAAAGAAACCTCTCAATAAGTAATTGCCAAAAACATTTACAGATTATTGTCTTTAAACAGGAAGAACAACTTACAACTAAGTTGCACTCATTTATTTATTTCTGTATATGAGTTGCATACCCTAATATCTCTTGTATCTATAGAACATAACTGTGACTGGACATCAACATAGTTTGTGAATCAGAGGTTCAATCGTGGAAGTTTGTAATAACGTCATATATTGCAATAATTTGAAGGCAGCTTTCGGCAAACAACCTTCAACAGCCATTAAAGCCACCTTCTAAAAATTTCATTCCATCACTCTATTTTAATAAGATATAGAAGCGCTAGCTAATTCAGAAAGAAGGGACAGAGAAACAGAACATACCAGATAAAGGGCATAGCAACGCAAGAACACTGATTTCTTGCTCATTTGATCACCAAGAACGTGGGAAGCCCGTCTGTACTCTCGACAATCAAAGTAGGACTTTGATAAAAGGTAAAGGTCAGCATCAATCGCTTCATCCTCTTCCGGGAGAGGAATAGCAGCTTGAGAGAAGCCAACGGAAGGTTGTGGTGTTGAAACAGATTCATTGGTGCTAAACCTTCTACGGATACTCGAGCTTCCTCGCTGGAACCTCGTATTGGAAGGTGTAAAATTAGACGGGTCTTGTTCAATCCCCACAAGCTGTTCTCCTGCCCTGCAATGATGAAAAGCCAAGCAATTTCAGATATGGAACTGGCAAACAGTTAACCACCATAGCATTACAATGCGAAAAAAACTAAAAACCGAAACTTTAACTCATAAATTCACAAATGGGAATGAACCGAAATCAGAAATTCCCATGAAAAGAAGACATTTTTCAAACAGTGTCGAGCTCAAACATATCAGCACACAAAATTACATGTCAATAATCCAAATTTGAATGTATCCTATACCAAATTCGCGACGACAGTGAAATTCGGATCAACGATTCTGCTTAACCGAAATTGGCATCAGATTACTTACAGTTTGGATTAAAAGAATCGCAAAACCCTAATAGACACTGAAAAAGATTCGATTTTGTCGGTGGAACTAATGTAGTAGTGAGCTCATAAGATTAGGGTTTTAAGAAACGCACCATTTAGCGGCGGAGTATAAACAACGGTCGCTAATAGCCGCACGGATTTCGTTGCGGCAAGTCTCTTTAGAAACCACAGCAGAAGAAGCTTTGTTAACTTTAAGCGTTCAAAAAAGAATCGAAGAATGAAAAATAATCTCGTCTTCGTCGTGTGGAGATTTCAGTAACAACATCGCTCCCTCCATCAAATCATTTTCAAATCAGAGAGAGAGAACGTGTTCTTTTTTGGGCCCATTAGTTATGCATCATCAACGTTGGGCTTCAAATTAGGCCCATGCAAATATAACAATTTTCAAGTATGATGATAACATTTTTTTTATGGGAATTCCCTTATACTAGTAGTATACCCACAATTCTGTTACATTGCATTAGTTTGGTTACATTGCAAACAATACCTACGCTACTGAAAAATAATATATTAATTATAGATTAATAGTATGAAGCAAATATTGGGCTTTAAGTCTTCAACAATCCATCGATTTGAGTTCAATTAAGTAATTAAAAAATAATAAACCGACCGAATCTGAACTTAATTACTCATAATTTGAACTTAATTACTCATAATTTGTAAAGGTTAAACTTTTCCTAAACCAAGTAAACCAAACCAAAACCAAATTCAGTTTTAAAATCATACAAAACCAAAATTCCTTACCACTTTACCTTTTGAATTCAATGTATATAACCAAAATACTAGATCTTAAATTTGGTTAGAATTAATAACATTGATGTAAAATTAATTATTTCCAGTTCATCTAATCTACTTTTGGAAAGTAAAAATTACAAAGCTAAACAGAATTCGAAAAATATGGTAATGAAATTTTGTTAACTGAAGAAAAAAAATAAAATAAAAAGAAAAGAAAAAACCGATAGAATTTTGAGTTTAATCCTTATTGATTATTGAATCTTAATTTTGTATAAAATTTAGCAATTTAATTTGAAAGTTCTGATAGGAAGTGTTCCTGATGCAGGATGAGGGGGTTAATGACACTTTTCACCGTTTCTATGTCAACGAGAATGTTAAAGTAAGTTCCTTTTGATTTTATTTCTCTCCATTTACTTAAGTTTTTTTTATTTTTGTGGTCTTCATTGCTCCTAATGCTTAAATTGTCATACTTTACAGGGATCTGATGATGAGGATGATGAGGATGATGAGGAAGATTCTTCTCAGCCCCATTCTAGTAGCCAGACTGATAGTTCAAAACCTGGCCCTCTTCCCCAATCTTCAGATTCGTCAAAAATAGGTACTGCTTTTTTGTTTGTGTGTTTGCGTTTAGTGCCATTGCAAAGTAGATTCAGCCATGTACCAAGTTCTAGGTTAGAAGGAGCCGCCTCTTTTGTGGCATATGTATTTATGAGGTATAATGTGGATTCCTTGACATTTTTGTTGGTTGGTTATGTGTTACAGATAACCGACGAGAGAAATCTTTAGGACTGCTTACTCAGAACTTTATCAAACTCTTTATTTGCTCTGAAGTAAGTGAGAAGTTAGAAGATTTGCTTTACGAACCAAGTGTTTATCACCAAGTTACTTTAAGATGTTGTTTTTTAAATGTGCTTTGACTGTTTAGGCTAGGATCATCTCCCTTGACGAGGCTGCAAAATTACTGCTTGGTGATGCCCACAATACATCAATAATGAGAAGTAATAATCTTCCTTCTTGTAGTTTTTTCTTTGATGTTGCATACTCACTTGAGACAAATCGATCTCTGTTTGTTGACACATTGATTACTTTCCTGCAGCAAAAATAAGGCGGCTGTATGATATTGCGAATGTCTTGTCGTCAATGAATCTCATAGAGAAGGTAGATTAAAGTTATTATTAGCTGCAACAGTTATGAACCATTTGTGATTTATAGCTGTTAATTATTAGTCTTACTAGTTTTGGATTTCTCTGGTGACAGACTCACACCTTAGATTCTAGGAAACCAGCTTTCAGGTGGTTAGGATACAATGGTGAGCCTACTTAATTTCACGCTGAGCAGCGATTTATTGCAAATGGAGTCAAGAAAAAGAGCTTTCGGAACTGATCGTATCATGACGATCTCTCGATTATTGTTTCATCAGATCATGCAAACGTTTTATTCATATCTTTGTACATTTTCGATACTTCCCTATTTTCTTGAATTTCCCATTTTTCAAGATATGTACCACACACACACAGAAGATTGTACTGTATTTCAAATTAATTATTCTAGATATTAATGAACACTGTAAAAAAAAGTTAGCTGACATGTGAACGCCAGAATGAGTTCCATTTTTTTTTTTTTTCTTAGCTTAAACTTTAATATGTTTAATATTACTATATACTAGGTTAAAACCCGCGCGATGCCGCGGGATACTTTTAAAAAAAATGTATTTGTTTCCAATTCAGATGATCAGATCAAACAATTTCTTTATAAGAAACTAATATAATTATACTTCACGTAATGAGAATTTGTCAAAAACTTGCTATCTCCTATCATAAAGCACTGCAATTATCAGCCCCGGCTCAACAAAAACAAGGGCCCTAGGGCAAAAAAATTTTTTTGGACCCCTTAAATAATTTTTTTTTTTTTTGTCTTACTAATATAAAATCATAAAAAATTGGGCCCCTTTTCTATTTTTTTCTTAACAAATGAGTTTTTCTCTATTTTTTTACTAAAAACGGGCCTTTGTACATAGAAAAACAAAAAATTTTGGGCCCTTTAACACTAAAAAAAATTGGGCCCCTTTTTTCCCTTAAATTTTTTTTTTCTTCACGGGCCCTTGGGCCGTCGCCCCTCTGCCCACCCCCACTGAGCCGGGCCTGGCAATTATAGATGATGTGATCGACTCATGAAACAACCTATAAGCGAGAAAAGTGGAACATGTCATTAAAAATTTTCCTTTCAATGAAAGAAAATAAATTCGATATGTTAATTCTTTCATTTGTTCCAATTCTTTTTCTATCTTATAATTTATAAGATTAGTTTGTTTTAAATGAAACTAAATCTTTATAAAATTGAAAATGTGTCAAACTGTTACTCATAGAAATGTAACGTACCACATATCTTAAAACAGTATATTTCTTTTAAAAAAAAAAACACATTTCATTCATCATTCACTCCACCTGTGTAATTCTTAATCTTTAAGATTTAAAAACGGATAAAGATGGATGTTGCAAATTTCATTTTAAACTCATGTTTTTCTTTAGACTCTCTTTTCTTAAAAACTTTCATTCATACTTGCATAATATTACAAACACACACACTTGCTCATACTTATACTGTAACAACTCTTCTAGACCTTACTTATTGCCTAGTTTAGACTAATTTCTACATCTTGCTTACACTTTAACAACTCTTCACAACTCTTACTAACTCTTAGTAATTAACTCACTTAGACTTTAACAACTCTTTAACTTAAGCACTTAAACTCCAACTTAGTTAATAAACATAACTTAATTGCTTTATTAACCATGTTTGGGCCTTACCCATTCAAATCGTTGGCCCAAGACACAAAATACAGACTCATTGCTTGGTTGACTTATTTTCAATCATCTTCATTAATCTATCAAAATCTCTGATTGATTCCTTTATCATCATCTTCTATCATCATAATCGGTGATATTTGAGTTCCAATTCCATGATCAATGAGTGTCTCAAATCGTCATCTTCTCATCATCTTCTTCACGCATCTTATTTCCCCATTGTTGAGCTTCTTCAATCTTTGAGCTCCATTCTTCTTTCTTTGTTGATAATAAGAACATCTCGATCTAAGTGAGAACATCATCACCAGAATGGAATCAAACAAAAACCTTCAGGGAAGCAAAATAGGATGAAAAAAAACAGATGGGTCGTCATCGGATTCCATAAAACCGATCGACCCACGATCCTGGATTCCTGCAAACAAAAAAATAAAAACAAAACACCAATTATGAGTCAATCAAAAAATAAGTTTGAACCCAGAAGAACCCATTAGAAGAAAGGGTCTTCATTTTTACGTTTCTCCTCTTTTTCCTATTAACACCTGTTTTTATCGGAAGAGAATAACAAATTAATTAGCACAACTTTATATAATATATAACACACAATCCCTCCACATCAGAAAGAGTCTTAACTTTTGATATTGCTTCTTTTGGTTCCATTACGAGCTTAACACCAACTATGATCTACAAAGCAACAGAGTAGAGGGAATCATGTGCTATTACCAAACAAATTAAGATATTGCAGCAGAAAAGTTATGTTATGACTTACCGAAGCAAGTCGACATTCAACGACCCTGTTATTGTAATTCTTAGCAGCAGTGACCGCCTTCTGAGACTCTGCAAGAGAATGTGCAATTACAAAACTCCCTCCATCAGGGAGTTTCACATCAGTTGTGCGGACTGGGTTGAAGTCAATAAGCTCAGCAAATCCAGTTTTAGCCATAATAGATATTGCCTATTGAAATGATTATATATGGATCAATCAGAAACAGTAAATATTATGGTGAATGTAATAAGTCATGGATTATTTGACAACCCAGAACCTAAATCAAAGCACTCTAGTTAAAGCTTGATAACTTTCCTGCTCCGAGAGTAATATGATGCATTTAGTGGGAACTATACCTGTAGGAACAATTCCATCGACAAGCACATCAAGTCCAACTGGTGAACCAAGATTCACACCTTTTGACTTTGCATACTCATGGAATCCTTTGTACCTGTAAATAACCTAAAATCATAAGGCCCCTCAAAAACAAAAAAGTGAGATTAATCAGTTCTGATGGACACCAGAGAAACAAGCAAAAACCCCTTACGCGCGTATGAATAAACCTTTTCGAAGGTTTTGGATTTGGATTGGAAATTTTGGAATAACTGACTACAAAAGATGTACTCGATCTGAGATATTCGATCATTGGCTTCCTCGATTGTGGCAACCATTATAGTCTTGAATCTCAACATGTTGGTACATGAACTCATCGAAGAAGAAGCAGATCCTTGGCTCTCGGATCACAATTCGTGTCCGCTTTGCCGGTTTGAGCTCCCAACGGCGGCGAAGGTGGAATTTGATGGTTCAGATGCTGAGATGACTGGCTACGATAGCCGCCGATGTAGAAGACGATTGGCTTTTTGTCGTGATTTTTTGACAAGTTTATAAATGGGCTTTTTTGTTTATTTGGCTCGGCGGCCCAATTCTCTTTCTCTTAATGATGTGGCCAAATTTATGCTTATCTGTATTAATCCTTATAATTCTATTGGCTAATGATTTTTACTGAGGTGTCAAGCTCTCCTTCAGTACAAAATCTGAGGTGTCACCACATGAGAGAAACTAACTGATCCATTATTGTATTGATACTGTATTCTGTATATGCCATATATATCTGTTATTCCGGATTGCTTATTTATAGATCATTATACTCCTAACAATACACCATAACATTTGCCCCTACTATCTATCATTCATATAGTCCTCCACATATAATCCTTGAAAGCATGAAACTGTTGAGCTTAGTAATTAATAAGTTATTAAGTTTCATGAAAAAATAATTTTAATTCATTGTTACTTACCCGAGAAATTAATCTATTCATATTTTCATGTTTACTTGAATTTTAATTCATTTTTCGATATATTTGACGTTCTTCTATTCACATTGTTAGCAATGCATCGAGCATTCGTGAGGCAGCTTTTGACAATGGAAGGCTTCATGTATTTTTGAGATATACCAAACAGGAGGTTCCATGAACTATACTCGAGTACATATATAACATGAATGGTGATGACTGATCATCACTGAAAAATGTGATGAGAATATGATCCGTGTTTGTTGCTGCTTAAACGGGAAGACACATCGTGGAGGACTACGTAATATATAAAACATGCATATAGAAGAATTTGAGCTGCTATGTGTAGAGAGCATATGACTTTACAATATATATTAATTTGGTTTGGTCATACGATACAGAGAGTGTAACTCAGGAGAAAGAAATTAAGACACGTGTAAGCTGAATTGGAGAGAGAAGAGACACGTGCATAGAAGGATCGAGAAGAGAAGAGAGTATCCGAACATTTTGAGCTTATAAATAGTAGTTCTCGAGTCTTAAGATTATGCTTGTATTGACATGTGTGTAACAAACATAGTAACATACGGGTTGTTACGTTAGAGGAGAGTTAATTAATTAGGAGATCTCTTGAGTACATATCTCCTTTGTTAGGGATTGATATTTTGTAATCGTGGAAAGATCGATAAGAAATAGAGAAGAGTCTCATACCTCAAACTTTATCATTTGGTTTGCAGGGAAACGGCTCGGATTTAATTTCTCCATAATGTTTCTTCAATATCTATGTTCCCCTTCAGAGTGAGTTTAATTTACATGTTTTCTCTACTGCTTGTTTATTTGGAAACATGAGTTTACCGATCAAATTATTGTTTTTCGGTATTGGAATTGAAGACTTGTCTATAGTTTTTGTGGCATTGGAATTCGACGAATGAAGACTTTTCTATAGTTTATCTTTTGCAAGATTTTAATATGCTGCGTACACGCATTCAAGCTTAGTGTCTATAATAGTCAAAAGACCTGACGGGGTAAATTGAGAAGTTTACTAGTATTGTTTTATCGAAAAGTTTATAGTTTATATAAATAAATCTCATAACTCATGGCAACAAAAAAACGCATGTGAATTTCTTAGCATCAAAATTCTAAACATTATATAGAAGAATAATCTAATGTTCTCTGTTGTTACCCCTCAAATATCATGGTTTTATTGCAAAAACCAAATAGCTTGTGTGTTACTGTTGACTCTCTTTGGAAACTGTACGATTTGGTGCACGCATGTTGTTGTTGCACCAGACTAATAGAATACAAACAATTACACAAGTGTAGGACAATGTTATAGACTGACTGAATCAAGAAGCTAATATAGGAATATAGGATTATTAAAAATGAACTAAAATAATATACATTATTTGGGTCCGTTTGTCCGAATATGATCTCTGGAGATCTGTGATATAATCAATTTCATGATACATATATATTACTTGTGCTTGATATATTTTATCTGAATTATCCGAGTCCTATTTTTATACGTATATTTGGTAAATAAGCACTAGTATTTGAATTACATAATTCCAGTCGTCATTCACTATTATTTGATTCTATATCTGAAAATATTTGTATAATTATATAAAAAAACATTTCTATTTTTTTTCCTGATTTTTGTGTTTACACGAAATGTTTTTTTTTTCCTAGCCGTTTAAAATATTTTTTGTTTTACATCAATAATTAAATTGTACATATCTACAAAATTATTAGAAAAGTGATTCCCCGACCAAAAAAAAAAGAAAAGTGATTTCATTTTTTTAAATAAAAAAAATAATATATAGTTTAGGTCGAAGGGGTCTTTGAAATCCTCACACAGTTGACTCTCTTCTCTTGTACGAAGGGGTCTGGTCACAGTCATGGCCATCCTCACTCTTTCTCTTCCTCTTATCGTCTCTTTCCTTCGTCCTCACGCCTCTCCTCGCTTCTTCCTCCTCCCTCGCTCTCTTTCTCAGCCTCCTTTTCCTCTCCGGCCGCCGATTTCACCGTACCGCCGCCGTTTCCTCCGCCCCAATTCATCACCAGTCCTATCGTAAGCCCGACGATGATGCCACCCGCGCGTCATCTATTCCTACATTCCAACAGGCGATTCAGCGCCTCCAGGTTCCTTCTCCCTCATCTCCTTCGATCGCTCATTCTCTCCTTCGAATTGAATTATTCATTTCTGCGCTGAATTTTTGTAGGAATATTGGGCTTCCGTGGGATGCGCCGTTATGCAACCAAGTAACACCGAGGTGGGAGCTGGGACCATGAATCCTTCCACCTTTTTGAGGGTTCTTGGCCCTGAACCCTGGAATGTTGCTTATGTTGAGCCAAGCATACGTCCTGATGACTCTCGTTACGGAGAGAACCCCAATAGGCTTCAAAGACACACTCAATTTCAGGTCATTTTGAAACCTGACCCTGGAAACTCTCAACAACTCTTTATCAACAGTCTCTCTGCTCTAGGTACTCAAAATGCCTCCCTCCTATTTTCTTACCACATACATTCCTGAATTTAAACATACCATCGAGGATATGTTCCTTGTATATGCACAATAGATTGAATCTTTCTCCTTGTTGCTGGTTCCCGTTGCTGATTTTTGTGGACTGTAAAAATTTCTCTTTTGATTCTGCTTGAGATTTGATTATGTGATAGTCCTCGTAATGGTGTTGCATAAATAAATTCTCTCATCCAGACAATGTTTCCCCTTACTGTTTTCTTATGTGGCCTTTATAGGTATTGATATGACTGAACATGATATACAGTTTGTAGAAGACAACAGGGAGAGCCCGGTAATGTGTGAAACAATGTTTTATGGGGTTTCCACTGTTTTCTAGTTTCTCACTATATTCTCAGAGAGAGCTTCAGCTTTGTTCATTTGAATGACTTACAGGTGCTTGGTGCTTGGGGGTTGGGCTGGGAGATTTGGATGGATGGTATGGAAATCACACAATTTACTTACTTTCAGCAGGTAATTTTCATTTTTATGTACACTTTTCTAAAAACTTATCTGTAGATTACGGTTTGTTTTTGGTTTTTAGGGTAAATTTTATCTTTTATTCTCTTTCCTGCTTCGGTTGTTATAGTTGTGAAGTTTGCTTCTTTCTAGGCTGGAAGTCTTCCGTTGTCTCCAGTATCTGTTGAAATAACTTATGGGCTTGAGCGCATCATTATGTTGCTTCAGGTCAGTCTTATATCCCTTGTTCTTGATGTACACATTTTTCGCTGTAGGTCCTTTTTGTCTCGGTTAAGTTAGTCTTTCCTTTTAACTGACAGGAAGTTGACCATTTCAAAAAGATCCTATATTCTGATGGAATCACCTACGGGGAGCTTTTCTTGGAAAACGGGTAAAAGCCTGATATACTTTTATGGATTTTTCATCACACAAATATCAAAATTATTTTGTGCTACTCCTGTTTTGAGACTGATATTTTGGGTGGATATTACAGGAAGGAAATGAGCTCATATTATTTAGAGCATGCTAGCGTGGATCGTCTTCAAAAGCATTTCGATTTTTTTGACGAAGAAGCACGTTCCTTGCTAGCCTTAGGCCTTCCAATCCCTGCGTATGTTTATCACATGCTTATGGTCGTCCATTTTCTTCTCCATATATAACCACTGCCTCTTGCATATAACAAATTGCTTGGGGGCATGCTAGGTATGACCAGCTTCTGAAGATGTCTCACGCTTTTAACATCTTAGACGCTAGAGGTTTTGTTGGTGTAACTGAACGTGCTCGATATTTCAGTCGAATGCGCAGGTAAGATCTGTTCTAGTTTTTTGATAGTGTATTATCGAGAAACCTATCAAGCTTGATTAAACAAGTCTTATATACATATGTGTATATATAGATAATGTGCATTTTTTGCTTCTGTGCATCCTCTTTGAAAGAATAGCTTGGCTCGCCAATGCGCCCAACTGTGGTTAAAGACACGCGAGGCTCTTGGACATCCACTTGGTGTTGCCTCTGAACCAGTTGCTTTGGAAAATGTGGCTGAAAAGGTTGGCTTGCTTTCTAATATGAGAATTTGCAATAGGATCTTTGTTGCTGATTAAATCCTTTTGATGAGTCGTGAGATGTTAATTTGTGAAATATTTTGGTGTCGCTAATATCTTCAGCATTCCTTGCTTATATGGTCTATTTACGATATGACAACAATTCTGAAGATGTCAAATAAGAAATGGTTTCCTTTTTTGTTGTTTATGTGGTGTTCAATTGCCGCAGGTTCCTGAGGATCCAAGATCGTTTATTATTGAGATAGGGACTGAGGAGATGCCACCTCAAGATATTATCAATGCTAGTGAACAAGTAAAATTTCATTTCATGTGGAGAAACTTGAAATTTCTCTCTCTATCACTTACTCATAGATACTTGTGGGCTGCTCACTCATGCTGCAACATTTTAACTTCCCAAACTCTAGATTTCTTGTTTGTCCTTTTGTGTTATGTTCTTTTTTAATAGATTGGACATCAAGTAACAGTCCTTGTTAATATGCAGCTCAGGGTCTTAGTGCTAGAATTACGAGAGAACCAAAGATTGCGGCATGGTGCTGTGAAAGCATTTGGCACACCTCGCAGGCTAGTGGTAATTAATAAGATCGTTTCACTTTTACATATCATTGCTAATTGATGTCAACTCTATAAAAGTATGAATCCAATCTTACAGAGAAAGGATTGGTTGACACCTGTTTCTACTTTAGCATTATTGTTCACATTTAAAATTGGACTTATGAGGCTTATTTACTTTTAAAATTGAGTTATGAGGCTTATTTAAAGCTGGCTTTTTATGCGAGGATGTAAAAGCTAAATTGACAGTATCTGAAGGTTTTGGGTTATTGAGTTGAATCATGGAACCCTTGAACATTTTCGAATTCATTCTTCTTCTCTTTTAAAGCAGTTTTAAGTGAAGGCCCCTTTTTCAGGTTTTAGTTGATGCTATGTCCTCTAAGCAGCTGGAAGAGGAGGTTGAAGTTCGAGGACCCCCTGCTTCTAAAGCGTTTGATGATCAAGGAAATCCTACGAAGGTTTTTTTGTTTCCCTTTGGCCCTTTGGTCCTCAGATTATGACCGCTAGGATATTAAATTAACTATTGAAAGTATTTTGGTAGACAGTGGTATAATTTAAGGGAAGAGTATCTGGTTCATTTATCCATTGCCCCTTAGGTTTTGTACTATGCTTTTTCTTTTTAGTGTGCATTGACTGCCTAAAGGTATGTAGATAATTTTTTTTCGTTGTTCTTCCCTGCCGGGCTGCAGATGGTTTTAGCCGTAGATATGGCGTTCCATTGGAAAAATTGTACAGAAAAGTTCCTGGTGGGTGCATCTATATTAGCAAATTCTGTTACCAGGATCCTGTTTTATGTTACCCAACATCTGACTGCTTTCCTGTTCTTTGATTCCTAGGCTGCGGTTCTGCTTTCTTTGTTTAATTCTTATCTTTTTTTTTTTCTTTTGTATATCTTTTCAGGGAAGACAGAATATGTTCATGCACGAGTTACAGAGCCAGCTCGACTTGCTTTGGAGGTTCTTTTCCTTGACTCTTTTTGTTATGCAAAAGGACTGTTATTTTCATCTTTCATGACAGTGAAATTCATTAAAGACATACTATATCCTTTAATTTACCAAATTGTTGATGCTCACATTTTTCCTCTTGCTTTTCACATGGTGTACCTTGTATTTTTAGTGTTCTAAGTCCTCTACTTCACTATCTTGGCCTCTGAGTTTTTCCTGGAAGGATAAATACAACTATTTGCTAAGCGTACATTTTCTTTTTGGGATCTTTCCTATTATAGGTTCTGTCAGAAGATTTACCTGGTATACTGGCTAAAATATCGTTCCCAAAGTCGATGCGCCGAAACTCTTCAGTATGTAACTTATATTTATATATACTCATATTTTCGTTCATATGCCTAGGTCTAGTAGTAAAACACAGGAGTTTAAATTACTGATGTTTATATTGTGCTGTGAGCCTGTGATAAACAGGTAACGTTTAGCAGGCCAATTCGCTGGGTTATGGCCTTACCTGGGGATCTGGTTGTGCCATTCTCCTTTGCTGGCATCTCAAGGTACGTTTACTTTTGCATTTGTTAGGTATCAGAAAAATGTTAATATGCAAAATAGTTCTAAATAAAATAACTCTATCTGTTATATTTGTCTCACCTTCAAAATGCAGTGGAAATGTATCTTTGGGACTTCGCAATACTGCTTCAGCAACACTATTGGTAAGAATTTACCCTGCATTGTCGTCTGTAGGAATATTTTGATGTCATGCTTCAGATGTGCGCTTAATGGTCTTCTAAATATTGGCAGGTACACTCTGCAGAATCCTATGAAGCTACTATGAGGAATTCTGGAATCAATATTGAGATTGAGGCATGTCCTTCAAATTTTCTTCTCTATCCAATATTTATTAAACCTCTTTTTTTTTTTACTTTCAGTTGGGTGTCAAATTTCTTTAATTTTTGGATTCTAGTTGTGGATCTATGTAGTCGTTTCATTAGTTACCATAATTTTCAGGAAAGGAAGAAAATCATTCTTGAGAAGTCAAATGTACTAGCGAAAAGTGTTAATGGTCGCCTTGTTGTCCAGCAAAACTTACTTAATGAGGTATTTTTATGGTGTTTTCAGTGATATGTTTCCAATGACTCCAAGAAATTATCTTTACCTCATGATACCAAGAAGTTAATTAAGTCATGGTGTTCTCCAGGTTGCAAATCTCGTCGAGGCTCCTGTGCCCTTAATTGGAAAGTTCAAGAAATCATTCTTAGAACTTCCACAGGAGCTATTAACTATTGTAAGCTCTTCAGAAACTAAGATTGGTTTGTATACTGTGTAACCTACTCATAATATGTGTATACTTTCTTACGATTTGTCAGCAAGTATGATTATCTGATTCATGGCCTTACTCTGGTGTAACCCTATAGGTTATGCAGAAGCACCAGAAGTATTTTTCCATTACTGATGAGAGTGGACAGCTATTGCCTTACTTCATTGCTGTACGACACTCTAGTCTTGAATTGTCTTCAGTTGCATTTTGCTTTTTTTTTTTTCATTTTTCATTTTTAATGGAAAAAAGCAAGTTTTCAAATAGCTGATGAGACAGCGTGCGACTTTGTTTAGGTTGCCAATGGTGCAGTAAATGAGGATGTGTTGAAGAAAGGAAATGAAGCAGTTCTCAGGTTGAGATGTGTGATAAGTGGCTAAAATCAATATTCAATTGATAGATAGAGTAGATCCTTTGTGGCACCTTTCTACTCTTTTAGCTGTTTGTATGACCCTACTTATATGCTGCAAGTCTTGATAGTGGTCCATATTAAAAGCGCCCAAAGGTCATGTTTGACTTTTGCAGGGCGCGCTACGAAGATGCGAAGTTCTTCTATGAGGTGGACACACGAAAAATGTTTTCTGAATTCCGAGCTCAGCTACAGGGAATTCTTTTCCAGGTAAGTTTTTCTTTTGAGCACGTATCTTAGACAGACAAGAAGCTAGATACAACAATAAATTACTAGATGGCCCTACTTTTTTTTTCCCCTGTAATGTCAATGTGGTTTCACTGGTTCAGTAACAAATGCAAACCATATAGCATTGACTTCAGTAGCACATACAACACAAGCTTCTCATCCACGTTTATGTGAATTAATAGGAAAAGCTGGGGACAATGCTTGATAAGATGAACCGTCTAGAAAAGATGGTAACTAAGCTTTCTTTGGCCCTCAAAATTGATGAAAACCTGCTTCCAGTTGTGGAGGATGCTGCATCACTTGCTATGTCAGACCTTGCAACTGCTGTAGTCACAGAATTTACTGCGCTGTCAGGAGTGATGGCTCGTCATTATGCCCTCAGAGATGGCTATTCAGAGCAGGCAGTGGATTTTTCAAGTGTGTCTGTGTATGTTTATGAGCGTAAGTTGCCCTTGTGGCAGCTTCTTTTACTTCATAGACTTAAGCTACTAGCCTACTATGGTATCTATCTATTAGCAGAAGCTTTGCTGGAAATTACACTTCCTAGATTTTCGGGAGATGTCATCCCAAAAACAGACGCAGGAATGGTTTTGGCAATAGCTGATAGGTAAATTGAAAGCCTGAAATTTTGGTGTCTCTCCCATTTCTTTCTATGCGAAACGGTTCGTCTTGTGAACACAAAACCATGTTTCTGGATTGGCGCAGAACTAAATTGCATATATACTTCTGATATGATAATTTTGTTCGAATTTGTGATCCTATATACTAACACCTGTTCTTGTTTCTATGACTATAGATTGGATAGCCTTGTTGGTTTATTTGCTGCTGGTTGCCAGCCAAGTTCAACTAACGACCCATTTGGCCTTAGAAGAATATCATACGGCTTAGTAAGTTCATATATACTTTGATTTAAAAAAGAGCAATTATGATTTGCCATTTTATGGTTGCATGAGGTTATGGGTGCCAAGTAATACTTTGTATGGCACAGGTTCAGATTTTGGTCGAGAAGGATAAAAGTGTGAACTTCAAACGTGCTCTAGAACTTGCAGCCAGTGTACAACCAACGAAGTTTGAGGCAAACACTTTAGAAGATGTGAGAATCAAGTCTACTTCCATAGCTATTCAGTAGATGTGAGAATCTTAATTGTTTCGTGAATTAATTAACTGGTCTATTGTTTCTTAGGTGTACCAATTTGTTACTCGAAGACTGGAACAGCTACTGGTTTGTGCAACTTTTGTGATGCTTATCTTTTTTGCTTTCTAATTGTGATAGACACAATTCCCCGCTATTTAAACTGAAAGACCTTAGGGTCTGGTTCTTGTAACAACGTTCTATCCTTTTTACAGGTTGACAATGGAGTAAGCCCTGAAGTAGTTAGGTCTGTCCTAGCAGAGCGTGGAAATGATCCTTGTCTGGCAGCACGGACTGCATACAAGGTAAGTTACTTTTGATATGATCCAGTAGCGATTAGATATGGGATTAGGTAGTCGTTGAGAAGCCTGTGCGCATCGTTCTCCTACAAGTCATATCTTATGGCAATTGGATTAAGCATAGTTTAGAAGGACAGTTTAATTGGTTAAATCTCCTTCGCTTTCTAGTATTAGAGACTAGAAACTGGAGTAAAACTTGATTATCTTCTGGTTTGGAATGTTGCTGTGTCATAGTGATTTTGCTCAAAAAAAGCTAACATCGCTGGTGCTTTGGTTAATATTTTGCAGATGTAGCAAAGGTGAGATGTTTCCGAAGATAGTGGAAGCATATTCTCGTCCCACACGCATTGTCCGTGGGAAAGACGTTGGTGTTGGAGTTGAGGTACTTGAGGTTTCTGTTTGATCAAAGAGCATCTGTGCAGACTTGCAGCTTCTAAACATTAAATGATGCAATCAGGTGGATGAGAATGCATTTGAGACTTCCCAAGAGAGAGCGTTGTGGAGCACTTACACCTCTATCAAAGATGGAATTCACAATGGTAACTCCCCTTTCTTCTCTACTGGATTCTCTCAAACAAGCTCGCTTCCAAAATTCTCTCACTTGCCTTCCAAATTTCAGGCATAGAAATTGAGGAGTTCACTGAGATATCGATGCAGTTGGTGGAGCCACTGGAGGATTTCTTCAACAATGTGGTTTTTTTTTGGGTCAACTTCAACAATGTGTTTGTGAGGGTGGTAAGTTGAAACTTTGTCCACACACTGTACTCGAGTATATAGAGAGCTTTATAGTAGACGAGTGTAATCTGAATTTGATGGTTTGCAGGAGGAAGAAAAAGTGAGGAAGAACAGACTCGCTCTGCTCAATAACATTGCCAATCTTCCCAAAGGAGTCATTGACCTCTCATTTTTGCCCGGATTTTGAGCTTATATTACTTGTGTTTCATAATTCCCAAAGGAATCATTGATCTCTCATTTTTTTCTTCTTTGTTTCGTAACCTTGTATAGTTTTTGTCTTTCTTTTAAAAAATTCAAATTAAAACTTATGCAATTGAAATCTTTGAAATAAATTTCATAATCTCAAATAAGTTTCATGTATCCATCTTTTCGACTGATTTGGGTTCATTTTAAAAAATTCAATGAAAACATATTCTTAAGAAGGAATGAGATGAAAGAAAGGAGAGAATTATGCTTAGAGAGAAGCGAAGGTAAAGTAATGGAGGAGGAAAAAAAAAGCTTAGCTCTTGGTCCTTCACATTCTCAAAAGTCAAAACAGTACACATGTTCAGAGAATAAACTTTGTTCTTTGAAAATTACATTTGCAGCTTAGCTCTTGGTCCTTCACATTCTCAAAACAGTACCCTGCTGTATCACTATTGGGGGCAAATTAGAACATTAATTTTATACAAATAATGGTTGAATTTAATTAAGTGAAAAAAAATGGTTGAATTAATTGGCCATCCAAAAAAATGATTTTAAGCTCCATTTTCGAGGGGGAAATTAGAAACATTTTCTTCTGTACTTTGTCTTGTGCGAACTTTTTTCAAAATCTCCGATCCAAACCCCCTCAAAACCCTAGCGTGTTTTTTGTTTGTTTCTCTCTAATTTTCTCTTCCTTCAAGCTACATCTAAAGATTCTCATTCATTCAGTACACTCAGAAGAAATGGAGAATAGAGGGAAGAGAAAGAGGGAAGAGAAAGAAGGCCCTAAAAGTGATTATTCTTCGTCGTCGGCGAGTAAGAACGATGAGACGGTGGTGGTAGAGACTACGAAGCATGAAACTCAGACTCATGAAACGGAGGTTTGTGCTACGGTGGTGGTAGAGACCACGACGCATGAAACTCAGACTCAACCTAGTACAGGGGAAGCGGTGACTAAGCTGAAATCCCAGTCTGTGGATGAAACGGAGGTTTGTGCTACAGGAGCACCTGATCTGGTATGCTATTTCACTCATCTTCTGGTTTGTTTTCCCGTTGTTCATCAATTAATCTCGAATTTGTTCATCAAGTCCTTATATTTGTCGATTTGTATAGCCACATGAAGATATGGAGATTGATTATGCTACTCCTATGGAGATTGATCTTCCGATGAGGGAACCGTTTCAACTTCCACAAGAATCTCTTAAAGAACTATTTTCATCACACATATGCCGAATAGATGAGACGCAGATTGAAAAGCTTTTCGGCGATGTGATCCTCGACAGAATACGAAGTCGGCCATGTTCTGATGGTAAGCATTTTGCTTGTTGTGATGGTGTTGTTGATGCCATTGCCTGGCAAACAACTTTTCGTTCTGATTGGTTTAGCCGTTTAGGGGATCATGGCGCAAGTTATTTGGTCCCATCAGAAACCAGTTTGGCCATCTACTCTGTTGGGACTACTCCTCCACTGATTTGGTGAGCGCCGAGTCCCAACTGAAGGGATGGGAAACCGAATACCATCCTCTAAGTGCTTGGCACTTGTGCATGACATGTCGTCCCGATAGGCTTGGTATGGACGAAAAAGCACCGAAAGATCATTTGTGTTACGGATATCTTATAGATGCTGCGTTACAGCATATGAAAGACTCGGGCATTCCACCACGAGAAGAATACTCCGAGTTTATGTGCAATCGATATCCAGTTCCTTTCTCGAGCTCCGGTGGAAAGATAGAAGTTGTGTGCCGGTTTGATAAGCTCGAGGATGCTATGTTTTATCTTCAGCTTGGCCCAATTGGCGCAGACCTGATCGTGTATTCCAAGTTATTTTGGGAAAGGGATTACATATACTATGGCATGTTGGAGAAGGATGTTTGTTTCGACTCATATCATGCGGTTATCATCGAGTCCATTGAGCGATATCGTGGAGATTGGGTAGCCGTATGTAGGATGTCGAACGGGACAAACGTCGGTCATGGTGGTTACGTGTATGTTTCACTAACCACCATGTACTTGATCGTGAAGGTTGCTAGTAACAAAATACCGTACGTCCGTCACACGCCCGCACCTCAACATCTCTTGTCCAACTTTGCACTCTTACGGATGCATGAGAGAAAGGATAAGAACGCTGCCAGCTCCTCAAAACCTCAGGAAAATGAAGAAGTGAAACTGGATAGCAAAAGTGCACAGTGTGGTGCACCCTCTTTGCAACCGCAACTCCAAGATGCTAAGCCTGAGTACTTCAAGGAGAAGGTAATCTTGTATGCTATTTTACTCATCTTCTGGTTTGTTTTCCCAGATTCATCAAGTAATCTCGAATTCGGCTGAAGATTTTGAGTTCGATTCAATTCATTTTGGGGCTAGTATGATCATTAAACCGTAACAGATAGGTTTAGCGTTCTAGATTTCCAGACCTGTGATGTATTAGCAGTAAGATAAGTTTAATGTTTGTTGTGTATTTTAGGAGAATCTGTGGAAGGCTGCATTTCCCGTGGGCACAGAGGTATTTGCTTTCAAGAAATTTGGCTTTAACATTGGCTATCGAGCTTTTCTCTACATGATTAAAATATTACGTTTTTGGTTTATGCTTGTCAATTGTGAATACAGTGGGATCAACAGGATGCAGTTTATGAAGTCAACTGGGATTTTAAAAATGTTGAAGTAAGCTGCTTAGATCACACTGTTTCATTGCCCATTGTTGAGCTTAACTAGTTTCTTAAGAAGTACTATTTGCTTTGTATTGCAGGAAGCATTGGAGGAAGGTGGAAAGCTCCACGGGAAGAAAGTCTATGTTTTTGGTTGCATAGAGTGTAAGTTATTAAGCTGACATTGATCGATTTGTCTGATTTGCTAGGAAGTCCATCTCTCTCGTCCCATTTTGATTTTACTCTTATCTTATATTTGCAGCTCAGTTAGTCAAAAACAAAACTGTCATTGTTCCTACAGTCGTTTGTGTAAGCTTTGGTTTCTCGTGTTCTATCATGTTACTGATTCTTCATAATATATTCAGAGCATTGTGATGTGGTGAATTTAGGTTCCTTGGGCAAACAAGACCACACTGTTTATATATACCTAATTATTTGTTTATCTATCTATAGATTGTATCAACCATTCCGCCATCTGACAAGATAGGAGTTGCATCGGTTCAAGGACAGGATGAGGAAATAATTTCAATGAAAGATATGAATTTGGATTGGCTTCCTTACACCCCACTTGAAAAAAGGTATATATAGACACCCACTGCACATATTTTCATAGGAGGGTCTTGATCAATGAGAAGAGAGACAGATATAGAGTATGTTTAGGTGCCAATATTCTTATGTTTGATGTTTCTAATTGGGAGTTGCTAATTTCATTTGCTTTTGTTCTTCTGCAGGGGTAGACAAGTTGATAAAATGGACGTTCAAATTTTTACCTTGCAATGTACGGAGAGCAGGTAAAATAACATGTGGTATCATTTTCTATCAATAGCTTGTTACCATGAAAGTCGGAAGACGTTGTTTGTTCATTTGCTTTGTAGACTACAAGCACAGATTTATGTGAAAGTGTGATGCATCACTTTACATTATTCGCTTATAACCATTCACATCCAGTAACTTATAGCGCAGAATTTGGTGTATTTAGTCTAGATTTGTATATGTTCTTTGCAGGTCTGCTCTCAAACTTTTGAAGGAAGATCACGTTAAAAAATTCAATTACTGCCTTCCTTGTAAGCTTAAATTTTGATCCATTGCCGGTTATAATTGATGATAGATGCGAAGCACCCTGTCTTCATTTTTGCTTGAAATATGTTATCTCAGTTTGTTTGTTTTTCCTGGAGTCCAACATCAGACTTTAAACATTACTGTTTTACTTTGATTTTCAGATATCGACAACCCATTTAAGGAAGATGAATCTGAGCAGAGCACTGTGGTTCAAATAACGTTCCCTTCTGAACCACCAGTAAATAACTTTGGTATTTCCTAAATGGGGTTTGACAACAAATTTGGTATTTTCATATTTGGATCAAACACACTTCTTCCTCTGTGCAGGTTGTGTGTGAATATGACTGGGCGATAGACAACCTTGAGGTGCTGCATCTTTTTTTTCCAATTTGATACCATACTTGAATAACTTCTCATCTCGATAATTTCAGGAATTAACCGACGATCTGATCAAGAAGGAGACATTACTCATGGACCGAAAGGATGAGTTCAATGTAAGCAAGAAGTTTTATGAAAGCTTTTGAGAGTTTTTCTCTAAATGATTCACCTATATGTTTCATATTTTTTCAGGAGTTTGTGAAAGGGAAAAGTGACAAAGCTAAGACAGCTTATGAAGAGGTATTAAGTGTCAATACCCTCCAGCAAAAAAAAGGACGCTCATATAAATGCTTATCAGTTAATCATACAATTGCAGGCGAAACAAGCCCGAGAGAAGGCAAAGGAAGGAATGAGCGAAGAAACAAAAGAAGCCTACAAAGAAATGAAGTTGTACAAGTTTTATCCATTGCCTTCACCAGAGACACCCGACGTTACAGGAATTAACAAGGTACTGCTTCAACAAGATTACATTCTCCTGTCTGTCTCCCATATTTTGTCAATTGAACTCTTCATATTAGCCCAAATCTGATATGCTTTGTTGGTCTTGTGTGCAGTCCTTGGTTATAAACAAGTACCTGGGGAAGGCTCATGAAGTCGTCTAATCATCGGCAAACTGAAAATCAAAGAGAGCAAGGTGTGAACATCGGCCAAATATACAAAAACACACTTTATTAATTAAAAATATCTTTTGGGGCCGGATATTCTTTGTTCTCTGTTTCTCATTCGTCTGATTGCAAACAGACATTTTTTGATAGACTAAAAAAACAAGAAAGCAAAGTTTTAATCTAAAGGAAAAGAGTAACTGTTTTGAAAAGATACAATTGTTTTGAAAAGAAAAAACAAAAGAACCTCCAAAGAATCAAAATCGTAAGCTATATTTGTTTAACAAACTCGCGCAAGCTATATCCATATGAAAGTCGCATATAGAACAATGATAGGTAGGACTAAACAAGAAAGCTCCACAAAAAGCACAGTTACACTTTCCCCTGTAGTCGATTAAGCGGAGCGGATGCTCGAGATGGGAAGGATGGTTGATCTCTGGTAACGACTCGCCGCATTCCTTGTGATACCAAATATGATTACAATCAGAGTCATTGCAACGGCAGCCACCATAGATGGGAGAGATTTGCTTGCAACCGCTACAACGACCATTTATAAACCTTGATGAATGGTATAATGGATGCTTGTGAATCGGTAAGTCTACTGATCTCTCCATTGTTCTTCTGTGATTCAGATCTTTTTTTTCTTGGTCAACTCTGTTTTCATGTGTTTTAATGATTTCGAGATGTTCAATATGTATGTCAATGTTTGCTTAAGTAAACTAATGATAAGAATTAACAATACAAGAAAGAGTGCAATGAACCATCATTTGGACTAATTAATATTATTTTTAGTTCTGACTTAATAATGTGTGGAACTGTGGATTATATCAGGCAATGTCAATGATAGCTCAGCAACAAGTTCACAATGCTATCAAATCATCAATTAATAAAACCTGTACTTATTCTTGTCTTACCAATCAAAAGGCTTCAATCATCAGAAAAGTATATCTATAAACATTCAAACATTTTCTGGAACCGAATGTATAAATCTTTGCTGGGACAATTCAGAGAACATTTTGTATAGAAGAACGAGACTTAAGAGTTAAGACTTTTTGTAAAAACCACATGAAGATAGATCAAAGAAAAAAATAAAAATAAAACACCTCAAAAATATAAATATCCCAAAACCAACCAACTTCATCTCTATATGTATACCATAGTATAGAGAGATTGAGAAGACATGCCAGTTTCACTCACAGAAAAAGATTTCAGAGTCAGTCAGGAATCTGCAGAACACTCGAAAGCGCGGTATAGCCAACCGTTCTCTTCAGCGTGCGCAACATACAAGTTAAATTTCTCTTTCGCGTTTGGAATATCCAAAGATAAGTCATCAAGACTATCTTTGATTCGACCAAAACCTTTTGTCATTTGGTTAGTAGTAATGATCCCTTCAGCAAAACACTCCTGCAAGAGATTTAGCATCCTATCGTTCTTCTTCTCCATTGCCATTACCAAAGCTTTCTTAACCACCTCATGGTTAAAAAACGGCATCCCTAGATCGCGTATGCATTGACAAGCCTCTGATATTACTCCTCCTGCTTCGTATTCTTCTAAAAGTTTCCAGATCTTGTCTTTAGCATCTTCCACCGCCCAGCCTGTCCCACCACCCCAGCTTCTCAGGAGTCTTTCCCCTGCGTGTCGAGCGGATATCAGAGACCGAGCTGAGCGGATGGTTTCGCTTCCGGTTGATTTTAGTGGTAAGCTGTTTGAGATCTCTTCGAGGTTAAGCGGGGCCAAGACATCATCGATCACAGCTCTAGCTAGAAACAGAGCTAGCTCGTCCGATGCTTCTAAAATGTCTAATGCTGTGTCTTCTGCGGATTCGAGGAGCATGATGAATCCGTTGATGAAATCTTCTGTTGAAAACATCTCCATGTGAAGAGCAGAGAGAAGAACGGAAGCCATCTCTTTCTCTCTGTTCTTCCTATCCATAGCAAGAGTGATGAGTTTCTTCAAAAATACCGGGTTATATTCGGGTGATCCTAAATCTTCCAGACTGCGGATTAGCTCGGGGATATCATCAGAAAGGAAATACTCTTGAATTATGGCCACTGCATCCTTCTTGTACCGTCTTAGCTTTTCGTCTTCAATTGGTAAGCCTCCATTTTGGTCATAGCTTTCTTTAAATGAATGTTCGTCGAGCCAACCTTCTGTTATAGCCTTGGGAACTATTGATTCAAAAAGAGTTTTGGCAGATGGGATGTCTAGAGAAAGGTCATCAAGAGACTCTGCTACACGGGAGAACCCTTTCGCCATTTGACTTGAACTGATGAGACCTTCTTCTGCAGCTTCTTTCAAAAGTTTTAGTATCAGTGGCTCGGATGTTCTAGACTCCATGGCTAGAACCAAAGACCTCTTCACAACCTCGTGATGGAAAAAAGAGACGCCCAACTCTCTGATGCATCTACAAGCTTCACGAGTGTCGCCATTCTCTACATATTCCTTCAAAATCTCTGATATTTTTCTCTTTGTTTCTTCTACTGTAATGTGAGTAGTCCCACCCCATTTTCTCTCCACCAGCTCCGCGTGGTGAGGAGCCGAGAGATAGCTCTTTTCTGCAGTTAAGATAACCTGAAACCCTTCAGAGGAATCCGGCAAAGTCTTCTTTGCTCTAGCTAGAAAAACCGGAGGAAGAATCTCATCGACGATGGCCCGTGCAATAAACAAAGCAAGGACGTTAACAGCATCAGGTATGTCCAAAGCAAGATCGCCAACGGATTCAAGCAGTCTAATAAACCCAACCCTGATTTGATCAGATGAAACAACATCAGCGTACAACCGCGAAAGCAACACGGAAGCCTTCTCCTTCTCCTTATCGCCCCTGTCCATGGCCATGGAAACAATCCGCTTGACAAAATAAGGATGGTATTCGCTTAAACCAAGTTCCATAAGGTCAGACGCAACCACTTGAACATCCCCAGAGGTAAAGTATTCTTCGATGATGGAAACTACAGCTCTTTTGTAATCATCGAGAGGGACTAACACAGGAGAACCAACAGGTGCATATGGTTCCTGTTTAAATCAAGTAGAAAACAATCAAAAAGAGTAAAATACATTAAAAAGAACATAGCACATCACGATGAAGCAACGAAATACCTCTCTATTATCATCATTGAGGACATCTTTTTCATTCACTTGTGTGTCAAGAACCTTCCCCTCACCCGATGCCATCTAACATGGTCAGTAATTACCATATTAATCCATTTTGAAACGCAAAACACAAAAAAAAAAAAAAAAAAAAATTATAGATCTTCACAAAGTGGAACCTTCACAATTGAAATAAACAGAAACAAATACAAAATCAACCAAAGAAAAGATTTTTTATTTTTCCTTTTTTGATAATTAAAAGAAGAAAGAATAAAATAATACCAGCGATAAAACGAATCGAATAGGAACCGTGAATGAAATTCTTCTGTGCTTGGCTCGGATCTCGAGCCAAGACAGGAAGAAGAAGTGATCGGAGATCCACTACTGAAACAAAACGTCGAAGGTAATAATAATGAATTCACCAGCAGCCGCAGTATCGCCGATTTCTGACAAATTGAGAGTCCGGCTCGACGAAAAGTATAAATAGGTGAGAATCGGCAAATTTACAAAAATTGAAAAATACTGTAAAAAGTTACACGTCATCAAAAGAAAGCTTTTAATTGTGGAGAAGGCCTAAATTCTATTCTTAATTCCAAAATAAACCATATACTGCTGATTGATTCAGTTGAGTCCAAATTACTACTATTATTTGTTGACGTGTTTTGAAATATCTTCTCTCTCAAAGAAGACACAAGAAACCTTTTCTACAGAAACTCAATCCTATAAATTGAATAATTCCCCTGAATCATTTTTTAAATATCAGAGTAAGATTTCTCGTAGCACGCGATTAAAAACTAGGCGGCACATACAAATATCAGACTAAATGTTGGGGGCTTTCTGTAGTTTTGAAAAGTTTTTGTATTATCTATTTATCTATTCCTTTTGATTCTATTCCACGTGCTCCACACTCCCCCGCACGTAATCGTTCCTATCGGTGCTTTTTAATAAAGATAAAATAAATATTTTGTCCATACTTATCTGCGAGAATGGTGATCACTATTCAATTGGATTTGCCAAATGATTCATCTAACACCCAATCTTAAAGCCGATTAAGTAATCAACCATATTTCAATTTTTTGTTTAATTGGATTTGTTTTTTGTGCATACACAGACCGCAGAAAAGAAACAAAAGTTCAACTGATCTTTTTAAAACTCCATTTTAGGAGACATCAGAGTAAAATAAAACTGTGACAAGACAAAAAGTAGTTGTTGCTATGTAGGAGAATGAAAATTAAACCATGTTAGGACGTTGAGGAAGAAGAAGGTTGTAAAACTTGTTGTGCAAGAAAAAGCTTTTCCCTTTGCTATCAACTGCTTTTTTCCACCCACACCATCCACCATTGACGATCTTCTTGTGATCCTCACTTCCTGTATAATGCGGATCCAGGATAAGGAACGCGCAATCCCCACTTCCTTCATCATAGTCCACTCCCAAAAGCGTGTATGCAAGAACCCCACCTCCTGCAAATACCAATTTCCATCACAGTTTGTCATGTCAGAGCCAAGATTCTAATTCTCAAGGAGTCCACTGGTTTGGTTCTTGTGAGATTCTTCTTAGAGGTTTTTAACTCGCATTAAAGACTGATCCAGTGAACCTTTATATATATGGTTTATGCTTAAGAAGTTAAGATATCAGAGTGATTTGGCTTGACTTACCGATCATTATTGGAGTTCCTTGGTTCTCAAAGTGCATAGCTAACTCACGGCATTTCTCTGGGAGCTCCGATCCAGATCTGAAGTTCATGATTTTGCAACTTACCTGTAAGAAAAAGCCATCAACTTTATCTAAAACATATATAGACTTCCACATCTCCTATTTTGAGTTGATGGTGAAACTCTACTATCGGATTCTTGTCTTAAGATGATGCAGATGTCAGAATATAATTGAACAATGAAGCTTTAGAGTAGAAGACTTACACCAAGAAGTTTATCCAACACAAAACTCAACTCTATGGCACCAATCCACTCGCGCGATCCTATAAATGAAGGATCCTTGTCACCTATTTCCACGAGTGTCTGCTGAATTTCCCTGATAATCCAAAGAGTGGAACTTAGCAGATCGAGAAATAAAGAGGATCCCTGAGTTTTATTCGCGAGAAATTGTTTCATACCTATGTGAAGGTACAGAAATAGATGTATAGTGTTGAAGTCTGAACCAGGAGATGATAGTTTGCAATGATCGGTAAGCACAGCCCCATCCCTGGCACAGCAAGCAAAAACTAGTCTCAGAAGTAGACACACTATTTCCAATTTTCTACAAAGAATTAGCAAAACTTGAAACGGAACAAGCTATCATGCCAATATAATCATTTAGGAACTCCATTTTCCGGTGTAAGGACTGTAAAAGATTCTAATAAACTAGCACAGAGCGGTATTTATTCCCTAGTTTCTACTTTAGTTTTGTTTCAACCTTACACATCATCAGCTAGTATCAGGTTATTGCTTTTAAAGTGTTTTAAAACAATGGAAGAATGAAAAAATGATAATACCGAGTCATCAAAGCCATCCTGAAGATAATGATAATACTCATAAGAACCTTGGATAAGAGATGCCACACCCTCCGAAACTGCATAACATTGCAAATTTAATAGAACGAATAGGTAGAACAAAGAATGAACAACGAAAACAAAGCCATCCATAGTGCTAACCTCCGCTGCTAGGAATTCCAATATGTACATCTTTGAGCAAGGTGGAACCTGGCAGTTCCCATGTAACTTAACAATTAGAATCATGGCAATTATTGAGACACAGAGAGAAATTAAGAAACTAGGCAAACCTACCCCTTCTCTTTATGTTACTCTTTGTGTCATCATTCACAGACAAATCCAAGGCATTAGCAATTCTTAAAAGAGGGCGATCCAGTGGCAGACCAAGCCTCAAGTGTAGAGATTTTCTAACATCAACTGCAAAGAAAGTGAAGAGATAGAACCATATATCAAATATCATAATATCATTCAAAAGGGTTGAGACAGCAATATGAGTTTAAAAGGACCAAAGTTTCGTGTGAAGGTACTAGTTCAAAGACACTGCAAAATGATAAGTTTGTTAAACGATTACTAGGATTTATTAATCATGAACTATGATGTATTAACTTAAGTTTGAAGCTGAAAGTTCTGAATCTTGCAGATAGTTGCAGATAGAATTATCTACCCAGCATAATCTTCTAACATAAATTATAATAATTACCTTGCTTCATTTCTGTCTCTCCGTAGTTGAGCTCGTATATAGTTGTTATTGGATGTAATACCCCGGGTGGATTAAAGTGACAGATACGCAACTGTAAAAGCAAAGTAATTTTTAAGATAGGCAGGAAAAATATAGATAAACCAAAGAGGTGAGAAATTGCAAAATATAACTAAAAAACATCTCCTCTCAGCATGGGAAATATTGCTTGGGATGAAAATTATGTTAGAGAAGAAAAAATAGGTAGCCATACCTGAGGATGTTCCACCAAGAGGTGTGGTAAGATAATCTTCTTCAGGGAATATAACTGATCAACCAAAGCAGGGATAACTAAATTTGAGACTGCATGCATAAGTGGAAGATCCTTGGGTGCATAAGTAAGTACATCAAGGTTCAAATCAACAACAATGACCCTTGCTTCTTCCATAGCTGTAGAAATGTCAAAAAAAAAAAAAAAAAAAAAAAAAAAAAGAGTTGAGAACAGGGCACAAACATATTCTTAATGCCTCGAACACATTCTTAATAAGATCATCTATATTTGAAGTGATTACCTGGAAAATATTCTGCAACAGGGGCACCAGAGGTTGGAGATTTTTCCGATCTATTAAGCAGAACAGATATGTGGATTTTATCTGCATTCTAAGAAGAAGAAATTTCAGGGGAGGCAAAACAACAAGAAGGCCAGGTGGTAGCGACACGAACAGCAATATGAAATTATAATTCTCGGATTACTTACCTCAGCTGAATTTACTGCTGCAGCAGTTTTGCTATTCAGACAAAAATGTGAACATGACAACATTTTAATGTCAGATACTTGGTCAGCAGCAGGAAGACGGTTAATGTTTGATGCATCAGCACCAAAACCTAAATCTTTACCGCGGAGGACGACTGGCTTTGGAAAATCCCCCAAAGCTTTCTTTAAAGTCTCAGCTATGTATACAACATCTGGTTCTTTAAACTGAGTAATAACTGCATCTATTGCATCTGAAAACTTCTCCTTCGAATCTGGAAAAAGGATATCAATAAACTTGAGAAAAAGAACACATTCCACCAAAAACTGAAGACAAACAAAAGAGAATTTGAGATCATACCAGAGGGCGAGCTTGCGGGAAAATAGAATGGCAACTTGATTGGAAGCTCACAGTGAAGCAAGCAACCGTTCTCCCATAAATATTTCCCAGACTTATCCTCATACACAACAGAAGCAACAGGCTCTAGTTTTGTAGTGTTTTCGGTTTTAGAGATGAAAAAGTGAATGGCACCGGTTCCTGCATCGCAACTAGCCCCAACTATCTTTTCATCATCTAACTCTCCACCTTCAGATAAATGCTTTCGCAATCTACGAGCTGCTCGAACCGCCTCAAATGCGCTTTTCTCAGCATCAGAATCCCCAACTATCAGACCTCCAATGACTTCAAAACCTTTCGGCAACAACTTCCGAAGATCATCTGCTTGGTTTATTCACAAAAAGTGATTAAATTTAACTTCATCGTATATTATGATTCATCAAAGATTACTAATAAAGCAGTGATCCAACTCCAAGAAACAATGCACACACAAAAGATGGCTACTTGGTTTCTTCATTCATCACTCTATAACCGTTATAAAACATTTGATCCATGAATAAAAATTTCAACTTTCGCAATCGAAAGCAGTAATCATGCAATTGAACATTCCGATTCCATGAATCGACATAATCAAAGTGTAAAAACGGCTTTCTCCTTACCAGATTCTTGCTGGAAATCAGGAGTGTGATGGTTACATCGGAAGGTGGAGACGACGGTGAAAGGCGGGAAAAATGGGGAACCAATGAGCCATTGGAGAGTTCCAGATTGGTTCCCTAAAAGAAGCAGCTTTTCGCAAAGAACTCGTACGGTCGCTGTCTCGCACAAAGGAGCCATCTCGGTTCCAAACCAAACAGGAAAAATCCGTTCGATGAGTTCCTTTGTGACTCGTGAGACTCATTTGACCATGTGGCGACCATTATTTGGGCCTAGCCCAATATAGAGTCGCAATAGCCCATTTAACTTGTCTATTAACCGTTTCTAAAATGATGCCTAACAAATTACAATGGGACTAAAACCCAACTCAATCCCAATTAGAAAAATACAAGTTCATGCAATTAATTATTTTTTTAAGGTTTTTAGGGTTTTTTTTTCACCATTTATGCTGAAAAAATGTGATAAATAGCTCCATTCACTCGCATAGTTTTAATTTCTTACTTCCAAGATGATTGATTATCAAACCGAGACTATTTTGAAATTGTTCCACCACTCAAATTGGTAAGATTCCTCCTATTTTGACAATGACCTTTGAACACATACGTTTAGAAAAGCAAAACAAAGATCTTTGAATTCTTAATAAATGATTGAAAGATGCAAATTATGTTTATTAACCAATGCATTGTCTCAGTTTTTTTCAAAAACTTATTCGTGAAACTGATAGACATATACATACCAATTAAAATATCATATACACACAAAAAAAATCGTTTACGCAATTTAATATATATAGTCATTTTTACTTAGCAAAGAGAGCTTATGTATGATACAAACCTATGTATCTTTATTTGTTTCATCCCTTTGGTAATTTATGTTACTTAGCAAAGAAAGACTTATCTTAGACTATGTTTCATTATACCCTTTGGTAATTTATGTCACAATTTACTTTAATAATCTAAAATGACACTTAAATATGTTGATACCGAGAAAAACTATAAGACGATATTTAATATGAACGGAAGATGTATAATTTGTTATTGGAAATTCCAATATCTACATTAGTTGTTAGCTGTACATCAATATTTGTTACTAAATGATTTGAATCAATCATATTTTTAAAATAAATATTAATGCATGATGATATTTTAAGCTAAAAGACTTAAAATTGTTCCAAGATACATGATAATTATTTTGTGTGTCCATAGCAAAATAAAGAGGTTATCTCATTAGGCAAGAAAATGTAGGTGGAAAGAAGCCTAGGTGTTATTAGTTTTATATATGACGATCAAGAGTAAAGAAATTATTCAGATAATCGAAATTGCCTATGTGAGCGTCACTTACTCCGAAGACCAAGGAAGGAAAAGTCAACGGCCAACCATATAGGATTTGGTCAAATAAATTTTTAATATATATTGGGTAGAGTTGGTCAAAATTTAAGAGTGGAAGACTCAATTTCGAATTCTCGACGATGCAACACTTTGTTTGAATACAATAATACATTTGCAAAATCTAGATTCTATTTTAGACCAAAACTAATATCCATAATCATCGTAAAATTGGTCTTCCCCATCAACCTTGATGATAAAATATTGGTTTTATTTTATTGATAAAAAAAAATAAAAAAATATTGGTTTTATTATACTGTTACTTGTGGATTAGAGAAATCACCTGATAATATCTGTTATTATTAGCGACAGAGAAATCGGGACAAATTTGCTGATAGCTCGTGGTGCAAACTCCAAAAAAGGGTTGTTTGTATTTGCTTCGAATATTTTCAGGCAAATTGATATGTATATATAAACATCACAAGTGTACCAGACATATAGCTTTTATTTATTTTTTTCATCGACTTATATTTTGTTATCACATTGCCACTGCAATCTAATGGCATATTTAATACATCCCCCTTAAGTTATAGTAACATTTCGGATTCCTTTGGTTGGCACTTTACAAAAAATGGAAAATACACGGTCAAATCAGGATATCATACGGCACGTCTTCCGGATCCAGCTACGGTACCTGCCCAAGTATATGGGCCCAATTGCATACCGTTACAAGCTCATGTCTGGACAATTAAGTGCCCACCGAAACTGCAACATTTCATGTGGCAGGCTCTTACTGGGTGTATCTCGGTCTTTGCAAATCTTAGCAGTCGCGGAATTAACTGTGATTTGGTCTGTGCTAGATGTGGTCACTTCGAAGAAACGATTAATCATGTTTTATTCGAGTGTCCACCTGTCCGTCAGGTATGGGCGCTATCACAAGTCCCTTCAGGTTCACAGTCGTTTCCTTCGGCATCTTTGTTTACAAATCTGGACTACCTTTTTTGGCGGCAACCAAATCAGACCCAAAGTGATTCTTATCCTTGGGTTCTATGGTACAATTGGAAGGCTAGAAATGCCAAAATCTTTGAAAATATAGATGAGGACCCCCTTGAGGTGGCAAGATTGGCAGACACGGAATCTCGGACCTGGCAGCAGGCACATGTGGAGGAGGATGGTACAATGACGCCTATTTTGGGACAACGAAACCCCCCTCTCCCACGCTCAAACCCTCTACCAATCTCCTTCAATGGTCATCGATGCTACGTGGATGGTTCATGGAAAGCGACAGACAACTTTGCAGGTTATGGATGGTTTTGCACTTCAGACAGCATGGTGACAACGATGGGGGCTACCAATCGACGACGAAGTCTATCTGCCCTGCATGCGGAGATGGAGGCCCTGGTGTGGGCAATGAGATGTATGATTGGAGCTGGCAATCTACATGTGGCGTTTTTGACAGACTGCTCTGACCTGGTGAAGATGGTGTCTTCCCCAACAGATTGGCCGGCATTCGCAGTATACTTAGAGGACATTGCTTCTGATAGGGAAGAATTCTCATCCTTCTCTTTATCTCTTATTCCTCGCAGCGAGAATGTAAAAGCGGACCGTTTGGCACGAAATGTTCGTACCACGCCGCACTTTGTTACCTATGTAAACAACATTCCGCAAAATTGGCTCTTTTGAGCTAATCAATATATTTAGTTGACAAAAAAAAAAAAATACATCCCGATATTATATTACCGACAGAGATATTGCTATTAGATCTTATCAATATCAAAAGAAAAAAAAAACTTATCATCAATAACCCAATTCTGATGTTCCATATCATGACCAAAAGAAAAAAAAAACTTATCATCAATAACCCAATTCTGATGTTCCACACTTCCACAAATAATGAAATAAATTAACAATTAATATATGGTACCGTGTATAAAATATTTTCTTCGGGTTCTGCATACGAGTAAAGCCTAATTATAAAAGCAATCGATCTATTTTAATAACAATATAAATAGTTAAAATCTCCAAGAAACTACTTCTTATATTTAATTTTCCAACTTGTGAATAATTACATATATATATTGGGTCCCAAGAAAGTAAAATTTGCATTACGGAAGAAATCGATTAACAAGACATACAAACTAAAGAAAATATTACAAATTTTTATCTTATAAAAGCGATCGAATGAGATCCAAAGGAAACCTTTTAGTATATAGTGAAGTTGGCTTTTAGATAAAGTAATCAACCAATAATATGAGAAATGGACATCTCCGACCAACGACATTTTTTCTTTTCTTACCAATGATGAGAGAGAACCTTAATCAAATCTATTAGTTTTTGGGACGGGCCGACCACTATTTCGGTGTGGAAACTTATCAACAAATTTTGAATTTTTTAGTTTTTAGTTTTATAATGAGCCATTGGTAAAATATATACTTATGTAAACGGCAATACATCAACATGACCAACATTCTACTAAACACAAATATGTCAAGAGTTACAGCTCATAACACTAACTTTATATGTGATTTGTAGAACACGAAAATTTTCTCATTTGTCGTAACAGTGAAAAGAAATTTGGGAACAAAGGTAAAATTTTTATCTAAGGAACTATTTACCATTTCAGTTCCGATGTTCACATTTTCCACGTGCCATCATTTGAGTGGTTCAAGATTTGCTGCTCCGTGTGTACATCTTACACCACCTAATTTCTGACACATGAGCATTTATGCGGCGAACTTACTCCCCAAATCCAACGGAACAATCGGCCTATGCAATCCATGTACCTTTGATATTCCTAAATTTCATAATTGTATTTTCTTGGTCTCCAAATTTATAATTGTTTATTTAACTATTATGTGGTTCTTTATAAACGCAGGATCCAAAATGTTTCGTGCATATTAAATCAAGAATTATTGTTTGAAGAATAGAATATAGGTCAACTACCTAAAAAGGAAAGAGAATAGGTTTTTCGTTGAAGAAAAATAAAATAGTAGGTTTCTCTAAACAACATGAAATAAAACACTAATACTGTTTTAGTACTTTATAATCTTACCTAGTTTGATTGAGAAATTTTATGATGTACTTTTTCAAAAATACCTTAAAATATATTTAAACAAGAATACAACTTTCTTAAGACCATTTGAGAAATAAAAAGAAAAAAAAAATCGAACATCAATTTTTTTTGCTCTGATTTTTCTTTTGAAGTTACTTTATCGCATACTTAATTATATTGTACTCTTTCACTTTCGTTATCCAAATATACATATATAAATTAAAAATCTATGCGATTACAAAGAAAATGTTCGATAATTGGATAAGAGTTGAAAGCTATTACTAAGATAATTAGAAATAGAGGCAAAAGGGATAAGAACGTACGATTTAAAATTCTTGATTTCATTTATCATATGGAAAATACTTAAATCGAACTCAATTTCGTTGACAGATATTGTGTCACACAATGGATAAACAAGAGGATCACAAGTGGCAATACAGGAGTACAAAATGCCACATGTATGTAAGATTGGATGAGAACAAAATGCCACGAGGGATGAGGAGGGTGGCTTTTGGGAAGAGGCGAAGGTCGTTTATTTGCAATAACCGGCTTTTCTAGATTTTAATAAACATAGCCCTTCGACGAGAAGGCCAAATTTTGGTCCCGTTTATTTCACTTTCCACATAGGATTCATAAGAAAACATAAATCTGCCTACATGGAACAAAAGGTCGTATTGTTTTTTGGGATCGCAAACAAAAGCAACCTTATAATAATCACTTTTTCAGGAAAGTAATTATATTCATGATATTGGCAATGTATAATACGGACAGTGGTGCACCGTTGGTCCAACTCACACACAAATTATATAGAACATTAATGTTAGATTCTTATGTTACACCAAGTCGGTGATATATATTGAAATGTTTAAAGCAAATATAAGCTATAGAAATAAATACTTGAACTTGTGTTAGTGGGCAGTATGGCTATTAGAAAACGTTTGAGTACAGTAATTATATTCTGTGTTTGTTGTAAATTTTATAGTTAAAAGCTTCAATGGTGATCAGTTTTAGTTTAATTCCATTCGAACATTATTGTGTCAATGTACTAATTTGATCTGCATTCAGTCTCTATTCAATATGAAATAATATATAATATAGATTTTATTAAGAATAATGTTTATCTTGAAAAAAACAATGAATTCGTGGTAAAAAATTAGCTGAAAAAATTCAGAGAAATATAAAACAATTTCGACCATGTCATGTTCATACATCTTTTTGAATTTAGTCAATTTTTCTTGAAATTATTTCGCTGTCATTTTTTTCGTCATATTCTAAGATGCAGTCGTTCACCTCGCGACATTTTATCTCTTTTCACGTTATTTTCGTTAAAATAATTGATTAGATTTTTGATTCATTATAAACTTATATTAAAATTATTTTATCTTTATCTATTTCATTTTTATATTTTATTTTTTCTTGTCTATTATAAAATGTTATTTTTCCTACATATTAAATTTTATCTTTGGATTCTTCCTATTCTCATACATTGCATTTTCCATGGAACATTGCACTCTAACGTTATTGTTTAAAGAAATCTTGTATCTAATTGTACTTTTAAATCCCAATTCTTTCCTTAAATATATTATACAATTATATATAAATATTTTATCTTGATTTTGGATACATACTTTTTTCTTTAAAAATAGATATTCTTATTTCGTGTAATCTAAATTCTATAGTTTACTATCATATAAACTTTTTTTAATCTAAATATTTTATAACTCTTGAAAAAGTTAATGTCTTTTTAGCGTGATAACATCTTTTTTTGTTTTCTACTTTTCATATATAAATTATATGTGTTTGAAAATTATCTATATGCATCTAATTTCTATTCATATTTTTATCTTATATATTTTTGTGATGTGTTTTATTAATTCATTAACTTCTATTTTTGAACTAACTATTTGTATATTTATCCTATTTTTTATCACATATTTTTGTGTGTTATATTATATTACTTTTTATTTATATTAAACCATGTTATTGTTTATGAACAAATATTTTCTTTTATTAAAAGATGATAATATAAAAGTATGTGAATTTTCTTTTTTTAATGTTTCTTTTTTTAATAAATAAATTGAGTGGAACTTTTATAAAGTCATATATATAGTTTAAATTTTGATATCAACCAAAATGATTTAAGTGGTAATTTGGTTTGGGATGCACTCTTTAAATGTTTAAGGTAAGGGGTTAGAATCTTTTTAGTGACATTTTGTACATATTAAAATTTATGATGACGTGTACGCTGATGTGTCGCCTATGTGGACACCCTAAGAGGAGAGAAAACTCTCCTATTATATATATAGATTAAATATTACAAATGCAAACAACGCGACGGAAAATAAAAAATTTCATCGTGGCCGGTTTCGCTCTTATCATATGGTTTTCAAGTGATTATTTGATAAATAAAATTAAAACGTTGTGCTAAGTTATAGTATAAACAAAAATATTATTTGACCTTACCTAGATAGGATACATGTTAGAGAAAAGAAAAAAAAAACACTAGGCGAGTTTTCTACCCCTGAAATTATAATGGTTACATACTTACATTATTTTATTTTATTTTCGACGGTTACATACTTACAGTATAATGACACATGAAATCTCCACGGACCAAAATAAAAAACTTATGAAGAGTTTTTTTTTTTTTGGGTTAATTATTTTATGAAGGGGTTTACCAAAACTCGATATAAATTTCAGATATTTGTCGCTAGTCAAATACTATATTAGGAAATTTCGTTCTGCTATGATATTATTAGTTCGTATTGGTGAAGTGATCTTGGTCTAGTGGCAAGTCCACAGAAGACAGACACCATCACACCAGGGATCGAGTCCCCGACCCTACAAATTTGTAGGAATTAGGCTAATGGACAGGCCAGTTGTGGCCCAAATGTTGACAAAAAAAAAATATTAGTTCGTATTGATACATAGAAGATAAATTTGAGTACGAATCCTTCTGTTCGTTATACAGTATTGTTAAAGAGAGTAATCCAGCTTCAAACCTTTATCCAAAAATGCTATTTCCGTCACAGAACAATACCAAAAAAGGGTAATAATCTAAGTGAAACAGATCACGAGCGTGTGAGATAAGAATAGAGAGACGCAAAAAAGAAAGATATTTGCGAAAAGCCACGTAAGCAATTAAAAAGTTACGCTGGGACCCACCTTGCTAATGTCTCTATATAATGACCAGAAATGTACCAAAAGCCTTCTTCTTCAAACCTACACATCTCTCTCTCTCTGCAAATTTAATGGAACCTGTTCTCGTTGCAATGTCTGTACCCGCCACAACAGAAGGCGACGGATTTTCGTTAACCACCGATAAAAATTCATATAGTCTAACGACGTCGTCGTCGGACGTTGAGATTGTTACCTCCGGTAACCGTCGGATCCCGGCACACTCAGGCGTTTTGGTATGATATTAATTTTTTTCGGTTTTCTGTTTATATTTCTCTGGTTTGGTTTGGTTTAGCTGAGATTTGTGGATAATGCAGGCTTCGGCTTCACCGGTATTGATGAATATCATGAAGAAACCGGTGAGACGTTACAGAGGCTGTGGATCTATGAGAGTCATTAAGATTCTTGGTGTTCCATGCGACGCCGTTTCGGTTTTTATCAAATTCCTCTACTCTTCTAGGTTGGTTTGGTTCTTCTTCTCGAATTTCAAATGTTGAAAAATCAAACGGATTGTTTTGTAAGCACTTTTCAATACTAAAAAAAACTATAGATTAATTTCGATATGAAAGTGAATTATAAAGGTAGCAAAATGTGAACGGGTTTTTTTACATACACACGGATTTGAACTAATCAACGGCTAATTAATTTTAAAACTCTGTTTTGTTAATTTATTTGGGCAACAACAGCTGTCAGAAAAATGACTAAAATATCCTTTTGTGTCTCTGTTTCAGTTTGACGGAGGATGAGATGGAGAAATATGGGATCCATCTTTTAGCGTTGTCTCACGTGTACATGGTTACACATCTGAAGCAACGGTGCTCAAAAGGCGTCGTAAAGCTATTAACTTCGGAAAATGTTGTCGACGTTCTCCAGCTGGCTCGGCTCTGTGATGCACCTGATGTTTGCCTCAGATCTATGCGTCTGATCCATTTTCATTTTAAGACCGTTGAGCAGACCGAAGGATGGAAGTTTCTTCAGGAACACGATCCTCTCCTCGAACTCGACATTCTCCAGTTCATCGACGACGCCGAATCGGTAATGTTCTTTTTACATATTTTGAAACACAAAAATCTGTTTTTCTTGGTACCAAAGGAAATTAAAACGGTATTTTTTCGTTTTAGCTCGGTTTAGTTCTTGTTTGGTTATAGTTTTTTTTTTTTTCTCGAGTTAAAGGATAATTTAAAAAAAAAAAAAAAAAACTGTTTATTTAGTTTGGTATGTTGCACAAAATTTAGCTAGATTATCAATTAACTCCTGTTTGATTAGATTCGGTTTATCTACCTAATTCATCCCAAAACATTTGGACGTTTTCTGATTGTTTGTTGGATGATAATTAAATGCAGAGGAAGAAAAGAAGACGACGAAACAGAAAGGAGCAGAATCTGTATATGCAGCTAAGCGAGGCAATGGAGTGTATAGAGCACATATGCACACAAGGCTGTACGTTGGTCGGTCCATCAAACGTAGTAGACAACAACAAGTCAATGATGGCGGAAAAAACAAAGCCTTGTAAGGCGTTTTCCACGTGCTATGGTCTCCAGCTTTTGATACGTCACTTTGCCGTATGCAAGAGGAGGAGTAACGATAAGGGTTGTCTTCGTTGCAAGCGGATGCTTCAACTCTTTAGACTCCATTCTTTGATTTGCGACCAACCCGAATCTTGTCGCGTCCCTCTTTGCAGGTATGCCCCGACAATTTTTTTTTGTAACGCTTTATTAAAAATTTCACATTTTTAAGAAAATGTATAAAACTATAAAAGACATAAACCAAGACAAAAACCAACGTTTTGTTTATAGTGAAACAAGTTTTACTTTTTGAAAGTGACAAAAGCTTTATGTTTTACACTTTTGTGGTGACCCACATTAATTAGAAACGTTGCAAATTGCTATGTGAATTGATGATGGGTCGTAATCCGACGGCTGCAAATCTTTGGCACTTTTTTGAAATGTGTAGAATCTCATGTGTCAATTTTCAACTTTTTTTTGGGAGCAGGCAATTTAGGAAAAGGGGAGAACAAGACAAGAAGATGGGTGAAGACACCAAGTGGAAGCTTCTGGTGACAAGGGTTGTGTCTGCAAAAGCTATGTCTTCGTTGTGTCAGTCAAAAAAGAACAAATGTGAAGGGGAAGCAGAAAGTTAATCAAAACAAGGAAGGAGCTAGTTAATTCGGTTTGTAGATAAAAGTTAAGATTATTAAGAAGTTTTCTTATAGTCGTACCTCGTATTTGTTAGTTCGATTCTTTTTGTAGTATGGTTAGTGGAACTATCAAGGGGTATATAATCATATACCTCTTGATTGTTTTAGAGGGATTAGTTTGTATATAAAGTAAACCCTTTTGAATTGGCAATATGTAGGTCACATTTGTTTGTTCACTTTAATTCATCTCAAGATGTCAGCATGTAATACAAAATAAATAAATGTTCCAGAATTACGGATTTTTATTATGATTTATTGATTTACCAGAGGTGTTTCTTACGCAATTGACAATTGAGTGTCTTGGCGAAAATTTTGAAATTTAGATTTTCAATCCGTTATTTTAGCGATTACAAAAATTGAACTTGACGTGTATTACAAATATAGGATCTAACATGTTTAGCATGATTAAAAAAGTTGTGCTTCTCAAATCCGTCGGATAATGTTTGTATAACATTGAGATCATAAAACAATAACTGATCGTAAAACATCTTCGCGATTACAAAAGGTAGAATTCTTTTTTTCCTTCTCAATTCTCAAATAATATATAGGAGATAGTGAATTAAACTTTCAAATGTAAAGTATTGAACTCGATTTTTCCTTAAAGCATATATATTGAGTAATATTACAAGGACATGAAAAATCGTCTCAATTGAAGATGAATACACGATAAATATATGTAAAGTAAAACCCATACATAAAATATGATCTCAATCATCGATGAAATAATAAACTCAGTGTCAGATCACCATAAGAATCGTTGAAATCCAGTCTTGAATGACTCGTAGTATCTAGAGTTCATCTTTAACATCATCACCAGCTACTGACTCATTATCAGTAGAGGGAGTCGAAGAGAGCTTGGTGGGGTAAGAAGCCTCCATGGCTATACCGCAACGTCCTTCATTCTCCGATATTCCTCTTTCTATCCGAACATAGCCTCCTTCTCCCCATTCCGGTCCCCATGAGTTCCTCACTATCCAATATTTTGTTCCATCTCTGGTCTCTCCATACCCGACAATCGCCACCCCGTGGTTTAACTGAGTCCCGCATTCTCCGGTAAACACACCCTACAATAGAATGCATGCACGTTTTTACCGTGAAAAATGTTCGGAAAAAATGTTGTCTCATAATTAAGATTAATGTTTCAGATTATGTTCACAAAATATACCAAAAATATCAAATATGTTATACATAAGCTTCTCATATATAATTTTTCTAGTAAACATATGTTATACATAAGCCTATGGTTTAGCATCAAGCCTTTAATGATGGGTAATTATCATTTATATATCGGATGAGAATTGATCAATGACGTTAATGATGTGACCAATGATACAAGACCAGTTGATTGGTTCATTGGCATGCAATTTGGTATTGTGTTATGATTGTTACATACTTGTTGATGTGATTAGTGATATCAACAAAGGTATATTTGAATATTTACCTCAGAGTAAAGCTGGAAATCAGAGCTCCCAGCATCAATGGCTACAGAGACAGGCTGGTGAGCAACAGCTTTGAGAAGTGCTTCCTCGTCATTCTCAGGGACGTGTTCGTGTCCATCGATCGTTACAGTTTCTCCATCAATATATTTAGCTCTACAGAGTTCAACGTCACTGGAATTGTAAGGATAAGTCTCTTCGGTTTTGATGCCACCATTGTTCTTGATGAATTCAAACGCAGGCTCCATGAGACCTCCTGCACAACCTTGATTCTCTTCAGTGTCACAATCAACGAGCTCTTGTTCAGACAATGAAAGCAGTTTGTTTGTTCTGATCTTGTTTATTCCTTCTACTGCTGCAACTGTCGAAAACGCCCAGCAACTTCCTGGAAATTTCAGTTTCTAAATTAGTGATTTAATAACAACAAAGTGCAGGGATTACAAGAAATATGTTGGATCAAGATCAAACCAAATAGAAACAGAGCAAGTGTTATAGGACTTCAGACAAAAAAAAAACAGATCAAGAACAGAACAATAAGAAACAGAGCCGTACACACTGATTTATTCAGATGTTCATAAAGTTTCAAGAAATCAAATACCTAAAAAGTCCACAAAAATTTCCTGATTCAGAGAACCAATAAATCATTTAAAGATCTCTTACCACAATCCTGTTGATTCTTGACTTTAGTGACAGCTCCTTTCTCTCTCCAATCAACATAACTCGGAACTGTGGTCACATTCTCATACATGAAACCACCAGATCCCCGCTTTGGACCACGGAGCATCCGGTGATGCTTAACGTTAGAGCCAGCGTAGGAGTTTCTAAACTCGTGGTGAGTTATGTCGGCGAATCTATTGATCTTGAGTTTGAAAGGCTTGTTCTTCTTGTTCGTCCTGTGGACATGAAGGACATTGTGTCTAAAAACGTTGAACCGCTTGAGTGCCTCATGGGAGGCTCTAGATACAGAGTGGTGGCTTCTCCATCTCTCATAGAGCTTCCATACGTTCTCTTCGGTCTCTAACTCTTTTTCGTGGAAATCGAATTCTTGGGATGCTTGGAGGAGGAAGAGAAAAGAGAGAACAATCAAGAAAAGTTTCATTTTCTGTAGTTTCTTCTTGTTGGTTTTTTTTGTTTCTTTTTTATGCCTTTTATGGTATATGATTGAGGAAATTATTAGAGATGGGAACATAAATATATTGTTTCCTTGGGAAGAATTACTGATTGCACTTCTTTTTTTTTTTTTTTTTAAATTTAAACGTACATATAATAACATTTGTTATTCCCAAAGTACGTTGCTTATTAGAATGTTCCGGTCTGGTTTTGAACATGGATGGTTCTAAGTAAGAGTTTAGACCCATTCCGATCCAATCATGTGGCTCACCGGGCTGTTAATTTGTGCAAACCGCACAAAACTTGACATGTTTGACGTGCAACATAACCGTGTCATGCTTCATTTTATATAGCGTAGATCAGTGGCGGATCCAGAACAATTTTTAACCCGGGGCACAAAATAATGAAATAGTTTTACAAAAAAAAGTGACATATAAAAAAAGTTTCATAATAAAAAACAACCTACAAATGAATCCTACGTTCCTTCATCTTTTGGAACCTTTTCATCACTACCTCATTTTTCACTTTTTCAAACAAATCTCTCTCGATAAAACAAACTAAACAATCGTTTAGAAACTGATCACCTATTCGGTTGCGTAACATAGTCTTCACAATACTCATCGCAGAGAAACATCTTTCTACGGTAGCGGTCGCGACCGGTAAAGTTAAAACTAGCTTCAAAAGTTGATAAACTTGAGGATATGATTGATATTTCCTTGTCCCCATCATCACACGTGCCAGATCTCCAAGACTCTTCAAGTTAGCAAATCTCACATCATCCCGAATATTGTCAATGTATAAGCCAAGTTGATGCTCAAGAGATATCCTATCGACATTACTAAAATCTTCTGGATAAAACTCAGATAATCTCATAACTTTCAACTGATCAAACTGATGAAATGAATCAATAGGGCTCAAAGATGCAATGCAACCAAGTAGTTCAGTGTTTACCTCATCAAAACGATCATCAAACTCTTGAATTTCCCTATCCAAAACAGTGTAAAAGCATTCCACCCGATAATAATGCAAGTTGGTTTTGTTGCTTCTTTTTCTTGGCTTCTTTGGATCGACAAATTCTTCTTCCATTACGACCAACTCAGTGTTATGATTCTCGCAAAAAGAAAAAACTTTTTTAATAAGAGAATCCCATCCATTATCCCTCAGCTTGAACAATTGCTGCTTGGTGGATTTTACTAGTGACATAGCATTCTCAATGTCTTGGTCTTTCCTCTGTAGAGCCATTGACAAATTATTTGTAAGTCCGAGAAGAAGCAACATCAGCTGTAAGTAGAACACAAATTCAAATGTGTGAAAGTATTTGAGAAGACCATGAGCTTGACTCCTTTTGACACCATCTGTCCCTTCGCTTTGGATATGCTCAAGCACCACAATGACAGAAGAAAATAAATCAACCAATCGTAGTAAGGTTTTGTAGTGAGAACTCCAACGCGTAGTACCAGGCCTTTGAAGTGAAATCTCCTGATTGAGTCCTTTTCCTGTGTTAATTTCGCCTTGACTAATTCCTTCTACGACTCTCTTTCGATGTTCTTCCCGAATCATATCATTTCTTTTACATGAAGCTCCAACCACATTTATCAAGGTAGAAATCATATCAAAGAAATTCACCACTTCGGGATCTTTTTTAGCAACAGCCACGACCACTAACTGAAGCTGATGAGCGAAGCAATGTACATAGTATGCCGAACTATTTTCTCTTAAAATCAAAGCCCTCAGCCCATTGAATTCCCCTTTCATGTTGCTTGCTCCATCATAACCTTGTCCTCTAAGTTGTTTTATACTCAATCCATGTTTAGCAAACAATGAATCAATAGCACTTTTCAAAGATGAAGAAGATGTTTCTTTAACATGGATAACACCAACAAACCTTTCTTTCACCATCCCATTTTTATCAACGAAGCGAAAAACTACTGCCATCTGCTCTTTGTGAGAAACATCTGCAGATTCGTCCACCAACAAGCAAAACACACCATGATCAACTTCTTGAATAATAGATTCTATCACTTCCTTTGCAAAGCAATGGGCTATATCTTTCTGAATTTCTGGAGACACCATTTGATTATTCTTCGGAGCATTCTCCAACACAACCTTGCTTACAAGCTCATTTTGCTCTGCAGTGTATTTCACAAGCTCTAAAAAATTTCCCCTGTTAGTTGATTCCACAGACTCATCATGACCCCGAAAAGGTAATCCCTGTCGTAACAAGAATCTACAAGAATCAATTGAAGTATTCAATCTGATCTTATATTCATTTTTTATCGCATCATCTTGCTTAAAAAAAGCATGAACGATTGATTGACCTTCAAGCAACAGATTATCAGCCATCTTCAATGCATTATTGTGAAAGCTATTCACTTCTCCCACATGCTGACTTAATCTTTTTGGATTTTTCCAAGTATTAAAGCCTTTTGTCACAAATTCATCACTTCCACCTTTGTTTCCAGTGTACTCTCTAAACAAGTAGCAGACCAAACAATAAGCTTTGTCTTCTTTCACACTATATTCCAACCAACGAGGATAAAGATCAAACCAAGATTTATTGAATCGTCTCATCTTATTCCCATCTGGTGTTTGAGGAAATTTATGAGCACGAGGTTGACAAGGGCCTTGATTAAGATATTTGCGTCTTACCTCATCTCTTTCGTTAGGATGATATACTAAGATTTTTTTCCTCTCTCCCGGATCAGCAGGTAACCTCAAATTATCTTCAGACATTGAAGCCAATTTTCTTTTAAAGTATCCTTCCATTGATACCTGGTAAAATTCATCAAACAATCAGGATCAGGTTAGAGTGCTTGCACATAATATCATAGAAATTGAATTTTCTTTAGTTTCGATTCTCATTATGAAGCAAATAGCAATCATAAAAAAAAGAAGACTAATACCTAAAATTCTAAATATCGTGAAAGCCAAATCCAAATCCAAATCCAAATTACAAACCGAATCAATATTGTGAAAGCCATATTCAAATCTCTTCACATATATTAACTTGATCATCACATGATGATTCACATCAACACAATTACTATTTGATAATAATCAGTTAATAAGGATAAACTAGAACAAAAACTTACAATTAATAGTGGTAAGGTTTTTTCTAGAACGAGAACTAGAAAAAGATAATAGAATAGCGTGAGAAGGGAAGTTTTTCTTTGTGAGCAAGGAGGAGACGAAGAGACATGAAAGACAGAGGAGAAGCGGAAAACAAAAGCCAAAAATAAAAATAAGTGGGGCTTTCATTAAATTTTAAATGGGCTGGGTTTGAAAATTTTAAATGGGCTAGGTTTGTCAAATATTTTAGTTGGGCATGTGGCACATTTAGTATTAAGGCAGAATCTATAGAAAAAAAAAATCCCAAAATGAGCATGTGGCACTTGCCACACCCCTTTAGTCACTGGCTCCGCCCCTGGCGTAGATATATAGGACCTAGTTAGTCCATGTACATTTGACTAAACACAACATCCCTAGTTATAATTAAACTCATGACAACATCAAAGTTAATAGTATTTCCAAAAACATAACATTATAAATTTCTTATAACATTCAATTAATCGATATAATTAGTTTAATTACGGTTGAATCAGCCCAGTGCCGACTCAGAGGGGAGACAAGGGGTGCGACCGCCCCGGGCCGCGTCCCGTGCCCTAATAATTAAGAGCCCCATTTTCAAATATATAAAAAAATATATAGTAAACTAAATATAAGACTAAAAAGGGGTCAAAATTTTTTTTTTGTGTGAACATTTTTGTTTTTATAACAAATTTATTTAATAAAAATACATTAACAAAAATTTCTAATAAAAAAAATATCTAGAAAAAATTTTTTAGGGTCCAAAAATTTTTTTTTGCCCAAGGGCCCATAATAATTTTAAGCCGGTCCTGAATCAGCCGCTTGGCCGCATATAAATTGGTTTATATGATTAATGCATTTATGCTCCTAGCTAGTAATTATCTTCTTTATTTATCTTCTATGATTTTTTTTATAGGATTAATGACTAGAGTTTCTTGGAACCAAAAATAATCATAAGTTAAAAATACTCTTGCGTGCAGTTTTGTAGTCCTCACCACGAAAGCTAGTAAAGCTTAATCATTGTGTGTTTCAATGTATATGCTGACATCGTGTATGCGTTATGTACGTGAGATCGACTAGTTGAGAAAGTAGGGGGAAAAGATCGTGCGTGGGACAAAAGCAAGATTGGGTACGTTTCATAAAACACGTGAAACGCGACGAAATTATTATACAAGCATTAAAGTCTAACTAATATGAGAATTTAGATTTGGTAGAGACAGTTGAAAAGTACTATTTATTTATATATATAAAAAAAGAGAGAATTGGTGGAAATACAATAGACACGTCCATTCCCATTTTCCGTGGAGTTTAATGGTAAAGATAAAATGTGTCGAGTCCGTTTCATTAAACAATAGGCTTATTCGACTGGCAACACGATAGCGATCAAACATCGTTCATGTGACAGTCGCTAGTTTTAGCGATCAATCGACTGTGGTCACTGGTCAGCTATACTGAAAATTGAAGTCGCTGATTTTATCGGCGATTGATTTTGGCTCTAAAACTGATAATTACTAAATTATCCTTGTTATTTTTAAGAGTTAACAACAAAATCTCTCCTAAGTCCTAAACCTTCTTCCTCTAAACCCTAAATCTTCATCTCCATCAATCTCCATCTCCATCTCCATCTTTCGCTGATTTCAGGTAATTCTCAAACATACGATTCTCTTATAAGTTGGCTTCTCTTTGTTCAAACTTATGATATCACTCTCATCATCCGAAGTTTCAGTTGAAAGGTTGAAACTTTTTGTCAAATGCGTTCCTTATTATTGTCTTTAGAATAGTCATCGATTTGTGTAGGATTTAACAAAATGAGAAAGTGGTGAATTTGAATTGAGTTTTGCTACTTCTTCTCTCACGATATAACAAGTTAAAAGCTTTTTTTCTTTTTTCCCTGTGTTCTTGAAGGTTTTACGGTAAACTTTGTTGGGTTTGGCTTTTGCGCACTGTTGAATCAGCTTTTCCAGGTACGGTTTCGTTTTCTGGTTTTTGATTAGAGGAACTCAAATTAAGGACCTTAATCGTTTTCTATGTGTTTCCAAAATTTTCAGTTCCTTTTAACACATTCATAGAGCTTATCTACCTTTGTCATAGTTTTAGTGAATTAGTTTGAAATTTTACTAGCTGTGAATTGAAATATAGATGCCTCGAAGACCATTAGGAAGAAGATTGTCAAAGCATCAGCCTTTAGCATTTTCACCGTTTATGCGGTCTCTTGCCTTTGCTTCAATGACTAGGCGTAATTTGCCTCATCCTAAAGATTGTCAATGCTCTGAAGAGATATCTTTTAGTGAGTAAACCTTAGATTGATTGAAAGTTCTCTATATTCACATACATTGTTAGTGTCTTAGTGATGTATCATTCTAATGTTTGCAGATGAAAAGGAAAAGCTCCCTAAATTACCTAAAAAGGAGAAAGACGAACAATTTCCGGACTCCTCTGATGAAGAAGACTCTCAGGTAAGGGATTGCTTACTCTTTCTGTTGATTTTGTTGTCGGAAAGCTCCCTAATTTATCCTATTTTCTATGCTTGATCTTTGAAGGAAGATGTCCAAGCAGACTTTGAGTTCTTTGATCCTAAACCTACAGACTTTCATGGGGTTAAGATCCTGTTACAAAACTATCTCGATGACAAGGAGTGGGATTTGAGCAGTTTTGTTGATTTGATATTGGAGCAAACAACAGTAGGAACTGTTGTTAAAGTAGCAGATGACGAGGACGAGTCAGTTTTTGCCCTTGTCACTGCTCTTAACTTGGCAAGATATAAGGCATGTCACTAGAAAACTCACTTGAATATGGGCTTTGTGTGATATAAATATATAATCTTACATTTAGCTTGGTGATTTTGGTTGTTAGGCTTGTTGAAGTACTTCTAATCCTAAAATGTGTGTTTGTTTGCTTTTTTTTTTCAGGACAATAAGTGCTTTAGAGAGTTAAAAGAGTTTATTCGTAAAGTTTGTTCTGAAAAGAATATAGCGAGTGATCTAGAGTTGCTCTTAGAGAAGAAGGCACAAGATGTTGGTTTATTGGTATCTCAAAGAGTGATGAATCTTCCTCCACAACTTCTTCCTCCACTTTTCGATGGATTGTTCGATGAAGTCTCATGGGCCACTGAAGACGAGGTTTCCATCTTTTACAATAAACTCTTAGGTAATTTCTTATGAGAAATTTCAAATTTAAAAGTTTTCCTGTTTAATAATAGCCTACAGAAAAGCTTCGAAGCTCGTTCCGTTTCAAGTCATATCTTCTAGTCACCAAGATATACAAGGTAATTAGTTTTAACCGTAAGGTTATTTTTCAGGTTTTCTTGTTGTAACATTGTGATAGTGATTCTTGGTTATATAGCTGAAGAATCCTAAGCCGAGAAAACCTCGACATGGGGAAGAAGACATTGAAGAAACAGTATTTCTTAAACCTGAAGATGAACTTTTTCTTGAGGTAACTTATTCTCACATATATTTACTCGACTTCCCTGTGTGAACTGTGAAAAGAAAAAAGTTTATTCTCTGAACATTTGTTGTAAAAACTACATTTGCAGCTTAGCTCTTGGTCCTTCACATTCCCTATGCGCTCACAGCTGGTTACATCTCAAGAAGTAAGTTCATTTCCAAGGCTTATTATACACATAGTTTTAATTTCAATTGTTTCTTACTTGTGATGTTTGGTTTTATTGGCGATTCTCGTAGATGAAGAATTATCAGTTGATGGGTTTAGTGATGGCCGTGGAAGCAAACAAGATTCCTAAATTCAGACAGATGTTGAACTCTCTCATTGATGAATAATGATGAACATCTTCTTCTTAAAGATTCGGTTAACGGTCGGTTGTGAATCAATCCCGCCAGTTTTGATTCGGTTCACAATACTGTGTATTTCCGCAAAATTGTGAGGCTTTTTATTTGTAGGAAACAATGACTTGTGAAAACAGTTTCATCGAATACAAGTTGTCCACAGAAAGATTGATAAACAAGGGGTTAGAGAAAAAGAGACCTTTTTATTCAAATCCAAAAGCAACATCAAAATCAAATCATGAAGACGAAATTAACAACATGAATCAACAAGGAATTGGGATCACCATTGATATGGTTTTACACAATGTGTACACATATCTAGAGCTCGTCTTTAACGTCAACGTCTTTCGGGGAAGGATTAGAAGACGATAGCTTGATCGGATACGTTGCCTCCATGGCAATGCCGCAACGCCCTTCAGATTCGTCAATCCCTCTCTCAAGCTTTATATAGCCTCCCTCTCCCCATTCAGCACCCCATGAGTTTCTCACTATCCAATACTTTTTCCCACTCGAGTCAGCTCCGTACCCGACCGCTGCCACACCGTGGTTCAACTCCGTTCCACATTGCCCCGTAAACACTCCCTACAACACGTTACCAAAGATATGACCAAATGTTATATATACATGATGAGTCATGACATATGGCTATATGATGTTCAAGATATGAAACTTGGAAGTAAAATTAAACCGGATTTTGTTGATTTTTCTTTTTACCTCCGAATAAAATTGGAAATCTGAACTTCCAGCATCAATTGCAACAGATACAGGTTGGTTTGCAACAGCCTTAAGAAGAGCATTTTCGTCGTTTTCGGGTACATTCTCATGCCCATCTATCGTCACAAGCACGCCATTATCTTTTGAAGCGTCGCATTTTCCATCAAGACCTTCGTAGGGATAGCTATCTTCGGTGGTGATTCCACCGTTCCTCTTGATGAATTCAAATGCAATCTCCATAAGACCTCCGTTACAACCTTCATTCTGGTTAGTGTCACAATCCACTAGTTCTTGTTCAGACAGTGAGACCAGCTTCTTCGTCTTGATCTGGTTGATTCCCTCAACAGCTGCTACGGTAGAGAATGCCCAACAACTTCCTGGTAATTATTCGGCAATTTTGAATCATTAGATCAACAAAGAGGTTATGTGAAAACTAAGTTTACATATAATGTTAATTCTAACATTCTACGTATTGTTAAAATTTATATTGACACATAATTTACTCTATAAAATTCAACTAATTCATACATATATCAAATTGGAGTACTGCAACATCACTTCTAGCATTACTCACTAATAGAGATTGCTTTATACTTACCACACTTTCCTTGATTCTTGATTTCAGTGACAGCACCTTTCTTTCTCCAATCAACAGAGGACGGTAATTTGGATGCATTCTCATACATGAACTGTTTGGAGCCGCCTTTTGGTCCTTGCAACATCCTGTGATGCTTGATATTAGAACCGGTGTAGGCCTTCTTGAACTCATGAATCGTTAAATCTGCAAACTTGTTGAGCTTCAGTTTGTAGGGCTTGTTCTTCTTGTTGGTGTTATGAACATGCATCACATTGTGTCTGAAGACGTTGAATCTCTTCTCCCTTTCATGGAGACTCCTAGGAACAGAATGGTGGCTCCTCCATCTGTCATAAAGCTTTGATAAGCCCTCTTCGCTCTCTATTTCCTTGTCGTGGTAATCGAATCCACAGGCAGTTTGGAGAATGACAAGAGAAAAGAGAAATATCAAAAGAAGTTTCTTCATTGTTTTTTTTTGTTGATTGATTATTTGTTTGAGGTTGAAAGTTTAATGAAATGGTGTCGGGAATATATAGGCAAAGAGAAATATTTTTCTGTAGAGACTTGAAATGACCCAAATACCATCAACGATTATAAAATGAACTATTATTGTGTATACGTCTTGGTTAGACTTGTGGAAAGCTTTTAGGACACGCATCTAAGAGGATTAAGGAACCCATCATGAGTGTAATAATTTCTTTTTAAATAGTTTAGATCATAAGATTAATTACTTCTGGTTTTATAAATTTTATGCTTATATATGTATATACATTCTATGAATTTTTGGTTTGACTAATTTAGATGACAGTGAAAGAAAACTGAATGGATTCGTATAAAAATTCAACATGACTTGCTTGAGGCCTTCATCGTTTGGATGATACTGATACTGATATTTGTCATGGTTAATGGATAATGCAAAAATTAAGATGAAGCAACAAGTTGCTTAAGAAAATAATGAAAGCAATAGTTGGATTAACATATGGCCATTGGGATTTGGAAAAATATGGTGACAAAAGCTGTTCACACCATGGCATCGTTGACTTATTCAATCAAAAATCTCCTTCTGCAAAAGATTTAAAATGGGAAAAGAAATAATTTGGTCGTGTTTAATTGAGAACAAAACTATTTCTATGATTTCTACCCAAAAAAAAAAAAAAACTATTTCTATGATAGTATCTTTATTTTTATGCTAATGTTTTGGTCATGTGTAGACGAAATGATGGGTATATATTACATGAAAGAAAGATACAAGAAAAACTTTATCTATTACATGAACTTAATTAGAAAATTCTAATACATCAATCTGACTACAGATATACAAAAATATCTATCCATTGATAATCCTCGTTACAAGTATTTATGTAAGACTCCAATGCTTTCTAAAAAAAAAATTAAAACCATTTTTTATAAATAGATTTTTTTGTTTAAATTGAATCCCCAAACTGTAATCATTTACATTTTTGAAACTTAAACTATGAACTTTTTGATTTTTTGATTAATTACGGGGCATGAAAAATTTGATCCCACCACATGAAAGGAACATAATTAGCTTTAATAAAACACGTCTTAAACCACCCAGCAATGTACATACCAAAAATTTTGGTCGAAAATAATTTACTAACAAAGACCATTTAATGATTGTACTGGTCTTATAGAAACCATTTTTTTTTCATGGATCCCATAATGCCCCATGTGTTCTACGAGGGAGGATCTCGTGGCGACTTATTTATCATTTCCATACTTTTATCTCTAATTAATTTTTATTCTGAAGATGAGTGAACACTTTTGGCGCAGTCCATTTGTTAAAAGTTAAAAGTAGTTTCGTACTACATATATTCACAGTAATAAAAAGTCAGGCCACAAGATAACAGCGTGCAAAGAGTAAAAAAATTATGGCAGTTTTATCTAAGTTCTTAGCCAAAATAATGGTGTTTTACATCAAGTTTGAGATCTAAATGATATGAACATCAAACAATCTTAAACCTATCATGAGTTCAGACTTTTTTGCTAAGCTAATGTCGTTTTATGTAGTGGATATGAATGAATAATTGGAATGAATCTGGGCTTAATACCCGCATCGTGGGTGGATCATAGATGCTTCCTAATGCAAGGAAACATATTACATATATTTAATTATACTATTTGTTACTAAATAATTTACTTTGATCTCGTGATCCGAGGCCAATTGATGAATATTCATATGTACGGAAAAGATTCCAGTTTTCCGAAAAATATGTAATAAGAATTTGTTTTATATGACTAACTCCCACGATGATTGATGAAGCTACGAAAATATTATAGCTTTTAAGTTGAAGAAGAAAATATATATAAATTTGAGTTTCTAACATTATTTGGACAATTGTCCCACCTCTAAACTAATAAATAGATCTAAGACTATCATCATCTTTTTTTTATTTATGAGAAAACATATTTTTCAGCCATGGATGCAATTACATTCAGTTGCTTATTGAGTCTAAACGTCCTCTAATAATTTAAAAATATACTTTATGGATCATGGATATAGTGACAACATATTTATATGGATCGCTCGATAATGATATATATATATATATATAAATATATACATGAAAATTCCAGAAGATTTTAAAGCTCCTGAGGTTTTAGACTCAAAGTCTAATAAAATATGTACGGTCAAATTACAATGATCATTTTACGGATTAAAACAATCCGGACGCATATGGTATAATCACTTAAGCGAATATCTATTGAAAAAAGGAAATGTTAATGATGAAATATGCCATTGCGTCTTTATAAAAAAATCTCCATCAAAATTTGTGATCATTACTATATATGTTGATGAGCTAAATATAATTAGAACTCGAAAGAAGATTGATTATGCAATAACTCATATGAAAGAATTAAGAGTTCAAAATAAAAAATTTTGGAAATACTTAGCCAAAAAAAAAAAAAAAGATCTTGGAAATACAAAGTTTTGTCTTGGATTCCAAGTAGAATATTTCCAAGATGAAATATTTGTGCAAAGAGGGTGCACTACATTATCCTCAGGTTTCGAAAACCTGGCAGCTTTCACTTTCTTATTCTTTCTCTCATGCATCCGTAACAGTGTAAAGTTGGACATGTGATGTTGTGGTTGGAGCATGGGACGAACGAACGATTTTTTGCTACTATCAACATTCATGATGAAGTACATGGTGGTAAGTGAAACATACACGTAACCTCCATGACTAACTTTTGTCTCATTCGACATCTTACATACGACTACCGTATCTCCACAATATTGCTTAACAGACTCAATGATAACCGCATGATATGAGTCGAAACAAATATTCTTCTCCAACATACCATAGTATATGTCAGCCTTTTCATAAAATAACTTGGAATACGCAATCAAGTCTGCGCCAATTGGGCCATGATTAAGATGGAACAAAGCATCTTCGAGTTTATGAAGTTGGTACACATATTTTATCTTTTCACCGGAGCTCGAGGAAGGAATTTAAAGTAGATTGCACTGAAACTCGGAATAATCTTCTCGTGGTGGAATGCCCGAGTATTTCATATGCTGTATCGCGACATCTATAAAATATCCGTAACACATGATTTTTCGATGCTTTTTTGTCCTGACCAAGAAAATTAGGACGACAAGCTATACATAAGTGCCAAACACTTAGAGCATGAAATTCGGTTTCCAATCAGTCACTATGTACTCAACACTCACCAAATCGATAACTACGAAAATATTGTAAATTTTAAGAAGAAGAAGAAAATATATATAAATTTGAGTTTCTAACATTATTTGGACAATTGTCTCACCTCTAAGGCTCTAAACTAATAAATTGATCTAAGACCATCATGATCTTCTTTTTCTGGATAATCAGGATATTTCATACTTAAGTCTGACAAAAATTTTGAACCAGTAAAGAAATAGGATACCATTGATGTACCATGATGGAAATCGTAGTCAAATAATTGATCTTACAATTTGTCAAGCTATTTCACTAATGTTTTAATGGTTGGACATAATATCCATTAAACCACAAAAATCTGCTTTAATCATTTTTTAAATTATAATTTATTGTCATCATTGTTTCATTATCGAAATTTCAAATCCGTATAGTGCATGTTATTGATAATAACGATTAATGGATCTAAAATACCATCATTTTTTAGTTGCGTAGTAACAAGTGTATCCATCGTGAGACAATTTTTTTCCATCAAAACAAGTACTCCTATACGAAGATCTAAAATACGTGAAACAAGTATTTGGCGATTATACAATTTTCATTTTCCACAAATACCGATCTTATCTTGGGGTTTACGCCTATGTTATTAATATACTTACATTTTCTTTAACAAGTTCCCCAAAATGCAACGACGTGGTTAGATGTTTCCTAGTTGCTTGCAAGTGATTTTTATTATTTTGTTTGTTGTAAATATTATACGTTCGAAACACAATATATAATTTACATTTACAATAACGTGTTCTTTAGTCTAGGGATCGTGGACCGAGCCACATGCTAGCTAGCGTCCCTTAACTTGTCCTTAAAACTTATCCAATTTAATATAAAAGACGTGAAGATTCCCATATCTTTTGATAGCTTCAAATAATTGATGAGGAATCCCTAAATTTTTTTTTTATATTGGATTATAGTAAAATATTACATACACTATTTTATGTTAATAAATTGTAAAATTAAGTATGATCCCACACACTGAGTGGGTAATTTACCTAGTAATCAAATCGAAACAAAACAAACTAACAAAAACAACATTTGAGAAAGCAGAAGAATCAGAAGTCTCAAGAAACAAGGTCCAAGGATGATTGTTGAAAATTAGGTCGACTAAACCCTCTGTTTAGTAATCACCCAATAGATTTGGAACACGTAATCTCAAATTCTCAATAGTAGAAGCAAGCAAGCAACTCTGTATGTCAGTTAAACCTATACGGCAAATGTCCACGCAATCCCATTGACGAATCTATTTGTAATTAGTAATCACTATGTTTGTGAATTCCTCCATAAAGCACGTTTTTGATCTATATCAAGCCAGTATTTGCAACAACAACAAAATGGCACATACCCACCATCGGATGGTACAACCAGTTTGTTCAAACAATCTAATGATACCACCCATGTAACATTGAGTTACTAGAAAACAAATCAGAATTTAGCCTACAAATGATCTGTTATAGTGGGTAATAACATAGAATTAGAGGAGTGTTACCATAATACCATGTGATTCCAAGTCTCCCTGGAAGAGCTTAGAGGAGTGATCTCATGTAACACACTTAGCTTCAGATTACGAAATACATATGACACAATCCTTGATAGATTTCCAGAATTCATGTACTCAGAGGAACTAGGGGATCAAACCAAGATCACAAACTCAAGCCTAAAAAAATCTCAGCTTTTCTAATTAGGCAAAGGCCTAAAGAAGAAAAACCATACTGGGACAGTTCAAAAACCAAAATGAACAAACTTGGAACATCCCCATCTATAAGCACACTCAGTTGAAGCTATAACATTGCAACTGTGTGGAATTTGATGAAACTACTGGGAAAAACAAACGATTAACACTGACTCCAACGCTCAGTACTTTGTAACATTATTCGATCTAATTCAATAATAATATGGTTCAGACTTTGAAATCCCAAACATTTAGAAGAAGACAAAGTTTCAAACTTTTTGTTTTTGATAAATAAATACAAAAAGTTTAAAACTTTCTCATCGGAATATTAGCAAAAGGGGGAATCGAATCAAGCCCGAATTTTCAAAAACGACTGAGTTTTGTGGTTTTTAACGTTATGAACTAGGACGGCGTCATTTGAGTTTCCTAATCACCTGAATGCATAAAATAAAAAAGTGCCCTCACGCAGGATCGAACTACGGACCTTCAGTTTACAAGACTGACGCTCTACCACTGAGCTATAAGGGCAACTTTGTTCAAGTAATTATGATGTCTAAAAAATTTAAAAATTCAAGAATAGACATTTTGGGATAATGGGATGAATACTAAAATATGATAGAAAATCGTGGGAAATGTCGCAGAAAAGGCCCTAAAAACGTAGCAAGAATAGACATTTGGGCCAAACTGTTACAAAATAAAGCATGGGATATATACTAAGATTTAATAGAAAGTTGTGGGGAACGTTGCAAAAAATCCCAAAAAATACGCGCATGATAATGATTCTCTTTACTTTGCGTGAAGTTTCCGCTATTATGCGCATTCGTCATCACTTTTCCCATTCCTCTCCGATCACTTCACCTTCTTCTCTCTTCTCACCGGAAGCTTCCTCTCAGATAAGATGAAGGTACTCTTTCTAATAATCGTTTATATTCGAATCAACAGATGTAATTGTCAATTCCATTTCCGATCGATTCGATACTTTGAGATTTTTCGATTGAGATCACTACGATTAGTAAACCAGATGTTGGAATCAATTTTCGGAAGTTACTTCATTTTCTTCGGTTCTGTTTTGTAATCGATGTTGTAGCAATTTTGGAGTCCAAACAGTATCAACAAGAACAAAGCTATGGTTGAGAATTTGCAAAATCATGGTATAGTTACGTCAGATGAAGTTGCTAAAGCTATGGAGGCTGTGGATAGAGGCTTGTTTGTATCAGATCGTTCCTCTGCTTATGTTGATAGTCCCATGTCTATTGGGTATAATGTGACTATATCAGCTCCTCATATGCACGCAATGTGTATTCAACTTCTTGAAAAGCATTTGAAACCGGGAATGCGTGTTCTTGATGTCGGCTCGGGTTTGTTTGTTTTCTTTCTCCAGTCCGTAGTATTATGGGTTCTTCTTGCTTTTGAGTTTGATGAATAAGCATATGATTAATCTTGATAGGGACCGGGTACTTAACTGCTTGCTTTGCGGTTATGGTTGGATCCGAAGGGCGTGCTATTGGTGTGGAACACATTCCTGAACTGGTGGCTTCTTCTGTTAAGAATATTGAAGCGAGTGCTGCTTCGCCATTGCTGAAAGAAGGGTCTCTTGCTGTTCATGTTGGTGGTGAGCTTTGATTCAATTTTTGGATAGTTCTTTGATGTTTCTTTTTTTCACATTGCTGGTTTAATGAGTTCTTGTTCGTTTCAAATAGATGGAAGGCAAGGATGGGCTGAGTTTGCCCCTTATGATGCTATTCATGTCGGAGCAGCAGCACCGGAGATCCCTGAGGCATTGATTGATCAATTGAAACCTGGTGGGAGACTGGTGATCCCAGTCGGTAACATATTCCAAGATCTGCAAGTGGTGGATAAGAACTCAGATGGTTCGGTTAGCATCAAGAGTGAAACTTCAGTCCGTTATGTTCCTTTGACTAGCCGTGAAGCCCAGCTGAGAGGGGACTGATGGATTCTCGTTGTACAGAAGAATGAATCAAGTAAGCTCAATCGGCTTTCAAAATTAGCGTAGTTAGTCAAGAACTAAAATCTTAAAGATCTCTTTCTGAGTAAGACTTTGGAATGAGTAAACTTATTTGTGTATGCATAAACACAATAAAACCATTTATATATAATGCCTCAATCAAGTAGTAGATGATGCAATGGCGTAAAGAGGGAACAAGCGGTGAATCGCCAAATCGGTTGATTCAGCGACACTGGTTTGATCTTCTGTAGATTCAACTGGTAATCTCCAATTGCACTGATGCACTAAGTTAGCCAAAGCCAACTCAATCAAGACCACCGCGAATGATATTGCTGGACAAATCCTTCTCCCTGCTCCAAATGGAATCAGCTCAAAATTGAGACCCCGGAAATCAACAGATGAATCTAAATGTCTCTCCGGCCTAAACTCCTCTGCGTCTAGTCCCCACGTTGCAGCCTCTCTCCCGATCGCCCAAACATTGATCATTACCTGTGTACCGGCAGGTATGTGGTAATCTCCTAATCTGACATCTTGTGTTGATTCGTGAGGAACCAACAATGGAAGTGGAGGATGTAGCCTCATTGTCTCTTTGATCACAGCTTTTAAGTAGTTCATTTCTTGAATGTCTTCTTCTGATACACTCGAATTACCCTTACAAATCCTACGGACTTCTTCCTGGAGTTTGTTCAGACACTCTGGATGAAGAAGAAGCTCTGTCATTGCCCACTCTATTACTGCGTACGATGTATCCGTACCAGCCACAACAACATCCTGAAAAGTGAAAAACCAAAACAAGAACTACAATTACGGTTCTAACTAAAACATCAATGAATATGAATTTAATTTCTTCTTTATCCCTTTACCAAGACGATAGCCTTTAAGCTTAACCGGTCGATTTCAAACCCGACGCTCTTCTCTCTCTGAACTGCGAGCAACCCACAAAATCAGTCCTTTGTCTGTCGCCATCTACATGATCTTGGACAACCTTCTCCAAGAATTCATCAAGATCATTGCCCGTCTTTTTTAGCTGTCCATCCTAACCACAGATCCAATCAATCCATGCAAGCCATGGTACATAAGTACCCACACTAAACTCGCCAAGTAGCCTCATGAGCCTTTTCATTAACTCCTTAATATCTGTTTCACTGCTGTATTTCCGTCCCAAAGCGACTCTAGATATCACATCGTTAGTTAAACTCGCCAATAGCTCGCTTAGATTCACCGGCAAAGAACTTGATTCATGGATCTTCTCCATCATAAGACTGATCTCTTCTTGTCTCACGTTTCGAAAGGACCTGACCATTTTGTTGCTGAGGAGCTGGAGGACGCACACGCTCTTCATTTGCCTCCAATACTCTCCATAAGGAGCGAAGGCCACATCACGCCCGTTGTAAAAGAGCATCTCGATGAGTTTTAACTGTCCACGGGAAGCAAATACGCGGTCATGCGTCTTCAAAAATATATCTCGAGCCACATCTTCGGAAGAGACTACAAGAACAGGGACACGGCCAAAGTGAAGGAGCATGAGAGGACCGTAACGGTTGCTGAGAGAGCGCAGTGATCGGTGAGGGTGGCGGCCAAGCTGATGAAGGTTTCCGATCAACGGAAGTCTCGGTGGTGACGCTGGTGTGTTGCTTTTCTTTCGAGTCATCTGTTTTATGAAGAAGAAAATGGTAATGAAGGTTGTTGTACATAGAAGAAGTATCGTCATCATGACTTCCATGTTTGGATTCTTCAAGATCTTTAAGACTAAGACTTCTTAAGAATTTTGTGCTCCTCGCTCGTTTTGAACTTACATGATATGAGTCCTATAGAGATAAAAATTGTTCAAGTCTACTACAGTAGAAATGTAGATGGGTGGTGCTTACAAAATGAACCAAAAAATTCCTATGATAGGCCATAATCAAGCCAAGTTTATCCTGTCCACTCAAATTTTTCTAACGTGGATAATTAAATATTATTCCTCTCAGAAAGTCAACCAAATCTAGTAATCTACTGTCCACTGTAACATTGCTGGTTCAATGAGTTTATGCTTGTTTCAAAATATATAGATGGATGGCCCAGCCGTACGTCAAGCCCAATTGAGAGGGGACTGATGATGCTTATCGGACAGAATAATAAATTAATTTAGGAACTCGAGACTTTAAATCTAAAACATCTCTTTGCTAACAAGAGTTTCAAATGAGTAAACATGTTTATTGCAGACATAACATAATATATAGAAAAAAAAAAAAAAAAACATAATATATAGTAAGCATTTATATATAATGCCTTAGTCAAGTAGTTGATGTTGCAATGACGTTAAGAGGGAACATGCGGCGAATCACACTACCGATTGATTCAGCAACCTCGGTCTGATCTTCTGTAGATTGCCAATCAAACCCATGCATTAAGTTAGCCAAAACCACCTCATTCAACACCACAGCAAATGATATTCCTGGGCACATCCTTCTCCCTGCTCCAAACGGAATCAGCTCAAAATCTTGACCCCGGAAATCAGCGGATGACTCTAAATGCCTCTCAGGCCTAAACTCATTCGCGTCTGGTCCCCACGTCGCAGCCTCTCTCCCGATCGCCCAAAGATTGATCATAACCTGCGTACCGGCAGGTATGTAGTTATCTCTTAACCTGACATCTTCTGTTGATTGGTGAGGAACCATCAATGGAACTGGAGGATGTAGCCTGAGTGCCTCTTTGACCACAGCTTTTAAGTAGGGCATGTCGTTAATATCGTCTTCTGATACACTTGATTTGCCCTTACAAATTGTACGGACTTCTTCTTGAAGTCTTTTTAGACACTTTGGGTTTCGTAGAAGCTCTGTCATTTCCCATTCCACAAGCGTGGAAGATGTGTCTGTTCCACCCACAAAAGCATCCTGAAAAGTTAAATCCAAGAGAAAAAAAAACAGGTAATGGTTATTTACAAAAACATTGGATTTGAATTTGAATATGATATCTCTTTTTTCCTTTACCAAGACAATTGCCTTTATGCTTCGCCGGTCGATCTCCAACCCGATGGTTTTATCTCTCTGAACTGCGAGTAGTACATCGACGAAATCACTCTTATCGCCGTCTCCATCTTCATGATCCTGCACAATTCTCTCCAAGAGCTTATCAAAATCATTCGCGGTCTTTTCCAGTCGAGCCTCCAAACCGCTGACCCAATCAATCCATCCGAGCCACGGTACATAACTACCGACAGTAAACGTACCAAGCTGAAACATGAGCCTGTCTATTAACTCTTTAAAATCTGTTCCAACTCCGTATTTCCGTCCCAAAGCGACTCTACATATAACATCGTTAGTTAAACTCGACAAGATCTTGGTAAGATTTATCGGCGAAGAACTCGATTTTCGGATCTTTTCCATCATCAGAGTGATCTCTTCTTGTCTCACGTCTCGAAAAGATCGTACCATTTTGTTGCTGAGGAGATGGATAACACTAACACTCTTCATTTGTCTCCAATACTCTCCATAAGGAGCTGAGGCCATATTGCGGCTCTTGTAAAGAAGCTTTTCAAAGATTTTCGACCGCGGACGGCTTGAAAAAACGCGATCATGCGTCTTTAAAACGTCTCTAGCCGCTTCTGCGGTAGATGCTACAATAACGGGGACACTTCCGAAGTGGAGGAGCATGAGAGGACCGTAACGGTGGCTGAGATAGCATAGTGATCGGTGAGGATGTTGGCCAAGCTGATGAAGGTTTCCGATCAACGGAAGTCTCGGTGGGGATGCAAATGTGATGCTTTTCTTCCATGTTGTCTGTTTTTTGAAGAAGAGAATGGTTATGAAAAATAGTAAGCATAACAAAAGTATCATGATCATATTTTGTAAATTTGGATTCTTCAAGTTTTTCTCGTGAAGAGTTTCTTAAGATTTGTGTGTTCTTCTTGTGGACTTCGCCATTTGGATCATATATAAGCCAAGTTTCTTCTATGCGTTACATAGCTAGTGTCCACTCAAATTTTCCATGTTTTGCCTAAATAGGAAAATAAATTTGATTAAATATATTCTCTCAAATCCTATATATTAAAGGTAAAAAATCTCTCCATATATAGTATGACACCCAAGTACACACAATTAAGTTGACACGTAACTTTTTTGCTATTTAAAGATAAATAAACAAAAAAATATCTTTGACCAAACAAAAAAAAATTATCTTCTACTTTTATAATTTTTCACATACCTTGTTTGTTAGATTTTTTGATACCTACAAAGTCCACAAAACACTATCTATCTCCTAAAAGATATGTTCCTTTTTTGTATATTTCAAATAACTTTTCAAGTTTTAGTTGTGCATTGGCATGCAAATCTGTTTTCAGCCTAAGAAATTTTGTTATGCGTCTCTACGGTTATTCTTTCGGTTCCATCAAGGCATCAACAAAAGTTTTTTACTGCCTTTCTCATTTTCCTCAATTAGATTGTCTAGTTATACCTCAATTCTTCTAGACAAGCTTTTGTAATTATCAAACTCTTTCTTTCAACTTCACCATATTTCCAAAGCCCAAAAGTTAAACGTAGCCATCAAAATAAGCAAATCAAGAATTCGAACTAGCAAGAAGTGAACTAATATATTATACAGTTGGGAACCAGGAAAATTTGTTTCAAATGAACTAATATATTATAAGCCAAAAATCTCTTAGCGCTTAAGAGTTTCAAATGAATAAACGTGTTTGTGTACACAAAATATAATAAAGCATCTCTGGATATACAATGCCTAAGTCAAGTAGTAGAAGATGCAATGGCATATAGAGGGAACTTTCGGTGAATAGCAATACCGGTTGATTCAGCCACACCGGTCTGATCTTCTGTAGATTCAACCGGTAATCTCCAATCAAACCGATGCACTAAGTTAGCCAAAACCACCTCGTTCAACACCACAGCGAATGATATTGCCGGGCAAATCCTTCTTCCTGCTCCAAACGGAATCAGCTCAAAATCCTGACCCCGGTAATCAACAGACGAATCTAAATGTCTCTCCGGTCTAAACTCCTCGGCGTCTGGTCCCCATGATGCAGCCTCTCTCCCGATTGCCCATGCATTGATCATTACCTGTGTACCAGCAGGTATGTGGTAGTCTCTTAATTTGACATCTTGTGTTGATTCATGAAGAACCATCAATGGAAGTGGGGGATGTAGCCTCAGTGTCTCTTTGATCACAGCTTTTAAGTATTTCATTTCTTGAAGGTCTTCTTCGGATACAACCAATTTGTCATTACAAATCGTTCGGACTTCCAGTTGGAGTTTGTTCAAACACTCTGGGTGACGTAGAAGCTCTGTCATTGTCCATTCCATAAGTGTGTATGATGTGTCCGTACCACCTACAAATATATCCTGAAAACAAGAAAACAAGAACTATGGTTATATACTAAAACATCATTGAATATGAATTTGATTTCTTGTTTTTCCCTTTACCAAGATGATTGCCTTTATGCTGACGCGGTCGATCTCAAACCCCACACTCTTCTCTCTCTGAATGGCGAGTAATACATCGACAAAATCAGTCCTCTGTTGGTTGACATCTACATGATCTTGGACAACTCTCTCCAAGAATTCATCAAGATCATTTCCCGTCTTTTCTAGCTGACCATCCAAACCAGAGAGCCAATCAATCCACGCAAGCCATGGTACATAATTCCCCACACTAAACGCCCCTAGTAGACTTGTAAGCCTCTTCATTAACTCCTTAAAATCCGTTTCACCGCCGTATTTCCGTCCCAAAGCAACCCTACATATCACATCGTTCGTTAAACTCGCCAATATCTCGCTTAGATTCACCTGAAAAGAACTCGATTGCCGGATCTTCTCCATCATCAGACTAATCTCTTGTTGTCTCACATCTCGAAAGGATCGTACCATTTTGTTGCTGAGCAAACTGAGGACGCACACACTCTTCATCTGCCTCCAATACTCTCCATAAGGAGCTAAGGCCACATCACGCCCATCGTAAAGAAGCTTCTTGGTGATTTTAGATCGTGGACGGCTCGCAAAAACGAGATCATGCGTCTTCAAAACGTCTCCAGCCACGTCCGCGGAAGAGACTACCAGAACAGGGACACGGCCAAAGTGGAGGAGCATGAGAGGACCGTAACGGTGGCTGAGAGAGCATAGTGATCGGTGAGGGTGACGGCCGAGCTGGTAAAGGTTTCCGATCAACGGAAGTCTCGGTGGTGACGTTGGCGTGTTGCTTGTCTTCCTTAAAGTTTGGTTTTTGAATAAGAGAATGGTAATAAAGATTATTGAGCATAGGAGAAGTATCATGATTATCATTTCCATGTTTGATTCTTCAAGTTCTTCAAGATTGTTCTTGTACAGAGTTTTTAAGGTTTTTGTGTTCCTCGTTTGGACTTTATGCATAAAGCCAAGTTTTTCCATGGACCAAATCTACTAATGTCCACTCAAATTTTCTTATTTTCTGTGGATAATAAAACATGATGAAATATTAATTAATCTGTTTCCGCCCGAACATATATAAATGATATGTTACTTATAAAAAAACAATATCATGCATGCTCTCTATATACTAAAATAAAAAAAATAAAAAAAAATATACTCCCTCCGTATCAAAATGTTTGATTTTCTATGTTTTTATTTTGTTTCACAAAGATTGATTTTCTACGCTCTAATCAATACATTTATTTTTAAATCATAATTAATTCTTTTTGAAAAATGTAATTTCATTAAAAATGAGAATATAAATTCATTTTTATTGGGTGTAAAACATTAATGATGTAAAAAAGTAATTAATAAATTATTGTATTTAATGTTTCTTAATATGTGTGAAAAATTCAGAAAATCAAAATTTTTGATACAGAGAGAATACTTCTTTTGGTATTTAAACCAATAGAGATATTCATACATGTTTTGTAAAGGCATGTTCACTTTGCCTCTACAATAGCCACAACTGTTGCAGTTTTAAAATCCTTTCACTATATGCTCTCATAACAAAACCGCCCAAAAAAACGTTACGCTACGGCTATGCTTATTTCGAAACGCGAGCTCTCGTAAAAATGAAAAGAGTATACCATAGCAATATCTGGAAGAGCTAGAATTATGTTGTTTATGAGAGCAATAAAGCAAGATGATTGATTAAAATATCTAAAATCACATGACAAGTAACGAAAACAACAACAACGACAAAAAAGAAAAAAAAGAAGAAGAAACTAACGGAAACAACTTAGATGGCGGGAAAAAAAAGAACGATCCACACATAACATAACAAAGCCTTTATAAAAGGCTAAGTCAAGTAGTAGGTGACGCAATGGCATAAAGAGGGAACTCGCGGTGAACCGAAAAACCATTAGATTCTGCGACTTCGACTTTGTCTTCTATAGATCCTTCGGGTAATTTCCAATCAAACCCATGCACTAAGTTAGCCAAAACCACCTCATTCAACACTACAGCGAAAGAGACTGCTGGACAAATCCTTCTCCCTGCTCCAAATGGAATCAACTCAAAATTCTGACCTCGGAAATCAACAGACGTATCTAAATGCCTCTCCGGTTTAAACTCCTCCGCGTCTGGTCCCCATGTTGCAACCTCTCTCCCTATCGCCCAAGCATTCATCATCACCTGTGTACCGGCTGGTATGTGGTAGTCTCTTAATTTGACATCTTGTGTTGATTCATGAGGAGCCATCATTGGAAATGGAGGATGTAGCCTGAGTGCCTCTTTGATCACAGCTTTTAAGTATTTCATATCTTGAATGTCATCTTCTGATACACTTGATTTGCCCTTACAAATAGTACGGACTTCTTCTTGGAGTCTTTTCAGAGACTCTGGGTGACGTAGAAGCTCTGTCATTGCCCATTCCAAAAGCGTGAACGATGTGTCCGAACCACCCACAAAAACATCCTGAAAACCAAAAACAAGAACTACAGTTATAATATGCTAAAACATGATTGAATCTGAATTGGTATCATCCAAAAGTGTGTATTGTCCCTCACCAACGTGATTGCCTTTATGCTGACTCGTTCTATCTCAAACCCGGGACTCTTCTCTCTTTTAACAGTGAGCAATGCATCAATCAAATCAGTCCTATCTCGGTGGTCGCCATCTTCATGATCTTGCACAACTCTCTCAAAAAACTCATCAAGATCCTTTCCCAACTTATCTAGCTGAGCATCCCAACCGCGGATCCAATCAATCCACGCGAGCCACGGTACGAAACTCCCTATACTAAACGTCCCCAATAGCTCGCTCAGTCTATCCGTTAACTTCTTAAAGTCCGTTTTGCCACCGTACTTCCGTCCCAAAGCGACTCTACATATCACATCGTTAGTTAAACACTCCAAGACCTTGCTTAGATTAAACGGCAAAGAACTCGATTTCCGGATCTTTTCCATCATCAGACTAATCTCTTCTTGTCTCACGTCACGAAAGGACCGTACCATTTTGTTGCTTAAGAGATGAATGACGCATATACTCTTCATCTGCCTCCAATACTCTCCATAAGGAGCTGAGGCCACGTCACGATTGTTGTAAAGAAGCTTCTGGGAGAGTTTCGACCGTGGGCGGTTCGCGAAAACTTGGTCGTGCGTCTTCAAAACTTCTTTAGCCATGTCCGCGGAAGAGACTATAAGAACGGGGACACGGCCTAAGTGAAGGAGCATGAGAGGACCGTAACGGCGACTGAGAGTGCATAGTGAACGGTGAGTGTGGCGACCGAGCTGATGAAGGTTCCCGATCAACGGAAGTCCCGGTGGTGACGGAGGTGTCTTACCTTTCTTTCCACTCAACTGTTTTTTCAAGAAGAGAATGGTAATGAAAATTATTGAGTATAAGAGAAGTATCATCATCATCATTTGAATGTTTGGATTTCAGTTTCTTCAATATTTTTCTTGTGAATTTGGGTTCTTTTGGACTTCGGTTTATATAATCGAAGTTTCTATCTACGTTACGTTACACTATTGTCCACTCAGATTTTCTTCTTTCTTTGCCTTAATTGGAAAATAAAACAATTTCCTCTCAAATCGTATACTTAAAAAGTAAAGAAATCTCTACATATCACTGGCACCCAATCACATCACGATTAAACTGACACATAATCTTTTTTTTTTAGCTATTTAAAGATAAAAATAAACAAAAAAAATCTCTTACTAAAAATGAAAAAAAAATGTCATGACTTCTATATGTTCAAATACCTTAGTTGTTAGATTTCAAATATCTTTTTTTCATGTAAGTATTATATATATATATATATATACCTTATTTGTATATTTTGAATACCTTATTTTGTATTTATAAAAGTTTTCCTAAGACAAATTTTGCATGTCTGGATTCATTAAAAAAAAAAAAAAAGAATATGTGGATTATGTTAAGTTCATTAAACAAAAATCTTGTGAAGAGTTTTAAAGCTTCTTTTATCCTTTGGACCTTAAGCTCAATTTTTGGAGTTATGTAATATCTAAAATTATTTAATGGAGGCACATATTAAACACAATTAAAACTATTATATTACCATAATTTTGAATTAATACATGATATAACCAAATTTGTATATTAAATAAATATGATTTTTTATCGTGATATATATTGAAATCCAGTTAATCACTAAATTTTTCATTGATAACCAAATTGTCATCTATTTGTACAAATTTTTCTCAGATATGGAGGGAGTGGAGGCCTTTGACTTGCCTCCGCTAGATGCTGCATCCGTGGAGTTGTACGGCGAGCTGTTCAATGAGGTGACCCCTGACGTGACGAGCTTCAAGGAACAACTCGGATGGGTGCCGAAGAAATCCATCCGAGAGTTCCTTCGCGTCACTCTAGAGAAAAAGCATGAGCATCATGCTGAACAGTTGAAGACTGCTCAAATTGAAGGACGTCGTGCTATGATGCGGAAGAAACGTGATGAAACTCAGAAGAATAAGGCCGAAGAAGCTGCTGGTCGCCATGCTGCTAATATGGCTAAAAAGCGTCAAGGTAAAGATGAGAATGAGAAGAACCGCAACAAGGGTACTGGTAGGGGTGTCAAAATGGGTCAAATTTGATGGGTCAACTCAAACCAAACCAACTCATTAGCTTAATGGTTTTAATAAATGGGTCATAATGAGTTCATGGTTCAAATGAGTTAATGGTTAAATGGGTTGATAGGTCATATGAGTTGGGTTGTAATGGTTTATGAATTAACTATTAACTCATCAAGTATAATATATTATATCACTATTATTATTATATAATCATCATCATCATCATTATTTTCATATTATCATCATTATTATATCATCATCATCATCATATCATAATTTTCCCGCCAAAAAATATTGTTTCACAATTTTTTCGTCTAAAAAAACGGTTTCATAATTTTCCCGTCAGAAAAGCGGTTTTCACAAAATTTTCCCGCCAAAAAAGCGGTTTTCACAAAAATTTCCCGCCAAAAACGCGTTTTCACAAATTTTCCCGCCAAAAACGCGTTTTCACAAATTTTTCCCGCCAAAAATACGGTTTCACAAAATTTTCCAGCCAAAAAATACGTTTTCACAAAATTTTCCCGCCAAAACGCGGTTTCATAAATTTTTCCCACAAAAAATACAGTTTCACAAAATTTTCCCGCCAAAAATACGTTTTCACAAAATTTTCCCGCCAAAAACACGTTTTCACAAATTTTTCCCGCCAAAAACGCGGTTTCATGAATTTTTCCCGCCAAAAACGCGGTTTCACAAATATTCCCGCCAAAAAATACGGTTTCACAAAATTTTCCCGCCAAAAACGCGGTTTAACAAATTGTTCCCGCCAAAAACGCGGTTTCATAAATTTTTTCCGCCAAAAACGCGGTTTCACAAATTTTCCCGCCAAAAACGCGTTTTCGTAAATTTTCCCGCCAAAAACGCGATTTCATAAAATTTTCCCGCCAAAAATGCGGTTTCATAATTTTCCCGCCAAAAAAACGCGATTTCACAAATTTTCCCGCCAAAAATGTTATTTCGTAAATTTTTCCCGCCAAAAACGCGGTTTCATAAATTTCCCTCCAAAAACACGGTTTCATAATTTTTTCCCGCCAGAAAAGCGGTTTCACAAATTTTTCCACCAAAAACACGGTGATGGTGATGATGATGATATATAGATGATGATGATGATGATGATTATAGTGATGGTAGTAGATTAACTATTAATTATTAATTGTGATTATTATTTAAATAATAAAAAAATATTAAATGGATCAATTCATTTAATCCATTAATCCAATTAATTTAACTCAAACTATTTACTAAATGAGTTGGATTGACTCATTATCCATTAAGTATTGAATCTATGTGGGTATGGGTTGGTTTGGGTTGGTTTAACCAACGTGACACCCCTATATATAGATATACCAGCTAAAATTATTTAATGGAGGCACATATTAAACACAATTAAAACTATTATATTACCATAATTTTGAATTAATACATGATATAACCAAATTTGTATATTAAATAAATGTGATTTTTTTATCGTAATATATATTGAAATCCAGTTAATCACTAAATTTTTCATTGATAACCAAATTGTCATCTATTTGTACAATAGAAAATTCTCATATTTAATTTGAATAATAAATAAGATAACCAGTTAACCTTAATACTTATGTTAAGTGTACAATAAGTCGATAAGATAACCGTCGTTTTGATAGGAATCAAGAGATGTAATTGTGATTCCACTTCTTCTATTTTTTGTCAGTTTTGTATAAATGAACTTGTCGTTTAGGCACAAACGTTTGATTAATATTTTGTCCTGATGGTAATTTTGTGGAGTCCAAAACAAAGCTATGATGGAGAACTTGGAAAGTTGTCAATGGTGGAGAACTTGCAAAGTTATGGTTCCAAGAGTTTCAGATGAGTAAACAAGTTTATAATTAACTTATTGTACACTTAACATAATGACGGAGCGGAAGTAACGATATCGCAAGGGTAACGTTGAATTCTTAGAATACCCGTTAGCCTAGCCTTCTCAAACCCGTTGAATTCTCAAAGAATGCCCGTGTTTAAGGAAAGATAAGAATGCCTTAGAAAGGTTCTTAGATTGATAATAATAAGAAGATGATTACAATGACTTGTCGAGGTCTCTATTTATAGAGTTCTCAATTCCTAATAATGTTAAAACTCCTAAATTGAAAAGGAAAACAAAACACCAAATAAAAGGAAAACCGATGAAAAGGAAAACCAGTAAAAGGAAAACACAAAGGTACTTCCTATTGTCTGTAGAAGATGTTACGCTGCATCAGGTCCCCCCTCCTGAAAAAGATTCGACCCCGAATCCGCTGATAAGTCGACATCCTCTGGTTCATGACGAAACAAATGCTTAACGTTGAAAACGTTGGCCGTACGAATATGATCTGGAAGTTGTAGTCTATAAGCATTGGCATTAATCTTTTCAATGATCTCAACAGGCCCAATCTTACGCGCTTTAAGTTTGTTGTATTCTCGTACTGCAAATCTGTCTTTGGTAAGCACAGCCCAAACAAGGTCACCAACCTCAAACTGCACATCACGGCGATGCTTATCAATACGTTCCTTATATGTGTTTGACGACGTGATTAAATTGTCCCTAGTTTGGACGTGAATACGAGTTATATCTTCCACAAAGTCAACGGCTGTACCATGAAACCGAGAAGGATCTGGCGTTGATGTCAAGTCAAGAGGACAACGAGGCAATATACCATAGACGACACGGAAAGGGCTGAATCCTGTACTTCGATTCGTGGCATGGTTATGAGCAAATTCAGCACGACTTAACACGGTATCCCATTTGCGAATGTTATCGCCCACTAAACTACGAAGCAAATTGCCCAAAGACCGATTAGTCACTTCGTTTTGTCCATCAGTTTGGGGATGATATGCCGAACTCATGTCCAAACTTGTATGCAAAATTTTCCACAAAGAACGCCAAAAGTGACTTAGAAATCGTGAATCACGGTCGGAGACGATAGAGTGTGGGAGCCCATGGAGACGATAGATTTCTTTAAAGAATAATTGAGCTACTTGGACCGCATCGGTAGTCTTTTTGCAAGGAATAAAATGCGCCATTTTAGAGAAACGATCGACCACAACAAAAATAGAATCATAACCGCGTTGAGTGCGAGGGAGCCCAAGAACAAAGTTCATACTAATATCTGTCCAAGGTTGTGTCGGAATTGGCAACGGTAGATAAAGACCTTTGTTAGAAGCTTGTCCTTTTGCTGTTTGACACTGAACACAACGAACCACAAATCGTTCAACATCCCGTCGCATCCCAGGCCAAAAGTATTGTTCCGTAACTAGTTTAAGCGTTCGGTCTCTCCCAACATGCCCCTCGTTGTGGAGCTCTTTAATGATTTGAAGACGGAGGCTGCAGTCTGGAACACAAAGCTTATTATTATGAAAAATAAAACCATCTGTTAACGTGTAATCAAGCACAGGACCTTGACGAAGATCTGCCCATATTGTGGCAAAATATGGATCGGTGGGATAGAGATCTGAGAACGATGTAAACCCAGGAACTGAAACTTCTAACGCTGCCAATAGACTATGGCGACGACTTAACGCATCTGCCACCTTATTTAGTTTACCTGCTTCGTGTTTAATGACAAAGGTGAACTGTTGAAGGTAAGCTATCCACGAAGCATGACGCGCAGAAATCTTATCTTGGTTCCCAAGGTATTTCAAAGCAACATGATCAGTAAATAAGACAAATTCTTGGTGAAAAAGATAATGTCGCCAGTGTCGAATTGCTTGCACCACCGCGTATAATTCAACATCATACGTACTATAACGAGCCCGTGAACCCGCCAATTTCTCGCTATAATATGCAATAGGTCGACCTTTTTGACTAAGAACAGCTCCAATTCCCAATTTCGACGCATCGCAGTGAAGTTCGAACGGACATGCAAAGTCTGGTAACACGAGAACAGGTGCAGATGTCAAGAGGCGTTTAATGTCGTTAAAGGCATGTGAGGCTTCTTTTGTCCAAGTGAATAAAGATCCTTTCATGCAATCTGTGATGGGAGACATGACAGAGCTAAAATTTGGAACAAAACGACGATAAAAGGATGCAAGACCGTGGAAACTTCGAGTTTCAGTTAACGTAGATGGAACAGGCCAAGATGCAATAGCTTCAATTTTCTTCGGATCAACTTTAAGACCTGAAGCTGAGACTACATAACCCAAGATTAAAACTTCGGGAACACCAAACTCACACTTTTTGCTAGCCACAAAAAGTTTCTCCTTACGTAACACATTGAGAACGTCATGGAGATGGTCCATATGTTGTGACATTGAAGAGCTAAAAATAAGTATGTCATCGAAGTAAACGACAAAAAAGCGACCAATAAACGGGCGTAAAGCTTGGTTCATTACTCTCATGAAAGTGCTGGGTGCGTTTGAGAGTCCGAATGGCATCACCAACCACTCAAATAAACCTTCTCTTGTTTTAAAAGCTGTTTTCCACTCGTCGCTCGGCTTTATACGAATTTGGTGATACCCACTTTTTAAATCGAGTTTCGAAAATATGGAGGCACTACCAATTTGATCCAATAAGTCATCAAGGCGCGGAATCAGAAACCTGTATCGCGTGGTGATTTTATTGATAGCTCTACTATCAATACACATACGCCAAGAGCCATCCTTTTTTGGTATAAGGAGGGCTGGAACAGCACACGAACTAAGACTTTCCCTTAGATATCCTTTGGCAAGAAGGTCTTCAACTTGTCTTCGTAATTCTTCATGTTCAAGAGGACTCATTCTGTAATGGGGACGATTGGGAAGAGTGGCATTAGGGACTAAATCAATTTGATGTTGAATGTCGCGTAATGGAGGAAGTCATGCCGGTAATTCTTTAGGGAAGACGTCGTGGAAGTCGGATATAAGGCCTTGGAAAGCTGGTGGTATGCTTGAAACAAAATCATCTTGCGTTGAGGCAGCCACTAATGCAAAAACCACATTCGTGTCTTGTAATTGCTGTTCGAACAAAGCTTTAGAAAGCAAGAGAGCTGGTTTTGTTGATGTCTTGACGCTATGTTCTTCACTGCTCGTGTTCTCAGCTGACGGTAATAAGGTAATTTTGCGACCCTGAAACGAAAAAGAGTAAGTGTTTGCAAAGCCATCATGTAAAGTGCGACGATCGAATTGCCAGGGGCGACCTAAGATGATGTGAGCTATGTCCATAGGAATGATGTCACAATAAGTACGATCGTTATAAACATTCCCAATAGAAAAAGCCACCAAAACTCGTTTAGAGATTTGTATTTCGACTCCTTTATCCATCCAGGCTATACGATAAGGAGAAGGGTGTGGTTCTGTCTGCAAAGATAACTTTTGTGCTGCGTCTTCGGAAATAGCGTTTGTACAACAACCTGAATCAATGACAAAACGACAAACTTTTCCTGCGATCGTACAAGTAGACTGAAATATATTCGTTCGCAACCAAGCTTCTGGTACATCCTTTGGTGCAAAACAACTACGACGCAACACTAAAAAATTTCCAGAGTCTCCTTGTAAACGTGCCTCTGTTTCCTCTGTATCGTTATCATCATCATAGACATCGTACTTTGGATCTGCATCAACATCAACATCGGTAGCTAGAAGACCACGACGACTTCTATTTGGACAAGCGGTTTGACGGTGGCCTGATTCACCACAAGTAAAACAGCGTAACGCATTAGTTCGAGGAGGTGGACGCGAAGGAACCGGCAAATCACTTGCAGGTGTATCTTTTTGTTGAGAAGTCTGTGTTGTATCTGCAGTTTCACTTGTATTTGTTGGAAAAGAAACACGCTGGCGTGAAGTCCAAGAAGAACTAGTGTTATTGCGGATTTGAGATTCCATAAGAACAGCCCGTTGGTGTGCTTGGGAGATAGACACAGGGTCAAATTGATTTAACATGTTCTGGAGTTGGAGACGTAAACCTGCAATGAAACGAGCGACTAGTTGTTCTTCGGAGTCATGAATGTCTATACGAGTCATCATCTGAAAAAATTCTTTTGCATACTCGTCTACAGAACGAGATCCCTGGCGAAGATTGTGAAATTTCTGAAAGAGAAGGCGTTGAAAGTTGTAAGGGAGAAACGAATTTCTCATGTGTTTTTTTAATTTATCCCAAGATGCCACTTTCTCTTTCCCTTGCCTTGTACGATTGATTTTATATTGGTTCCACCATGTTGCAGCGTGTCCTCTAAATCGTGTAGAAACAACAGAGACTCGCTTGTTTTCAGGGACAGTTTTGAATTCTAAAAATTCATCAACAGCAACTACCCAATCGAGAAAATCTTCGGGTTGAGAACCGCCATGAAATTCAGGGATTTCGACTTTAAATCCTAATTCCCAGCGAGAAGGCTTGTTTTCTGCATCTCTTTCGTCACGAGTTCGAAGTTGTCTCTGTCGATTCTCAGTATTTGCGTCGCCGAACGGGTTATCCTCACGAACCGAGTCGTTATCGGAGTCATCAAAGACTTCACGCCGTGGAGCAGCTTGTCTAGCTTGATTTGCGTTATTGTTGGTTGCTAAAGCTGCTTGAACTCCCTGTTGAACACCGATTTGAACTCCTTGTTGAATCGATTCAATTAATGTTTGTTGTAACGATGTTTTAAATTCTTCAAAAAAATGCTGAAAGTTAGTCCCGTCATGTACGGGTTGTTTGTCTGGTCGTGGTGCCATTGACAACAGGATCAAAAACCTCGAAACTGATCGATGTTAAAGTCTCTGATACCAACTGACGGAGCGGAAGTAACGATATCGCAAGGGTAACGTTGAATTCTTAGAATACCCGTTAGCCTAGCCTTCTCAAACCCGTTGAATTCTCAAAGAATGCACGTGTTTAAGGAAAGATAAGAATGCCTTAGAAAGGTTCTTAGATTGATAATAATAAGAAGATGATTACAATGACTTGTCGAGGTCTCTATTTATAGAGTTCTCAATTCCTAATAATGTTAAAACTCCTAAATTGAAAAGGAAAACAAAACACCAAATAAAAGGAAAACCGATGAAAAGGAAAACCAGTAAAAGGAAAACACAAAGGTACTTCCTATTGTCTGTAGAAGATGTTACGGTGCATCACATAACAAAGCATTTTTACATATAATGCCTAACTCAACTGGTCAAGTACTAGATGACGCAATAGCGTAAAGAGGGATTTTGCGGTGAACCGAAGTACCGGTTGATTCAGGGACAGCGGTTTGATCTTCTATAGATTCAACCGGTAATATCCAATCGAACCGATGCACTAAGTTAGCCAAAACTACCTCATTCAACACCACAGCGAATGATATTGCTGGACAAATCCTTCTTCCTGCTCCAAATGGAATCAGTTCAAAATCCTGACCCCGGTAATCAACAGACGAATCTATATGCCTCTCTGGTCTAAACTCTTCGGCGTCTGGTCCCCATGTCGCAGCCTCTCTCCCGATCGCCCAAGCATTGATCATAACCTGTGTACCGGCAGGTATGTGGTATTCTCCTAATCTGACATCTTGTGTTGACTCGTGAGGAACCATCAATGGAAGTGGAGGATGTAACCTCATTGTCTCTTTGATCACAGCTGTTAAGTAGTTCATTTCTTGAATGTCTTCTTCTGATACACGCGATTTGCCCTTACAAATCGTACGGACTTCTTCTTGGAGTATGTTCATACACTTTGGGTGACGTAGAAGCTCTGTCATTGCCCATTCCATAAGTGTATACGATGTCTCCGTACCACCCACAAAAACATTCTGAAAAGTGAAAATCAAAATGAGAACTACGTTTATATATATATGAAAACATCACAAAATCTTAATTCGTATCATCCAAGAGTGTGTATTTTCCCTCACCAAGACGATTGCCTTTATGCTGATACGGTCAATTTCAAACCCGACGCTCTTTTCTCTTTGAATGGCGAGTAAAACATCCACAAAATCATTCCTATATCTATTGTCATCTTCATGATCTTGCACAACTCTCTCAAAGAACTCATCAAGATCGTTTGCCGTCTTTTCTAGCTGTTCATCCAAACCGCGGATCCAATCTATCCATGCAAGCCACGGTACATAACTCCCCACACTGAACGTCCCCAATAGCTTGCTTAGCCTCTCCATTAACTCCTTAAAATCCATTTCACCACCGTATTTCCGTCCCAAAGCAACTCTACATATAACGTCGTTAGTTAAACTCGCCAAAATCTGGCTTAGATTCATCGGCAAAGAACTCGATTTCCGGATCTTTTCCATCATCAAACTAATCTCTTCTTCTCTTACTTCTCGAAATGACCGTACCATTTTATTGCTGAAGAGATGGAGGACGCACACACTCTTCATCTGCCTCCAATACTCTCCATAAGGAGCTGTGGCCACATCATGCCTATCGTAAAGAAGCTTCTCGGAGATTTTTGACCGTGGACGGTTCGCAAAAACGCGGTCATGCGTCTTCAAAACGTCTCTAGCCACTTCTGTGGAAGATACTACAAGAACGGGGACACGGCCAAAGCGAAGGAGCATGAGAGGCCCGTAACGGTGGCTTAGAGAGCATAGTGATCGGTGAGGGTGATGGCCTAGCTGATGAAGGTTTCCTATCAACGGAAGTGTCGGTGGTGATGGAGGTGTGTTGTTTTTCTTCCCTCTCTTATGTTTTTTGATATATATGATGGTAATGAAGATTATTGCGCATATCAGAAGTATCATTATCATCATTTGGGTGTCTAGATTCTTGAAGTTCTTCAATATGTGTTCTTATGATGAGTTTTTATATGTGAGTTTTTGGACTAATATACGTATACAAGCCAAGTTTCTCCACGGTAGTAATTACTGTCCACTCAATTTTTGGACTTATGTATAGATGCATGCCCCAGAGTTGTTCGAGTTTTTTGATGTGAAAGCCTTTCGGTGCTTTTAAGACTTATGTGTCTTCTTCACATCTCTTCTCTAAGGAGTTAAGTAACTATGAGCCAATGGGCCTGACAAGTGACAACAATATATATCACCTTCATATGTCCTTGTTCAGAGGCCGAACCGTCTATTTATACTCATCAGAAATGCAACAACAACAACATTGTTCAACAAACAATCAGAAAATTTAAGTGTCCTAATTCGTCTCAAAATTTGTTTTCAATAATTAAAAAATACTTATATTTTGAGACAAAAATAGATATAATAACAAATGATCATGACATTAGTGTAGTGATCTTTTGTCAGTAGAATTTTCTTTTTAAAATGTAGCATTGGGTATTTAGGTTTCACCAAAAGTTATGACTAATCCTGAAAGTGAGCAAACTCTTTGGAAAAAAGTTTCCCTATACAACGAGTAAAAGAACTGAAGCTGAAGTCCAAGTGGTTGTTTACTTTACACACAGTAAAATCGAATTCGTTACCGTGACAAGCTAAACAATTAAAACTAAATTCGAGTATTTATTTTGTAATTACAAAACCCATGCTTAATATTATTCGGTTTAGGATAGTCAATTACATAGGGTTCGTAGGCAGCTAAAAGACTGACTTAGGAAGGGGAAAAAGCCCGAATATTTAATATTCATAACTTCACACCACGAAGTTGACTGAATAAGCAAAATAATTGATTAGAATAATTAACTCACATGACAATAAATGAAAATATAAAGAAGAAAATCAAACAAAAACCAGATCCATGGCGCGAAAAATGCAACGACCCACACCTTTGACACGTGGCCTTGTCCAGTGGATCTGAGTGTCCAAAATCGTAGAAGATGAGAGAGGGAGAGAGAGCGCGTTCAACACTCTACACCATTATGATCAGTAGCTGGATAAACTTAAGCTTGGTTTTCTTGGCAGAACCAATAAATACACAAAAAAACAGCTAAGTAAGTAATAGTAATTAAATATCAGAAACTGCTTTAAATTTGTTCCCAAAGAAAAAAAAGAAACGCTTTCTCTTCTTTGACTAATTGATTTCTCTCTTCTCTCCTCTTTTTTTGACTCACAAGTAACGAAGAATGCGACACGACGAGAATAATTCCGAGGAAGAATTCGAAGAGATTGATCCAACTGGTCGCTATGGCCGGGTCTGTTCTTCTTCATTTGATATTTTCTCTATTAAATCTTCCAATTCTAATCTTTTTATTTCTCATTTTACAGTATAAAGAAGTTCTAGGCAAAGGAGCTTTCAAACAAGTGTATCCTTTTCTAATAGATCTCTAATCTTTTTTGTTACGTAAACATGTGTTTCTTTGATCAGAGTATTTCTTCAGATACAGAGCATTTGACCAACTCGAAGGAATCGAAGTGGCTTGGAACCAAGTTAAGTTAGATGATAAATACTGTAGCTCAGAGGATTTAGATCGTCTTTACTCTGAAGTTCACTTACTCAAAACCCTTAAACACAAAAGCATTATCAAATTCTACACTTCTTGGATCGATCACCAACACATGACCATCAATCTCATCACCGAAGTCTTCACCTCTGGAAATCTTAGACAGTCAGATTTCCTCTCTCGAAATCAGTTTTCATGTTTGATATTATGTGTTCTGTTGTGATTTGGTGACAACCCTTTTGTGGATAGGTACCGGAAGAAGCATAAGTGTGTTGATCTAAGAGCATTGAAGAAATGGTCAAGGCAGATTTTAGAAGGGCTTGTTTATCTTCATAGTCATGATCCTCCTGTGATTCATCGAGATCTTAAATGTGATAACATTTTCATTAATGGGAACCAAGGTGAGGTCAAAATTGGAGATCTAGGGTTAGCCGCGATTCTGCACCGAGCTCGATCTGCTCATAGCGTCATTGGTAACTCCTTTAAGCTTGATCTACGAAGAGAACTATAATCTACTTGTGTAAAACTATAATTGTGTGTTTGTAATTGTTAAGGAACTCCTGAGTTTATGGCGCCGGAGCTCTATGAAGAGGACTATAATGTACTTGTCGATATATACGCCTTTGGAATGTGTTTGCTTGAGCTTGTAACTTTCGAGTACCCGTATTCCGAATGTACAAATGCTGCTCAGATTTATAGGAAAGTTACATCGGTAAGTGATCTTTTTCTCCATCTTAATTCAAATCAAGAATGACTTTTTCATATAGTTGATCCATTTTTCTCAATGCTTTTTAGGGAATCAAACCAGCCGCGCTTTTGAATGTGGCTGATCCGCAAGTGAGAGCATTCATAGAGAAATGTATCGCAAAGGTCTCGGAACGCTTGTCAGCCAAGGAACTACTTGATGATCCTTTTCTGAAATGCTACAAGGAAAATACCGAAATCGTCAGCTCTCACAATGGTAATCATTATTTTTGGTATTCCATTTCATATCAATTGGAAACTATGGTATCATTTGAAGTTTAACTCATGCAGAAAATGGCTGCAATGGAAGAGGAAGCGAGGATGATCTCTTCGATTCTACGGTAGGTTTAACTGTACAAGGCCAACGTAAAGACCTCAACACAATCTTCCTAAAACTACGAATCACCGATTCCAAAGGTTTCAATCTATTTCACTTGAATCTAAATTCTTCATATTATCATCATTGAATCTTCTATTGACGTAATTATAAACATTTTTATACAGGTCAAATCCGCAATATCCACTTCCCATTTAACATAGAGACAGACACATCATTCTCAGTCGCCATCGAAATGGTCGAGGAACTAGACTTAACCGATGATCAAGACATCTCAACAATCGCTAAAATGATAGACGTTGAGATACATTCACACATCCCAGACTGGACTCCTTCTCGTCTTATCGGAGATGATTCATCAGCCATACACAAATGTTTGTCTTCGCCGCTGCATTTAGACAGATTTCCTTCAGGGAGAAAATTCTGGTCCTCGCCTAAAGCTGCAGCTGGAGATTCACGTTCACCATTCGCGCCACGATCTAATTCTAAGCTTTCTTTATCACAAGGACCGATCAATGAAGACGTTGGGGTTATAGTAGAGAAACTTGAGTCTTTGTTGAGGAAACAGAGAGAGGAGATTGAAGAGATGCAGAGAGATCAAGAACGTATTGTTTCTGAGTTCTTGAAAGAGTTTCCTCCTGAGATATGTGAAGAGGCTTTGGTAAGATTGCAAGTCAAAGATTCTGATAGCTTACTGTGTTAGTTCGTTTGTTACATTGCATACTCTCGTCAAGATTAATTTGTAACGAAATTGTGACGGTTATCTTTTTCTAAGAAAACTATTTTTTAAAGTCTTAAACATTTTCTTGTTGATTTGCAAAGCTGGGACTGGACCCAAATATTTGGTATAAATGGGCTAATAAAAGCCCAAAAATGAATAAGACCAACTTGAAAACATCTTATGAACAAAACGCGGCGTTTCAAGAGACTCTTAAACCCCCAAATGTTCAGAGAAATTGCATTTTTGCTTAAACCCTATATTGTAACTGTATCTTCGTCTTCGTCTTCGTCTTCCTCTTCTTTCTTCTAACTCACAAAATCACAGTAGCAGCAGCAGTAGCAATGTACAGATCAAAGGCAATCCTGTCTTCTCTTAGAAACGCTTACTCACAGATCTCTACTCGATCGTATCTAAGCAGAGCTCAGGTGGGTTTTTCCTCAAACTCGTCATCGCCTTTCGATTCATTTACAATCCCTATTTGGAAATTCCGCACCTTTTCTTCGAAACCAGATTCTATGCTTCAGTTAGTACTTGAGAATGATTGGTCAAAGGAAATAGAGGAAGGGTTGAAGAAACCGGATATGACTTTAACCCACGAGACTGCAATTTACGTTTTGAGGAAATTGGATAAGTATCCAGAGAAAGCTTATTGCTTTATCGATTGGGTTTTACAAGAATCAGGGCTTAGTCCAAGTACTCCACTTTATAGCATTATGTTGAGGATTTTAGTGCAGCAGAGATCCATGAAGCGGTTTTGGATGACTCTGAGTGAGATGAAAAAAGGAGGGTTTTATATGGACGAGGAGACTTATAGGACTATCTATGGCGAGCTTAGTAAGGAGGAATCGAAAGCGGATGCTGTGGCTGTGGCTCATTTCTATGATAGAATGCTTAAGGATAATGCAATGTCTAATGTGGCAGGAGATGTTTCTGCTGCTGTTTTAAAGGTCGATTGGAGTTGTGAGGTTGAGAGGGAATTGCAGGAGATGAAACTCGCTTTTTCGGATAATTTTGTTATTAGGGTGTTGAAGGAACTAAGGGAACATCCCTTGAAAGCTTTGGCATTTTTCCATTGGGTTGGTGGTAGTTCTTCTGGTTATCAACACAGTACCGTTACTTATAACGCGGCCTTGAGGGTTTTGGCTAGGCCTAATTCGGTTGCAGAGTTTTGGAGTGTTGTTGATGAAATGAAGATCGCAGGGCACGAGATGGATCTTGACACTTACATAAAGGTTTCAAGACAGTTACAGAAATCTAGAATGATGACCGAGGCAGTAAAGCTTTATGAGTTTATGATAGATGGTCCATTCAAGCCATCTATTCAAGATTGTAGTCTTCTGTTGAGGTCCTTATCGGCTGGTCCTAACCCAGATTTGGATTTGGTATTTCGGGTTTCAAGGAAATATGAATCAACTGGGAATTCTCTCTCAAAAGCAGTTTATGATGGAATCCACAGGTCATTAACCAGTGTAGGTAGATTTGACGAAGCCGAGGAAATCGTGAAGGCTATGAGAAATGCGGGTTATGAGCCGGATAACATCACATACAGCCAGCTCGTGTTTGGGCTTTGTAAAGCTAAGAGATTAGAAGAAGCATGCGGAGTCCTAGATCAGATGGAAGCACAAGGATGTTTTCCCGACATAAAAACTTGGACTGTTCTTATACAAGGGCACTGCAAAAACAATGAAATGGATAAGGCCTTTGCGTGTTTTGCGAATATGCTAGAGAAAGGGTTTGATATTGACTCTGATCTGCTTGATGTCTTGGTAGATGGGTTTCTTAGCCAAAACAGGGTAGAAGGCGCATGCAAATTCCTTATGGAGATGGTGAGAAATGCCAATGTAAAGCCTTGGCAAAGCACTTACAAGACTCTTATAGACAAGCTGCTCGAAATCAAGAAGGGTGAAGAAGCGCTAGATCTTCTTCAGTTGATGAAGAATCAAAATTACCCTGCTTATGCAAAAGCTTTTGATGGATACCTTGCAAAGTTTGGGACTTTGGAAGACGCTAAGAAGTTCTTGGATGTGCTAAGCTCAAAGAATCCTCCTTCCTTTGCAGCCTACTTTCATGTCATTGAAGCTTTCTACCGAGAAGGAAGACTCTCCGATGCACAAAATCTTCTCTTCATATGTCCCCATCACTTTAAAACACACCCTAAAATCTCTGAACTCTTCGGTGCAGCTTGAGGTATGATGTCTGCAGAGATATGTTCTTTGGTGCAGCTTGAGGTCGTCTACTGTTTGAAGTCTTTCCATTCGACCTCTCTGGAATAAAACTCTTAACACTTTCTTCTCGGATAATGTCCATTCCTCTCTTCTACCTGTTTGCCTGTCACACTCTCCACGGAATTATGAAGAAACGGTCTATAGTAAGTTGATGTGTAGGGTTTGTTGATTAGATATAAAAAAAAGTTGTGGGATTGATCATAAACATTTTGCATTTATTTATTTTGCACTTGTTGAGTTCTCTCTGTTTCTTTTTTATTGAGGGTCATAAAGAAGGTCTTTGATGCAACTATATAGATTACAGAGATATTGATGCTTTAACTTGGAAACTTTGTTTCTTGATATAGAATGAAAATGTATTCAGATACTCAAAACTTGTTATTATGATTCTTAAACCACCATCAAATAGAGATGGTGATTTTGCAATGCTAATATTTATATTATTTTTTTAATGTGAATTTTAGACGACAAGAAAAGTCATAAAACTCTTATCCGAATACTAACCTCCAGACCTGTCTGCTTTGGCCATGTGAGGGTTTGTTCCAGAAGTCTGATAAGCTTACGTGTGTCTTCTTTACACATGGGACTGTTTGTTCAATAGCTGAAAAAATGAGAGCTCACAAACAGACATCATACTAAAATTGTCACTTCCATCAATGTATTTAATATAATTCTCAGCCAAGAGTTGTGGTCTTAGTCATTTTTTTGTTTGTTTGTTTTTGATACATCAACTTCTCCTTGTTTCTTTATACTCTACCATACATTGCAAAAACATGAAAAATGTAAATGTTCTATATTTAGAAAAGAAGTTTATGTAAACGTAAACACATAATTTTTTTTTCCTTTTTTAACAATTAAGGTCTTAATAATCGACCGATTAAATTTTGGCGGTTAATCGTGTTCGAATTAGGTTTAAACTTTGAAAAATAAGATTTTATTTTGAACCAATATTTTATTAAACCGGATTGAACTGGTTAAGACTTACCTATCACAACATTTTTACCCGAAACTAACCAAGCAGAAGATGACGAATCTAGAAGGAAAAGCAATTGAAGATTCAGAAAATGATGCAAAGGAAACAACTTTTGACATGGAAACCGTTTATTGATGCTTAGGTTTTTCGGTTACGTATCTAATCTTGTATGTTATAGTGACAGTGATGCTGACATTTAACCAGTTTTTATTTGCACCAAAGTTAGATAAGTGTCCACTTTGGCCTTATATGTTCTATTAGAAATTTCCTCCAAATTTTTTACCTGAAGAAGGTTAGAAGATTGATCGGCTTAATTAATGATACAGTGACATGATTATGACATTTGTCTGTTCATTAGATCGAACGGCGTCGAGTAAATCGAATTCGTCAAGAAATGGTCAAATCAAAATTTAACATATGATCAATAAATTACTGTTTTCAAAAGTCTTGTTCAGAAAACCAGTCTCCCCTCGCTGTAATGGGCTAATGGTCACTTCAGTCTTCAAGTTTGTTCCACTCTTTCACAAACCGTGTTTGACCATTTGCTTAACCATATCATCAAATTACTTCCAGATATTGATTTTCTAACTTATACTGTATAAATTATACAGTACTGTTACACCTATCATTTCAGCTTAATCTTAATTGGGTTCTTTGGACCTTGGTCTGGTCAAGTCGTTTCACAATAAATAATATTTAATACAATTTTGGCTTTGGTGCTTCACTCCTTTGGAATAATTAAGATAATATTCCATCCCCATGAATAACATTTCCCTATTTTTGTCTATAATTATGGACTATAATAATAGGTTTTGGCATGTATATTTCATATTTCCATTTTCTAATAGTTTTTGCATTCGAGAAAAATGAAGCTGAGTTGGATATCTGTCACCCTGACTAGGCATTAAATAAGACAAAAAACCAAATTAATTTACAATATAATAAACTTATAAACAAACAAAAACATAATCAACTTTAACAAAATAAAAAAATACGAATGGAGAGCAAAACCTCTGCCTAGGAATCAAAAAAAGGAAGAAAGTCTTAACAGACATACACGTGTGAGGAAACACATCCACTGATCCACACGACCCACACGTGTACTGACGTCTGACTTCGACACGTTTCACGTCTGGAACGGTCGCAACGTACCACGTATTGAAAATAACTGACGTTGTACGTTTCCCACATATCTTAACGGCAAAGTTAACGGTTCATAACCTGCCGGAAAATTTTCCGTCTTCTTCTCCGTTTGTTCACCGACCACAAAATTGCACTTATTCTCTTAATTTTTCTCTTCACAAACATCATCACATCATAAACCTTAAAAAAACCCTAATTTTAATTTTTTTCAAACTTATTTTCCGAAGCATTTTTATTTTCTCCGTTAACGTTATTGCGAGATGAGCTTGGAGTCTCTGTTGTGAACACGGCAGTTACAGCAACGAGAATATTCTCCAGTTCTACGGAATCTACTGAGAAGATTCTCCGCCGGAGCCAAACAATACCGAGGCGGAGAAGGAGAAGCCACGACGGAGAAAGGCGATTTCGGCGATAGATCTCCGCCGCTAGATCGTGGCGACATGTGCTTAGGAAGCGATAAAATCGCTCGGATCTTGCCTCCGTAAACTCGATCATATTCTTCAACGATATTCAACAGATCTTCATCTGATTTGACGGAGATCAGTGTCTCGAGATCTCCGTTTGGTAATTGACACTTCAAATCAACGGAGTATCCACAAAACTCCTCCAATTTCACCATCAGTTCTGTAGAAGAAGAAAAAAAAAAGTAAATTCATAAATTTCGAAAAATCTGGAAGGTTAGATAAAATCGGAATTTGGGGAAAAAATTGAAACGGACCTGTGAAAGAGATGGAGTGATGAACGGAGAGTACTCTGGTGAAACCGCCGACGTAACGGAGCTTTCCATCGATAGAACGAGGAAGTATTCTACCGCCGTAACTGCAGAGGAACTTGAGACTGTTCTTCGTTTTCTGATTCTCAGCTACGGCCACCATTGTTAGAAGCTTCTGGATGATTTCAAAATTTCTCTGTGTGTTTTGTTTTTTGGTTTCTTTTCTCTTAAACCGAGAATTATGGGGGTGGAAGGCAACTTATTTATAGGTAGGAAATGACGTCATAGTGGGACTCACTCGTTTATAGGAAAATGTAAATATTCGTTCATTTGTGGGACACTACAAGGGTGTTTTCGACAATTTGGTTATAACTAAATGGAATATTCTTTTTTTTTTCTTTCATTGTATTAAGCAATGAAATCGAGTTGGTGTATTTTTCAAGTAATTTAAAAGTAAAGTGGCTCATATTTATTGGCTATAATTATTTATTAATGTTGATTCGTTGGTACAATCTCGACGCAAATCTTCCCATGTGAATGAATCTATATATTTTTAATGTAATGGGAATAAATTAGTTAGTTCAACAAACGACGGTTCATACGATTCTAATGCATTTTTTTTTAATTTTTTTTTGTTAGCATATTTATAATGCATTGTTTCAATAACGAACAATATTATATGAAGCTTAACTTTTTAGATTTACACAATTATATGAAGTCTCATCAAACGAATCTTAATCAAATACTCGAAGACATATCGAAGACAATTATATGGAGTAATATCGAAGACATGTTTTAAGTTGGGAAATTTCCGTTTTAGTCCAGTTTTGAAAGGTTTTACTCAAATAAGACCAAAAAAAAAAAAAAAAAAAAGGAGAATATTGTGAACCGATATTTGGTCAATTCGGTTTTTTTTTATTTGAAGAAAATTTCGGTTCTCGGTTTGGCACATAATTTGAAGATGGTGACAATGTACTTGGTTAATGACCAAGTGGCTCTAACCGTTTCAGAAATCATAAACGAATGAAGTTTTTAGGCGGTTAGATGTACCGATCATCAAGAAAGTAGTTAGAATCTTTTATTTTTTCTTAAGTTAATTTAATTTAATTTAGGGGTATCTATATAAGTTCAAACAGTAATCTTTTACTGATCATAACCGCATAAAATTTTTCATAACCTCTTTTTGGCGGAAAAAAGAAAAAGCAGAGAGACTTTGAGAGAAAATGAAAACTGCGGCGAGCTTAGCGACGGGTCCCGACGGAAGAAAACGGCGTGTGAGCTACTTCTTCGAGCCAGTGGTTGGCCAACCAACGACACCCTATCCGAGCCATATGGCTCACAACCTCATCTTCACGAATGGTCTCCAAGACCACATGGATCTCTTCCGCCCAATGCTCCCCAGCTATTTCGATTTCATAAGATTCCACTCGCCGGAGTATCTCCAATTCATCGCCTCCCTTATGCCGGTGAGCCTAAATGATCCTTCCGTCTTTATAAAAGCCAGGCGCTTCTTCGACGCAGACGTGAACATGATGAGCGGTCCTATCTTCCATAACCTCCTCGATTATTGCCGTGCGTACTCTGGTTGTTCTTTAAGCGCCGCCGCCAGATTGAATCATAAGGAAGCCGATATTGCCATCAACTGGTCCGGCGGGATGCACCGCGCCAAGAGTGATAGGGCTTCTGGCTTTTGCTATGTCAATGACATTGTGCTTGCGATTATCGAGTTGCTCCGCGTTTTCAGGGTAACTCTTTAATTGATCCTTTTTCAAGAATCATGAGGCATCTAAATTGGAGATTAGGAATAGAATCTGCTTCTATGAATGAGATATCTCTGAGAATTATCAATTTCCTCAACTTTAGTATTCAGATATAAGCGTTGATTGTTGAATCTTGATGCTTCTAGAGATTTTGAATACTTAGTGTCTTGATGTTTCTGGGAATAGGTGAGGAGTTTTATGATATCATCTGTTGAATTAGTCATAAACGTTGCAGAGTTCCTTGTTCAGAAGAACATTTTGTGTTTTTTTTACTTGAGTTCGCAAATTCATGGCCGAGTGTACTTGCATGTGAATGCTTTCTTGATTTTTTGGTTTTTGTTGACAGAGAGTTCTCTACATAGATATTGGCTTTCGCCATGGGGATGGAGTGGAACAAGCATTTTACGATTCTGATAGAGTTATGACTCTTTCTTTCCACATATTTTGGGATGATTATTTCCCAAGGAACAGATCAGACAGAAGAGAGCTGTATTCTCTAAATGCACCATTAAAGGATGGCCTGAATGATGCTAGTCTTCACAATTTATTCAAACCTGTTATCAACAAGGCCATGGAAGTTTATCAGCCAGAAGTCATTGTTCTTCAGTGTGGGGCTGATTCATTAGCTGGTGATCGGTTGGGTACATTCAACTTGTCTATCAAGTGTCACGGTGATTGCCTCCAGTACATAAGATCTTTTAATGTTCCTCTCATGGTCTTGGGTGGTGGAGGTTCTATTCCTCCACGTGTTGCCCGTTGCTGGTGCTACGAGGTCTATTTTTATCTCTTTAACTTTTAACTATGTTGTTTGCATATCATACAAGTCTTCTTGAAAGCTGCTTTTTTTCTTGTTGCAGACAGCGGTTGCGGTTGGGCTTGGAGAACAACTTGAACAAGAACTTGATGTCAATGAGTTTTATATCAAGCAAGACCCCGTGCAGGATTTAAACACACCAGGAGATATCATGGCTATAAGGTAACTTTCTAATAAGACGTATCAATTTGGTGCCAATAATAGTTTATATGTTCACAATGTTTGCTTTCTAAACTTTTTTGGTATTCCTCGTCCTTGTCTTATATCTAATGATGGAGCTATAAGACTTAACAACTTACTTGTGCCTTCAATTACAGGGACAGATTACTACAGCAACTTTCACAGGTAATACACGTACCTAGTGTACAGTTTCAAGACACTCCACCAATCAGTCAAGCCATAGAACCGGTACATCTACAATCATTCATTTATTGCTGTTACATATCTCTCTTTTCTGGGTTAGGTTTTTAAGATTCACATCTCATATCTGTAGGCGGAAGTGTACGACTTGAGAGATGGACTTCAACGCTTTTTGAGGGAATCCAAGTTATGAATCAGACTCTGACGAGGACTGGCATGCATTTTTCAGATAAGGCCAATGGGTAATGATGTGTCATGGGAGAAGGATTCTTCATACTTAGATTTCAAATTTTCGTGAGTTGTTTTACAAACATGTAGATAAAAAAACGATAGGTGTGTTGTATAAGCATAGCACCCACACTAGTATAGAAATAATACTTGTGTGTAAGCGTGATTACTATAACTGCCAAATATTATAGGAAATACAAACCAACAGATTATTGTCAAAAGTCTCCAAAACATCATCGTCATGATCATCATCTAAGCTTTAGAGTATTCTTTGATGCTAGTGAAGAAAAAAACAGAGTTCCGCCATTATTTCTTACCCTATTACAAGTTAGATTCAGTTTTAAAAAGTAAGTCTCTTTTTAATTATAAAAATCTCTAGATAATATTAACTAAAAGATATCCGAAAAAATTGTGTTTAATTTTGTCGTTTATTTCCAAGACTATTGAATAACTTATAAATGATAGGATTTTCAAAAGAAAATTAGTGGCATGATAGAAATATAATCAAACTAATGGTTTTGTGTAACAGAAAACTAAAAACATAATGGTTTCGTGTAAATGTTTTTTTTAAATAATGGTTATAACAAGAATATAAATAAAACAAACAAGATAAACAGTATTGAGATATATGATGATATGTGTTCAATACCAAGATATTTATGTTAAATACTTATTCAAATTATTTTCGTCTTATTTAATTATTGTAATCCAAAATATAATGTTGTTGACAAATATGGAAAATTTCTTTAGGGGTGGGCGTTCGAGAATTTGAGACGGGATTTTACGGGAACGGCACGGAAATTTGGGAACTAAAAAATTTATTAATTTATTAATTCGGGAATTTGCTTACCATAAATTCTGTTAATTTATTTTCCAAATTAAAAATTTCTATATTTTATTCAACTTTGTTTATATTTGCTTACCATAAAGAGTAATAGAGATTTTTTGGAACTATGAATAAAATATAGAGATTTTTTGGAAAATAAATTAATAGAATTTATGTGTTAAATTCCAAGATTAAGAGTTCTATATATAGGACTTATGCAAGATGTAAAAAATTGCAGACCATATTTCTTCAATAGAGTTCATACCAAAGAAAAAAACATAATGGGTTTCATAAAGATCTTGGTAACTATTTTTCTTGTAGCTATATTGGCTGTTTCGTCGTCTCCCCAAAACGCTATGGCATCAGGTATGTTTCTAAATTGTTATTTGGCAATGTTGTAATTTTATAGTGTATTAAAATTAGATTAATGTGGAGTTTGTGTATACTTGTGCAGAGATCAAAGCAAAAATCAACGAGGGCGTACAATGCTTTAATATATGTACGGCTGATTTTGATGATCATAAATGCAATAAGGAGTGCCTATCCGCGGGGTATTCGGAAGGAGGATGTTATAAGTTTATTGGTTCTCAAACTGAAAAATGTTGTTGTTATGATGTTATTAATTAAAAATGGTGATCTGTAAATTTCCCTATGTTTTTCCTGTAACTATGAGAATCATGTGGTTTCTCAATCTTGTAATAAAAATGCCATAAAATAAAAGCCATTAAAAAAAAAAGCAAAGAAACCATCTGAGACTTCCACTTTACTTTGTATTAAGTCCATATGGACCCAGCAAAACCAAACCTAAAACGTGATATGTGTGTCGTGTGTGTATAAGTCTAAGTATCTCCCTCTTCGTCAAATCGTTTTCAACGCTCGTAAACCTTGGCAAGCTGCAACAACTTTCGATTTCAAGCCACCATTATCCGTCCTTGTTGTTGTTGTGGTGTTCATACGTTGTGAGAAAAGAGGAAGAGATCAACACGCGCGGGTGAAAGCAAATTGAGGAGGTCGTGTCCACCAAATTAAGCAACCACTCATCACCACTGGTTCGTTTGGGTAAGACATTCCAGTATATTTATTCTTACTGTAAAATACGTTTTATATTTATTATTGTTACTATTCATTCATTTTATTCAATTTCTATCTTCTATATTATTTACTAGGGTTAAGTCCGCGCTACGCGCGGTTATGTTTTAATATTTTTTTTATCGAGTTTGTTTGATTTTTTTAAAGGTTTATTTTTCATAATTTTTTGTTTTGGGCCACAAATGTCATACTGACCAACTTTTTTCAATTCTAACAAATAACAATAGTCATTAAACAAAATGATAGAAATGCCCTTACCTTAAGAAATCCCAAATTCACGTTTTTCTCTGCCTTACTAACACCGGCAAAATTTATTTCTCTGCTTGATTTTTCTTTTGTCCCTTTGCCAGGTCCCTGTCGCCTCTGTCAGATTGTCGTTATCATCATCGACTTCGTAATTTAATATATGTTGTTTAGAATAAATTTCATTACTTTTTTGATAATTTGAAAATACTTTATAAAGGTTTTTCATTTTTAATCAAACAACTCAAAAAAAAAATAATGTTGAAATGCTACTTTCCAAAGTTAATAGTACCTAAAAGCTATATGTAAGAGTAGATCTCTATTTTTTTTGTCCGAGTACTTTAAAATAAAAAACATTTCTATTTTAATATTAAGTCAATCTGATTTCGTTGTTAATTATTGGAAATTAGAATATAATTTTGAGATTTTCTTATTTCATAAACTTATTATTTAATATATTTTTAGTTTTTTTTATTGGTTCTTTTGGTTAACAACGTTTTTTAGCAATCCATTACTTTTGATTTTCATATATACCATAATAATTTGTTGTTATTTATCCATTATTCGTTTGACCTCAAATAAAAAATATTAATGTTAAAAGACCAGTAACCATTTCTGTTATTTACATATGTTTTTTTTTCCTTTTTTTTATGATTGAGAATATCTTTTTTAAAATCTATGAGTGATTATTTTATGTATTCCAATAAGAAGGTTATCATTTTTCTTATTTACTTTTTTTTACTGTTTTATAATTAAGAATTTTTTTAATTAAATTATTTTTTTAATTATCTTTTCTTAAAATCTAACTTATATTCTAAATTTAAAATAATTATTTATAATTGTGACTATTAATTTAGAATTAAAAGTAACTTTTAATTAAGTATTATGTTATAGAAAATTATGATGTAACTTTTTTAGAAATCCATTAATAACAGAAATTTACATTTCTCTTATTTTTATATGTTATTTTCTTTTTTTTATAAGTATTTTAATATAAAAGTTACTAATGGATTAATAGATTAGTCTATAACAAATAAATGTACATGAGTAAATATTGTATTAATTGATTAATTGGTTCGAAAGCGAGTCAGCAGGAGCAGGAGCAGGCATGGGTGGAATCCGAATGGGAGGCATGGACTATTAGAGATCCACTAAATACTGTATCTTTGTTTTCTGAACCAATCATCCAATATCTTAACTTGAGAAGAGAGTTACGATTCTTTTGAATCACTTAGTCCATTCTTGTAAGATGTTTAAAGTTGGTGAAATCACTTAGTCAAGTGTCACTGATTAAATTTCTAATTAAGATTTTAGCTAAAACCCATACAATTACCAAAACAAATCAAAATCCCAAAGTAGAACAACAACTCAATAATGTTTATATACAAAATCTGAAACTCCACCTAAATTTGCTCTTGAGAAGAAAGGCAAAACGCAAACCAGTTTTGTCTCTGATTTAAAACTACACCTCCATGACACAAAGTCACAAAGTATCATCCATTATCCAACGAATACATAACATATATCCACATTCCAAAATCTTAATCGTCTTTGAATTCTTTAGTCGGGCGTGCTTCCAATCCTCCATCTTCTTTCTTCTCAAGAGAATATGGCATGTAAGTTCCCAGAATCCGATCCCATGTGACAAAGAAAGGCTGAGAGAAATTGTATTTGGTTCCATAGAACTGATGATAGATATCGTGGTAAGCCGATTAACCAATCTCTCTCTGTTTTTCAACTGAACTTCAATGACTTCAATCTGAGTACAATTCAGTAAATTGACAAAAAAGTTTCTCCACAATTCAGTGTCCCCAAAAAGCAACCATTGACTCTGATAGATTTAATGATCGATATTGATTTTTAATGAAATTTAATTAGGGGTTTCTTTGCAACGAACCTTGTTATTCTGATACCATTCATTAAAGAATCGCTTGACGTTCGATTTGCCGGTGGCCGGAAAAGGATCTTCAATGAAATCAAGGTCAATCATAAATCATCTGAACCTGAACCATTAAAAAGTATAATAATACTATGAATCTTACAACTGAACATTAGGGCTCACTTGAACAATATTAGAAGGATGTCACCAAAATTCCAATGGATCATCCAATGACAAACAGACATGATCATGATACTACACATGGCAATAAGATCAAATGACCAGGAAATAAAAATTCATGAAGCTTTTCATGGTTTTTTAACTCTACGAACCTGAGTAAAAAGCTACCATTTGGTCCATTTCAGTGTGAACCTGCAAACATTGAACAAACTTAAGTGGGCAAAGCTACCACGCTCACAAGATTTTAAGAGTCAACCTTGGAATTAGTTTGACACCAAAATGCAAGAAAGAAAAGTAGGAAATAAGACCTTGTCTCTACAACCTCTCTCTGTCTATCCCGCATTTTCAGGCTCCTTCCACATTCTTTTCATCTTTCAGTTTTATTGCTTGTCTCCCGCTAATAGTACTAACCAGAAAGTGCAGATTTGTCGATAGTCTCCAACCCAAGCTCATGCATTAAGACACTTAGCAGCCATCAACCAATGATACTATACATCATACACCCAAAAAAGAATAGCCATATAGTGAGAGGCGAGTTGAAAACCTTTTTTATAGCCTTGAGCTGCTCCTTTAGCAAAATACGACGTTTCTCACCATTGAATTTCACTTCAATATTTTTTGCTATAGATTTCTAAAGACGAATAGAAAGACATAAATAATCATTTTATATAAACACAATCATTTTAATTTGTTAGAAGTATATCACTTCTTATGAATACTCTAAACACTTAAAATCCAATGATACCACTCACCGGATGATTTGTGGGTTCACCTAATCACCTCTCCTTGGATCTGAGACCACATCACCAGAGTTCCATGCTCACATCTCTAGAAAACCTGAGTACTCACATTAGGATAGTTATCTACTGGAATCTCCAGCCGCAATATCCTTTGACGGTGTATGAACTGGGGCTTCCAGTTGCACCTTGCCAATCCATTGTTATTCCACGTGTTCCACTAAGTCTCTGTAAGAAACCGAGTGTTTTAGCTTATCTCACCATACTTAGCAGAAACATAAGAAAGATCAATAATTGAAAACACGTCTAACATTTTAGAAAAGCTTGGCAAAGCATAAGAAACCGTGAATTAGAGGTGAAATCCTAGACAACATTAGAACATTCACCAACTATACGACAGTGTAACTGAAGAAGTCAGGCTAAATTAATACTTAGTAATATTACAGAGAATGATTGAGTTGAAAAAGGTAGATGATGATACCTCCTGAGAGATCCAACCGCCTATCCCGGTATTAGAGACATTAGACATAAGATTAGAAGAAGCCATAGGATTGGGGCTTATGTGTCGGAGTCTATCAAAATCACCAAATCCTTGGTTAGACATCATTCCAGATACCCTGAACTTCTCTGCAAATCAAGAAATATTTATAAGAACAACAACACAAGACAATTGACACTAAGGCTAGATAAATTGAATAAATGGACTTGATCTCGTTTTATAGACTTATTTAGATTTACTGAATTGAACATATTGTATGTAAATTGACAGATGGGAAAGAAAGAAATCTAATGACTTTAAGTCATCCGAAGAAGATAGAGCTAAAAGGGTATATACACTTGAAAACATAGATCCGAATCAGAATGAAAATAAAAAGACGTACCTTGATTTAATTGAGGGCTACATATCGGTAGGACCAGCATAAAAGTTGTAATCTTGAGCCTTTCAAAACGATCGTCAAGTTTGGTGGCTAAAGACTAAAACTTTTTTTATAGCGTAACCTAATCTCTTAAACAAATCAATTTGAATGTTACCCAGAAGGCCAGAAGCTGTAAAATTGAATTGAACAGAGAATAAGAAACGTGAAGGTGAATAGACAGAGAATCATCGTAGATCTCTGAAGGAGTAAATAGAGGAAGTAGAAGAGGAAGAGTTTTTGTTATGAACAAAAAAAGGAAATAGAAAGAATGACGATTAGGGTTCGTTAAAACAAAAGCTGGAAGATGTGTAGACTTTTCTTTTTTTTCCTTTTTAATGAGGTAAATGCCACCTGGCCATCTCTAGATGATTTCTGCAAAATCTGATGTGGACATCCTTAGAGCACTGGTATCGGTATAACACCTTATGGTGTTTTAAGGATTAAAAAATTAATTTAATAATGTATTTAATGAGGCGAGTGAAGACAGAGAGATCCAACGGAAATGCATTTAATTCGCTTTTCGAGAGAGAAGAAGCAAAGCAAAGCAAAAAAGATTTTCATTTGCAAATGAGGACATGACACGTGGACAGGAACATGGGGTCAGAACGCGTTGTTGCAGGAGAACGCGTTCCATGTGCAAACCCAACTTTTTGTCAATTTTAATATTTTAAAATGCTCAGAACGTCACAAGTGTTATACCGTTATTTATGCTCTTAGAGGCTTAGAGTATCCCCTTTTATTAGTATAGATTTTAAATTTTAAGTTATAAACAACAATAAATGTAAACATAAAAAGTGTGTTTGTTGATAGTTGTCTCGTGAGAATAGATATTTCTTTGACTTGCTTCGCAATCGTTCATTCTCTCGACGATATCTTAAGTAATTGATCGAATATCAATTTTTTTTTATTTGTTGATATTGTCTCGTAAGAAAAGATATACACTTTGACTTTGCTCTTAATTATTCATTCTCTCGACGATAGCTTTTATGTATATGATCGAAAAGATTTTAAGCAATTTTTTTAATAACACTGAATTGACTATATATACAACCACTCCATTTGCAATTATTTATCATTACTATTTTACGACTAATTATTTAGATAAATATTAAAAAGAAATTTGAAATAAAATTTAACCCATCTAAAGTTTTACTAATCAAACATTCAACATAAAACATAAATATCATGAAAACTACAAAAATCCTAGGAAAAATGGCTCACCTAGTTTTTTTCTCTTATGTTTTATTTATATTTTGCTTAACTTTTGCTTAATTTTTGTCAATATTTTTCTTTATCTCAATTTTTAATAAATATATGGTATTGACAGAATTATAATAAAAAAAAAGATTTTCTTATCATTAAATGCATTTAAAAAAGATTTGATGTTTTAAAATATTTAATTTACTTATATTATTTTGTAGAATTTTAAATTAAACATTTAGAAGGTTATTAACGTTGTAATGATTATTTATTTTTAAATTCTCCGTGAGAATGGAGTATAGTTTGTGGACTAATTATGATTTTTTCTATAAGCGGAAGTGGACATGGACTTGAGACAAATTCAACGCTCTTTGAGGCGATCCAAGTTATGAATCAGACTCTGACGAGGATTTGCATTTTCTCAGATAAGGCCAATGGGTAAATGATGTGTCATGGGAGAAGGATTCTTCATACGTAGATTTCAATTTTTCGTGAGTTGTTTTACAAACATGTAGATAAAAAAAAAACGATAGGTGTATAAGCATAGCACCCAGACTAGTATAGAAATGATACTTGTGTGCAAGCGTGGTTACTATAACTGTCAAATATTATAGGAAATACAAACAACAGATTATTGTCAAAAGTCTCCAAAAACATCATGGTCATCATCTAAGCTTTAGTGTATTCTTTGTTGCTGGTGAAGAAGAAAATAGAGTTCCACCATCATTTCTTTCCCTTTGGCAAGTTAGGATCAGTATATAAGTTGTCTGTTGGAAACCATAGGCTCCATGTGATCAGTTAAATATTAATCAGATAGAAATGTGTATCCCTTGTAAGTCTGTGTAGAGTCTGTAGAGTGATTGTAAGATAAAAGTGCTTACATTGTGGTACTCATTACTATCCGGATGTGACCAATTATTCATAACATAGCTTTGAAAATCTGTAGGAAAATTTTTTTGATCAATCTTCAAAGTTTTACATAAACTTAAAAGCTAGTCAGTCTCTTTTATTCACAAAAGTCGACCTACTCGCAACAGAGATCTTGCAAACTTTACTCGCCTTTAAATTCTCTTTGACCGAATTCTTATTTATCTTTTTTTTTTTTTGGCAACGTCCGTATTCTTGAATAGGAAATCAATCTCTTTTTTATATAATGCAACAAAAGTTGACTACAATCAGTGGATAAAAAAAAAAAAAAACAGACAATGATTTTTTTTTTTCGACAAAGAAACACTTTATTAAACACTTGTGGATAAAAAAAAAAAAAAAAAAAAAAACAGACAATGATTTTTTTTTTCCGACAAAGAAACACTTTATTAATTATAAGTTAAAGAATTACAGTCACTGGCGGACCCACGTTAGAAGAAGGGGTGTCACTTGACACACCTTAAATTATATAAACGAAAATTTTAAGCTTACCTCAGTAAAATTATTTGGCTAATTTGGTTAAAGTTGCTTGCATTGACCCCCTTTACCCGAGTTCAACTCCAACTAGTGCCTTATTTTTATTATTTTTTTCCTTTTTTAATTAATAGCTAATTATTTTGACCCAGGTAAAATTATTTCCTGGGTCCGCCAGTGATTACAGTACATCACATGAAGTAACCATGGGGAGGATCAATTGTCCCAGAAAGAAAAATAGTGTCGACAAAGCCATATTTGGCCAAAAGATCTGCAACCCCATAATTACAACGTTTCGTATAGCAAAAAGAAACCTCCGTAAATTTAGATGCCCAATAATAAATATCACTATGCAGCCTATCAATAGAAATGTCAACAAGATGATCATTAACAATCCTAATGAGAACAGCACAGTCTCCCTCAAAGCAAACAGAGGTGAAACCCCGGATCCATGTCTGTTGCAGAGCAGATAGAAGCGCCAAGGCTTCAGCTTCAAGTGCCGAAGCAGCACACACCAATTTTGATGCACCCCAGGCCTTTGTTAATCCAGAGTGATCACGGATAACCCATCCACCACAGACTTCATGATTAGGCTTATAAGAAGCATCAAAATTACATTTGACCAAATGTGAAGGTGGAGGCGACCAAGAAGAAGAATGAGTTGGAGGAACAGGAGAGGGATTGATGGTAGCGGATGGTGTTGTGGCCAAAATCCATTCATTTACTTCAGCCTGAGCACAAACAACCAGCTTACTCGGAGAATCCTGGATCTGATTAAACACCAAACAGACAATGATGTCTTCTTTTTTTTGTTTCTAATAATTCTGTTATTAATAGATTTGCAATATATATTAATTGATACCCATTATGTTGACTTATTAATTAATTTTTCTTTTAAGAGGATATGCTCTTTCAAGTTACAACACGTCTTTTCACAAAAACAGAGCAACAGATTACACATATAAAAGAGAACCTAGAGTAAAAGAAGCATAAGAGTTAAAAACTAAAAACAAATATAAAGGTCATTTGTTTTTTTTTCTTTTTTTTTTAAAAATATGTTTTTAATTATAAAAATATATAGATAACATTAAACCGATAAGATTGTGTTTTTGTCGTTTTCTTCCAAGACTTTTGAATAACTTACAAATAATAGGATTTACAAAAGAAATAAATGGCATGAGATATAAATATAATCAAATTAATGGTTTTGGGTAACAGACGACTAAACAAAATAATGGTTTCGTGTAAAAAAAAATTTATTTTTAATATATAGGAGATTTTTATATTTATATTCAATTAAATTTACCTTAATCTTGTTGACATTTATATTTTTAAATTTTCTTTTTAATATATAGGAGATTTTTATATTTTTTTTTTTGTTTTTGTCAACATTTGGGCCACAACTGGCCGGCCCATTAGCCTAATTTCTACAATTAAATTGTAGAGTCGGGGACTCGATCCCTGGTGGAGATTTTTATATTTATATTATTAATAAATATGAAAGGCCAATTATAGCAAGAAGAAAATTAAAACAAACAACATAAACAGTATTGAGATTTTCTTTTTGGTAGAATAAACAGTATTGACATTGATGATACGTGTTCGATCCCAAGATATTTCTGTTAATACTTATTCAAACTTTTAGCCCAAAAAAAAAAAAAAACTTATTCAAACTATTTTCGTCTTATTTAAGTATTGTAATCCAAAATATAATGTTGTTGACAAATATGAAAAAATTCTTTATGGTAAGCAAATATAAAAATAGGTCAAATAAAATATAGAGATTTTTTGGAAATAAATTAACAGAATTTATGAGTTAAATTCCAAGACTAAGAGTTCTATATATAGGGCTTATTGAAGATGTAAAAAATTGCAGACCATATTTCTTCAATATACTTCTTACCAAAGAAAAGAACATAATGGGTTTCACAAAAATCTTGGTAACTATTTTTCTTGTAGCTATATTGGCTGTTTCATTGTCTCCCCAAAACACTGTCGCATCAGGTATGTTTTTATATATAAGAATTATGCAATTAGTTAGCTTTGATCATACAAATTTTAAAAGCAATATACAAAATGAAGAATAATTTTGAGAAATTATCATAGAATATTAATTTTTAAAATTGTTATTTGGCATGTTGTAATTATATATATATATATATATATATATATACGTGTGTGTATTAAAATTAGATTAATGTGGAGTTTGTGTATACTTGTGCAGAGATCAAAGCAAAAACCAACGGCCTAAAATGCTTTAATACATGTACGGCTTATTATGATGATCATAAATGCAATACGGACTGCCTATCATCGGGGTATCCGGCAGGAGGATGTTATAAGGTGATTCGTTCTCAACCTGAAAAATGTTGTTGTTATTAGTTAAAATTGATGATCGGTTAATTTCCTTATGTTTTTCCTATAAGTATGAGAAACATGTACTTCTCTTGTAATAAAAGTGCGATGAAATAAAAACCATCTTTAAAAAAAGAAAAAAAGAAAAAGAAAAAAAAAAAGAAACCTTCTTTCCATCATATATTGTCTTAATCTAAACCACAACCCCGATTTGATTTGTATGGGCGTCCGCGTGTTTATATCCTTGTTATATTGGGTCAATATCGTAAACAAAAGTTGCACTTTGGAAGGTTGGCTTCTTCTAAGCTAAAGCCAAAAGTTATGTGATCGAAAGTCGAAACTCTAGTTTTATCATATCTCGCAAACAAATAATTTTATCCTTACGTCCGAAAACTAAGGCCATAAGGTGTTAATGTGTTATATCCTGGTCCGCTGTAGTAAAAATACATTCTTACTCTTCACTGTTGTAAGACCATGATTTATATGATATGACAAAACTGAATAATTGTGATAGATGATGATATAAAAGTATAAAACAGAACTAAGATACGATCATCCATACCAAAATTTGATTAATAAAGATACAACAATCGATACAATAATTCGCACACGCATCACTAGCGTTGGTTAGGCATCTAATTTTGGGTTCAAAAGATGGTGCGGTTGTATCCTGCGATTTGATTTTATCAAATTGTCAAATTATGTGCAATTAAAGAATTGACAAAAAAAGTATATCGCCTCTCCACAAACTATTCTTCATAATTAAATTCAACCAAGTCTCATGATAAAAAAAAACATTTAAACTACTTAAAAGAATACATAACTCACCTTAAGTATTCTGGTTTTCTCTAATAACAAGCTCTCCCCAGATCCAGTTGACCTTCTCTTCATGCTGAAGCATATAAAAAGAGTCCAACTTACTTTTATAAAGTAATATTATATACGGTAAATGTAGAATATGCAAAAGGAATAATGTGTAAATCTGTTTTTAGCACTAAAAGGAAGAGCAATGTGATTACATACAATAGATTTGGTTTTCGAGGTATACAATTAAGCTGTCCAGTTCTCCGAGAAGCATTGAGGTTGTCCTGATTTACAGCAATTGTTTATCTTCGATATTCTTGACATTCTACAGATTATAAGAAAAAAATTTATGTCACTTGAATCATCCACTTTGTTTAAAAACCTCATAAAACCAAAAAATTTCGTTAAACTCAATAATAGCTTTATGTTGATTGTTCAAATCTTATGCAACATGCAGGCTTAATTATACTGCATGTTCATGGAGAAACAAACCTTACTACTTTCTTCGAAGGTTCTCTTCTATAATTTACAGTAGAATTAGAGATACGTGAGTGATTGTCTATGTTTTAGTACTATTTAAACCTAAATTTAGTACTATCCTCTTTACCAAATTTGCTTCTATGTTAGTTCGCTAAAACATAGAAAAACTTGAGTAGCTATTGTGACCATAACTTATCCCAGATTCAAATAGATGAACAAATCTAAATACAGATCGACTAAGACCAAAACAGACTTGAATCGACTCACTGACATTGAATTTTCAGTTTCTAAGCAGAAATTCGAGCATTGATACTTGGCTATTGTAAGAAAAACAACGAATCAGATCTCGAAATCAGAAATATCCATAGATTCCAATGTAATATTCTTAACATAAGAAACGGAATTGCAGGAGTATCACAATCCCAAACAAGCTAAAAACACTAACTGAACCAAACACAAAAGAAGACGGAATTGTAGACACATACATGTTATTTGATCGAAAGTCTAACTTTATTATATTTCACAAAACTAAACTAAGGGCATAAGTCGTTGAATCCCGGTCCACCATAGTAAAAATGACTCCCCCACTCCTCGTTGTATCCTTTCTTGGCGTTGTAACATGTTGGATTCTTCGTACTTAGGACAACGTCTTGGACCGGTCGCATGTAGGAGAGGTAGTCAATAACTTTGAGGTTGCGAAAGAAGGCTGCTTTTCCAAAGCCTTCCTCTGCAAAATGTCCCGATCCCATATCCGTGGTGGTATGTTGGCCGTAACTGCGGGTGTTCACAACCTCGCCTCCCCACTGTACCAACTTTGCCGGGCCGTGAGCTAGATGCGTAAATAGCTTCGCGGGCCAATATCCGATAATTGATGAGTCAATTATCAGCCACCAGTTCCCGTCGTTCAAATCCTACAATTCAAAAACAAATATAACAACCATAACCAAATGAGAGATAAATGACTTGAATCTTAACTGAGAAAATCTGTTTACACAACAACGTACCTTCCATATGAAGATAGTAATGTCAAATTGGCCGCCGCCGTACGAAGAGGTAGGCGAAAATGCACTTCCAATTGCGAACTGTTGGCTGACTTGTACAAAGCCAGAACACTCCAGATTGAGACATCCAGTCTTCTGATACGTGTCCCTCTACAAGACATTAACACATTATTGTCATAATCATAACATGATTGATTAGAAATTCCAACAACATTCCTAATATATTAGTTCGCATAGTTGAAATGGACATGAGATACAATTATAGTCTTTACCGTATATCACATAAACTTGAAAATTTTAGAGTCCGTAAAGTATATATGCCCCTCTGTTTTAATAAATGTTCTGTTCATTGTTTCATTTGTTTAATTAACTAGAACATAAAGTCGTGAGACACACACAATTCAACATTAGTCGAGATTCTTTATCCTACAATTCCCGGTAACTATTAAACAATAGTGTATAACAAGGAAATAAATTGCAAGCTACAAAATTATAAACCATACCGTCCAATAGATGAAAAGTCGTGGCTGGTTGTCATGATAATGATCCGGGTAAACCTAAACAACAGAAAATCAAAAATTATTTTACTCATATATATATTTATATATCAAATTTTGTAATTATGATGATATACCAAAAAAAAAGAATGAATTACAACACGTACCATCCAATCAGCTTCAATGGTGTTGAGGTCGGATTCGTTGTAATGTCCTGCGACGAGCCAAATTTGCGACAAACTAAACTCGTTTGTTCCTTGTTCAACAGATGGATCCCACACGTTCATAGTCGCCACTGTTCCATATATTCCCCGCAGATATACTACCTCTCCAATCGCGTACTATTATTTACATCAGATTTATAAGGTCAGATATCTGAAAAATAACAGCATCTGTAATAATACTATTGGTATATTTTTTAAAAGTTACCTCGTGTCCTTCTTCGGCGGCGTATGGAACGGTTCGGTGATTGACTCCAACGTCCGTCCAATGGGTTTTCTTAAATTGTTTGGCCCCGACCATGTTACGTCTTATGGGTATGGTTTGGTCGGGACATCTGGTGCCGTTTCGGTTCCACACCTGCCAAACTCTTTTTTCTTTCTTTTTGTTGATCATCTTGGGTAATCCGACGGGTGCAGCCTTAAGTTTTAAAAACAAAAAAACAAACAAAAATTAGTATCAAAGAGAATAAAATATGAATATACTACAACAAATACGTTAGGAACTTGATTAAGAGGCGTCATTTTTTAAATGTTAGTACCTCAACCGACTTTTTGAAAAAAAAAAACTAAGAAGATTTTGGCGTCGCTTTTGAGAACCGAACTTTAAAAGTCATCAAGCGAAATGTTTTAGACTTTTAGCCAGGAACTCATAAAAAAAGAAAAATAAAGAAGAGGCTATACGATTTCTTCTCTCCAAGAACTCATATGAGATTCTCAAGGTTGAGGGGTATGTCTTGGTTCTAGTGTTCTGTTTACATAGGTTAATTAAGTGCAGTAAATGTTAATAGATAATATACTATTGTGGCCAATGGAATTAAATTCAGGGATGGAGAACCAGGACAGCGATCCCAAAGCTCAACGACACCAAGATAAAACAGAAGTTCGTAGATGATATAAAAAGTTAAGCAAAGAATGATACAACGAGATCAGAGGAAGCAAATGCTAGAACATTATAGCACACTAGCTTCAATGAAAATTGTACCATAATTACGCTAGTTCCGGTTTAGGAGGGTTTAAAGGAACAAGTATGAGCAACCATGTCCCAACACAAAATATCAACAATAAGGTTATTCAAGATTCAAATCACAGAAACGGAGTGTCTGCAAAGATTAATGTCCCAGTGATTGGTTATCATATTAGCATTACAATCCTCCCATTTTCCTCTGAGGTTACTGGTTTCTCTATGTTTCTATATGCTCTAATGTGGATAAAATTCCTATTTCTTATAACAAGTAGTCTCATTTTGGTTCATCTCAAGTTGTTATGTTGGTAACATGCATGCCCACACAAACCAGAATCCGTGGAGGAAAAGGCTGGAAAGGATCCAGCTACATTGTCAATGGCGTAAGTTTTGCTCTACTGTCACTTTTTTCCAGTCATAATAAGCATGAGAATAGTCCCCCGACTATATATGTTTATTTATGTAGGATTTTTGTCTTTAATTTGTTGTTGCTTTTTATCATCGTATGGAAAGTTCCTTAAATCTTGTGATTTCTTAACACATGTAATGTGATATCTCACAGCTATGTGGAAGCAGTATTAGTTAATTAATGCATGCTTAAAGGGACTTAAAAGGGTTTCAAAACATACCTGGATTTCATGACTCTGCAGCAACGGATGATCAAACGCTGGCTGGTCTCTCATATGAATGCAATCTATAACATCTCCATCTGGACTCTGCATGTATATAGTTTATTTTGAAACAAACTATTAATATATTTATCATAATATGTATATATATATATATAAGTATATATATATATATATATATATATAGTTTGAATGAATAAGTGGCATGTTTTTTTTGGGCAAAGAACATGAAATCAGATTAAACACACAAAATTATTTAGCCATCATATGACATTTGATTTAAGTTCTGAATTTAATAATCACTTTCCAGTTATATGTGTTTTGTTGTTTTTCACATTATACCTATACATATTGGCGACAAAAATAAAATGACTACGACATATAAAAAAAGTTATATTTAATTTAAACGTTCATATCCTTTATTACCAATACTATGAAACAAAACATCTTTTTGTAGCAATAATTTTAGCCATCTATTTTCAGTTCCAGTAAAAACATTGATCACTACAATCGATAAGATTGAAAGAAACCTAAATTTATCGGTTCAGAAATTTTTGGCTTCGTTTGGAGATAGAGTAATGAACCCCAAAATTAAAATTTATACACAGAATTACCTGAATGGTCATGACAGGAGTCTTATGAGTTTTGTCGATACTCGAAAAGCAGCCTTGGCTCAAGAAGAGAGCAACCGTGAGAACGAGGCAGATGGACTCCATGTTCACTGCAAAAAAATTAATGTATTGTAGATTTATATCACTTAAATTGTATCATAAAATTAGGTGATGTTATTTTAAATTACTTATTGATAAATGATGCAAATATATATGACTTAGTATCAATTAAATTAACTGATTTCATAATTAACTAGTTTGACATCAATTATATAAAACTGACTTAATTTCTATTGATTTGTATCACTTTTTAAAAATTGATATAGAATATAAACTTACATCGTTTAGATAATTTGATGTAGTTATTAGTTTTTGGTAAAATCATTTTTAAAATGATAAAAAATTTACATCAATAAAAACTGATGTTAAAAAATTATATTAATTAATATTGTTTTTTGTAACGTCTAGTTTATATCATTAACTTGAAACTGACCGAGTATAGTCCTCGCATGAAGAACTTGAATTAATAGTGATAGAACTCAAATGACTTACAAAATTATTTAATTTAATAACTTAAAATTAAAAACAATCGGAGCCTTAATTGTAAATTTTCATTTCCCCCTAGAATGAAAATTGATTTTTTTTTTAGTGCAAAAGAATGAAAATTGATGTGAATTAAATTTATCAAAAAGAATTCCTTATATATATATATATATATATTTTTTTTTTTTTTCTTTTGGTCAAACAAATCCCTAAATTTATGGGCATATCTCTTATTAGAGACAAAGCTTGGTGCTTTGAAGGCGAAGGAGTTAGAATTGTGAAGTAATTAACTACCAAAACACTTACTACTTCTGTACATGTTCAGACCGAAGTGGCACGGCTGCAGCATGAACTTATCACAGCCAAAACGGAAGGGGAAGAAGAGGCTACGGCGGAGGCTAAGAAGCTCCGGTCTGAGATTTCACAGAAAGGTGATGGAATTGAGGAATTGGAGAAAGAAGTCGCTGGTTTAAGGAGTGTTGCTTCGATGGGTACGTATTGTCTAATTCCCTAATTCTTCTTCTTCTCTAATTCTCAATTGTTGTTAGAGGAGAAAGGGTATATAGCGGAACCCTAGAAGTGAAAGCGCTTTTGTGAGAGAATTGGTACGAAAGAGGAGGAGGATGAAGAATCAATTTAATTTATTGAAATGCGTGATTCGTGAATAGAGAAGATTTACCTTAATTAAGATCTTCTTTTTCTTAACTTTAGTTTCATGATTTTTTTGTTTTATAACCATTTATGCATTACTTTTTTGATAAAGGTTTTATTCATTTACTTTCAACAGAAGTTATCAAATTCATGTAATAGAGCATCGTTTGCATTGCATTCTTCTGTTTGGGTTTGGATCGGATAAAATTCGTTTCAGATTTCTTATCGCTCCAAAATCAAGTAACTTGGCCTATATATGTTAATGTTACACATGGTCAACAACGTGCGACAAATAATATTACATAAGTTGTTAAGTATATATATGAAAATTATATTTGTGATTTTTTGTTTTGTTGGTGTTGGTAAAGTAATAAAATAGAGCATTTGTTGAGTGAGCATAGTTTGTTATATTCAAATAAGCTTCATCGGTTTCGTACGTGACTTTGTTTTGTTCTTATAGGTTAAAAGTCACATTATTCACTAAAAAGCAAGGCTTTAATTTTCACGTTGGTTTCTTCATTAATAATTAACGTCGACATAAAGCGGAAGCCAATATATATGATAACGTCAGTTTCGAAAGGGAAATAATTAATAACGTCCAACACTAAAAAATCTTTAAACATCTGACGTCATTTTTTACGTCAGAATCATAACTTCAGTGTTATTTCCACTTTTTTTTTTAAAAAAAAAAGTATTTACTCTTACTTTAAGTCAATTACACAACTTAGGTTAAGAACTTAAGATATACAAATAAGTTATTATTATTTACTATTTATTAAATATAATTAAAATCGTAAAAGTTGTGAATATATAATAGCTTATTTGTATATCTTAAGTCTTAACCTAGGTTGCTAGTTCAGAATAAGACAGATCCTCCCAGATTTTTTCTTCTGTTTTTCTGTCTGATATTGAGGTTTTTTCTTTAATTTGTTGCCTAACAGATTAATCCATAAATAAAGAAGCAAAAGTAGTTTCTGTTCAATGAATTTAGAATAAAAAACAAACGACACTTTACAAAAAGTAATAGAATATAATCGAAGTGATATATACAACCTCTTTAAAATGGTAGTTATATCAAATTTATCTGCATGCAACGTCTGAACTATATATGGGCTCATAGTTGCTTTCAACTTTTGTTAAAGAATCTAATTTTTGTAAGTAAGTATGGCGTATATAAACTCTTTTAAAAAAAATTCTATAGAAACTATTTTCTTATTGTTCATAGAAATAAAATTATTAAAAAAAAGTGTTTGAAGTTATAGAAGATATCAGGTAGATGAGTATGGACAGAATGCTGATACGAATAACAGTTTTCTCTTTAAAAAAAAAAAGGTTACAGGCTCGGATTATAGCAATGCAGAACGCACGGTGTAAGGGTTACACTAAAATTATATTCGAAGGAGATAGCCAACAACTTGTTACAACCATAGAGTCACCACATCTCCATTTTGGAATCTTCAATTGGCTCAGGGAAATAAAGCACTGGCGTAGTAAATTCAAGGATATCATATTCCAGTGGACGGCAAGATCAAATAATATCCCCGCTGATCTATTAGCTAAAGGTTCATTACCATTTGATTGTATGTTTCAAATTAATAACTTTGTTCTTTTCTTCCTTACAAACTCTTTACACTTTGACTATGTAAACTCCAGTTAATGCAATGAAATTAGTCTTTAAAAAAAAGAAAAAAAAAAGAATATATATATCCTTTCCTTTCCACGAAAGGAGCATCATTTCAAAAAAAAAAAAAGGAGAATAAAGAAATAAACAACAACAACAGATTTTGACCAAAAAAAAAAAAAACAACAACAACAGATAAGGACATGATAAAAGACAGCTTATAAATGTTTTTACTTTTAGCTTATTCGTAAGGTTTTTACTTTTATGAATGACAAAATGTATAAGAATGTTTTTCGAAAACCGGACCTACGTTTTCTTTACTCGGAAGTCAGAAAGTTACTATATATAAGTAAAGATATTATTCTAAAACTTTTTGGGAATATCCCAAAATGGAAACTGCGAATCAAAAGTTCCACGCTTAATGTGATATGTGGACACATCACATTATGCTTTTCTTTTTTTTTTTCTCTTCGAATTGATTCATGTAATGTTTATTATTTACTCTTTCAGAATTATTTATTTATTTATTATTGTGGGGACAACATCTAGTAGAACTTAATTATTATGATGAATATAATTTAATGAAATACTAACATTCAGGCAAATGATTCATAGACAATCAATAAATTTTGCTCCCACAAATAAACAGAAGATTACTTCTCTCCTTTTCCTCGGATTTTTTTTTAGTGTTTGTAACCCGTTTCTTAAAAACACTAGATTTGTGACCCCGCGTGATGCGCGGGATTTTACTTATAAACTATTAACAATATAAGCCGTGAATATAAATATATTGAATTTTAAAAGATAAATCTATATAGACATAAACTTATTTATGAAATGATATATAAGTAACATAGATTTTATTGACAATAATATTTCTTTTGAAAAAAACAATGAATTCTTAAGTAACACGTTGTAAAAATTAGTTGAAAAAATTCAGGGAAATAGAAAACAATCTCGACCATGTCATGTTCATACATCTTTTTGAATTTAGTCAATTTCTCTTGAAATTATTTCGCTGTCATTTTTTTCGTCATATTCTAAGATGCAGTCGTCCACCTCGCGATATTTTATCTCTTTTCACTTTCTTTTCGTTAAAATAATTGATTAGATTGTTGATTCATTGTTAACTTATATTAAAATTATTTTCTCTTTATCTATTTCATTTTTATATTTTATTTTTTCTTGTATATTATAAAATGTTATTTTTCCTACATATTAAATTTTAACTTTGGATTTTTCCTATTCTCATACATTGCATTTTTCATGGAACATTGCACTCTAACCTTATTGTTTGAAGAAATCTTGTGTATCTAATTGTATTTTTAAATCGAAATTTTTTCCTTAAATATATTATACAATTTTTTATATTTTTACTAACCATAAACTAGGATTAAAAAGGTTCATGTCTCACTTTTTTTTTCTATTACCATCCATATTTTTCTCTTTTTGATTTAACTTTAATTAGTTTCATTATTGTCTTGTTTTGTAACCTTTTATTCATTTACTTCTAGAAGTTTACAAATTCATGTAATAGAGCATCGTTTACATTGCATTCTTCTGTCTGGGTTTGGATCGGATAGTTGAAATTCGTTTCTGATTTCTTATCGCTCCAAATCCAGTAACATAATATTAGAAGTTGTTAACTATGAAAATTATATTTGTGAATTTTGGTTTTTTTTTGTTGTTGTTGATAAAGTAATGAAATAGAGCATTTGTTGAGTATTCATAGTTTGTCTTATTCAAATAAGCTTCATCTGTTTCGTACGTGACTTAATTTGTTTTGTTCTTTAAAGTTTAAAGTAACATTATTCACTAAAAAGCAAGGCTTTTCATAGGTCGATATAAAGCGGAAGCTAATATAATAGCGTCAGTTTTAAAAGGGACGTAATAACGTCCTACGGTAAAATATCTGGCTTTAAACAACTGACGTCATTTTTAACGTCAGAATCATAACGTCAGGTTTTCTTCACTAGATGATTGATGACTGCATAGGCTCTTACTTGGTGCTTGGTGCCTAATTTACAAACACAAACGAGTACAGTATTATAGTAACTCAATCCAATAATTTGTATTTGAACAAAACAACTCTAAAATAATTAGATTAGATCCAAACAAAAGGCACTAAAATATTATATTAAGCCTCAAACAAAAAACTAAACCACTTAAAAGCTCACAGAACCAACACAGTATAACATATAAATGTATATTGAACAAGTGTACATACAAAATAAAATTAGCAACTGAGTGATTAAGTTGACAAAAAAAAGTAGTCCTGGGTTTTCGGAAATTTCGGCTTATTCGGAACGGTTTATTCGGTTTACGGGTTTAATCGGAATTTTGAAAATTGATCCGAATGATTCCGAACAAATATTCGGTTCAGATTATTCGGTAATCGGATTTTTCGGTTCGGTTTTCATGTTTTTACTCTCTTCCGAAGTAAACCAATTTTTTTTAATTCGGTTATTTTAAACCGAATTAAACCAAAATAAAGATTATGTGCTCAATTAATTACAAAACAATAAAAAAACAACCCAAATAACAAAATTAAAAAGCCAAATAGCCCAAACCTAATAAAAATCTAAGCCCATCTAATTTAGGGTTTCCTAAAAAACAGTCGCTGCCAGATCTGCTTGCCGCCGTTGGATCTGTGACTGATCGGCTCGCCGCCGCCACCGCAACTCTCTTCTTAGAAACCAGATCTCCGCCGCAACTCTCTTCCTTCCTAGAGATCGAGCAGATCCGTCGCTACTCTCTTCCAAAACACCGGATTTATCAATATAACAAATCCCTAAACATCAAAAGAATTCGTTGATTAACGAAAAACACACATCAACAAAGCTAGCTTCTAACAAGCATCAAATTTATGAAAACTAGATATTAACGATAAGAGGAAGAGCTTACACATGTGAAGAAGTGAAGGCGGCGGCGGAGTGAAGAAGAACAGCGGTGGAGAGAGATGGATCGACGCCCGAGAAAATCGATATGTGGCGGTGGAGAAGAAGAAGAAAGAAGGAAGAAAGACAGAGGCAATGAAGCTAGAAGGCAGATCGGGTGACGGCGTGGCTGAGACAATCACCTGCGATGAAACTAACAGCCACGAACCAGACCAAGCAGCAAAACTAGCGCGACAAACAAAAAAATTAGGGTTTCTGGTTTATTGAAACGAAGAAAATGTTGAAGAGTGTAAAAAAAAAAGAAAATAGAAAGAAGAAAAAAAAGGTTTTGTGCAAAAAAATCTTCCAAGTGAATCATTTTTGCAATTTAAGACTCTAAGTCGAACTTGTGCAAGTCAATACCATGAAATCAAAAGTTACCCGCAATATAAACTTTTCCCGTATTGATGACGTAACATCCGTTAAAAACATAAGGTTTTGTGCAAAAAAAACCCTCCAAATGAATCTTTTTTTGCAATTTAACCTTCTGAGTCGAACTTTTTTATTTTTTTCTCTAAGTCGAACTTATGCAAGTCAATACCATGAAATCAAAAGTCACCCGCAATATAAATCTTTCCCGTATTGATGACGTGGTATCCGTTAAAAACATAACGTTGACCAAAACGACACCATTTTGTTGGTTCGAAAACGACATGAGAAAACGATATATTATTAAAGACATTAAAATATAAATCATTTTGCTCTTAAATCATATTATTAAAATTCAAAAATCACAAATCACGTTTTTCCCGCCAAAAACGCAAACCGCAAAATCACGTTTTCTCGCCAAAAACACAAAATCGTGTTTTCCCGCTAAAACCGCAAAATCACGTTTTTCCGCCAAAAACGTAAAATCACGTTTTCCCGCCAAAATTGCAGAATCGCGTTTTTTCCACTAAAACCGCGTTTTCCCGCCAAAACCGCAAAACCGCGTTTTCTCGCCAAAACCGTTTTCTCGCCAAAACCGTTTTCTCGCCAAAATTGCAAAATTACTTTTATCTTCAAATCATATTTCTCACAAAATAACGTTTTTCTGACATAACCGCGTTTTCCCGCCAAAACCGCAAAACATTTAGACCCATATAATATTATTTATCAATTATATTTAATAAAATAATTAATCATCAATATATTTTAAAGAATTAATTAAATAGTTATTGGTTATATTATGTGGGTTAAATGGGTTTAAATGGGTCAAGAAAACTAAATGGGGTTAAATGGGTGAGGTTAAATGGATAAAAACTTAAATGGGGTTAAATGGGTTTAGACTCAAAGATATACAACCACTCAATTTATAATTATTTTTCATTACTATTTTACTACTAATTATTTAGATAAAATATTAAAAACAAATTTGTAATAAACTTTAACCCATCTAAATTTTTATTAATCAAACATTCAACATAAAACATGAATATCATGAAAACTACAAAAATCCTAGGAAAAGATGGCTCAACTTCTAGTTTTTTTCCTTATGTTTTGTTTATATTTTGCTTAACTTTTGCTTAATTTTGTCAATATTTTTTTTATCTCAATTTTTTTAATAAATATAAAGTATTGACAGAATTATAGTAAAAAAAGATTTATTATCATTAAATGCAATTAAAAAAGATTTGATGTTTTAAAAATGTTTGAGTTACTTATATTGATTTTGGAGAATTTTAAATAAAACATTTAGAAGGTTATTAACGTTGTAGGTTATAAGTTGATATATTAATTAATTGTTATTTAATACAGTTAAATAAGAGATTAGAAACGCTTTTGTCCTTTCTACCAAAAAAAAAAAAGAAACGCTTTAATCCAAGACATCGTGGTCAATTGGTAAGGAGACGGGCTTGGGACGCTAACACATTTCAAGTTGATCCACCTGCTACGCGAAACTCGGAGAGAGAGTCTATCCATGGGCTGCACCTCCCCAGGGATTAGTGTAGGCCCTTCCATAGGTCTGAGATTTACTGTGCGTTTTCTTTTTTCGCCAAGAAATGAGATTTCTCCGATTTGAATTTAGTGCTACTCTTTTTTCTGTATTTATAGTTTAGTGCTACTCTTTTTTCTGTATTTATAGTTTCTAAGAAAAATCTTCGCAATTTGTTATCCACAGGGCTATGGAAATCTATCAGCCAGAAGTAATTGTTCTTCAGTGTGGGGCTGATTCATTAGCTGGTGATCCGTTGGGTACATTCAACTTGTCTATCAAGGGTCATGGTGATTGCCTAGAGTATGTGAGATCTTTCAATGTTCCTCTCATGGTCTTGGGTGGTGGAGGTTATACTCTTCCAAATGTTTCCCGTTGCTGGTGCTATGAGGTTCTCTTTCATCTCTTTTGTAACTTGGACTTTGTGTTTTCATTTCATACAAGTCTTCGTTCTGAAAAGGTGTTTTTTCTTGTTGCCTTGTTGCAGACAGCGATTGCGGTTGGAGAACAACTTGACAATGATCTCCCACACAATGCGTACGAGGAGTATTTCCGTCCAGATTACAAGCTTCATATATTGCCAACCAACAGGCAGAATTTAAACACACGAGTAGATATTGCGACAATGAGGTAACCTTCTAATAAGACTGATCAATTTGGTGCCAATAATAGTTCAGATGTTCACAACTTTTCCTTTCTGAACCTCTTTGTCAATCCTCGTCCTTCTGATATCTGATTATGGAGCTCTAAGACTTAAACTATTTGTGCCTTCAATTACAGGGAGAGATTAAAAGCGCAACTTTCACAAATAATGCGCCCACCTAGTGTACAGTTTCAAGTCACTACTCCATCAAGCAGTCTTACCACTGAAGCGGTAAAATCTACAATCACTCATTCATTGCTGCTTATATCTTTCTCATTTCCGGGTTAGTTTTGTCCTATAAGGTTATTAAGATTGGCATCTCATATATGTAGGCGGAAGTGGACATGGACAAGAGAGAAAATCCACGCATTTTGAGTGGCCATCCAAGTTATGAATCAGACTCTGACAAGGATTAGCATTTTCTCGGATAAGGCCAATGGTAAAGTGTCATAGGAGAAGGATTCTTCATACTCAGATTTCACCTTTTTGTGAGTTGTTCTAAAAACATGTACATAAAGAACGATTGGTGTATAAGTATAGCACCCACACTAGTGAAGAAATCAACATTGTAAATAAGCGTGATTACAATACCATTCAAATATCATATAGGAAACTCAAACAACCGATTGTTGTCAAAAGTCTCCAAAATTCCCTAATCATCATCATCATTTACGCTTTAGTGTATTCCTTGATGCTTGTGAAGGGGAAAACAGAGCTCCACCTTCATTTCTTACCCTGTACAAGTTAGAATCACTTTATTGTAAGTTGTCTGTTGAAAACTATAGGCTCCATGTGATCAGTCATCTTAATCAGATAGAAAATTACTTTGTCCACTTGTTAGGAAGATAGGTTCCAACTATAGTTTTGAATTTGGTTTGGTGTTGTAACATTAAGAACACATTGAGTATCTGGTACCTTAAGGCGAGAAGAACGGCGAGTGGCAGATGTGGATACAGGAGAGATGAGTGGTGATTCGCTAGCTCTTTTGTTTCCCCGATTCACTTGAACCTTAGATCTCTTGTTCTCTGGAGTTGACATATTTGTATCAGTGGAAAATGATATAGCTGGAGCTGAAGCAGATATGACAGATGTTTCCTGTTGCAGATGTTCTGAATGTGTTGGCAACTCTGAGAAATCAAATAAAAACAAAAGTTTTCGTCAAATTCAACTTTATATATATCAAAAACTGGATGTCTTGACTTTTGGAGATAAAGGTTATAAAGAATAGGAATGAGACTATTTACCAGATAAAGTGGATTTCAGAAACTTATCCCTCATCAGACGAACAAATCTGAAAAGGTCATTGGTTTTATTCAGTTCTTGAACCATCTCTTTGATGCCTTCCAATTGCATGTCACAATCCAATACTGATAATCATATACAACAATGATTGTAAACAGTTCATGTTACTAGATTCTTTGTTAACAATAAAATTGTAGTTGATGCTTGCTTCAAGAAGATATACTCACGTGTATAGATGTCATTTCCATAGTGAACTGTGAATGAAAACTCGCGGGTCGGTCTTTTTGCATCAATGTTGGTGAATGTGAATTTGACTCCTGTAAGAGAAGTTAAAACAATCAGATCTATGGTCAAACTTTAATATAAAGAACTATCATTGTTACCAACTCAAAAATTTTCTCATTACCATGTCCAGCTTCAACGTGAAAACCGAGAGCCTGATTGTACCAAGAGATTGCTTCATGGATATCTGCTTTGTCTTCAGTGAGTTTACCAGCATTGTCCTTAGATACGGACAAGGCTTTATTGGATGAAAGAAATAGAATTATGTTAGCTTGGTCTTCAATGAATCATGTGATCTCTTTAAGTAAAATTGAATCAAGCAGATAGATCTTCACTTTACAAAGTCCCAGAGCATGTAGCTGACTCATGAAACTACATATATAAATCAGTCAAGCTAACAATACCTTGCAACTGTTGGGAGATAACTCTCGCAGACTCTTCCCTCTTTGACTTGTGTATCTGCAAAGTTCTTCTAAGCACCTCAATCCTCGACTGTGTTGCAGAAATCGAATCTCTTATCCCCATTTGCCGTGCCTCTTTACGGGTCTTCACTAAACATCATTTATATAAAAAAAAGATCGAAACATCCCAAAAGAGGTAAGATATCAAAACTCAGCAAAACATGATACTTCTGTTCTAACAAAGTAAAATCTTTATATCTAAGCAAGAAAATAACACAAGGGAGAATATTATGTTTTAAACATCTTATTTTAAGAAACTGGAACAAGTTCAAATTTTAACGCTTTTGAGGTAATGGGATGTGAAGTTGATAAATACCTGCCAACACTTTAACGAGCTCATCCTCTGCTTCTCTCAGATCCGCTTTCATATTCGCTAGTTCCACTATCAAAATTCAAAAAGACAAAATTTCACTGAACCGCTCAATTTCACCAGACTGATTCGAATTAAAAACCCTAATTTTACAGAGACAGAACCTAAACCCCAAAAATGTGTGAAATTAACGATTTGGGTGATTGGAAACTGAATGGTACTATGCGAATTATGAATTTAACCTTGGCTTTGTGCAGTGGCTTGAGCTCGCTCCAGTAAAGAGTCCATCGATCTCCGGAACGGAGAAGCGATGAAGGAATCGATTTTAAGACGCTGTTCATCTATATCTTTCTCACACATGAGTCCCAGAGATGTCATAGTCTTCTTCGTTGTATCTCCACCAGCGATGTAGCTAACCTGTTCCATCACCACACCAGAGAGAGAGAGAGAGAGAGTCGTTCGAAGTTTAGCCCGCCATTTGATTTGAGTTTCGAAAAGCTTCAAAACGCTAATCATCGTGATGAGAACTTCAATACGACAGCGTTCTCTTGCTGTGCTAAATATATTGGACTCGTAATTATATCCTTAAAAGGCTATCCTAAGACAGGCCCAGTATTGCTTGTCTGGGTTTTTTTCGTTTACAGTAAGTTGTAAATCAAAGTTCCAATCTAGTAGTGTCCATGGAGCAAACAAAAGTTTCAAAAGTTTCATTAATCTTTAATTATTGGTGGATTTTTTCCTTACACAACAATAACAAATACATTAGAACATATGACGATTTATCCTCTCATGTGTCTCATTCCTACAGCCTTGGTCCTGCAATGTCGCCATAAATATAAATCATATGTCAACACAAATTAAAAGATATACATGTATATAATTAAGAGGTTATGAATTGTTACAGAGGAGGAGGTGGAAAGCCACATTTCTCGTGGAGACATTTACGGAGACAAGGGGTTTCAGGGACAGTGATGCGGCCACCACATTGGTCGATGCACATTTGTTTGCATGTTGTTCTTAATCTTAATGCTTCACCTCCTCCTATGGATGCCACCACCATCATCATTACTATCATCATCATCATACTCCATTTCTTCATCTCCATCTTAAATATAAGATTATGAATGTATGTTTATTTTTGTTAGTCATAGTTGTGTGTATATATAATTGTGAAATTAATGGCCAAAATAGTTAATATCATCAATTTAAAGTTTGACTAAAATATATATATATATAAAATTATTACTACTTATAAAGATTCTAATGAGATTTCTTTTCATATCATTACTATAAGTTTTATGTAATTTTTTTTTTTTTTTGTCAAAGTTTTATGTAATATATACATACAAAATGTACAGGAGAGTGTGCTAAAAAAGAAACAAATTTAGTTGGACAATTGGAGTTTAATATTGTAGCCTCCAAACAGAATGGATCGGAGACACAATTGAAGTTTATTTTAGCAAATTCAATGTAATGTTGGATGATTTGGTGAATTTTGATAAATGATTTACATGCTCATGTGGAGACGCAAACTGTATGTGTGCATCAATGGTGAAATATTATACGAGAGATAATATTAATTGTGTAGTTTTTTTTATTTGAATTTATTATCTGATAAAAGTTTATTAAAAATTGTGTAAATGCGATGGACTATGCCAAGAACACATCTTAACATCAAAGTGTTTTATGAATATTACGAAGAATAGTGCTACGACATCTTTATCTTTAAAAGCTATGTTTTTAATTTGGTCTAAAAATCAATAACAATCTATCCTCTCATTCCATGATTCTGTGGAGCCTTCATCCTGCTAGAAGCCACAAAAAGTGAATAACAATGTCAGTTTTATCATACATAATTAACTTTGTATACGAACAAATATTTAAATATATACCAATAAGTAAATGAATGTATAAAAAAAGAATAGCAAGAGTATTTTACTTACTTAGAATGATGAATATTGGTAGGAAGAGAAGGAGGACCACAATTAAAAAAGATGCATTGGCGGACGCAGTTCTTATCCTGAGGCTTATCAACACACAATGCTTGACACCGTGTCAAACAATCTGCATGTGCATCAGCCTTGACTTCACCTATTAAGGTTCCAACCAACACCATCATCATCACCACCATCAACATTACCTTCATCATCCTCATCTCTTCTTCTTCTTAATTTTAACCTTTGTGTTTTATGTGTTATGAATTTATTAGAAAATAGAGTGAATGACCCCTTATTTATAGTCTTAAAATCAAAACTAAGAGTTATTGGCTCTCGGTCATAAATATTGCATATGGTAAGTTGACCAAAAGAAATAGAAAGAAATACAACGTTTTTTCTTTTATTCTTTATTCTCGGTTTTTTTACATTGACAACAAATTTGAGAATGTAAACTTTTTAAAAATTTAAATTTTGAAACTTAGGATTGATAAATAAAATATTTTCTCAAATGATATATATTTTCTTATAAAAATTATTTTTAAGGTTATTTTTTTTATATACTAGAGTATTTATTTATCTTTAATATATAATATACTAGTGTATTTCTTTCTCTTTACAATATTTTAATAACTGTTATAGTATTTTGGTAACTCTTCTCTTAATTTCAGTATTAAAAATAGGTTTTGATATTAAAATTTATATTAGGATACTTTGATGAATCCCGTATATTTTTTTCTTAATTTTTTTTTATAATTCTAGCATTTTAATAATATCTTTTATCAATAAATTAAAAATTGAATTAAAAATTTATAAAAAGCTAATGGATGTTATATAGTCTTTTAACTAGCTAGTACTATTGAATTCGACAAAATATACTTTCTGTATTGTAGCGGAAACAAACATGTTTTAAATTTTCAAAAGATCTTCTCTATTTTGTTTGAAATATCTAAACACCGGATTTCTTTTATAAAATATATTTTATAATATAAAATGAATAGTTCCCTATTTTATAGTCATATAACCTACTTAATACTAGATCTATAACGTCATTTTTATCAAACAAAAAAAATTGACCTTCACAAAAAATAAAGAAATCATATGTAATTATATAGTAACGAATTATATTTTATTTTTTTTTCTTGATTTATTTGATATTTTTCCTTTTCAAGGTTTTGACTACTCATAATTATTAATATTACATGATATTTATTCCTAATGTTTTTAATATTATTTTAACAAAAAACTTGTTATTTTTCCCATCACACACATAATTAAAAAATATGTTGCTTTTTCTCTCTCATACATAAAATCTCTCAACCTTCACCTTATGCATTTTAAAGCCTTAAACTATATTTTCATATACAAATATTTTTTGTTAAAGACATAATAAGGCCCAATAGTATCACAAGTCCGATAAAAGAACTTCATTTGCTAGCTATATAAGTTCCACATCAAAAGATTAAGGGCTGACTGTAACAATTCTTATGTACTCTATGTGCTCAAACGGAATCTCTTCATACTTAAACTTTTATGTATTTCATCCTTAAAGTTATCAAAATTGACTATACATTACAATCTATTAAAATCAACATAATTCAACATATCCAATTAAAATATCAGTTTTGTTTAGTAAATCGATAACCACGTTTTATCGAACTGTGAATACCAGATTTAATTCAAATTTAATTTGATTTGATCTGACCTAATATTAAAAAATGAATGAAAAAGAGATTTTTTCTTCGAAGAACATCGATGGCATTCACGGTGAAGCATCCGTTCTTCCGATCAACAACTGCTTTTTTTAAGGATAAAAAATTTTCTATCAATTTATGTTGAATTTAGTAAAACCGGATTAAATTCGCGTCAGTACCTGTATTCACGGTTCAGTAAAATATGGTGACAGTTTACTAAATAAAAATTGATATTTAATTCAATTTGTCGAATTAAAGTGATTTTAATATTACGATGTTTAGTAAAATTTAATAATTTTAATGGTAAAAATACAAAGAAGTCCAAAGTTTTGAGAAATTATATTTGAGCATATATTACATGGGACTTTGCTACAATATCCAAAAATTAATGAAAAAAAATTGTGAATTTCTTCTCTTATCTTGACATTTCTCTCTAGAATGGAAATTTTGTTTCTTACCGTCTCATTCGTATTAGGTGAATTTCCAATCTCTCAGATGAAGTTTTTCCAATTATAACATTTCCCATGATCAGGAAGTATATTGTTTAGGTTATATTTTTTGTGACGTATTTTCTTTATTCCTTGTTACTTTTGTTTCTATGAATAATGTTATAAACTGCGGCTTAGATGATGCATGTATGGATGCTATTGCTAGGCGATGACTAGGCGTTCCGACGTTATTATGTGAGGAAATAACACTTTGTTACTCTCTGGAAAGAATCGTAAGCAAAATTGTCTTTGCGAGAATGTTGACTTGACTAGCTTCTATCTTCTGTACCGGGTTCAAATTATTAATTATATTGCTAATGGTTTAACAGATCTGGTTATTTATATAATTTGTATTGCTAGTCTTAATTTTATTAGCTGAGGTAGAACTTTTGTCGATCTATTTAAATAATTTTTAAAAATATTGATCAAATATTTAGTTGATGTTAACTTATATATACTTTGTGTATCAATTCTTTATTGAAGCAAAAGTTTTATTTAAATTGTCATTTTGACTATCTTACAAATATAGCGATCATGTTATTGAGATATCTACCCTCTGATTTTTTCCATTCCTATAGCCTCCATCCTGCAATAGCCCAATATAAATCATGTCAACTTCTCTATACACAAAACACAAGAAAATACGTTTTATGTAGATAGTTGTTTCAAACGAAAGTATTCAAATTTGTATTTGTAACTTATTAGTGGAATATTATCTTCTTTTTTTTCAAAACATAATAGATTTATGTATCGTAGAATTTTGCATAAACACAAAACACAAACGAAATCTTTTGCGCTTATGTTTCATATTCAGAAAACGTTTGATAGAAATCTTTTAGAGACAAACATAATACTTAAAAAATTTAAACATAAACACAAACAAAAAAGCATTCAAACTCAATATAATGATGATTGAAAAGATTATTACTGCGATGATTGAGATGGAGGACCAGGTGGGTGGTGGCATCTCTTTTCTATACATGGCTTGATGCAGGTGTCTTCTGGCACATAGAGGCCGCCACACTTAAGCATACACTCGATCTCGCATGAACTTCCTTCTACTTCTTTCACGGCCATTATTACTATCGCCACTACAATCATCAATACAATGCACTTTTTCATACTCATTTTTCAGAAAGTCTTCTTATTTTTTGGATAAAAGATTTATGGATATGTTCACTAAGATTTTGTATGTATATATACACTACAAACATTAGAATTTAATGACCAAATCTTTAAAATGTACTAACAGCTATTGACTCTCAGTCATAAATATCCCATATGGTAAGTTTGACCAAAAGAAATAGAGAGATATATAATGTTTTTTCTTGTTTCTTTATTATTCAGTTTTTTCCTCATTGACAACAAATTTGAAAATGTAAGGATCAATATTTTCATGTAAACTTTTCAAAAGTTAAAATTTTGAAACTTAGGATTGATAAATAAAATATTTTCCCAAATGATATATATTTTCTTATAAGAATTATTTTTAAGGTTAATTTTTAGATATACTTGAGTATTTATTTATCTTTAAAATATAATATACTAGTGTATTTATTTCTTTTTACAATATTTAATAACTGGTATATTATTTTGGTATCTGTTCTCTTAAAATTCAGTTTTGAAAATAGGTTTTGATAGTAAGATTTATGTTATGATACTTTGATGAATCCCATATATTTTTTTCTTGAAAATTTTTATAATTCTATGATTTTAATAGTAACCTTTTATCAATAAATTAAAATTTGAATTTAAAAATTTATAAAAAGCTAATGGATATTATAGTCTTTTAACTCTCTAGTGTTGAATTCGACAAAAATATACTTTCTGTATTGTTGCGGTAACAAACATTAGTTATGTGATTGTTTTTTTTTTTTTAAAGTTCTTCTATTTTGTTTAAAATATCTAAACATTGGATTTTTTTTTATGAAATATTTCTTATAATATAAAATGAATGATTCCCTATTTTATAGTCATATAACCTAATTAATACTAGATCTTTTTTTTTGGGCAAAACTTAATACTAGATCTATAACGTCATTTTTATCAAACAAAAAAAAAATTGACATTCACAAAAAAAAAATCATATGCAATATATAGTAACGAATTATATTTTAAATTTTCTTCTGATTTATTTGATATTTTCCTTTTCAAATTTTTGACTACTCATGATTAATAATATTACATGATATATATTCCTACTTATTTTAACATTATTTTAACAAAAAATTTGTTATTTTTCCGTCACACACATTATTAAAAAATTTCTTGTTTTTTCTCTTATACATAAAATCTCTCAACCCTCATCTTATGCATTTTTTAAAGCCTTAAACTATATTTTTATATATAAATATTTCCTGTTAAAGACATAAAAAGTCCCAATAGTATAAGGGCGATAAAAGAAGAGGAATTGTATGTATGACCAAATCTTGATCGATTTTAAGTATGCTTATGAAACACTTTTTTTTTCCTGGTTAATTAACCCACTTGTGCGTTGTTATATATGAATGGAATCTTAAAAGAAGCTTCAAATTTGAGATCATTTATTTCTTTCATTTTTTTTTTTTTTTGGTTTATTAGATAGATAGCCATTTGTGGAGCTAAAATTTGCAAAATCACACCTTCTAACAAAGTAAGAAAATAATTAAGCTGGTTGATTGAATTACAATTCAAAAGAACTTTTTGTAGCTTTGGATCTAAACAAAAGAAAAGAAAAAATAAACGATATTCATAAACATGTATATTCATCTATCTTTGTGCACAAAGCTCCTTGCCCATGTCATCTAGATATGCATTTGATCTATCTAACAAAATGTGAGCATACGACCTGTCAGCAGTAGACGCTCATGGTCCGGGACCAATTTATAAAAAAAAAAAATGGTCCGGGACCAAAGATGGATCTAACTGAAGCGTCATTGGTATCACCTTATTATTTTGGTCCCAGAAAAAGTTAGTACTACACATGCCTTGCAGCTTCTTTGTCGTGACATCAAGAGAGACAATGCTTTTAGGTAGATACAAGTAAACAAGAAGAGGATTGTTTGGATGGCAAACTAAAGGCTGTGGAAATTGGATCCGCTCTCTGGTTTTTGGAGGCGCATCTTCAATCTCACGTAAGTCCTCCATGAAGTTTGACATAAGCAAGAACATAATGTGTCGTTTACTGGTCGACAAAATATATCTTCGCATGTAGTCTTGTATCCATGAAAAATCAGAAACCATGTCTTTGAAATAGACGGGGCCATGCTCTTGTTTCCATATGGATTGTTTGTAATCCACGAGTGTCCAAATAGAGAGATGGTGATCACCTAGAAAGGAAAAAAAAAAAATGTAGAGAGAAAATTATCATCAATTTCTAGTATCTCTCTGACTATATAATAGCTTTGTTACAATATACATAGAATATTAGTTACTTACCCGGAAAGGGATAGCAAACGAGCTGAATGATGCGTAAATGACCCATTGAGACGGTTAAGGTCTCTGAAACCACAGCTTTTCCACCATAAGCAGCATGATGCATCTCTTGGGAACGATGGATGAATTGTAAAGGATGCCTGAATGTAAAGTCATGCTTATAGTCAGGGTTATAAGCTATGATAGGCCCGTCCTCGGCTAACCAATGTAGAACTCCATTAAACGTCAAGGCTTGGGATTGTGTTGGACACCATCCAGATTGTGACCAAGGCAGATGATTGATAGAATCATATCTCCATAGACCGAACTCAGAATCGAACACGCGAAGCTTAAGTTTAGAACGTGTAGGCTTCCTCATCAAGACAACATAGTACCTGGTCATTGACCCATTCCATGTTAACCCAATAGGAAAGTGTGAGATATTATTGACGTTTCCAGGAAGACAGGTCCATTGCATTGTCACGGGATTCACAATGTAGAGTTTTGTAATTTGCGAGGGAGGCCGTGAAATTGTTTTCTTCATGCATAACAAGACATCTTTGTAGGAGGCTAGTACAGTGACAGGAGAATGAAACTTGGGATCAATATAGCTGCTTAAATTAAATCCTTTCCAACTCTCTAAGCATATGTCGTTTGTAGCACAAAGAGGATCTTTGGTAAGGATCAAAGCCAAGCTCGGATTGTAATGGAACGAAGAAGAAGATAACAGAGAGTTCCATCGTTTGCTCACGCTTTTGCATACAATAAGATCTCTAGGGTTACGTAGCTTGGAGAAAATCTCGACCACTAGCAAGCTCGCAGGTAAATCATCGATGATATTTGTTTCTCTTATTGCATCACAATTATCATTATCATTGAATTTTCTTCTCTTCGATAACTGTTTTTTTCTCAACGATGTCATCTCTAATTAGTTTCTGATCAGTGCTGTTTTTCTTTGTTTCTTCTATACTGGAATATATATATATATATGTTGACAAAAAAAAAGGAATATATATATATATATATATTTATAAAACCCTAATACTGTATACCCTAATCCTTGTTGGCTTAGAGTTTGCTTTTTTCTATACTTGTATATCAAATATTTAGGTTCGTATCTTTTAATTCCTAAATTAATTTTGGTAATTAAAGATATTTTCCTTGTTTTTGATGAATTTACATTTTTCAGTTTGCAAGTCTTTATGTTTACCTTTTTCTTCCATTGCAGATTTCGAGAAATCAGTTCAAAAAAGGTTACATGTGACGTGTGCGATACACACGTGCTGATCATGTGAGTGATTAAAAGATACGACGTCGCTTCAATTAATCTCTCGGTGGCTCCGTCGGCGTCGCCGGTAAATCGGTCGGGCTGTTGTCCGTCGCCATGAGAACAGAGCTGAAGGAACCTCTTCGACATGTTGGTACGGCAGAACAGAGCTACATTATTGGGTTTGGTGTAGGTTTAAGGCTCAAGTCCGTAAAAGATCAATCCTATGAGAGGTTAACAAACATTATTACAGATTGAGAATCAGATGGGCCTCTTTGTATTTAATAACTTTCAAGATCTCATAATTTCTACTTCCTTCATTGAAAGTCTCATGATTGATCTGAAAACGATGGTCCCATGTGTATTGAATGTTAAAGTAGGAGAAATAAACTACTCGTATATACTAATGCTCCTTGTTTGGTTTCTTCTAAAACACAAACACAAATTCTTGCATTAATGACCCCAAAAGAACACTTAAGTCATTTAAAGATTTGTCTCTCGTTAGTTGTGTGGTGTGTTAGCTTCTTGGATGTTCCTTCTTCCAATGTTTTTGAAGTTTTTGGAATAAACAAGTATATAGTAGACAAGTCCTGGAATAATAATAAATACTTAAAGAGTTTGTCTGTTTCTGGAATTAGTCTTCTCTTTCTCTCTCTATTCACCAATCACTGTATCTCCCATCGCTCTCATGCATACACTATCCGTTATCTCTCCTCCACAGCCATCATCGACCACAGAAGCAAGTACCTATCTTGTTTTAATTCTCTACCTCTCTCTTTTCCTCTTCACCAACTCATTATCTCTACAATGTCTTCTTCTACTTTGTCCAGTGTAATCTCAGTGTAGCCCATGGCTGTGATTTGCTTATAAATTTATTCTCTGTATTAATGATTGTATCATAAGGATTTTCAAATATTTCAGCTCCATTTTGTTGGAGAAATGGCTCTGCTTAAAAGTGCATGGCTTCTTTTGCTTTTCTGGGTTGTCTCTTCCCCCTTGTGTTTCAGGTTTCATCACTGTTATGGTTCAGAGCTCTCTGTGAAGTTCTTGAAAGCACCTCCTCCTACATCTAGATTTAACTCAGCCAAATTTTCCTTTCAAGCTTTTGAGGATGGGAACCGAACTTGTTCAAGCTGCAGATTCCGTTGCAAGGTTGAATATTTTGGACTCGCCAATTATAAATTTTATATTGTCAAACCAAATTTCTATATGTTGGCTGAGGAAAGAGTTTTTGAGTTTAAAATCAAGAATTGTGTCAACTTATTTAAAGTTTGGCTTTACTGCCTATTTAGCTTTTTGTGAATGGCCAAACATATTGTTTCTGTGTACAAGTGTGTTTTCACTATTTGAAGAATTTTGGTGTACAAGTCACATCTGTTGATGAAGAAAGATTGTGTTCTCTGCAGTTAGATGACCATTTCAGTTTGGATTGCCATCGAAGAAAAGTTTCCTACTCGAAGTTGCTAGACGGAAACCATACACTTGAGGTCTGCGCAAATAGGATGCATGGATTTGGCTGCAGTAGCTATAACTGGACTGTTGGTAAAGAAACTATTCTTACACCTCTCTGGTTCTCTGTCTGCATTTTTCTTGTTTAGCATATATCAAACTTGTTTGTCTTGTGCAGCTTCTCTAAGTATCCTCATATCTCACTTTTTTGCAGCTAGCATACACATTTCCTTGTATCAAAAACCATTAATGGTCCCTTGTATTGCTTGGATTTGTCCGAGTTTTTTCCTTATTCTAGCTGTAAAATTGTGTATGCAGATACAGTTTCTCCTACAGCTTTTGTGACTGCATCAATGCCATTTACTAGTGCACAAAACGTGTCTGTTAATATTACTTTTACTGAGCCATGTGTTGGTGGAGGAGGTTTCGGCTGTTCATCTGTGAAAGCCTGTGACGTGAGTACGTAACCTTATTTACATCCATCACAATCTTTTGAGCTTTAATCTTCTGATTCTATACCCTTGACATGGTTTCAAATTATGTAACAGCTTCTTGTCTACGGTGCTGGCCAAGTTATACCGTCTTCAGTCACTGTTCTTGACCAATATCTCAGATATTCACTACTTGTGGGATTATCTCCTGATGCACAATATGGAAGGATTGTGTTGGTGATGAATAAGAGTGTTTGTTCTGATACAGCCGGTAACAACTTTAAAAGAGCTTTGGCTTCACGTTTCTTTGTCCATTTCGGTTAGTGTTTTTACCCTTTTTTCTCCATCTGGTTTTGTTTAAGGACAAGAGCTTTAAGGGATACTGATTTTGAACTTTTTGGCATCTAGATCGAAGAAATGTCTTTGTCAACCTACGAACTCATGTCCCAGAGAAGTTACTTAAGCTAAACAACCAAACTAGGACCGTGCAGGCAACCAATGAAAACGACAAGCTGAATGTTTACTTGTATTTCTCGGAACCAGTACTGAATTCTTCAGCTGAAATACTTAGACTACTAAGAACAAACCAAGGTGATTTGCTTCCTATCGATGGCAAAACCAATGGGAATAGTCGTTTTGCTTTTATGGTTTGTGCCTCTGCTGCTTTTTCTCAAGGTTATTTGCTGCTATCATTCCATTTCGTAATCCATTATTGTAACACTCAAACTCTTTTTTTCTCAGGTCACAAATACATCACGGCGTGCTATAATCACAGTGACCCTTGACCCAAATTCAATAAGAAGCAGACATTGGACACCTGCATCTCCAACTGCACCACTTACTTTTCTTTATGGTGAGTAAACTACACATTTGTTTTTCTTGATTCTTGTTTTGCTTCGCTCTTTAAATGAAACGTTTATGCGCGTGATCTTAGATACCGAGAGACCTCATGTTGTATTGAACACAACATCTGGTATGAGGACAAGAAAGCACACCATCCCTGTCTCGATAAAATTCATGAAGCCAGTGTTTGGTTTTAACTCCTCATTTGTATCGATCTCAGGTGGATATCTTGAGAGGTTAGAGCTCATGTGTTTCTTCTAACTTCTTGATTTCTCTTTCTCGTAAAAAGTTCAGTTTTGATGCTAAGTGATGATTTTCTTGGGACTTTTCGCTTCTTTTGTTTTCCACAAATTGCCAGCTTTGAGGAACTGAGCAGAAGCGTATACATTGTATATGTAAAAGCCAACACCAGTACAGTTTCTGTTAAGATTCCTGAAAATGTTACTGAAGATGTAGCGGGAAACAAAAACCTTGCATCTAACATCCTAGAAGTGAAACATTGTAAGTGTTTTAACCACTTTATATCTGTATCAAGTGTAGTTTGTTTTTTCTGCTTCTGCCAGTGGTCATCAAATGTTGTACTTAATTGCAGATTCTGTGCCTATGATATCTTCTGTGATTTCTTGGGTGTCAACTTACATTTTCTTGGTAACATCTTTCGTTGCGGGACTCCTCACTCTTTCGACCACAAGCCTGTACTCTCTCGGCGCATTTCCAAGACCATCTCCTTATCTGATATCAGATCCTACGAGGAACCTTTTCGTATGGCTTTTTTACTAACTTGTAAAACATTACATTTATATTGCCTTTGTTCTCCTGAAACTTACATAACTAATCCAATGGTATTGTGTGCTTTGGTGTTTCCAATGCAGAGAACTGCATGTCACATTCAGTTTTTTGCACTCTCGAGATGGCTACCGGTAACATTGCCTGTTTATTACTACGAATTTGTGAGAGGGATTCAGTGGATAATCCCTTATTTTCCTCTCCCATGGGAAACTAAGCACAACGAACAGATCATGGTGGTCTCAAGTCCTTACATTCGTCCACATTCATTCATTTCTAAAACTCACAACAACAGGATTAATCTGCAGACATCAACCAATGCTGAGTCAGTTTCAGGATTACCACTCACCGCGATGGAGTACAGATATTTCTTTGAGGTCAAATGAAACTAAAATCCTTAACGCTTCTTCTTTGTTGTTTTATGCGTTATTTTCCGTACTCTTTTGTTCATGTTTTGATACTGTATGAGTGTTTACAGACCCCAAATCTTAAGCCGGAAGCAGAACATGTTCTTGGTCTACCGCATCCAACAGTGTAAGTCACTACAATCCTCATTTGTACTTCTTTCTATAGAGAACTTTGTGAAGATTATATTTCAGCATAAGTTGCTTGCATTTAATTTAAGAAGAAGCCATAAAATGTTAGACTTTTCTTTCTTCTTTCTTGTAGATGGAGAGATTTCTATAGGATCATGTTTTGGATAGCTATAATTGGGGGAAGTTTGGTTCTATTGCATATATTCCTCTCTCTGATACTGAAGTTCAAGAAAGAACAAGCTGAGAAGAAGAGGAGTTTTGGTGCGTTTGTCTTCCCAAGATTCGAGCTGTTTCTTCTCATACTCGCCTTACCCTCAATCTGCAAAGCTGCGAGGAGTCTCATACAAGGTATTGTTAATACCATTCTTGAAAGTATATGTTTAGTTTTGTTAACACATGCACTAAATTCTCTCTTCTCAGGCTATTTTAAACATCAAGGAGCTGCAGAAGCAAGTGTCATTGTTGGCATCCTTGTGCTTTGCGTGGTAGCTATTCTGCTTCTGGCATTGTTTATCTTCCTCTCGGTCGGGATAACGTTTGGGAAGTTATTACAGTATAAAGAAATTCATCAAGAAGGCCAAACTTTCCACTGGTACCAAGAACTCATCCGAGTGACCCTTGGTCCTGGTAAGAGAGGCCAATGGACATGGAAAACAGAGAACTCTGTTTATCTAACTAGGTTAGGTCCAGTTTTCGAAGATTTAAGGGGTCCACCAAAGTACATGCTCACACAGATTTCAGGAAGCAATCCACTCAAGCAACGGGATGACCGCATCATCGCATCAGATGATGAAAACGAAGATGCTGAAGCTCCTTGCATACAGAAACTGTTTGGAATCCTTAGGATTTACTACACATTTCTCGAAACTGTGAAGAGGGTGTGTTTGGGGATTATCGCTGGTGCTTTCTTGGACAATGAAACTGCGAAAACTCCCATAGTGGTCTTGTTGAGCATCACTTCCTTTCAGCTGTTTTTCCTTGTTCTGAAGAAGCCATTCATCAAAAAGAAGGTACAGCTTGTAGAGATCATCTCTATAGCATGTCAAGTCGGCGTATTCGCCTCGTGTCTAGTGCTCTTGGCAAAAGACTTTCCCGAGGCGAGCGGAAAGAAACTCGGGATATTCATGGTCATATTGTTCTTGATTGGATTCATCACGCAGATGTGCAACGAATGGTACTCGTTGTACAAACAGACAAAGCGGTTAGACCAAATCAACAGATCCTTTTTAAGTGGTCTCAAGATGTTTATCATTGGTCTTGCCGCGTTAATCCTGCCTCAGAAACTGATGAAGAACAAGATCCCCGCGGCTCAACTAGAAGGAAGAAGCAGCAGCAATGGAGGCATTGCTTTCTCAACCCCAGAAAACAGGTATCTAAATTCTTCTGGAAGCCGAAGCTCGGGTAGCATGGACAAGCCATGGCTTAGACAGATTAGGGAAATGGCAAAGGCTAGCTTCACAAGAGACAGGAGCAATAGTAAGGTTCCTAGTGATCCTTCAGGTAGCAAAAGCGGTTGGAGCAGTAGTATTTGGGGAACAAAGACCAGTGGAAGCTCATCTAAGGGCTCATCATCAGATTACAAATCCAGACCTAAAGGACTTTACAAAGATTTAGAGGCCATTTTTGCTTCAAAGTGAGAAATGTCAAAAAATTCTTGCTTGCTCTCTGTATTTGCTCTGGATTCAATCTTATGGGTTCATCAACACTATTGTACTCTTAAGGACTAGTTCGTGATCTTTAATAATTAATGGGGTTAAGTAGGTATTGATACGAAGTATGAGGACTTAATAATCAAATTGTATTTTACATCATTTCTGAAACTGTCCGCGTCGCTGTGTTTGATGATTGTTCCTATGGGCCTTGTCTTGTTTGCCTTCGAGAAAATTCAAAATTCAATTCCAAGGAGACGAAGAAGCTTCAAGCACAAAGACGAAGCTAATTTACGCATCATCCAGCTTTTATCGTGCACCTAAATCTCAGTTCGCCGAGTTGCTTCTTCTTTCTCAAGTACTTGGGTCGATCAATTTCAATTTTCAATTTCTTCCGATTGGGGATTTTGGATCTGCACCAAATTGGTGTGAGAATCCGTCTCCGTTTATTATCCATCGATCGATTTTGTATAATTTCGGATTGATTTTGGTTGTGCGTTTCATCAAATGAACAATGGAGAGGAGGAATCATCGAGAATCGATTCTCTAGATTTTTCTGATCAATTACTGCGCAAGGAAAGTGGTGGAGATGCTTCACCAGGTTCATCGTTACATTACTCGTCCTGTGGTGAATCAGAGTTTGACCGTTATTGTAGTGCCAATTCGGCTTTGGGAACGCCAAGTATGTGTAGCTCCACTGGACCCTTTCACGATTCGTTGGAATCTGAATTTGGATCTTTCAAGGGAGGTTTTTCGTCTGGGGATGCCTCTGAGTTTGAGAATTTTAGCTTGGGACCAAGTCTGTTAAAGCTCTCCTCTTTGGATAAGACACGATCAGGTGATCAAGGAATCTCCGATGAGGGTGGGTCTTGTAATGGTAGAATTAGTAGTGCACGCGGGTTAAACACCGATATGATCCAAGAAACTGGATATAGTGAAGACATGTGTGGTGATTTGGTGGGTGGTGAAGCTACAATTGAAAAAGATGAAGTGGAAGGCAAGGAGATTTTGTGTAGATCAGATTCACAATTCCATACAAGTGGTACAGATAGAGAAGAGGGAAATTCAATAGATGATGAACATTCTGATGGTGATGACTCACTTAGTGATGCAGGTAATCATTCTCGTAAATATGTTCCACGGAATTTACAGTATATAAAGGAGCCTACAGATGAGAACGATAATCCATTTCTCATCAATTCTTCCACTGCCTTTGGTACAAATGATTGGGATGAGTTTGAGCTTGAAGCCACGGAACTTGTTGACACTCATTTTGATTTCAGCGGGTTTGAGAAACATGATAAAGGTTGTACTGAAAGTGAAGGGACATCCACAAACTCATTTTCTGTTGCTTTACGAAATATTCCAGATGTAGCTCAAGCAGGAAAAGGGGAAGAGTATACAAACGCAACTAAGAGTACTATACATGCTCCAGATGTAGGTGACAACTGTGCAAATATTGAAGGTATAAGATCTAGAGATTTAACTGTCTTAACTCAGAGGGAGCAAGGTGATGTAGCAAGAGACAGCATAACTGCCAGAGATTTTGGAGACCTGAGTGCTGAAGACAAAACCTTGGTGGTTCCTCAATCGCTGGTAACAGATGAGTGTCTTCGTGACAGTTTTCTTAGCAACAATCAAACTGAAGATCGACCTGCAGTCATGAATTACCTTCAATCTTGTAGTGCTGAGGACATCCTAGATATTACACCAATTGAGTTAGGAAATGAAGATTCTTCAGGTAGGGTTTGTGACCTAAATGGCGAAGTTTCTTCTGGACTACTTCATGAATCATCTGAGAATGGAAAAAAGTCAAATTCATATGGAGAGTGCACCTCACAACCATTGTTGGCATCTCGGAACTCTGATAAGCCATCATCTAGAGATTCTCATCCTGTAACAAATGCCTTACAAGTCCCTTACACACAACCTAAGGTTAGCTGCTCAATATATGAAACATTATATACGTGTATTTTTTTCACTCCCTGTCATCTCTGCATGTATTGTAGAATGTGTCCTTGGGTTATGTCCAAGTCTGTTGGATTTCCATGCTCTGTTTCTAGGTAAACAGTGCATTTTAATATATTATGCTCCTCTCACATTTAAACAGTGCAAATCTGAGGGTTTAACTGAATGTCGTCCTAATACTGTTGTGTTACCGTCCCCATTATAAGTCAACTGTTCAATAAGAAGGGTTCCTGCAATCTATAAACTTCATGGATTCTACTTTATCTTCTTTTCATTTGATTCTTTTATTTTTGAATGAATTTTATGGTTTCGGATTACTCATTTTGCAGAAGGAGAGCACAGAGCTTAACGACTTCTATGATGATTTTGTTCATGATATGGAAGAAATACTGCTTGACTCTGGTGAATCATCTGGGGCAAGATTTTCTAAGAATGATAAGATGTTCCAACTACAGCTTTCTCTGCCTAACAGGGATGGGGGGCACACTGCTACAACGTCCGGTCTAGATGACTCATCTCCAGTAGTTTCCCAGCGATTTAGGATTGATAGGGTTGAAGTTGTCGGGGTAAAGCAAAAGAAAGGTGATGTCTCGCTGAGTGAAAGATTGGTTGGGGTGAAAGAATACACAGTGTATGTCATAAGGGTTTGGAGTGGGAAAGACAAGTGGGAAATTGAAAGAAGATATCGTGATTTTTATAGTCTCTACCGGCGGTTGACATCTTTATTTGCTGATCAAGGCTGGACGCTTCCTACACCTTGGGCCTCTGTGGAGAGAGAATCCAGGAAAATATTTGGAACATCGCCCAATGCTGTTGCTGAAAGGACTGTCCTTATTCAAGATTGTTTAAATTCAGTTCTCCAGTCACGGTTTTTTCCCACACTTCCCAATGCATTACTTCGGTTTTTGTCCCCTCAAGATGCATATGCTAATTCTTCTGGGTCGGGTTCTATAGTATCTCCAACAGGCTCTGCTGGTATCACTGCTGTTACTGCTGTTGCAACCAGTTCTTCGTTTGGAAATACCATCTCTTTCATTGTTGATATTCGACCTCAAAAATCAGTAAAGCAGTTGCTAGAAGCTCAGTATTATATTTGCGCTGGATGCCATAGATACTTTGATGATGGAGCCACTCTTGTGCGGGACTTTGTGAAAGCTCTTGGATGGGGTAAGCCTCGGCTTTGCGAATATACTGGTCAATTGTTTTGTTCGTCCTGCCATACAAATGACGTGGCAGTTCTGCCAGCGAGAGTGTTACATCATTGGGATTTTAATCGTTATCCAGTTTCTCAATTGGCAAAATCATATCTGGACTCCATACACGAGCAGGTAAATTTAGGTCTAGCGATATTTGGTGTAATTATTTGTCATTTTCAGGATACTGATTACCCTTGAAATATCTATTTAAATTCTGTTCATATTATTTTCCTTCCGCTCTTGCTGGGTGCATAGCTAGTAGAACACTTGCTTGTGTAAGATTTGCCGTCGGCTTGATATATGCACGCAATACACACATAGAGTTGATACTTGCATATGCTTACATTATTTGTTCCATGCATGATGTAGTTTAAATTGATTGCTCGAGCGATGGTGTTGTTTAAATTGTAGAATAGATTCTTTTTGAGTGTAGATTTCACTGAACAGCTTGAAAGTTAACAACAAACATAGATGTTTAATTCTGTAGCAACAACCGCTAGTTCCTTCACTGTATAGCGTGCAAGTCATTTTACTACCTTTGTCTCCTTTTTAGCTTCTTTTTGCACCTGTGTTTGCATTTTGCATTTACTTATCAGCTGCCTCATTGTTCAAAGCTTTAAATATAACCTCATACTTATTTGAAGATATGTTAATGTCTGTGACAAATCTTATTTTGCAGCCTATGCTTTGTGTCAGTGCAGTCAACCCTTTTCTGTCCTCGAAGGTCCCTGCACTCAATCATATTATGAGTATCCGGAAAAGAATAACTGTTATGCTTCCATATGTACGCTGCCCATTCCGCAAGACACTCAACAAAGGACTCGGTTCTCGGAGATACATTCTTGAGAGCACTGATTTTTTTGCTTTGAGAGATTTAATCGATCTTTCTAAAGGGCCGTTTGCAGGTAAATTTGTTTCTTGAACCAAGATTTAAATTTCATTAGATACTCTCCTTCATGTGGGAAAAATGCTTGCACATGCTGACATATCTTCTTTACTATTGCTGGAGGTTCTTCAAAGATAATGACGTAGATTCAGATTCCATATTTCTCTAGCAATTGATATACAAGTCAAATTCTATGCTGCTACTTGTTCGATGTTTAACATTTTATTTTTTGTTCTTGTAATTTAAACTTTTATTCAAGAGATTTGATGGCATTAACCTTGAATGGCAGCACTTCCTGCAATCGTGGAGACCGTGAGGAGGAAAATGCTGGAGCACATTACAGAACAGTGCCTTGTTTGTTGCGATGTGGGGGTTCCTTGTAATGCTCGACAAGCTTGCGATGACACATCCTCTTTAATATTTCCGTTCCAGGTGAGCATCTACATTATATTCGCAATAAATATATTCCACATCTCCTGCTCTCAGTTTTGGGTGTTTGATCACCAGCCCTGATGGCATTGGATTTTCTTTTCTTAGCGTTTAATATTCACTTGAAGATTTTATGTGCATTGTCGGTATTGCCTTCACTCGGATGTTATTTAAACCAACATGTATTGAATGAAATGATTAGCAGGAAGATGAGGTTAACAAATGCCGGTCGTGCGGTTCGGTTTTCCACAAGAGATGCTTCTCAAGACTCTCAAATTGCCATTGCGGAGCACAACTAAAGCCGAACAAGAGCTCTGGAAAACTGCAAGTGTCGGAGAAGAAGACAGATTATGCGTCTGTCTTGCCTATGCGATTCCTCTCTGGTTTATTTGGAAAGACAAAAGAAGACAAAGAAACCACTATTCTAATGGGTTCGCTTCCAACCAATGATCTATAGATATGATTCTTTTATGCATGTGTGTAAACTTTGCCTTTTGTAATGTATAAGCCTCAGCTTAATTGCAAGAAATCCAGTGAAATTCTTTTACTTCATGAGCCATATTACTCTTAAGCATTATGAGCAAAAGAATTAACATATTATAGGCTTGAGCTTGTTGCTTCACATATTCGTAGTGTACCACGCAAAAGCCATGGTTAGAATGTTCCATCCTCTCCTGAGTTAGACAAAATTTGGCTATTTTGACTTTACATGAGATTTCTCTATTTACAGACAAAAAATTGGAATATGTAGAATGTTGGTTACATCCAAGCTCCCCAGCCAGGGAACATATGGGATAAACGATCAGTGTCAATTGCATCTTGTATTAATTGCTGTGCCTACAAAGTGATAAGTGTTGCAAATACAATCAGTAAACTGTAACCAAGAACGAGTTAGCTTTTGCTGTTTTAACCTTTGATTAATATGTCAAAAACTTTACCTGGCCATGTATGCTTCTCATCTCACCACCCTCGTAGCCATCAAGTTTTTGCTTGACACGCATCAAGGCACGCGTAGCATCCTTGTTTCCTTCAAATTCCTCTTGTAAGCCTTCCAAGTTCATGCCATCATAATCTTCAGTTTCCTGAATCAAAGAACTTTGTGTGAGCAACGACCCAACATCTTCAAAAGGATAGATAACCTAATATTGAATCTCGTATGGAACAAGACAATCAAGTGGAACACAAAATTCTTTGCATCAAGAAAAAGTCTCAAAGAAAGAGCATCAGAATGACATTTTTTTTAACAACAGGAAAATAGCATTGTTCTGGCCTTCTCTACATGCAAGAATTTGTAATTAAGTTCACTTTATAACCTTTTTGCAGAGGCGGCAACCACATGAATAGCATTGTTCATTTACAATTTAAACTATAAGGGTACGAGGTACCTTCTGTCTTTGCAAAGCCTTTAAGGGGGACAGGGCCCATTTGTACAGAGGATCATGTATAAAAACCTGTAAAACAAGCGACCTTTATTAAGCATTCAAAAAGGCTTTTATATTCAAAAAAATTCAAGTTAAACTTTCAGATGTGGTTACTTCGACAATTGTAAGCAGCGCCTCTTTATTTGTTCGCATCACAGACAGAGTTTCTTCACAACATCTCCTGAAAACGCCTTCCACTCCTGTGATACCCATTCCATCAATTATGTCTCTTGTCAGTCTGAACGGAACCTGTCAACTCAGAACAAAACGCACAAATGAGAATCGTGCAAAGATTATATATACTCACAGGACGACCAATTAAATATGTAAAGAAAGCAGATGGAAGAGAACACACCCTTTCAGGAGTCTTGAGCATTAATCCTTGTTCAAAGGCAACTCCAAGATCTATGTGGACAACTTCTGCTGTGGCTTGATCGATTAAAATATTCATGGCATGACGGTCACCAAGACCAACGATGTACCCAACCTGTTAAAAATCAAATGCCACATTTTCAGAAGGAGAAAACTAATGAACTTATGTATTCCAGATGTCCCAAGTACTGTAAGAATAGAACCATATCCAATTGGACGTCAATAAACAAAACAAAAAGAGGAATAGGATCCCACACCCTTCTTCACTGAACAGTTGAGATTAAAAGGTTAGCCTGAACGACAGGCAGCTCTTAACAAATTTACGAGCATTTAAGAAAATTTCAAAATCTTCCTAAATGTATTCCACTTTCTCTGACAAGCTTATTTTACGTCATTTAGTAGGGTAGGAATGATTTTTTCCGTTTTATATTCTAAACTATACACAAATTGAAAATCCCATTTATTGTAAACTGAAAGAGAGAATAAATATCATCAAAAAGGGATATACTTGCCATTGAACTAGCTGCAACACTACGTGTATAAGCAAGCCTCTTCACAAACCAGTCAGCAGGCTGCAGGAACTTTTCCAGGAAAAAGTAATGCATGACAGGCCTGCAAAAGGGGATGGATATGTCAGCCACCAACCAGTACTTACGGAGTAAGTTAAATTAACATTTCACAAAGAACGAAACCTGAAGTTTTTGCAGACATCCATGAAAGCTTTGCGTTTGTCCTTCGCCTACAAGCCACCAGTCAATGTAGATCAATCGAGGCAAATTACCATATGTCAGTGATGGCCAACTAAGAAAATCTGAGAAAGGAAATGAGCTTACACTCGACATATGTTCTCGGCATTTGGGATACTTCCAGTTTCCAATGCCATAACGACCATGAGCGCCCTCACTCCTTGAGCTGTGATTTGATATGCAAAAAGATAGTTTTGAACTGTCACAACTTGTAAGAGAGATTGTTGCACCATGTTACTGTAAATACTAGTCTACTAGACCAACCTTCCTATAAGATAATCTCCAAGTGGAATTGTGCCATCGACCCACTCAAGAACACCCGCACTTGGAGTAAAAGGAATAACCTGAGAATATGTATATACATATATATATCCTTTCTGAAGAGATTTCAACTTACTGAATGAATCAAATTTCTCTAAACAAACAGAAAACCTCTTGTAGACTGATGTAGAGACGTACCTTGTATGTGCGTACAGCCAGTCTTCTTTTCCATGTGTCCCGGTTATTGTGTAAAAAGGTATTGACGAGGCCAAAAAATTGTTCCATAACCTGAAACAAATGGTACACGCTCTCCATAACTAGACCATTGTATATGTAATCTTGGCTAGGTCAGCATATTTTCAATTTGCTGCCAGTACAGGGAGCAGTGCCACAATATATCATATTACAGAAATTGCAAGTCAAATTCTAAAACTCTTACAGCATCTTGTCTGAGGTCATCATTTCCAGATTTCGCAAGTTGCTTATATTTTTGGCCATCAGAACCAAAGCATTCAACTACCTTTGGAGCATTTATACCGTTCATTACTCTGCATATCATCCAAAAGACATGGTTTTTCAAATAATGTGCTCTTCTAAACTAAACATGTAAAAAGAAATTGTTATGTTGATTGTCAAAGGATTGATTGAGTAGGGACTTACGTAACAGAATCTGATAAACCTCTGAAAAACGGGAACGACCCTTCATTGTATTGGCAGCTACGATCAACAGGAATTGTAGCAGTCACTACGGGTACCTAAACTCAAACAAAAGCAAAATTTAATATATGAACCAGAAGGAAAATGGAAAAAAATTAAATCTTCAACCTAAATAAACAACAAAAAGACTAAACTGCCACAATTCGTTCACCAACGTAGTCGATCTTGTTAGGAGTTGCAACAGACTCAAAACAGGTAACATAGGAGAAATTAGGGTCTGATGAAAACATAGGAAAAATTTGCTAAACAATTTAGAAAATCCATAGCTGCCATTAAATTCTCCATTGTATGTATAATTATAAAAGTGCCTATCAAGATGACCCACAGAAGGTTTTATTAGTTTCCTAGAAATTTCTTATCTTGAGCAGCGACATGGTGTACTACAAGCTAATAATTATGCCAAAGCTAGATAAGAATGCAAATGAATAAATTATGCTCTTACAAGTTCCAGTTGTTTCACACTACGAATATCTCTTGGTAGTGCTACCTTTCTATTGGTATCCTGCAAAGGAAAGAGTTCCACAGATGTTTCAAAATATGTCAGCAAGCAGCATAACAAAAGACTTCCTCTAAAATCAAAGCAATTTCAGACCTCTCTCCTTGTTTCAAGCTCTGCAAGCTTGATGTAGATATCTACCAGCTGTTTCATCTGAAAAAATAATCAGAATTTGCAGATAAGTAACCAGGCAAGATGGTCTACGATGAATAAGATTAGGTGAAAATAAGGTTTACTTGTCTAATCATAGGCCCGTGATAATGTGATACATCCTGCAAGAGATGCTCTGCTGCAAGCTTTTTATCCATGTCAACCACGAACGAATTTCTACTCCGTTGGTTATCCTTGATACGGTCACCGTTTGCCAAAGCTAGAAGCTAGAACCAAAAGCAAAAGAAAAAAATGATATCCAGCATTTAGAAACTTAACTTCGAAAAAGATAGACACAGTCATTTGCTAATACTGTAATTTTAATGGCATGCTACACAGCACAACAGACTTTACTGCTTTCACCTTCTTTCAACAGATTCGGGATGTCATAGGACATCCAACGAATTTTACCTTGTGCACTTCTAGCAAGTCCTATGCCAGTTAACCAAACAGGAAAGAAAAACATAACGAGTACAGAAATGGATAACATGTTCTTCAGAACCTGAAAGATTGTATGGTATGGATGATCAATGGCCATTTTTCTGATAAGTGAAACCAGAGCAGACTGCAATCAATAAATCGTAGAGATTAGCATAGTCTCAAGTTTTATATGATAGCCAAGTATAAATGTATTCCACCTGAAAGCTGTTAGATCCTGATTCATCTCTGGAACTGCCCAACCTTGAAGCAATTTGATAAACAAGTGGTACAAATTTGTAAGACTGAACCTGCAAGAATGTTTAAGGAGATGGAGATTGCTTAATTAAACAAGAAGGTTGGAGAGAAACGACTTCCTTCTCTATAGCAGAAAAATCGGATCCCATTAGTCAAGTACCTCATTAATGGTGCTCAACATGTTAGCAATAACATTTTTTTGGGAGGCAAGATTGAACCACATGGATACTTGTCGAAATACCTGTAGAAAGAAAAATTAGTTCCGACAGTGTTTCCGTACTTTAACAATATAGTGGAATACACCACCACCACGTTGCTGCTAAATCTTTTAACTATGTTTCTAAAAGGCCAGAGGAAACATTGAATATCTTTCTGGGATAATGTTACGACCGCAACCCAAAACAGGGAAAGAGAAGACACGTTAGACCACTGAAAACCACTAAATACATCCATCGTTGCTCCTTGATAGATGTGAAGGAATATCAAGAAACCCAACTCTGACTAGTTCTAGAGTGAAGAATTCACAATAGCGACACATAGATATGCAGATTCATTAGATGCTGTAACCTAACAATTGAAACTTCTCATGGAATTCTATATTTGACTCTAGACACTAATTCACATCTTACATTATATGCAGATCTCACAAATATTTAGATTAACGTACCACTCGAACATCATACTTGTCACCAATTTCCAGACAACGTTTGTACCCCTCCAATGCAAGTTTCAGAAAGTTATCCCTGTCATCCTACGAAATTGAAGATAAAGGGCGAGATCAAATATCAGTAAATATCACTTATCTAGATGACTGACTTTTCCACAGCAGCCAGATTATCAGGCAGAATAAAGAACACCTGCAGTTTTTCTGCTTCTTCTTTATCCATTGTTAGTTGCTTCTGCAGATCTTGGATCTTCAGTGAATAATCAGATTGCTCCGCCTAGTACAGTAAAAGACCAAGTATGAAATTAAATGAGAGACTTGCCTAGACCGGCAATCATATTGTGCTTTGATAAGAGATCTGTTATCACACAAACAGAAGCAGACAACTACTTGCCTTCTTTGAACTCTTAAACCGTTTAATAAGCACCTCCAACTCTTTCGTCTGAAAAATTAAGCACACTAGTTAGTGTTCCCCAGTTTTACCCCACAACAGAAGAAGAACAAACTTTGGAGTTTGAAGCTGTTTAGAACTAGTACTGATTACAGCAAAAAAAACGAACTATTCATTTATTTGTCCTCATTCAGAAGGATAACAAAAATAGGCGTATTCAACACACAATAAAAAGAACTACAGAAAGAAAAAGAAAATGTTAAAAATGTGAATTTGAGAAACCAAGGTGGAGACCTTGTGTTTTCGTAGCCGCATTGCCGCATGCCATTCACTGGAGGAGAGTCTTTCCTCATAACTCTTAAATAGAGCATCTGCATAATGAGCCAGATGAAACCAAGTTTGGCTCTGTCTGTCTACCACCCTTTTGCAGATCTTGGAACTCTGTTCTTCAGCAAGCGAAACTGCAGGCCTGAGATACTTCTCTAAAATTGTTCTAGAACTATTTTTAAGAGAAAGCAAAAAAAAGAACCCAGTTGAGATTTCTTAGAAGCTCGTAACGAGCATAGATGGAAAATGCTTTCAACCAAAATAAAAAGTAAAATTTATTTACTTGCTAGATCTGGTTTCCGCTAGCCACTTTCCAATCACACGATATATATCTGAAGCCTCTTCTTTTAATTGATAATTATGTAAAATGTAGCTTGCAAGACTAATGGAAACTTCATGCCGCCCTTGGGCATGTAATAGCTTCGCCTCTTCAAGCTGAAAAAGCACAAAATGTTACTGTAAAGCACATCTCTAGTTGCTAGCCAGATATTGCTATAAACTAAGAGGCAAAGTAACTAATAGATGTCAAAAACAAGTATTGTTCTTTCTACCAAAAAAAAAACAAGTATTGTTCTTTCTTTTGGTTCTAAAAACAAGAATTGTATGCCTTCGTTCAGTTACAACAATTTTATAACACAACTATCTGCTGACAGAAGGAGGCACTGGTAAAAGGAGTGATCAGAATTTTAGTTGTAACTTTGGTCTCACCTTCATAGATGTGAATAAGGAAAACGTCTCCCAAGAAATATGTACAATTAAGGAAGAAAAAGGAGGCTATTCAGATTTCACAAAACATGCAAGATTAGTCATAAAAATGTACCTTTCCAAGCCAGTCTGGAACGGGTTGTTTTCCATCACTTCTTGCACAAAGAAACTTGAACTCATGCAGAGACGCAGCTGCATGAGAAAACCGTGTTCCCTGAAAGCAACAAGATAATGTGTTGGTCCACTGCATAATACTAAAGTGAAACTGTAGCTTTTCACATTCTACATACCTTACGAAGTAACGAAGCAGACTGCAGAAGATGTTGCATGGTACATTCCTCACATCCCAGGATTTGGAGGAGAACTCTCCTAAATGCAATAAATGGCTCCAACAAATTCATGTGCAACTGGGTTTGCGTAATAATAGAGCTCCAATCCTTGTTCAGCCACGACAACTGTATTTCATAATTAAAACATGGCCTCAGGCAACAAGATTATCTCACTTAGCTTCTTGGTAGTTTGCACATATATGTGCACCCTCAAGAGTAAAATCCAATTGTAAATGAAAGATCCTAAATAACCTTGGTATTTTTCCAACTTATTACTAACAGACATTCTTGAAGCTTTAAATCATTCACTAAAGCAAGTGAACAACCACTTGGGAAAAGAAGTTACAAGGGAAAATACCTGATCCATTGTTGGAGTCACGGGGTCTGCGCATGTCATTTGTTTGACAGGATAACCATGCACTTTTTGATGTGAAGATGTCATCCAGCGAAGATCCCAAACTAGTCCAAGATGATGAAGAATCTGGACATAGTAAAACATCAAAAATCAAAACGTGGGAAAAGTCAAAACCATTGTTTACCAAAGATACACGGAATCTTTAGCATCAGCACATTTCCTTAGATCTTAATGAACATGCAGCTTGCATCCACAAATTCTTCAGCATGAAAGTTCACACATGAAATCTTTAGTCTATGGGATATGGTTTTTCTGCGGAAATATTGAGATGGAAAGGTATTTTTTTAAAAGGTGAGCATCTCAACATAGTTAAGTTTTGGAACTTGCAACACTTGGATAAGTTAAACTTGGCAGCTCTTGCAGAGTTAATTGGCCAGTCAAGATCATGACGACCTTAACCAAGAAACGAAGTATGGCACTCACAGAGTGTGCTAATCTTTAAAAGGGTTGTCGCAAGAGAAAGACCATTATGAAGTTAAAGACATACACAATAAGGAGTAGAATTCTAATTTGACAACCAAATGACAAGGATGATGAAAAAGGGTGCTGTGCTTTAAGATCAATTTAAAATTCCATACCTGAAGTTTCACCACAGTTGAGTATATAAATTCAGTGCTTTCTTTGCTTGCACGGGAAATGGACAACACAAGCTCCTGAAAAGAGAAAAATCAGATATTCTTACCCCATAGAAGCTTACAACCTTCCAATCTGATGGTGATAAACTGAAATCATGCATTACCTTCTTAGTATCCTTCAGTTTTCCATAAAACCCATCGTAATCCCCTTCTTGTAATGCTCTCAAACAACTGAGAATAAACATGTTAAAACATGGAGAAGGAGACACGCCTAAGGTGGGAGCTAGTGCCTCATGCGTAATATTGAGGACTTTTCAAATCTTTTTTCAAAGCTGAATAGGACTTCATCACAACTGACCATTGATACTAGGACATGACCCAAGAAAGAAAAGCCAGAGACCAGCAATTTACAGTGACTTCAACTGCCCTATTCTAGAAATCCTCTGTAAAATATCATTCCTTTTAAATAAAAATCTTAAGACCAGCGGCAAATTCAGTGTTGATAAGATGTCAGCTATATTTGGTGCAATCCCGGGTAAATAAGGGAACAATATCTAATGGCTAAAGAATAGCATCATTGGTACATACGAATATAAATGCTTACCAGTGCAGATTTTCATGATAATTATTGTTCTTGACATGTTGCAGAGGTTGGCAGTGCGTTTGTGGATAAACTAATGAAAAATCCCATTTTCCTGCACGCCATGCAGCCTCATACTGCAAGCAAGAAGTCGATTTGCAGCTTAATTATCAACTAAGCACCACAACTTAAGTACCACAGCTGAGTCTTGCTCGATTAGTAAACTGTTAAAGCAGAATTTGGGCCAATGTTTCAACCAAAAAATTTGTTATCTGGTAACCATTTTTCCTCAGCTACTCTTTCAAGATCTCCAATTCATCATATCTTTTCTTTATCCATGAAATATGTATGTAGTAACCAACAACCTTATTTAGACATGAGACTTCCATGTATTGGAAAAATAGAAGAAAACTTAGCCAAATCAGGATGCATACCTGCAACTCGATGAACTCGGGATCATACTGAAAGCATCCTTCCCGAGAAGTCAAGCCCCGACAATACAGATCCAGGACATGCATACAGCCTGTTTGCTGCAACGACCTAATGAGTCCTTTGAATGGTTGTCTCTGGACCTCCCCTTCACCCAAAACAGAATCCCGTGCACTAGTTTTTGGCTGAAATCGTTCCACCTCTAGATTTTCAGAAAGGCTACCAGGCACCACCATTTTCTGTGAACGAGCTTGCAAGTCATAATACTCGAGTGCCCTAGTCCAGTTTCCCTCATGCTCGAAGGTGATTATTTGAGCAGACAACTTTCAGATTGCATCCACGGAAAAGAAACGGAAAATATTATTCACATATATGAAACCAGCAAAAGATAAAAAAATGCTGCATATGATATGGCCACTTCATTTTTTACTGTTCACGTTTCATTTGATTGCCAAAAGATATATTTTTAAGTTAGTTACCCAATTTTTCTAGGTATTAGGTGTTTCATCATTTGGTTGTAATTTTCTATTTGGACCCATTTCATTTGATATTAGCAGACTGGTTAGCTGATTCTCTATCTGGACCCTGTACTCTCATATGATATTAGCAGCGGAATCGTGTCAATTTTCTCATAACATTCCTACAGTAGGTAACAAAAGGTTTAATGTTACCACATTCAGGAAAATACTGCCTAGCCAACCTTTATTCAGATAGGCAAGACTTCCAAATGTGTGGATGAGATATCCGATATATATACTCTGTAGGACATAATTTTAGTATCAGAAACAAACCTTGTTTGAATGTATAACCCCATACAAGCTGTCAGGCTCGTTTATTCTTGTTATTGCAGACACAAGTATCTCAACATGATCCGGCAACTGTTAACCACAAAGAAAAGGAACGATTAGAAGTTAATACAAAACTACAAACAAAACCACTTTCACTGCTGCATGAAATTATGCAAAAACACTCTGATTTGCAATCCCCTTTTCTACATGGAGACCACAGAGTTTGCAATTTTGTAAAATGCACCCAATGAAAGTTTCAATGGCGATGATTTACGACTCATTAGTCAATAAGCATAAACCCGAATGCTTATTAGTTATTTGGTTAAGAAGATGGAAACCATCTAGTTCAATAATCCCCAATGGATAACATGCATTCCTTATCAGTACCATATCATGATAAGAAAAATCAGGATCTCCGAGGCTTAGATTGCCATATTTCTCCTCACACCAGTACTCAACATACATGGAGGCAGTCAAATATGCACCACAAACCTGGGACAATGAGAAGAGTTATATACTGCAAATAACCTTAGAGCCTCTATCTTAAATTGGTTAATAATTTAAAAGGAAAGGGACGACTTACTACTGCTGATCTGGCAACAACAAGATAATCAATGGAAAGCCAATAAACCTGTTCAACCAAAGTCATTCTGTATTATGAAGATATTAAAAAAAAAACAAGAGGAATAACTGATTAGCCAACTAGCGCCATATGTAATGATACAAAAATACTTAAATAATAAAATGAATTAAAAAATTAACATTAAAGGGCTTCAATAGAAGTAGCACATAACTGACACAGATAAATTGGTTTTGAATGGTTTTACTATAAAATTGAGTTGCAGAACCTCAAAGTTGATCACTTGAAAGTAATCAGTTCTTCTTATATGACATAAACACAAAATATAGCAAGGCATATCATAATCAACAAAACTAAAGGTGTGACACCTATCACATTTTCCTATAAAACAGTTGCAAATCTTAGCAGGAAGCCAAAACAACACTTTGAGAAGGAGATTTCTGGTAACACCAGACACATGATATATTGCATGTATAAGCAATGCTCATGCTCATAACAATGCATATTGGAACTGAAGCTTATATATACCTTGTCCCAATTTGTAGTTATGGACGCTGCCATTCCATTTGGTGCTGTTTCCACATCTCTAATCTTAGCAGCTGTGGAACAAGATCTTGAGCTGTGGCTAGAATGCTTGCCATTCTGGAAGACATTTCAAACGTTACTTTTGGTCTCTCATATTTCATAAGGATCTTTTATACAAAAAGAAAAGAAGCCCACATGTACAGATTTCACTACAATGAGGACAGGAATAGAATGTGCTTATACATTCCCCATGAATAGCATAACTTCTTCTGTTATTGATGTTGAAGCTTATTTCTTATGCAGGATAACGATTTTTCTGAGGAATTTAAAAAAAAAAAATTGCTGCAAACAGCAAACTGAAATCAAGACCCTAACCTTTTCTCTTTTAGTTTGTCCAGAAAAGATCGATCTTTCGAGGACATAACACATCCGCAGTTCATTCAGGGTATTTAACATAATTTGCTTCGATTTTGTTAGCTTGTTTGAATCAATGAAGATATGCTCTTTCACCTGCCAATGGGGATCACAAGATTTAGCTAAAGTGACCACTAATTAATTGTTTCTGCAACATATACGACCCAAAGGAAAATCATGAAACAGCCATCAGGCTAGAGGAATTACCTTAATATACAACTAGAATTAGCAAATGACGAGTATAATGCTTAGCTCATCAACAAAAACAAACAACCATAGTTCTAAAATAGTTTTTAGTTCGGTGTACACAAAAGTCGAGATGTGGTCAAGATGGGAAACATTAAAGTAAGCAAATATGTACTATAGACAAAACCGAAAAATCGAAAAAAGGGAACACAGGGGAAGTGGATTGACTCAAACAAACAGAGATATTCCAGAGAAGAAGCAATGCATGCAAGTAAAAAAAAGAAAGCACTATTGGTAGGTCAAAAAAATACAAGAGATACCTGTGACGTAATTAATTCGTGTAAATTGATGTCGGTCCCTATCCTTCCTGCTAGACTAACAATAACACTAGGGAATAGCAGCTCAGAGATTTCAGCTTTCAGCATTGCTATGTTCTGGCACAACCTGTCAAACAAAGCAGCAACAATGATCTACTCAGTGCAAGATTTTACTTGGATACTTTAAATGGATAACTCTGGTAAATAGGAACCAAATAGATACCTTATTGGGACATCCTCACATAAAGCGATCATACAGTACACAAGCTGACAAATCCATCCATCAAAATTTTTATTATCTGTGGACCATACTTCGGACTTCTCCAGTGAGTAGTTCTCAGCTTGGGGCCAAAAATGAACCACTCTTGAGTAATTTAGAAAAGAAGAATGAAACATGAATGACAAATGTTTAGACGCACATGGAATAAATAAACTACCTTCAAACTGTTTTTGGCTATCCAGTAAGATCTTTTCTACAATATCAAGGTTCACTCCCCTGCCATGCACCTACAAGAACAAAAGAAAAAGAAAAAAAAAAACACTTCTCAACAGGCTGAGCAGTCTTGAACTTAGGATACCCTAACAAGAATGGGAAATCCAATATACATCATTTCATTTTTGAATGCAGTCACTGACTATTTATACATTCATAAATATCATACTATGATTCTTGAAATCAATTTGCACAACTTTCTGAAAGAACCATATGTTATATACCCTTAGACATCAGCATTCTACTGATAAACACAATGTCTGCCCATGAAGACTAGAAACCATTCTTCATTATACGAATTATCTGAGAAATATCAATCCATGAAAAGTAGCATAAGACTAGAAAGCTGATGCATAGAAGAAGCTCACCTCAATCGAAGATCTCTCACATGAATCGAAAGATGATAATGTTTGCTGGCCCCTTTCGGTTGAAAGAATTCCCTAAAACAAGGAGAAAGGGATATCTATATAGCAAACTTTTAAAGCAAAACTTGCAAACAATTAGCCTTTCCAGAAAGGAGACAAGATATTACGAATAAATCTCTGAAATGAAGTACAACCCCTATAATCCATTACAACTGGGAAGGGGATTACACATCTGTAGACTAAAACATAATGGCTCATAAGACAAAAAGATTCATAACTTTCATGTGCATGATAGTAGATTATTAAATTATCAATAGATCAGACATTCGATAAGGAATAAAGATGAGAAACAATATGAGTTTAGTAGGAGTGTGACAAACATGAAACATCAGAAAAAAAAAGTTCAAGGCTATTGCAGAATCAAGAAAGATTGTGCCAAATTAGATCATAGCCAAACATTACAGAATTTAGAGGGCACAATCGATTACTACAGGTAAAAAATAGAAAACCTAAGACCAATCAAACAATTGACAAAAAAAAAAAAAAAAAAAAAAAAGTACAGTCAAATCTGAATAGGTAGGAAAGTTAGAAAACTAACCCGAAGGGTTTGAGATGTTACATCAATAATTTTTACAGAGGCATCCAAAAGATACTTCTTCAGAATTTTCAGCAGGGCGATAAGGGTTTCATCGGATATGCCGTTTTCAGTAAAAGATCTGACTTTTGATCCAGTATTATGGCTAAAAAATTGAAGATCATTCATGGAGCCCAACTCCCCAGGAAGATGGAAAACAACAGTGTGGGGGTCCCTAATACCAACCTACAGTAAATATAAGAGAAATAAGACCATATATTCAAATTCGCCAAGCAAGAGATACTGACTACAAAGAGAATGACAGATACCCTGGAAAGAAAATCAGACACCAAAAGTCTCATACTATCTGCTTCATCAGAGGCGGACACACGGACAAGAGTCCACACAGCATTGACTATTTCATCGTCAGACTGCCAAAATGTTTCTGCAGTTTCTACAGTTGTCTCTTCTTGACAAACTTCAGAAGCTATGAGCTTGTTATGCAGTGCTTGGAGACTGCAAGGACATGATAAGTTGATAAAATTGCAGCAATGTGTAAAGAGTTAGCCTCTCGACAAAAGCTTCATTAGCCATGTTATGGGATAATCAATATTTATATCAACTTTGTTTCTATCAAGGTAAAAGCCATATCGACAAAATTGAAAGACGAACACTCTCTGCCTTCTAATTAAACTTGTAAAGCAGACACATAAATCAATCATTTCACCCATGAGCACAAACCTATAGGCTCTGGTAGATAGTCCACAGACAATGAAATAAAGTAGCTCAGACATTGAACAGACCCACCCACAAAAAAAAAAAAAAAAAAAAAAAAAAAAAAAACAAATAACCAGAAACAAATTTACGAGAAGTGAGAAACCTTTTCTCCCTTGACCATCGTTTCTTTGTGTAATTAGAAAAACCACAGTCTTCAAATTAAGATAAAAGGAACCATACGTAATCTTAATTCTACAGTTAATATCCAAAGTAAATCATGGCACATAGGGTAACCTTAAAGCATATCTCAGGATGATTTTAACTCAGGAAAGATAGAACTGATACCTCCTGGAAAGGAATCTCGGTGGAAGATAACAAGATCTTCTGGCACACTGTTGGATAGTGGAACAGGAAAGAAACAAAATGTTGGATAGTGACAAATTCCAAGAAAATGTAATCATTAAAAATTGCAGAGTGCTTGACCTTCAACAGATGATTCCTTGGAGAATATGCTTCACATATCCTGATGTGTGATTCACGAATTACTTGAAAAATTTCCATATCGGGGAATGGTTCCAAATCCTGAAATAGATAAGAGATAAATTTCTCGACTATTCCTGGCACTGGTAGGACAAAAAGGAAGGCAACTTTATAGGTAGGACGCCTACTCTGATATCTTCATCAAGAGAAGAATCTGAATTAACAACTAGCTTGTGTAGCAAATTTACGAGTTGAGATGACTTAGAACCAGAAAGTTTGATATCTGCTTCAGCATCAATGCAGCATGTAACCAGCTTTGAGACCAAAAACTAAAAAAAGCAGCAGATAGAGAAAAGTAAACCATTTTTTTTTTAAAAAAAAGGTAATTAAAACCCTTGGTAATTCAAACGCAGACCCAAATAATAACATTAACACACGTACCTGGAGTTGGTCACCTAGTACACTAACAATTTCTTTGGACGGATTGCTTTTGAACGAATCAAGCAAACAGGACGCTATACTACAACACTGGTCTTGTAATGAGGGATAGCCGATAAATTGTCCAACAAGATTGAATATGTAACTGAAAGAAACCACAATTAAAGGTCAAAGTAGTTTTTTAAAGCTCGAAAATAGAAATTCACCGTTCAATGCCACTGAAAGCAGAACAATATAACAGTTTTCATACATCAAAGACCATAGCCTTGGCTCCTTAAATATCAACTATAGATTTAAATTGGAAGTTACTCTCACCAAGAGAAACTACACATTCCAACATCCACGACAACATAGTTTCACTCAAGAAAAGAACCCAAATGGTCAAGCTCATAGCTACCAATTCAATAAGGTCCGAAGAAATCAGAAAAACAGAGTAAAATAATAGTGATTTTGTGTTAAAGAATTGAGTAATACCAATTAAATAAGATCAAATAGATAAATTGAGAATTCTGCTCACTTTAAGGAACTTGGAACTGAAGCTCTATGACCAAGAAGAATTGTAAGCTCTTCAAGAGCGGCCAAATGATGACGTGTATGCCGATGATGGCATGCAGCTGACATTCTATAGTGCATTTCTGTGATGAACTGTGAAACAACAACAAAAATATTGTGACTGTAGTATCGAATTGACAAGAGCAGTGTGATCTCGTGAGAAAGCTTCGGCAAATTAAAATTTCACCATGAACACTCTATCCGGGCGAAAAATGTTTATCCTGTCAGTGATGGCCGCATTCTTAGGATAATCAGTGCTGCATAAACCAAGTTAGACGTTATAAAAAGAAAAACTAAAGTAATAAGTCTACATCAAGTAAGCAAGAAATTTACGTTTCCAAAAAACCATCCACAATTGTTTGAACTGCAAGTGAAATGGTGTCACGAGAAAAAGCAGGAACTGGAGGTTCTGGTGAAGAGGAAGCACATGATAAAATAAAACTCACAATAGACACCTGAAAACAGAATAGGGTGCCAATTAGAGATTCGATTCGTTATAATTGAAAAATTTTGAACTAGGATCTCCAACAAAATGAAATTAAAGCATCCAACTTTTGATCTTCCAGTTGTCTATGCTTTGTTCTTGGATCGGAAGGTTAGACAAATTGCGACTAACAGATCAGACTAGCTTAATAAAGGTAGCCTGGAAATTTTCCACCACAAACACCAAAGACAGATTGCTGGAATCAAGTCAAATTTATAGCACCGTACCATATTCTGTTTGATTAGCTTATCCCTCTGACTCTCGCTGATCTCACCAACATGCAATAGTGAATTCTGAAGCACCATTGCAGCTTTATCACATTCTGACGTTTTACTACAGTGCAACCCCATACATATCGAAAATATTGGGACAAAATTTTCTTTGACCAACACAACCACCGGTTCGCCAGCCATCTGCAAATTGTAGAAAGTGTCAGTGAAATAGAGATCGGAAAAGTTCAAATCGCTGATGTTATTTCAAGGGCCTATACAAAAATAGAAGACAAAGCAACCAAAAGTTTGTACATATTATTAATTTCATTAAAATGTCCTTTAGGCATCTCCATTAACTTAGATTGGAGTTATCCAAAACGTTCAGTATGTCCATAAAAGATGTAAGGAAGCACCCTTACCTTAGCTACCCAATCAAGGTTAGTATGATCTTCATGTAACAGAAGAGCTGGAAGTAGCCAGTGGGAACAAAAGTGGATGAAATATTTTGGTTCAGCGTTTGGAATGAACAGCTGACTTGTCTGCAACAAAGCAACCACCAGATGATATGATATACTAATATGTAATCATTCTATTCTTCAAACTGCTACAATTGCAGGAAATATTGCTAGGTAACCAAAAGCATATGTTGATATTTTATTCTTTCAGTGGTAAATTACTTTGATTTTGTAATTAAACTGTGCGCTATTTTTAATATTGTAGACCCCTGGGAGAGATAAACAAAAAAAATTTGAATCTACTTTACTGTCATACAAGTTTGAAAAATAAATGCTATTTTGGTTGAACAACTTCGTGAAAGGTAATATAACCATCACAGAAAAAAAACTGCTTGATCTATATAACAGAGAATATCAACTTGCAGCATACCTCAACAAGACCAGCTAAACTGACACCACAAGCAATCCAGAAAAAGAGGATCGGGCCTAAGAGTTCCTCCAGATACTGCACAAACCAATTTAAAAAGAGATGTAGATGATGTCACCAGGCAGTATTTACAAGGTTCAGAGGAAATTAATGTCAGGTAGTCTGCCGATACTCAGAAAGATGCCAAAATAAGATCATTTATCATGCAGGAGTGGAAGAGATAAAGAAACGAGAATCAATAATAACACCTTGAACCTAGAAGGGTAATGGAGTTGTGCTGATAGATTGTCAAGTGCAGCAATGATTAATTCCCTAGTAGGAAAAAGGCCAAATAAGTAGAAGAAAGTTTCAAGTAAAATATAAAAGACAGTAACAGTTAGAAGCAAGAAATACCTCTGACATGGATCTATAGCTGAAACAGCGCACATCATAAAAACAGCCTGCGTTTCTCACATTATGGAATAGGATGTTAATACACAGCTAACTGATTGTATACTCGAGATGATATTAAGGACACAAAAAAAATGGATAAAATATTACTTGCAACTCTATGTTCTCACTGTGATACGCAAGGTGCATAAGAGTAATGATGACAGTCTCCATTTTTTGGCGAGGCTGAGGACCAGCAGCCAAAACATCCCTTGCAGTGACTATTTTCTCCTTTGAGGAGGTTACCAATATAATACCAAAGCTGGAGCTGGAAAAGGAAATGGGAAAAATTAACAACTAATGAAGTACTCCATTCTGACAACGATATCTGAAAACAGAGATAAAAATAAACTATAAACAACTAGTGAGGTACTACAATCGAACATTATAAAACGGATACCGAGGCCAAGTAGCAAGTTAATATTTCAAAGAATAACAAGCTCCGTGAAGCATCAGACCTTACAGAATGTTGTTCGTCATAAGACTCACAATCAATAAAGAATAATGTATCAGAGAACTTTGAGAAGGTTCTCAAGAAAGATAACTAAATTTACTTGAACATGCCTTGTGTTTTCTGCCCACAACAAAGACACAGAAATCAGCCTCCTTTTTTTTTTTTTTTTTTTGGTAAGCCACATAATATCTGTAGAAACGAGTGTCTAACAGTTTTTCTTACTAGGACAACACCCTACTAGAAAAGCCCACAACAAAAACAGAAGTCAGCCTCTTTCTCTTGTTTTCTTTTTTGGTAAACCACAAAATCTGTGGAAAAGTATCTAACAGTTTGTCTTACTAGAAAAACACCCTACCAGCCATAGGATAATGATTGTTTTGAATAAACAAACACCAAACTTACCAAACATCTTGGAACAATGCCTCATGGCCATCCCACGTCTGGAATAAAATCCCAATTTTTCTTGCCAGGACAAACCTCACTCGATAATCAGAGTCATTTAGCATTAATAGAAGTCGCTCAATCATTGTCTGTATCAAAACAGAAACTCAAATTAACTGTAGAACAAGAGATTAAATATAATATGAATTCTACAAGGAACCAAGTAGAACATTTAACTGTAACCGGCTGATGTATTAGCACTAATGGTAAAACAGGGAAAATGCCCGTTTACTCGTATTTATTCCTAAGATAAAAGACATGTTTAAAAGTACACACACTGTAAGTTTTCTTCTTTTTTTCTTGAACAATTTCGCTACAAGTAATGAGGTAGAAGGAAGATTTCAATTTTTCATCTGCAAACAATAGGAATCGTCTTATCTGAACAAAGTGTATAAGGAATTGTTATTTTTCAACATCATGGTATTTGAAATGAAAACTAAGATATGAAACCTTAAGGCAAGAACATTTTCGCTTCATGAAAACAGTTCAAAGAGAATCAAAAAGATAAGTTGGAGGGGTGATTATCAATATTGCATATGAAGACAAGATCTGAAGAAATAGTGAGTTATATGAGAAGTAGGCACCTGACCAGTCTGAGGATTAAGCATGACAAGATCACATATACAGTTAATCAGCTTGACACGCCCAAACCATCCCAAGAGACCAAATTCAGAAACTTTATTCACCATTGCGCCAAGTTGGACAAAGACCTGCATGTTACTTGAGCAATGATTAAAGCAGATCATGGAGAAGAACCAAATAATCAACTTACACAGGAGAAGATAGTACCTGACAACTTTCTCCTTCTTTCAACGACAAATCACAGTCTTTTCTGAGTCCACAAGAATCCATCCCCGAGGATGATAAAGTGCGAAGTAAAACATGCAGAGCAGTGACTATATTGAGACAGTTACGCTTGATCTTTACTTGTGTGCTAAGCATGCCATCCAAGAAAATAACCTTGAAGTAAAACAATGAAGCAAAAACCCATAAACACAAGAAAGGTTGGTTGAGATGTTGATATAATACACCCTATCTTCTTTCTCTAAATATTTCACAGCAATTTTAAATCAACAACTTGAACTCCATACCAAATCATTAACCTTCGTCATAGAAGTCAAGCATGAAAGCTGGCATAAATGATACAGTATATTTTCCAGCACCTACACATGTAAGCAGTTTGTTGCTGTAAGGTCACCACAAAAGCTTGAGTTATTGATATGTGAAAAACAATGCTGAAATACCTTAGGATCACATTCCTTTTCTAAGAGGTTAAATAGAACATCCCATGTAGGAAACTGAAGTACCGGAGAAAAACATGAGATAAGTGATATCATGCCCAACTTCCAGTTCCCTGAAGAAACAGGCAGGCCGGGTACAGCTTTTCCACCGGCAGTTATAATATCCATCTCTTTAGTGTCTTCAGCTAGATCTAAATCCATATCCACAATCCTGCCAACTTCTGGGGAGTCAAGTGCTAATGATTTCGAAGGTACAGTGTCGGATTGGGTATTCCATTCGTGCTCAGTATATTCTCCATAGATTTTAGCAAAAGCCCGCAAAAGGTTCTCTAAGGAGCAAATTACAGCATCATAACTAGCGCCAAGAAGATTATGGTCTCTTCTGTTGCTGAAGACAGGAGACTTAGTAAGGGACCTCAATGAAACTATTATAGAGCCTTTCTCACTAAAATCTGAGCCAAACCCCAAGGGACCAAGCCTTTGAAGATCATTGATGCTCTTTAAAACTGCTTCAACAGCATGATCCAGGCCTTCTAAGAGATACTGGCATGCTTTTAAGAAGAACGAACTGCTTCCTTTACCCTTCCTGAAAAATGAAAACAAAAAATCCAATTGACTGAAAGAAAAGTTCACTCGAAGAGATACAATAAGCTAGGTCATCAAGGGTGCAGCAATATTCACCACCACCAATCACATTTTTCTTACGCCCCTACTCTGGAAAAAAAAAACATGATGACACCAAAAACAGAGCAAAGACGCATCTACAAGTGGAGCTCATCATCTATCAAGAAAACTATGAAACAAACTATATGCACATTCTAAAGTAGTGGATCATTTCAACAGAGAAAATCTGATAAGACAATAACTATATCAGGCATTCACAAGTTTTAAGAATATACCAAGAAGGGGATGAATTGACTAACCTTGTGATACAAGAACCATGCATAAAATGACACAACAGAGCACATCCCATAAAGATGTCAGAAAGTGGTCCTTTCTCATTGTCCTCCGGGCTAATGCTAAGAAAATAGATATCCATGTCATGAAGCAATGGATCTCTTAATACCAGAGGTAGTTGTACTACGTCAGGAACTTGGAAACTAGAGATCTGAAACTACAAAGGAAAAACTACTGTCAGCAGAGAAATGAGTCAGGAAAAGGCGAAAAAGAAACTATGGATCCTCCACCTTGCTAGTATTTGAGCAAACTCTTGTTAGAGCCTCCACAGAGCATTCAAAGAGTCCAAATTTTCTTTCTAGCTCAACATCATCTATCTGCAAAAGAAACAAAAACAGTAATTCCAGTGTTAGTCTTAAAACTTTTCTGAGATGATAAATTATTCAATCCTCAAATAACAAACATAACAGGCACCTTCACCACATCATTCACCTGTTCACAGACATCCCATTCAGATGGTGTTGGAAGATATTCCTTAGGTAATGGAAGTGAAGTCTTGAAACCAGCACATAAGGAAAAAGCAGCTGCTGGTAGAAGCTGAACCATTCTCTCATTTAATGTGAAATGACCCTAAAAACGTATAAATAAGCAGGATTTTGAATATGATCGTGTGGTACAATGTGGTACTGGTACACATTAATTGAGACTAATAAATTACAATGCACTTCACTCAGTGAACCTGATGAGATTTTGAACTCTCTTATGATTTTCAGGTTCACAAAACAGGTGGAAATAGAATGCAGCAGCTCTTAACAATTACTTTGCGGGAAATAACATAAAAGGGTGCAAATTTTATCACATATCATCAGGCTAAAAATATACTTCTGTTCTTCTGAACAATATTGAAACTACCTTCCAGCTTAGGGGGGCGCAAACTGCTCTAAGAAGATTGCGTCGAAGATGTAAATCATCTTGCAGGTTTCCCTGCACAAGTGTATCTCTCAGTGATGACCATGATGATGAAACAACTTTTCAAGACTTGAAAGGTTTAGCAATAAGTCAACATAGAATGTAGATACCAAAACCATACAATTACAGTGAGAACCTTGCTTACCTGGCAACCCATTCGTGAAAAGTAACATGCAATGAAGTACAAGGCCGGCCTGAGTAAAAGTTACAATTCTTTAGATAACAGTAGAGACATTCAGCATCTATTAATTAAAGTCAACCAATAGGCAAACACAGATTAATCTCATGAAAGGAAACAACATTAAACCTTTTCAAAGAATAAGATGTATACAAACTTATTTTGATTTTTTTTCATCAAGAAAAGTGAGGCTCTAGCTTGTGTGCACCTCAGGAAATAGCTGAACAACATGGCTTATAAAGTTTCAAGGATGAAAGGCTTACTCAGAGGGTATGTGTCTGAATAATTGATGATCCCACACTTCTTGAGGCAGAATCCCAACGTTTATGTGGTTCTGATTGAAGAAACAATTATATTAAGAAAAATATGAGTCTTTTGAAAAATTTATTCACAAACTCACACTTGAAATAATTGATCCAAGGAGCACCAAGACAGCATCAACCTGCATTAAAATAGTGTAGCATCAGCTATACGTGCGAGCTTTTGTGGCTACTAATCAGCTAAACAAAGCGAGTAACCGAGAACTGTTTAGCTGAAAGAACTACCAACAACCCTTAAATAGTATTGGGTAACCAAGAAACCCCTTGACATTGGTCCTAGATATATATCAACTTCTGATCAATAACCAAAACTATTACGGAGCTAATGTAAGAAACTCCTGTAAACGGGAAATGGCTAGAAAGAAACCCCGAACAAATTAATCACTAACATTTGATCTAACACAAATCCCGGACGAAAACATTTTCCAATGTTCAAAGAAATGTTAACAATTAAAAGGTTAAAACTCTGAAGTTCAAATTGTTGCCTGGTGTACCTACAGACAGGTTCAAGTTTGATTCGTGAAACTTATTTGCTACCAAGTGTTCCGTGCTTTTAATATTTTCTCTAGTTTTGTCAATAAGAAGCAACAGTAATAGAAAAGATTGTGTACTGTGTGAAACAATAAATAATATAAGTAGTTAAGTGCAACGTACAATTACACTCATGCTGCTGAATGTTGCTAGCCCATGGATTAAAGAACTCCAGATCAATTGCCAACCACGATCTAGCTGCAAATAATGCGGTTTAGAAACCAAAGCTAACTACAAAGCAAATTGATTCATAATAAGATATTATATAAATGAAATCAGGAATACAAAGCTGAAAATAAATAGGGCACTAAAACATTTCAGCAATTATAAAACCAAAAGTCATAAAGGCTTCCAGAACTGAATCAACAAATGCAGGATTCCAAAAGCCGAATAACCACCTGATGTTTATCAAAAATGGTCACAATTTATCTAATATCAAAAGAAAAACCATACATATGGATACACTATTAATGTCCAGTTCATTCTGCACCAAAACTGTTTACCAAGATGCAAACATAGAAACAATATAATTCCTCAAAATCACCACGTTTATATCAAGGGATTCAAGTTTCATATTATTTTAGTAACACCAAATCAGCTCTAAATCTCAGCAATGCATGTTTCTGCGAACAAAGCCTGTCCAATAACCTATCATATGCATATCAGAATCACACACACAAGGCAGTAAAGGCATGTAACATACCTCACTTAAGGAAACAGATGACTTTGATGTGTCCATAGTAGTATCTGGAAGTAACAAACTAGAAGAGAGCCCTTGCAAACTCCTTCAAATAAATTAAAGTGTCACAATAAACTAAGTAATATATAGGATCAGCGAATTTAACAACTTGAAAAGTTAAGTCAAAAAAAAATCTCTAAGTGCCTCATATCAATTTACATATTTTTGGTATTAAACACCTCGACAGCAAGGTACATTAGCAAATATATGAAGGAACTTGCTGCATATTCAGAATAGTAAACAGCTGAACTCCATCATAAACGTACCTCAAAGTCCATAGTAGACCATCATAAGAACGTCTCATACTGGCATCCTCCAGAAGTCTGGCATATACAAGATTAAGTAAAGCAGTCCACTGTTACAGATGCTAGTAGTATCACATTGAAATATCTAGGAGTAGCACCACATCTACAATTTGCAGCTATTACAGGGCTATGGGAATAGGATATTTCAATCAAGTTATTCATCAGGAAATTAAAACGATAAAGTGCCAAAGGTACTACCATCATAGGAGCTAACAATTGCCAAATGCGAAGTAATGTTGGATCATTTTATTATTCAGAAGTTGGTAATATGAGAAACTAAACTGAAATCAAAAGTAATGAATCAGTACACTCCTGATTTGCATTCATAAAAATTGTGTTTTCTTGTTTACTTGGTCAATACATCGTAGTCACATACTAACAAAATAAATATATAGTCAATACATCGTAGTCACATACTAACAAAATAAATATAGGGAAGTATTTTAGAGGATAAAGTGGCAATAGACATTCTAAAAGAGCATCATACCAGAAAGTACAAATCAATACTTCTTTTTGACAAAAACATTTCTACGCTCTTAGCTACTGTTCTCCTAGGGACAAAGAAACAAGATCCATGTAATATCTAAGTTCCCAAATTACCTCTGAAAGTTTGTGCAGATGGCTTCAAACCAGTACATAAGGAGATCCTTATTGATGCGAGTACGATAAGTCCGAACTAGACAACCAAAAGCAGCACACCTGGGTAAATTTTATGTACTTCAGTCCACGAATTCGTATATAAATAAAGTTTCTAGGGAAAACAGGGAGCAAAGAAATTAGAATTAATGCAAGAACAGCATCTAGACTGACAGATATAATACAGATGTTTCTTAGAAAGGGATTTGCTATGCCCTTGAAACTTATTTTCCAGCATTACGAATTGGAATGAAGTTATGTGTCATTAACAAACAAACAGTGTACATTCACCAAAGGCATTCTTATGATATGACTACACATATATCTAGAAAAAAACTCCACAAAGAAGACATCGGCAGATTGGATACTCTCGTAATGCTCTGATCAGAAACATACCATAGCCATTTTCCTTCAGTTAGTGCCTCCACCAGACGTGACGCAATATGTTGCCTCCGAGCTCGTTTTTCTGACAGTGATGGTCTAGATGTATTGACACATGCCTGCCAAAGTTCTAAATGTCAGCACTCTTTCTCTAACACATTCACTCTTGACACACAAACGGACACAAAATACATATTCAATGATAGTAAGCAAACACGCATCCCTATGATGGGATTCAATTCACTGATGATAAAAAAATATTCTCAAAGTATACAGATCAAACTTCACTGCAGCGCAAAAATGCTTCAGAAATCATAATTTGAATCAATTAAAAGGGAGGTGAAGGTAAATTAAGCAAAATCCAGACACTGCTGAAAATAAATAAAAATTGGTCGGTTAAGTTGGAACTCTGTTGTGAGACATGTAAAGCTACTCAAAGAACAAAGTAATTTGCATATAAAACAGGTACCTGGTAGAACACATGTGCAGCCAGCTCAACCACGCTATTCTGATAGCTGCTCAATGCCCCTAATTTATCATCCTTGGTTGAATCACCCCTAAATAATTTTTTTAAATAAGAAATCCATAAATTCACGAGATGCGTAGAATCAACGAAAGTGATTCCTTGGAAGAGAAAACTCAAAAAAGATGTACCATGATGCAGAACTTGATGAACTACCAAGATCCAATTCACGAGTAACCACGTCCAAAAGTTGCTCCACCAGATAACTAGATTCACTAGAACCCCTTGTCAAATTTAGCTGTAGCCTTCCATAAGAAACAAGTATCTCCTACAAGGCATAACAAGAAGAAAAGAATATATAACTTATCATGGAACCGTATTATGTCAAGGGATACCACAAAAAGAAAAAGAACAAAAAAAAGAAAAAACCTTGAGGTTTTTATCATGGGTTGTTAACCAGCAACGGAACACAAATTGTTCAACCGCATTATGAATTTCCAATGACAAAGAACCTAAATTAGGACCATCCTTCAGCAAGAACGTGTTTACACATTCAATAAGCTTGCGTGAAAGCTTTCCCTCATCTCTGGAAGTGTTAAAATAAATTAGTACAACTTTTACTATTGTTTGCAAAGGAGGGTACAGACCTGAGTGAGAAACTGACTATCAAATGAAATCAGACCTTACAGAAGAGAAGATATGAATGAGGCCGTTCACAATTTCTTCTCGAAGGTCATCAGGAAAATCTCCAGGGGGGTTCTGTAGAAGTGATTGAAGCGTAAGAATACAGCGATAAGCCTCCTCCTTCTGGCTATGTTGACCACTTTTTTTCTCGCAAAACCCTGTTGCGGCCCTTTCCATGTATAACAGCACCAAACCTTGTAGAAACATTATATTTAAAAGATACCCAACACCAGCATACCACCATATGCTACAGATCCATGACAAAACAATTAACAAATATAGATTTGAAGAGAACTCACTGGAATATGTACGCTTCCTCATTTGGAAACGGTAATCTCTAATTTCCAAAAGATGGCGGAGCATGATACCATACTCTGACTGAAAGCTAGGTGTATTACTCAAGATATCATGTACATGTGCAAAGAGGGTTTTAGCCATAGATAGCAAAGGACAATGTACACCTGAAACATTAAAACAGAGTAGTTACATAAACAAGGGAAAAGATGAATTCTTTATTAGAGAAAATGCACCATCAGAGTTTAAGCATTAATATACATTTCCATGAGAAAATACCTAACATGCACAACAGACAGGCACATGAAATATTAATAAGCTGAACATCAAATTCCAGTTCCATAAAACCATTGTCCAACAATGTTCACATTTTTCCAGTTTCTTCTTATATAAAGAAACATAGAGCACTTTTCGGTTCCATCAATTAGCGAATACAACTGAATGCCTCCTTTAAGGTGACGTGAGCACATAGTATTCAAAATCAGATTACAAGTCTCTGACCAACTTCAAATAACAAAGTCTTTGAAATCACAAAGTAGTTACAGGAAAAAACTGAAAAGCACATTACTATATTTTTAATTCACCAAAAAAATCTTACTATCCTTCTCACCAGGAAACCTAGTTTCTTCTGTTCTCTGAATAACGACTCGGAGCGTCTTTGCAAAAGTTGGCTTGGGCACCCGTTGCTTACAACCTGACACCTCCATTGATACACATTGAAGGAGAAGTTTAACCAAAAAGGGCCACGTCTCAGCTGCAATGAGAAGTAAGGAATTCTGGATTAACTTCAAAGCTTGATGCACTGTATAGTAGAATCAAAGTTGCTGAAGGAATTATCACTACCTACCATTTGGAATCTCGTCCAACTTAAGCTTAGCAGTGTTTTGCGAAAAAAAGCTACAGAAGGAAATTGACCTTTCCCCTTCGAGCCATGTATTCAATAACTTGATCCCATCCTGGATATACATATTATGTAAGAAATTCATCTACAAGCACAACCTTGAAATGAAATCATTTATAGACCAACATAAGAACCTAGTTGCATAACATTAGTCAGGGACAGATACAAGATTCATAAATTATATAGCTTCTAGTCAATTCTTGGGGAGTCCTGGTTCATTTCATCACTTAATTTTGGGAGTAACACAAGGTAACCTTTTGAAATAACAGTATCTCAATAAATAAAAAGGTGAACGAAAATCCCACTATAGGACATCAAAGAAGCAACAAGTACGGTAACAGACGCAATTTAATTTCCCGTTATCATGATGTAACACACAACACAGTAAGTATCTCAACAATTTCAAACCAAACCCACGAGATTATCATAGAAACCGAGCCGTATTGCAGTATAACGAAACGCTAAAGCATCGTCGTGACAACCCACAACGAAATCAAGTAAACATGCCAATATGCCATAGATACACCAAAAACGATTAAAAGGGGTAACTGAAAAGTTTACTTCACGAGTCTTGGCTTTATCTGACGAGAGCTTGGAGACGATCTCATGCACATCCCTCGAAGTAACCATGGTGAAATCGAACTACAGCATAATCCGATATACACAACAATCTTAGTGAGTGGGGGAGTTGGAACCACCCAAGTGTCACCGATGAATTTTGATTTTGAAATTTTGGGAAAAGGGTTCAGGGTTTATTGACGGGACGGTGGTATGTGACTCACTCACCGACTTAACAATTTATATATAGGCCCTTATATTTTTATATCTTACCCTAATCGAACCGTTAAGACTTAAGAGGCTCCATTCGAACCGTTAGATTTAAGCTATGGACTCGCCAACTCAGCAACAACTTGATCATTATTCCATATAAGTCCCTATATTTTATAACTTATACACGCATTTGCCACAATCGAACCGTTAAGAGTCTCTTCTCGTGATTATACTCCAATCGAACCAAAAGTGATGCTCATTCATTAACTGACCAGTTTATAATTTTGACTTATTGGCAACGATCGAACCGTTAGATTATCCGCCTTTTAAAATTTTTTTGCTGATTTAACTTGTTGAGTAAGTGATCTTGTAGATTGTATACAAGCTCTATATAGAGTAGGGGAAGAGATTAGGTTTAGTAAGTCACTGCGTGTTCACTTTTGTAGTTGTATTTGAAAATAGTATAAACAGAGTCGTTGCCGTAGAGAACTTGTCGAGCTCTTCAATTTCTCTCAGTATGGAATATATTGCAAAGACAGATCAAGAGAAAACGTGAGTAATCATTTCTATGTACAAAGGAAATACTTCAGATCTTGTTGGAAATATTCAAGTAAGCAAGAACTGCCTTTGAAGGGTGGAGATTATAAACTAGAGAGCTTCAAGCTATCACGAAAAAAGTTGAAGATGTTATTAGAGAACATTGCCAACATCTTCAATTATCTAATCTTATTCTACAACTACAGTCAACCACTCAAACTAGAGACTGAAACACAAGAAGCATGTTCATAGAATGGGGTACATAAGTTACAAAACATGGTACATTAGAAAGCCTGAGAAGATTGCATTGATGTATGTTAGGGATTGTTCAGGAAGAAGAGGAGCTCGGCATAGAACTAACCTTTTCCAGAAGCCCCGTGATTTCGCTTTTCAGTTTTGCCTTCGTCTCTCTTGATAAACTATCCCCAGATTTCTCTAGCATTGCTGTCATCATTATTAGATTCTGCCTCATCGAATCCACACTCGTCGGTGTATCGTTCAGTTTTGCTACTGGACTAACGTGCGAGATTACCGGCATTCGCGGGGCTATGTTCCTTTGAACGGTTATCAGTTTCTGCTGTAACCTGAAACTCACTAAGGTTTCACCAAATGGGTTAGCTTTCTCTAAGCTTTTTACTGCTTCTATCGCGTCGTCACTACTCACAAAGGCGACCTGTGCACCACTAAATTCTTCTGAAATGTGTGTTTCGGAAGAATCCAAAGGGCCAAATGCAGAGAATGTCGAGGTTAGGTCATCCCTTGAAGGCATTGACACTTGGGAGGAAAATTTCAAGAAGAGAATTGTGATTCCTCTGGTTAATCCATTAGGTAACTCTTCTTTCTTCCGACGTCTTCTGCGCTGAGTAGGCTCAACTTGAGGAAGAACCAAAGTTGGCTCTGAAGTTATTCCATTTAAGTCAGGTATACCAGTAGTGGCATGTGCAACTCTTGGAAGCTCTTCTGCATTCTTCCTCTTCCTTCCTCTCTTTTTCTTCCCTGAATTAGTGAAAAGGTCTGCACTCGTGAAGTTTCTGACCGAATCTGGCTGACTAGAAACAAACTGTGTTCCTGAGACTCCGTAGGTTGAAGACGGAGCTGTCACCTGAAAGTTAATTATCATAGATTTTGGTGTCTTCTCCTCTTGTGGGCAGACATTGGGAAACATTAAAGTGCCAGGTCTTTGCAAATGGTCAAATTCTGCAGTACCTAAAGCATTGCCTCCGCTGTTCAGGTCCGGTACAAGTGTAGCAGCAGGTCTACTGAGTATATCTATCGTAGTAGCTTTCCCTTCTGGAGATTGTACCAATGGTTTTCCAAGAATATCTTTCGCAAGCAGCTCCTTTGCATCAGAATTAGAAATACCTGAGTGACCAACGACATGATTGATCTTTGTATTCCCTGATTTCTTGTGGTCATTATCTGTAGTTGAAACACCATTAAGAGACTCGATCTTTAACTTCTCTGATTTCTGCGACTCAAGGGTCTTCTGCTCAGTATCAGCAACTGAAACACAACTGGAAGACTCGATCTTTGACTTCCCTGATTTCTTTGATGCCAAGGTTTTCTGCTCAGTACCAGAGTTTGCATGTTTAGCTAACATCATATCTTTAAAACCAGCCATGTTAGCCAACTGCATCTTGTAAGCATTTTCATCATGAAACACAGACATTCTGAATTTGGAGAAGAACCACTCAGTGAGACCGAGATTTTCAGTCTCTTCTGAACAGTTGTAGTCCACAGCAAACAGCTTGAGTTTAGATATCAAATCAGAAGGAGGCACGTTTACTAGATCGTCTCTCGCAGACACACTGTCAACCTCACTTATAAATTTCCTAAACCACTCTTTCCGAAACCTCATCCTGCTATTACCTGCAACGATGGATGGAGAACCAATGAACTGACTGTCATTCATCTTACCAGTGAAACTTTTCCTACCCTCATTTTGGTATAGTTGGTCCATTGGTATCTGCTTATGCCCAAAGAAAGTATAAAAAGCCGATAACCGACTCTGCACAACTGTCGTCTCAAGTATCCCAGTATTCAAAACACATTTTGCAATATTCTTCAGCTGAGTGACGAACTCTTTTGGTTCCAACCGATCTATCGAGAATTCACGCAGTATCAAAGGCTTGTTCTTCCGAGTCATTACATTTTGGGCTGACACTATTCCATTCCCATCAGCAATGCAAGAACAAGTCATATCAAGTTTCAACGAGTTGCTCAACAAGGTCATAGCTTTCTCTATCGCAGCGAAAAACCCATTATTGTTTCTTTGATTCAACACTTGCTCAAAGCTCTCTTTGAAAGGCTTCAACTTGGAAGGTGCGAACCACGAACCAAGATGGCTTTGACCAATGTACCTAACCATAAAACTCTCCTTTGCATCAGCTTTGAAATCAACCACTTCTCCAGGCCACCATTTCTTGTATTTATTCATCACCCATACAAGATTCCCAACCAAAAACTCCTGAGTTTCATCATCTCTGTACACATTTCCTTTCACCAGATTCTCATTCCGACAACAACCATCAGATTCAAAGACATTGTGAGAACGAATCCCAGTTAAAGAGCCACTAAAATCAACAACAAGTGATATATTTCCCCCAGAAACTTCAATCTTCCTCACTTTATCACCACCTTCGTCTTCTTCTTCCATTAATACATCCCTAACCGGAAATTTCCCATCGCATTTCAAACCATCCATACCGAAATCTCCAGAATCTAAAGCCACTACACTAGATTCCTGACTAAAGGCTCCTCTTAGGGTTTCCTTATCTGGGTTTTGTAATTTCATCACTGCACCCAAAGAAAAAAAAAACCATCTTTCTGCATTAAGACTCCATATTGTTCATATGTGATTACCAAACAAGAAAGAAAAATCAAATTTTTAAGAAATAAATAAACAAATCGAATCAGGTAAACGAAACCCTTGATCAAATTAAAAATAAAAAACATAGAAACTCCATAAAAAAATCAATCTTTTTTCTACGGAAAAGAAATTAACAAACAACAAAAGTTACCTGCGAGGAAAAACAAAAGAAATTTCGGAAATTTCTTTTGTTTTTTCGAGTCAAATGTTTATTTTTGTGACACTGGTTAAGCAATGTGATTCCTGTAGAAAAGCGCAACAGAAACTGTGTGAGTTGTGAGAGTGAGTAGTGAGAGAAAGAGAGAGTGTAAATGAGACTGTACAGTCTTTGGTCGTCTTCGTTGTCGTCGGTGAGATTCTTTTCTACGTATTACTACTCTTGTTCATCTCATTGGACATAAGTACAGTACGTCAGAGTCAGAGCTATACAGCTTAAACCGGAAGTTTTATACCAAAACCGTATAAACACGAGGATTTAGTTTGGATTCTCGAAAGACGCAATCTGTTCCTTTCATTTAATTTTCATTTTAGCTTTTAACTAGTTAATCCACAATCTCTAAAAATATTAGTATAAATTTAAAAAACAACGATTTAAAACTGAAAAATTGTGTTGTATTTTTCAAAGTTATTTTCAATTGATCTTCTCGAGTTTCGATCGTCTCTCTCATTTTTTTTTCTTTTATGGGATAATGACTCTGGTCTCTGGCAATAAAAAAAAAAGAAGAGATAAATGTGGGGCTTTCAGGGGGATCTGAAGTTTAATTGGCCCATTTAATAGTCGAGTTGCCTCATTGAAACTTTTAAGAGAATCACTACTTAACTTTATCAACGATTATCTTTGTGCTAAGCCCACTGTATTGACCATTTTCCTTTAGCCCATGATAATTCTCTCTAGCCCATCACGGTGAGTGGAAGTGTCGAACTCTGAGAGAGAGGAAAAACTAAGAAAGATAATTTCAAGTTTCAACTTTGTTTCCTTCTTTGAGACTCTCTTCTCTATTTCATGTCATATACGTAGGTAAATACTAAAATCAAGTTTATTATTTCAGCAATATTTCATATGGGTATATACTAAAATGAAATTGTTTCTTTTTCTTTTTTTTAATATTATTCCACATAGACATTTTATTACTTACATACGGTGAAAGTAACTTAGGAAATTTGTGTGAATGTGTCCACAATTTTTAAATTGTAAAATATCATTTTTGTCAACTTTATATATTAATTATTTAACTTCAATTGCTCAAGAAAAAAAAACTGTAAACTATATAATAAAAAATAAATGTTACAGAGAAAAGTTGCAATTTTCTTGTTTTGTTTCTGAATAGAGTTTTATCATGCGCATCCAACAAATTAAAATTAAATTATTTGTGCATAGAATAATCTTAAAACTTTGTTTAATAAGAACGCTGACATTTTAGCACTTTTGAGGGGGAAATTCCCAACTTCAAGAAACCTCATTGCTTTATTAATTAACCTCATTTTTTCCTCTTATTCTTCTCAACTGTTTTTCTTGGTTGATATATATTCTAAACCCTATAAATGTTTTAAACTTTGGCAGAAAGATAATTGCATTTGAGGTTTGCTTTTACAGGAAAAAACCTCATTCTCTCTCTCTCTGTGGTTTCAAGGCACTGCCTTTCCTGAGTTTCATGATTTTGATTCCTCTGTCATTACTTTTTTTATTGTCCTCTGACTCTCATCACTTTATAATTTGATATATAAAACTTATGGCATATACAAGACATGGACTGCCAAAATTCTCCTCTTTATCTAAACCCAATAAAGCTTATGCTATTAGCAATTTAGTAATCTATTTACTCCTCAAATACAGTCACAAACAGCCTTTTCCTTCGTCAGTAAATTCAGTTGACTAGAAAGACAAAATAAATTCTTTGTGAAATTTAATAAAATTAAAAAAATAAAAATAAATCGTGGGAGTTAGGGTAGGATCAGTAAAATACTAATATGTGGTATTGAGTTTATTACTTTTTTTTTCCTATGATTTACTTCTCCACTACTTTTTTTTCATATCAGGGATGATAACTGATAAGATTAGAGTGTACACCTTGCTAAAGCTGGTTTGCACACCAAATTGATGTTGCAATGGCTAAAGAGTACATTTTTAGTCGGACCAAATCCAGACAATATCTCAAATTATGAGTTTGATCAACAAACTGAAACATTTAAAGTAATTGAATGTTGACATATAGACTCATAAACTATTAACTAGTTTTAGTGAGTTTGAGAGCGTAAAAGTACATTTTATTGTAAACATAGTAATTGTTGTTTGAAATAATTACGGATACAAAAGTAAAACCCAATAAAATTTATATCAAATAGCTCAAAACTTTATTATTGACAATTTGTAATAATAGTCTATCAAAACTGGCGAGTACTGAGCACTACTCAGTCTACTCGTAGTGTATATATTTACACATTCAACACACAATTTGTGAAACTCGAACTAAATAACGATTATAGGATTTTCTTATTGCCAGCAATGATTTAACTAGATTTTAACTAATACAATTTGAGTCGCAATGGCAATTTAGCGTATTTGTAATTACAACTTAGAAATTCTATGACATGTCAAGTTTGGTGGAAAGAAACCTTTAACTTAGAATAATGTGGATATTAATTAATTAAAAGTAGGAAAATAAAGCACTGAGATTGAACTGAAAAAGTTGGTTAATGGACATTCGACATAATGTTTTGCATATGGAAAGAATATCCATGTGCTTTTCGAATAAGCCCGATCGATCAAAAAGTTTGATCCATCCTTTAACTTTTTTCGTTACTTTTTTAAATGAACTTAAAATACCACATATTGGTGATTGGACTATATATATGAACAAACATCAATTACGAAAATAAGAAAAGGAATATCAATTTTGGAAGAAAAACAAAATATTTTGATCAGTTGTCCGTAAATTATTTTGGGAAAGATTAAGATCGACCAAACTATGCATCTGCTTCATATTGAAACAACCAATGAGTACGTATATCTCTTTTGCCATAAGCTCGAATATATTGGAGGCTGAAGGATCCGTGTTACTCCACACGTTGTATAAATACGTACGTACGTTTCTTACTAATCATAAAGATACGAAAATGTTTTATTTGGTGATGATATTCAAGTTTATCTCGTACTATAACCCGAATTGGTTTAACTTTAAGCATATTGGACTACAAAAAAAAAATGTTGCATACTTATCAAAAACAAAATGTTGCATGTGATGAAAATTAAGTTAATCTTGAACTTTAAAACGAATTGGTTAATGCATATTAGACTGAATCGATAAGTGAGCTGTATAAGATTTGAATTTTGCTTGGTTTAATTGATGGTTTACGGTTACCGGGTTTAATAAGTTTGTTATAATTGAAGTTGCCTATAAAGGCTATAGCTCGAATTGATCTGGATGTTGTTGTACTAGTGTGTGGTAAGATCGAGTGAGCTAATTAATTCAGTAATTGCGAAAATAGTAAACTAACTGAGATGTATAGTCGAGACATGAAGTTTTTCACTTGCGATATTGTGAGTACGAAAAACACTGAACAAGAATACTATAAATTGATTAAGTTCAATTTAGCCAAGTTTGGAATCATTTAACAAATGTTATTTAGACGAAAGAAATATAAAACTATATTAATTATTAGTATAAAATATCATAAAAAGGCAAAACAAAATTATTTGTTTCATGAAAACTGGAAAAATTTGGAAATAACATATACTAAAATATAAAGCCTAGCTCGTTGTTTAAAATTACCATAACTATTCAAATTTTCTAGTTTTCTTTTACTTTTTTTTTGAATTTTATATTCAGCTGAATTTCTTTTGATATAGTATAGTTTTCTTCAGCTTTTAGAATAAACAGGCAAAAAAATTTAGGTAATTATATAGTCTTTTTCCTCCATTTGTCTCTCTTTTACTTCAACAATAATACTCTATAAAAGTTGTCCAAAAAAAAAATATTACCCAACAAAATTACCAGTCACACCCGGAAAAAGCTTTACCCCTATGTGACAAAGGCATTTCTGTCTCTCTATCCCTCTCCTCATACATCTAGAGAGAGAAAGGCTCAAGGGCATAAGATAGGATAGGATATTTCGAAGCCCACAAAAAAAAAGAGAAGCTAGAGAACATTTTGTTCAAAGTAGTAATGATAATTTTCCTCCCCTACCTCTGACTTCTCTTCATCCCTCATCATCATTACAACCTCACTTCTCTCTCTCTCTACCTTCACTTTAATTCCCAATATCATGATGATAGTGATAATGATAATTCATGTTCATCTTCGTCGTCTTCTTCTCCTTCTTCTTTCTCTTCACCTCCCAAGTCCCAATACCCAAGAAGAGGACTTCAATACACAAACCAAAGATCAAGAATCCCAAGAAAAAGAAGATGAAGTAGTTGATTCTTATCATCGTCAAGATTTTAAGATTAGGGTTTACCTTATCTCTCTCTACTTTTTCCTTTAGATCGATTCTTGATCATCATCATCATCATATGTTTGTATCGTCATCCACGTGTGCGTACGAGATCCAAAAGGGGAATCAAGCGTCTCGGTCCGATCCTTCGCTGCTTCAAAGCGATCTTCATCTCCAAAATCACCAAATCAAGTGTGTTTTTGTTATATCCTTTTTTCTCTTTTTGTGTTTCTTTTTCTTTTGACTACCTTTTGTTTTTCTATTTGCTTCTTCTTTTTTTCTTCCGAATATCTCTTTTCCGATCGGTGTTTTGGTTTTACTGATTTAGATTTATGAATCTACATGTTTCACAATTAATATATCCCTATGAATCTATGATCTTCTTCCAAATTCTACTCAAGTAATTAAGTCCCATGTATGATGGCTGTTTATTTTTGAAAATATTCTCATGTAATTGCTTGGATTGATGAAAACTAACACAAGGTAACAATTTATTATATACTAATATACGAACAACGATTCGTGAGTTATACTGAAGGAGTTCTTGTAGTCATTAATGATGCGTGTAAACATGATAACCGTGGTGGATAAATGTTACATGAAATTTAGAAATATGAAGCAGGTTCAGTGTCATATTTATAATATATACATAATACAGTATATACATCTATATGGTAGATCATTCCTTATAGACAAATGATTGTGTCGCTTTGGTACAGTCCAAAAAGCTATGATGGCTGAGGTGACCAAGAAATGTGTACGAGCATAAATGCATTTTTTTACATCTAACATAAATGCATTTAGACATATTTTTCGTTGGATATTTGGACATATATATTTGTAAAAAAATTGTAAGATTTTCTCTATATTTTCGACATGCATTGATCGCTCTAATTTGTTCTTGTCGGGAGTACGTTTTTGTCTTTGTATCTCTATTAACTTTTACACAATATACATATATGATATGTGTTTACACAACACAAATAATGTGATGCTCAAATTGATCTTTAGACCATAATTATATACACAAACGTTTGCATATTTAAGCATTACACTTATAAGTTTATACATAGTAAAAATACATTTTTTGTTTTTAACTAATACATTTTGTGATAGTGTTATTGATATTTTTCATCTCGATATTTTGGAAAAATGTTATCCCATTTAACCTACATGCGATGAAAAATGCAGTGTGCTTCCTTCTTGTTTTGTTTAAGAACAGCTTGCATCCGATAAAATCAGTTCATCAGATAGGCTTTTTTTTTTTGGTTCTTTTATAAGGTTTCATTAATTTAAGGATCCGGTTTAATAGACTCAAATTTTGAAAAAAAAAAAGCAAGGTATTGAGTCTATTGACTATGAAGTTAACGTTTTAGAGGTTTGTAAGATTAAAAAGATTGGTTATAGATTATATGTATATATAATAGTACGTTAAAAGAGTGACTAGAAAAGATGTACTGTATGTTATAGACAATACCTTTTTAAAGAGTGACTAAAAGTTGTTAAATGTCTATACCAGTTAATTTTGACCTGTCTCCCAAATAATTAATTAACAAAAATCTAAAACTTCAAAAGTGAATCTTTTCATATTGCACAAGCGCAGTCAAGCACAAGTGCACAACTATCAAGAAAATGAGAATTTTAAAACAAAGCGCATGAATTATCTAATTAATAGTAGTATGTAGTATTAAAAATTGTATTTGCACTAGATAATTAACGAGAGATGACATCATAATTAAAAGGACTTGTGCAAAATGGACTCAAAAACTGTAAGACGGTTTCTTTGCTGGTATTTTTTTGTTTTGCTATTTGAGTATTTTCTAATAGCAGTACTTTTTGAGATTTACCTAATTAATTTTTCTCTTGATTGATAATTTACCTAATTAACTCTATCAAAAGCATTGGAACATTTCAACGCGAACTCTCTTTCTTTCATTTCAATAAACTCTTCACTACTTAATTTTTGAAGTGTTCTATCTTCTACCTTTTAATATTGACTTGTTGCATTACTATGCTTGTCATTTAGACGTAAAAATGTGTTTTTGATTTTTTTTTGTCAAATAAAAAAAAATGTGTTTGATTTTAAGTTTGTATTTAAATATATTTAGCTTCGCTTAAAACATATTGATTGATGATGAATGTTTGAAATCTTTTTAAAAGAAAAACTCCTGTAAAACCGAACCTATTTTGTAGCTCCGGTTTAAACCGAACCGGATTTTAGAAAAGAAGCCCGAACCAAATCGGACCGGACTAAAAGCAAACCCACCGATTAGCGAAGTCACATCTGTGATAATATTGAAGAGTCCCACAGTTTTTACCCAACCTAATCAGGAAACAACATTCGTAGAAGAAAAGGTATTACTGCATTTGGAGAAGAAGTCAAAATTGAAGAGGAAATGACTCATGTTAGTTCAAAAGATAAGCATCAAAAAGTTGCATTAATTAAATACGTAATGTATAAGACTATTTCGTATGAGAATTAGGAAAATATCATTACACAATTGTATTCAACTCAACTATCATTTAATTTGACATGACCAATTAGTTGTCAATAATAATAAAAATAAATGCTTTGATTTTGTTTACTAAAATAAATATTCCACCAACAATGATGACCAAATCCTATATATAAAATGCGTGGCTTTGTTATTAACTCACCAATTTAATTAAATAAATACACATATTTTCACCTAATCAAAATCTTTCTCTCTATCGATCATACAATATGGAGAGAAATTCTTGGGCGGATCAGTGGGACAGCAATCAATCGTCGGGAAAAACGAATGACGGCGGAGAAGGCGGCGGCGGCGCGTCGTCGAAATACAAAGAGAAAGTGGGGGCTGGATTGGGGAAGACGAAAGCGGCGGCGAGTTCGGGGTTGAAGAAGGTGAAGATAGGAACGTCGTTGGGTCTTAATTGGGTTAAAGACAAGTATACCAAAACCACCACTAACAAGAATTGATACATCTCTTTTTTCTTTTTGGATTTTACATATTTGTCTTCTTCTTCTTTTTTATTAACACTTGTCTTGATTCTTAATGATCGGAGAGATTAAAGACTTTTGAAAACTTGATTTGGATTCATGTGATCATTATAAATGGGGTAAATTGTTTGATTTGTGAAGATTTGAGAATATTATATTAATCTTGTTTATTTAATTTGATTAGTAAGCTATCTTGATATAACTAACTACAATCTTTTCCAGAAAAAAAAAACAAATTTTAAAATCTGAAATGTATGATCTTGTTCGGAACATATCATTTTTCTTGTTGGGATACTAGTTGTAAAGACGATTTGTGAGTTGATTTATTCAGGAAGCAGAGACTTATGGCACGACTTCTAGAATTATTGAATTCCTGTATTTGTCTATTTGTCGTGGTCTGGTTGGGAATCCAAAAAATCATCTCCAAAATTATACTATTATCCATGGCTTATATAATTTCCCTATAATCTTATTTCACAAAATTTATAATTAATCAATATACACAATACTAATAAATAAATAAATATATAGTTAGATACATATTTTATAATTTTAAAAATTTCATGATTAATGATACACTAAAAATACTTTAATCTTAATTAAAAAACAATATTAAAGGAAATAGCTATAAATTCAAAAAACTTTGAAATTCCGAAGTCATTCATAAAATCAAATTTACTAAATTACTATCTTAACAAAAGTTGTATTCAATTTATCACCAAAGTTTTTTTTTTTTTTCTTGAGATATATATATCCTAAAAGAACAAAAAAGGAAAGAAAGTCCAACGATCCATTTACTGCATTCACCACCTCTCTAATCTAAGTAGCAGAGTATGGCGATTACGGTGCCGAGACGCCAACTCTTCATCGACGGTCAATGGACTGAGCCTCTTCGCCGTAAAACTCTCCCTGTTGTCAATCCCGCTACCGAGGACATCATCGGTACTTTTTCTTTTCCAGTTATATCCTATTTTGGCAACTTTTGTTGTTTTGCTTACTTTTTGAACTGGATCAATCGATTTTGCGAGTTTCGATTCATCCGCGGATATCGGAAGTACGCATTTGAACTTTTGTTTGCTTATAATGATCGTCTTCGGTGGTGCGGGTTTAATCCTTAGCTAGCTTCGGTGTTTCTTGTTCTGTGAACTAGATCGGAAGCTGTTTTTTTTTTTTGCGTTAGATCTGTGCGATTTCTTACGGGGAGATAGATATGTAGTTGAGATTTTGGATCTCTACTTCTGATGATGGAGTTCTTTGTAGTGTGTTAAGTTTCTTAAATTGGGATTGGTGGTCGTTTTAGGTTATATTCCAGCTGCAACTTCTGAAGATGTGGAGCTCGCTGTGGAAGCTGCTAGGAAAGCACTTACTAGGAACAAAGGAAAGGATTGGGCTAGAGCATCTGGGGCTGTTCGTGCCAAATACCTGCGTGCTATTGCAGCTAAGGTAATGATAAGTTAACGAAATCTATGTTCCTCTCATGTTTCATTCTGTGTTAGCTGTGGCAATAACATAATAAAATTGTATATGTTTTCATATGTTTATTCATATCCAGGTAATAGAGAGGAAGTCTGAACTAGCTAATCTCGAGGCTATTGATTGTGGCAAACCTCTAGAGGAAGCAGCATGGGACATGGTATCCTCACTTTGCTTTTGTGAATATTTGGAAATTCTGTGATTCAAATGTCATACATGGTTGCTTGTAACCCTTGCAGGATGATGTTGCTGGATGTTTTGAATATTATGCTGAACTAGCTGAAGGCTTGGATGCAAAGCAGAAGACTCCTCTTTCTCTACCGATGGATACTTTTAAGGGTTATGTTCTCAAAGAACCCATTGGTGTAGTTGGATTGATTACTCCATGGTATATTTCGCTGATCATGTTCCTAAAAGTACTCTTTTGGTGACATATATAAATATAACCTAGTCCCTCAAATCATTGTATATACTATCTTTATCAAGTTAGCAGATTTAGTTAACTTTGACTGACATTTGAAGTTAATTTTTTCTTACATATCCCGATTACATTGATCTTCAAGTGTTCTTTCTTCCTTGTTATACAGACTGTATGTTAGATACGCCACCACATATTAGGCAGCTAATAATCTATATATTCTTTGAAGGAATTATCCATTGCTGATGGCTGTCTGGAAAGTCGCTCCTTCACTTGCTGCTGGGTGCACAGCAATACTGAAACCTTCAGAGTTGGCTTCCCTGTGCGTATTTGCGTCTTGTTGATACTATAACTAGCCGTTTCAAGTACTAAGTGTATGAACTCGCCAATCTGATGTGGTTTTACTTTAGGACATGTTTGGAGCTCGCTGATATTTGCCGCGAGGTGGGTCTGCCACCTGGTGTTCTTAATATTCTGACTGGTTTAGGAACTGAAGCAGGTGCGCCATTGGCGTCGCATCCACACGTTGACAAGGTTTGAATATAGTCAGTCAGTTTTATCCTTATCAGTATCCTGAAAGTCAAACAATTGAAGATAGAGCCTTTATTATTGCTTTTCTGGGTTAGTTGAAGTAGTGATATTTTTGCCTTTGCCAGATTGTATTCACTGGAAGCACGGCAACTGGAAGCAACATTATGACTTCTGCTGCCAAATTGGTTAAAGTAAGTCCTAGTGTCCTTGTTGCTTTCATATGGAACAAGTATCTATCTGGCTTTGCTTATATGACCTATGATTTTTTGTGGTCTGTGCATGAATCTTGTACTTTTCATTCCACAGCCTGTTTCCTTGGAGCTTGGGGGGAAAAGCCCTATTGTTGTCTTTGATGATGTTGATATTGATAAAGGTGGGTACTTTTGTAACCTTAAGAAAACCATGCTATATGTATTCTAAACTATTGGTTTTATTAGTGACTACACTTTTGTTCTAAACAGCTGTGGAATGGACTATGTTTGGTTGTTTCTGGACGAATGGTCAGATTTGCAGTGCGACATCTCGACTTCTCGTGCATGTGAGTGAGCATATAATCTGCAATAGTCTCTGATTACGAATTCTCCGCCGAACTGTATATGATACGTGATATACTTAAAATGAAATTGCCCGTCCACCCATAGCACCATGTTATTTCTTACAAAATTGAAGGTTTGCTATGGAAAATAATCTATCGACGTTTCTTAATGTTGTAGTCTATTCTAGTCCTAGAACAAGTAGCAAATATAAAGACATTTTCTATTTTCTCCTTTACATGAAACCACCAATGCAAAGGTCAGTTTCAGCAGATGTTTTTTTTGTTCACTTTTATTGGTAAGACTGGTTATCAGGAATTCGGATAGATAGTGGATAAGTATAACTGATCGTAAAACCTTGGAAACTACTGATAAAAATAGGGTGAGAGGCTTCACTATAAAAGTAGGGTGAGAAGCTTCACTATAAAAAGTAGGGTGAGAAGCTTCACTATACATCTTGTAATGTGGATTTAATGAAAAGAAAATTCTGGTTAAATGCCAGGAAAGGATTGCTGGAGAATTTTTGGACAAGCTGGTAAAGTGGACAAAGAACATTAAGATTTCAGATCCTTTTGTAGAAGGCTGTAGGCTTGGTCCTGTTGTCAGCAAAGGACAGGTAATTTTTCTGAACGGAATTGATTATCTCAAGAGTCAACACCCTAAGCCCCCAAAACTTTCTTATCTATCAATTGGTTTTAATCATGAAATTTTTTTAGTCAAGTCTTACATCTTAATCCTGTGCAGTACGAGAGAGTACTGAAGTTTGTCTCAAACGCTAGGAGTGAAGGTGCAACTGTCCTCTGCGGAGGAGCTCGTCCTGAGGTACATGACATATAAACTAATCTTCTTTGAATGTCCAAATACTATCTAGAGCCCGTAGCACTTAAAAATGTTTTATTAATATTCGGCAGCATCTAAAGAAGGGATATTTTGTTGAACCTGCAATAATTTCAAATGTGACTACTTCAATGGAAATCTGGAGAGAGGAAGTCTTTGGTCCTGTTCTGTGTGTTAAAACATTCTCCACTGAGGATGAGGCAATTCAGCTGGCAAATGACTCCCAGTGAGTTTCTTGAACAAGAAACTCCACTGATAATGTATTAGATTTTATGCCTGACTTTATTCGCATTTGCAGATATGGTTTAGCAGGCGCAGTATTATCAAATGATCTGGAGAGGTGTGATCGCGTTAGTAAGGTGAGTATCTAACTTTGCTATCAGCCAAAAAAACATCAGTAACTGCACACTTCGCAATGATGAAATTTCATCTCTTGACTTCATGACTCTTGGTCATTGTGTTTTCAGGCTTTTGCAGCGGGAATTGTGTGGGTCAACTGCTCTCAGCCATGCTTCTGCCAAGCTCCATGGGGTGGAACCAAACGCAGTGGATTTGGCCGTGAATTAGGAGAATGGTAAGTCTCTCTCTTTTGCTATTAAGTGTGAAGATTACCAAAACATTAAGAAAAAAACCTCCCAACTAGATGAAATTGTGTCCATAAGAACTTCAGCAGTAACAAAAATCGAATATATATTTTACCCTTGGTATTGAATGGAACTTATTTGCGTCCTTGTAGGGGACTTGAGAACTACTTGAGTGTGAAGCAGGTGACTCAGTATATCTCTGATGAACCATGGGGATGGTACAAAGCTCCATCCAAGCTCTGAGACAAACACTACACTTCCTGATATTTCCTTGAAAGATATAATAATAATAAAGAGATCCTTTTGTAAGAGAAATTGTGTCGCTAGTTTGAAATTAAATAAAAAAAAAAAAGGAAAATAAGATGGGATGATGATATTTGTTTTTGTTTCTCTCATACACTTTTATAAATTGCATAAAACTGGCATCAAAATCAAGCAAAAAGATTATTGATACAGCCTACAGTGACTACAGAAAGCATAGAAGTCATGCGATCTGGGTCGGATTCTTGAAGTTACAATTGTGTGGAGAAACCACAATGGTCAAAAGAAATGACTCTTGAAGCTCTATACGAATGATGATGTTCACAAGTAAGCAAAAAAGAAGAAGAAGAAGAAGAAGAAGAAGAAGAAGAAGAAGAAGAAGAAGAAGATCTAATGGTGTTGTGATGAATCCGGTAATGGATTCATCTGGGCAAGTTCACCGAACCATGTATTCCAAGCATCCAAGTAATGGGAAAATAGGTCTTTCAAAACTGAAATTTGTTCAGAACAGAGTTAAAATCATATGTTTGTTTGTAGTTGCATCTTGTCAAATTGGATATAAAATGGATGTGAGTAAATATGCACCTTGGTTTTGGTAGGAGGGACGGTAATCAGAAACCAGATTCTCCACATCAAAAGCTCTCCTGGAGTTGTCCTCCAAAGCAGCAGTTGGGTATGTACCGGTGCCTGGTGCAAAAGGACCAAACTGGTAACCTCTTGTCCCATGTCTTGATTCGTGAGCATCAAAGCTTTTGTTATAAGAACTCTCTGGTATTGCGTGTTTTTTCATCTTTTGCCTTCTCTCTGTAGCATTTTCTTGGGATGAAGATGATGATTTGCTTCTCTTGACATTAACGTTTGTAAGATCAGTTCCGAAAGCTCTTTTTCTTGACTCCATTTGCAATAAATCGCTGCTCAGCGTGAAAGTAGGCTCACCATTGTATCCTAACCACTTGAAAGCTGGTTTCCTAGAATCTAAGGTGTGAGTCTGTCACCAGAGAAATCCAAAACTAATAAGACTAATTAACAGCTATAAATCACAAATGGTTCATAACTGTTCCAGCTATAATAACTTCAATCTACCTTCTCTATGAGATTCATTGACGACAAGACATTGGCAATATCATACAGCCGCCTTACTTTTGCTGCAGAAAAGTAATCAATGTGTCAACAAACACAGATCGATTTGTCTCAAGTGAGTATACAACATCAAAGAAAAGACTTTAAAAGTCACAAGAGGGAAGATTATTACTTCTCATTATTGATGTATTGTGGGCATCACCAAGCAGTAATTTTGCAGCCTCGTCAAGGGAGATGATCCTAGCCTAAACAGTCAAAGCACATTAAAAAAAAAACATCTTAAGTAACTTGGTGATAAACACTTGGTTCGTAAAACAAATCTTCTAACTTCTCACTTACTTCAGAGCAAATAAAGAGTTTGATAAAGTTCTGAGTAAGCAGTCCTAAAGATTTCTCTCGTCGGTTATCTGTTACACATAACCAACCAACAAAATGTCAAGGAATCCACATTATACCTCATAAATCATATGTCACTTATATACTTGACAAGAGGGCTCGTTCTGAGCTAGAACTTGGTACATCACTGCATCTACTTAACTACTTTGCAATGAAACTAAACCAAAACACACAAATAAAAAAGCAGTACCTATTTTTGACGAATCGGAAGATTGGGGAACAGAGCCAGGTTTTGAACTATCAGTCTGGCTACTAGAATGAGGCTGAGAAGACTCTTCCTCATCATCTTCATCATCAGATCCCTGTAAAGTATGAAAATTTAAGCTAGGAGCAAAAATTTAAGCATTTGAAGACAGCAAAAATGAGAGAAATAAAAGCGAAAGGCACTTACTTTAACATTCTCGTTGACATAGAAACGGTGAAAAGTGTCCTTAACTCCCTCATCCTGCATCAGGAACACTTCCTTATCAGAACTTTCAAATTAAATTGCTAAATTTTATACAAAATTAAGATTCAATAATCAATAAGGATTAAATTCAAAAAAAAAAAAAAAAAACTCACTTGTAGCTCTTTCAAAGCTCCTGGAATTGCGGCAAATCCTTTCCACGTATACTGATTTTTAGCTCTTCTTGTCAAAACCTAAATTAGACCAAACTTGTTTCTAAGCAAACATAAAACAAGAGATTGAAGAAAAACAAAAGCAGTGGAGAAACAAATCTCACCCCAACACTCTCCAGAACATTAACAATATCATAGATTCTTCGTCTCTCGACTCCTGGAAACAAAAACAAAAAAAACCCAATCAATAATAAATTAAGATTTTTAATCGGAAATGAAAAAAAATGAAATACCTAATTTGGAAGCAGCGTCGTCAAGCCCAATCATTTCGATTCCATCTCGATTATACAAAGCTAAGAAACTGATGAGCGTGAAGAACTAATCATCAGAACAAGAAAATTCAAAAAAGCAAGAAACTTTAAAAAGAAAAGAAAGGGCACACACTTGGTACAAAGAAGTCCGAGAGATTTCTGCTTCCGACTATAAGAATGGTGTAAAGAAATAGAAGATTCCGGCATGGAAGAAGGAGAAGAAGCAATGGCCAATTTAGACTCCGGCATGGGAGAAGGAGAAGAAACAATGGCCAATTTGGATCTTTCCGGCGGTAGATCTGACATGGTTTGACTGAGAACTGAGAAAATCAATGGAATTGGCAAAAACAAAGGAGGGATTTAACCCAAAAGAGATTCGAAAAAAAGAGGGGGAATTTGTAAGCGCCAATTTGAAAAATTTGGCTCTCTCCTTCTTCTCTAAAACTCACTCCTCCAATTTTTTTGGTAAAGCTGAGCCCTTACGGTTTTCTTCTCGGTTCACATCGGAATTTTATCGGTTTTTTCTTTTTGATTTTAATTTTTTCTTCGGTTTACAAAATTTCATTACCATATTTTTCGAATTCTGTCCAACTTTGTAATTTTTACTTTCCAAAAGTAGATTAAATGAACTGGAAATAATTAATTTTTCATCAATGTTATTAATTCTAACCAAATTTGAGATCTAGTATTTTGGTTATATACATTGAATTCAAAAGGTAAATTGGCAATGAATTTGGTTTTGGTTTTGGTTTTGGTTTGGTTTACTTGGTTTAGGAAAATTTTAACCTTTACGAATTATGAGTAATTAAGTAAGTTCAGATTCGGTTGGTTTAAAATGCATATCTTTTTTTGAACTTGGTTGCTAATAGTAGCTTTGGTCATATGCCTATAGTGTTTAACTACTTTTGCATAAGCAAAGACACAAACCACAGTCCATCTTTGATTAGTTATATTACTATTATTCTAAAGTTCTAAAGACAAAAAAAAAAAGTTCTTGTTCTGTCGTTCATTAGCTAAGTTAAGTCTTTTTATCTAATAATTTTTCAAATATTAAAAAAATTTCTAGATCATACACTTTTTCAATAATGCAGTGTTACCAAACTAAAACTAATGCAATGTAACCGAATTGTTGTGGGTATACAATAAAGGAGTTCCCATAAAACTAATGTTATCATACTTGAAAATTGTTATATTTTCATGGGCCTAATTTGAAGCCCAACGTTGATGATGTATAATCAATGGGCCCAAAAAAGAACACGTTCTCTCTCTCTGATTTGAAAATGATTTGATGGAGGGAGCAATGTTGTTACTGAAATCTCTCTACACGACGAAGACGAGATTTGCTTCATTCTTTGATTCTTTTTTGAACGCTTAAAGTTAACAAAGCTTCTTCTGCTATGGTTTCTAAAGAGACTTGCCGCAACGAAATCCGTGCGGCTATTAGACAGCTTAGCGACCGTTGTTTATACTCCGCCGCTAAATGGTGCGTTTCTTAAAACCCTAATCTTATGAGCTCACTACTACATTAGTTCCATCGAAAAAAATCGAATTTTTTATTCAGTATCTTTGAGGGTTTTGCGATTCTTTTAATCCAAACTGTAAGTAATCTGATGCCAATTTCGGTTAAGCAGAATCGTTGATTCGAATTTCGGTGTTGTCGCGAATTTGGTTTCGGATACATTCCAATTAGGATTATTGACATGCGATTTTGTCTTCTGGTATGTTTGAGCTCGACACTGGTTGAAAAATGTCTTCTTTTGATGGGAATTTCTAATTTCCGTTCATTCTTATTTGTGAATTATGAGTTAAAGTTTCAGTTTTTAGTTTTTTTTTGCATTGTAATGATACTATTAGCCAGTTTCATATCTGAAATCTCCTTGGATTTCACCATTGCAGGGCAGGAGAACAGCTTGTAGGGATTGAGCAAGACCCGTCTAATTTTACACCTTCCAATACGAGGTTCCAGCGAGGAAGCTCGAGCATCCGTAGAAGGTTCAGCACCAATGAATCTGTTTCAACACCACAACCTTCCGTTGGCTTCTCTCAAGCTGCTACTCCTCTCCCGGAAGAGGATGAAGCCATTGATGGTGACCTTTACCTTTTAGCAAAGTCCTACTTTGATTGTCGAGAGTACAGACGGGCTTCCCACGTTCTTCGTGATCAAATGAGCAAGAAATCAGTGTTCTTGCGTTGCTATGCCCTTTATCTGGTATGTTCTGTTTCTCTGTCTCTTCTTTCTGAATTAGCTAGAGCTTCTATATCTTGTTAAAATAGAGTGATGGAATGAAATTTTTAGAGGGAGGCTCCAATGGCTTTTGAAGGTTGTTTCAGCCTTCGGCAGTAGGCTGCCTTCAAATTATTGCAATATATGACGTTATTACAAACTTTCAGGATTGAGCCTCTGATTCACAAACTATGTTGATGTCCAGTCACAGTTATGTTCTATAGATACAAGAGATATTAGGGTATGCAACAACTATACAAAAATAAATAGATGAGTGCAACTTAGTTGTAAGGTATTCTTCCTGTTTAAAGACAATTATGTGTAAATGTTTATTGCAACTCCTTATTGAGAGGTTTCTTTTGATCTCCCTCCTATTCAAACCAAAGCAGATTGTACTGTTTAACATGCCATTCACTTTGTTACCATTTCAATGAAGGCTGGAGAAAAACGGAAAGAGGAAGAAATGATAGAACTTGAAGGCCCTTTGGGTAAGAGTGATGCCATTAACCGGGAACTGGTATCTTTGGAGAGGGAATTATCAGCCCTGAGGAGGACTGGAGCAATTGACTCTTTTGGATTATACTTGTATGGTGTGGTTCTTAAAGAAAAAGGAAACGAAAGTCTTGCTCGTGCCAGTCTCGTGGAGTCTGTGAACAGCTATCCATGGAACTGGAGTGCCTGGTCGGAGCTGCAGTCTCTGTGTACTTCGATCGAGATCTTAAATAGCCTTACTCTAACCAATCACTGGATGAAAGAGTTTTTCCTTGGCAATGCTTATCAAGAACTCAGAATGCACACCGAGTCCTTGGCGAAGTATGATTATCTGCAAGGTATTTTCAGTTTTAGCAATTATATCCAAGCTCAAACTGCAAAAGCTCAGTATAGTCTTAGGGAATTTGACCAGGTTGAAATCATGTTTGAAGAACTTCTGAGAAATGATCCCTATCGGGTGGAAGATATGGATTTGTATTCTAATGTTCTGTATGCAAAAGAAGCGTGTGCTGCGTTGAGTTACCTTGCACACAAGGTTTTTTTGACTGATAAGTACAGACCTGAGTCTTGTTGCATCATTGGAAACTATTACAGTTTAAAAGGGCAGCATGAAAAGGCAGTCATGTACTTCCGGAGAGCTTTGAAATTGAACAAGAAGTACTTATCTGCGTGGACTCTTATGGGCCACGAATATGTTGAGATGAAGAACACTCCTGCTGCCATTGATGCATATCGACGAGCTGTTGATATAAACCCGTGTGATTATCGAGCTTGGTATGGGTTAGGACAAGCATATGAGATGATGGGGATGCCTTTCTATGCACTTCATTATTTTCGCAAATCCATATTCTTTCTTCCAAATGATTCTCGGTTGTGGATAGCCATGGCTAAGTGTTATCAAACTGAACAGCTTTACATGCTTGAAGAGGCCATCAAGTGTTACAAAAGAGCAGTGAACTGTACTGACACAGAAGGAATAGCCCTTAATCAGCTTGCAAAACTTCACCAGAAGCTTGGACGTAATGAAGAAGCTGCATTTTACTTTGAGAAGGATTTAGAGAGAATGGATGCTGAAGGATTAGAAGGACCAAACATGTTTGAGGCCTTGGTTTTTCTTGCTACACATTTCAAAACTCACAAGAAATTTGAAGAAGCAGAAGTGTATTGCACCCGTCTTCTCGATTACAGTGGCCCCGTAAGTTTTTTTGCGCCAACTTTAATACTTGGTTTACGAGGATCTAAGTATCCTGATATACTTGTTACAAGTAGTTTGACGAGATTGCATTCATGTTTTCAGGAAAAAGAGAAGGCAAAGAGCTTACTCAGAGGGATCAGAATGGCGCAAACCGGGTTTCCTTCGATGGATCTCGAGCATTTTCCTATTTAGCGGTATTGTGCTGAATACTCAAAAGCTCTTTGAGAGAGAATGTCTCCCATCATGTACAATATTAACCTTTGTACACCATAAATTATCTATGCATCTAATTTTGTCACAGCAAATACTGCTTGATTCTCCTGTGTTCCTTGGTTCATAAATTTGATGCCTGACTCTTGGTTCATGACTGGAAAAGTCCCCAGTCCTGTTTACAGATTGCATTTTTTATAACAAACCCCACATTCATGACACATTTAGAATTTCACTCTCGAAGTCCCTTCTCACATTGTTTGTCTCAAGTTCAAGTGTTTCCACCACAATGAGAAAATCATGACAAGTATGAAGAAAGTAAGAGATTAATGTTCTCAAATTTGAGATTCTGTCAAACACTGACGTTATGCTTCCAACGAGCAACATACAAATAGTTTATTTTATGCTTAAAAGTGACAACATAAGCCCAGCATTAACAATGTCTTAAGCTGGGAGGATAACAACAACAATGTGGAATTGACAAATGAGGTTATATATCACAAGGAAATATCTTGAGAGATTCAATTCCAAAAAACAATACAACAACGTCTTGCGGAGCTCTTGTAAAGATGTTGTTCAGTATTTAGGATCAGTGAAGAATTTGTTGATTCCAGGCATGATTTCAGGATGCTTATTGCGAACAAACTTCCTGAGGAAATTTTCCTTATACTTCTCTCCCTCTGCAAAGTTATCCAAAATTCCAGCAGCTCTGTTCTCCTTCGTGCATCTAGAGACGATTCAACAAACAAGACCCTTTAGAACACGCACTCAATCCCAAAAACAAACCCCAATGCAAGAAGAGTCCAAACATGTCTGTTTCTAACTCTAAACCATAGCTAAGACATGAATGCTTGTTAGGCTGTAATCCATTCCTGTCTAAACCCTTTTAGAACACACAGCTTCCAAAATCAAAACCCTTTAGAACACAATGACTCCAAAAACAAACCCTAATGCAAGAAACTTTGGAGTCCAAACAACTTTGTTTCTAACAGCTTATATTGAAGATTAATTTGATCCATTACAAAAACAAAGACGATCACATAAACATAATCTAGTTGCACTTGTTCCCAATCAAAAGTCTAACAAACTCTTGATTGAATCATAAAAGTCTTAGAAATATCCGCCAGAGAATTTTGAATCTTCCTATTTATAGAGTTAGGGATAAGTTTCCATTTCGTTTATAACAACAATATCTTGATTAAACGACTTCGTTTCAATATTACAATATCAATATCAAAAATTATTCAAAAGGTCTAAGAAGCAATCAAAATCTCAGGCGATACAAACCTGACTTCAGGATTTCCGGTGATGTTTCTGATCAACGAAAACGCACAGATCCCAACGGCAACTCCGGTAGCAGCGAACAAAGGATACACCTAAAAATCAACGAAACACGTTCTCAGAGCTAAATCTTAGAAGAATATCGAATCCAGATCTACACACTAAGCATTTAGAAATTAGACCTAGTCAAAAGAAAATCAAATAGATGGATTCGATCCGCTTCGATTTCAGGGAAAATCAAAGATCGATATGAAGTACCTCAGGTCTCAACCAACGACTCGCCATTTGAATCGCAGAGAAGATAAATCGATGGAGAGAGAGAGAGATTGAAGAAGACGGCTTCTCTGAAAATGTTGAAGAGACGTAGAAAGACCTCACTATTCCCTTTTATTTGACTTTTAGGTTTTACGATTTTTTCGGCCAAGTGTAATAAAATTATTTTCTATAATTCGAATATTACTGAATTCTGATTGGCAGCGAGGCGGCCAGCTTGTAGCCAATGACCTTTTGACATCTGTCAATGTAGAATTTCGATGCACGGTTTCTTTACCAGTTGGGTGTTGTTATGGACGGCTGATAGCAAATGGGCAAGTTGCATGATACGATTCTTATCTTCTTCTTTTTTACCCAACTGTTATTGGTAATATCTATGTTGGAAACAGTTGCGAGTTATTTTTAGCAATTATGTTCGTGTGATCGTACATTATCCATTTATATTTCTCAACATCATCGATGTGCAATCTATATGGATCACAAAAATTATGTTAAGTAATAATACTAATATTCGGAGTTATGAGTAAAATTACTTTCAAACACATCAACAAAATTTATACAAGAAACAAAACGATCAATACTTTGTAAGGACCAACAACTGTAAACTACATTAATGATCATGACTTCCATAGTTCCATTAGATATAGGAATTTCATGACTTGCGAGCCCTGTCACGCCAAGATCCTTGCTGTTTTGCAAGCACCTAAACACACAAAGTATGGGATTAACAAGCTTACGTACGGACCCTAAAATGGAGCTCCAAGAATCTCAGATTCGTTTGAGAGCAAAACAAGTGAAGAGAGCTCACAACTTTTTACCTTTTCGCTTACAAGACTTATTGTGCCACTGTTGCTTTCCCCTTCATCGTCCTTAACATTAATTGTCTCTGTAACATTAGCTTCGGTGTTATCGGTATGAGTTTGGCATGCGGGTACTCCAAACATGGCCTCATCGTGGGCAGCTTTTAGTTGCTCTTCCCTTTTTGCCTACAAGTTTTTATTCAACCATATGATTTGTCTAAAGCTCTGATATAATAAAAACATTGACTTGTCTAGTGATTGACAATGAAAGCTAATGACTCAGCAAACCTCGATGGCGGAAAACCTAAAACTCTGTCCCATGCGCTTGACTAAGGCAGCGTCATCATCAGTACCTGCAATGATATGAATTTATTAGCATCAAGAGTGTAACTGAGTATGATTTTCGGCTTTTAGTAAATCATGGAGTAAATATAGAAAATTCACGGGAAACTGACCTTCTTCTACTTCCTCATCATCAACTGGAGCATCTTTGTCGAATTCAAATCTTTCCCATCCTGCACCCTTACTGGTATCTTTCTCAGCTGCAAACCAAGCAGATAATTAATTTCAAGAGGAACTAAACATGAGCATATCAAAGTTTTCACAAGGTATACAATGCACAGGATCTCATTTTAAGGACAGAGTTGATCTTTCTTTTAGTCTTTCTCAGACACCAGGAAGTTTCTCTTCATATACCATTAAATACATTTACAGATTTGATATATCCAGGAAAGGGTTTGTCTCAATCCTATACAGAGCTGCTATGAAGATCTATGCGGATAAGGAAAAGCTAGGAAAAGTCTTTTCCCAACACTCCAACAGTAAAGTACATTGCATCCTGAATGCCAAGAGATAAAGAACCAAAACACAGACCTCCAGAGAACTACACCATAAAGACTTTGATTGATGAGACACTTCTCAGCTAGCTGACCCAATGCCCAACCAAAACTGTAACGGAGTCTCTGTACCTCCATTTTTAACATTAGCACCTCAACTAACTGACTTAAGGCTACGATTCACTACAAAACTTCTAGGCTATAACAATAGTCTTGCATCCAGACTAATAAGAAAGCCTTATCAGCATCATCAAGGCCAAGACATGCCAAAACACAGCCCCACTGTTCTAACATTCCAAAGATGGATCCCACTCAAAAGATGTTGTCGGGAGAATCAGATCTTAGCTGCTAGAAGCATGAACAACAGAATCTCAATGTAATCTCTCTAATGGGACCGACTAACATACCAGTTTCATCAAGCTGGAGCTTCATCTTGGCCTTCACTTTTTCAGCAGCTGACTGTTCAAGAAAGCAACACAACAACCAACCCTTAGGATACCAATGGAAATGAGAAATCACACAGACACAAACAAAACACCAACAACAAAAATACAGAATCTGTTATCAATAAACAAAGGAGGAGCTCCACAAGAATGGTTGTGGCACCAAATTAGAGCTCAAGGGTTTATTATCCTAAAACATGTATTCCTGCTTACCAAGTAAATGTGGTGGGTACGGCAATTCCTATATTGCAATACCAACAGAATCTTGAGGTTGATATTAAGCTAATTGCTATGTTCTTATTACTCCCAAACTCTAGAGGGATACTAACATTACGAAGTTGATTCTCGTTAACAAAAAAGTTCATCGAAGTAATACCATTTCATCGTAGCCTTTGATTAAGCGCGAGTAATCGACCTTCTTCTCCTTGACATCTTCACTCCTCCTACGTTCTCTCCTCGGCGACGAACTTTTGCTCCGACTCCTTCTCCTCCGACTCTCTCTATCCCCGTACCTATTACCCCTCTCTGCACTCCTGCTCCTGCTTCTCCGTCTCACTGTATCCCCGTGGCCGTACCTATTACCCCTCTCTGCACTCCTGCTCCTGCTTCTCCGTCTCTCTCTATCCCCATACCTACTACGTCTCTCTGTACTCCTGCTTCTCCTTCTATAGCTTTTATCTCTCTCATCCCTCTCTCTACTCCGATGACGACGCCGTTCACTCGATTCTTTGTAGCTCCTCTCCGGAAGCCCAGGATGTTCTTGAGGTTTCTTCTTCAATTTATCTCTGATGGATCGGATCTCGGAATCATTGTTTTCAGTGGATTTAGTAGCCTTGACGAATTGGTTAAGAAACGAAGAGGATGATGCGATTGCCGATCCTCTCTCCGGAACGGCGTTGGTTCCGGAGGAGAAGCCGAGACCTTGCTTGAAGCGAGCAGCTCCTTCTCCTTTACGAGTGAGCTCGTCGTAGTAAGCTGCCGCCTTTTCCTCCTCCATAACTTACCTTCGCTTCTCTGATCTCTATGGTTTTTTTTTTCCTTTCTTCCTCTCATCCTTCTTTGATTGAAAACGTTCAATAGGAGTATATGTTTTCATTAAATTTTTAAAAAGGAAAACAAATCAGTCGAAAATGTATGTATAAAGGTGATAATAATCTTTGAATCTTTTGTTTTTGAGATTATGAAACTTATTTTAAAGAGTTCAATTGAATAAGTTTTAATTTGAATTTTAATGAATACAAAAACTATATGAGGTTATGAAACAAAGGGGAAAAAATTAGAGATTAATGATTCTCCTTTGGGATTATGAAACAAGTTTTTTTTTTTTTTTTTTGTCAAGATGAAACAAGTAAAAGCTCAAAATCCGGGCAAAAATGAGAGGTCAATGACTCCTTTGGGAAGATTGGCAATGTTATTGAGCAGAGCGAGTCTGTTCTTCCTCACTTTTTCTTCCTCCTGCAAACCATTAAATTCAGATTACACTCGTCTACGATAAACTCTCTCTATATACTCGAGTACAGTGTGTGGACAAAGTTTCAGCTTACCACCATCACAAACACATTGTTGAAGAAATCCTCCAGTGGCTCCACCAACTGCATCGATATCTCAGTGAACTCCTCGATTTCTATGCCTGAAATTTGGAAGGCAAAGTGAGAGAAATTTGGAAGCGAGCTTGTTTGAGAGAATCCAGTAGAGAAGAGAAAGGGGAGTTACCAGTGTGAATTCCATCTTTGATAGAGGTGTAAGTGCTCCACAACGCTCTCTCTTGGGAAGTCTCAAATGCATTCTCATCCACCTGTTTGCATCATTTAATGTTAGAAGCTGCAAGTTTGCACAGATGCTCTTTGATCAGACAGAAACCTCAAGTACCTCAACTCCAACACCAACGTCTTTCCCACGGACAATGCGTGTGGGACGAGAATATGCCTCCACTATCTTCGGAAAGATATCACCTTTGCTTAGCTTTTCCATCTGCAAGGTATCAGCCAAAGCACCAGCGATGTTAGCTTCTTTTGAGAAAAATCACTATGACACAGCAACATTCCAAACCAGAAGATAATCAAGTTTTAGTCCAGTTTCTAGTCTCTAATACTAGATAGCCAAGGAGATTCAACCAATTAACTTGAGATATCTCCTTCTAAGCTATGCTTAATCCAATTGCCATAAGATCTGACTTGTAGGAGAATGATGCGCACAGGCTTCTCAACTATTACCTAATCCCATATCTAATCGCTACTGGATCATATCAAAAGTAACTTACCTTGTATGCAGTCCGTGCTGCCAGACAAGGATCGTTTCCACGCTCTGCTAGGACAGACCTAACTACTTCAGGGCTTACTCCATTGTCAACCTGTAAAAAGGATTAGAACGTTGTTTCAAGAACCAGACCCTAAGGTCTTTCAGTTGAAAGAGGGGAATTGTGTCTTAACAGAATTAGAAAGCAAAAAAGATAAGCATCACAAAAGTTGCACGAACCAGTAGCTGTTCCAGTCTTCGAGTAACAAATTGATACACCTACAAACAATAGACCAGTTAATTATATCACGAAACAATTACGATGATGGTCTTGAATGGGAAAACAATATTTGACACCACTAAATAGCTATGGGAGTAGACTTGATTCTCACATCTTCTAAAGTGTTTGCCTCAACCTTCATTGGTTGTACACTGGCTGCAAGTTCTAGAGCACGTTTGAAGTTCACACTTTTATCCTTCTCGACCAAAATCTGAACCTGTGCCATACAAAGTATTACTTGGCACCCATAACCTCATGCAACCATAAAATGGCAAATCATAATTGCTCTTTTTCAGATTAAATTATTTATAAACTATTAAACTTACTAAGCCGTATGATATTCTTCTAAGGCCAAATGGGTCATTTGTTGAACTTGGCTGGCAACCAGCAGCAAATAGACCAACAAGGCTATCCAATCTACAGTCATAGAAACAAGAATAGGTGTTAGTATATAGGATCACAAATTCGAACAAAATTATCATATCAGAAGTATATATGCAATTTAGTTCTGCGCCAATCCAGAAACATGGTTTTGTGTTCACAAGATGAACCGTTTGGCAGACCCCAAAACTTCAGGCTTTCAACAATTTACCTATCAGCTATTGCCAAAACCATTCCTGTGTCTGTTTTTGGGATGACATCTCCCGAAAATCTAGGAAGTGTAATTTCCAGCAAAGCTTCTGCAATCTGCATCCCAGGAACACAATTGTCATAGAATAATAGACCACATGCTAATAGATAGATAGATACCATAGTAGGCTAGTAGCTTAAGTCTATGAAGTAAAAGAAGCTGCCACAGGGCAACTTACGCTCATAAACATACACAGACACACTTGAACAATCCACTACCTGCTCTGAATAGCCATCTCTGAGAGCATAATGACGAGCCATTATTCCTGACAGCGCAGTAAATTCTGTGACTACAGCAGTTGCAAGGTCTGACATAGCAAGTGAGGCAGCATCCTCCACAACTGGAAGCAGATCTTCGTTAACTTCGAGGGCCAAACAAAGCTTAGTTACCATATTTTTTAGACGGTTCATCTTATCCAGCATCGTCCCCAGCTTTTCCTATTAATTCACATAAATGTGGATGAGAAGCTTGTGTTGTATGTGCTACTGAAGTCAATGTTATATGGTTTGCATTCGTTACTGAACCACTGAAACCACAGTGAAACTACGGAAAAAAAGAAAAAGTAGGGCGATCTAGTAATGTATTATTGTATCCAGCTTCTTGTCTAAGATATGTATGTACTCGAAAGAAAAACTTACCTGGAAAAGAATTCCCTGTAGCTGATCTCGGAATTCAGAAAATCTTTTTCGTGTGTCCACCTCATAGAAGAACTTCGCATCTTCGTAGCGTGCCCTACAAAAGTCAAACATGACCTTTGGGTGCTTTTAATATGAACCACTATCAAGACTTGCAGCATATAAGTAGGGTCATACAAACAGCTAAAAGAATAGAGAGGTGCCACGAAGGATCTACTCTATCTATCAATTGAATATTGATTTTAACCACTTATAACACATCTCAACCTGAGAACTGCTTCATTTCCTTTCTTCACCACATCCTCATTCACTGCACCATTGGCAACCTAAAAAAGTCGCACGCTGTCTCATCAGCTATTAAAAACTTGCTTTTTTGCCATTAAAAATGAAAAAAAAAAAAAAAAAAAAAAAAAAAAAACATGCAACTGAAGACAATGCAAGACTAGAGTGTCGTACAGCAATGAAGTAAGGCAATAGCTGTCCACTCTCATCAGTAATGGAAAAATACTTCTGGTGCTTCTGCATAACCTAGAGGGTTACACCAGAGTAAGGCCATGAATCAGATAAGCATACTTGCTGACAAATCATAAGAAAGTATACATATATTATGAGTAGGTTACACGGTATAAAAACCAATCTTAGTTTCTGAAGAGCTTACAATAGTTAATAGCTCCTGTGGAAGTTCTAAGAATGATTCCTTGAACTTTCCAATTAAGGGCACAGGAGCCTCGACGAGATTTGCAACCTGGAGAACACCATGAATTAGTTAACTTCTTGGTATCATGAGGTAAAGATAATTTCTTGGAGTCATTGGAAACATATCACTGAAAACACCATAAATACCTCATTAAGTAAGTTTTGCTGGACAACAAGGCGCCCATTAACACTGTTCGCTAGTACATTTGACTTCTCAAGAATGATTTTCTTCCTTTCCTGAAAATTATGGTAACCAATGAAACGACTACATAGATCCACAACTAGAATCCATAATGAAAGAAATTTGACACCCTACTGAAAGTAAAAAAAAAAAAAAAAAAGGTTTAATAAATATTGGATAGAGAAGAATATTTGAAGGACATGCCTCAATCTCAATATTGATTCCAGAATTCCTCATAGTATCTTCATAGGATTCTGCAGAGTGTACCTGCCAATATTTAGAAGACCATTAAGCACACATCTGAAGCATGACATCCAAATATTCCTACAGACGACAATGCAGGGTAAATTCTTACCAATAGTGTTGCTGAAGCAGTATTGCGAAGTCCCAAAGATACATTTCCACTGCATTTTGAAGATGAAACAAATTTAACAGATAGAGTTATTTTATTTAGAACTATTTTGCATATCAACATTTTTCTGATACCTAACAAATGCAAAAGTAAACGTACCTTGAGATGCCAGCAAAGGAGAATGGCACAACCAGATCACCATGTAAGGCCATAACCCAGCGAATCGGCCTGCTAAACGTTACCTGTTTATCACAGCACAAGATAAACATCAGTAATTTAAACTCCTGTGTTTTACTACTGGACCTCGGCATATGAACGAAAATGTATATAAATATAAGTTACATACTGAAGAGTTCCAGCGCATCGACTTTGGGAACGATATTTTAGCCAGTATGCCAGGTAAATCTTCTGACAGAACCTATAATAGACAAGATCCCAAAAAGAAAATGTACGCTTAGCAAATAGTTGTATTTATCCTTCCAGGAAATACCCAGATGCCAAGATAGTGAAGTAGAGGACTTAGAACGCTAAAAATACGAGGTACACCATGTGAAAAGCAAGAGGAAAAATGTGAGCATCAACAATTTAGTAAATTAATGGATATAGTATGTCTTTCATGAATTTCGCTGTCATGAAAGATGAAAATAACAGTCCCTTAGCATAACAAAAAGAGTCAAGGAACAGAACCTCCAAAGCAAGTCGAGCTGGCTCTGTAACTCGTGCATGAACATATTCTGTCTTCCCTGAAAAGATATACAAAAGAAAAAAGATTAAAAAATGATATTGGGTAACAAGAAACAGGATCCTGGTGACAGAATTTGCTAATATAGATGCACCCACCAGAAACTTTTCTGTACAATTTTTCCAATGGAACGCCATATCTACGGCTAAACCCATCTGCAGCCTGGCAAGGAAGAACAACAAAAAATTTATATCTACATACTTTAGGCAGTCAATGCACACTAAAAAGAAAAAGCATAGTACAAAACCTAAGGGGTAATGGATAAATGAACCAGATACTCTTTCCTTAAATTCCACCACTGTCTACCAAAATACTTTCAATAGTTAATTTAATATCCTAGCGGTCATAACCTGAGGACCAAAGGGCCAAAGGGAAACAAAAAAACCTTCGTAGGATTTCCTTGATCATCAAACGCTTTAGAAGCAGGGGGTCCTCGAACTTCGACCTCCTCTTCCAACTGCTTAGAGGACATAGCATCAACTAAAACCTGAAAAAGGGGCCTTCACTTAAAACTGCTTTAAAAGAAAAGAAGAATTCAAAAAGTTCAAGGGTTCCATGATGCAACTCAATAACCCAAAACCTTCAGATACTGTCAATTTAGCTTTTACATCCTCGCATAAAAAGCCAGGTTTAAATAAAACTCATAAGCCCAATCTTAAAAGTGAACAATAATGCTAAATAAGAAACATGTGTCAACCAATCCTTTCTCTGTAAGATTGGATGCATACTTTTATAGAGTTGACATCAATTAGCGATGATAGGTAAAAGTGAAAAGATCTTATTAATTACCACTAGCCTGCGAGGTGTGCCAAATGCTTTCACAGCACCATGCCGCAATCTTTGGTTCTCTAATAATTCTAGCACTAAGACCCTGAGCTGCAATATTAACAAGGACGGTTACTTGATGTCCAATCTATCAAAAGAACATAACACAAAAGGACAAACAAGACATCTAGAGAGTTTGGGAAGTTAAAATGTTGCAGCATAAGCGAGCGGCCCACTAGTATCTATGAGTGAGTGATATAGAGAGAAATTTCAAGTTTCTCCACATGAAATGAAATTTTACTTGTTCACTAGCATTGATAACATCTTGAGGTGGCATCTCCTCAGTCCCCATCTCAATAATAAACGATCTTGGATCCTCAGGAACCTGCGACAATTGAACAGCACATAAACAACAAAAAAAGGAAACCATTTCTAAATGTTTTCATATCTTAAATAGACCATATAAGCAAGTAATGCTGAAGATATTAGCGACATTAAAATATTTCACAAATTAACATCTCACAACTCATCAAAAGGATTTAATCAGCAACAAAGCTCTGATTGCAAATTCTCAAATTAGAAAGCAAGCCAACCTTTTCAGCCACTTTTTCCAAAGCAGCTCTGTGATGAACGGGGGGAACTGGCTCGGAGGCAACACCAAGTGGATGTCCAAGAGCCTCACGTGTCTTTAACCACAGTTGGGCGCATTGGCGAGCCAAGCTATTCTTTCAAAGAGGATGCACAGAAGCAAAAAATGCACATTCGATATATGTATATAAGACTTGTTTAATCAAGCTTGTTGGGTTTCTCGATAATACACTATCAGAAAACTAGAACAGATCTTACCTGCGCATTCGACTGAAATATCGAGCACGTTCAGTTACGCCAACAAAACCTCTAGCGTCTAAGATGTTAAAAGCGTGAGACATCTTCAGAAGCTGGTCATACCTAGCATGCCCCCAAGCAATTTGTTAAATGCAAGAGGCAGCGGTTATATATGGAGAAGAAAATGGACGAACATAAGCATGTGATAAACATACGCAGGGATTGGAAGGCCTAAGGCTAGCAAGGAACGTGCTTCTTCGTCAAAAAAATCGAAATGCTTTTGAAGACGGTCCACGCTAGCATGCTCTAAATAATATGAGCTCATTTCCTTCCTGCAATATCCACCCAAAAATCAGTCTCAAAACAGGAGTAACACAGAATAATTTTGATAATGTGTGATGAAAAATCCATAGAAGTATATCAGGCTTTTACTCGTTTTCCAAGAAAAGCTCCCCGTAAGTGATTCCATCAGAATATAGGATCTTTTTGAAATGATCAACTTCCTGTCAGTTAAAACGAAAGGCTAACTTAACCCAAGCAAAAAGGACCTATAACGAAAAATATGTACATCACGAACAAGGGATATAAGACTGACCTGAAGCAACATGATGATGCGCTCAAGCCCATAAGTTATTTCAACAGATACTGGAGACAATGGAAGACTTCCAGCCTAGAAAGAAGCAAACTTCACAATCATATTGTATTCTAACAACCGAAGCGGGAAAGAGAGAATAAAAGATCAAATTTACCCTAAAAACCAAAAGTGCAAACCGTAATATACAGATCATGTTTTAGAATTGTTTACATAAAATGAAAATTACCTGCTGAAAGTAAGTAAATTGTGTGATTTCCATACCATCCATCCAAATCTCCCAGCCCAACCCCCAAGCACCAAGCACCTGTAAGTCATTCAAATGAACAAATCTGAAACTCTCTCTAAGAATAGAGTGAGAAACTAAAAGAAGTGGAAAACCCATAAAACTTTGTTTCACACATTACCGGGCTCTCCCAGTTGTCTTCTACAAACCGTATATCATGTTCAGTCACATCAATACCTATTAAAGGCCACACAAGAAATAGTAAGGGGAAAGATTGTCTGGATGAGAGAATTTATTTATGCACCGTTAAGAGGACTATCACATAATCATATCTCAAGCTGGATCAAAAGAGAAATATTTAAAGTCCAAGAAAATCAGCAACGGGAACCAGCACAAGGAGAAAGATTCAACTTATTGTGCATATACAAGGAACATATCCTCGATGGTCTGTTTAAATTCAGAAATGTAAGTGGAAAGAAAAAGAGGAGGGAGGCATTTTGAGTACCTAGAGCAGAGAGACTGTTGATAAAGAGCTGTTGAGAGTTTCCAGGATCAGGTTTCAATATGACCTGAAATTGAGTGTGTCTTTGAAGCCTATTGGGGTTCTCTCCATAACGAGAGTCGTCAGGACGTATGCTTGGTTCAACATAGGCAACATTCCAAGGTTCAGGGCCAAGAACCCTCAAAAAGGTGCAAGGATTCATGGTCCCAGCTCCCACCTCGGTGTTACTTGGTTGCATAACGGCGCATCCCACGGAAGCCCAATATTCCTAAAAAAATTTCAGCATAAATGAATAATTCAATTCGAAGGAGAGAATGAGCGATTGAAGATGATGAGGGAGAAGGAACCTGGAGGCGCTGAATCGCCTGTTGGAATGTAGGAATAGATGACGCGCGGGTGGCATCATCGTTGGGCTTACGATAGGACTGGTGATGAACAGAGGCGGAGGAAACGGCGGCGGTACGGTGAAATCGGCGGCGGGAGAGGAGAGGAGGCTGAGAAAGATAGCGAGGGAGGAGGAAGAAGCGAGGAGAGGCGTGAGGGCGAAGGAAAGAGACGATAAGAGGAAGAGAAAGAGTGAGGATGGCCATGACTGTGACCAGACCTCTTTGCACAAGAGAAGTCAAATGTGTGAGGATTTCCGAGGCGAGAGAGGTTTTGTGTTATCCTTTCTTCCTTGTTTTTTTCCTAAGTTCGCGGTTCGACCTAAACTATATATTATTTTTTATTTTAAAAAAAATGAAATAACTTTTCTAATTATTTTCTAAATATGTACATTTTTTTTCGCCAAGTATGTACATTTTAATGGATGTAAGAATATATATATATTATAATAGGCTAGAAAAAAAAAAATTGCGTGTATTTCAGATATAGAATCAAATGTTTTTTTTTTATAATTATACAAATAATTTCAGATATAGAATCAAATGATAGTGAATGACGATTGGAATCATGTAATTCAAATACTAGTGCTGATTTACCAAATATACGTATATAAAAATAAGACTCGGATAATTCAGATAATATATCGAGTACAATGTATCTTGAAATGACTATATATCACAGATTGGGTAGAGATCAAATTCTGAGTTTCCGACAAACGGACCCGAATATATTATTTTAGATCATTTTGAATAATCCTATATTAGCTTCTTGATTCTCATTCTATAACATTCTCCTACACTTGTGTAATTGTTTGTATTCTATTAGTTTGGTGCAGCAACAACATGCGTGCACCAAATCGGCAAATCATACAGTTTCCAAAGAGAGTCAACACAAAAGCTAATTGGTTTTTGCAATAAAACCATGCTATTTTAGGGGTAACAACAGAGAACATTAGATTATTCTTCTATATATAATGTTTAGAATTTTGATGCTATAACAAATTCACCTGTTTTTTTGTTGCCATGCTTTATGAGGTTTATTTATAAACAAACTATAAACTTTTTTCGATAAAACAATAGTAAATTTCTCAATGTACCGTACGTGAGGTCTTTGACTATTATAGACACTAAGCTTGAACGTGTGTGCGCAGCATATTAAAATCTTGCAGAAGATAAACTATAGACAAGTCGTCTTCAAATTCCAACGTCACAAAAAACTATAGATAAGTCTTCAAATTCCGATAACGAAAAACAATAATTTGATCGGTAAACTCTTGTTTCCAAATAAACAAGCAGTAGAAAAAACATGTAAACTCACTCTGAAGGCCAGGGGAACATATATAGATATTGAAGAAACATTATGGAGAAATCCGAGCCGTTTCCCTGCAAACCAAATGATAAAGTTTGAGGTATGAGACTCTCTATTTCTTATCTTTCCACGATTACAAAATATCAATCCCTAACAATGGAGGTATGTATATACTCAAGAGATCTCTCCTGTGTTTGTTACACACATATCAATACAAGCATATATAATCTTAAGACTCGAGAACTACTATTTATGAGCTCAATGTTCGGATATATACTCTCTTCTCTTCTCAATCCTTCTATGCACGTGTCTCTTTTCTCTCCAATTCAGCTTACACGTGTTTTCTTTCTCCTGAGTTACACTCTCTGTATCGTATGACCAAACCAAATTAATATATATAGTAAAGTCATATGCTCTCAACAGATAGTAGCTCAAATTCTTCTATATGCATGTTTTATATATTACGCGCGTAGTCCATGAGGAGTCTTTCCGTTAAGCAGCAACAAACACGGATCATATATTCTCATCACATGCATCTTTCAGTGATGATCATGTAGCTAGTCATTAATTACCATTCATGTTATATGATCGAGTATAGTTCATGGAGCTTCCTGTTTGGTCTATCTCAAAATACATGAAGCCTTCCATTGTCAAAAGCTGCCTCACGAATGCTCAGTGCATTGCTAACAATGTGAATAGAAGAACGCCAGAAATATATATCAAAAAGTGAATAAAAATTCAAGTAAACATGCATATGAATATGAATAGATTTGTTTACCAAAAAAAAGAATATGAATAGATTTCTCGGGTAAGTAACAATGAATAACATTATTCTTTCATGAAACTTACTAAGCTCAACAGTTTCATGCTTCAAGGATTATGGAGGACTGTGAATGATAGATAGTAGGGGCAAATGTTATGGTGTATATATAGTTAGGAGAATATTGGGGAAATAATGATCTATAAATAAGCAATCCGGAATAACGGATATGGCATATACACTATATATAGTAATATTAAACAGATTAAAGGTTAGCTAAGAAAAAAAAAAGAAAATGGAACTCATTCTGGCGTTCACATGTCAGCTAACTTTTTTTACAATGTTCATAAAAATCTAGAATAATTAAATTGAAATACAATCTTCTGTGTGTGTGGTACATATCTTGAAAAATGGAAAATCAAAGAAAATAGGGAATTATCGAAAATGTACAAAATATGAATAAAAACGTTTGCATGATCTGAAACAATAATCGAGAGATCGTCATGATACGATTTCCATCCAAAAATTGATTTCCTTTGGCCCCCGAATATGATATGATTTCACCACTCACCATTATTTGACTATTCTTACAAAAAAATAATATATATATATAAACTTTTATGACTTTTGATTTTATTTTAGTTTTGTTTTTTGCCAAATTTGAATATGACTTTTTGGAAACAGAATAAACAAATAATTTCCACGCGCTATCGACAGACAAAATCCCACAGATATGCAAAGATCTCTCAGAATCCTCTCGATATCATATTTTCCCTCTCTTTTTTCCCCTTCTCTTCCTTATATATCCCTTTATCCTCTCAATTCCTTCACCTCGTTGCAAAATCAAATCTCCTTCACTTTCCCTCGATTCCAAGTTTATTCTCACGAATCACAGATCCTACTCTTGTTGATATGGCAGAGGTTTTGCGTCCGGAGAAGTTAGAGATCTCCAACGACACTTCTTCTTTAGCATCGCCGGAACTTCTTCATGTTCTCGCCGTCGACGACAGCATGGTTGATCGGAAATTCATCGAGCGTTTGCTTAGAGTCTCGTCTTGTAAAGGTAATAAGTTGTTGTCAGTTGTGTTTGTTCTTCTTGTTTGTAGAAAATTTATTTGAATTCCAAAATCTTACAATACTTTTTGTTTTGTTTTTCTCAGTTACTGTTGTTGATAGTGCGACGAGAGCTTTACAGTATCTTGGATTAGATGGAGACAATAGTTCAGTTGGATTTGAGGTAATAGATCTGATCTTAGTGTTTTATTTTCTTGAGATCATCGATTTTCAAATTTTTGGTGTTGATGATTTTTGGAAATTTTCATCAGGACCTCAAGATTAATTTGATAATGACGGATTACTCCATGCCTGGGATGACTGGATATGAGCTATTAAAGAAGATCAAAGTAAGTTTTGTCAGTTTTTAACTGATGATTCTATAGCAAATAATATGAAGTTTGATCTAATATTGTTATGGATTTTGAATTTTTATAGGAATCATCAGCTTTCAGAGAAATACCAGTGGTGATTATGTCGTCAGAGAACATTTTGCCTCGTATCGATAGGTATGTTATGTTTCCTATGTTATCTTAATTATGATCCTTAATACTTGTTTAGTCAAGATCATGCAAGATTAAATTTACCTGTTTTAGTAATTTTTTTAGATTTTGTGCATTTATTACTTCAGGAGATTCGGATGATTATATTAAGAGGGTATTGTTTAGGAAACTTTTTAAGTAATCACACTATTTAGGAATTGTTGTATAATCATCAGATTTGTTATGATAAAAGTTACTATATGATTACTTTAACCATCATGTGTGGTAAACTGTGGTGGTGGCTGCATATTGGATCAAGCTGAGATTTGGTGTTATTTTAGTGGGTCCTTTGATGATTTTTTTAATAAATTTTCTAATGGATCTTAGGAATAATAATAATATAAAATTGTTTCTTGTGGCCATAAATTTAGAAAAGAATAATCCTTCATATTTTCATAAGTTAAACAAGATCTTCTCTCGAGATTTGATTCTATAGCCGGTGACATGTTAGGCCCCCCAAAAATTTATAATATATGCTTAATTGTTTTGCATAATCTTAGGTAGGGTCATTATAAATCCTATCCTCGTGATAGACACCTCACATGCTTTTGCTTATTACTAAGGAACCCTCTTTACCAATTAAAGTCTAATAATTATCAAATATGAGCTGGCCATCTTCTGCATCTAATAGTACTGTGTGAACTTTATGAAATTGGATCAGTAATATTTGATTTTTTTATTTATATATTCAGATGTCTTGAAGAAGGGGCTGAAGATTTCTTATTGAAGCCTGTGAAATTGGCTGATGTGAAGAGATTAAGAGATTCCTTAATGAAAGCTGAGGAAAGAGCTTTTAAGAATATTATGCACAAGAGAGAGCTAGAAGCTAATGATATCTACTCGCAGCTAAAACGCGCAAAGATCTGAGTACTCCATATTTGTCATGCATGATCTTTAAAGCTCAAAGATTCACACACATGCCTGTCCTGATTCTTTCAGCTTACAATTTTTGAGACATTATGGCGTTTTTGCTGAGAGAACCAAGGGACCGAGGAGAGAAAAAAATATGGGTTTCCATAAAATAGAAATGTAAATTGTAGAGTGGGATTCATTAATGAGGACAGATAGTTTTTTCTTTACATGGGATATGTAAAATGGTGTTGTTATTTTGGAAATTTATTAGGATTTTTTTTTTTTTTGCCTTCATTTACGTGGAAATAGCGTTGTTCATATATGAAGTTGAGCACTCCCATTTTTAATTTTAATAATACAATTGTCAAAAAAAAAAAAAAGATTTAGGAATGGATTAGTACCGTTATACAGAAAGACAAGCCAATCTTTTTTGTCTAATTAAATAAAGCTGTCAACATGAATCGAGTCCAGCGAGATAAGTTCGTTAATTTTAAAATTGGACCACACGATTGATGGCTTTTCTTAGAAATTTCCCCAAGTTAGATTTTTAGAAGACCAAGAAGATCTGAAGTCTCCTTCACTTTCGTTCTCCATCTAAAAGCATAGTATAATTTTATCAAAATTCGAAAGATTATGCAAAAAGACATAACCTTTACGACAAATGATGACGAAAAAAACTGATTATAGTGTTTGTTCATAATTATCTTAGAAACTTTTAAATTTTAAGAATTTGGTAAAAATACCTCTATTTGTACCAAAAAAAAAAAAAACTTATTCAACTCTACAGTATTTTTGATATATGGTGAAACCGAACTGAAAAGGAAAAAACTAAACAAAATTTTAATCTTTCAGATTATTTTTGCTAAAAAACCCAACTCAAAAGAGAACCGAATGAAAGTTGATCACAGTCCCGGTTCATGTACCTCATATAAATCAGCAAGACATAGCCGATGAAACGCGTCTTGATGAACGCAAACCGGATAAGACAAAGAAGGAACTAGAGAAAAGTTTGATTCGGGCTAGTTAATATTCAGCTGAGAGAAATCGAACTGGTTCGATATCTGGAAGATTATCCGGTTTACTTCCAGATAAGATTTATTTAAAGCAGATTTCTGTAGGAGACGAAATCTGAAACAACCCAAGGCAAGTCTACAAAAACAAAACTCCAAGCAAACAAATTCCTCAACCAAAAAGCACATAAAACAACAAACTGTTATCTGACAAAAAGTGAATATCACTGAATTACTGCGAAATCCCAACCGATGTCGAATGTAGTGACTAGTGAGCTAAAGCTACCCAATGACGTCTGAAAGCAAAAGATGAATCTCTATTGGAGAGACGAAGACTCCAAAAGTCGAGCTACAAAATTTCCTAGCAAGAATCATTCATAAGATAACACTAAGAAAACTTTCCGAGAAAATGTGAAATGTTGTATTTTATACAAGTTTCTGCGAAACTCCAGTCATGTCGGACGTACAAAGCCGATACCCCAATGTAAAATCGACACGTGGATGGCTAAGATTCCTGACCCTCCTTCATGGGTCTCTCCAATAGCCAAAAAGTGTCAACTTTAACAATCATTAAAGTAAAGGAAACATTTGTCCAAACAAACCATTTTTGCATTTGAACCTTTTCATGCTTCGATGGGGTACTTTGGGTAATTTACCCGTCTACATGTCCTTTCTCCACATTAATTAATCCACAAGAGAATAAGAAAGACCAAAACCAAGACGACCCAGAAGAAGGAGAAGAAAGTCCACGAGACAAGAGATTAGCTCAATGGCATTTGAAGCTCTTACCGGAATCAATAATGATCTAATCACCAGATCATGGACGGCGTCGAAAAGAGCTTACCAAACCGAGCGCTATCACAAGGAAGAAGAAGAAGGAGGGACAATCGTATTGTTCGCTTTCCGACCATCTTTCTTGGCCAAAGATTTGTTCGCTCCGGCTAATAAGTCTTCCTTCGGTGAAATTAAGATGAAGCGTGTTCAGTTTCCTTGTATGAGGAAAATCGGCAAAGGTGATGAAGCTACTGTTAACGAAGCTTTCCTCACGAATCTTGAAGCTATCATTGATCCAAGAACCTCATTTAAAGCTTCTGTAAGAAGAAAGCTTCAACTTTTTCGCCTATTAATAGAAACATCCGAAGAATTTGGTTTTGTTTTTTTTTGTCTCTAAAGCTTTTGCTTTCTCAGGTGGAAATGGCTATCCGCAGCAAGAAACAGATTGTGTTCACAGGACATTCCTCAGGAGGTGCAACTGCAATCTTAGCAACAGTTTGGTATCTGGAGACATACTTCATACGCAATCCATATGCTGTCCCTGAGCCTCGTTGTGTGACGTTTGGAGCTCCTTTGGTTGGTGACTCTGTCTTCAGTCACGCACTTGGGAGAGAAAAATGGAGTCGGTTCTTCGTGAACTTTGTCACAAGATTCGATATTGTGCCTCGGATTATGCTTGCTCGGAAGGCATCAATAGAGCAAACTTTGCCTCATGTTCTTGGCCAACTGGATCCTACAAAGGCTTCCATCCAAGAGAGTGACCAGAGAGTAACAGAGTTTTACACAACGGTGATGCGAGACACATCAACTGTTGCTTACCGAGCTGTCTGTGAATTGATTGGAAATGGAGAGGCATTTTTAGAAACTCTTTCTAGTTTTCTTGAGCTAAGTCCTTATAGACCCGCTGGCACTTTTGTCTTCTCTACAGAGAAGAGATTGGTTGCAGTGAACAACTCAGACGCCATTCTTCAAATGCTGTTTTACACTTCTCAGTCCAGCAACGACCAAGAATGGTCTCTAATTCCATCTCGAAGCATTAGAGATCACCATGCCTATGAGGAACTGGTACAATCAATGGGGAGTAAGTCGTTTAATCATTTGGATCTGCATAACTTGCCTTTGGATGGACAAAACTTGATAGGCTCTGCGCTCAATGACCTTGGAGTGGTAAATCTTTCTCTCTTGTCAATTTGTGCAGCTCCATGGCTCCATCCTTTGCATCTTTTTGCACTCATTTAAACCATTGAGTGTTTCCTTTTCTTGCAGAGCACAAGAGGCAGACAGTGCGTTCATGCTGCATTAGAAGCAGAGAAGCAACGAGTAGAAAATCAGAAGAATATTGAAGCCAAATGGCCTAAAATAGTAGAGAAACTAGCATGGATAGCAGATGAATACAAGCCAAAGTGTCAAGCTCATAAAAACGGGTATTACGATTCATTCAAAAATTCAATTGAAGAGAATGACTTCAAAGCAAACGTCAAGAGGGCTGAGTTAGCCGGTATTTTTGACGAGGTGCTCGGTTTATCGAAGAAATGTCAACTTCCAGATGAGTTTGAGGGGCGCAGAGATTGGATCGAGTTATCAACTCAATACCGCAGATTAATTGAACCTCTTGATATTGCAAACTACCATCGACATTTAAAGAACGAAGACACCGGGCCGTACATGTTAAGAGGAAGACCAAACCGCTACATATATGCTCAGAGAGGGTACGAACATGAAATACTGAAGCCAACAGGAGTGACTGCGGAAGATGCGTTTTGGGGCAAGGTAAATGCACTTAACTTAAGGTCACAACAAGAAATGCAAGAGATTCTAAAGAAATCGGGATCCGAGTGTGGATCGTGCTTTTGGGCTGAGGTTGAAGAACTCAAGGGAAAGCCATATGAGGAGGTTGAAGCAAGGATTAAGACATTAGAAGGGTTGCTTGAAGGATGGATCAGAGAAAAGGAAGTAGATGATAAGGAAATATTTCTGGAGGGTTCAACATTTAAAAAGTGGTGGATTACACTTCCCCACAATCACAAATTCCATTCTCCGCTGGGACAGCGTATGACGGATTAAACAAGAGCTACCTGAACCTTAAGTGGTCGATTATTTAAGCTATTGGAACACTTGCTTGTTGATTTGTGCAATAAGAAATGTAATAGGTCTCTATTACGTTGTTTTTCAATCTGGTTTCCACTTCACGATGATCTTAGAAAAAGAAACATTGTTGTACGATCATTGTGAAGTAATGTAGTAGCTCTCTATTCCAATTTCAAATTTGGTTTCCACTTTACAATGATCTTAGAATAAATTACATTACTCTAGAGCCATCTCAAATAGCATGAACCAGCAACAAAGAACCTTCCTTAGCGTTGACAGAAGGAAATACACAGTGAAAGAGAACCAGAATGTCATCAGAACAAAGCCTGAGGTTACCAAAATTGGTTAAAACATTACTAACCTCTAAACCTCAACAATTGGCTGTGCAAACGCTCCAAGATCTAGCTACTACAATAACCAAAGAAGAAAACAATTAAAACGCAACGCGCAATCTATACCTCGCTCTTTGCCCTTCTATTTTGCTAGTTAGCTCGATATGAAAAGAGTAATTACATTACCAAGAAGTTCATGTCAGATTGGCGTTCCACCAGAATCCTGCATCGGTATAATCAATTCAAGGATGCATACCATACAGCAAAGGAGGAAGTATATCAATCAAAACAAAATCAGGCCACAGAGATAAATATAATCTTCAACCCTTTCACTGTTTAGTTGAGCCGGATGTTCAATTTCATACCAAACTTGAACTTTAGTCTTCTGTGTTCGGTCGCTCAACAGAGAATCAAGTAGAAAGATATAACATCCACAGTCCACTTTAAAATAACAGAAGGTATAAAATGATACCTTTAGGATATTACAGATAAGTAAGGTTCTCGGAGGCAATGGGAAAGAAACTTATTGCAACTTTATGTATTTGAAATTCGTGTACCACCTTATGTACTCACACACCACTCTACATAACCACCACCACATGTTTCAGTCGAAGAAGAGTCACTGACATAGAAGAACATATAACATAGTTCTCAGGTGCCAAAAGACAAATCCTATACCCATATCTAAAGAGTTTTAGAGACATGTGAAAAACGTAGAACATGCGAGGAAAGAAAAAAAGAAGAAGAGAGAAAACAAACAGCACAGTTCGAGAAAAGGCACATCCTCTTCTCTTCATGACCTGCAAAACATGCTAGACGAACGAGCAAGCCGAATAGTCAGACCACCACCTTGAACAGTAGCCTCAACCTTGATTGTGTTTCTTTCATATGGCTTTCTGCAACCTGGACAACGCCCATCTCCATCACAAATCGTCTTGTGGCAGAAAAGGCAAAGCCGGAATCCACAAGGACATGGTAAGAAATTTGAATCTGTTAAGTCAAGATCTTCATAGCAAATGGGGCATGAAGATGGCACTGCCACAGAATTAAAATGCAAGTTCATGACCGGGAAACTACGCTGCTTTTCCAAATTAGGCAGACCCTGAGGGCGGAGCTTATCGTCTGGCCTCCATGCCTGATTGCTCTTTTGTTTCCTCGACACTGTTCTCGGACAATCTGGCTTTGCATCCCTTACAGCCACATCAGATCCACCTACGAAATCCCTAGGAGAAGCTGACTGCTTGATATTCTCATGCTCTTCACAGGACTCAGTAGGATTCTCTTTCTCATGCTTCTCATCATCAGCTGCTAAAGCATCAGCAATAGCCTCCCAATCATCTAAACACCCATCATCATCAGCATCCTCCTCCTCTGTTATATTACCAGAGCAAGAGCCACCACTTCCACTGCTACTGCTGCTGCTAAAATTGGGGATTGAATTCATGCCACTAAGAATGCTGTTAGGGCTATTAGAAAGTGACTCAATAAAGCTCTCATGACGATGTGCTCCACTGTTATTCTCTTCTTCTCTACGCTGCCCATCTAAATTCTCCACCGGACGATCTCTCTGATCAGGTTTTTCACTCCCAATTCTTCGATTGGAATCAATTTCCTCCTTATCCCCTTTATTAATCATCGCAACTAATAGCAAAAACCCAAATCAATATAAACAAATTCCAAGAACCTAAAGCAAAACATGTAAAGGTAGATCTTTTATAATGATCATTACCTTGAGAAAGCCATTGCTCACGGCGGAGACCTAGCTTGCTCTGTTTCAATTTGGCCGACCTGTTCGTCTGCAATCCCAATGCAAACCCACAGTACAAAATCAATAAGTGAAACCAAAAGGATCAAATTTGAAGAGAGAAAAGAGATTTGAGGAAGATTGAAAGATTTATATGAAAAAATCAAACATACCCTTTTCTTTTTTCCGATATCCCTCGCGCTTGGGGCTGCAGTAGCAGAAGCGTTGGTGATCGAATCAGAAATCATGGTCTTACAGATGATTCCGAAGCGTGAAATCAACAAAAAAAAAAAGGTAATTAAGAATTACGAAATCACAAATGAAGATTTCTCAAAAACCCTAATTCAGATTTGTCGCGAGAGAGACGAAGAGATGAAACGTGCGATTTTTATTATTCTTTCTTTAGTTTGTTGCGTCTGTGAGAAAGAGAGATAAAATATATGGGGGATAACGGAAACTCCTCGTCTCCGCTCAGAACTTTTCTCGTTACTAAAATACCCTTCGATTTGACTTTAGCACACGCTCGAAGGTAGGGTGTTTTTGTAATCTTATCAGATCCACACGTGTGAGATATACTTCTGTTCATTGAAAACGGTGGCGTACGGTGGACTACACGTGAGGAAAGTTCATATGATTCACAAATATCATCATATTAATTTTCCTGTAGAAAAAAAACAAATATTTGGATCTTCAATTATTAGTAGAGTGAAACAAAGAAGAGCTTCTAGATCAATCGGATTGGTTTCTTCTGGCTACAATTTACAGGAAGTTAAACTGGACAAAAAGTCAAAGTTGCTTGTCCTTGGATTTACTGAAACCGGTTAAACACATTTTTCCTAGAATTTTAGGACAAGAGCATCAAAACATAAAATCGAACAGGTAAATTAGCTTAATAAATCTAATTTTAGGAGCTAGGAGTACTACATATGAGAAAGCTGAACTCCATTTTAAGTAAAATTTTAACCGTCATGATTAATTAATTGTATTTTCAACATTAGCCTGCAATACTACTAGAATAAGAAAGCTCGAGTAGCTCACCACTATGAACTAGCATTCTGAAAAAGCAAGAACGCAAATTAAAAAATTAAATTATTCTTTTTACAAAAAACAATTAACAAATTAAACACAAGAAATTAAAATTGAGAGAATTTCAAAAGTACCACAAGATATAGATTTATAACTTTCGATAAACATGTTATTAAAATTTAATACCACAAGATATAGATTTATAACTTTCGATAAATTTTTTTTTTTGGTGGGGTATAACTTTCGATAAATTACTGCTCCTATTAAGGAACTATTATACATTTACGGAGTTTGAAATTTTTTAAAATTAATAAGGTGCGGGATGATAAAAATCGATTTTCGTAAAATAACTTACTCCCTCCGTTTCTTTTTATTTGTTGTTTTGGAGAGTAGTTTTTGTTTCAAAATATTTGTTGTTTTGATTAACTTTAACTTTATTGGAATATGTGTAACCAATTGTATTTTATACTTTTTTTTGTGATTGGTTGAATTATTTTTAATTAATATTTTAATTGATTTTTTTTAGAGCAAAGGCAGTGGTGCAATTGCACCATGGGTGCAAGTATTAAAATAACCGATTTTATTGCAAAAGGTGTGTCAGAAACAAAAACCGATTGTTTTGTCCAAAAAAAAAAAAAAAAAAAACAAAATCCGATTGTATGTTTACAACCGGTTGCACGAGGGAATTGTAAGACAAAAAATTTTATTACATTATTTTATTACTTCAACTCTCATTATTTTATTAATAAAATAATACTAACACACACACCCACTTTTATTATTGTGGAAGGTCTTAGGAAAAGTAAGTTGTCTAAATTATTGTGCATAAACCTTAAACAACAAATAAAAAAAAACGGAGGGAGTATGACTTATAATAGTGGATATTCAATAAATGGTTACCACATTTTAGAGGAAGATAACTTTTATCAGTGAACCATTTAAGATACTAATGATTACATAAAAAAAAAAATTCATCTGCATTAAGAGATATTGATGTATCGAATTGACAAAAAAGAGAGTATAAGCTAGTGTTTAACATTTACAGAAAAAGAAAGGAAAAAACAAGGATTTGGACTTAATTCGTCAAGGCAGTGTAACAATTCCAAAGGCATGAAGACAAATTATCAACGTGAAAAACTGAAACATGTAGAATGTTTTTTAATTCCAAAATTGTCCAAAAAGAACCAAACTTTTATGACTTTATGAGCTAACACACTGTTCAACAGAGTCGGAGCATTCAAAAATAAATCAAGAAAATAAAAGAGTAAACTCGGAAATAAATAAACCAACACAATGGTTAAAAAACAAAAGTTGAACTTGCGCAGAATCTGACTTAACACAACAAACAAACAAATAACCACAGAAAAATATTCGAATTTACCTGAAAAGGAAAGCACTGCACGGATCAATGAAAAAGACTTTTATGGATCAGAGAAAAAACAGAGTTGTGATACGTTATCTCACATCACTTGCAGTTCTTGTGTATAAAAGGTAAAGCCACACCCACACAACTCCCGGTAAGAGAAAGAGATGTCTTAGTTAGGTAAATCGAATAAAAAAAGTATATTTGTTTGCTGGATAATACAAAAAGCAAACATATTATATATACATATGTTTGCATGTATCTTTTCCCTAGATAGCGAATGATCCATTGGTCAAATAAATTTACTTTATCATAAGTTTGTACTAAACATTTTACTTAAATATTCTACACCGATTAATTGACCAAAGTAAGCAAACAATGTGACATGTTCGCTGAGCATAATTATGCACAAAGGTAGTCCAAATTTCAGATTAGTTCTAGCTGTTGTTATGATCCATGTTTTTTATTTTTCTAATTCGGATTGGGAAAAAAATGGATTGTCTATTGTATATATAGGCCATGATCGAAATGATCAAACTACATATTATCGAGACTATAGATGTTTCATTGATAACAAATATAAAATTCATATTTATATCAATAAGTTTTGTTATTAAAAATTGCCAAATTATTGTTTTACCATTCTATTTTTTTTTTTTTTTTGTGAACCGGTTAATCTCGGATCAAATTCGAGATCAATCATTGATATGTAAACATAAAGTATTTTTGGTACGTCTATAAATTTTTGGTATTCATTCTTGGTTTAACCCTCTAATTGAAATCCTTACTGCATTATATAAAACGGAGTAAACTAAAGACTAATCCGGTAAGAAACCAATCCAAACAAACCTCTTACCGAATCATGATCTAATTAGTCAAACCGGTCGACTTAAAAAACACTACACATGCTTAAAGATATACATTCCATGCTTACAACTAAAAATGAGTAATGTGCAATGTTAGAAAGTATAGTTCGTTTTCAAAATCCACCTAACGGTTGGAATAACTCGAAATGTACCCATAAGTTTCCTATATATACATAGAGCGACATGCATAATCTTGATTGTGACACTTATAAAGTAACGATATAGAGCAAATAAAGGTTGGTGTCCCCGGTAATATTTTTTGTTATTGAAGTTTTCTTTTGTTTTTTTCTTTTTCTAATGAAAGCGATGTTAACACGAGAATTTAGGAGGGAAATTTATAATAATATGTTACATCTGCTGGTCTAAACATACCAATCACATAGACAAAAGTAGTATTGGGGTGATTGAGATGGTTGGATTAATACTTAAGAGATCATGAATAACAAAATATGTTATGATCGTTATTAAAAAAAAAAAAAAAACAGTAGTGCACCTAGATGTAGTAAGAGACAGCGATTAAAAATAACAAACGATAATTGAAAAAATTTATTGTCAAATGAAAATAATATTTTAAAGCAATATTCAGCATAACAAATAAATAAGAAAATTATTGACCGATGCTTGGTTTCATTCATTTTGACGGTAAAAATACAATTTTGGTTTCTAAAACGGCATAGAGATTTTTGAAAATTTTATATATTACCGTCATTTTTCTTAATCGTCTTTTCATACCGTTTATTTTTACTAGTAACAATCTTACAACTTTTTGTTGAAGAATACAAATACATAAATCAAAATCTATGTAGTTGTTGTCTAATTTATGTGTAGCTGAGGAATGATTGATTATGTGTGGTTGAGACAATAAATAACCAAGTAATTGTACCGATAAATTGGTCATCACTGTATTTAAACACAAAGTTGTGACAGTACATTACTATCCATATACAATGCTTTAAACCAGATTGAAAATAATTTAAAGTGGACAAAAATTTATATAATGCCTGTTCTTGATTTATTTTGGTTCGGCAAACTGATTTCAAGCTGAACCAATACAGTTGAATTATAAACTTAGAAATTTTTTAATTTTATTTTCAAAGACAGCCGAAATCAAGTTAAAAAAAAAACATTCAGTATGTCTGGTTTTCATACTAGCCGATAGACTCACAAACCGAAACAAAACGGAAATTCGAATTAAGAGCAGCAAACCGAGTTGCTTTTTTTTCTTTTTAATAAAAAAAAAAACAGAGTAATAAAGTCAAACAACAAAGGAAACGTGGTCAAACCGTCCGTCACTCACCCACCTCTTAATCTCTCCAGTCCCTATGTCACCTGAAAAAGATTGGAGATGACGTCACGAACATATTGTTTTATCATTTAAGTCACCGCGCTGTCACGTTATCTTTGCCCCTTTCCACAACTCGCCCCTACCCGAAAACTCCAAACCCGGATCCACCCGGCTCTTCCCAAGTCACCTTTCCCCTTTTCGCCCCGTCTCTCTCTCTCTCTCTCTTCTCTTCGATTTATTTTGCTGGTGTTTTGTTCGCTTACGCGATTTCTCGAAGAAAAAATTTCGGATTCCTGGATCGAAACTAGGCTGATTCGAATACTCGCTGTCACTGTTGTTGATTTTGGATCTGTCTTGTTATGTTCGGATCGGGAATTGAAAAAACCCTAGAGATTTGATCCATTTCGTCGCGAAATTAGGGTTTCTTTTTTGTGTCGCCGGTGGGTTTTGGATCTAAGGTATCGAATATTGTCTGGGGAAAAGGAATTTTGAGGATTTGTTGGATTTCGCCGAGGAGTTTTGTATTGATGTTGTTCGAAGGAGAAGATGATAGAAGGCTATGCATGGGAGGGTTTGTGAGGGGAGGCCCAAGAGTCGTCGTCGGCACATGTTGATATCTTCCTCGCGTGTAATTGCGAGTGTGGAAGGTGGTGGTTCTTCGTGTTTGTCCTTATCTTCATCTACCTCGTTTTGTAAGGTAATTCAAATCGATTTCGTTTCGATTTTTTCCCAGGCGGTCGTTTTTTCGTGTTTCCCTCTCTTTGCTGGACGGGGTTTGCCTGGAGTGTTGAAATTTTGATTGGATTTTGGGATTCTATTGATGGCTTCGAGGAAATGAGTGTTTTTTTCTGTTACCAATTTCTAGCTTGATTGAACAAAGAATTGATCATATCCGTCTGGTGATTTAGGGCTCCTTAATAAATCTTACACCTTCATACCGTGTCTTCTATGGGTGTTGCTTTTTTTTGTTCGTTCTTCGACTTATAGTTTTGTTTTGTGTTTGCTGTCACTAGCAGGACGGGCGCAAAATTAGTGTTGGTGACTGTGCTCTTTTTAAGCCACCACAGGATTGTCCACCGTTCATTGGGATAATTCGCTTGATCATTGCTGAGAAAGAAGATAAGTTGAAGTTGGGTGTTAATTGGCTTTATCGACCCACAGAATTAAAACTTGGCAAAGGCATCCTTCTAGAGGCCGAGCCAAACGAACTCTTTTATTCCTTTCACGAGGATAATATACCTGCTGCATCTTTGCTACATCCGTGTAAAGTTGCCTTCCTTCCAAGAGGTGTTGAACTGCCATCTGGTATCTGCTCGTTTGTGTGTCGCCGAGTTTACGACGTTACAAACGAGCGCTTATGGTGGCTGACCGATCAAGACTATATTGATGTGAGATTATAATATACCACCAACTGCCTTCTTTTATTTGGATTTATGATTTTCTCTGGTAACTAAGGCATTTTTTCACTTTGCAGGATCGACAACTAGAAGTAGATAAGTTATTGTGTAAGACTCGTTCAGAAATGCATACAACATTACAGCAGGGTGGTCGTTCTCCCAAGTCCATGAATAGTCCAACAACATCACAAGCGAAAGATGGCATCCAGAACAATAACTCTTTTCTCTCTCAGGGTAAGGGAAGGAAAAGAGAGCGTATGGATCATGGTTCCGAGTCTGTTAAACGGGAACGTTCTACTCGAGTAGATGACAGTGGTTCTGGTCCCCTCAGAACAGAAAGTGGTTTAAAGTCTGAGATCTCAAAATTTACAGAGAAAGGTGGTCTGGTTGATTCTGAAGGAGTTGAAAAATTGGTGCAGCTCATGCTGCCTGAGAGGAATGAGAAGAAAATAGACTTAGTTGGCCGCGCGATTCTTGCAGGGGTTGTAGCGGCAACAGACAAGTTTGATTGCCTTAGTCGTTTCGTCCAGCTCAGGGGATTACCCGTGTTTGATGAGTGGCTGCAGGAAGTTCATAAAGGCAAAGTTGGGGATGGGGGCAGTCCCAAAGACAGTGATAGGTTAGTAGACGATTTCCTCTTAGTCTTACTTCGCGCTCTTGACAAGCTACCTGTGAATCTCAATGCGCTTCAGACTTGTAACATTGGAAAGTCTGTTAATCATCTACGGTCACATAAAAATTCAGAGATTGGGAAAAAAGCAAGGAGCTTGGTTGACACATGGAAGAAACGAGTTGAGGCAGAAATGGATGCGAAGTCTGGATCTAACCAGGGTGTATCTTGGCCTGGAAGACTGACTCATGGGGGAAGGCATTCAGGTGGTTCGGCTGAGGCAAACAAGACATCATCTTCACATCTACATGCTTCTAAGTCAGTCTCGGTCAAACAACAGGTGGAAAACAACCTGAAGTGTGTAGCCACGTCGCCAGGCTCTACAAGATCAGCCCCATCTCCGGGTTCAGGTGGTACTGTTTCTAAAGATGGACAGCAACGAAATGCTGGGGCAGGTGGTGTATCTGAAGTCCTAGCTGCAGTTAAGGATGAGAAAAGTAGCAGCTCCAGTCAGTCCCACAATAATAGTCAGTCTTGCTCGAGCGAGCATGCTAAAACAGGCAATTTATCTGGAAAAGAAGATGCAAGGAGCTCAACTGCTGGTTCAACTGTGAAGAAGTGCTCCAGTGGCTCTTCAAGGCATCGGAAATCAAACAATGTGTTTCAAGGATCATCTTCGTCAGCATCCCCTAGGGAAGCTGGTTTAAGTAGAAGCTTCTCATCACAAAGGAATGTCCCTTCTGAGAAAATTTCTCCATCAAGTTTGACATCTGAAAAGACTCTTGAGGTTCCTCTGACTGAGGGTTGCAGTAATAAATTGATTGTTAAGCTGCCAAATCGGGGTCGCAGTCCTGCTCAAAGTGTGAGTGGAGGCTCTTTGGAGGATCCTGCGCCGGTGAATAGCAGAGCATCTTCACCTGTGCATGTGGTAAAGCAGGAACTGTGTGACAATAATGTGAGAGAAAAAAATCATTCTTATCGAGCTAATGTGAGCCCTGTCTTGAATAATGAGTCTTGGCAAAGCAATGAAGTAAAAGATATTTTGACAGGCTCGCAAGAAGCAGCAGGTTCACCACTTGTTGTTGCTGGTGATGAGCACGGCAAGGCTCTTAAAGATTCTGATAAAGCAGCTGGGAATGTTAAAGGCACATCTTCCTTAGGAAATGAGTTCAAATCTGGAGAAAGGCATGGCGGAACACTCAGTTCGATGAATGCTTTGATTGAAAGTTGTGTCAGATACTCCGAGACAAATGCCTCTTTGGCTGGTTCGGATGATGTGGGAATGAATCTTCTTGCTAGTGTAGCTGCTGATGAGATGTCTAAATCGCCTGTTGCATCACCCTCAGTATCTCAGCCTTCAAATTCCTTGATGAATGAAAATTCTACTGTAGGGAACAATACAAAGCTAATTGGTTCGGATGGCTTGCCTCACGAGCAACAACAAGGTGAGCAACATGTCAGCAGTAGTGGCACACAGTTGGTGGAGTCAGAGATCAAAAATGAATCTAAGACTGGAGATCTTGATAAGAGCTCGAATTCAGACACTGAAGATCTGCAAAGGTTGGTCGATCAGCGCCTAGAGAGCAATGACAATTCAGATGATGTCGTTGCTTCGCCTGCTTTGCCTATAAGTGCCATTAAGGAAAATAATTTGGATGGTAGTGACTCTGTGGAAGTAAAGGATAGAAAGGCTGATGTTAAATCAGAGGCAGATCGCACATCTGACTCAACGAAAAGAATAGCAAGCTCAATGCCAAGCGAATGTAGAGATATAAGTCAAAAGGTAGATTCTATGGCTGTTAAACAAGCTCTCGTGGACGATGTTGATGATGATAAGAAAGAAGAGAAACCCTTAACGGTGTTGACTTCTGAGCTAGTTAAAAAAGTGGATGAAGATGTACCAGTTTCTTCTGGGATTTCAAGGGGTATGGATGAAGTAAGCATTGATAGACCTATAACTGAAATGGTCAATAGTATGGCGGTTAATCATATAGACCAAAAAGATATAAAGAAGATTAAACAGGATTGTGATGCTTCTGTGGCTGCTATAAAGGAGGCCTCAGTTGGTTTAGACTCATCTGTAACTAAAGGTAAAGTTGAGCCTGTAGAGGCGAATCTAGAAAATATTGAAGTCAAGGAACGGTACTCAGGGTTAAGAGCTATTCCAGGAGTATCACCTAAAGATGCAGAGGATATTAAGAGACCAAATGGGCCTAAAACCAGTGATGCTGATGGAGATGAAGCAGAGGAATGTACCTCTGCTGCCAGAGATGCTTCTTCTGTTTCAGCTGCAGCTTCAGGTGGCTCAGAGATGGATGCCAGAGTTGAATTTGATTTAAATGAAGGTTTTGATGGAGACGATGCAAAACATGGGGATTCAAATACCTTCTCTGGATCTGTATTTTTGACGCCTACTCCTCTACAACCAGTTAATACTTTACCTTTTCCAGTGGCTCCTGTATCTAGTGGAATTCCTGCATCCATTACTGTTGCTGCTGCTGCAAAAGGTCCGTTTGTTCCACCTGAAGATCTGTTGAGAAATAAAGGGGCTGTTGGTTGGAGAGGATCTGCTGCCACTAGTGCCTTCCGCCCAGCTGAGCCAAGAAAAGCGCAGGATGTGTTACTGAGCATTAACAATACCTCTACATCTGATGCGTCTACATCTGCTGGCAAACAGACAAGGACGTTTCTGGATTTTGACTTGAATGTACCTGACGAGAGAGTCCTTGAAGATTTGGCTTCTCAAAGATCTGGAAATGCCACAAATTGTACATCTGGTATCACCAATAGTTTTGACCAAGTACGTTCTGGGGTCATGGGTTCAGCGCTTGATCATTCTGCTGGGGGCCTTGATCTTGATCTAAACAAAGTTGATGATTCAACTGATATGAACAACTACACAATGAGCAGTAGTCATCGGCTAGAGCCATCTTTTCAGCAGGTTAAATTATCATCGACTGGTGGTCGTAGAGATTTTGATTTAAATGATGGACCTGCGAGTGATGATGCAGCTGTTGAGTCGTCTATGGTTCTAAATCAACATTCACGAAGTGGCTTGCCATCACAACCATCTCTCTCTGGAATACGAGTGAATGGCGAAAGCATGGCTAGTTTCTCAACTTGGTTTCCTGCTGCTAACGCTTATTCAGCAGTGAGCATTCCTCCAATTATGCCTGAGAGAGGTGATCAGCCTTTTCCAATGATTGCCAATCGTGGACCACAGAGAATGTTGGGTCCAACAACTGGTGTTTCCTCATTTACCCCTGAGGGGTACAGGGGTCCGGTTTTGTCGTCGTCTCCAGCCATGCCGTTTCAGTCCACAACGTTCCAGTATCCTGTCTTTCCTTTTGGAAACAGCTTCCCTATTACCTCAGCGAATTTCTCTGGTGCTTCTACAGCACACATGGATTCTTCTTCAAGTGGGAGAGCTTGCTTCCCCGGTGTCAACTCTCAAATATTGGGTCCTGGAGTTCCAGTTCCGTCTAATTACCCAAGACCATATATCGTTGGCCTCCCAAATGGTGGTAGCGCTGGCGGAGTTTTGGACAATAGCGCGAAATGGTTTAGGTCTGGACTTGACTTAAATTCTGGTCCTGGAGGTCATGAAACGGAGGGAAGAGACGAACCAACACTTGTGGCAAGGCAATTATCCTCATCTGCTTCCTTACCGTTGAAGGAGGATCAAGCAAGAATGTATCAAATGTCAGGTGGTGTTCTGAAGAGGAAAGAACCGGAAGGAGGATGGGATGGATATAGGCAGTCCTCGTGGCAATAACAATAGCTCAGAATCTCAGTAGGCCACATGAGCTTGTAAGCCCTCGAAATCCACAAACCTTAGTGTTTCATTACCTCACTTTTTTCTCTCTCTCTTACTAATATTTCAATTGCTTTTTTTACTGTGCTAGGTACTAAGAGATGAGACTGATTGTGATGCCACAAGGCTTCATTGGCTGGCCTGCTCTGCTCAAGATGAGGAATGGGTGAGTCAATTTGCGACTTCACAATGGTCTCAACCTTTTTAAGAACACAAATCTGACCTCTTGGTTTCACCATCATGTAGATCTTCCAAAAACAGTCCCAAATTCACCGGCGTGGCCATTCTCTTTCAGAATAGTCATCAACAAGGTTCTCAGCGAGAGACCCACATTACCTCCTCCCCGCAAAGAGTTTGAAAAGGTGAAACACACTTTTTGGTCATTCTTCTTAACATGCATGTGTGTATTTCTATACACCGGCACAAAAGACTAGAGAAAGATAAAACAAATGTTGGTGGCTTTGAGTGTGTTTTAAATTATGATTAAAAAAAAAAAAAAAAGTCTTTGGCATTGTGGCTTTACATATATGTGCTGCTTTAGGTGATGGGGTTGTATTATAGACACAAGATTAGTTACTTCTTTTTCTTTTTCTCAGTTTGTAGATTTATTACTTCTTGTGCTAGTTCTGTTTGAAATTTACATGCTTCTTCTTTGTCACGCTTTTGTCTCTTGGTCTTGAATTCTTAATAGACCAAATAAATTCAAATTTGGCAATGAGGATTCAACTTTTTTCGAAATACTGTAAGTCTGTAAGCAAGTGTTAACCAGTGAACTACAAGGATTTGGTTTTTCCAAGCTCTTCATCTCTACATTCGCACAGGGTCTTTGGCTACGAAATGGCTAAAACAATTCTATAACCAAAATCGAAACAAACAAACATGAGGGTCACATATACAAACAAAATCAAAGAAGCTAATATTCTGACTTGTCAGAACCACAAAAACTGGGCAACTAGAAAAAAGAAAAGAAGTGAACAATCATCAGATGGAGCCGAGTCATCAATGGTTCCCGCACAGAAAGTTTCTGTAAAAAGGAAAGAGCCAATCTACAACCGTTAATGACTATGAGACTTCACAAAAAAACATAAGAACAACTGTGTGAAGATTATTTCAACTTACGAGAGACATCCATTGCGTGGCTTTTGCTTCTTCTTCTTCTGCTGCTTTTGTTTCACCACTGGTTTGATTACCACTTTGATAGCAGCATCAAATACGGCTTTCACATTCTGCGAAAACCATAGAAAAGAAAAGTATATTTGTCATATTGGTGCAAGTAAAAGAGTAAACTAACATGAATGATACCTAACACACATGCACGTGTGTACCTGTTGAGTTTTTGAGCTGCATTCAATGTAATATGTCGCTCCGATATGCTTGCGGAGTTCCTCTCCCTGTCACACATGAATGCTTATATCATATAAAACCTAGAGGAAGAGAGGGTTCTAGGAAGTGTCACAACATTGCTTATGGTTTCTACAGGTTGAAAAATCACACCTGTGATGTAGTTACCGGGGACAGTCCAGGATGATCAGACAAATAATGTTTATCTTCACGAAGATCTAAATAATGGAAAATTGTAAGAAACATTAAGTATGCTATATGTGATTCTCAAGCACTACACAAGAAAAATGTTGGTTCCACACTTCTATCTTACCCATTTTGGTACCAACAAGTACAATGGGGACTCCTGGTGCAAAGTGCTGGAGTTCAGGGATCCACTGACCAAAATAATCGCTTCACAAACATCAGAAACCATTGTTTTATCAATAAGAGAAAGAATGAATCCAATTTCCACAAACCTTTTTAAACACATTCTCGTAGCTAGCTCGGCTGATCAATGAGAATGCCAACACAAAAACATCTGCGCCTCTGTAACTCAAAGGCCTTAGTCTGTTATAGTCTTCTTGCCCTGCAAACATGAAAGGGTACTCATAAATACAAAACTCTAAACAGTCACCAATCTTCAACACACACTATAAATTTCTCTAGCCAAGGACCTCAATCTAAAGCAAAGTTGCTAGTTGTTAGAAATGGCGAAGATGATTAGGACTATAGAAACAATTGTGACTTGGTTTCTCTGAGAATTTCAAGAGAGGGATACAAAAATGTTTCTTACCGGCAGTATCCCAAAGCCCTAAGTTTACAGTGATGCCTTCAACCACAACATTTGCACTAAAGTTGTCAAAAACTGTTGGTATGTAGTCCTGATACAATTCATCAATCAAATCTTTAACTTCACGAGAACAAATGCGCAATAGATATAGCAATAGAGCAGAAACACTAGAGGAAACACTTGTGAATCAAGAAAGCCACTAACTTTACAAAGTTTAAAATCTCCAAGAAAGGACCTTTTATACACAATCCCAATCCCTAAAAAAAAAAGAGCCGACTTTGAAAAACCCTGATAGAATTCTCGGAAAACGAGCTGAAATTTGATAGACCCAGAAGGATATTAAACTAAAAGAAACAAAATTTGAGATGCCCGGAAGAACAATTTGATGAAAAATCGGCGAAATTGTGAGAAACCCATATGGATTTTTTTTGGGATGAATTCCAAAGATAGGAGGAAGTGATGACTCACAGTAGGGAATTTGTTGCTAGTGTAGCAGATTAGCATACAAGTTTTTCCAACGGCACCATCTCCAATCGTCACACATTTGATGAATTTTGAAGCACTCGAAGCCATTCAAACTCAAACAAAAGCAAACAAACTTCAACAAGAAACGCAAAAAAACCAGAGAGAGAGAGAGAGGTAATAGAGAGATAAATGAAGTGATTAACTTGAGAAGTGTAATAAACGTTAAAACCCCACGATTAGATTAAACAATAACTCTCTTTTTGTCTTTTCCTTCAATATATCAGTTTCAAATGTTTTGTCGTCTTTCTCAATTTTGGTTTAAAGACTAAAGAGAGGGAAAGAAGGGCGGCTCACATGATCCATCCATGACTCTTCGAAATCGTTTATTCAATTAATAACTTTTACTAATGTTTTCAAAGATACTATATATGCGCTGATCACATGTTTGAGGCTTGAGAGGCCTGAATAGACGTTATTTCTTTATTTTCCTATTTTTTGTTCTTGGTCCTTATTTTATACTATAGCATTAGTCTTTTAGCCCACATAAACTAAATAATTTATTTTTAGTCCAATCGGTTAGGAGATTTGGAAAATGGAAACCCTAGTCCCACACTCAAAGGTTCAGGAACCCAGATCGTTAACCTAAGACCAAACCTTCGCCAGAGAGAAATCGAGACTAGAGACTAGCAGAGATCGTAACAAAACACCATGAAAAGACAAGTAGTAATTGATATATCTCTTGTTCTTTTTGACAACAATTAATCAATGGATTTAAAATAACTAAGAACCTTGGAATAGAGCCAAGCCTGTTCATAGATCTGCGCCTCGTAGGTCTTGTTACATTTGTCGTGTTCGTCACTAACTTCTATCACTAGCTGAAAATTAATGCCGCAGACGACCTGCATGTTGCCGGAAACAACTGTCTGAAACTTGAGTGCCGAATTGTTCTGTTTGTTGAACTCGGAGATGGCGAACTTGGCGATGACATCAATGTGAGGGTCCTTAATGTCTTTGATGGGAAACCAACCACCACTAAGAGTAGCTCCCTCCTGTTGCTTCATTCTCTCCTCTTCTACTCTCTTCTCATCAATTCTCGTATCCATGTATTTTTGTATTTTTTGGCTTTCTCGTTGTCTAGGTATTTTTTATTCATCGAGGTTTGTCACATGTCGGCGACGATCCAATAAAGTTGGACAGTTACAACTACTGTTTTTTTTTTTTTAATAGGAATGTGAATATCATATAAAATAAAGAGATGAGATTTTACAAAAGCTTAACCTAAATATGTAAACTTTGCCCCAAAAAGATAAAAAGCAATATGTTTACAAAAAAATGTTGAGTGTCAACTACTTACAACAAAAGAAAGATAACTCAATCTCATGAAATAAAGGAATCAATTAATGTAATCATAATTATCATTTTATTTCCAAAAGATTTTTTTAGGGAAATATTATGGATTTTTAATTTAGTTTCCAATTTATTTAAATTATAAATTACAATTCTGAAACTAATCAAATAAACCAAATTGTAGTAGAAGATGACATGAAAATAAGCTAAAAACCGAAATTGTAATCTTATGTACTTAAGGAAACAAGAGCGATCAAACCTAATATATCTTTTGTGAATTATCTAGACTATGTTTCTTGGTTAACCTTAGGTTGTAAATTGTTTATCCTTTTAGATGCAAAAACAATAGGGATTATAATGTAGTATACTTTGTCCGGTTATTTAATTGTTAACCATTATATGGTCAACTTCCGAGTTGATAGCAGATGCACATTTCAATGCAGCTCTGTTAATTGATCCACACATTATACGTGCGACTTCTAACTTAATTGTGATTATCTCACAAGTTATATCATGATATTGTAATAGTTTTCCATATAATGCGTGATGAACCTAATAGTTTCATTGATACGTATGTACTCAACCTAATAGTTAACCATACGAGAAGAGATCCTCCCGAAACTATATATATAGTTCTCTTCTTTTGTCCATTTAAATATCCATCTCCATTTTCTTAGACTTTAAATTTGCATTAAACATCTCATAATATGTTTCTTTTCAGTTTCCAATTGTAGATTTGATTACAACGAACAGGAACTAAAATAGATTAGATTTTTAAAGCCTATTATAATCTTATATATGATCCTTGATAAGATAACATGTATGAGCGTGGAGGTCAATTTTACAAACATGTTTTTTTTTGGTGGGAATTTTACAAACATGTTGAGTTGAAGTTTGTAGAGTTATTTTTCTTATTAGTGTCAAAAATATGTAAATTTGAGCTTAATTTGCATATTCTTGACACCAATAATAAAAAAACCCTACAAACTTAACTCAACATATTTTGCAAACTTGACGGTCTTTGAGATGCTCATACATGTTCTCAATTCAAGGATTACAAAATGATAATAAGCTCTAATCCGTTCGTTTACGAAAATATTAAACAAGTCCCTAAATAGAGAAAATTGCGCATCGAAAAGCTTCGGTGTCAACCAAAAGATTCCACGGAAGACGACCTCTCACTGATCATGCCATTTTCAATATTGTGGATGTTAGTGTAAGGAATAGAGAACCTCACTCCAAGGTTTATTGAGTTTTTTTAAGGATCGAAATGATATACTTGCTTTTAAATTTTTAATACAACTTTCTCACGTGATAAATTCACTTTAATCCAAGAACAAGAAACAAAAGAAAAGCACGAAAAATACTATTGTTTGTTTACAAAAATAAATTGTCATTTTTGGTATGATTGGTCTGTTCGGTTGCATGCGTACAAAGTAACCCGTTCGGAATGCTAATTTTTGATATCTTTTTTTTTTTTTGTCAACAACATCTATTGATTAGCTTATGAAAGCCAATGAGGCGGAACATCGTTTACATAAGTAACATATTGCGGGGAGGTACGAACATGTCGTGCCAAATTATCCGCTTTTACATTCATGTTCCTAGGGATATGAGAGATCGAAAAGGATAGAAATTCTTCCATGTCGCTCGCAATTGCTTCTAGATAGACTGAGAATGCCGGCCATTCAGTGGGAGAAGACACCATCTTCACCAAGTCCGAACAGTCCGTTAGGAAAGATACATGGTCATTGCCTGCACCAATCATGCATCTCATCGCCCACACCAGTGCCTCTACCTCCGCGTGGAGAGGAGATAGACTTCGTCGTAGGTTCGCCGCCCCCATGGTTGGTGATCCATCATGTTGTGTACAATACCAGCCAATACCTGCAAGTCCATCGGTCTCTTTCCACGAGTCATCCACAAAGCATCTATAACCCGAAAACCTGTCCGGAAGAGGGTTGGCTTGTGGCCTGGGGCAGTGTAATAAGCCCGGAGTATCCGGGTTTGTACACTCCTCCTCCACCTGAGCCTGATTCCATGCTAGTGCTTCCGCATCAGCCAACCGTATTACATCCTGAGGATCCTCATCCAAATTCTCGAAAACTTTAGCGTTCCTCGCCTTCCATATATACCATAATACCCAAGGGAATGAGTCACTTTGGGCCTGTGATGGTTGTCTCCAAAACAGGTAATCGAAATTCGTAAACAAAGAGGGTGTCGGGAATAAGTGTGAGCCTGACGGTACCTGAGACAGAGCCCAAGCTTGTCTGGCTGGAGGGCATTCGAAGAGAACATGATTGATCGTTTCTTCGAAATGCCCACATCTGGCACAAGCCAAATCACAATTAATCCCCCTCCTGCTTAAATTATAAGAAACCGAGATACACCCAGAAAGGGCTTGCCACATGAAATGTCTTATTTTAGGTGGACATTTGACTGTCCACACATAAGCCTGAAGGGGAATACAATCAGGACCGTAGACTCTGGGAGGTGCCATAGAAGGATTCGGAAGACGGGCCGTATGGTACCCTGACTTGACCGTATATTTTCCTGTTTTTGTAAAGTGCCAGCCAAAAGAATCCGGTTTATTCCGGTTACCGATGGGAATAGCCGAAATGACTTGAACATCGGATGGGTCGAAAAAGTCGTTTAACCTATGTAGATCCCAAGAGTTTGTCTGGGTATCAATGAGATGTCGAATTTGAAGGGACGGATCCATGAGGGTTCCGTTGCTTACGGCTGGTCTCGGGAATTGAACTGGGACCCAGGGATCATTCCAAACGGAGATGGTGTCACCTGAGCCAATTCTTTTAATAAGTTCTTTTTTAACCAGAGAGCGAGCAGAGATCATACTTCTTCATCCGTATGATGGAGAGTAGGATTTTAAAGTATCCAGAGGATTATAATTCCGATAATAGCGTCCTTTGAAGACTCTTGCAAACAAAGAATCTGGGACTTCTAATAGTCTCCAAAGCTGTTTTGCCAGGAGTGCCGTATTGAAGTCGTTAACATTCCGAAAACCCAAACTGCCCATTTGTTTACTAGTGCATAACTTGTCCCATGCTTGCCAATGCATCCCTTTTGAATCTCCACCATTGTGCCACCAGAAATCTGCCACCGCGCTTGTGAGTTTCGATGTTACAGATTTGGGTAGGCGGAAACATGACATCACATACGTAGGGAGTGCCGCAGCCACTGATTTAATCATGACTTCTTTTCCCCCTTTAGATAAAAACTTTGCCAACCAACCGTTAATTCGACTTTGGAGCCTTTCCTTTACAAAGGAGAATATCTTTGTTTTGGCTCCTCCCATACTTTCCGGTAACCCTAAATACGAGCCCATTCCGCCGAGGTTTGTAATTCCTAGAACCTCATGTATCTCCGTTTTGATCGATTCCTCAACTTTGTGACCGAACTGTAATGAAGATTTTGCAAAGTTTATTTGCTGACCGGATACTTCCTCATATTGCTTTAGGATTCCAAGGATGATACCACATTGTTCCTTATTTGCTTTACAGAAAAAGAGGCTGTCGTCCGCAAATAAAAGGTGAGAAATTGGTGGACTTCTGTTTGCCACTTTGATATCTATATATTGCATATATGAGAGATTATCATCCCACTGATTCATTGAAAAGAAAAAAAAAAGATATATTACTAAAAAGCTAACTTTTCACAATGCCAAAACAAAAATAAAAGGAGGAAAACATATTAAATGTAGCGAGCCCAGTGGACCTTTTTGTGTTCCATTATTTTAGTTTTTCCAACACCCTCGAATCCGACCCGTTTCACAGAACCGTCAACCCGACCCGTTTCACAGAACCGGCTCGTCGTCTCACGGTCTCTGGTGACGAACAAGGCCACGCGTGACTACATTTATACTTCGCTCTCTCTTTCAATTTGGATTCTCTTTTTTTTTTCCTTTTCCTCTTCCTCTTAGATTTTCGCTTTGGCTGTCGAGAAGATGAGTGCTGTAGAACCTGACATGGAAGATCTGTTCCAGGAGAAGAAACGTGTCAGGAATCCTCTCGTTCCTCTCGGTTAGTCTTCTTCATTTCCTCTTTCTCTTCATCTCATTTTACCATATTCAATTTTGATTTTGGGCTTCAAATGTTTATAGGATTACCAATTTCCAGCTTCTCTTTATTAGATTGCTTAGTTTTCTGGGTTTTTATCTCCCCGATCTCTGAACACAATTCTTGTTCTCTTTGATTCAAAATTTCGAATCATGGTTTCCAAAATTTTGGGATCCCAAGTCCGCTAGGTTATCAAATGGAGCCGAATTTGTTCCTAAAATAAGTAAAGCTATGTAATTTGAGATACAATTGTGGGTTTTTGTTACAACTTTGTGTCGGTTAAGTATGATTTGTCTTTAGATAATCTGTCTTCAGATTGTATAAAGCTGATTGTTTGTGGAGCTGCACAAAGATTTTGAAATCAGTGAGAATAAATTCGTTTATGATATCTTAGTCTTTTATGTTCTTCGTCGTGATTCTTATCTATAGAGGTTGTTCCTTTGCCAAAATTGTATGAGAAATTTGTAACTTGGACCTCAGCTAACAAATCCATGTTTATGTAACACTGATGGAGACAACATTGTTTCAATGTGTCAATTAATGTCAAAAATCATGGCTTTCACTTTAATGAGAAACTACTACTGTGCTCTTTGTATCTTTTTTTATAGGAATTTTCAGTTATTGACTTTGTTTCTCTTCTATGAATGAGCTCCACTGCTGTCTTGGTCAATACTGTTAGACATTCAAACATTGATAATTCCTTGTGAATAACACTATTGCAGGCGCACTTATGACTGCGGGAGTGCTCACAGCTGGGCTTATTAGTTTCAGAAGAGGCAATTCTCAGTTGGGTCAGGTTTTGATGAGAGCTAGGGTGGTCGTCCAGGGTGCTACAGTTGCTTTAATGGTTGGAACTGCTTATTACTATGGTGATAATCCATGGAAGAAATGAGGTGCAACTACTTGTTCGTTAAAACATTTTCACATAAATGAGATGACACTCATGAGATTGGCGGGCAAAGGTATGTGTTCTCGCTCTGAGTGTAGCAATCTGCGGTCTTGCTAGGATTTATAACTTGTAAGGGCACAGTACATGATTTGAATAATTTAAGAACTAAAAAAGTATCCTTGTATGTTGATCAATTGATTAAATTGATTTGAGGAAATTCTCAGAAAATCATCTTTACTCTGTCTGCCAAAATCTCAGTATCTTTCAGCCGACAATCTATTTGTTATTTACTTGCTTACAATTATGATTGAGTTTTGACTTCTTGAAAGCTCCTTTGTGAAACATGGGACAATGAATCATTACAAAAGTATATACATAGACTCTATTTTCAAGATATATTATAACAAATGAGTGGGAGTGTGAGAGGTTATGTATTAGAAGGCAAGCCATGTTTAATGATTTTGAACATTTAAGTGGAAGACAATGGTGGGCCTAATAGAATTTTGTTTTCAGTAAGTGAAGTTTCCTAATCATATTCTTGTGTTTTGTCCAGCTTATTGCGGTTCTTGACCTTCTAAATGTGAATCCTAATCACACTTTATGGTCTTTTTAGCCAATAATCATTATGGTTTAGCTTAAAATCATGTTAAATCAGTCACCAAGAGGGGACAATGAAAAGCTTTTAAATTATACACTTGTAAAGCGTGTCTTGATCTGGCAATAAACAAGACAGAGCGTGTGTGAAATTTCTCTCTATCAGATTTTTATATATCTTACAGAGGCAGATCACTGAGCTAAACTCAAAACTGTTCTTCTCTTTCAACACCAAAATGTCGAGGATGATTTTGTCTGAAATCCATGAAACAGCTCTTTCACCTAAGTCTTCATCTGCAGCAACAATAACTCTTCTGAACCAGAAGGATCCATCTTCAAGCTCTATAGTCTCTGTTTTATGTTTAGTTATCTCTGTTCTTGCTCTTGTCATTGTCTTCCTCGGTGTCCTCCACATAATCTTCAAATATCTCCGCAAGTCCTCAACTTTATTTCCATTTCCCCATTTCAATCCCAATCCAGATCTCTCTTCTTCCTCCTCCCCTCAGCTCCAGCACCTCTTCTTCCTCCATGACTCTGGTCTAGACCAGACCGCCGTTGATGCACTTCCCGTGTTCATCTATGGTGACGTAACCATGAGTCTGAAAGAGCCATTCGATTGCGCCGTATGTCTCAATGAGTTCTCTGACACAGACAAGCTCAGGCTACTCCCTGATTGTAGCCACGCCTTCCATCTTCACTGTATCGACATGTGGCTCCTCTCCAACTCTACTTGCCCTCTCTGCAGACGATTACTCTCAACCTCAAACGTCTACCACAAGGCCCACAACCACACGGAGACTATTGTCGCCCCCTTTTCCGGGAATCAGCAGGTCGACGACGGCAAAGTCTCTCTTTCGAAAAGAGTCTTCTCTGTTCGCCTCGGAAGATTCAAAAGCATGAACATTAGTCATAGTCAAAGTCAACGGCATGAAGTTAAAGGTGAAACTGGGGAGGGAGTGCCAAGAAGGTGTTACTCGATGGGCACGCAACAGTATCTCGAATGCGATCAAGATTTTGTGGTGGCTCTGTCTTCGTCTCCTCGCGAGGGAAAAACCGGTAATAACTGTTCTGTTAACGAGGGTAAATCGGTAAAACAGGACTCTGGTGGTTTGTGTAGGTAGGTTCTAACGTATTGTAGTAGAAAAAAGAGAGTATGTTTATGTCAAAGATCTGGTTTTGGTCGGAGAAGGAGAAGAGAGTACTATGGTTTGGTTTTAATAGACAAAAAAATAGGTTTTTAAGTTTTTTGGTTGCATCAAGGAGACAATGCTATACTTAAAAGTACTTAGTCTTCGAAAAGAAATAATATACACGGATTAATCCTTATTTAGCGTTGTCTATTTAGTTATATAGTCCAATGATATGAAGACTTTGGTATCGATGTAAATTCGAACTGGGAACATTGTAGTGAAGTGTTTGTGTCTCAGGGTTTGTAAAATGGAATATAGGAGAAGATATGAAAATGAAGTGTTTAAGTGGAGGATGAGGCCTCAGAGTGGGATCGCTACCAGATATGTACCACAGCTTATCGTCGATCTCGATTAAGGCTCAATCTTTTACCGGTCCATATCTCCTTCCGCTGCCTGAAGAAGAAGAATTACGGTTTTGACCTCTACGCAAACATCGACCATCAACAAGACCAAGATGAGCAATGATGAATTTTACATGAATATCAACAAGACCTTTTACATGATTTATTAAAAACTTTCAAGGATAGATAAATCAAACGAAAATTATTATTTTGGTCAAAAAATCAAAACTTTATACAAATAAACAAGGATACGCAATCGGTCACTTACCATAATCTTTTATACAACAATTTAATTATCTAACAAAACAACGTAACCCCTCAATAATACATTATATACCGTCCTTAGAAAACAGAAAAATTCTAGAATCAAAGTATTAGACCGTCGTGATACATTTACATAACACATAGAAAGAGGAGTAACTTTCAATGACTAAATAATAAATCAAACTAAACTTGACGTAAACAAATAAACAAGGAAACGCAACTCACGCGAGAGACTTTTCAAACGCCTATCGTAGAACTAGCCCCAATTAAGAGATAACATCATTTCACGGCGTCAACGCTGATAACGGCGGGAGCTTTATTAGAAGCAACGGGAACAGAAGCGTAGCGCATCGAAAAGCTTCGAAGTCCACCAAATCCAGCTTCGTCGTCGTCGTCTTTGTCTTCATCTTCGAAACTCAAGGTGTAGCTCAAAGGATCGTATCGGAATTTGGCGCTATCGTCCCAGTCTCGGCCACGGCGTCGATCGCGGTTGAATCGGCGCAGGAATGTCTTCCACCGTGGCCCAGCCACGATCTCCGACCATTCTCGGATCTTCAGAAATGCCCGAACCCACCACCGTGGCTCATGATGGTGGTTGCTGTGTATTTGCTGCGACCAGGAGGATTTAACGGTGTTGGATCGGAAGCCGGGGAGACAGGAACAGCAAGACGAGTCACCAAGAAGTGGATCAGAGGTGGTCTCAGGCTCCGGATCTGCTTGACCAACTTCCATTACAAAAGGGTCGAAACAGAGTTGAAGGGTTTTGGTGTAATATAAGCCAATACGAAACTGTTTGCAGCTGTAATAAAACCATTGGCTGCATTTTTATATTTTAGGCAATTCACAGACTAAGTCATATCATATATATAAGTCCAAAAAATTGAATTGCCCATCCCTACCAGTATAATAATCAAATGCGAATTTATTTTTAAACATCTCGATCATGAATTTTATTACGAACAAAAATCTTATTTACTATCCATTTCTAAAAATTTTATATACCTAGACCACATCTTTTTCATTAGATTATAAAATTAAATTGTTTGCAGCTGTAATCAAACCATTGGCTGCATTTTCATAGACCAAGTCATACATATCTTATATAAGTCGAAAAAATTGAATTGCCCATCCCTATCAGTATAATATTCAAATGCGAATTTAGTTTTAAACTTTTAAACATCTCGATCATGAATTTTATTACGAACAAAAATTTTATTTACCGTCCTTAAAAATTTATATACCTAGACCACATCTTTTTCATTAGTTTATAAAATTATATTTAATTACTATAAAACATAACCAACGTAAACTATAACTTAACTAATCCGAACCAAATTCTATCTAAACTACACCGAAATGACTCAAGTATCTTTACTTTACTAGAATGGAACTAACCAAACCGAACCGGGAAACAATTCCAAATACCGAACCCTAATTCTGTGTACCTCCTAGGCCTGGGCAAAAAAACCGTACCCGATTACCCAACCCGGAACCGACCCGAAAAAACCGGTTTGGGTTGGGTACGGGTATACCTTAAAAATTCTATTGGGTTTTGTTTTTCTAAACCCGCGGGTTCGGGTTCGGGTTAGGGTAATACCCGATACCCGTTTGGGTACCCATTAAACCCGAAATATCAAACTCCTCTTTATAATTTTATAGGTTTTAGGGAATGTTATGTGGATTTACTGATTCAGTTTCCTAAATTTTCTCTTCTCGAATCGATCTTTGTATCTTTAATTCTTTATGATTTTAAGAATGAAGATTCATCCTTTTTTATTTGTGTGATAAACTAGAGCTTGTACGTCAATTACTCAATTCAAATAAACTAGATGGAATCAATAGTAGATTCTTTTTCGTTAATTAAGTATATAATATATCATTATATTGATGGAGATTCCTCTTCGGCATGGGCACAATTTTTGTTGTGTTGTTTTTTTATAGTTTTGTTAGTATATGGTTCTTTTGAGAGTTGAAGCTTAAACCAACAACGACAATGGAGGATTTTAATATCTTATATGTTTTGTCAAAATTTTATGTGATTTTGGATGATAAAATGTATATTTTTTAATGTATTTCAGGTGTAATTCAGATTTTCGGGTCGGGTATTGACTGATTTTGGATACACATTACCCGAACCGAATGAAACCCGTTTTTTTGGGTTATTTCCGGGTTTTGAAAATTACATCCCAACCCGACCCGAACCCGGTAGTACCCAACCCGAACTGAACCCAAATATAGAAAAAACCCTATTGGGTTCTATTTTCCTAAACCCATTTACCCGAACCCGAACGGGTAATACCCGAATCCAAATGGGTAACCCGAATGCCCAGGCCTAGTACCTCCATTTCTTAAGAGCTTCATAGTTTGATAAGAGATTACAATAGATTACAAATATTATTATAATTTGTTTTTTTTTTCCTTCTAAAAGCTTTCATTAAATAATCGATATTATAATAGTATCAAGCCAATACAAAACTTGACAAAAACAAGTTATTACTTTAATAAACAAATGTAATTTAGGAAAAAAATATTTATAAGCGAATATAAGAAATAATCATATATTCACAGAATAGAAAGTCAAATTAATTTTCTCGCCATATTATGTAGCAGATATTTCAGGACATAGTTTTTACCATCAAGCAACCAAAATAGTCAAGAAAATGAGTTACGACCATCATCCTCTGTTTTCGTTTAATTCTCTCTGTTTTTGCCTATATTGTCTCTTTGTAATGGATCTTTTTAAATTTTATTGGTCTAACTGAAACGAAAACAAAAAAAAAAATCAAGTAAACTAATGTTTAATATTACTCGATAATTTACTTTTCTTTCAACTAAAATAATTTTTCATTCTTTCCTCTCCTTAATTGTCTCCAATATCGTCTCATTCTTCCACTCCCACAAATCTCTCCCTTCCATAACTTGAAACACACGCAAACCCAAATGAGCAACCTCCACCTCTACACCTCCGCACGCTTCCGCAATTTCCCGACGGCATTTTCCCTCCGTCACCACCATAACGACCCCAACAACCAACGCCGCCGATCCATCTTCTCGGAGCTCCGTGACAAAACCCTCGACCCGGGCGGTGACCTAATCACGAGATGGAACCACATCTTCCTCATCACATGCCTTCTCGCTCTCTTCCTGGACCCTCTTTACTTCTATCTCCCCATTGTCCAAGCTGGAACAGCTTGTATGTCCATCGATGTCCGTTTTGGCATCCTCGTCACCTTTTTCCGGACCCTAGCCGATCTCTCCTTCCTCATCCACATTCTCCTCAAATTCAAAACCGCTTTTGTCTCCAAATCCTCTAGAGTCTTTGGTCGCGGAGAGCTCGTCATGGATCGCCGTGAAATCGCCATCCGTTACCTCAAATCCGAGTTCGTCATTGACCTCGCAGCCTCGCTTCCTCTTCCTCAGGTTCAATTCAATTTTGTTTCGAATTGTAAAATGTATGAAAATAAAAACAAAAATGTGCATATTCAACTAAAGCAGGACAAAAAACAAAACTTAATTGAAAACTTTCACAATGATAGAATCCCTTTTGTTTTGATCATTATACTTGTATTGCCCCATAAAACTTAAACATAGATCATAATCCCATAGAATGGTATAATTTGTGAACCATTTCAAAATCAAGAAACCATTCTGCAATTTAAACGGTTACAAACTAAAGCCAAGAATTATTGATATGTTCTGTTCTTTAAACTGAAACCTCTGTTTTCTCAGATAATGATTTGGTTTGTGATACCAAATGCTGGAGAATTCAGATATGCAGCTCATCAGAACCACACGCTTTCCTTGATAGTCCTGATACAGTACGTGCCTCGCTTCGTCGTCATGCTTCCTCTCAATCGACGGATCATTAAAGCCACTGGAGTCGCAGCCAAAACAGCCTGGTCCGGTGCAGCTTACAATCTCCTCCTCTACTTACTTGTGAGCCACGTAAGTAACCATTTCTCTTTCTTTACATGACTGGAAAATGTCCCTGTTTCACAAATTTGGTTTCCCTTTTAGGTTCTTGGCTCGGTTTGGTACGTTTTATCGATCCAGAGACAGCACGAATGCTGGAGAAGAGAGTGCACTAAAGAGATGAATGCAACGCATTCACCTTCTTGTAGTCTCTTGTTTCTAGACTGCGGATCGTTGCAGGATCCAGGTAGACAAGCTTGGATGCGGATCACTCGGGTTCTGTCAAACTGTGATGCACGCAACGACGACGAACAACATTTTCAGTTTGGTATGTTCGGTGACGCGTTCACTAATGATGTTACTTCCTCTCCTTTCTTTGATAAATACTTCTACTGCCTTTGGTGGGGTCTCCGTAACCTCAGGTTCGTTGATATTCATCAGTCTTGAATCAAATAAAACCGCAGTTTCTCGCGATTTGTTAACTGATTTGTTTTTGATGATTTGGTATGTGTAGTTCCTATGGACAGAGTCTTGCAGCTAGTACACTGAGTAGTGAGACTATATTCAGTTGTTTCATTTGTGTCGCGGGTCTCGTTTTCTTCTCTCATCTCATTGGAAATGTTCAGGTAATTTATTAAATTCATAAAATTTCGCCATAGCTTTTAGTGGAGTCTAAGTGATTTCTCAAATTCTTGAAGAACTATCTGCAATCGACGACGGCTAGGTTAGATGAATGGAGAGTCAGAAGAAGAGACACAGAGGAATGGATGCGACATAGGCAATTGCCAGAAGAGTTACAAGAGCGTGTAAGGCGATTCGTCCAATACAAATGGCTAACGACTCGTGGAGTCGACGAAGAAGCCATTCTACGGGCTCTACCGTTGGATCTTCGTCGCCAGATCCAACGACATCTCTGTCTTGCCCTCGTTCGCCGTGTAAGCCACACCAGAAAGACACCACATTCTGATTACTTTCAACTCAAGTAAACAAACCCTAATTTTACGTTCTTTTGAATTTTCAGGTGCCGTTCTTTGCGCAGATGGATGACCAGCTCTTGGATGCGATATGCGAGCGTCTAGTTCCATCTTTGAACACAAAAGACACCTATGTTATACGAGAAGGCGATCCTGTAAACGAGATGCTTTTCATCATTAGAGGTCAGATGGAGAGTTCAACTACAGATGGTGGACGGTCAGGATTCTTTAACTCCATCACGCTTAGACCAGGAGATTTCTGCGGTGAAGAGCTCTTAACCTGGGCTTTAATGCCAAACATTAATCTTAATCTCCCATTGTCCACGAGAACCGTGAGGACTCTTTCAGAAGTAGAAGCTTTCGCTCTCCGAGCAGAGGACTTGAAGTTTGTAGCTAACCAATTCAGACGTCTCCACAGCAAGAAACTACAACATGCTTTCAGGTTTATTCTCTAAAAACAATAAAGGTTTCTTGCTTGATACGCTATAAGGTTTCTTGATCTTTATATGTTGACTCTGATCAGATACTATTCACATCAATGGAGAGCATGGGGAACTTGTTTCATACAAGCTGCATGGAGACGATACATGAAGAGGAAGTTAGCAATGGAGTTAGCTAGGCAAGAGGAAGGAGACGATTACTATTATGACGATGATGGAGACTTTCCATACGAAGAGATCATTCCTGAAAGTAGTAACAACGGAGACGAGAACAGCAGTAATCAGAATTTGAGTGCCACGATATTAGCGTCTAAGTTCGCGGCTAATACCAAAAGAGGTGTTTTAGGTAACCAAAGAGGGTCTTCAAGAATTGACCCTGATGATCCAACTTTGAAGATGTCTAAAATGTTTAAACCAGAGGATCCAGGATTCTTCTGAATTTTTTTTGTTTTTTTTGAAAAATGCATTTAGAATTTTCAGACACTGACTTGATTTGCTGCCGTAACCAAAATTATTAATCATGTATATAAAGAACATTATTACAAATTAAAGTAATTGTGTCGGTTGATGAAATGTCAATTTATATCAACGCATTCTTGGCTCCTACAGCTTTTATTGGTATTGACTTCTCTCGTCATTTTAGTAGCCTAGTTGGTTTCGCATTGAAATTGTGCTTTGAAACTCAGGAAAATCCATTTGAGTCTTATCTTGGACATATATTTTACTCAAATTAAAAAAATAACAATTATATTATAACATATTAATAAAAATAAGTGATTCTTGAAATTCGGTTATATATCATATTTATATATAATTCTAGTTAGAAGTAAACTAGATATTATGATAAAACAAAGTTACATGAAAAAATTACAACAACACATATTTTAATAAAAAACGTTTAGACGATACTTAATTATTTATATTGAACCAAATGTAGTACTAATTTTTTGTTACCAGCATTCATTATATACATAATGCGCCCGAATCCACTAAAAAATGATCCTAACCGTCTTTTTCTTTCGCTTTTGTTCTTCTGCTCAATTCATCTGATATTCAACACTTTATGTGTATTCTTGACTAATAAATATACATCTGCGTCACAGGGAGCATTCCAACTTCGTCATTTAATTTCGGAATTTCTTTCACTTTTTCTGTATCATTTTCCCAACTTATATTTCTTTTCATACTTTAACCATTTTCTTTATTAGTAATCTTTTGAGCAGTAGAATTTGTTACGTACTGCAGTCAAAATGATACCATTTAAATCTCGTTATTTATAGCACAAATAATATTAGATGATTTTTTTCTTTATTTGTGGAAATCTTTCAACGGACTACAACATCACAATCCACATAGTAAGTAACCTATATTTACAAGAAAAGGTGAAAGAAAAACATACCAAATAGATGACACAGCTACCGCTTAGAAAACGACATCACACCATAAACTTGAATTTATATATGGGATTATATATATCTTCTTTTATTTATAATATCCAGTATTTTCACCAAAAAAAAAAATCCAATTGTATCCATAATTAATTATTATTATTATTATTATTTTTGTTGTATTCGAAACTAAAATGTAAGAAAGAAAAAAAGAATATTGATAAGGATATTCACATGCAAGAAAATCAGAATTCTCGGCAAGACAACTCATAGCCTTTTGTCTTATCTTTTTTTTTTTAATTGTCAACGGTCTTTGTCTTACTATTTTATTATTATTACATTTTATCCCGAATTTTTTTTTTTAAGGAACAATCAGTCTTTTATTTTTCTTAAAACAATATAGTATATATAATTTTTGTCTTTCATATATTTTTCTTTTTGGAAAACGGGCAAATCCGTCCACTAGTCAGTAAGCCATTCAAAGAACGGCAACACAGACTAAGAGAGTGCAATACAAGCGACATGTGCCAGAGAGATTACGGGAGATCTTGACCGTTGGATTCTTCCTCTTTCAAAACCCCAAATATAAATCCCATTATCGAGACTAGAGAGGAAAAAAATCCCAAGGAAAGATAAGAACTTTGACGTTTTGAAGCTTGAAGCTGGTTGCATCCATGGCGGCTCGTAGAGTGTCTTCTCTTTTAACTCGATCTTTGTCATCTTTCTCTCCTTTACTGTTTCGTTCTCGAGGTACTCCACACATACAAATAAATCACTTGTTCTGTGTCTTCTGATTCCATGAATTTCCCAAAGTATCTTCATGTTTCAACTTTATTAGATTCAGTATTCCATGTTTTGATTCGTTTACATCACCAAATTTATACTAACTTCCACAAATTATCGTGATTTACAGTGAAATAGACTGAAAATTAGATTCTTTGATTTGTGGGTTTATGGAGAATTTTAGATTATGATGTGTAAACTAAACATGACGATTTTGTTTAGGGAGGAATTGTTACAATGGAGGGATCTTAAGGAGATTCGGAACCTCTGCTGCAGCTGAGGAAATCATAAACCCATCTGTTCAAGTTTCTTACACAAAGCTCCTCATCGATGGGAACTTCGTCGACTCTGCTTCTGGTGATTAAAGTTTTTATTTTTATTTCCCCTAGCTAGATGAAATGGTTGAACTGCAGATTTTGAGTCTTGAGATTCCAGTTCCATGAGTACTAATACTTGATTTTTGGATTGGGGATTTAGGTAAGACGTTTCCTACTCTTGATCCACGGACAGGGGAAGTCATTGCGCACGTAGCTGAAGGTGATGCTGAAGATATCAATCGGGCGGTGAAAGCTGCAAGGAAGGCCTTTGATGAAGGACCTTGGCCTAAGATGACTGCTTATGTATGTATATAGATACTCTTCTTGAGTCTTGAAGTTATGAACTTTAATGTGATATGGATGATCTCAACTGGTTATGGTTTGGGTTTCAGGAAAGGTCAAGAGTAATGCTGAGGTTTGCAGATTTGGTTGAGAAACACAGCAAAGAGCTCGCCGCTCTAGAGACATGGGACAATGGGAAGCCTTACCAACAGTCCAAGACCGCAGAAATTCCAATGTTCGCCAGATTGTTCCGCTACTATGCTGGTATCAACTCTAACCGAAATCTTGAGAATGCTGGTGAAAGTTTCTTGCTTTTGATGTTAATTTTTGTGAATGAACATTCTTGTTTTTGCTTTAAATTTTAGGATGGGCGGATAAGATTCATGGGCTAACAGTTCCAGCCGATGGAAACTATCATGTTCAGACTTTGCATGAACCAATAGGTGTAGCTGGACAGATCATTCCGTGGAATTTTCCGCTTCTGATGTTTGCTTGGAAAGTTGGTCCTGCTCTTGCTTGTGGTAACACCATTGTCCTCAAAACCGCTGAGCAAACGCCTCTCACCGCTTTCTATGCCGGCAAGCTTTTACTTGAAGTAAGATACACATTTCGTCTTCTACTTTCCATTGTTGCTAGGGAAAGAAAACTTTTACAAATAACAATGTTTCTTGACGTTTATGATAGGCGGGTCTTCCTCCCGGTGTTCTGAATATAGTTTCTGGATTTGGTCCAACAGCGGGTACTGCCCTCGCGAGTCACATGGATGTAGACAAGGTAGAGATATCTATTTGCTTGCTCTTAACTTCGTTAAGAAACTAGATTTATGTTATATTGTTCCTTTTTCCTGCAGCTTGCTTTTACGGGATCCACTGATACAGGCAAAGTTATACTTGGTTTGGCTGCTAACAGCAATCTCAAGCCAGTAACTCTGGAGCTTGGAGGGAAATCACCGTTCATCGTATTCGAAGATGCTGATATCGATAATGCTGTAGAGCAAGCCCACTTTGCTCTCTTCTTCAACCAGGTTTTGTCAATAGTAGAATATATACCTTGACCTAAGTTGACTCGATTTCTTAGCTAGTTCTTGAGATAATCTCGAGTCATGTTTTTTGTAGGGGCAATGTTGCTGCGCGGGGTCTCGAACATATGTTCATGAGAAAGTGTATGATGAGTTTGTTGAGAAATCAAAGGCACGCGCATTGAAACGTGTGGTTGGTGATCCTTTTAAGAATGGCATTGAACAGGGTCCTCAGGTTACACATACACACATTCCTTGCATCATCACAATGAGTTATTTTCTTTCTTTTATTAATTGATTTTGTAATTTGCGTATTTTTAAAAACTTCGCTTAGATCGATTCGAAGCAATTCGAGAAAGTGATGAAGTACATAAGGTCAGGTGTCGAAAACAATGCTACTCTTGAATGTGGTGGTGATCAGATTGGAGACAAAGGTTACTTCATCCAACCTACAGTCTTCTCCAATGTTAAGGTAATAATATATATTTTCAAAAACTCTTCCAAGAAAGTCTTTAATGTTCCTCTGTTCTAATTAAGCGCGATATCAATCTGTCAAAAACAGGACAACATGCTTATCGCTCAAGACGAGATTTTCGGTCCAGTCCAATCAATCTTGAAGTTCAGGTACGTAGAGCTACAGATAACCACATTACCATGATAGGAGATGTGATTATTAGGGATGTCTAATCCGCGTAAACCGAACTTATATGAACTGAACCGAAAGAAACGATCTAGTAACCAAATAAGTCACAATTTTAGATATCTGCAAAGTGCAAACTAAATTCGAACCAAACCAAATCGAATCTTAAACTGTGTTGAAGATAAAGGACGTATTCAATTACTGAAACCATATTAGATTTGGTTTAACATTGGTTCTTATCTTTCTATACCCCGAAAAATGTGATTGGTGATTGTTGATGTGTGGGTTTAGGGATGTGGATGAGGTGATAAAGAGGGCGAACGAGACGAGGTACGGGTTAGCCGCAGGGGTTTTCACAAAGAATTTGGACACAGCAAACAGGGTTTCGAGGGCTCTGAAAGCTGGCACCGTTTGGATTAACTGCTTCGACGTCTTTGACGCAGCCATTCCATTTGGTGGTTACAAGATGAGTGGCAATGGCAGAGAGAAAGGCATTTACAGTCTCAATAATTACTTGCAGATCAAGGCAGTCGTCACTGCTCTTAATAAACCTGCGTGGATCTGATCTCTGCAGTTTGTTCCATCATAAATGCTCAAACAAAAGAAAAGAAAAAGAGTCTATAAAGTTGCAATAATAGAATTGTAAGGCCATTCATTGTTTGACTTGAGTTACGGTTTGTGATACTTAAAAATAAATGTGTATTCAAGTTCTCTCTCACTTTTGGTTTTTTTTTTTAAAATTGATATTCACTTTGCTGTTACACTCAGACGTGTGTTCAATTGGTTTTGCAAGATTTTTATCGAAACTGAAAAACACACATAAAACTGAAAATTGCTACAATAGTTTATCGAAATTAAAAGACATATATTCTATATATATTTTTAAAGTTAGAGCTCAACAATTATTTAAAAAAAAATCAGAATTGTTATACTAGCATTTTAACTTTTAAAGAGAGAATAAAAATAAATTTAAATTTTAGTTGTTAATTATCTAAACTTTGTTAAAAAAAAAAGTTGTCAACAATACGTACATTATATGGATGAATGACGCATTGACACATTAGCACAATGCCACAATCAGAAAAGTTTATTATCATATTTGGTATAAAGAATTTTTGATATAATTATTTGTGTTTTTGTAAATACTACATTAGTCATAAACATGTCGAAAAAAGTTGGAAGGCATCAAAATGACCAAATCGTGATTACTTCTTACTCAGCCAGAAGTTTCCGTTTTCTCTTTAATAATCTTCTTCATCGCGAATTAGCTGCAACTTTGCACCAAATCCCTCCCTTTTCTCCATTTCTCACTCACGATCCTAATCCGCTTAGAGATACTTCATCAGCTGAGAATCGATTCAACCATTTTCATCTTCTTCAAACTTTCTTAGGGTTTCTCCTTCTTCTCTCGGATTTTTAGCTCTCTTCTTCTATTTCCCCCCACCTCTCTCTCATGGCGATGAGAGGTGTTGATTTTAAGTGGTGAGCTCTCCTTCAATCTTCTTTCATTTGCGTCGATCTAAAGAAGACGGATTCCAATTTTGGATAATCGATTCCCATTTGTTCGTAATTTGTTTTGTTTCTCCAGCTTTTAGGGGTTTTCTGATTTTGTGGGTAACGATTTTATAAATTTGTGCAGGTATGATGGGTTCTTCTTGTCGATGCTTGCAACTAGTGTGTATCCTTTTATCTCTATGCTACTTGGATTTTGCTAATTTTGATTTTGTTTTTTCGGTTACAACTTTTTCTTCTCGCTTGGATCGAGCTGAGAATTCTCAGTCCCGGAGATGATTTTATCTATCTTTCTATTTGAATTCGAAGATCAAGATACAGTGTTTTTCGCATTAGGTATTGTTGGGTTGGTTAGAAGAAAAAGTTGAGTAATTTTTACTTCTTCTTCTTCTTCTTTTGTTCTCCTGAAGATCCAACTTTAGTTTTGGTTCTCTTGGAATAGAAGAAGTATTCGAAATCTTGTGCTGATTTAGGGTTTAAGGTGATCTAGATAACCTCTCGATTTCGTTTCCTTAATGGTATTTGCGTTGTAGAATCATTGTAGCTGTCAATTGGAAGAGATATCATTCGTGCGAATTCCCGTTACATATATGGATAGTGGTAGGTGCCTCGGTTCAACTCTTTGTTGCTCTTGCTTATTATCAGCTTCACTTCTTAATCTTTAAATTTTGTTATTTTGGTCACGGTTTTGTTTGTCTCTATGACTTCAGGTCGATTACACCTCCGTGTTTATCTTCCGCGTCTTCATGTTTGTTGACAACGGTCTTGCTGCTGGACTTGGCTTGTAAGTTCCATCTAAATCTAAATCTCCTAGACTCCTAGTCCTAGACTTACAGTCACCTTGACGATTTTTACCTTTCGGAATCTTCCTGGTTTCCCAGATTTGTTATTTAAAGAAGAAACTTTTGCCTGTTCTTTACTTCTCTATCCTTAATTCTTAGATAGGCATGTAATTCACTGAGAAGGATTAGATTATGATAAACATATCCTTAATTCTTTGTAGTTTCAGTCGAATAGGCTCTTACATTATTCTGGCTTATCTTTAGAGTTGCAAGCTTGATCTCAGAAGTAGCTAGTTGCAACGTTTCTTTATCTCTCTAGGTAGCAAAGTTTTATGAATATCAGTTTAGTTAATTTCACATTAATTTCTGGTATGAACTTCTGTTAGGGATTTTGGAAGTCAACAGCGGAACGCCATGTTTTGTGGGAGAGTTGTGGTCCTTTCGTTACTATCTCTGCTGCTGTATCCATTTCTGTGGGCTTGGACTGTAATCGGTACACTATGGTTTACAAAGGCAAAAAACTGTGTAAGCAGTTTTACGATCATGCCATATGATTATTCTTGTTGGAAATCCTTTTGCTGAGTTATTGTGTATTCTCTTGCGATAGTTACCTGAAGAAGGCCAAAAATGGGGTTTCCTCATTTGGCTGATGTTCAGCTACTGTGGCCTCCTCTGCATTGCATGCATCTGTGTTGGAAAGGTAAAACTTTTATCATGCTTTTTTGCTGGTCTGAAGAGGGCACCCCACTTAGATGAGTTTACTTATATGCGTTTACTTGATAGTGGTTGGCACGAAGACAGGTACACGTATTACGTGCTCAGCAGGGAATTCCGATTTCAGAGTTCGGGGTAAGTTTCAGTATCCGATTATTCAACTTCACTTCCTTTACACAAGAGATCAATTGTGGAGTTGGTCATTATAAGTTTTGTTTCTAAGTGCTAAGTTGCAATTAGTCTCTGACACTTCTGAGTTAAATTTTCAATGTCTGTTTTCTTGTGCCCAGATTTTAGTTGACATGATTAGGGTACCTGACTGGGCATTTGAAGCCGCAGGCCAAGAGATGAGAGGCATAAGTCAAGATGCTGCTACATACCATCCCGGACTTTACTTGACTCCAGCCCAGGCAAGTCTAGTCATTTATTCTCAGCACGCTAAGCATTTAGTAACTTGTCCTAACACATATATGACTCGAACCTACTCTATACGTGGTTTCAATCTCTCTCCTCCGGGGAAGCACATACTCAAAAGTTAAATTTTCCACGACCGGGAGGATATATTTTGTAGAGAAGAAGAAATCTTATTTGCCAATGGTGTTAAAGAAGATCTCATTGGCAGGATGTCACTGTGTCCAAATTTACTTATACCATATCTCCGTCTCAAGATTCCAAACATCTAAAGCTTGTTAATGCTTTGATAAACAGACAGAAGCTGTTGAGGCACTCATTCAAGAACTTCCAAAGTTCAGGTTAAAAGCTGTCCCAGATGATTGCGGTGAATGCCTAATCTGCTTAGAGGAGTTCCATATTGGACATGAGGTACGAAACATCACTTTTCTAAATTTTCTCCATTGCTAGGGATTAACTAACTTCTTATGCATATTTTCCTGGTAGATATTAAACACTAGATTTGCTTCAATACTGTGCTTGCGTGCTTTTCTCATCTCATTTGTCTGAATTTTACAGGTTAGAGGTTTACCTTGCGCCCATAATTTCCATGTGGATTGCATAGACCAGTGGCTGCGTTTAAATGTGAAATGTCCCCGGTGCCGGTGCTCGGTTTTCCCAGACCTCGATCTCAGTGCATTATCAAACCTCCAGAGCTCAGAAACACAAGCACCCTCACAAGCCAACACAGAAACAACAGAAGCTCGGTACATAAGAAGCCAACCTCAAAGCGAGAGCTACTTCTTGAGACTTCAATCCCTAATCCACCCAGTCCACACAGACACCGCTCTGGAGACTGCAGAGAACGGTGGGGTTCCTCCGGCCTTGACCGATCTATCTCCATCTCGGAGATGAGAAAAAGAAATGAGCCTATGACAATTTTACTCATTACTAACTCTTCACTGATTTGCCTACCCTCTCTCTTAAAAAATTTTCTGCTTTAACAGTCTTAAAATGTAAATAAATTGCGGTTTAAAGAAGAGAAAAAAAACAATCTTGGGGGTTTACATTTGGTAAGAATGAAGAATTGTTCATGTCCAAACTCTTTAATGATAGACATTGTTCAGATACCTTGTACTTTTAGTTATAAACCTAAACCATACGCATAATTCAATATTGTCATTTGATTGTATGAAAAAACCATCCAATGTATATCTTATCACCGATCAAAACTCCTTGTATATGAGCATATCAATTCTAATTATTTTCTCTAGATTTACATTTTCCTACAAAAAACAAAACAATATACAGATTTGGAATATAATAAACCCCACCACTACAAAAAAACACAGCAAATTACGTCGTTTATTATGTATGTAACGTCAGTTAAAAAATGATTCAAAACTAGTACCGTCGGTTTGGATACCGACTTAATATTGTATGATGTTAATATTTTCTAACTTTACGTTATTACGAAATTCATACGTCATGTAACACAAGAAAATAAACCAAAAAAATATTTTAAACGAAATATATGTAATAGACCTTTTTTAATGGGCCTTCATATAATTCATTAACAAATTTTGATATCTCGAAAAAATAAAACGCAAATATTGATAACCAATATTATAGTCGGTTAGCGTCAAATTCCTTGCAGGTAAATTTTTTTACGTCGGTTTACGAACTAACTTTAGTAAAATGACGTTATCCAGCGTGTTCTTTGTAGTGCACCTTTTTTGTCGATAACCAAGAGATTTCCTACAAAATTCCAAGTTAATTTATGAAGAATGTGTAATAGATATTTATTCTTGCCATAAAAAAAACATTTGTAATGGCTAATCACAATTGAAATAGATTAAAAGGATAAATTTTTTGCGAATAAGTTGATTGATATATCATGGTTTTTATGGATTTTAACCATGATATAACTATCTATCTATCTATGTTTTAGGTGTTTTTCTAGTGTTTTCAGGTATTTTCAGGTCTATGTGCGTTCTGGGGGTTAACAGGAGACAATGGGACGTTTTGGAGCAAAAACGGAGCAGAACACCAGTTTTGGAGGTGTGTCGATCGACACTGTTAAGTGGTGTCGGTCGACACCATTATCGCACGAATTATCTGCACGAAATCTGTACGAAATTTGTACGGGCTCAGTTTCGCCCCGAAAGGCCCAGAAGTCTACTATGAAGCCCTAGACGTGTTTTTAGACATATAAATAGGTTTTTCAGGTCATTGTTTAGACCTAAGTCCTTTTCTAAGGCATAAGTCTTATTCTATTGTTCTTTGTTGTTTCTGGGGGATTTTGGAGAGAAGAATCAGATCTCTTTCCAGAGAGAAGATTCAGAACTCCTTTGTTTCTTTTGATTCTTTATGATATCTATTCTATTCATGATGTTTGTTTCATTCTTCATGTCTGAGTAGATCCCTTGTTAGGTTTAGGGTTTTCAAAGGAATTTATGAATTGTTAGGTTGTTAGATTATTAGGATTGAATCAATAGAGTTCTTCATCTGGATTGTGTTTAATGCTTATTCTAGCTTAGCTACCTGGAATATGATGTTAGGTTGATTAGTTGACACGACAGTGTAATTGATTGCCTGAACTATCTTAGATGAGCAATTTCTCCTATTCGCAAAGACATTTGGTTTAGGGATTTTGTGAACTTATCAAACCTAATCATTAATGCTGATTTAGATTCTTAGGATTCGCAAAGACATTTGGGATCCTAGTTTTTAGATTTAGATAATTCTCGCAACGACAGTTGGTTAATTATACAATTGTGATTTGAGTTCTAGAATGGTTCTTAACCAATCCTGATAATTGTTTTATCCTGCAATTCTGAATTACCTGAGAATTCCCTGAGCTTAACGTTTTCTTTAATTGATTTCACCTCTTTTATTTATTTGCTTTCTTATTTTTTTTATTTAATTTAATATTTTTGGTTTAGCTTTATTCGACACTGACAATCTATTGTGTGAATTGGAGTCCCTGTGGATTCGATCCCTAAATACTACAATTGACCTCTTAATTTGAGAGAGTAGCTCTAGGGTAAATTTGAGCAACATCATTGATCTACTAAATATTGAAAATCCAAAAACCCTAAATAAACCTACCGTGAGTATCTGCAGCTTTGAACATGAGGAGTTTGTTCACTGTCACACAAAGTAGATTTTCCATTGAAACATATAATGATATAAAAAAAAATAATCTACATTCTACGAAATGTACATGTATATATGTATGATGATACATTGGTATACGCATTATTATTTAAGTAAATTAATTGAGCATCAACGTAAAGACCAAAAACGTTGAAAGAAAAATAAGATTACAGGTTTCGTAGAAACGTATATAGATTTGTATATATATATTCATTTATATACGGGTACGAAATACGTCGACCATATATATATCTACCGTAAACGTCTAAACATGAATCAAAAATCTTCACAGGGTCTCCTCCACCAATATGTGTGTATACATATTATAAACATGTGTCCCTTTTTTCATTTTTTCAAAATTTTAGGTTTTCCTTCAAGAAACACACGATCTCTTGCTGCGAAAAGAAACAAACATCGATCTAAGCAAATAAACACATTGAAAGCAGAAAAAGGTATAAGAAAATACTTTGAAAGCATGCAGAAGGTAACTTACGAGGAAGCAAAGGAGGATACAAGCGGCTGCACCTGGGAATAATGCGTACCAAAAGTTCAACTTATGTAACTTTGCTCCATCTATGAACAGTAGTGGTAAACTGGCCGCTGCATGTTTTTCAAAATCATATGTTGATATTAATCGATCGACTATTTCAATCCCCGGTATAAGGCATGTTGTTGTTGACAAAAAAAATTAAAAACATGTAAACGTTGATACAAGCATTTTTTCATTTCAGAAATTTTGCCCCCCTTCAAGTAAATTCTACCATATACGTATGCACGTGTGTATAAGGGCTCATAATTATTAATTCTCATATTTCCCTACCTTTCAAACGAATATAAATTAAAATTATGATTTTTATTAGCTAGGGTATTCGAATTTTTAGTATAGTTTCCAGATCAAAAGAAGAGTAGAATTGAATTACCAGGGGGATGGTTGGCACGAGCGATGACCATGAACGCGATGGAAGCGGCGAGGGCGGTGCTGCGAGCAAGCCAACCTGGCCCAAAGATGGAGAACGCCAACACTCCAATGGCTGCACAACCTATTTGAGCCATGAACATATTGTATTTCTGAAATAAATACACATGCACCCATCACCATGTTGATCAACACTACCTAGCATTTAAGGCTGCGTTTTAGCGTTTTAATCGCAAGTAAAAAACAAAGCGTTTAGTAAATTACCCTAGCAGAAGGAGCAGAAGGAGTGGTGAAGAGAATGGCAGAGACGGCACCAAGTGGTGCAACCGACATTGAGATCCCTTTAGGGTTTAACATATGATCTATTCTTCCCATTATCGCCATTGCCGCAAATGCTCCTTTTCTCATACCAAAAATTAACACACACTTTAAATCTTTTGAATACATTCATATACAAATATATTTAGTTTGATCAAAAGATTCAAGGTTAAGAACATACAATTCTTTTGCATGCATATGTACGAAAATGATAACAGCATAACTTAAAATGATAATTCTCATACCACAATTAATAATATACTTAATAAGGATTTGATCGACTATGAGTATTTTCCAATAAGTATAGCCTTATGAAATTAACAAATCATTTCCTTACATTTCTACAAATAAAGATTACACAAATTAATCACGATAATTATTAAGAATAATGATTCTTACTAAATTCGAGAATTGGTCAACCTAGAACAGTTAGATTCAATCCTATTATCAATAGCTATTTGGTCGCTGGAAGAGACACGATCAATCTGTCTCTCTCTCTCTTCCCTTGTCTTCGGACAAAGAAATTTGGTGTCTAATCAATTTTATAATTTATTTTCTCATTTTATATGTTACTTTTAGACCCTAGTATTTCTTATCTCTTCTATTTTAATATTAATGTTTTTCTTAACCCCAAAATAGGAGTTGTCGACTCGTAGTTTGCCTAATATGAAATGAGATGCGTAAATTAATTTAGAATCCATATTAATATCAGTTTGATGCCAAAAAAATTAACTAATACCAACTCTTACAACAAAGTGAGCATATAAAAATATCTCCGGTGCACAAATTTAATTAATAAAAATACCTGCTGCAGGCCAAATGACGTCACTCAGCGACGGAGCTGACGTGGTCTTGTCTGGCTTCCAAGATTCCCAAGAAACCGCCGGAAAATCCTCCGTCGAAGCCACTGGCATAGACACGCCGGCGCTTTTGTTTACTCGCCGGCGATTACTACACGACCTAACGCTTCTCATATGCCTCACAGATTCATGATCAATACATAGATAAGAAGAGAACCCTAAGAAATGCTGTCTTTTGAAACCGGCAAAAATCATTGACGGCGGAGTAATGAGATTCTGGCGAAGAAGCTGTAAGTGACCGGAAGGTAAAGGCTTCACCGGAAGCGATTCCATGGTTGTTGGGAGGGTTTTGATGTAAAATGTCTCAACAAAGACTCAAAATATGTTTCCCTCTTTCTACTTATACCAAAAGGATGAGAGAGAGAGAGAGAGAAGTGGACAATGATATATACAATCACTCAGATTCGTGTGTATATATATATATACATATATATTTTACTTATTATTTGAGCTAATAAATGAAACAAGTCATATAATCGAAATCAATGATCAATTTGGAATACCAAGTCGAAAATTTAATATTTTTCGTCGAAAACGGTTTCCAAAAAAATCAGTGCATAGGATATTGGTGTTAACCTAAAAACATGTATAATTGTGTTGTTGAAGTTGTTTTTTTCTTTTTAGATTAAATTTCTTAAAATACCGACTAGTTATTTTTATGTTCTTTTATTTATTTTCGACATACAAATTAAGCTATTCTGTCTTTAATTTCATGACCACTCACTTCAAAAACCACTAAAATGCCGACTGAGTTTAAAATTTTTTTTGGACCAAACTATTATTCAGCTAGAAATAAAAGATAAACTAATATTCAGCCAGATATTATTTATACTGGTTAATTAATTCATTAGGAAAAAGGACCTACATGTATTATAGTAATAGTTAATAGAGGAATGACCTTTATATAATAAAATGATTGATGCAAGTGGATATGCCAAAAAAAAGCAGTGGCTATATAAGAGGTGTATGGGGTTCAAAGGTGAGTCTGTTTGATCAGTCGAAAGGTCATTGGATAACAAGAGTGGGTTTATATAATACTTAAATTATTTACATTCATCGTTATTTTATTCGTTTAATATGTCAAAAAGAGAGATTTGTATTTGTATGTGTTATATGTATGGAAGTTGTCGCCTTCACATGCATACTCATGTTCCATGTTTCTAATCGTGAACACCAATCAAAATAAAAAATATGTATTTGATAATATAATTAATAGATTTTATAATAGGGATTTTTTCATAGAATGGCTAGGGGCCCACTAAATTAACCATCATTTGGCAAACTTCACTTTCTCTCTCAAGAAATAGCCACCATGTCTGATTTGGACACATTTGCCCCTGACGCAAAGCCGAACGAATCTTCGATTACTGGTTAAAAAGGTCAATTAAAATTGTTTGATTCTCACTCATTAGAGTAATTAACTTTTGTAGACCGAAAGAAGAACACAACTTATGAAAAGATTAGTATTTATATGGACAAGGCAGACAAGGCTAGTCTTTGGGTTTTGTACCTTCAAGGTTCAAGCTCATATCAATCGATTAAAAAACATGTAAAGCGAAGAAAAACCAACTTCTTAAAATATGTAAGCTCACTTTTATTGATTTCTAAGCCAAAGAATCATCTGCAAAGCCCATTTACATAATTTGATATTTTTTTACAAAAAGAAAGAAAAAGAAAAGAACATATACACACACAGAACAAGGTACTTGAGTGACGATCTTCTCCTTTTAAGAAACCTTGTATCTTTCGACTTGTTCTCGAAACCCTATTTAAAGCAACATGGTATCTTTTTCAGATTGCCACAACGAGATCACGTCAATCGATCGATACTTATACCCAAGAAAAAACTACTCAATCCGTAAACTAGAAAGATATCGGAAAAAAGACCTGATACGAAGAATTTCGTGAACTTGAACGTGAGAAGTTTGTAACAAAGCCCATTAAAAAAACAGCCAGCTAATTTCTTCTTTTAATATGACTCCCAAAGACAAAAAGCCCATTTACATGATCGATTTTATTTTAAATTTATTTATTAGACCGGTTTCCTTGTCTTTCAATGCTGATCTAAATTATTACGGGTTGGGCTTATGCTTTTAAAAACGGGTTAATAGGAATTGTGTTTAGTTCAAACTTTAAAGAAGATAAATATTCGGTCATTCAAAGAACTGTACATGTCGAAGTATGTGGTCGGGGTTGTATATTGTCCAATAAGATTTGGATTATTCAGGTTGAACTGAAAGAAAGAGATGATTCAAGTGGAAACGAGGTATGAAAATTTTCAGGAGGGGACTGGATAAACAAATATCTAGTCCAAATTTATGATCATTCCCTCCAAATACTCAAATTGGATCGGTTTCTCTTCTGTTGTGCAAATTAAAAGGATTATATATCTAGAGGAACCGGGTTTAATCAGAGACCAGGTTTTTAGATGGTTGGATCGGGTTTGGCTGCACATTTTATAGATTAGCCATCTACTACAATATGTTTTTGACGGATAGGACGTGATCACACTAATATTTTTGGCATATTTAAGTAAATTATTTAGTGAATCACATATGTGGGGCGAGGATGTCCATGTTTACACGGCATGACTGAAAGGAGCTAGGACATGTCTCCGGCCCACACAATTGCATTTCATGTTCAGTGGTACTCGACTTGTCGTGTGGGAAGCTCTACATGCTGGAAGTGGATAAAGAACGAATGGTAGGTATGAAAATCAGGCTGCTGAGACTCAAGTAAGAAGCAGATACATGTCCATTAGAGACCCTAGAGAGGTAACGTGACATTGGGACATCCGAAAGCACTTTATATAGGATTGATGATTTGTCACCGTTATTAATTGTATCCACATGCATGTCATTGTTTAGTTAGTTAGTTCTAGATAGCCTACCCGAAAAGTCACCCAACAGTTTCCATTTTGTGGCTTTGTCAGCGGAGGCGGGAAGTAGATCGTGCTTGTTCGTTTTTTCGCATAGTATCCGAGAGAGAAAAAAGTGTTAGCTCTAGAGGCGTTTCATAGGACCGTTTGTAGATGAGGATTCGTTTACCTTGCCGAGAGAGAAAGAGACAAGACAACGCTTTCCCGAGGGAAAATATTATGGGTCATGCAATGTATTTAATCGTTAGTGATTAATCGTTAATCATTTTATTTGTAAGAATACTTTTAAAATTTTGTGAGACACATTTTATTGTTAGGTTAAGTATATATTTGATTCTAATTCATATTGATTGCTAATTATATTTTTGTGCGTTTAATTTTTCTATTTGGTTAATATGATTTGAGTATAGAATATTTCAATAATTGTCACTTTGTTGAAAATGGCGGCACCATAATTTTGTCTTCCAATATATTGCGCCAAAACTACAATGTAGAAACAAACCTGTTTAGAAAGTCTCTTGTCCAATTACCAAAGGAAAAGTTCCACACCTTTTTTTTTGGGGTTTGTGCAAAAAAACCCTCCAAGTGAATCTTTTTTGCGATTTAACCCTCAATATCCAACTTATGCAAGTCAATACCATGAAATCGAAAATCACCCGCAAAATAACCCTTCCGCGTATCGATGACGTGACACCGTTTAAAAACATAACAGAGGCCAAAACGACGTCGTTTTACGCACAGAAAACAGCAAGAAGTGTTCAATCCTACGGTTTTACGTTAATATATACAACCGGTTTACAAAATATAATGAGTAAATTATCGTGGTCTTGTGGTAATGTGTGGGTTTTGTATACAACCATACCCGGGTTCGAATCTCATATTTGAATTTTTTTTTTTTTTTTTTTTTTTTAACTCGAAACCCTAGCCGTCGACCATGAATCTTCAAGGCGCCTCCACCACCGACCATGAATCCATGGTGACGGATCTGACGAAGGAGATGTGAACACCTAAGCCTCGGTGCTTCCCTGAGCACTCTCCATATGAAACCGATGCCCATTGTGGATTCTTCTGGGAGCAATCGACACATACCTTGTTCTCCGGCTGAGATTGGAGTGTTCGTAATCGCCTCGCCGCCGCCATAATGCCGGTTCTCCGATCAGCTAGTAATCCGATCTGATCCGACCCGACCCAAATAGATCTGATCCAGATTCTGATGATACTGACGAGTTTTTGCTCAATCGTTTTGCTAATAAACTTGGTTTTTTTTTCTTTTCTGTGCGGTGGAGGCGGCTAGGGTTTCGAGTTAAAAAAAAAAAAAAAAAAAAATCAGATATGAGATTCGAACCCGGGTATGGTTGTATACAAAACCCACACATTACCACCAGACCACGGTAGTATAATCCTTATATTTTGTAAACGGGTTGTATATATTAACTTAAAACCGTATGATTGAACATCTTGCTGTTTTCTGTGTGTAAAACGGCGTCGTTTTGGCCTCCGTTATGTTTTTAAACGGTGCCACGTCATCGATACGCGGAAGGGTTATTTTGCGGGTGACTTTCGATTTCATGGTATTGACTTGCATAAGTTGCATATTGAGGGTTAAATTGCAAAAAAGATTCACTTTGAGGGTTTTTTTGCACAAAACCCTTTTTTTTTAATCTTCTAAACCATATATGCAAAATCCCACTGGCTGTGGTTTTATTCTTGTTATGCCTTCTTCTCCTCTTAAGCTAATAAAAAAACATTACTTTGAAAATTTAAAGTACGTACAACCACAGATCTACTAGCAAATTTTTCTGCAATCAAAATTTCGAAATCAAAGCCTACAGCCACATTCTCAAACAATCAACCCCATTATCTTCCATCGGTGTCAATTAATTAAAGATCAAAGCTGCAACCAGAATTCTTTTCAGCTTAGATCATGAATTACATTACAAATTTCTCGTATATAAATTAATTAAATACGTATATGTCAAAAGAAAAAAGTTAAACGTTGACTTGAGCAGTGCTCGAAACGTCCATTCGTATGAACGGGTGTGAAGTGTGAACGATTAAAAATATGGCTCAACCACCTCGTAGGCCCAAAAGTTTAGATGAAACTCTTAATTATACCATTAGCGGTCCCAATAACTATATGAACTTTTCAACTTTACACAGTGGTTGAGATTTACTTATCAGGGTCTTTATATATACGCTTAGCCACTTAGGTCTACGTCGACATATCTTACTCTATGAATTCGAAGAAGCTTCAGTTAAGTGCGTCGACGTGAAAGCTTTCGATTTATAATGTTGCTTTTTAAATATAATAATAATAATGTTGCTTTGATAACATGTTTTAAACATGTCTCACGTGAAGCCATAGAGATTTAATTACCCCGTTCAATTTTGTGTACAATTTAAACTTGTAGTGCGTGCCTCCGTGTTGATCACATTTGTAGTGTGTTAATAGTTTTTTTCCTTACCCCATGTAGTTTATAGTGCGTACTTTTTGAAGAAACTTAAAAAAAAAAAAGGCTTTTAGCAAAAATATTTAGAGAAATTGAGACAAATGCCCCTCATTCTATGTCACTTTGCAAAAATGCCCCTGCCCCTTATGTTACTAATCTTTTGTCCAAAATGGACAATTTTGCCCTCAGCGCCTCTCACCTTCTCTGCGACATCTAGGTCGTCGATATCTCGCCGTCTCGTCGTCAGATCTCGCCGTCGATCTCGCCGTCAGATCTCCAAACTCGCCGACTCTCTGCTCCGGCGCCGCGAATTCGGTTTTATCATTCCATGATCCGGTTTTCTCATCTCCGACGGATTACAACGGCTGCTTCTTCAATGAGCCAACATACGGGAGAAATCGGTGCCGTCGTCGATGCTTCCTCCCGTAACGACGAGAACTCGGCGGAGAAACCAGCCGACGTCGTGGTGCAGTACGTGGTGCTTCGACGAGATCTAATTGATTCGTGGCCACTCGGAAGCGTGGTAACGCAGGGATGTCAAAGTCCCCATTATACTATCGATTCCTTCTTCAATTTCCTCATCAAGAATCGATTCAGCATCGAATTCGTCGGAGAAATTGAACTTCTCGAGAATGGTGGACGCATTTGTTTGACGCAGATAATATCAGAGCAAGTAACTCACCTCTAAGACTTGTTGTTCAACGCTTCTCCCTTCGATATCTGATCTACCTCCCATGAATGCAAGATATGTCATGAGCATCTTCGTTGTCTCTGTTTTGCCAGCTCCACTCTCTCCACTAACTAAATCACAGTCTGTTACCTGTGAAATCAAGAAGAACCGTTAGAAAATTGGTCTCAAAGGGCAAGATCCAATCATATATCGATGGAGAATTCTTCAATCATGTCAAGCCTGACGACTGCTTCTGGAATATCGCGGATCAAAAGGTCATATCGGTGCTCTTGACAAAGCAAGACCAGATGGAGTGGTGGAAATGTTGTGTGAAAGGAGAACCTGAGATTGACACTCAAAAAGTTGAACCAGAGAGCAGCAAACGGTCTGATATCGACTCTGAAACTCGCGCAAGTGTTGAGAAGATGATGGTAAATTAATCCGTTTCTTTTTTTTCTTGATGGTTGATTTGTGTTAGATTTTATATTGCAAGACTGTGTGACACTGAGTTTTTCTTTTTTTTTCTCTTTTCTTCTATAGTTTGATCAAAGGCAAAAGCAGATGGGACTTCCAACAAGTGATGAAATAGAGAAGAAGGATATGCTCAAGAAGTTCATGGCTCAGAATCCTGGGATGGACTTCTCTAATGCAATGTTTAACTAGTCTTCTCGTTCAACTCTTCTCTTCTTAAGCCAATTTTGTATTAAAACTACATATCATCTTGTTATGGTTTTCAAGATGAAATCCTGTCCTTTTGGTTTTTTTCAAGACTTTTGTTGATTCGTTAAATATACCATTCTAAAAAACGTCATCTGGTTTTTGCTTAATGATGTGTTCGTGTGAATGCATAATAAACCGGTAGAATCTCCAGTGAGATTTAGCTTGTGGGTGGAATATTCTTGCGAGTTGTGACAAACTTTGTTGTTTTTAGTGTAAATTAGATTTGATGAAAACTGGTCCCGTGGTCCTTGTCCATAAATCTCAATGATTCCAAAGAGACAACAACAACAGTAGACGACACGTTTTCTTCTTTATGTATTATTAGTTTTTAGATGATTTTTACATGATTTTTATATGATTTTTTGTTTTTTGTTTTTTTTTTGTCAAGCGGTTTTTATATGGTTTTTACATGGTTTTTACATGGTAATTATTGTAAGGTTATATATGGATTTTACATGGTTTTTATATGGTAATTATTGTAAGGTTTTACATGGTTTTTACATGGTTTTTACATGATTTTATATGGTTTTTACATGGTTTTTACAAGGTTTTTATATAATAATTATTGTAAGGTTTTATAAGGTTATTACATGGTTTTATATGGTAATTATATGGCTTTTACATGGTTTTTACATGGTTTTTATATGGTTTTTACATGATTTTTATATGATAATAATTGTAAGATTTTATATGGTTTTACATGGTTTTTACATGGTTTTTACAAGGTTTTTATATGGTTTTTTATGGTTTTTACATGGTTTTTATATGGTTTTTATATGGTAATTTATTGTAAGGTTTTATATGGTTTTACATGGTTTTTACATGGTTTTTATATGGTAATTATTGTAAGGTTTTATATGGTTTTACATGGTTTTTACATGATTTTTATATGGTAATTATTGTAAGGTTTTATATGATTTTATATGGTAATATGGTTTTTTTTACATGGTTTTTATATGGTTTTTACATGGTTTTTACATGGTTTTTACATGGTATTTATATGATTTTTACATGGTATTTATATGGTATTTATATGGTTTTTATAAGATAATTATTGTAAGAGTTTATAAGACTATTATATGGTTTTTACATGGTTTTTATATGGTTTTTATAAGATAATTATTGTAAGAGTTTATAAGACTATTATATGATTTTACCCACATAGATAGACTCATAAGGAGGAAGTAAGAAAAATAAAAGAAGATACAATGGAGTTTAAACAGATTCATGAAACCTCTAAACACCCATCAATACCATAGCTTAATAATATAAACGCAAAACTAAAACGTAGATGAACACCGACAATGATAACATAAGCTATGAAGAAGCGAATCCAAAAATCTCTTCCAAAATCATTCTTAACCCTTCAAGCTCTTATTCACTGAAATTGCATTCTTGAAACCAAATCAGATCAGATCAATCTTGGGTTTCGTTTCGTTTAGCTTCACTTTCCCTCACTTCCAAAAGCTTACCAGCTTCCTCATCACTAGCTTGAACCTTCTTCTGAGCATCTTTAGCCTTCAAAGCTTGCAACTTACAATGATTATAATATCCAACACCCAAGAAAGCAACTCCATACCCAAACAGATTGATAGGTGTGACCGTGTCCTTGATCACAGACCAAGAGAAGGCAATCAAGAGCCAATCTTTAACCACACCAGCCACATTCATAGTCAAAGCAGAGGTCTTCCCAACGAGCAAGAACACAACAAGATTCAAAGCAAAAGCACAAACTGAATTGGTTCCAAAGATGACAAAATCGAAGTGGAAACTTGAAGTATCTCTAAGAATTGGGAACTCAACAAAGATCCAAGGAAAAGAGAGGAAAACAAAGCAACAAGGAGCAACGTAGTAAAGAGAAGTGATTTGATTAAGGTTGATTCCTTTAGAAGTAAGCAAAATCTGAATCAAAACAAACCTTGTAGCTTCAAAAACAACAACACCAAGCTGAAGAACAACACCCCAAACATCAAATTTAGCTTCACCATAAGCAGCAATAGCAACACCAAACGAGATCGAGAGCATGTTAGTCATAGTCTGAGACTTAAAAGTCTCTTTCTTTAACAAGACTCCGATCGAATAAACAGCTACAAGCATAAGAGCTTTGAGCATTTGAATGAAGGAGACAGAAAGATAGATGTAAGCTGAGTTGGATAACCAGAGAGAAAGTGAGTACAAAGCTCCGATCAAATCGATCTACAAAATCATTACAAAATCAAAACGAGAAGACCTTAGAGCAGATGAGATCCAATGAGAAGGAAGAGATCAGCGTCACCGTCTTGGGTTTCTGATCGAGAGAGAGAGACTCTAGAATCAACAATCAAGCGAATTAAAACAACAGAGAGAGACCTTGAAATCGAGACAGTCGCAGAGAGATAGACGGAGATGGAGAGAGAGGACTGAAGTCGGCGCCGGAGATTGAGGTTCGTCGAAGAAGAGTCGCCGGAATCGGTTCCTTTTGAGAGAGAGACGCGATGAGTCTGCGTGTTTTCGAGAATGAGAAACTGTAGGGTTTTGTTCATTAAGGGTAGTTTCGTTTTTCTGAGACAAAATGAGGGGCATTTTTACAAAGTGACAAACTGAAAGGGTATTTTTGCATAAGGGCATGGCTAAAAGGGCATTTTTACAAATCTCCCAAATATTTATTATAAGATTTATAAACTGACAAGAAAAATGTAATCCTCGACATAATTATACCGATAACAATATGTTACTAATTCAGAATTCGTTAATTCAAAAAAAAAAAAAAACTTCTTGATTTTATAAGCGAATAAAAAAACTCCAAACCACAGTATCACTTTCTCTTTATTTTATAAAGTAGAACTATATATTTACATGAGTAACGCATTTGATTAGAAATTAACTAAATATTGCGTCACAAATGTTTTTTTTAGTAAATAATTCTTTTGATGAAGATTAAAAAAAGAGTCTCCGATTAGCTTAGTGAGCATGAAATATTTTGGTTTTTAAAATATAAAACGAGATTGGGAAAGTGCATACGTGTTTTTATGTAGTTTATTAAAGTATGATTATTAGAATAAATGAATATCATGTTGTTTTTTGAATGACATGCTAATTTAATTTAATATAATTTACGTCATATTTTTTTTTTTTTATAAATATCTCTTTTTTTGGTTAAATAATTTTTTTATAAATATCTCGAGATGAAAGAGCAAAGAATAGTTCAAAAAACATAATCAGAGGGCTTGAATGGTATACCACTTATTCACGTTTTCAAAACGTGATTCCGCTATTTTTTACCATTCATCATATTCATCAAGTTTTCACGATTTCACGTTTTTTGGAAAAGTGATTCCGCTATATAGCACTAGCGTGTTAAAAATATAACTAGAAAAAACAAAGCGTGATTAATCTACTAAAACTAGCTTTTTAGCGTTTTAAAATTAATCTACAAAACTTTCTCTCGTTCAGTTCATCCCGCTAACAATTATTCAGCTATTCCGTTATTTCGCTATTTTTCGGACATACCAGTCAAGCCCAGAGTAAATATTGGAGGAGTAGATTGACAATAGAAACATAATCAGAGTAAATATTGTTACGTACGGCGATGACAGAATGATATCGCAATGAATTAATTCGGAGATAAGTAACTTGTCGATGAATTAAACAAATTTTGGGTTGAAAAAAAAAAAAAATTTGGGTTGGATCCTGGCAAAGAGCCATAGACGGTAGAACGGAAAAAGACAGGCATATTGGAAGATGGAGATTTAAGTGTTTTCGTCAAAATTTGGCTGATTTTCTATTTTTTTAAGAAGAAACATCTTTATCAGTTTTACAAATCTTGGATTAAATAAAGATTTTGTTGATGATCAGAGTCAACGTAAATCTAGGAGTGTCCAGTTTTTTTTCATTTTCTATTTGTAATACGATCTTTATTTTTGTGAAGCATTTTTTCCTTCTATAATTTTTTTAAGCTAATAATATAGAGAAGAAATCTCCAAATTTTTAAGATGGAATATACGTTGTTCAAAATTAAAAAAACTATATAATATAAATGGTTCAAGTTATTTTAATTCTTAGTTTTTGAAAATGTACGAATGTAAAATTTGACATTTATTTTTATTTTTATGTATATTCCATTAGCTTAGTCCTTAGAAGTAATTATTTTTTTTAATACTGAATAAATAATTTATTAAAATCATCAAAATACAAAGGATTTACAACACATCAGTAATTTATGAATGACTAATGATTCTCCATATGAATACTCCATATTTCCTTATATCTAAAAGAAAATGATCGAAAAGATAAGAATTAAAACGTGGCACATTAAGAACATAATCTGATAATCAGACGCGGAGAGTGCATGTGTAAGCACTTGCAGGCCCAATTATGAAAAAGGTAAAATTTGCCTTTTGCTCCACGAACTTCGTAGGTCAATTATAATACATATATTTATGCTTACATACAAAAGCCATATTGAAATTGAATTGCTCATAATCTAAAATGTGAACTTGTATAGTCAATTATTTGTATACGACGTCAATAAGTCCAAGGATTGGACCAAGTTTAGTGTCTTACGTATATAGTCCAACACTCCAACTAATTAATATTCAACAATGAATAATTGAATATCAAACCACGTACCAAAAAAGTATAATCATCCAATATATCGGAAAGACACGTTGTTAAGACTTTATATTAAATAGTTTAGACATAAAACATACAGTTCCATTCCATTAAGATTTTCTTTATTCAGAAATTGAATCCAAGTTTTTATATATATGTATATATATATATACATATTTGAAGAATATATATATATATATATATACACATTTATTTAGAAAATGGTAAAATAATAAAATTATCTTCATCTTGAGGCTTGGATCATTTTCTTTTTGTCCAACTCATAAAATACAATAAATAATTAAGCATATAAAAAGGGCTTACGCTTTTATATGATTGACAACTAAGGATTGGCAAAACAAACAAAAGCCTAAGGATTGGCATATAGCCATATACTGTATTTAGTTTTGATTCGGTTCAATTTTCGTTCCACCAGGTTTGGTTCCATTTAAAAGAAAAACTGAAAAAGTGTCGCAAGGGAACCAAATTCATTTGTCATTTCGGTTGTGTAAAAGTATGTTGTAATTGTGTTCAGATTTTAGGTTTAGTTTGTTTTATTTATTTATTTTGATTAAATTCTGGATATATATATATATATATATGACTTCGGTTAATAATAAAACTTGTCAAAGTAAAACTGATTTCCGTATCCGGTTTGATTGTTAGTTTCGGTTTATCAGCGCATCCACTATCCACTATCCACTATGGCACAGTATCTAATCCTAATGATTGACCGCGTGAATTACACTAAAAGGTTCAAAACCCATGACGTGGCATTCAACATAAGAAGGTTGACTTTTGTGGTGTTGCTTTCTACAACTTGATCAATCAATAATCACTAATTTCCAAATAAACCGCGTCAAACCCAAAAAGTATGAAGATACGGACATACAACAACATCACAATCATCATCACCATCATCACTACCATCAACTCTTCTCTTTTCATATATGTTTTTTTTGTTGCTTGTTAGTTTTCTTCGTATTTGACAACCCAATTGGACTGAATTCTTTTTCGATCTAGTTTGGTTATTTTTTTGATGCATTATAATTTAAACCGGAACCTACCTTCTTTAGCAAAAATAATTATAATACGAGCCCTCAAAATTTAACCAAGAATCTCTCTTTTTGAATCCAATGGGAATTCTGTATACAAAACCAAGATCGAACCAATCCAAATTACTACCAGTTCATATTTGATTTATTTAACCGACCGAACCATACTATTTAGCCATCACCTAAACCAGTGTTTCATGTGTATGATTAGTTGGTAGGAGGTCCGGATATATTAGGTATTTACTGCAATAGCTCTTTCATCATTTCTACAATAAAAACACGTGCATGTACTGTACCATCGTGTAGTCCACGTATATCCTAAACGTACGTATGGACATGTTTTTTTATGTCTCAGTGTTGTTCACATTTTGTTTTCACTATAAGAAAAAATATTATCATTTAACCTATTAAAACAATCTGCTAAATAATTAAGAACTTTTGCAGTGTCTCCCATTTAATAGAATGGGGCGTTTGCTGTCAAAAAAAAAAAAAAAAAAAAAAACTTTTGCAGTGTCTCCCATCGTAGACATTGCCATTTTGTTGGAATTGGAACTGGGTATTGCTTATAATTTTTTTTTTTTATTATATATGTAAACTTCACTCATAAGAAGAAAACTGGTACTTTTACAGAATTATATGTTTGAATTTAAACCAGAAATGAACTGGAAGCAAAAATAAATATAAAAAAATAATCCGTATAATCTCGTATCCACGAAGTAACAAATACGGTCGCAAAACTATCATTGTCTCTTATCAAAAAAACTATCATTATCTTAATTTTAAAAATAATCGGTCTCTTGGATGAAGTCCATATTAATGTTCTTACATCTGTGGAGCCAGGTTTTTTGTCCGTAAAAGTGCTTCTGAATTCTTCCTTGAATTTTTTTTCTCTAAGTTAAATTTGTTTGTGTGTATTAGAAAAAAAGAAAGAGGTTTTGTTTTGTGTGAACACTGCACTACAAATTAATTTGGACTTGGGAATTTTTCAAGTCAAAACCTAATTGAAAGGGAAGAAAACACCGGTAATATTTATGACCTTTTTTTGGTCGGCTAAATAACAGAGTTTATGACTTTATTATGTAGACGGATCGTCTGCCGTTATCTACACGTATCAAAACTATAATATAAAATCTTGATATTCCGCTTATCTGGAATATTGTTTACTTGTTTATCTTGAACTCTATTAAGAAAATATGAGCATCAATTGAATGAAACAAATGTTGTATACTTGTATATATAAATAAGATCTTGGGTCCCCAATCTTAAAATGGCTTTTCATCGTCCATGCCTAGCAAATAATAGAAAATTATGAGCGAATCAAATCATTCAGTAAGAACAATATTGAAGAATTCATATTTAGAATTCATATTTTAAAACAACATGTATCATTATCTTGTTATATCTTTCTTCCAAATTTTTCCACTCCCCAATGAACAAAGGAATCTTTCGAGAATGCGGAAGAGGACAAGATGTTTAGCTGGGCTAAGTTCCAAAGTTACACCTGTTAGATTATATTGACTAAAACAAATGAGAGTTGAGCTGAAACAAACGCAAGCAACTCAAAATAAAAACTTCTCGACGAGTAGCTTTAAGAAATAAAAACACAACAAAGAAAATTCTATATAATAATATTAGGACAGAGAGCTTCCTCTATCTGTGATGTAAACCAGAGAAAATGTAGCAAAACATAGCCAAATGTTTTACCACATGAATGCACCAAAACTTCGTAGAGTGGCGAACGAACTGAGAGAGATCGATGGAGGAAAAAAACAAAAAAGCGAAGTGGATTTCGTTTCAATTTTCAGAGTTTGATCATTTGATTATTTTTTTGATGAAATGAAACTGAATGGTGTTAATTAACGTGGTGTTACTATAATAGTATAATACTAATTTGGAAAATTAGTAGAAAATTTTGTATTGAAATCTCTCTAATGAGATAATTAGAATTTGTTTTTAGAAAAAACTAAACGTTAGGTGTTTTCTTGGCTATTTTCCATATTTCTATATACATGTGTATGTTTATGTTTTTTATATGTATACTAGCAAATTTTGTGGACAACAATAGTCATCATATATATTCAAAGAAAAGCACATGCATATTTTACATTAAATTATTAATTTATTAATTATTATTGTTTAACTTTCTTATCAGTATGTTGAACCTTTATGATCTTGTTTAGGTTTTCTGGTTAAGAATTTAAATTGTAGGGTTTCGATTTTACAATTCAGAGCATTTTTCTAGTCAATAAAAATCTAAATTATATTCCTAATTTTGATATATAGGTCTTTTTCAATCTTTCCGAGAAAACAATTTGCTATTTACATGTAGAAAACGATTCTTCAACTCTAAAAAGAAAGAAATCTTTCTTTGAAGTTTTAATTAGCAATCTATGTAGTCATATATAAATAGTCTAAATTATCTCATAACAATGAGTTTAAAATATTTTAAAACCATAATAATAACATCATCTAATATTTAAAATAACATGAATTAATATTATAAATATTAATACTAGATCAACAAAAAAAAATGATGTCAAAAACAAAAAATAAGAAAAATACTGAAAACTAAAATTAAGTAAGATTGAATTGGCCAATTTAATAATTTAAACATGTGACTATATAATAAATCTGAAATCATTAATTTAATGTAATGTAAACGTATTATCTGAGAAAAGAATATATAAATAAAAATAATTAATTTTAGAAACAAAACAATAATAATTGACTTAGTAGTGAAAAAATGGGCCTACATCCAGCACTAACTCAGCCCACACAACTCTCTCTCTCTATCACTGATTTACAAAAAAAAAAAAAAACGTTTTTAAAAATTTAAGAAATTAATAATAAAATGAGTCAGTCACAGATGTCTCTATCTTTCACAGCCAAAATTCACGATTGTTTATTTCATTTCCCCCTTTGTAAGGATTCCGACAAATCCCCACTCGTTGGATCCACCACTATATAAGAAGACAATAGAGCATAGCTTGAGATGAAGAGCAGAATCATTCTTAACCATAGAGATAGAAGAGATAAGAACAACAATAATAACAACAACAAAGACCTCTTCTGTAATTACTCACAGATTGAGACTATGGAGAGAAAGCCCCTTGAGGTTGAGACAACCACGACGCCGACGCCCAAATCCGCCGTCGACGGTGATGCCACATCGACGGTCGATTCATTCGATGAGGAGCAGAAAAAAATTGTTTATAGAGGATGGAAAGTCATGCCCTTCATCATTGGTAACGCTTCTTTTTTTTTTTTTTCCTTTCTATTCGGACATCTTTTTACTTTTTTTTGTGCTTTGTCGGAATTTACAGAAGTGAGATATACTAAAACATTTTGTCCGTGATGTTTTTAATTTCTTTTCTTTACTCTTGTCTTTGACTTGACTCTGTCAAAAATCTTGAATTGGGGATTTTGCTTTGAGATTCCAAAACGAAAATGGTTTAAAAACTATAAGATTTGGTTGAAACCCAAATCAACCAATAAGGAGATTTCTTGCACAGTTTTTCTAAAATTTCCTCTAGATAATAAATAATCTACCAGATCTATCTATGGATATCAGTTTTTCAACTGTTTTCTTAAATATCTTTTAATTTTCCTCGGAAAAAAGAGACTTTGAATCATGCAGTTAGATAAGTTTCTGGAAAAAAAAGTCGATAAGATTTGAGAATTTCTGGATATGACAAAATTAGTTTCTGGGAGTTACAGCAGTTAGATGTATAAAGTTTCATGTGAATCCAAGTGAGGACATTGAAAGTCAAATCTTAGATTTGTGTGTTTCGGTTTCAAAAGCTGTGTACATTAAATGTGAAGAGTTTGTAACTTTATGAGTAATCAATCATTTATGGCCCATTCTATCTTTTTTGCAGGTAATGAGACATTTGAGAAGCTTGGGATCATAGGGACATTATCAAACCTTCTTGTGTACCTAACTTCTGTATTCAACCTTAAGAGCTACACTGCTGCAACAATCATCAATGCCTTTAGTGGCACAATCAATTTCGGGACATTCGTTGCTGCTTTCCTCTGCGACACTTACTTTGGTCGCTACAAGACCCTCAGTGTAGCTGTCATCGCTTGTTTTCTGGTACTTACTATAATCTTTGATGACTAAAAAAAAAAACCTGGTTTCGTCTTCACCAATATTTTCAGTCTTTTCTAAACCATTTTCATCTTTGTAGGGATCGTTTGTGATACTAATGACTGCTGCAGTTCCGTCATTGCACCCCGTTGCTTGCGGAAAGAAGCAGCTCACGTGCGAAGGGCCTGATGTAGGCCAGATTCTGTTTCTGCTGATGGGTTTAGCCCTTCTCGTGGTTGGCGCGGGTGGTATCAGACCATGTAATTTAGCATTTGGGGCTGATCAGTTCAACCCCAAATCCGAATCGGGAAAGAAAGGGATCAACAGTTTCTTCAACTGGTATTTCTTCACTTTCACATTCGCGCAGATCATCTCGCTCACGGTAGTTGTGTATGTCCAGTCAAACGTGAGTTGGACAATCGGTTTGACCATCCCTGTGGTTCTTATGTTCTTGGCGTGCGTGATCTTCTTTGCTGGCGATAGATTGTATGTAAAAGTGAAAGCCTCAGGTAGTCCATTGGCTAGTATTGCTCATGTTATAGCAGCCGCGATCAAGAAACGAGGATTGAAGCCGGTTAAGCAGCCTTGGGTCAATCTTTACAACAACATTCCACTTAACTACCCAAATACTACTCTAAATTACACAGACCAGTTCAGGTAAATCGAGATCTCTTATTCTTTGTTCTCTTGCTTTATGTTTCTGGCTTTTGTTTTGCTGAAAAATTTTGGTTTGTTATGTTGCCAGATTTCTAGACAAAGCAGCAATTATGACCCCCGAGGACAAGTTGAACTCCGATGGAGCAGCTTCCGATCCATGGAAACTATCCACAATGCAGCAAGTGGAAGAAGTGAAATGCATTATAAGAGTGATTCCAATCTGGTTCGCTTCCGTGATATACTACCTTGCAATACTTATGCAAAATACTTATCCGGTCTTCCAAGCGCTTCAGAGTGACCGACGATTGGGTTCTGGTGGCTTCAAGATTCCCGCGGCCACCTATGTAGTGTTCTTGATGACGGGCATGACAGTTTTCATCATATTCTACGACCGTGTCCTTGTCCCGTCGCTCAGAAGAGTGACCGGGAAAGAAACCGGTATATCACTTTTACAGAGAATCGGGGCGGGGTTTGCATTTGCGATATTGAGTCTATTAGTTTCCGGGTTTATAGAGGAACGGAGAAGAACCTTTGCGCTGACCAAACCGACACTCGGGATGGAGCCTCGGAAAGGAGAAATCTCCTCAATGTCAGCAATGTGGTTGATTCCGCAGCTCACACTTGCAGGCATAGCAGAAGCTTTTGCTGCCATTGGACAAATGGAGTTTTACTACAAGCAGTTTCCTGAAAACATGAAGAGTTTCGCAGGTTCTATCTATTATGTCGGTGCAGGGGTTTCGAGCTACCTCGCTAGCTTCTTGATCTCAACTGTTCATCGAACGACTGAGCATTCACCTACAGGGAATTGGTTAGATGAGGATCTGAACAAAGCGAAATTGGATTACTTCTACTTCATGCTCTTAGGACTCATGGTTGTTAACATGGCTTACTTCTTGTTGATGGCTAAATGGTATAGATACAAAGGCGGTAATGATGAAGACGTCACTGAGATTGAGACCAATGAAGAAGAGACCAAGCAGCCGCAGCTACAAGACAAGAACTCTGTCTGATCGGGAAACTTATTTATTTTTGGTCTTCTACTCCAGTCTCCTCTTTCTTGTTGTACTTTTTCTTTACTCGAAATCAATCTTGTTGTTGTACTTTATAGATAAAATGAAAAAGAAATCACTTCATCTTCATAGACATGTATTGTAAAATAAGATTTTTGTTGCTAATTTCAAACTAATGTATGTACCAAGTTTCTGTTCGTCTTTCACCACAGTAGAACAGAATAAACCACTAATAGAGAAGACTACAAGAATTCGATACTTATATGCAATATGTACTAACTAGAGACAACGGATTCCTTCTATCGCAGCAAAACTCCAATTTGCATAGACTGCAATTAGAGTAGCCACCTGTTTTGGAAGCAAAAACAATGATTCACAAAATAAACCGAAAACTCATAACTTTTCAGATTCTGCATTATGTCCTGATCACACAGTTAGTGAAGTTCCGGACTTACCAGCTGAGCGAATATGAAGGCTATCACAAGCCACATCCCGGGACGTTCCACAAAAGACCAGCTTCGCGATCGGGTCACAAAGATAAGCGCCTGACTGATAATACTGACTTGCAGATAAATGGCTGAGGCAAGCTTCCGGAAATCATCATGTGCTGTATTCTCAAGTGTCGCAACTCCAAAAGTTCTCTGAAATTTCAAGTTAGAAAACCTGATTGCTAAGATATATATCCGAAAGAAGGCATATTAATCAAAGTATTAACAAAGCAAATAAAAGTATACCAACGAGATAACACAAGGAACGGAGAGGAAATATATTGTACCGGGAAGAAATCGGTTTTGTATGAAACCCAAAAAAATATAACAGTCATCATAGCCATGTAACTCCCAAAGACAACACCGGTAGTAAAAATCTCTGGAAGAGGGGAAGGCTTCACCCTGTCCTTAGATATTGTCATGATTGTACCTAAAAGTCAAATCCACAAGAGTTCATTGATATAACAGATTCTAGAGGAATTAATACAAAACTCCGAAAGTCTCTATAGGATTGAATCATTGAAATAACGAGGAATAAGAAACGAACCATCATTAATTAAGAATGGCGATGATAAGAACCATGAAAGGTGGGAAATCAAACTTCCATATGAGAGCCAGAAGCATGAAACCAACACAAGTTACTTAAAGGAAATTGGCATGATGCCTCAATGATTTGAGATTTCAAAGAAATGTGGCACTCACAGTATAATTTTTCATTCTCTGGTCTGGAAGATAGCACGACTGGTCAAAACAGCACTGATAAAATCTTTAACTCTAAAAAGAAAGAAATCTTTAGTCTTTGACGTTTTAATTAGCCATCTTATATTCTTATCCAAATCATGTAGTCATATATAAATAGTCAAAATTATCTCATAACAATGAGTTTAAAATATTTAAAAAACATAATAATTACATCATCTAATATTTAAAAATAACATGAATTAATATTGTAAATATTAATACTAGATCATAAAAAAAAAATGATGTCAAAAACAAAAAAAAAATGAGAAAAATACTGAAACCTAAAATTAAATAAGATCTAAAATCATAAATTTGGTGTAATGTAAACGTATTATCTGAGAAAATAATTAATTTTAGAAACAAAATAATAATAATTGACTTACTAGTCAGACTGTCAGAGGGAGCGAGTGAAAAAATGGGCCTACATCCAGCACTAACTCAGCCCACACAACTCTCTCTCTCTCTCTCTCTCTCTCTCTCTCTCTCTCTCTCTCTCTCATACAGAAACAGAATTACCAAATTGAATAGAAACGTTTTGAAATTTTAGGAAATTAATAATAAAATGAGTCAGTCACAAATGTCTATCTTTCACAGTAGGCCTATTTCACAGCCAAATTCACGATTGTTTATTTCATTTCCCTCTTTGTAAAGATTCGGACAAATTCCCACTCGTTGGATCCACCACTATATAGGAAGAGTAAGACAATAGAGCATAGATTGAGATGAGAATCATTCTTAACCATAGAGATAGAAGAACACATACCTCTTCTGTAATTACTCACAGATTGAGACTATGGAGAGAAAGCCCCTTGAGGTTGAGACAACCACGACGCCGACGCCCTACTCCGCCGTCGACGGTGATGTCACATCGCCGGTCGATTCATTCGATGAGGAGCAGAAAAAACTTAATTATAGAGGATGGAAAGTCATGCCCTTCATCATTGGTAACGCTTCTTTTTTTTTTCTTTTTTTTTTTCTATTCGGACATCTTTTTACTACTTTTTAATGCTTTGTCGGAATTTACAGAAGTGAAATACTATGAAACATTTTCTCCGTGATGTTTTTAATTTCTTTTCTTTACTCTTGTCTTTGACTTGACTCTGTCAAAAATCTCGAATTGGGGATTTGCTTTGAGATTCCAAAACGAAAATGATTTAAAAACTATAAGATTTGGTTGAAACCCAAATCAACCAATAAGGAGATTTTTTGCACAGTTTTTATAAAATTTCCTCTAGATAATAATTTACCAGATCTATCTATGCATATCAGTTTTATACTCCAAATCAACCAATAAGGAGTAATTGTGTTCTTAAATTTCTTTTAATTTTCTCAGTAAAAAGAGACTTTGAAACATGCAGTTAGATAAGTTTCTGAAAAAAAAAGTCGATAAAATTTGAGAATTTCTGGATAAGACAAAATTAGTTTTCTGGGAGTTACAGTAGTTAGAAGTATAAAGTTTCATGTGAATCCAAGTCAGGACATTGAAAGCCAAATCTTAGATTTGTGTGTTTCGGTTTCAAAAGCTGTAAACATTAAATGTGAAAAGTTTGTAACTTTATGAGTAACCAATCATTAATGTTCTATTCTATCTTTTTTGCAGGTAATGAGACATTTGAGAAGCTTGGGATCATAGGGACATTATCAAACCTTCTTGTGTACCTAACTAAAGTATTCAACCTTAAGAGCTACACTGCTGCAACTGTCATCAATGCCTTTAGTGGCACAATCAATTTCGAGACATTCGTTGCTGCTTTCCTCTGCGACACTTACTTTGGTCGCTACAAGACTCTCACTGTAGCTGTCATCGCTTGTTTTCTGGTACTTACTACATAATCTTTGATGACTAAAAAAAAAAACCTGGTTTCGTCTTCACCAATATTTTCAGTCTTCTCTAAACCATTTTCATCTTTGTAGGGATCGTTTGTGATGCTACTGACTGCTGCAGTTCCGTCATTGCACCCCGTTGCTTGCGGAAAGAAGCAGCTCACGTGCGAAGGGCCTGATGGAGGCCAGATTCTGTTTCTGCTGATGGGTTTAGCCCTTCTCGTGGTTGGCGCGGGTGGTATCAGACCGTGTAATTTAGCATTTGGGGCTGATCAGTTTAACCCCAAATCCGAATCCGGAAAGAAAGGGATCAACAGTTTCTTCAACTGGTATTTCTTCACTTTCACATTCGCGCAGATCATCTCGCTCACGGTAGTTGTGTATATCCAGTCAATAAGTTGGACAATCGGTTTGACCATCCCTGTGGTTCTTATGTTCGTGGCGTGCGTGATATTCTTTGCTGGCCATAGATTTTATGTAAAAGTGAAAGCCTCAGGTAGTCCATTGGCTGGTATTGCTCATGTTATAGCAGCCGCGATCAAGAAACGAGGATTGAAGCCGGTTAAGCAGCCTTGGGTCAATCTTTACAACAACATTCCACTTAACTACCCAAATACTACTCTAAATTACACAGACCAGTTCAGGTAAATCGAGATCTCTTATTCTTTGTTCTCTTGCTTTATTTTCTGGCTTTTCTTTTGCTGAAAAGTTTCGGTTTGTTATGTTGCCAGATTTCTAGACAAAGCAGCAATTATGACCCCCGAGGACAAGTTGAACTCCGATGGAGCAGCTTCCGATCCATGGAAACTATCCACATTGCAGCAAGTGGAAGAAGTAAAATGCATTATAAGAGTGATTCCAATTTGGTTTGCTTCCGTGATATACTACCTTGCAATAACACTATATAATACTTATCCGGTCTTCCAAGCGACCGACGATTGGGTTCTGGTGGCTTCAAGATTCCTGCTGCCACCTATGTAGTGTTTTTGCATACGGGCATGACAGTTTTCATCATATTCTACGACCGTGTCCTTGTCTCGTCTCTCAGAAGAGTGACCGGGATAGAAACCGGTATATCACTTTTACAAAGAATCGGGGCAGGGTTTGTATTTGCGATATTGAGTCTATTAGTTGCTGGGTTTATAGAGGAACGGAGAAGAACCTCTGCGCTGACCAAACCGACACTCGGGATAGAGCCTCGGAAAGGAGAAATCTCCTCAATGTCAGCAATGTGGTTGGTTCCGCAGCTCACACTTGCAGGCATAGCAGAAGCTTTTGCTGCCATTGGACAAATGGAGTTTTACTACAAGCAGTTTCCTGAAAACATGAAGAGTTTTGCGGGTTCTATCTATTATGTCGGTGCAGGGGTTTCGAGCTACCTCGCTAGCTTCTTGATCTCAACTGTTCATCGAACGACTGAGCATTCACCTACAGGGAATTGGTTAGATGAGGATCTGAACAAAGCGAAATTGGATTACTTCTACTTCATGCTCTTAGGACTCATGGTTGTTAACATGGCTTACTTCTTGTTGATGGCTAAATGGTATAGATACAAAGGCGGTAATGATGAAGACGTCACTGAGATTGAGACCAATGAAGAAGAGACCAAGCAGCCGCAGCTACAAGACAAGAACTCTGTCTGATCTGGAAACTTATTTATTTTTGGTCTTCTACTTCAGTCTCCTCTTTCTTGTTGTATTTTTGATTTGAGATTGTGATGGAGACTGCATAGATCTGTCCAGCAAAACAACCAACACAAGTTACATAAAGGAAATTGGCATGATGCCTCAATGATTTGAGATTTCAAAGAACTGTGGCACTCACAGTATAATTTTTCATTCTCTGGTCTGGAAGATAGCACGACTGGTCAAAACAGCAGTGATAATAACGCTAAGACCAGGTTCACTAAGAACAATATCCGATGCGCTACGAGCTGCATCAGTGGCATCGGCAACTGCAATGCCGATGTCAGCCTTTTTAAGAGCAGGCGCATCATTTACACCATCGCCTGTCATTCCACATATATGTTTCCTGGCTTGTAATCGCTTCAAAATCTCATATTTATGCTCTGCAAAAACCATTGTGCATAATTGAGCAAATACTGAGTTTGAATATGCTGGAACTAATTTCAAATGCACACAAATTTACACACCCGCAAATCCATCAGCTTTCTCTATGAGATCATCGACAGGTAATGCAACTATGGACACATCCTTGTCTTGTCCAAGCAAAGCAGATGACGGGTACATGTTGGTTCCCATCCCCAAACGGCGCCCAGTCTCTTTTCCAATAGCCATTTGATCCCCTAAAGAGAATCCGTAAGCCCTTAGCAAGGATAAATTTTATCTTGACAAGAATGTCAAATTTGAATAAGGACCAGACTGGAATATCAATATGAAATGGAAAGTCACAAATTGATAATTACGTGTGATCATTTTAACAATCACACCAAGATTCAAAGCCCTTCTAATCGTCTCAGCACTGTCATGCCTTGGCGGTTCAAAAAGAGGCATGAGACCCACAAATTGCCAAGGCCCTCCAGCACTATCCTTCCTCCCTTCAGGAACATCCTGCAAAAGTACAAAACCTTTTCAACCTTGAACTTTAGATCAAATTGGTGTGGCTCAAAATCTTAAGAATCTTGGAAAGCTAATTTACTCTCCGCTCAATCTCTGGTCTATTGTGTGCAAGATTTAAAATCTGAAACATTTTGCACAGGATGTACCTGTTCAGACTATGCTCTAACTAAAAATGGAAAACAAGTAAATTATAGGCATAACTGGCGACAAAGAGCTTACTTGCTCAGGTGCCCCTTTGCTCACTCTATGTGTGTTACCCTCATTGTCAATATATGTCACATACAGAGCCGTTCTCTTATCTGTAGGATTGAAAGGAAGGAAGTGAACCTCCTGGATACCAGCTCGTGCCTACAGAAAGCCAAAGAAATAAACAGAAAACAGAGGAAGCTAATAAATCTTATAATCAGTGAAACCAAATACTTCTTTAGGATCAGCCAGCATCCCAACTATAGCAGCATCTTGGTTCTCTAGTCTGGAGGCTCGAGCTGCCATCAGGACAACAGTATCTGCATCCACTCCTTTCATGAAAACTTCGATAAGATTTTTGTCGACAGTAAGTTTATTCAATGTCAACGTTCCCGTCTTGTCCATGATTGCAAAAAAGGAGAATATGTGGGCTTGTTAGACAAAAATCCCTAATAAAGAGAATGAAATAACACATACCCGTTGAAAATGCCCAACTTGGTTTGTCGTATCAACAAGGTGAGCAGCCTTCCCAAAAAAAGGTATGGACACCAGTTGCGATAACAACTGCTTCGATCTCTCCTTGTTTGCATGTGGAACCGGAATAGACACCATCTCCAGGACCTTTAGTTACCGGTAGAGATTCACCAGTAAGAGCAGACTACACAGCAAAAGGTTTCTTAAAAGCTTCGGTAAAAAAACTGTAATCTGGTAAGTAACAAAAGACTATTCTCTACACATCCAAAGTGACTAAAGATTGATGCTAACGATGATCAGTTTCAAACCTGATCGATCTTAAGGGGATCACCCTCGAGAAGGCGTGCATCAGCTGGTGGGACGATATCCCCAAGCTGTATAAAATCTTAAATTTTTTTTTTTGCCAAGAATAAAAGTAAAAAGAAGATTAAACCTATATAATGTAGTTAACAATCAATTTGAATTTTATACATAAACCAAATTTGGAAAATAAAAATGGAAAGAGAAGAAAACTATAATAGCTGAAAACTAAAATAGAATATGATTATAAATGAAGAATACGTTAAGAAATCAGAACATTTAATTACGGTAAAATTATTATATTATTGTTAAAACGTAACGTGGAAACGTCCCTCCCTCTTCCCTAGTCTCCACGCATCTGTTTCGCATTTTCCCCTTCTTACCCGGCGACGGCCAATCATCGTGAACCGCCGGGGGAAATTTTTCCGAACAAAGATAAATTCGTAAAAGCTGAATCAGTCATTGTTGTGATTGAGAAATGGGTGTGGATTACTACAATATACTGAAGGTGAATCACAACGCGACGGAGGATGATCTCAAGAAAGCTTACAAGCGTCTCGCTATGATTTGGCATCCCGATAAGAATCCTTCGACGCGTCGAGACGAAGCGGAGGCTAAATTCAAACGGATCTCCGAAGCTTACGACGTTCTTTCCGATCCTCAGAAACGCCAGATCTACGATCATTACGGTGAGGAAGGTCTCAAATCTGGCAAAATCCCTAATTCTTCCGCGGCGGCTTCGTCATCGGAGGCTTCTTCTTCTTCTTCCTCCTCGAGGTATACGCACTTTAATCAGCACAGGCAGCAGCATCCGCCGAACGCTGCGTCGTTCCGTTTTAGCCCTAGAGATGCGGATGATATCTATGCTGAGTTCTTTGGATCTGAAAGCGGAGGAGGAGGAGGTAATGCTGGTGGGAGAGGAAACAGCAGAACGTTTAGGAATGGTCATTTCAATTCCGGTGGTAATTACGGTGCCAATGGTTATAATGGTGAGATGAGGAAAGCTCCAGCTGTGGAGAATCCATTGCCTGTGAGTTTGGAGGATCTTTACAAAGGTGTGAAGAAGAAGATGCGTTTATCAAGAAATGTCTACGATGCTTCTGGGTATGTTTTCTTCTTCCTCTCCCTCTCCCTTTCCCTCTTTAGGCATTGCAATTGTACTCGTAAATTTGGTGTTTGGTTTGGCTAAGAGAAGCTTATACTTTGAATATCTTCTTCTGCTCTCTGCAAATTGCTGTTCTGCGTGGTCGACATTGGTGTTTTGGAAAGAAAATAAGGTTACTTTATTCGTTAGAATCTAGGAATGAAGCTAATGACCAATACTGGCATGTTTAGGTTTTTTAATCTAGGTGTTTATTGGTCTTTGATGATACATTTTCTTGAATTGATATAAGGGGATGTTCGTTTAATCGGAGATTTGGGTAGTGATAGTGGAGGTATTACCCTCTTGTTGGTGGACATTGGACAATTGCTGCATAGAGAGATGAATTTGTCTTTGTTTACCATTGGTTTGAACCGTGAGAAGATGTTTATTTTGCAGAATAAACTATCGGAAAGCGATTAATGTTTCAATACTGTTGTGATTCGTGTTGCTGTTTGATCTTGCAGTAAAATGAGGGTGGTTGAGGAGATATTGCCCATAGATATAAAACCTGGGTGGAAGAAAGGCACAAAGCTTACATTCCCTAAGAGAGGCAATGAAGAGCCTGGAATCATACCGGCAGATATTATTTTTGTGGTTGAGGAGAAGCCACATCCTGTTTACAAGAGAGATGGAAACGACCTTTTGGTCAGTCAGGAGATAACTTTACTTGAAGCCCTAACTGGTAAGACCCTCAACCTGACTACACTTGACGGAAGGACTCTCATGATCCCACTAACCGATATCATCAAACCGGATCACGAGATTGTTGTTCCAAACGAAGGAATGCCAATCTCTAAAGAACCTGGGAAAAAAGGCAACCTGAGATTGAAGCTTAGTGTGAGATACCCGACGAGGCTCACAGCTGAACAAAAATCCGAACTGAAGAGAGTACTTGGTGGGGTATCATGAAGAACTTAATGATGAATGTAGATAGCGAAAGTAGAGGAGATAATAGATTGTGAATGGTAGGAGGTATTCTTCTTGGGGCTTGGATTTGAAAGCCGAAGAACAAACACAAGCTTTGCCTTTTGTCTTTTGACTTCTCTGGTTTGAAATTAGACTTTTTCAGTTTTGTTATTTATTTGATTTGGTTTCGTTGCCTTTTTAATGTGAGTGTACCCCAAACATTGAGGTATGCTTTGTTACCTATTTATCTGATTTATTTGATAAATCTATGTATCCCCCACTTTTATTACTATCTTCATACGGTTAGCTACATGAACCTCTTTCTTCTTGCTATTGGCATAATAAGATCATCAAGGCCATATTGAGGCCACGAAAAACTTTAAGGCTTCGTCTAATGTAAAAGCATCATGTGATGTGTTTGGCAAAAAGAAAAAAAAGCTTCTCTCTTCTCCCAAGGTACAATTTAGTTTACTGATAGATGATTTAAGAATTCAAATCAAAACCAGCTGAAGACATAAACTCCAATTCAAACATGCAGTAGAAAGTGGTGTGAGTTAGTTACTAGTCAACAGTGCAGACTAAGCTTTAAGCAAAGAACTATTCATTTCTAATTCTGGCTTTAACCAATACTAAACCTACCAATTCATACACAAGCGAAGACATGTCAGCTTAAACCAAGACGAAATCAGGATCAGATAGGTCATTTAGATTACTCTTTTGGTGGCTAGGCAAGACAGCCATAAACCCCTTGTTCTACTAACTTGGGAAACTGAGATTTCCAGGAGTTAGAATAGCTCAACAAGAATGACAAAGTGAAGAACGAAATTTATTCATAGGAATTGTGAAAATAGTAAAACTCAATGTACAGTTTTTGTGACAAATATATTGGCTTCACTCTTTTCCTTCCTCTCTTCTTAGAGATACTCATAGATGCAATGAAAAGATGTATAGGATCCCAAAAAGGTACTTTATGGAGGAAATTAACCTATTGATGTAAACGTTTTAAGCAGTGCTGGAGACTGGGAAAAGCTTTTCCACCATGTTGTTGGAGAGAATTCTATTTGGGTCCAGCTCCCTGCGTGCTTTGTTGTATGCATCCACTGGGAAACGTTTTCTGAGTCTGGTTTGTAGGGCTTCAAGTTCCTCTTTATCCTTTGGTATCTGGATTAAATAAAGATCAAACAATAACCATTAGAAATTGTCTAAATAGTAACCTCACTAGATCCTCATCTCCTTTGCTTACTTTTCACAATGAGGAAAATTGTTTTCAAGAAGGAAAAATGAATTCAAATACAGAGACTTTTTGTCCGTTTAGTCAGTTACGGATCTAACTAATATATTACATTCTAAAAAGGTGAGTGGATCATACGGACATCATAGTTAAGTGGAAAGTGATGGTATATTTGTGTTGGGATTCAAATTCCCATACATAGATTGGAAAATCAACAATTACCTCAATTTTAGCCCAATGTTCATACGCAGAATATTGATCCCACAATTGTGTCTGTGTCAAACGTCTATAGTGGAAAAATTCATCTGTGATATCCTTCCTCTGGCGAGGGTCTGCTGTCGGGAGGTACATGATTATACCAACCTGAGACAAAATGAAATGTAGCATAGTATAAGTGTAGATGACTAGCAATTGAGAGACAATAAAAGGGTAAAAAGTCAGTGCTTGAACAAGATTGGTCAACAACAAGAATCCACCAAGTTAAACAACAATCTAGCCCCTAAGAGTATAGTATGTAGCATCATTTCTACCAAAAAGGCGGAGAGGCATGAAACGAGCTTCGCAAAGAGTGACACAAATATCTCTTTATACTTAGCTTCATGAAAGTCAAAGAGAAGTAATTGAAAGAAAAAAAAAAAAGACAGAAAATATGAGTTACCCAAGAGAAAATGTCATCCTCTGCAGTGCTGAATGCAGGACTGATGGGGCTATTACTTCGAGCTGTCCATCGCTGCTCTATTGGAGCAGGTGCTGGTATTGCTTCCTTTTCTATCAGTTTTTTCAGCTCTTCTATGTATTCAAGGTCTTTCATGCTAGGCTTGGCGAGGGTTCCAGCAGGAAAACAAGATTCTGATACCCACTGTTGACCACCACAGTCAAAGCCCAGAATTTCATCACTCCACCCTACTCTATATCCTTCTGATTTTTTCCAAAATTCTGCCTCAGCTTGATTTACTTTTGCAACATGAACGTCATTGAGAGGATCGAGGGCAAGTAGCTTATCTCTCAACTCTGTAAATGAAAGCTCGTTTATGTCTGGCTCACTGCTGTCAGGAGACTTCTTAGTCTTACTAGAGTCCTGGACCCTGTACATCATGGTGAAAAATTACTTTGTATTTCATTCAGTCCTCCACATTAGAGAAAACAAGTTAGACATAAGAATTAAAGCATAACAATACCTATACTTCACGATGCTCTCTCTATAGAGGTCACGGAAATGCTGTACAGCCTCATCTGTAGTGTACTTTGGTTTATCCTTAGGTGGCCCACTCCATTTTGATACAGGGTTGCATGTTACAACCACGACTGTGTCAGTATAAGGAATATATAGGTACTTCACATGCTTGTTCGCAGAGAGCAATTTTCTGAACAGCCAGAAACAAAAGCAAAAGTTAGGAAACGTTCCACCCTGAGCCAATTTATGGGATCCATGTGCTTCATAGTAGAGGGGGTGCTTTCCCAAAAGCTAAAAATGCACTATGCCAAATGAATGGGGCATTAACTAGAAAGTGAGCAAAACTAGAAGCACTTGCATCAACCTGATACTTATCTGGTAATCTGACTAGAAGCAAATTTTGTATGCTGAGCATGATTTTTCTTGGCAGGACGCATAATATTGAGACTAAGATAGCGAAAGTTAGCAACACTTAACTTGTGATTTTTCTTGATTTCTTGCAAGTTTGAGACGTATGTGTGCTCCACAAGTTCATGTCTTTCAACACATTGGAGGGTGACCTCAGCAACAACTCCAAGTCCACCAAGGCCACATCGAGCTAAATGAAAGAGCTCTGGATCTTTATCCTTTGAAAGTTCAATTGTTCCCTTTGCAGGAGTGACCAATTTCATGCTGATCACTTGCTCATCAATAGGAGGCAATCTAGCACCTGTCCCATGTGCCCCAACCTGAACACAAACAAAAATTTAAAGCCTAAACCTCAAAGCACAAGATGGAGACGAACAACTAAAGTTCTTTCAGACTATCCATTAGTTTCACAATCAAATTGAACTTAGAAACATATAGCGCAGTCAACAGTTACAAAGATAACAACCCTAGACTTCAAACAAGGGAGAGAACAGTACTCAAACCTGAATAATGCCACCAATCTGCTGCTCTCTAATGGAGGCAAAGTTCTGAAGAGTCAAGCCATAGTCTTTAATGGCATCAACCAATTGCTGGACCCTAATCCCAGCCTGCACCCGAACTCTCTTCTTATCTTTATCCACCTCAAGAACTTTATCCATGAGCGCCAAGTTCACCATCCCCGACCTAGACAAACCAATCCCATTTGGCGAGAGACCCGATCCAACAGGTCTAATCCTAGACTTCTTCTCATGAGCTTCCTTAACAAGAGCTTCGAGATCAGCAAGATTCTCCGGTTGATTAAAATTCCTAGTCTGTACCTCATGAGTACCACTCCAATTGGAAACAGTGTGAAGATCTTCAGGCAACGGAGCGTAACGGAAGATTTGAGCCTTCTTGTGCTTAGCATTTTCAGGGAATGGAAATGAGAAATAGGTAGCAATTCCACTGAAGATAGCGAGTGCTGCGTATCCGGCGTATTTACGGAACTCGGCGTCTGATGCGGTGGGTGGAATCGGAGGCGGAGGAGGAGGTGGCGGTGGCGGTGGTGGAGTCAATGTTTGACCGGCGGTGCAGAGAGTACGGTGAGACGAAAATGGAGGTCGAATGGTGGATGAAGATGGAGTAAGGGAACCGAGTGAATTGCCGACGGAGCGTCGGAGAAGAAGTGACCGGAGCATTTTTGTTTACTTTCAGGCGATCTGAACCTCAGCGAAAGGTTCCTGTTGAGACACAAGTATCGGGCTTTAGTGATTGAAGAAAGTTTTCACTATATGCCCCGCTATTATTTCTATTTTTATAATTTGAGCCGTTAAGATTTGTTTATGATCAAATTAGCCCTAATTACTTTTTGTTCTGACAGTTTTAGCCCTAATCAGGAGTCGTACTGGTACAGCTCTGATTTGGTATGACATGGACCGGATTCCAAATGAACAAAACCAGATATTCTATTGTAATTTTTGTTTGTCCTACATGGGAATTGGGCCAAACCCCTATGCTCGAGTGACTAGACAAAGTAGCAAAGCCACATCACTACTGAGTCATCACAACTATAGTTTTATTTTTTGACATCAACTATAGTTTTCTTTTACAAAAAATGAACTATTGATAAACTAGGGTCGTCGATTTTGTATTGTTTACCGGTTGTTAATTGTGACACATTAATTAATAAATTTCTTAAAACGATTCCGATGAAGACGGTTAGTGTGAGTTTCAATTAAAGTTTGCAAAAAATGAAGACGGTTCAACCGCTCCGCTGCACAGAACCAGACAAAACCATAAAGCGAACCGGTGCGTAACCGCAAATGTAAAAATCTCAGTTGGTACTACTAAAATCCCCTATTCTCCTATTTTACCTTTTCGGTTTAATGATTTTATTCTGGCCCCTGGCTTCGAACTCCACACACAGAGCACAACGACGACTCTTGTTTCTACTCTCTCTATCTTTTTCCCCCACACCAGCTTTCTCCGCCGATCCTTCGCCGTTCTACGGTGGCGTAATCTCTGAGACGACGCCGTATGTTGACTGTTGATTAAATCCGGTTTGACTATCTTTTACGCATTTGCTGGAGCGTATACATATCTTTTGAGTATCCTTAATGCCGATTGAATTAAGGGTTTTGAGCTGAATCGTGGATGGGTCAGAAGAAGAAAACCCCTGCGTCTCGCTCCAAACAATCGCCGTCGTCTGCGGCGGCGACGGTGACAGAGGTTGAGCCGTCTGAGATTTCCGCTTGTAGCTTCTCTGAGGGCGGATTTTCCGGACCGGAGCCTTTGGATTCCGCTGTGATCAAGCTAGAGTGCGAGAAGGCACTCAAGTCATTCGGGAGGGGAAGCTACAACAAGGCGATTCGTCTCATTAAGGAATCGTGCTCTCGACACCAAGACTCTGCCCTAATTCACCGTGTTCAGGGAACTTTGTGCGTCAAGGTTGCTGCTGTCTACGAAGATCTAGCTACAAAGCAGAGGTATCTCCGGAATGCAATTGAATCTGCTAGAAAAGCTGTGGAGTTGTCTCCGAATTCGATTGAGTTTGGGCATTTTTATGCCAACTTGCTTTATGAGGCTGCCAACGACGGGAGAGATGGGAGAGAGTTCGATGAGGTTGTGCAAGAGTGCCAACGTGCTCTTTCCATTGAAAATCCGATTGATCCTGCTAAAGAGAGTCTTCAGGATGAGAATCAGCTGAAGATATTGACACCTGAGGGTCGTATTGCAAATGTGCAGGATGAGCTCAGGTCATTGATACAGAAGTCTAACATTGCCTCATTGTCCACTTGGATGAAGAACCTGGGAAATGGTGAAGAGAAGTTTCGGTTGATCCCCATTAGGAGAATGGCTGAGGATCCTATTGAGAGTAACTTGATTCAGACAAGGAGGCCAAATGAGATTAAAAAAGCTACCAAGACTCTTGAAGAGAGAAGGAAAGAGATTGAAGTGAGAGTAGCTGCAGCTAGGTTGATGCAGCAGAAGTCCGAGTCTTCCCCATCGGAGAATGTTGGAACTATTAACAGCAAGGGATCAGACGCAACATTAGGTGCAGGGCAGAGAAGCGGAGAGAGGAGAAAACATGGAAGTGCTAGGAAAAACGGCTCTACAGCGGACAGAAGGGATCGGGTTAGGTCATACTGGGATTCTATGAGCAAAGAAATGAAGAAAGAATTGCTTAGAGTTAAGGTTAGTGATCTTAAGAGTCACTTTAGTGCTTCAAAAGATGGGAATGCAGATGAAATTATAAGTGAAGCTCTGTCCTTTTGTGAGGCCAATAAGACTTGGAAGTTCTGGGTTTGCTGCCAGTGTAGTCAAAAGTTCATAGATTCTGAGGCTCATATGCAGCATATTGTGCAGCATCACATGGGTAATGTGTTACCTAAGATGCAAATGGTTTTGCCTCAAAGTGTCGATGCTGAGAGGATTGATATGCTTCTTAATTCCCCATGGAAACCATTGGATCTCTCTGCTGCGGTGAAATTGCTTTGCAGTCAGCAGAAAATCCAAAACTCTGAGTTTAATGATTTTCACTCTGGCGATAATATGGAAGAAGATGGTGACGACTGCTTCAAGGATGCATGGAATGATACTTCACCAGAGAAAGAAAGCCTTGGAGAAGCTTGCAACGGTTGTGATGGGAATGAATCTGAAGAGTGTAAGCTGTCGCTCTCATTTCCTCCTCCTGATGGATGGCCTATATCTGATGATCCTGAACGTGCAAAGCTCCTTGAAAAAATCCGTGCAGCCTTTGAGCTACTTATCAGACACAAATATTTAGCTACCAGCCATCATGATAAGGTGATACAATTTACGGTGGATGAACTCCAGAATCTAGCCTCGGTTTCACAATTCTTAAATCGTGGCTTGAACAACTCACCCATATGCATCTGCTTCTTGGGAGCTTCCCAGCTCAGGAAAATTCTCAAATTCCTGCAGGACTTGTCGCAGGCCTGTGGATTGAGACAATATTCTGAACAAAGTAACCCCAATGATGAAAATAATTTTGGCAACCTGGGCCGTGAAGTAACAGAGGAGATACTTCTTGATTGTGAAGATTCATGTCTTCTTCTGGATGAAAAATTGCTTAGCACTGAGTGCATCCAAGAGAAGTATATGGGCTCAGCATTGCATAATGTAGCTATAGCAAGTTCTGGAGATATTGCTAATGGGAATAATGTGTCTTCTGGTGCGGATGAATTTCTTTCTTGGATCTTCACAGGACCCTCTAGCGGGGAACAAATTTTGTCATGGATGCGCACAAAGGAAGAGAAAACAAATCAAGGACTGGAAATCATGCAGATTCTTGAGAAGGAGTTCTGTCACTTGCAGAACCTCTGCGAGAGAAAATGCGAACACTTAAGCTACGAGGGAGCACTGCAGACTGTTGAGGACCTTTGTCTTGAAGAAGCCCGGAAGAGGGAGACTTCAGCAGAGTTTACCCATGAAAGCTATGAATATGTGCTAAGGAAACGAAGAGAAGAGCTAAATGAGAGTGACCATGAGTTGGTGTTTATCAGTAGTAGGTTTGAGTTAGATGCTATAACAAATGTTTTGAAAGATGCAGAATCTCTTAACCACAATCAATATGGATATGAAGAATCATATGGCTGCACGAGTTCTCAGCTACGTGATCTGGAATCTGGTGAAGCTGATGAATGGGGGATGAAGGATTCCTTGCATGAGGCTGACAGTTTCATAGAGATTGCGATACAGAAACAAAAAGAACAGTTGTCTGCAGAGGTAACCTTTTCTATCTTTATGCAACATGACTGAGATTTAATAACTGCCTTTCTCCTAAACAAATACTCTGTACCTGTGCTGTCGCAGCTTAGCAGAATCGACGCTCAAATGATGCGAAATGTTACAGGGATGCAGAATTTAGAGCTAAAGCTTGGACCTGTTTCCTCCAATGATTATCAGATAGTATTGGTACCTCTTGTGAAGTCCTACATGCGGGTAAGTAACTAACTCGTTAGACCTTGTTACTTTTTCTTCCCTTAGGTTGTAGTGTTTTTAATATCTCCCCCTCTCTCTCTCCAGGCACATTTGGAGGCGTTGGCAGAGAAGGATGCCACTGAGAAGTCTGATGCTGCAAGAGAAGCATTACTTGTTGAGCTTGCTCTTGATTCTAAAAAGGAGGCTCGAGGAAGAAATGATAATTCAAAACACGCACTTGAAAAGTCCAAGGACAAGAAAAAGATTAAAGACACTAGGAAACTGAAGGACTTGAAGGTTTGAACTTCTGTTGTCTACTTGTTAGGTATTTCTCTTCTATATATTCTCTTCTATATATGTAACTAGCTTTAATGTGTTTTTATAGGCTGCTATTGGAAACGACCATCGCTTCAATGTTGATTCAGATGAACAAAGGTGAAGATCAGCTTTGTACACAATATTTAGTTAATATCATGTGACCTGGAAAATCTCTGTTTTTGAACATGTTGGTGGTGAATAATCTTTTATTGATGTACTTGATGATTTCTTGTTCTAGCCTCCTTTCGGTTGCATCTATTGGTGATCATTCAGAGACTGACGTTGCTTCTGGAGCTGTTGAAGCTTTAAAAGAACAGGAAGAGGAATATAGACGCCAAATAGAGCTAGAGGAAGAGGAGAGAAAACTTGAAAAAACTCTTGAGTATCAGAGAAAAATTGAGAATGAAGCCAAGGAGAAGCACATGGCAGAACAACAAAAGAAATACAGCTCTTCAGTTCCCATGAATGTTGCTAAGGCGGTGTATAATGTTTGCACAGATAATGTAGTTTATGATTTAGATTTACAAGACCAAGAAAAATCCGTAAGTCAGGTAACCATAGATGACATGGTTGTGGTTTTTGGAATCATCACTTGAAATAAGTTCTGGGTTTCTTTGCTTTACCAGGAGAAAAGGAATGGACAACTTGATGACTTGGAAGGAACCAAAGTGAATATGAATGGTGTTTTTCCGTCAACAAATCATTGTGTGATATCTGATACTGCAAAGGTGCAGGATTTAAAATCCCAAAAAGGTACCATTGGTCTTCCAATCTGAAAGTATGTATGTGTCTACTGACCCTTCTGAGGCACTTATATTTGTTTTTTTTTGTGTTGCAGTAGTGCCTAACGGTATAGCTATTCAAGCTGGTGTTTTCCAATCTGAGCAACGCACTGGTAGGAGGGGTAGACGCCAAAAAGCTTCTAACAAGTTAGTTGATGGAAAATATCAGGTCGCACCTTCTGAGACCGAGAATAGTAAATCTCAGTGGTCAGGCACCGACAGTGAGAGACAATCTGAAACTTTAAATAGCAATGGTGGTAAGTGTTTTTTATGTTTTCATCTTTGTCCTAGATCCTTATCTTTGTCTTATGTTTTCGAAGCACTGATAGTTGTGACGTGTGGATGACCTGAGATGGGTCTAGATTTGTTTTCTGGAGCTTATTGTTTTTCTGAACTTGAATATTAGATGTGACCAGTTAAGGCACAAATGAAACTCCTTTTATCTGTTGGAACTCATGAAACTGTTAGATTTGTTAAAACTGATGCTTCTGTAACTAGTGTATCTTGCTTTTGCGCTTTTATGTCAATGAGGAATGACAGTATTTACATTGATTTCTAGCAATTTTTTTGTAACATCATTCATCTTGCATTCTAGATGTGGGAACAAAGACATTAAGACAATTACAAGCTGAAGAGGATGAAGAAGAAAGGTTTCAAGCTGACCTTAAAAAGGCAGTGCGTCAAAGCCTTGGTAGTTTTTCAAACATCCCTGTTTATATTTCATGTCTCACAGTCAACATTTTGCGATATTTTGCCAAGTGCTCATTTCGTGACTATTGTCCGACTGACTATGTCATTTGTATGAAGAATGTTTTGTTGTATATACCACCCCTTATCTTCATCTCAGGACACATTTTTTTTATCTGATTATTTTAGATGTCTTAAACTATTTTTTCCACATGCTTTACTTATGCAACAGCTACTACCTTTTATATATTTTCATCATATTTGTTCTGTGATCATTTTGGGGTGACAAAGCCCTTGATATGAAACATCTGACACCGAAACATTTTGTTTGAACCCCAGACGTGTACCAAGGAGGTCGAAATACGATGTCATGTTTGAGGACACCCCTGGAAATAAACAATGTTGGGATTTTATCTGATGTCACAATGGAATCTCAGAGCTCGACCGGAGTTGCCATATTTGGCACTGGTCTTCAGAATGAAGTTGGCGAATACAATTGCTTTTTAAATGTTATCATACAGGTAACCTTCACTTCTCATAACTATTTGATTTCTCGAGTATCAATATCTATAATATCCAGCTTAAAAGATTTCTCTTTGCTGAAACCCATTATGTTTTGTTTTGTTTTGATCTCAGTCTCTATGGAATCTGGAGCTGTTTCGAGCTGAGTTCTTACAGAGTTCAACACTAGAGCACCATCACGTGGGAGATCCTTGTGTTGTCTGCTCATTGTATGAAATTTTTACTGCTTTAAGCGCTGCTTCGAGTGAAACAAGAAAAGAACCTGTGGCACCTTCATCTCTCAGGATTGCTTTGAGTAATTTGTATCCAGATAGTAGTTTCTTTCAAGAGGTAAAAGAATTGATTACTGCTTTTAAATGTCTATCCCTATACAGAGTAAGCTTTCGTTTCATCAATGAGCCTAAACTTGGGCGTCATATTGTGGACAGGCTCAGATGAATGATGCTTCAGAAGTACTGGCTGTGATCTTCGACTGCCTTCATCGCTCATTTTCTCAAAGTTCAAGCGTGTCTGACGCGGAATCCTCAGACAGCAACTGTACAGGTTCATGGGACTGTGCCAACCGCACATGTATTGCCCATTCTCTGTTTGGAATGGATATTTTTGAGCAACTGAATTGCTACAGCTGTGGGCTGGAATCCAGGCATATGAAGTACACTTCCTTTTTCCATAACATCAACGCTAGTGCTCTACGCTCCATGAAGGTAAGAAGCAATGCTAATTATACAAATGTTCATTAGGCTTGAGTTTTCAAATGTTGTTTTAGATAACTCACTATTATTTTCCTCACTTTACGGCTTATAGGTTACTTGCGCTGAGAATTCGTTTGACGAACTTCTAGATCTTGTCGAGATGAACCATCAACTAGCCTGTGATCCCGAAGCTGGTGGGTGTGGGAAACCCAACCATATCCACCATATTCTCACCACTCCACCACATGTTTTTACTACAGGTAAAACTTGTTTTTAGGATTTTGATGAATGTAAAAAATTTGCAGATCAATGATAGTTGTGTCTTTGACATAATATTTTGGGACTGGCAGTTTTAGGGTGGCAAAACACATGTGAGACTGTAGAAGACATAGCAGCTACTCTTGCAGCCTTGAATACGGAGATAGACATCAGCATCATGTACCGTGGTCTGAGCCCTAAGAGCACATATAGCTTAGCTTCCGTGGTACACATTTTCTCCTTCTTCCCTATGACATTACCAGAAGAGTTGTTTTTGGAACATGAAACCGACTGTACTTTGTATTTTCGTTGTTTGCTTTCACCCTAAAAACCTCAAGGTAACGTTTTTCTTATGATATTTCTGCAACTCCAGGTTTGTTATTATGGACAGCATTATCATTGCTTTGCATACAGTCACGAGCACGATCAGTGGATCATGTACGATGACAAAACCGTCAAGGTAAGACTATCAATACACTGGAGTTTGCAGGCAGATACACTCGTCGACATTATAACCCAGTTTATGTGAAATTTTCAGGTGATCGGAAGCTGGAGTGATGTACTTTCTATGTGTGAGAGAGGACACTTGCAACCACAGGTTCTTCTCTTCGAAAAGAAACGGTAAATCAAAAAGGAACCAAAAAGAAAAAACAGACTAAGTAGAGTTGTTGCTACAGTTTAGGAAATCTCTTAAGTACATACTACAAAGGAAGTAAGTACGTTTTTTGACAATCAGAAAGAAATCTCGAGGGGAAGGAATGTGATCTACTCATCTCTGAGGTTCTTATAAGGATGGGGAAGAAGATTTTGTTTAAGATTAAGCAAAAGTATTTTCAGGGAAAGAGGTCTTAGAAGATCTCATGTAGTTTTCTTGGTTAAATCCTTGTCACATTAAGGATTATATGTTCATATAAATCTTTTTCTTCGGTCATCGCTATAGATCATATCATTCATTATACATATATCTTATCTTAACAACGAATTAAATTGAAGTTAAATTAGGATAAAAATTGCAGAACAACAGTGGAATGCTTACACATCATATTTTAACTTTTACTATTTTACCTTATTTTTAATACATCAATATAACTTCAAATCTATGTAACCTTTTTCTGTTTCTCTGTCTTTTTATTTTTAAGTAAACACTAGTCCAACTGTGTTTAAAACTTAAAGATTAAACCGTAAAGATGGGTTGAAAACCGAGTGTCTTAAGTTTGTCGGCGAATGACGAATTTGATGGATATAGGTGGACTCGGGGGTGACCGATTTCGATCATTAGAAAGCAAATAAAACTATGAATTTTGTTGGTTGAGAATTGGCTTTTAGACGTGGCATAATCCGCAAAGAGGCGGATATATGACGACTTCATGCTCCTTGCCCAATCCCGGGTGCGCGTCCAAGTACGTAAAGTTCGCATCGCATGTAAAGTTATACAAGCGCCCACATTTTATGTATCTATGTCAATAGGTCAGCGATCAACTTAGTGGGGCAAAAAACATGTTACCTCTTTGGGTTTAGAGAGCTTGACGTGGTCGTCATTGCCTTTTGAAGAATCCTTTTTCATGCGACGTATGCATGGTGAACAACGATTCGTTCAGTCGTCCTTGACATACAAATATACCTCAATAATAATCACTATGAATAAAAAAATTCAGTAAAATACTGAATACTGCTTTTTTTTTTTTTTTTTTTTGGACAACAATAGTGTACTGTATATAATAAAATGTCAGTACTCAGTAGGATGGGTGGATAATATTTTTTTTTACATCATTTGTCTGTTCCAAACACAGCGGTTCAGTTCGCAAACCGATGGTTTAACCAAAATAATAGTAATATTAAAGTGAACCGGAATGTAATCATCACCTAATGTAAATCCCAATTCGGTTTAATGATTTTCTACTTCCACAGCGAGAGAGAGAGAGAGAGCACAACAACGACTCTTGTTCTTCTCTACTCTCTCTATCTCTTCCTCCTCACCAACTCTCTTCGCCGTATTACGGTGCCGGAATCTCCGAGGCAACGCCGAATGTTGACTGTAATATAATTTCCGATTTGACCATCTTTGCGCATTTTGTGGAGCGTATATATATATATACATAGGCCTATACATATATCTCTGAGTATCCTTAATGCCGATTAAATTAGGGGTTTTGAGCTGAATCGTGGATGGGCCAGAAGAAGAAACCCCCCGCGCCGTTGGATTCCGCTGTGATCAAGCTTGAATGCGAGAAGGCACTCAAGTCATTCGGGCGAGGGAGCTACAACAAGGCGATTCGTCTCATTAAGGAATCATGCTCTCGCCACCAAGACTCTGCCCTAATTCACCGTGTTCAGGGAACTCTGTGCGTCAAGGTTGCTGCTGTCTACGAAGATCTAACTACGAAGCAGAGGTATCTCCGGAATGCAATTGAATCCGTTAGAAAAGCTGTGCAGTTGTCTCCTAATTCGGTTGAGTTTGGGCATTTTTATGCCAACTTGCTTTATGAGGCTGCCAAGGACGGGAGAGAGTATGATGAGGTTGTGCAAGAGTGCCAACGTGCTCTCTCCATTGAGAACCCGGTTGATCCTGCTAAAGAGAGTCTTCAGGATGAGAATCAGCTGAAGATATTGACACCTGAGGGTCGTATTGCAAATGTGCAGGATGAGCTCAGGTCATTGATACAGAAGTCTAATATTGCTTCGTTGTCCACTTGGATGAATAACCTGGGAAAAGGTGAAGAGAAGTTTCGCTTGATCCCCATTAGGAGTATGGCTGATGATCCTATTGAGAGTACCTTAATTCAGACCAGGAGGCCGAATGAGATTAAAAAAGCTACCAAGACTCTTGAAGAGATAAGGAAGGAGGTTGAAGTGAGGGTAGCTGCAGCTAGGTTGATGCAACAGAAGTCAGAGTCTTCCCCCTCGGAGAATGTTGGAACTATTAACAGCAAGGGATCAGACGCAACATTAGGTGCAGGGCAGAGAAGCGGAGAGAGGAGAAAACATGGAAGTGCTAGGAAAAACGGCTCTACAGCGGACAGAAGGGATCGGGTTAGGTCATACTGGGATTCTATGAGCAAAGAAATGAAGAAAGAATTGCTTAGAGTTAAGGTTAGTGATCTTAAGAGTCACTTTAGTGCTTCGAAAGATGGCAATGCCAATGAAATTATAAGTGAAGCTCTGTCCTTTTGTGAGGCCAATAAGACTTGGAGGTTCTGGGTTTGCTGCCAGTGTAGTGAAAAGCTCGTATATTCTGAGGCTCATATGCAGCATATTGTGCAGCATCACATGGGTAATGCGTTACCTAAGATGCAAATGGTTTTGCCTCAGAGTGTCGACACTGAGAGGATTGATATGCTTCTTAATTCCCCATGGAAACCGTTGGATCTCTCTGCTGCGGTGAAATTGCTTTGCAATCAGCAGAAAATCCAAAAGTTTAATGAGTTTCACTCTGGCGATAATATGGAAGAAGATGATGACGACTGCTTCAAGGATGCATGGAATGATACTTCACCAGAGAAAGAAAGCCTTGGAGACACTTGCAACGGTTGTGATGAGAATGAATCTGAAGAGTGTAAGCTGTCGTTCGCATTTCCTCCTCCTGATGGATGGCCTATATCTGATGATCCTGAACGTGCAATGCTCCTTGGAAAAATCCGTGCAGCCTTTGAGTTACTAATCAGACACGAATATTTAGCTACCAGCCATCATGATAAGGTGCTACAGTTTACGGTGGATGAACTCCAGAATCTAGCCTCGGTTTCACAATTCTTAAATCGTGGCTCGAACAAGTCACCCATATGCATCTGCTTTTTGGGAGCTTCCCAGCTCAGGAAAATTCTCAAATTCCTGCAGGACTTGTCGCAGGCCTGTGGATTGAGTCGATATTCTGAACAAAGTAACCCCAGTGATGAAAGTAATTATGCCGACCTGGAGTGCGAAGTTACAGAGGAGATTGTTCTTGATTGTAAAGATTCATGTCTTCTTCTGGATAAAAAATTGCTTAGCACTGAGTGCATCCAAGAGAAGTATAGGGGTTCAGCATTGCATAATGTAGCTATAGAAAGTTCCGGAGATACTGCTAATGGGAATAATGTGTCTTCTGGTTTGGATGGATTTCTTTCATGGATCTTCACAGGACCCTCTAGCGGAGAACAAATTTTGTCATGGATGCGCGCAAAGGAAGAGAAAACAAATCAAGGACTGGAGATCATGCAGATTCTTGAAAAGGAGTTCTGTCACTTGCAGAACCTCTGCGAGAGAAAATGCGAACACTTAAGCTACGAGGGAGCACTGCAAACCATTGAGGACCTTTGTCTTGAAGAAGCCCGGAAGAGGGAGACTTCAGCAGAGTTTACCCATGAAAGCTATGAATCTGTGCTGAGGAGACGAAGAGAGGAGTTAAATGAGAGTGACCATGAGTTGGTGTTTATTAGTAGTAGGCTTGAGTTAGATGCTATAACAAATGTTTTGAAAGATGCAGAATCTATTAACCACAATCAATTTGGATATGAAGAATCATATGGCTGCACGAGTTCTCAGCTACATGATCTGGAATCTGGTGAAGCTGATGATTGGAAGATGAAAGATTCCTTACATGAGGCTGACAGTTTCATAGAGATTGCGATACAGAAACAAAAAGAGCAGTTGTCTGCAGAGGTAACCTTTTCTATCTTTACGCAACACGACTGCGATAATTAATAACGACCTTTCTGCTTTAAAAATACTATCACAGCTTAGCAGAATCGACGCGCAAATTATGCGATATGTCACTGGGATGCAGCAATTAGAGCTAAAGCTTGGATCAGTTTCCTCCAACGATTATCAGATAGTATTTTTACCTATGGTGAAGTCCTACATGCTGGTAAGTATCAGATAGTATTGTTACCTATCGTGAAGTCCTACCATGCGGTTACTTTTTCTTCCATTTGGTGGTCGCAGTGTTCTTTCAGGTTCTAATTGGTATTTCCATCTTAACCTCTCCTTCTCTCTCTCTCCAGGCACATTTGGAGGCGTTGGCAGAGAAAGATGCCACTGAGAAGTCTGATGCTGCAAGAGAAGCATTACTTGTTGAGCTCGCTCTTGATTCTAAGAAGGAAGCTCGAGGAAGAAATGATAATTCAAAACATGCGCTGGAAAAGTCCAAGGACAAGAAAAAGATTAAAGACACTAGGAAACTAAAGGATTTGAAGGTTTGAACTCATCTGTTGTCTACTTTTTTAGGTATTTCTTGTCTATATTTGTAACTAGCTTCGATGTTTTGTTATAGGCTACTATTGAAAACGACCATCGCTTCAATGTGGATTCAGATGAACGCAGGTGAAGATCAGCTTTGTACATAATTTTTAGTTAAGATGGTGTAAACTGGAAAATCCTTGTTTCTGAAAATGTTGGGGGTGAATAACCTGCCATTAATGTACTTGATGATTTCTTGTACCAGCCTCCCTTCGGTTGCATCTTTTGGTGATCATTTAGAGGCTGGCGTTATTCCTGAAGCCAGTGAAGCTTTAAAAGAACTGGAAGAGGAACACAGACGCCGTATAGAGCTAGAGGAAGAGGAGAGGAAGCTTGAAAAAACTCTAGAGTATCAAAGAAGAATTGAGAATGAAGCTAAGGAGAAGCACATTGCAGAACAAAAAAAGAAATACAGCTCTTTAGTGCCGGTGAATATGACAGAGGCAGCGTATAATGATTGCACAGATAATTTTGTTGATGATTTATATTTACAAGAACATAAAAAATCCATAAATCAGGTAACAATAGAGTGACAGTGTTGTATAGTTGTATTTTTTTTGTCATCACTTTGAAATTTATTTCTGGGTTTCTTTGCTTTACCAGGGGAAAAGGAATGGAAAACTTGATGACTTGAAAGAAGCCAAAGTGAATATAAATGGTGTTTTCCCGTCAACAAATCATTGTGTGATATCTGATACTGCAAAGGTGCAGGATGTAAAATCCCAAAAAGGTTTGCACTGGTTTTCGAATATGAAAATATGTGTCTGCTGACCTTTCTGAGGCACTGATATTGTTTCTTTTGTGTTGCAGTAGTGCCTAACAGCATAGCTATTCAAGCTGGTATTTTCCAATCTGATCAACGCACTGGTAGGAGGGGTAGACGCCAAAAATCTTCAAACAAGTTAGTTGATGGAAACTATCAGGCCACACCTTCTGAGAGCGAGAATAGTAAATCGCATAGGTCAGGCACCGACAGTGAGAGCCAATCTGAAACTCTACATAGCAATGGCGGTAAGACTTCTTTTTTGTTTTTTTCCATTCTTGTCCTAGATTCTTCTCTTTGTCTCATTGTTTTTAAAGCATTGATAGCTGTGACGTGGAGATGATCTGATATGGATCTAGATTTGTTTTCCTCAGCTTACTGATTTTTCAGACTTATATTACATGCGCTTGGGAAGACCATTAAGACACTAATGAAACAGCTTTATCTGTTGGAACTAATAAATTAGTTTAGATATGCCTCTGTAACAAGTGTATCTTGATTTTTGCGTTTCTGTCAACAAGGAATGACAGTATTTGCATTATTTTTCTATTAATTTTTTTTTTTCTAATATCATTTATCTTGCATTCGATTTTTATCCTGGCGATGTAGATGCGGGAACAAAGACATTAAGACAATTACAAGCTGAAGAGGATGAAGAAGAAAGGTTTCAAGCTGACCTTAAAAGGGCAGTGCGTCAAAGCCTTGGTATGTCCTCAACCATCCTTGTTTATATCATGTCTAGCTGACTATGTCATTTGTATGGAGAATGGTTTATTTGTATACCACTATTCTCCATCTCAGGACACATTCTTTTATCTGATTCTTGTAGGCATATTTATTTGGATGTCTTAAAGTATTTTTCTTATGCTTTACTTATGCCAACAGCTGCTACCTTATATTTTCAAATTTTCAACATATTTGTTCTGTGATAATTTTGTGACAAACACCTCGATATGAAGCATCTGACACCAGAACATTTTGTTTGAACCCAGACGTGTACCAAGGAGGTAGAAATATGACGTCATGTTTGAGGACACCTCTGGAAGTAAACAATGATGGGGTTCTCTCTAATGTCGCAATGGAATCTCAGAGTTCGACTGGAGTTGCAATATTTGGCACAGGTCTTCAGAATGAAGTTGGCGAATACAATTGCTTTCTAAATGTTATCATACAGGTAACCTTCAAACCTTCATTTCTCATAAACTGTTTGATTTCTTGGATATCAATATCTATAATTCCAGCTTAAAAGATTTTCGTTTGTTAATTTTTTTTTTTGGTTTTTTATGATCTTAGTCTCTATGGAATCTGGGGCTGTTTCGAGCTGGGTTCTTGCAGAGTTCAACACTAGAGCACCATCACGTGGGAGATCCTTGTGTTGTCTGCTCATTGTATGAAATTTTTACTGCTTTAAGCGCTGCTTCGACTGAAACACAAAAAGAACCTGTGGCTCCTTCATCTCTCAGGATTGCTTTGAGTAACTTGTATCCAGATAGCAGTTTTTTCCAAGAGGTAATAGTATTGATCTCTGGTTTTACAGAGTAAGCTTTTTGTTTTCATAAAGGAGCCTAAACTTGGGCGTCATAGGGCGTACAGGCTCAGATGAACGATGCTTCAGAAGTATTGGCTGTAATCTTCGACTGCCTTCATCGCTCATTTGCTCAAAGCTCAAGCGTGTCTGACACAGAATCTGCTGAGAGCAACAGTACGGGGTCATGGGACTGTGCCAATCGCACATGTATTGCCCATTCTCTGTTTGGAATGGATATTTTTGAGCAACTGAATTGCTACAGCTGTGGGCTGGAATCCAGGCATATGAAGTACACTTCCTTTTTTCATAACATCAATGCTAGTGCCCTACGCACCATGAAGGTATCATACGAGTGTTCATTAGACTTGCATTTTCACATATATTATTAGACAATTCACTGTGGTTTTGTCCCACCTTTACACCTAATAGGTTACATGCGCTGAAAATTCATTTGACGAACTTCTAAATCTTGTCGAGATGAACCATCGACTAGCTTGTGATCCCGAAGATGGTGGGTGTGGGAAACCCAACCATATCCACCATATTCTCACCACTCCACCACATATTTTTACTACAGGTAAAACTTGTTTTTAGGATTTTGATGAACGCAAAAATTGTTTAGATCAATGATATTATTGTCTTTGACACTAATTATTTTGGGACGGGCAGTTTTAGGGTGGCAAAACACATGTGAGACTGTAGAAGACATAGCAGCTACTCTTGCAGCCTTGAATACCGAGATAGACATCAGCATCATGTACCGTGGTCTGGACCCTAAGAGTACATATAGCTTAGTTTCCGTGGTACACATTCTCTTCTTCTTCTCTATGACATTACCCGAAGTCTTGAAACTGACTTTTTTTGTTTGTTTGCTTTCACCTTAAAAACCTCAAGGTAACGATTTTCTTTTGCTATTTCCGCAATCCCAGGTTTGTTATTATGGACAGCATTATCATTGCTTTGCATACAGTCATGAACACGATCGGTGGATCATGTACGATGACAAAACCGTCAAGGTAAGACTATCAATACATTGGAGTATACAGGTAGATACACTCGTCGACGTGATCACCCATTTGATGTAATATCTTCAGGTGATCGGTAGCTGGAGTGATGTACTTTCTATGTGTGAGAGAGGACACTTGCAACCGCAGGTTCTTCTCTTTGAAAAGAAACGGTAAATCAGAAAAAGAAGAAAAGACAAAGCAAGTAGAGTTACGTTGCTACAGTTTTGGAGATCTCCCCAAGTACAAACTGCAAAGAAAGTAAGTATAATTTTTTTGACAATCCGAGAGGAAGGAATGTGATTTACTCATCTCAGTGGTTCTAAGAGGATAGGGAAGAAGATTTTGTCTTAAGATTAAGCAATAGTGTTTTCGGTGGAAGAGGTCTTAGAAGATGTCATATAGTATTCTTGGCTAAATCATTTTCATATTAAGTATTATATGTTCATATAAATCTATACAACCTTCGAGAAAATAAAATGAAAAATCACTACAGCCTTTTTTTCGTCGGTCGTCTGTATAGATCATATCATTTTTGATAAATATATTATATGATCTTGTGAGTTGTCAAAAGAAAAAAGAAAAAAATTATATGATCTTGTGGGACTTTGACTTGGCATTTAGCAACATCGTGTTTTATTTCTGAAACTTGAAACAAGTTCCTAGTCATATTCTTTATTTTACGATTATTTTTGTTGTTTGTTGGTCAAATTAACTTGAGTTAATTTGAATTTTTTTTTATCACAAGAACTCAAATTAACTCTCTTTTGATTTGAATTTGTCTCTCTTGTTTGTTACTGAGCTTTGGTGTTTTTTTGGGTTTTTTATGCTCTGTTCTCTGTACTACTATGTTTCTAATAATAACACTCTTGAGACGTTTAAAAAAAAAGAACTCAAATTAACTTTAAAAGTAAACAAACAAATCTATATAATATAAACGATTAATCTAAATAAAATCGATTCAAAATAACTTAAAGTTCTTTTTTGGATCAATTAAATATGATTAAAAAAAAACTTAATCCATGAAACCTCAATAACTTGAACCAAAAGTTGTGTCTATATAATATGAAGATTACTTAAGTGCAAAACTCAAAAACCAATCCAATTCAAAAACTAAACAAATAAAACAAGTAGGATACTGGTAGTTAGATGAGTTTTATATTAAGTAAAACAAAAGAACTATTCTTAGGAAAACAGATTCAAAATCATTATCAGAATCTTCCCTTCAGATTCGGTTGTAATTCAATTTTTCCTTTAATGTTAATCTTTGTATTTTGCTGAGTCTTCTACACTCTCCACAAAATCTGGTTATATACCAGACTACTTCTCCTTTTTCCTTTCTACACACGCACACAAACACTCACATCTCGTTTAAAATTCTCATTTTCTTCTCGTTCAAAATTCTCATTTTCTTTTTCTCCATTCTCTGATCTCTTGATTTCTTCCCATCGAATGAGCCACGTAAAAATCATCCACATAGGGTCAGTAGAGAGGTTTTTAGATCTTCTCTTGATCTTTCTTGCAGTTTCGATAGTTTCGATGACTCTAAAAGGCGGCACGAGTGGGGCTTGTGCCGCTTGCAAGTACCAACGAAGACGCTGCGCCCCGGATTGCCCCCTCGCACCTTATTTTCCAGCGGATCAACCGAGATTGTTTCAAAATGTTCACAGGCTATTCGGCGTAAGAAGTATTGTCAAAATACTCGAAAATCTCGACGAAACTCAGAAACCAGAAGCCATGAAATCGATCATCTTCCAGTCTTACGTCCGTGACCGTTCGCCTGTCCACGGATGCCTTGGGATCACGCAACAGCTTCAATACATGATATGGCTAGCTGAAGAAGAACTCAAAGCTGTCAATGCACAACTTCATCTCTATCGCTCACAACAAAACAATGGTCAAAACCAAAATCATAACCATAATCAGATGATTCACGAGATGGGTGATAATAAACAAGAAGATATTACATCGCAGCTTGATTTGGGTATGGGACTTACTGTTAACAATAATCAAAGCAATGTTGTCACACCATTCTTTAGTCCATTAATACCAGTTTCTGAAACTCAGCCACAAATGTCTTACACTTATAGTTGCAGTGAGGTTAATAACAATGGTTATAGTCCTCCTGCTGCGTATAATACAGAGAAGGAGCTTCTCACCAACAATAATAATGCTTGGTGTGGTCAGAATCCATTTCTTTATCACAACAACGATGCAGGAGGATTCAGCAATCAAAATGAGAGCTGTAACGAGATGAAGGGCAATAACGGTGTAATGGCCATACAATCTCAGCTGGTTAATCTTCAGATGGTCTCGAATCATGAGCGAGAGAAAGAAGAAGATGCTCATGCATACGATGAAATCCATCAGTTTCTTGATATCATCGATGATAGGCAATCATTTGCGGATTCAAAAGAAGTTTATGCCTCAAGGTATGCGTTTTCTTCTTCTCCATTAATATCTTTGTAAAGTATAGAAGTTTTTCTAAGAAATCACTGAATTATATATGAGTATTGGTGGTTGCAGCTCTGGTGAATCATTGAAGGAACAGATCATTGATGAAATCGGAGAGAACGAATTGAGAAGTGCAGCTACTTGCTTCAGTCTAACCAGTGTGACTTGAATTGATTTTGAGTTATCAATTCGTGATCGTGGAGACTGAGGAATGGAGAATAATCTTCTTGTTCCAATTTTTCAATAGTTGTTATTCTTTTTGACGAGACATTTTTTGTTCTTATTTATCTCAGATAAAATAGATAGAAACATATACGTTTTGTTCTTATTTATTTGTTTTGCTTTGGGGTTTTTTTTTAATAATAATCTATCTATCTATTTTTGAATCTCTTTTAGCGGTTATTCACGAACTTGAATATTAGTGCAAAGTAACTCTCTACTTGCTCTGTCTTCTTTCTTCGTGGTTTTTTTTTTTGTAATTTAACTATCTTCGAGGAACGCCACTTCTCTGCACAAGCGACGATCGATGGAGCTAAATTTGACATGGCTGAATGAAGAGAGAGTCACGAGACTGATGTCAATGATGCATTACCTCCCGAGAACACGCGCACACTACTCAGGTTTGACTTTCACCTCCTTAGAAAACTCTATTTAATGTAATATTGATGTTGTGTGGAACCCGGAAGAAACTGTGTGTGGAGTAGGCTGGATCTTGAGAGATATATTAGGACAAAATCGTTGGGCTGTACTCAAAGTATCGTCATCCCAACAAGCTGAAGCTGAAGCCATTCGTTGAGCTGTACTTAGTTTAAGAAATCAAGGCTTAAAGAAAAAAGAAAAAAGAAAAAATCTCGGTTACAAGGATGTTAGCCTTGAATCGGATTCAAAGGAGATGGTTCAAGGTTTCAACAATGATGGTTTTTTTGTCTAAGGAACATGTAATCAGGTGGCAGATTGTGTTGGTCACAACTCATATTCTGTCCCGATCCTAGAGTTTTGGTTTTGGGAGGTTAGAAACATCCTTTCTGTGTGCCGGTTGCATTGCTAGAAGAGCTTCTTCTCTAAGTATGTATGTTATTCAGCTACCCTAGTTGGTTGTATATGCAACAGTTTGTTGAGTTAGAAAAGAAAAAGAGTTTGTTATTACTTGGAGAGAACGAATTGAGAAAAGCGTCTACTTGCCTCAATCTGACTGACCAGTGTGAATTGATTCTTCTAAGTGCTAAGGGAAAGGAGAACAAGATTGAAAAAAACCAGTGAAACATAGATTTTAGATTTTTAAAAAATTTGACAAAACTATCAAAATCTAGATTCTCTATATTACAGTAAAACCATTTTTCATAATCTTAATTGGAGATAAAGTAGATTTTTACGAAAACTATATAACATCACAAACAATTTCAAAATCTACAACCATTCAATGTCATTGGCAACAAATAATAAACATCAAATTTATGTGATAAGATAAATAAAATATTTAATATGTTAGATAATGATGCAACAGATAATAAACACCAAATTTATTATATCTGTAAAATTTAAATATTTAGTATTTTTTATTGGAATAACAATTACATTTTAAAAATATTTATTTTCATTTTTCCAGATCATGTATCTTTTTCTTCTGATTTTTCATTTTATTTTATTTTTTAAATATGGTTTTATTATTGTAATATTTGTAAATATTAACTTGCACAAAATATGTAAATTAATACCAAATTAATTAAGATGAAAAATACGTATTTAAAGTTCAGTTAAACACTAAAAATATAATATTACAAAATAAATTAGTTATAAGAATAATTTTTTTTTTTTTTAAACCATTAGGAAACAAAAATATGTGGTTAGCAAAAGAAGTGAAGTGAAATTATTCCCAACGGAACAACCGAAATTGTTCCAAAATGTTCACAGGCTATTTGGCGTAAAAATTATCGTCACGATCGTCATAAAACACGGCGAACTCAGAATCAAGGGTGCATAAAATCTATCATTATTCAGTCTTATGTCTGTGAGCGTTCCCTTGTCCACGACTGCCTTGACATCATGCAACAACTTCAATACATTATCTGACTAACTGAAGAAGAACTCAAAGCAATCAATGCACAACTGAGGGATGTATTGGATCAAAGATTTTGAAGAGTTTGATGGATTTTTAGATTAGTGGGATTTAGATGGATTTTTAGGATATCTCGATGACTTTATTTGGTTTTTTATAAAATTATATTGTGATTTGGTAAGATTTATTTTTAAATCTCAGAGCATTTGTGATGATTTATTAACACACATTTTTTCTATCTCCCCGAATTAACAACAAACCGAAAAAGAAATCTACACGAAACAAGAGACCACATCGAGTGACTGTATATCATATATGTGTAGATATTGTGGACAAAAGCTTTGATTAAAAGCAAATTCATATTCAAAAACAAAAAACAAAAAACAGTGAACTTCACAAGCACAAAAGAAAAAAAAAACTGAAGAAATAGGAGAAAACAATCAAAGCTGAAACAATTCAAGATGTGCAAAAGGTTTGCTTGAGTTACATTAATAAAAACATTGGCCATGAGTGTTTACAAGTTCTTAAGTGGTTTTTGAATTATAGTGTTTGGTTTTTGGGTTTTGAAATTTAGTTTATAGTTTTTAGATTTTGTATTTAAAAAATTATAAACTTTAAAAATATAAAAAGAGTGATCAAGTTACCTTAAAAAGGGGAAAACTAATAAAATATAAATTATAGATTTTTTTTTTAAAAAAATTGACAACTATCAAAATCTAGATTTTTAATTTTATAAAAAATCATTTTTTTTTATAATCTTAGGATTTGAATTTTTACTTGTTTTCGAAAAACTAATTTTTTACTCATTCAAAATTTTGTAAAATTAGTTTCCCTGAAAAATAGAGAAACTGGTTTTTGGAAATTCTAACAATTTTTAATAAAATCTAAAAATCATTTTATTTGAATTTTCCATTTTTTTCTAAATAAATTCTTAATGACACATTTTATTTCCATTTATTTATTTTTATTTTTCATAAAATCAAAAAATCAAAATTTAAAATTTAAAATTCGAAAACCAAAACCTATAATTTAAAAACTGATATAAAACTAACAAGCATTTATAGTCTTCATCAGTAATAAAATAAATTTTTAGGATAATTAAAAATAAAAAATAATTTTGTAATCTACAACCATCCGTATAATTACCACTTTTGGCTACAACGGTCACTGTTGGTCCCTCTAACGAAGATTTTTTTAGCTAGCTAGTTGGAGAGATTTCCTGTGGGCCCCTTCGACTAGATACTCGCAACGACGGCGTTTTCGAACAGAATAAAGCTAAGCTGTCTCATCGGCCAAAGCCTGTCAAAAAAAAAAAAAACAAAAAAAAGACATTAAAGGAAAAACAAAATTTGTGGCTACCAAAGGAACTGAAGTGAGAGAAGAGAGAATGATAAGTAGCATAAGCCTCTCAAGACCAGTTTTTTCTACACCTGCTGCTCCGACAACAAGGTATAGTTTTATTTTAATTTTGAACCACAACTTCATAGCTCTGATGAACCTCAGATCATTAATGCATAGCATAATTTTTAGTTAGGTTTAGGACATACTTACAGAACTAGATCCTGAAGTGAAACTGTCTCGGATTACAGAGCTTTTGAATCTCTAGATTCAAGGTTTACTGATCTCAGATTCCTGTTTCCTTATGAAACAGAAGATGTTCCCTGATCAGGATCGACAGGAGATCTCATTTGTATGTTACAATCAGGTGCTTCTCTTCTTCCAAAGGGTTGCTGAAGAAGCAGCCAGAGTTAAAATGCTCCTTGGAGAATCCAATTGAAATCCAAGCTTTGAGAAAGCGTCTTATTTCAGGGCTTGCAGCCATTTTGCTTCTCTCTCAGGCAGGCCAGGTATGTTAGAGCCAACATTGCGATAAGGATGTCTGATTGGAGTCATAAGTGTTTTGACTTTCTGAGTCTCTTCTGGCAGGGTGTTGCGTTGGAACTCTCGTCTGGTCATCAGAACATTTGCCAATTAGGGAGTGCTTCCGTGGAAGAAAACAAGCTGACTCTTCCACTTGACAATGCATCTGATGCTGACCCGGAAACAATGATGATGATGATGATGAGAGGCATGACTACTAAAAACTTTGACCCAGTTAAGTACTCTGGAAGATGGTTTGAAGTAGCTTCTCTTAAGCGTGGATTTGCGGGTCAAGGCCAAGAAGACTGCCATTGTACCCAGGTAATTTGTCTCTTCAACTAAGAACATTACCACTCCATAGTGAACTTAAACTCCACAAATCGCGATAATGCCCCATCTTTGAGTGCATTCATAATAAGAAATACTCTGAATTTTCACCTGTTGCAGGGCGTATACTCGTTTGATATGAAGGAACCAGCCATCAGAGTAGATACATTTTGTGTTCACGGTAGCCCTGATGGGTATATAACAGGAATCAGAGGGAAGGTTCAATGTGTGGGAGCGGAAGACTTGGAGAAAAGCGAGACTGACTTAGAAAAGCGAGAGATGATTAAAGAGAAGTGTTACCTTCGTTTCCCCACAATTCCATTTATTCCCAAGTTGCCTTATGATGTCATTGCCACAGACTACGACAACTACGCTCTTGTTTCTGGTGCCAAAGACAAGGGCTTTGTTCAGGTGACTTAAGACAAGAACTCATGGGTTTGATATATCTGTTACCCTCTCTCTTATATACTTAACTTGATGGGTTCAATATATCAGATATACTCAAGGACACCTAACCCAGGACCTGAGTTCATTGCCAAGTACAAGGACTACTTGGCACAATTTGGCTATGATCCGGAGAAAATCAAGGATACACCACAGGACTGTGAAGTGATGTCTGATGGTCAGCTAGCTGCAATGATGTCCATGCCAGGTATGGAGCAAACACTGACAAACCAGTTTCCAGATTTGGGATTAAGAAAGTCGGTCCAATTTGATCCCTTCACAAGTGTGTTCGAAACCTTGAAGAAACTTGTCCCGCTCTATTTCAAATAGAGCAACTTCTTTGCTCAAAGGTTTTGAATTCTTATGTAGATTGTTATCACTGTCCATATAATGCTTATACACCTGACACTGAGTGTATATACATCTTCCAGAATCAAACACTCTTCTGATAATAACACTCTCCAGTTTGTAAGCAAACAACAACAAGCGAGGTAATTAAACACTGAAGACGTATTCTGTAATTAACATCATCATCAACAAAGAAAAATATAATTGTGAAGCAAGATTTATATAAATATAATCATTTGCCCGTGTTTAATTATATATGGGCCAAAAATCATTTGTCCTTTGATAGTATGGGCCAAAATGGGCTTAATTATTCATTTATAGCCCATTTGTATCTGTTAAAGCACCACATCCCTAAACCGTAATTGAGACTCGAATTCAATCAATTTTCGATAAAGGGAAAGCAAATTCCAAATTTCAAAAGTTTGTTTTTTTTTTTCTCTTTGATTTTCGTATTATTGTGAACAATCGTATTGGGTTTGGAGGATAGCGAAGATGAAGACGACGAAGGGAGGAAAGACGATGAACCCTACCGATGCCTTCCGCAAAGAGCAACGGAAGAAAGAATTAAGACGTGTAAGGGCTTTTGAACAATACTATTGGGTTTTGATTTTAAATCGAATTGCTGAATGGCTTAGGATACTGTTTACCCATGTTTCAATTTGGGTTCTTGTCGAATTGCTGTTTTAAAACTTAAATTTAAAAGTTAAGGTTTTTTTGGATCTTCTTGTGTTCGTTTCTGAGACTTTCACACTGTTTACTGTAATTTGGCAAGTGGCTGATTTAGTTCTGTTTCTCTAGGTCTCGTTATGTTGTGTGTGTTTGTTCACTGGTTAAAGTGGATACATTTCTATAGAAAAGCTCTTCTTTTGTCAATTCGATTCTTAAATCAGTGTTTTCTGTTGCTGGGATTTGTAAAGGATGCTCAAAATCATCATATGTTCATTAGTTTTTGCAGGAATTAAGAGCAGTCTTTTGAACAAAGAGATCAAATATTCATTCTATGGTTTATAAAAATTGTCTAACGATTGAATCAATTGGTATTGCTGTGTGGGTTAATTATATATTGTTGCTAAGACAGAACAAGACAGAGAGAAAGAAGATAAGAGAGGTGGGAATTTTGAAGAAGGATCCTGAACAAATCAAGGAACAGATCAGGAAACTAGATATGTCAAGTAAGTCATCCTCTACTTTCTGCAAGGTCTCAGCATATATCTCGTGACATTATCAGGGTCTATCATCAATGTGGTTATCCAACCAAATTGAATTTATTTTTCCCTGATTCTTTTCTTAGACCGTGCTTATGAGTTTTTGTGCATATCTCTCGTCCCCAACATAACTTACAATTCTGATTTACAGCTTAGCTTAATGGTTTGTCTTTGTGGAAACTAACACAAAGGTTGTAATTGATTTGTTGTAGAGGCTGAAGGTGCTTTGGACAAAGCAAGAAAACATAAAAAGAGACACCTTGAAGATACATTGCAGATGGTTATGAAGAAGAGGAAGGTATTTTCATTGGTTGATCTAGGCTTAAATTCCTTTGGTTTCTTAATAGGAGTACATTTTTGGAATTTAGTGTCGACTTATTCTTCTTTCTTTTGTGTTTTTCTTTGCCAGGAGTATGAGGAGAAAATGAAGGAGAAGGGGGAGCCTACAACCTCTGTTATGTTCAGGTGACTATTTGAGTTCTTTAGTTCTATCAGTATTGAAAGTTAAGATGAGATGTCGCTGGCTTCCTCCTATGATTTATATCTTGTTTTTGTGTTTCTATATAGCCACCTGCCCACGCAACGAAGACCTGGCGAGGAGGATGAAAGATCAAAGAATTTCACACCAGAAGTACTTAGCTTCTCTTCCTCGTTGTTTCTCTTACCTGATTTTAAATTTCCCTCACTGTTCTGTTGTATGATGACAGGACTCTGTTTATTATCACCCTACCTTGAACCCGACTGGTGCGCCACCCCCTGGAAAGCCACCCATGTATAAATCCTCAATAGGTATTCTTTTTCGTTTTGTTGAATGCTGCTCTTTACTCATGAAACAAAACAGTTTTGTTTCATACCTCCTCTCTTGTAAAAAGATTATTTTATATTGCAGGACTTGGTATTCCCTTAGATGGCGCTTCCTCTAGCGGCGCTGCATCATCTTCAAATACTGAGTCGGAAGATGCTGTAATAGCTGCTCCCCCGCCTCCACCTCCTCCTCAGCTAGATGGCAGTACTCCAGGGGCTCAGGGTGGAAATGCTTTTCCTGCTTTGCCTCTTCCACCTCCACCTCCATTGCCGCCAAACCCTCCTGCTCCAACTACAGGACTTGCTTTTCCTCCACCGCCCCCTGGCCCCCCACCAAATGAGCGGCTTTCTGTTCGTCCTCCTCTTCCGCCACCTCCTCCGCTTCCTCAATCGTCTCAACTACCTCCACTTAGTGGAAATGAAACTGATAACAATATCCTTCCATCATCAGATCTAACCTTCAGCGACAATAACGTAAGTTTGCACTAAAACTCTTTCTAGAGCAGATACCCACCCTTATGTGTCACGGATAGCATTCTTAAACTTTCAGGAAGGATTTTCAATTAGTTAGGCCAAAACAAGTTTGTGGATTATTGAAATTCTCCATTAAGTTGTCCTTGTCCATACTCCATAAGCAAAATTTTCAACTGGAGATATTGGCGAAAGGTTAAAATGAGATTTGTTTTGCATTTCCATCGTGCAGGTCTCTACTGTGACTTCTATCCCTCCTCCTCCACCTGGGCTTCCCCCGAAACCTGTAAGCAATGGATCTGATGGTGTTCCATCAAATTCTAATTCCAGTAGTAATCTTCAAGATGCTAACTTCTCCTTGATGGTTGCACCACCACTCTTACCTCAACAGCACCCACCAGCTTTACTCTCTAATTTACAGCCTGATCTTCTGCATCCAGGGATGTTACACTTTCCACCACCGCCTCCAGATATGCGTCCCCCTCCTGGACTCCCTCCTCACGGAATGTTGGGTCATCTAGGAGTCCCACGGCCGCCTTATGGTCCACCACCTGGACCACCTCCTATGATGAGACCGCCACTTCCCCCAGGTCCACCGCCTAATTTTCAAGACGGGCAAGCAACTGGTAGGCCATATGTGCCACAGAAACCATCTTACGTAAAATCTGCTGCACCTACTGTTGTCAAGAGACCACTTGCTCAGCACACACCTGCGCTTACATCCATGGTAAGTGGACATGATTTACAATAAGTAATAGTGCAGAACTATATGGCCCCTTTATCTATACATTCATGTGGATTCTGGTTTGTTTTTTGATATTCAGATCCCTGCATCAGTTCGGGTCAGAAGAGAGTCAGCAGCTACAACCAAACCAAAGCCAAAGAGTTCGACAGCGAACAGCTTGGGATTTACTCCAAGGTCTATTACTACTCATTCTGCCCCGGTTAAGCCAGTGTCGGCCTCCAATACATCTGCACCGTCAAAGCCACAGAGCATCGACGACTCTTATTCTGCCTTCTTGGAGGACATGAAAGCTCTAGGAGCACTTGATGGCTAAGAATAGAAACTATGTGACTGCATATGGAGATGTGAGCAATTTCTTGTGGATCAGAATTTCAAAACATTCCAGGGACAAAAGAAATTAGACGATCTGAAAGCTTGTAGTTTCTAGGGAATCCCTAGTTTCTACAAGAGAAGTGAAGATTATTACTTCAGCTGTGCATTGTATTCATTCACCAACTCTCAAGAGTGAGCATCTCCAGAGATGTTTTAAGTAGAAAAAAAAAGCGAAAACATTTTGAGAATATTTGGTTGGGATTTGTAATACATTTTGACTTTTTGAGACCATATAGAGGGATCTTCAATTTAAATTTGGTTGAAATGTAATCAAAATTGAAATTGAACCTATTGATAAAGGGAAAAAATGAATGTGAATGAAGGATTCAACAGAAGGATACATTCATCTGCTTACTACATATATACAGCAAGGGCTCATTCAATGCACCGTTGTGTCATCTCAGGTTGCAGCAATGAGGTTTGCCCGTCAATACCAATTTGTCCCACAAGCAGATCATCTGTCTAGGCGATTGGTAATGCGCCGTTAAATAATTCGCTATGCAACCAAATTGGCAGAAGTTAAGGCTGTGCACATAATCCACAGACTTCACGCTGTTGTTGAACTGTTCCACCCACATTCCCATGCTAACGTCTTCCATTTTGAATAACTGAACAGAAAGAAAATTATCTATATTACACATTATATAGTTGGAGATTCTTGTCTCTTATACTCTTTTCCAAATGAAGATGATTGGTTACCCTTAGTTTGTGTTGCTCAAACTCCTTTACGATAAAACGAGAGATATCTACTGATAATATGTAGCCAGGACCATTGGCATAAGGTGGATAATCTTCTTCTGGCCATTCCTGGAGAAACCGTTAAAATATATTGAGTAAGACAGACTTAAGGATTTCTGACATCTCTGGAACAAACAAGTCAAATACCAAAATTTTCACTTTTCTTGGTCTTCTTTTTTACCTCATATGAAACAGCCCATTTCCCCTGGCGTAGAGGCTTGTGATAATAGTTGATATTGCCAATGTACAAGCTTTTATCCGTGGGTGTTTTCTTGGTTTCACTAAGAACTGCATCTACGCGGACAAATGTGTCATCATCACACTTCATGATGTATTTGGCGGCCAACTGATAAGCCTGCAAACCAAAATAAAAGAATAGGTGTTTGTTAACCAAGAATCATTGAAGAAATGATATCAAATTTGTTGACTCGTTGATTCGTAAGATAAAAAACTCACCCCGTATTCGCAGATCGCAACAGTTTTAAGAACAACTAGGTCATAACTGTCCATGTAAGGCACTACAATTATGTCCCCAAAGAATTCAGCTTCCTTCTTTAGCTCCACATTGACTGATTTCCTCGAGTGCTATGTATAAACCAAAAGTTCAGCATCAATTTTATTGGAAGGATTGATTCCAAACAAAATATATAAGACCTAAAAACAACTAGCCTCGCTAAACCTCATTGTAACTACTCTAAACTTACCAATGCCACAAAGAACCGAGCCACTACTTTGGAAGACTTGATAAGTTTATGCTGCATCCAAGACTTCCTCACCGCCATCCGCTCAGCAAAATGATTACCAGCAGAGAGGATACCAATGAACAAATCAACTTCATCATCAGGTATTGATGGGGCCTGCCAATTGCTTGAGAGCTCAAGATGCCTCTGAGGAGCAAAATTAGGGTGCGAGGTTGGGAGAGAGCCAGCAAAAACAGAGTCAACATCTATATCTCCAGTAACAGTTAGACCAGTAGCATCCTCAAGCGTAAACCCCTTCATATGGCCAAAAGCACACACAAACAAATATCACTTTCTGATCTTTATTACTACTCCAAAAGAAATTCAAAGAGTGTTCTGAAGCATCACTTACAGTTCGGAAAGGGAAGGATGTGACATGCCTCCCATCAACACTAACATGATAACCCTCCAATCCAGCACTTAGTGTAAGCACAAAGAGCTTGTCCTCAGCGAATGGAAATGGCCATTCTACAGTTACTTTCTTACTCCGGCGTATAAAACGATTCAGCCACCATGTTGCCTTGTTAGTCTCTTCTTTAAAAGAAATACCATCTTCTTGGACCCATTTCTCGCACTTAACCTGACCATCAACTGTGAAACAAAGGTCACTCTTTGGTATTTTTCTCTATAACTCAAGCAACTCCAACTACTAATCAAGCAAGACAACACATGAAAGTCAAAAGCTTTATTAAGTTACTCACTTATTTCTTCATCATCACTAGATCTCCAGCCTTCACATCTTTGCGCCGAGCTCCATTGCATCCTATAACAAGTGTTCTGCTCAATCACAGGCTTACCACTCCAATCACCCTTAAGCCTTGGATTAAAATGAAGAATCCGAGGTGGATCTTCTCCTTCCACTGCCTTCAACCCTTGTAGCTCAAGCATAAACTGTGAAACCTTCACAGCTTCATCTTCTTCCTTCAACATTGATATCTTTGGGTCCATCTCTGAGTGAGCAGCGCGTGGTTTCGCCACCACCGTGATGTGTGATCCCAATGCTAACCCACAGGGAAGCTCAATGAGGTTCCCACAGGCTAAAAGATCCGACCCGGATAAAGAAACAGAGAGCGGGCACGAACTCGAACCATGTTTCTTAATCTTCTTCTCCTCCTCCTCCTTCAAGGCCTTTAGGGTTTTACCAGATTCCAGCTCTTCCCATAGCTTTCTACCAACTTCCCAAGCTACCTTGGCGGATCTTTGGAGCTCAAAGGACTCATCTTTACTATTCGGGTCGAATCTTTCCGGGTCAAATTTCAACCCGGATATGATCTGTACCATTTTTCTCCGTTTTGAAACAAGAGCTCGAGCAGGCGCTTCCGATTCAATTTCTCGGTAGATTAGGCTTCTCAAGGGACGAACCGGAGCTCGTCTCTCTTGCAAATCCCACTCGCTACCGAGCTTCTCGGGTCGGGTTAACGGATCCTGTGATAAGGTATCGAACCCGGTTCTATAGACGACGGGGATTTCGAGCGTGACTAGAAGCAAGTACAGTACAGCAATCGCCATTAGTATCTGAACCGATCTCTTCTTGCTGAGAGATACAAACATTGCGAAATTCTCCGACTTGTCGAGTTTTGATAGCTTCTGGTTCCTCATTGTTACTAATAATTACTCTAATTCCTCAGACATCAAAATAAACCCTAGAAACGGCGAGAAAGAAACGATCAATGATTCTAGTGAAAGTAGAAGTGGAATGAATTCAAATTTAATTTATCAAAAAGAAAACAAAAACACTGGAAATTGTTGCAAATAATCAAAATTTGAAGAGAAGAGAAGGGAAGATGAAGAAATTTCTGAAGAAAAAATCAGGATTTAAAGAGAGGCCTTCATTGCTGCTGCTGACAATTTTCAGAAAACCGCCGTTTATGGTCAAATCAAAACTCTCTTTTTTATATATTTTTAAATTAATTTAAAGATTGTTGGATTTTCCTTTCTCAACGGCATTATTTTTTAAATTTTTTACCAACAGTAATGTTTGTTTTTTTTGTAACTGACGCAAAATAATGTTTTTTTTTTTTAATTGTTTCAGTAAATGGGCTTGTTTAAAACATATATTATTGGGTTTGCAGGGGCCCAAATTAATCATTTGTGAATACTTAAAAAAACGACGCACGTTTCTCATCTCCTATAGCGAAACGTCATACAAGTCGAAACCCCATCGTCATATGATCACGGAAGCAGAACGAAACGGCGAATTCGACGAACGGAAAAAGATGGTGGCGATATCAATGTACAGAGGCAACCTTCACAAAGTACCCGACGTTCCTCGCCGGTGGAGAATGCCGGAGCGTAATCTCTCTTTCAAGGATTTCAAATCTCTCCTTCATCGTCGTAAACGAGCCCTCTCTCGTCTCCCCCTCAATTCGAACCCTAACCTGAACCTTAACGTCAAGACTGAATTAATTACCGATCAGGAGAATCCGATTCCATCTGAAAGGCCGGGTTCTTCTGGGAAACAGAAGCTAGTTGAGGTGAAGAGAGAGGAGATTGGTGGGAATCAGGTTAAGGGAGATGAGAACGATAGAGGTTTTGAAAGAGCTCAATCAGACGGTGGAGATCGTACCGGGAGAGTGACGGAATTGCAATCGAAGAAGGAAACTGATAATGTGCCACACGAGGATGGGACGAACGACACGGCCGAGGTATGTTTTAATTTCTTTGATGTTTTATCTCTTTGAGATATTTCGATGGAATTTGAGTACAAATTAGTGATTTGAAGACTCGAATCACCAAGCTCATTGAGAAAATTTGGGTCAGTTCGGTGAAGTACACAGAAATATTAAGAAAGCTAGGTCAATTTAGGTGAACTTACCAATTTAAGTGGCAGATTTCTTGAATAGTAGGTATAGGCGAAGCCGCCATGGTCATTACCAGGATAATACTTTGATGTGTGCCCTGAGAGTTGCCCTGAGAGTTTAAGTCGCATTGATGGATGTTGTGATGCAACAAGTCTATAGCTGAAACAATCAAGCAGTAGTAGAGTTACCAATTTGGACTCTGTGAAGGCGTAAATTGTAGTTGTTTCTGGAAAGTTTTTTTGTTTTCCTGTCAAAGATGCCACCAATCAAAAAGTCTTTCGCTTTATAGTTATTATTTCGTGATTGTATTCTCTCTTCGAAACAGGCAAATGAAACAGCTGAAAAAGTACCAAGCAAAATAGAGAAAGAACGAAAAGAAGTGGAGGAGAGATTACAAGTTTTGAATGCAAAAAAACACAATCTAGTCCAAGTGCTTAAGCAGGTCAGTCCAGTGTCTGCGCTTTCTTTAAAGGTTTTTTCAGCTGTATACCAATACCCATTTATCAATGTATAATCATACTTATCAAATTAACTGATGCGCAGATTTTAAATGCTGAGGACGAATTGAAAAGGCGCAGCTACATGCAACATGGAACCACAGCGACTCGTCCAGCTCTTCCACTCCATGTGGATGTCTCTAATGACTTGGGAGGTAATGCTGGTGCTCACATGGAAGGTGGAGAAACCAATGATGCAGCGAATCATAATAATGCTCAAACTCGTACTGTGCTTCGACTGTGTGGTGCTTCTTCATCATCTGAATCTCCCCTCAGAAGAGCAGCAGCCTTTTCACAACACAATATGGTAAATACTCTGTTCTTCTTGCTCGATCTTTGGTTTTGCATTCATATATATGATTGACTGCTGCTGCTGTTTCTCAGGTTCCACATACTTCTCGATGGAGCCCACGCGTGGGTCCTTCTCAACCCGGTCCTGCAGTCACTGTTTCTGCGTCTGGAACAAACTACATTGCTTCATCTCCTTCACCAGCTGGTTCTGGTGGTACCTCTGTTTTCAGAGAATCACGGCTTCAGAGTCCATGGAATTAGCAGCTTCTCCTCCTCTATCTTTTTGGTTTTTTTTGTAGCTGTGAAAAAAAGAAAACTTACGTGAGATGTGGAAAAAGTGTTCATATTGATTGATGTAAAAAATCAGACTCATCCATATCTTATTATCAATGTATCATTGCAAACTATATAATCAGGAAGAATCCACCAGGCGAGCAGATTAAAAAAGGACTGGATTATGAGAAATGTTAATTGTTTCTTTCACGAATATGAAAAACAATTTGTTGCACGATCGAATCTATGAGCTTCTGCACCAGATACTACTAATTCCAAGATGCTGAATATATCTTCAGTTTGAGGATGGAACCGATCGCCAGATACAAACGCTGAAACGCGATCCATGATCTTAATTGATGACCATCCAGGCTCTTTGATCACTCCTTTTGATTTCATATTCTTCCTTACATTTGCAGCTTCTTTCAAGTTCCCTGTGCTTGAAAATATATTGGCTAGTGTTACAAGTGCAGTTGCAGAAGTAGGATCCAGCTCTAGAATCCTCTTGGCCGCCCTTCTCCCACGGTCAATGTCTCCTTTGGCTCTACACGCAATGAGAAGTGCGGTCCAGACTACATCATCCTTCTTCCATTGCATCTCATTGATCATCTTCTCTGCATCGCTTAGCCGTCCTGCTCTACATAACAGATCAACCATACAGCCATAATGTTCCTTGGCTGGTCTCATATTATACTTCTCTTGCATCAAGTTGAAATAGTGAAAAGCAAGGTCAAGCTGTCCCGAATGAGTGCAGGCGGTGAGAACGCTGATGAAAGTTACAGAGTCGGGTCTAAAGCCAACTTTTAGACTTTTCTCAAACAGATTGATAGCTTCTTTGCTCTTTCCGTGTTCTGCATATCCATTGATCATAGCTGTCAAAGAAACAATGTCATCTCTATCTGTTTCTTCAAATATCTTTGCAGCTTCGTTGATACTTCCACATTTCGAGTACATATTAATCAGACTACTACGAACCGTGGAGTTCTGTTCTAAACCAAGATAAAGAGCAAGCGCGTGAACTTGCTTGCCTTGCTCAAGGATTGCCATGTTTCCTGAAACACTCAGCAAACTAGCAAGAGCAAAATCAGTTGGTTTTGTCCCTGCTTGTCTCATCCATGAGAAATACTTAAAACCTTCTTCTCCATAACCGGCTTGCGAGTATCCTCCAATAATCGTGCTCCACGAAATAATGTCCCTGCATCTCATTCCTTGAAACAAAACAGATGCAGAGTCTAACTTCCCACAAGTTGAATACATCTTCATTATTGAGTTACACACTGACAAAGAATCACCTAGACCTAGAGAAATAACATTACAGTGGAGCTGCTTGCCCCACACAAGTCTAGAAAGACTCGCACACGCAGAAAACATGGATGCAAAAGTATGTTCATTGGGAGGTACTTGAGAATTTCTCATCTGTATAAATGTGTCCACAGCTTTTTCTTCTTGACCCATTCGATTATAAAGCACAATAAGGCTTGTCCACGAAATCACATCCCTCTCACTCATATTTTCAAACAAACAAAGTCCGTCCTGCATCTCCCCACATTCAGTGTACATTGTTGCGAGCGAGTTAGCCACGCAGAGAGTGGCATCAAAGCCTCTCACTATCACATGAGTATGTATCTCCTTACCGTATTTAACTAGACGTAAACCAGCACAAGCCTTTAAGGCAATAGCAAATGTAAAAGTATCAGATTCTTCTTCCAATCTCATCATCTTAGAAAAGTACATGAGCCCTTCCTTGTAACGACCAGCGTGAACCAACCCCGTAATGATTGTTGTCCAAGTTACTGCATTTCGAAAAGGCATTTCACTAAAAACTCTGCAACTCTTGTCAATCTTTCCAACTCTCTTGTACATATCAGCTAAAGCACTTCCCACAAATACAGAGCTGAGCAGCGAAGTTTTCACCGCGTAAGCATGTAAAGATTCTCCATATGAAATGTTGGAACTTTGACCACAAGCCTTGAGTACAACACTTAGCACAGAGGTATCGGCTGAGACGCCAGGATCAAGACGCATAGCGGAGAACAAAATCAGTGCTTCGTTAGAGTTGTTTGCAGTTACGTATCCTTTAATGATGGCTGTCCATGAAACAATATCTCTGTGTGGCATTTTATCAAACACTTGGCGAGCAGCTCGCAAATTCCCGGCATTGATGAGAGTTCGAAGGTGAGAGTTTGTATCAAATGTGACCATCACCTGATTCGAGATACGGAGAGTGTTCTTCTCCACCGGTTTCTCGAGCAATGACATCGAAGCTGTACAAAACCGTTGGATTGTGCCGCCATTTCTCACACTCAAAATCATGTTTTTCACTAAAACACAGTGCCGACCAAATTAAACGAGAAACGGCACGTCGTCCTTATCAAGTCAAGAGGCCAAAATAATGAACCAATATTACCAAAACGGCACGTTGTCCAAAGAAATTGTTAGTTTGGTTCTCTTTGGATAAAGTGATCTACTTTATTTCTATACAGTGACTGATTTATCCAAACCCAAACGGTAACGTCAGCTTCTCGTTTTTTTGATTTCCGTATTCCCAAGTTGCTCCGATGTCAGATCCGAGGCTCCTAAATCCAGTAATGGTTCCTCCGGTAGCTCACCAGCGTTAATCGTTTGGTGAGCTATATTTACATTTCTTCTCTTGGCTTGAGCTAGAAATTGCGAGATTCTGTTTATCTATAGTCTCCAATTTTACAGTGTTAGCTTTGGATGCCTTAGTTGAGTTTTAATTAATCGTAATTCTCTGGAATTGGTCTTTATAACCATTGATTCTGAAAGATATTGATTCCTTTTTGCTCATCTTAATGGTTGTTGCTTATGAATACGAGTGATTAGTTTGTTATTGTTATATTGATTTTGAACTCGATGGTTGTATATTGTTTGTACCTTTGAGCAGAAAGATTTGAGCAAGAAGAAAATGAAAGTTTGTGGATCTGAAGGAGATAATGAGGATGGCTGGAGACCTGAAGGTGAAACAAGCTCAGGTGGTGGAAGCAAACAAACCGAAGAAAAGAGTCCGCCAAAGGATTATATTCACGTGAGAGCAAGACGAGGACAAGCTACTGACCGGCACAGTCTAGCAGAGCGAGTATGTTCCTTCTCCTGTTTCTATTTTCCTAAATTTTGCTTTTATATGAGAACATAGACTATGGCTTTCATGATAATATAACAACACCTTCATTGTTTGGTAACCAAGTGTCAGTTTTGAAAGGGATTTGTTACAATTACACGGGTTGGCTTGTTCTTTTGGTACACATAGCATTGTATATTTGTATGTTATGTTCATGGTTTTATCCGTAAATTGTTTATCTACAGCACGGTTTTTATTCCACAGGCTAGAAGAGAAAAGATCAGCGAGAGGATGAAGTTTCTTCAGGATTTGATTCCAGGATGTAATAAGGTACCTACTAATAAATACAATTGCTTCATATTCATTGCAAGCATTGTTTTACTATTCAAGGAGCCACTGTTACAAAATGCGTTAACACCTTTGAAAATGTTTATAAGAATGCTCCTATGATTCAGATTATAGGAAAGGCTCTTGTGCTTGATGAGATTATCAATTATATTCAGTCGTTGCAACAGCAAGTTGAGGTATGGTAGCCATTTCTGTGTATTTTATATCTTTCTTCTAAATGCTGCACCATTTTTATTGATATGCTATAATAATGAATTTTGATTGCAGTTTCTATCGATGAAGCTAGAAGTCGTTAATTCAGATGTGAGCACTGGTCCAAAAATAGGAATGTTTCCTTCCGGAGATGTAAGCCCCAAACTCCTTTCTTAAGAATTCCTATGATACAACTAAAATTACAGTACTTAGCTATTGTCCATAAGGTTTAATCACCAATACTACATTTGCTGCAAAACATCAATCTTTGTTCTCTGTTGTCATTACAGCTCCTTGGTCGATATAGTAGTTTGGTTCTTTTAAACACACATGGATTTTTTGTTTGTTCCTATGCTATTGATTAGACGTAAATGTTTGTAATTGATCTTTATCTAGAGTACTCATAACAAAGGTCTACCTTTACAAACTGGCTTGATCTTTGGGGTCAGAAAAGACATTGATTTTTAAAGTTCATGAGCTATTGGTGTTGTGTTTTACAGCTTAATACTCTGCCGATTGAGGTTCATGGAACATTGTTCGATCAACCAGAAGCTGACGGAGCCCGAGGGTCTCAACCTGACTGGCTCCATATGGGGATTGATGGAAACTTGGACCAATCTTCTTGAGGGTTGTGTGTATAAAATTGGCAGATAGTAGGCAATAGAGAAGAAACGTGACCCTTATATATTCTTTTTCTATGTATCAATTACTTTAATCAGCAAGACTTATCAATTATAATCACAAGTAAAATTTAATTTTAATGCACCAGAGAGCTACTAGATTAATTTTAGGCTTAAGAGAAGATAAACCGAATACTTCAAACCAAGTTATCTTTACCAAATACCAGACCGAATGCAAACCAATCAATAGGAATCATTTCTTAATTTTGAGCCGGTACAAATTAATAAACCGGAATGCAAACCAATCAATTGGAATCATATCATTTCTCAATTTTGAGCCGATACACATTTATGCATAGAACCATAAATCTCCGGTGTGGTGAAATTGAAAAAGAAGAGCAGAGAGAGATGGGGATAGTGACTAGAGCTGGAGATTGGTCGTTCAAGGCTTTCACGGCGGGGCTAGGGCTTGCCACCATCTACCTAACCGCCACTTTCTCCGTTAATGTCTATCGTGGTCTCTCATGGCACAACGCTCAATCTGTATGTTTCTTTCTTTCCCCTTCCCCTCCAATGGTCTTTCACTTGTCAATTTGGTATCGACGTTTTCCTGTAGATTATCAGTGTCGTTTCTGGTTAGATGATTGAGATTCTTTTCCAGTCTTCATGATCCAAACATTTGTAGAAAGTTTCTTTGATTTGATTTGATTGCTACTTTTGAGCTGAAGTCCAAATTTAGGGTTACGACATTTTCTCTATTGTCGCTAGTTCTGATTTTTGATCTCATAAACATTGTTTTGTGCAGTAACAGTTATGATAGGGAAATTTGTAATCATATACTATTTTGTGAATTACATGCTCTGGTTCTCTGGAAATGATGATATCTCTGGGATTGTTAAGATAATACTGGTTCAGATATTGATCAACTGAGTTAATAATGTCTTATCTTTGCTAATCAGATATGTGTTTTAAGTCCATTGTTATCTCGAACTGATAGAAAGGGCCTTTTATTTAGAAAGTTGTAAGGGGATGTAAGAGATGTTAAGCTCTTACTGCAGATCTGAGATGATTGAGGTAGGAGCATGATAAGAAGTGAAGTTTCATATTCAAATTAAAACAAACCACAGAGACTTGATTAATGAGAGACTCTTAACCAAAACCCTAGAATATCCACACACTAAAACAATCTGATGTGAGTCTGGTCCTCACTAACTACTCTCTAGCCAACCACGACATCAATCTGCTACATTCAATTCTTAGGCTAGATACAGTAGACGTATAGTTAAGAGTGAAGCCTCTCAACTTCTTCAAGACTGAAACTCCTGCCTATCAACTAAATTGTCACATCCTCTCGTTCAGAGCAAATGTATGCATTAAGTTGCTAAGACTGTTGCCATTGACTGATATTCATTCCTCTTATTCAGTTTCTTCTGCAATGTGATTACCTACACTAGTAGCAAAAAGAAAATGCAAGAGTCTGAACTGTTTTGGATAATTTCAATGTTCCTGTCAAACTATAAGATCTCAACTGGTAGCTGCCATGGTTTTGCTTTCACTTTTTTTTTTTTCACTTGACCTTTCTTTTATTCTTTGTATATAGCTTACTTACTGTATTACAATTTGTTATATCCTTTTGAACATATTCACCCCTGTCCACAGGACCACAGCTAGATACATTCTATGAAAATTATTAGCATCTTACTGAGAATTCATGTTCTTTCCTTGCAGAAGCTGGAGACAGAAGAATCTGAAGAATAACCCAAATAATCTGATCTCAATGCAGCTGCTTTCTATCCCTCAAGCAGCAGATACTTCCTTGAATCTTTGCGTGCGTTGTTTCTTTTCATACACTTGGTATATCTTTATTTCGATTCTAGGAGCAATAAAATTTGTGATATAACTTCACTAAATTTGTAATGTGATTCCGAAAGTTCCATGATAGCAAAGGAACCACTTTTCCAGTTATATAATTAATTACAGACAAGCATCATCTACACCACATAGCTGTCTGGGAAATTGCTTACCAATACTACCAGTACAACGGTGTTAAGTTCTCCTCAATTTGGATTTCAAATATTATCTTCTATATAAGTACTTAGAAAGTGGAAAACTGAGGCTTCTCGCAGCCTATAAACCAAATCAGAGAAAACAAAATCATTGTCTTTGTATCATCACCCTATACGATATGACTTGATAAGTGCAAATAAGTTGAGTCATCTTCAAAACATGATACAAACTGAAAAGAAACTGCAGAGCCTTTGTCCCACTCTTTGAAAAGATCCACATGATCAGGTATTAGGTATACCATCTTTCCCATGGAAGTAGAGTCTTTTACTCTTTTACATCAATACAAGATTCAGCAATATGGTGTGAAAATCCATTGCAACTATAATGTAAAATTCTATTACTTCCTTTATTCGGACAACAACTAAAGTCAAAACAAAATTTCAAGTCTTAACAGACTGATCAAAATGCTCATAACCGCTCTTGCTAGTTGTGAAGAAGGTATGGTCATATATAGAATCTGTGAATCAAAACAATTTGATCAATCTTGTTATAATTTATGAGCTCGTGATACATTCAAGTCCATTGGGTTTCTCAAATCACACTAGCTTGATTTCATCCATGTATAGCGATTTGGGTTTCTGGAAAGCAAATACAGTGCCAAGGTTTTGCCATACGACAAATACCAAATCCTTTTTCGGTTCTTCACTTATTCAATAGCCAACATGAGTAACAAGATGAATTCCCAAGATTGTAAAAAGGAAAATGGATGATAAAACCATTAAGAGGACTCATGAGCTTCCTTTCTCATCACTGCTCTCGCATAGATCTCATAGCAGCATCCTGAAACAAGCAGCACACATTATAAGGATATTCAATTCAAACACACAATACTATCTTATCACACCTAAACTATATGCTAACTGCTAATTACATATCAGAAAATTTGAAAAGTTGTCAAAGATATGATAAGCTGAGGATGCAATATATGGAGATTTTATCAATCAGTATCATCTAAACCCATCTGAATAGCAGTTATATTATCTACTATTCAATTTCCTTAGACTGTTAATATGATCAGATAATGAGGTCAAACACAAGAACATCTTCAGCAAACCATCTGCAGCTTTTCTCGATCAAAACAAAGTCACCATCCTATAAAGTGTATTAGTGAGTACCAAATTCTGATTCATCCTAAATGGTACTAGATGAATTCTATCTTCCCAAAAAGAAAATTGATCATTTAACAAAAATAAGTTTACCATACCAGCAACAACCACAACTGTGAGCACATCTCCAATCCTCTTCAATCGGTGCACACCTTTCTTATGCGACTTGAATCTCCTCAAAGATGCATCCTCAGCCAAGAGCTACATCAAGAAGACAACCATTGAAACTCAGAGGATCTCTCATAGAAACTATCAAAAAAGTAAATCTTCAATTACTAATTGACAAAACATATATCCTTCCAAAACAAAATATTCAAAATGAATCATTTTCTTCTTTTTTCTAAACAATCCAATCTGACCAAATCGATGCTCGATCCCTACCCTAGAACAGAGGTAAATGTAAAAAGATACTTACAGCTTTCTCGCGAGCACCTAGCTCCACATGGAACCCACGACGGGATTGAGCCAAGGCACCATCCGTCTTCTTCAAAAGACCAAAGGGGTAAAACAATCCCGTCATACATTGAACCATATCCGTTAATGAGATTCAATTCGATTAAAAAACAAAACCTGAGAAGAAGATCGGAGGTGAGATGAAATCGAAGTGTTGTTGAGTAAAAACGCCATTTCCGATGAGGAGCAAAGATTTCAGCAGTAAAGACGATACCAAATTAGCAACGATGGATGAAGAATCGCAATTACAGTAGTAATGTAAGACAAATTATAATTTACGTTTTTTCCCATACTTCAAGAATAATTCCATTTTGACCCCAAACTTAATTTATTAGATACTTGTAGACCTTTTCCGTTATAATGTAATGATCTGCTATTTGATGCAAAACTAATGCGCTCGAGTATGTCGTATATACACAAAACTAGGGGACAAAAACAAAAACAATACCGAAGCAAACCATAACAAACGAGTTCTAATTCTGGTTATCTAGACTAAATCAGAAAAACCCAACAAGAGGGCAATCATTAGGACTAGGAGATGCCACTTTAGCTTTTGCTTTTGCTTTTGGTTTAGCAACATTCTTCTTGCAATTGCTGCACAGCTTACCATGTGTATATAACAAACAGTTCAGATCAAACTTGAGCTCATCCGGGATCCTGCGGTTGAGATGCACGTAGGTTTTGTTCCTGTCTGCGGTTTTCGGGACCCAGCCTAATGCCTTGGCGATCTCAAATACCTGTTTCAGTCGGTTTATTTATCTGAGTTTTTATCCGCTTGATCCAAAGAAATACAAATACCAAGACACAAGAATTTACGAGAAACACTCACATGGGTGTCTACTGGGAAATCATTGTGCTGGAGATTGAACATCAGAACACAAGAAACCTGTTAATTCATCAATGTACCTCCTACGTCAGTATCACAAATTTATCTTGATTCTTATTGTTACATTGTCAAAAGGACTATATGAATAGCAGTAGCTCTGAGCACAAGAATGTCCTATATACCGTTTTGGGTCCAATTCCTTTAAAATGAGAGAGCTCGGTTTTTACTTCTTCTATCGATAAACCGCGCAGGTACTCCAAGCACAATTTGCCTCTTTCATTCTGCAAACGGTTCAATATGTTCTTGATACACACCACCTTTTTTGGGGCCAATCCTCCACATCTTATAGCACTCTCAATTGATTTTGGCTCAGCAGCCAAAACCTACAAAGGAGGCAAAAGAAGAATCAAAGATCAACACAAATCTTTTCCATTAAACAATGTCAATATACATTTTCTCAAAACTTTTAAGCAAATCTTTGAAGTAGAGATTTGTCCAGATTGATTGGACTATATATAAGCATTGATTCAAACTTAAATCTAAACCTAAACTCATAACATCACAAATCTTAAAACTTCACAATACCAAAAACTTATAATTCCCAAAGCTTCAGTTTATGAGAACTTACATCTTCCCATTTCGGAAATGTTGCTTTGAGAGAAGCAAAAGCCCTTTGGGAATTGCTCTCAGTTGTATTCTGAGAGAGAAGAATTTTAACCAGCCCATCAAGCACGCTCTCCTCCTCCACTTCATCCAATGGCTCAGATTTCACCTTACACTGTGTATCGTGACCATCGACGGCGGAGAATGATTGGAGTCTCTTACGGCGGTAATTGGCAAACTCGGGAGGGAACCCATGGAGAGACAACAAAGCATCCCTTACGTCTCGGCATTCTTCAGCGGTAGGTCTAAGAAGTGCAGGGTAAGGATTGCTGCCGTCGACGGTGGATTTATTGGCCGGAGTTTTCGACTCGCCGTCGTTTTGGTGAAGGCGTTTCCTTTTCTGGGCTTTACTCATCTCGAAGGAAAACCCACTGACCGGTACAATATTCGGATCGGTTTACAGTTTTGTTCTGAATTCGTCGTGCTCACAAATTTTTTTGGAAACTGGATCGGTTTACTTATGAATAATGAATGTTGTGTAGAAATTTTAGATCCGGTTTCCTAAAATTTCATGGAAATTGGGATAGTGGTGTTTTTATAGGTAGGCATACAAAAAAAAAAAAGTTTAACAAAGAGAAAAAATTGTTGCAATTGGTTTTCATTAGTTTTTTCTCTTTTTTTTGGTCGGAGACAAGAGCTAGAGATATGTAGAGGTTTACAAAGGTTTTAAGTTTTAACATGGAATATTTCTTAGCACAGACACAGAGTTATAAACCAAAAGGTTTCCTCAAAAAGGAAAAAAAAAAAACACATACACAAATCGAACAATAATATCCATATCCTATGATGATAATCTTTAATTGCAATGCTCAAAAAGCTTAACACTCATAATGTGTTACACAATCAAGGCAAATATTGAATTTATCCAGGAAGGGTTTAAGTTAATAATTCAAGATTGTTCAATAAATATTAGTATATGAACCATGGTTTCTAATTTTTATAACCGATCATCTTATTGTTATTTTTCCCAAAATTGCATTTGTATTTTATCCTTCAGCTTTTAGGCGAAGACGATACTACAAGTAGTTTAACAAAAAAAAGATACTACGAGTTCAGCTATTCTCGTAACATATAAATAGGGAATGTGTTGCAAAAAAAAAAAAAAAAATAGGGAATGTATGGTTCATGTAGGCATGACGTGTTGGCATGACGATTGGCAAATTGGTGATTGGATCACATATTCACAGGGGAAAATTCCCAAAAAATATCCCATCTATTTAAAATTTGGACGTTTAATACCCCAATTTTTTCGGTTGGAATAAAAATACCTCATTTATTTATAGTTGGTTAAATAATACCTCATTTTTAATTTGTTGGTAAATAAGAACCCGTAATTTAACCACGTTAACGGACGTTAAAAAGTCATCTAACGACGTTAAATTTCAATCCTGCGTACTTACATTAATATATATAGTCTCTTCAACTAAGTAAACGTATTTACTACCCTAGTCTGGTGGTAGTTCGTCGGTTTTGTAAACCACAATACTCGGGTTCGAATCTCAGATTTCTGATTTTTTTTTTTTTTTTTTTTTTTTTTTTATTGTTCTTTCTCCAACACTCTGAAACCCTAGCCGCCGACCATGAATCTTCAAGGCGCCTCCACCACCGGCTCTTCAAGATACTTTGTCGCCACAATCTCATACTTCGAACTCGAATTCACAAACAAATCGTGTATTGTTTTATCCCAATTTCAAAGTTTTCAGATCTGGAGATTTTTCAAAGATGTGTGAGAGAGCAGATGTGGTCGGTGTCTAGGGCAAGGAAATCATTGACGGAGTAATCATCATCGGGAAGAGGTGGAAGAGGGGAAAGGGAAGGAGAGGCGGATTCGACGTTGACGTCATCGGAGGGGAGAAATCGCGCAGCCACTACCGGAGAAGATGACCAAGAACAAAAAAAAAAAAAAAAAAAAAAAAAAAAATTTCAAATCTGAGATTCGAACCCGAGTACCGTGTAATGTGGTTTACAAAACCGACGCGCTACCACCAGACTAGGGTAGTAAATTCGTTTAGTTAGGTGAACAAATTGTATATATTAATGTAAGTACGCAGGATTGGAATTTCACGTCGTTAGATGACTTTTTAACGTCCGTTAACGGTTGTTAAATTACGGGTTCTTATTTACCAATAAATTAAAAATGAGGTATTATTTAACCAACTATAAATAAATGAGGTATTTTTATTCCAACCGAAAAAGTTGGGGTATTAAACGTTCAAATTTTAAATAGATGGGGTATTTTTTGGGAATTTTCCCCATATTCACATGACTTCAGGCAGAATGATTTTTAGATTATTCAAACTTGCATAACTTGAAACGTTGACCATAGTATTATTTGACCAACGACTAAATCTTCGTTCCAAATCTTAAATATTAATATCCGAAAAAAACTGAAAGTTGATATAAATAAATATTTATTCTTTTGTTACAGATAAATACATATTTTTGAGATGGTACACCAAACCTATTTCACAATACACCACTCCTTGAGACGACTTTTGTTTGTCAACGACCTCACAGGTCACAAATGAAACACGAGCAAACTACTCTATACAAACGAACCAACATTATAACTTTTTGTCGTTTCATTGGAAAGGACAAGTCAAAGAACACTAAAACCAGATATTACAATACAAATTCACCCCCAAATAATACTCACTCCCTTTTTACCAGAGTGTTGTTTAGTAATAAAAAAATACTATCAAGAGAGGAAAAAAAAAAGAAAAAAATCATAACAAAATATTTTACCAACAAGAAAGAGATTTAAAAAAAAAAAATTGAATAGAGCTAAAATTGAGAGGAATAAGCGAAACCCCCTTTTTGCCCTCCTTGAAACTGAGAACGACTTAGCCCACTCGCTTCCAACATGCGGTTCCACTCACGCGCCTCCGCACCTTCACCGAACTCCCTATCTCCGCCTCTCATCGACTGCAGAATCTTCGCCGCCTTCTCCTTCAACCGCCCGCTTGCGCTTTCGCTCCCCACAATTTCCGTCAATACCTCCTCCAAACCTGCCTCACTCGCCAATCCTCTAAACCTCATATTCCCTGCACTCAGCGTCAACAAAGCCCCCACGCAATTCTCACGCGCCGCCGCCTCTGACTCAGCTCCTCCACATTCTCGAAGTTTCGCAACCAATATAGCCACCGCGTTACCGTCAAGCATGGCTCCTTTCCCTTCCGAACAAGCCGCTAAGTTACAGAGTAACAAAAGAATCCGGCTCGCCGATTCGCCGGATCTAATCATAGATAACATCATCGGCACCGCACCGGCTTTAACCACCCTGATTCGGTTGTTCGGGATCAACGACAAGTGGTAAAGCGCAAGCGCCGCGTCTTGACGAGCTCTCTCGCTCTCTGATGATCGGAGAGCGTGGAGAAGCGGCTCCACAGCGCCGAGAACTCCGATCACCATCTTGTTCTCTTCCTCAACCGCTAAGCTGAACAAAGCTCCGATTACGTGTTCTTGCGCCTCCGTTGATCCCGATTTCAGAACATCGATCAGAAGAGGAACGAATCCTGACCGTACGATTTTCAATTTGTTAGGTTTCTCCAAAGAGAGATTAACTATCGATGCGGCGGCGTTTGTTTGCACGATGTTGTAACGTGAAATGATCAGAGATCGGAGTAATGAGAGAATCCGTTCAGTGCAGAGAGAGATTCTTGTGCTCGCGTCTGATCTCGTCGTCTTCCTAAGCTGAATCAGACCTTGTTCGTGGTCAATTGTGTTTGGACTGCTCAATTTGTTGAAAATCTCTTCTTCTTCCGGTGACATCGGAGGAAAAGATGAGTAATCCGATGAAGAGAATGAGTTAGGGATCCGGGTCGAGTGATTAACGGGTCGGGTTTGATGAAGTGGAAGAGAAGTGCTTGACGATATTGAAGTCCTCGATCGAGATCGAATCGCACCCATCACAGAGTCATAATCATAATCCGAATTCGAATTTTCAGCCAGCGGAGGTAAAATCTCCGATTTAGCGACCCGATGACCCGTACCCGGAGGAACCGTATCCATACGGTTACGAACCACACCTTCGACGTAAGCGTAATCAGGAGGACGTGGGTGATCCATCTTGTTCCTATCGCACCAGCTGAGAATTGTTGATTTCATGGCGAGATTTGGGATTACAGTGGACAAATCGGGTTGAGTTCCGTCGTGAAGCTTCGGAGCAAACCCGAGATTACGGCAAACTTGGACGGAGATACGTTCAAATGTTTGACCAGAAGCGACGACGACGGGATCCGACATCAAAAATCCGGTGACGGGGCAGAGGAACTCCGGCGGAGTTTCGCCGGGATTGTTGTGCTGTGGCATAGACGTGGCGGAGGCTGAACGGTGGTGGTGAAAGGAGAACCATTTGTGTCTACCGGTCTCGCCCATCTGGAGAGACAGAAGCTTGAAAAAGAGAAACAAAAACAAAAGTGAATCTGAGAGGTTTGTTGTTGTAAGAGATTTTTGACTTCCAACTTTTGAGGTTTTTAATGGAAGGTCTTTGATCGAGTCCAAAAGATTCTATGGTTGATACTAACTACCTGACTCTCTTAATTTTCCTTTTTCTTACTCTTTAACATATAGTAAATACAATAATGATTATGATAATCATTGGATGACGACAAAAAAAAAGTAAAATCATTGGATATTCGATTTGTTAATACTACTCTATTAATTACAGTATCTACGGAAAAAAAGATTTACGATTTTCTAAAATAAATTTCAGTAACTGCCTACCAAAAAAAAAAAAAAAAATTTCAGTAACTGATAACTATCTTAACAGTCTTTTCAGATTATCATCCTTTCATTCTTTTAATATTTACGGATAAAATCATAACTTGTTTATTAATAAAACGCTTTTTTTTGTGGTTTGGTTAAAATGGTGAACTTTTATACTCGTTCGACCAAATTCATATTTGATTTACATGACTAGACTTTTTCAAACCAATTTGAAGATTGGATAAAGTTATTATCATGTGGCTACACTTCTCTATATGACAGTTTTAGTTTCCACCATAAAATTTGACCATTGAATAAATTTTATAGTGGACCAAGAAAGAGTTACCGAGGGCGAGGGAATATAATTTTCTATAGATTATGTGCAATTTGTGTGTAGTTAAGTTATAATTATATGCATGATATAAGTAAGACAATTTCTATTGACGAAAATAATCAAATTAAACTGATTCATGCACAGCATCATCAGCTGATAAAGCGTGTTACAAACCCGTTAAACAAGAAAAGGTATTGAATAAGATTTTTTCATAGTTCGATTGTTTGACTAAATATTTAAAGAAAAAGTCGTTTTTCTTTGGTTGCGTTGAGAAATAATGCAGAGTTCAAACATAAAGGAAGTTCAATGAAAAAAATAAATAAATAAATAGAACATCAAGCTTGATTTGGACATCAAACCATCTTGGAAGTTTCTCAGGTAATATTCAGTTGATAACGATGGTCTCTCATAGTCCTTTGAGCAATAAACGACTATATATCTTGACGCATGTTCCAAGCATTCGAAGGCTATGTAACAAAAGAGATTTGATACCACGAAAAAAACGTTGTCCGTCGTTTCATTAATATATAATTTTTTTACGAGAAAACTCTTAAAACTCTAAACCAAAACTACTGTTGACGACCTAGCGAATAGTGGGCAATATTGTGTTTGTTTTTTTGTTGCCAACAGTGGGACAATATTATTTTAACGTTGAAGCTTTTTTTTTTTTTTTGTCAACATTTGGGCCACAACTGGTCGGCCCATTAGCTTAATTCCTACAAATTGTAGGGTCGGGGACTCGATCCCTGGTGTGATGGTGTCTGTCTTCTGTGGACTTGCCACTAGACCAAGATCACTTCACAACGTTGAAGCTTTCTTTGATAAATATTTTAGTATGTAAAAATATAATAAAACTGTAGTAGTATCTCAGAGACAACATATCAAACAATTAGAAAGAACATGGCGACAACAAATCGATTTTTTCTTGTTGATTGTTATTTAAAGAAGATGTACGAACAATTACAATAGAGCTTTATGGCTCTTTTTAATTAGGCCAAACCAGACAAGTACTAAATAAAGTGAGAGGCTCTATTTCAATTCCATTAATGAATGAAATTCTAATGGGTAAATTGAACTTTAAATTAATAAAGTTCTATATCAAATGCACGGTTATGTCCATATATTGTTTAGGGGTCGATCTCTCAAAGACATGAATATTACATATCAAAAACATTAAACCTTGAGTTTAACACTATCATACAAATATATTGACAATCAAACAAAATTGCAAGAGATTAAATTAAGCATTATCCTAAAACATGAAACTCACAAATATGACTAATCTATTTCTATATAGCACTAATTACTTTACTATCAGCTAACTATCATAAACATTCGTTTGTTTTTAGATTATCAATAAACATTATAAACAACTAATGTTTATGCAAATTGTATTTGCTTGAATCTATATAGCACTTATACTTGCTTAATTTTTTATTTAAAAAAATATAGTTCTTTGATTAATATTATATATAATAGGTTGTATTATTAATTATTGATATATAAATTAAGATTATTAATATTCATGATTTTAGTATTGTTGTTTCTATAAATAAATATAAATAATTAATAAAATTGAATATTTTTAAGATGTAATTTGATGTGTCTAAAAATTATTAATGAACATGTAACATCTCAAATTTAAAATTAAATAAAATAAAACATTAATATTATATTGATAAGCTATCTAATGGATATTTATAGAAATATATTATGTTGTGATAGAAATATATTATATTGTGAGATTTTTAACTAAATTAACTTAATTATATTAATGTTATATTGGTAACATTTTTTTTCCCTCTATTATATTGGTAAGATAAGATGCTTTTAATTTGATTGGAAGTGATCACGAAAAGGTTATTTGATAAATATGTCCGGTTTAATATGTGTGGAATTGGTTCTTCGCTACCGATGTGATGAAACCGGGTAATGTTAAATGGTAGTACGACGTCGTGTAGTTTAGTTTCTCCGTTCTTTATAAAATGCTGTCAAGGAGCGACGATCATCAGAGCGTGAAGAGAAGGAGAAAGAAAGGATCTTCCATGGGCGATCGCTGAGATCCTTAAGAACAAACACACAAAATTCCATTTAATCGCGAATCTTCTTCGATCTTAATTTAATACCCTGATCTGGTAAGCCAATCTTCTTAAGTCTCTCTTATTACTTTTGGCGAAATTTACCTTTGTATCAGTTTCTGGCAATTTCTTCTCTGGTTAGAATTAGTTAACAAGCTTTTAATCTCTTCAACGCAGCTAGTGGTGAAAAATTTGTGTTAAATTACACCTGGGTTTTGTCGTATTTGTGTCAAAACCATGTTTATTTGTTTGATTTGCACTAAATCTAATTTAGGTTCGAATTTAGTGACTTAAAACTTTTGTAGTCAACTGAAACTTGACGTTATGTTGCGATTCCTCGTCTTTCTTCTACACTCTAATAACGTCGGTGTAGTGATGTTACTGGAAGGAATTTGGAATTTACTCCACATTGTATCGTTAGATCTCATTGACTTTTGGTTTTTTCTCTGCCTCTCAACCCAGATTCTTTATGCTTAGTGTACCAAGTGACAACTTTGATATTTGATTGGTTTACCAACTTCTTTGCAGGTTTTTTATCTCTAGTGAAAGTTAGAAATGGTGCTGGTATTGGCATTGGGGGATCTCCATGTACCCCATAGAGCGGCTGATCTACCCCCCAAGTTCAAATCAATGCTTGTCCCTGGGAAGATTCAACACATCATCTGCACTGGAAATCTCTGCATCAAAGTAGGGTTTTCTCAAATTTTTAATCTTTACGTCTCATTTTGCTTTATTTTGTTACGTAAATGTCCTTGTGGGATGGATTCAGAACGAAAATAGTCTCTAATCAAAATATATATATGGTGGTTTTTATCTGATGCAAACCCACAAGTTTATCCTGTATCTGCGCTGTTTAGAACTATATTCTTATTTGGTTGTGTGAGATTTACCGGAAAATGGTAATGGAGACTCAATTGTTTGATGTGATCTACTCGGAGCTTGTCTGTATCCTGCTGGATTTGTGCAGATTTTAATCCCTACCTGGTAGTGTGAGAGTCGTGGAAAATGAGAGGAGAATTCCATTACAGTTTTGGTTGTATTAGTGTTAGTTTTAGATTTGCTTGTGACGATGAAATTGTAAAGTGATTAACTCAGCAGCGATGAGTCATTTATGAGAATTTGATGATGTTTTTTAGTTGGAAATTATGTTAATTGTGAGGCGTTTAGTTGACAACGATTTCAGAGGAGTTGCTCACCTGAATTGTTTTTGTCCTGTGAACTCTTTTCTAGTTCATATATGTGATAAGCTTAACATCTTTGGACTGTTTTAGGAAATCCATGACTACCTGAAGACTATCTGCCCTGATTTGCATATAGTTCGCGGGGAGTTTGATGAAGATGCACGATACCCTGAGAACAAAACTTTGACTATCGGGCAATTCAAACTAGGACTGTGCCATGGCCACCAGGTTCAGTTTCTCTTCTCTTGTGCATTTCATTGTGAGCTTTACGAGTTAGATGCTAGCATTTGTAGCATATGAATAATCCCTCTATCATACATCATCTGTTTATCGGAATTTCCAGACTAGAAAACTGAATTTGCTTGCCTTTACTTCGTTGCTTTGTTGGTGTGTGTCCTTATCAGTGAGTCTTAGAGTGGGCTCGCTGACTGCTATTTGCATGATAATGTATCATGCTCTGACTGACAAAAACTTTACATTTTCATATGGTTAACATTGATAAAATTGCTTTCATTTAAGATGCATCTAAACTGCACTTACCTTTTCTATATATGACAAAAAAAATACTGTTGGAGATTAGTAAACGGGAAAGACTAGGATTTAAGAAGTTTCAGCACCGTTGATTTTCTGTCAATGTTTTAGACTAAAACTATGAAAGAGAATGCCTCCGTTAGATTTGTTTTCCTATTTATCCACGTCTTATCGTCATAAAAATTGGTTTTCTAGCTCTTCCATGTTCCTTAGGAGGCAATGGTTAGGTAAGTTGAAGAACTTATTTGCAATGGTGTGAGAAAGAGCTTCTCTATTTATGGTACAGGTGATCCCATGGGGTGATCTAGACTCACTTGCAATGCTTCAGAGACAACTTGGCGTGGACATACTTGTAACAGGCCATACCCACCAGTTCACAGCTTACAAACACGAGGGAGGAGTGGTGATAAACCCAGGATCCGCAACCGGAGCTTATAGCAGCATAAACCAAGATGTTAATCCAAGCTTTGTTCTTATGGACATCGATGGTTTTCGAGCTGTGGTTTATGTCTATGAGCTAATCGATGGAGAGGTTAGAGTCGACAAGATCGAGTTCAAGAAGCCCCCCACTACCAACTCTGCTCCTTAGTGCATTAAAAAAAACCTGAACTCGTTTTATGTTTTCGTCTTGAATAACTCCTGAAATCTAGAATTTTCTTGTGAAAATAATCTTTTTAACAATTTGGAAATTGGACCACCGAGAACAAACAGACAATGTGTTACAAGTCTCCTGAAGTTCATAGACTTTTGTTATTGTGTGTACAGACAAAATTCTAATTGATCCTTTTCTTTTTTTTTTTTTAAGAATTTGAAATATTAACAGATTAATTTGCGGCAAAAGTCATAATTTATTGGCATATTCCGCGAATTATTCATCTACAAGAAAAAACTGAGTTTGACCGAATAAAATCGAGACCCAAATTATTAATCGGAAAGATTAAACTCTAAACACCCGACCCGACCCGACCCGAATCAGTGAGCAGTGAATCTGAAGAGCATAACATGCAAATAAGAGTCGCCAGGATTGACAATCTGCGACGGAAAATTCTTGTGATTGACGGAATCTGGGAACCCTTGCGTCTCCAAACACATGCCTGCGTATTTCTCATACACCGCTTGACCTTTTCCGAGTACACGTGTCAGCATATTACTCGTGTAAAACTGAACACCAGGCTGATTCGTCCACAGCTCCATCTTCCTCCCTGTAACTGCCTCCGAAACAACCGCCGTTTTTCTCAGATGTTTCCCGATCGTTCCGTCGATCACGTAATTGATGTCGTAACCGCTGGGTAATTCGTGGATCCGGCTTCCGATCTCGCGAGGCTCGAGGAAATCGTAAGGTGTTCCGGTTATGGATGTGATTTCGCCGGTTGGGATGAGTTTGTCGTCGACGGGAGTGATTTTTCCGGCGAGGAGTTGGATTTTGTGGGAGAGGATGTCGCCGGAGCTGTGGCCGTGGAGGTTCCAGTATGTGTGGAGAGCTAAGTTGATTGGTGTTGGTTTGTTGAGTGGCTTTGCTTCCATTTTTACAGCGAGTTTGTTTTCTCCGATCAACATGTACGTCACTTTCACCGTCACGTTTCCGGGGAAACCTGTCAAATTAAAAAAAATTACAGAGAGAGTAATATATTATTTATTATCTCTTGGTAAATTAAAGAGAGTAATTTTATGCATAGAGTATATTTTTTTAACCTTCTTCACCGTCGAAGCTATCGTATTTGAAAGTAATGTGGCTATTAGGAACATACTTTTGGACTGACCAAATCACATCACTGAATCCCTTTGTACCACCTGATTTTTTGTTAATCAAAAACCATTAATAATATTTTTAAATGCATATATGAAATTTCGAAATGGTTGAAGGAAATCGATAAAAGAATTATTAAGAAAAATAGTATACTAGGGAGTAAAGTTACCATGGAGAGTGTTATGGCCTTCGTTGGCATCGATTTTGTACAATTGACCATTCAACGTGAACTTAGCACCTCCTATTCTATTTGCTACTCTTCCCACAATTGCTCCAAAATAAGTTGTATCGTTCTACAAAAAAATCCAAAACCGAAAATTATTAAATTTATTAATTCCTAACAATAAGGCCTAACATCAAGTGGGACGTCAGATTATTATAATAAAAAAATATTAAAATGGCGATGACAATCTTAAAATGAATAACGTGAATATCGAATAACGTGAATATCGAATAACGTGACAATCTTAAAATGGCGATGCTTTTGCGCCGAACATAGAGTTCTATCCAAACCCAAGTTTTTGACCAAAATAATGTAAGAAAAAATTAGGATAAATGAGAGAATAGATTTAAAATGAAATCACCTTGTAACCATCAACAGTATCAAATCCAAGAACAACATCGTCTTGTTTACCTGAATCCATAGAATAAATAAATAAAATCAGATTTAAAACAGAGAAAAAGGGAAGAGAGAGGAAGGAGAGAAAGAGACCATTTCTGTCAGGGAGGAGAAGAGAGGTCATGACAGCACCATAGTTAGTGAAGGTAACACTCAAGCTTCCTCTGGTGAGCTTATAGGTTTTGATCTCTTTACAGAGACTGTAATTAACACAACAACATAACAACACCATCAAAACAGACACACCCACAACGTGTAACGATAATGACTTCGCCATTTTTTGGCAGATCAATCAAGATTGATGAGTGATGAGAGAGAAATGGAGAGAGAGAGAGGAAAAGTTTGGATCTATCTTCTTGTAACTGTGTATGGATTTGTATCCTATTTATATTAGTTCAGATGAAGAAACGCTTTTATTAGGGCCTCATATTATATTAGGATATTTATCATCTCAAACTTATGAGTTATGAATTTTCTTTTTCTTGTTTGAAATGTCGATTTTGGAAAGATAATTTGGCCCAAAAAACAAGACTTTAGAAGATAAATGTAGCTCGACTTTTATTTTAGGACTTTTCAATAAAAATAAGAATAAGATTTTCTTTTATTCGTAGTATTTTTATATATTTTATCTCTTTTTAAAATATAAAAAGATCTGAAGCATTTTCACGGTCCTATAATTTTATGAAAAAGAAAATTTTAATTTGTTTCGACAGTAAAAACTAAAATTTAAGTTGTTTGTTTTGTTTGACTGTTTATTCTTCTATTATATTTTATTTCTCACGAATAGTTATTCTATTTTAGTACAGTATATACTACGATTTTTTTCTATTTTTATTTTTTTTTACTTTTGTCTTTTCATTGAGTTTTGATATTTATCATCTCAAACCTATGTGGCAGTGTGCTTGCTTGCTCCCAAGGACACTACTAACTCTTAGTTTAACAGTGTCGCATTCTTAAATGCTTTTATCAATGGACCACTTGCAAAAAGTCGTTCTTGATCTTTCTCTCTTTCAATGGGTAAAATTTCTTGAATTTAATTCATGCTAATTGGTGATCAAAAAAAAAAAAAAATCATGCTAATTATCTTGTTTGAAACATGTATACTAAATCAAACCGTAGTTTTTTGACAAGTAAATTAGTTTCCATTTGGAAACCACTGGTTGAAAATTTTAACAATTTTGTTGATAAATAAATTTATAAATTAACAAATAGACATGGAAGAGTTATGTTAATTCTCTTGTTATGTAGGTCTTATATTGTACATATGAATTCTACCGTTCAAATTTGAACTTAGCTCCTGCAATCCTATTGGCCACTTCTCCAACAGTTTTTCGAAAGTAATTTGTCTCATTATATACTTTTTCCTTTTAAAAAAAGATTTAACAAAGTAATTTAGAGTTAGATTGAAAAAGTAAAAGTAGAAAGTAGAATAGGCAAGCATAGGAATAGGATAGAGCAAATCAAATTTATGAAAGTGAGAATAAAAGGATAAGATGAAAAGACTCGTTATTCTTTGTGGAATAAATTATTTAGCATCATTACCCTTTGTTGTATAGCCGCATAGGAGTTAAAACTTTGTTATGTGCCTTTCACTTCTCATCGCAGTAATGGACAAACGTGTGGAAGATATTGTCAAGCTTTTATTCTTAGATTCAATCTTCTCGAAAGAGATTAAAGATGTTTCGGTCATACATCATTGTGACGGTTTCAAAGATGAAAATGCCAAGCTAATTTCCAAGGTTGCTAGTCATATACACACGCCTCGCGATAGTATCTTTAAATCACGCAAGAAATTTCATCTCCAAGAGTGTTGTGTCTATGCCAAATATTTGCTTGATTCAAATGATCGAATTAACGAAGACACCAAGTCATGTAGGTTTTGTTTTAACTTTTCTATATTCTTATTGTTTTTGAGTGTTTTTTATCTAACACTATTTGTGTTTTTGGTCATATAACAACCTGAGAAGAGAAGCTGAAGTCCTGATGTCTTCTGGTATCATGGATATATCGGTATGTTTTCATTTCTGGTCAAATTGTCTATATGTACAAAGTTTGTTCAATTTGGTATGTGTAAAGTAGAATCTGCTTTTTGCTGTTGCAGCCTTTTCGAATAGTAAATTCTTCGTTGTTCTCATTCTATTAGATGTTGAATTTTGTTATTTTTATCTTGTAGGAAAATCATATCCCTTTGTCTTAATTAGATTTTTTTTTTCAGTTTTGGGATTTTGACTACAAGTTTTGTAAGATTGGAGTGTTATGAAATTTTGAGAATTGCCCTCTACCGCCAAATTTCGATTACAAAGTCAATGTTGCTGACATCAGAAAAGGCCTGAAAAAACATGGATATGAAGGTGAGCTTGATATTATTGCAGCTGGCAATCAATCTCTTGTATTCACCGAAGAACAGGCGACATCTTTGGCTCAACAGAAGATTAATATCTTTAACGTCAAATTATGTAATTTTACAATTATTTTCGAACATCCTTTCATTTTTTATAGAGAAAATATTAATATTGTTTTAAACAAACATTATTTCAAGCATACAAGGTGTGAAAGAAGTCGCAGACAAGAAACTCATTGTGGAGATAATGAAGTGGGCAAATGATTGGTTAAAACCAATGAACAAGGTATAATACTCGTAATATCTGGGGATGTTGACTTCGTGTCTTCAATTCTTCATCTCCAAGATAGTGGTTTCTGTGTCCTCCTCGCACACAATGGCATGGCCAATCAGAGACTCAAAGAAGTTTCAGATGAAGTTTTTCTGTGGGATAATATCATCCTAGGAAAAAGGTAATCGCATGAGTCTTTACGTTTTAGTGTAATAATGACTTTGCTCACTTTGTTGTATATCGGCATAGGAGTAACATAAACGACAATTTTTAATGAAAAAATAATTTAGACAGCATGTAAGTGAATATTATAATTAAGAATCTTAGAAGTGTCACATCAAACTTATCTAAAACGACAAAAATGAATCATATGTCGATTTAATAAGGGAATAATTCGAATAAAATAATTTTCCTTTAATTATTATCCTAGTTGACAAGAAAAAAATACTACACTATTATACATTTATACTAGTTTTGTTGTATGTATGTACAAATTTGCACAATCTACGAGACATGTAGACATTGTAATTCACCACTTAATTCTACATATCTTAACATTCAAATAAGTGAGTGAGTTTCTGTCTACTACTTTATTTTAAATCTCATATTAATTTTATTTTTTTTTTAATTTTGTTTTTCTAGGCGTTTATCATGCGTTATACAACGTAGAGTTAAATCTGAATTTTTTTTTTTTTTTTATCAAAAGTTAAATCTGATTTTTCGTTTGATCAAAAGTTTAATTTGATTTATATATTTTTAATGTTAAATTAATAACGTATTTAATTTGGGCATGTATATAAACATGCTCCACTTAGGCTCCTTGAGTTTGATCTAGAGAAAACATTGAAAGAGTTGTTAATTAACAAGTTTGAGCAACCTTTACAAAGACATCTTCAAGAGTTGTGTCTGCAAGTCCCCAAGCAACTACCGGAAACATCATCTTCGCCTTCTCCACCGCCTGAAACACCTCAGCAATCTTCACCTCTTGCTTTGGCAGCTCAAACTTCTGAGTCCCCGCGGTTCGATAGATCTTCTTCGCATTCTCAGAGATGTTATGCACTAATTGCTCTACTTCTTGTTCGTGTTTCTCTGAGGTTGTCACAGTCAGTACATAGGACCCTCCATATCGACCCTTCAACTGTCATTAATGTTTCAGTTAAAGCTTTCTTCTTTGGATTTTATGATGAATTTCAATACAAGATTTGGCTTAAGATGTGTTTAGTTTTACCTCCTTTGGATTGCCTATGCATTGCAAACTACCATCAACGAAGATTCCAAGACGATCACATAAAACTTCAGCTTCTTCCATTGAATGTGCTGAAACATAAGAAGAAAAGCTGAAGTCTGATTTTTTGTATGAAGACCTTATGAGGCAGAGCAAAGAGGAGATAAGAAGCTAGATGACTCTACTGGTGAGTATTATCGATCCTTTTCGCTTAGCTCGTTTCACTACATCCCATAAACTCTTCCTCGAGGCGGGATCAAGCCCGGTACTTGGCTCATCCATGTAAACAACCTTAACAAATTTCCTCAAAAGACTTACTATTACATATAACAAGTTAAAATGTCATATCATAGATCTTAGATATATAAGTATTTTCAACTTACTTTGGGGCTTCCTATAAGAGAAATGGCGACGCTGAGCCGCCTCTTCATTCCTCCGCTGTATTTACCGACTTGTTTGTCACTATTCCCTCCATGGAAAAGGTTGACACTGCGAAGCGACTCTTCGACAGCCTAAAACCCGAGAAAAACTCATCAGTTTTTGCTTATGTAAAGTCATTCACAAACCAATCACGTTAACACATTAAATTACTTGTGTTAAGACAATCCCTTTGAGATTCTTGAGCCTTCCATAAAACAGTAGATGTTCCCTTCCACTCAATTTCTCCCACAGGAGACTGCAGAAAATTCAATGAAATGAACTTAGAAACAGGGCAGCCTCAAAGTAAAGAAAGAAACAGAGGTTATATTTTATAGATTATTACTCATGTTGTGGACAGACTCCAATTGTTGTATATATCCGGTCCATATCAGTTAGTATGTCAAGACCTTGGACAAATGCTGCGCCAGACGATGGTTTGATGATTCCTGTCATCTACACAGAACATTAGAATGCCAAATAGGTTGACCAGAAGATGCGAGATTGACAAACTAACAGTGGAACTAATTATTAGCCGAAGGATCAATAGATATAATATTCAAACGGACCATGTTGATGAAAGAAGTTTTGCCTGCTCCATTAGGACCAAGCATGCCAAAGCATTCTCCTTGAAGTAAAGCAAGAGATAATCCTCTTACCGCGAGTTTCTGAGGATTCCCATCCTTACCTGAGTACACCTTCTTCAGATTATTGCATAAAACTGCGCAGTTTCCGGTTGATTCGAGTAGATACTGCTCTACTTTCTCCCTCTGAAACCAAACAAAAATGCATACAAATCTTACTCAGCCTTGTCAATATTGAACCTGATGTTGAACTTGTCTCTTTCTTTACCTCTTGACACACATCTGATTTTTCAATTTCAACGACAACTTTGGAACTTTGGCTCTGAGAGAAGTGATGTTGTTTCTTCTTTGAAGAGCTTTGTGGGAGGAAGAACAACGGATTTTTCCTTGAGTAAGTGATTTGATCAATGTAATATGCTGCAACAAGCAGTAACAGCCACTCAATGATCATGATACAAGTAACTTCTTTCATTCCATTATCAAAATCTCTCCATCTCATTCCATCAACCCCGCGGTAGTCTCCCGCAAACGCAGACTGTGATAACTCATATAGCCCACGGTATAAAGAAAATCCAGGATATAACTCCATTGCAATTATCCATCCACCTAAAGAAAAATCACATGAATCATAATCAATCTAGTAAAAGGTTTGATTAAGGTTTAAGAACTTACTTGGGAAGAGAGGATCTTCCAAGAAGAACTGAAAAAGAAAGATTCCCAGGAGCCCAGTTCCAAAGACATATATGTATGCTATAACTGAAATTTCAAATGAAAATGTAAAACTTCTGATCATTATTTTGACGAATCTTAAACGAAAACCGCGATGATACAGTACCTGTAGCAGTTTTAGCATCTGAAAATATTGCAGAGGCTAAAATGGCTACTGATATTTGAAGATTTATGCATATCAGGAAGAACACAAGTTGGATACTATAGTCATTAAGCCTGAAGAAGTTCAACCCTACAGAAAAGTAAAAAGCATCAAGAACTGATAAAGAACATAAAAATATTTAGAGGTATCATATATTAGCAAAGTGGATAGAGTTTGTCTTATTATTACCGATGGCTGAACCGAATATCGCGAAGCACAACATGTATAGAATCGATATTATAAGAAAATAAGTATATGAAACTATCCAGTAAGGAGCATCGCCAAGTCCATGCATTTTCATCATGATTCTTAACCTCTGTTGTTTCTCATAGACCAGTGTTGTTAAGATCACCTATAATATGATCCAGAGGAAAACTGCCATTGAAGCCGAGATGAGGAATGTTTTTAAAATGTTTCAGTGAGATAATCTAAAGACTTACAGGAAATAACAACAAAATGACCCATGTGAAGAAGAGTGGACCAATTAGAGAGGCAATGTCTAGACTCAATTTAGTCTCTGGTTTAGGCATTTCTTTGACATACTCAAAGAGTATCTTTGTCTCAGAACCTCTTAGGAACTCAAGATATGCATTAGATGCCTGAAAAATGACAGAAAAAAACAAATATGAACTCAAGATTGTGTAGTAAATGGTAACATCTCTGTTAGAGTCTTATACTGATGATTTTAGTAAAGGCTTAAGTAGAAAATGCACCAGATTAACTAAGCGAGGGACTCGAATCAGAGCCATAGGTCGAATCACTGTATCGTTCTTGTAGGTGGAGTTATACCAAACACAAACATTGAGATTGTTCCCATTTGTGTTCTGAAAATCAAAAGCTATAAAATGGAAAGTTAAGACACACACAACACTATCTTCAAGAAGTGAGATGTGATGATGATGAGAGACCTGCAGCAAACTCATTGATCTTCTCTTCTGGATTTCCTTTTCGGTAACCCTTAAAAAGCTTGATGTTCACATCGGAAGAACTATTCCGCCACATAGTTAAGCCTTGGACACAGTTTACCTCTAGAAACAAGAAAGAATACCTCTGTTTTTAAAAGCATACTTGTATTCAATTATGATTTTTAGATTGTAAATTGGAATTGTTTTTGTTATACCTTTAGGGAAAGAAAGAGGGGATTGGTTAATTAAGATTGACAAAGAAGAGTTTGGTGAGCATTCATGTTGGATGTTGTAGATGGGAAGATCTGAGATGAAAGCAGAGTCCATATAATTTGTGTATGCAGTCAACGATGATGAGCCCTGCATATAGATTATTATAAAGTCAGAGAATGAGAAAACACAAAAGCATATTCAAGATGTAACATTGTTTAAAGAACTTACCAAGACATAATTGGCTAAATTTCCATCAAATTCAGATGAATTGCTATACATATTTCCCATTAGAACTGGCAAAACAAACAATTTTATTGAACATATAAATATATTGATTTCATATCCCAAAGGAGTAGATAGATAGGGTTTATACTTTTTCCGAGCGAGTGATTATTCCCGGTGAAGAGAAAAGTTGCAGGGGAAGAATGGCTCGGGAACGGGGTCGCAGCTCGGTATTGAGGAGCCGGGATTTGAAGTAATGGAGTCCACTGTGGTGGATTAGGAATGGCGCAAAACGCTGCTTGCTCTGAAGTTGAATACCTTACATCGCAAGTTTTCTCTTTGCAGCCACATTGGCCATGAACGTCGTTGAATTGAGTGTCGAAGAGCATTTGAACAACAAGGAGAAGTAAACAGAGGAAGAAAGGGATTGTGATGAGACGTACATTGCTCCATATGTTCCGTCTCTGTATCAAAGAACAAAAGGGAACAAAACCTCAATGTAAATTATTACTCTGTTTTAGCCGTTTTAGTTATTAAAAGTGTATTGAAACCTGGAAAACTAAATTCTTCCTGAGTAAAGCGTCGGCTTGAGTCAAGAAACTTGCAGGACTCAAATCCGCCATCACAGAGAATGTGAGAAGATTTGATGGAGTCGAATTATCTTTTCTGGAATCTCTAAATGATTTCTTAGATTTACATAAAGAATGGCGTACTAATCTAGTAGCTTATGATTATTAAATACCAAAGATATCAAGAATTAGGAGATACAATACTAAACTATACACGTTACTGAAGTGGCATACAGGTATTGGACAATAGCACTGTGTTTTCTTGTAAGTGATTTCGTGTAGGTCAAGTAATAGTAGTATTCCTTGCATCACTCACCTAAGAAATGTACTCCCTACCAAAACCTATAAAAATATCAATATATTAGGATATTTTTTACCACACTTAAGAAAATATGGGTTTATAGCCACAGTTTAGCTTTTTCTTAGGAACTCAGATTAATCCCAATTTTTACTGAAATATGAAATCCGAAATAGAGTAAAACCAATGGCTATGACATTGCGAACCATCGGCCTTCATATGGTAAAAAAACATCTCCAAGGGTTGTTGTGTTGGCTCTCTGCTTCAAGAGCTTTAGTAATTGTTTGAAGTATAATTTCATTGAAAATTCACGAATTTGTTTCATATTTCCAGTAATATACATGAAATCTTATAAACACTAACTTTGCATCATTTAGTAGCAATATCAAAAAATATTGACATTGGACAATACATGGACGTATAAATCTAAGAAGATCAAGAGAAGACATTAAAGGCCTGACCGGTTCTCGCAACCTTGATGAAGACGTCTTCAAGAGTTGTGTCCGCGAGTCCCCAAGCGAACACCGTGAAGTTGCTCTTCGCCTTCTCCACCGCTTGGAACACCTCTGAGATCCGAACCTCCTCCTTTGGAAGCTCAAATTTCTGGGTCCCTGCAATGTGATATATCCTCTTGGCGTTTGGGGAGACATCTTTAATCAGCTTTTCCACGTTTTGCTCGTGTTCTGAAGATGTTGTCATCGTAAACACATAAGATCCACCGTACCTGCCCTTCAGCTCTTTTGGGTTGCCAATGCATTGCAAGCCTCCGTCCACAAAGATACCCAATCGGTCACAAAGAAATTCTGCTTCTTCCATTGAGTGTGTTGTGAGGATTATCGCACTGTTTTGTTTTGCACGCTTGATGACAGTCCACAGGTTCTTTCTCGAGGCTGGATCAAGTCCTGTGCTTGGCTCATCCATATAAACCACCTTTATAGGAAATGAGGATGAGTTCGTTAATCTTGAACGAGCATAACTCTCTAAGTGTACTATTTATAAGGGTTTTGGGTTACAAATAATAAGCGAGCAAGGGATTCTCAGACAAAGGTGTACCTTAGGATTCCCGATAAGTGAAATGGCTACGCTTAGCCGCCTTTTCATACCTCCGCTGTATTTCCCAGCAGCTTTGTCGGCAACTCCTCCATGGAAAAGGTTGACATTCTTAAGACTCTCTTCCACAGCCTAATGCAAGGTATATTAATGATGAGAGATATAGATTGAGCAACCATGAAACGGCCGTTTTGATAACTTTTGGAGTAATACTGAAGAGAAGCAAGATTGATAACATACTTGGTTGAGATCAGAGCCTTTGAGATTCTTAAGTCTCCCGTAAAACAGCAGATGTTCCCTTCCTGTCAGTGTTTCCCAGAGCAAGCTGGTATAGTGGAACAGAAGAAACAATTTATTTGTGCTTTCTTGGGGAAGAACAAAATGAAATGAGAATTTCACAAATTTAATTACTCGTGCTGCGGGCATACACCCATGCTGGTGTATACTCTCTCCATATCATTGCATATATCCAAACCTTGAACAAGCGCTGTCCCAGATGTTGGTTTCAGGAGCCCAGTCATCTGGCCAGGAAAATACAGTACATATTAGTAAGGCTACAAGATTATAATCTGAAACACAGTTCTTTTCTAGATAGAGTTTGTCGATCAGCAATGATATTAGAAGCTAAGCTCTAGTGAGCACAAAAGTATTTGTCCATTTGGGTACTGACCATATTGATGAAGGAGGTCTTGCCAGCGCCATTAGGCCCTAACATACCGAAGCATTCTCCTGAAGGCACAGCGAGCGATAACCCTCGAACTGCCAATTTAGGCGGGTTCCCATCTCTACCAGGATACACCTTCTTCAGGTTGTCACATACAATCGCATGGCTTGTGCTCGGCTCAACCATCAATTGCTCGACCTTTTCTCTCTGATTTTAACAATTCTCTTATCAGAACCAGGATTATCAAGAACGTCGAATATATTGTAAAGCCTTTTGTCATACCTCCTGAGTGACATCTGGTTTTTCCATCTCAACGGATACTTTGGAGCCTTGCCTCTGCAAACTAGGCCTTCGCAAAGAAGGAGATTTTTTGAAAGGGTTTTGCAAGAAGAACAAAAGGTCTTTTCCGGATGAAGAGATCTTATCAATATAGTATGCTGCAGTGAGTGCAAGAAACCACTCAGCGATAATGATGTAAAAAACATCATCCATTGCACTATCACTGAAATCTTTCCACTTCATCCCATCTTCCCCTCTCAAGTTTCCCCGGAAAGCAAATTGTGCAAATTCATACAGCCCCCGGTATAAAGAGAAACCAGGATACAACTCCAGGACAATAATCCAGCCTCCTGGAAAAGTATAATAGATTTGCAATCGTGGTCAGTTGTGAGAATAAACACATAACGAGTTTATAGATATCGTTCTTCAAATTAATCATAATGACTTACTAGGAAATGATGAATCTTCAATTAGAAAGTTGAGTAGAAACGAACCCATAAGTCCAGATCCAAACACATATATGTAGGCAACAACTATAATTTAGACATATGAAAAAGCCCATTAATTCCTTAAACATCAACATGTTCTTGAGGAAATTCAAGAAGCATTATGTTAGTACCTGTTGTTGTCTTGACCTTTGAAAATACTGAAGAAACTAGAAAGGCAAGGGCAATTTGCAGATTTACGTAGAGAAAATAGAATATGAACTGGAGGCTGTAGTCATTAAGCCGAAAGAAATTCAATCCTGCAGGAAATCAGCAACTGTAAAGACCCAGATTGGATAAAAAAAAATCTGTATAAAAATGTAAAGAAATACAATGACAGAAAGGCTTCAATTACCTATCGCTGACCCGAATATCATCAGAGATATAACATATATCACGGATAGAGTAAGAAAATAGGCATAGGAAATCATCCAATATGGACCATCTCCTAGCCCATGCATTTTCATTATAATTCTTAGATGTTGCTGTTTCTCGTACACTAATGACGACAAGATCACCTGCAAACAAATGGCTTTTAATATGAATTTCATATCTTATGCTGGGAGAAAGCAGAGTTCTTGTCGTTTCCAAGATTTATATAGTTCACTATACATCAGGGTGAAAATATGTGAAATAAAGCCTAAAGTAGTCTATTGAAAGCAAACTTACAGGGAACAGAAGAAGAATAACCCATGTGAAGAAAAGGGGGCCAATTAGAGACGCAATGTCCAGACGAAGTCTTGTTTCTGGCTTAGGCACTTCTTTGACATATTCTAATAGCATCCTTGTCCCCGGGCCTTGTAGAAATTGAAGGTACGCATTTGACACCTGCAGTTTGGCAAAGTGTAAGCATCAGTTCAATCAAGAAAGCAGTCCCATATGGTAAAAAAGCATATAGAGAATGCAATGATGAGGATGTCTTGAGTACATTGTTTGTTTTCTTACCAAATTGACTGAGCGGGGAACTCGGAGCAACTTTGTAAGTCTATTTCCTGAATCTTCCTTGTATGTTGAATTATACCAGATGTGCACATTGAAATTGTTCCTATTCGTATTCAAGAGATCATATGCTAAGGCGACAAAAAACCAGACAGGAAGAGTCAGAAATCTCATGTGCATATTTAGTATTGTTATAGATAAAACGACTGAGTAGTTGACCAACCTGCAGCAATCTCATTTATCTTCCCCTCAGGATTTCCTTTCTGATAACCCTTGAAAATCTCATCATTGACCTCTATGGAGGAATTTCGCCAGAGATTTAATCCTTGAACACATCTCAACTCTGGTTTTGACACAACCATTAAGTTAATCGACTGCGATAATGATTCCTCAGGAAATAACTTCGAGTATGGAAGAAAGAATATTATGTTTAACAAACTTGGATACTCATACAGAGGAACACAACCAAATTACATTAATCTAAGACTGATATAAACATATCTAACATTCAGTACCCCTCATAAATTGTTATAATACCTTTCTGAAACTGGAGAGGTGGTTGTCCGAAAGAGAATGGCAACGTAGCATTTGGAATGCACCGAGGTTGGATATTGTAGATGGGAAGATCTGAGGCAATCCCTGGATCAAGATAATTGGTGAAATCTGCCTCTGATGTTGTACCCTGAAACATGAGCTCAAGAAAGCTAAGAAACATATTCACACACTTCATAGTGGAAACACACAGAATCCAACCACAAAAACTTACCAATACATTATTTGCTAAAGTAACCAAGAGGTCAGAGAAGTTCCCAGATAAGGAACTAGTGAGCAGATTCCCAGATACAGCTAGACAAAACATGAAGATAAGTTCCAGTGAACACAACAATATAGAATATGCCAAAAGAATAGGGGAAAAGGGACATACTTCCTCCAAGTGAACGGTTATTTCCAGTAAATAGTATAGTTACAGGACAAGATCCTGTTCGTCTACAAGAGTCATCAGGAAGATCTCTAACATCACGACTTTCAGGGCTCGGGATTTGTAACAGTGGAGGCCATTGTGGAGGACTAGGGATGGGACAAAAGAATGCTTGATCGGGAGAAGAATATTCTAAACCGCAAGTGTTCCCGCGACAACCACACCGATTATCAGGAGAGTTATTAATTTGTGTATCGAACAGGACTTGAATAATCACTAGAACTATGCAAAGGCCGAAAGTGAACATGATAAGCCGAACATTGCTCCATATGTTCCGTTTCTACACCAATACATATACACCAGACGAATTAGAACTACGGATACTACTAACAAGTAACAACACACATAGCAAAAAGCAAGTTTGGAATTTTTTTCAGGTTTCATTGATTTTTAAGCAAAGCAACACCTCTTTAGATTCCTCTCAATCAACATCATTGAAAATCCTAACACATATCCGTAATTACGTTCGATAATCAATAAAACAGCGACTAATTTTTTATTGTAAAAACTGATCCATCAAGTTCCCCGAATAGCAAATAGATTCTCAAAAATCGAAAAATCCCAGAACACGAATCTACGTACGTACACGAAACGGAACTTGAATGTATAAATTCGGATTCCGTAGAGGAAAAGAAAACGAAAATACCTGATAGGTTAAGTTTTTCCTAAGCAAGGCATTGGTTCTCGTTAAGAAACTGGCAGGACCTTGATCCGCCATTGATAATGAAGATAATTCGGTAAATCTTCGCTTTCTCTGTTATTCTGTTACTTTAGGTTTCAGTTTATTTTGGGTAAATAAAAATTGAATCCTATTTTGAAAACCCAATTTTGAACTGAGAACGAACAAACCAAATCACCGCCTTTTGGTTCATATAATAGCAGGCGTTGAAGAGAAGAACTGAGATTAGATACGGTATGCGAAATGACAATATTACCCTTATTCACACGCTTTATTATTTTCGTTAAAGTATTTTTCCTCCAAATATATTATTTCTTTTTTGGTCAAACAACGAAAAGGTAATTACAATGTAATCAATAAAGCGACTATGGAGAATGCTTCAATGTAAATTTGGTAGGAAGCTGTGGAGGTGAGTGATCCCACGACCAATAGATTCTTCAACTAGTGGAAGAGGTTGAGTTTTAATTATTTTTTTATATTGTATAAAGATTTTTTTATTGGCATTGTATATGATTAATGCGTCATCTCAGACGTCATCACGTGTGAACGTAGTGATTAAACTAGTCTATATTAATGTCTCACGTGCAAGTATCGGGTAATTTGGTTGACTATGATATTTTGACCATTAAAAAAAACTATTAAATCCAATTTTGTTCGAATTCAAACAAAAAGTTTTCGATGTGCCAGTTACTTGGACAACAAGCAACGAATGATCCCATCGAAAGACAACTAATGTTACGGCGTCACAAGAAAAGTCTTATTTCAGTTTCTTTTTTAGGAAATTAGGTGAAAGATAAGATTTTAAACCCAAATTAGTTTTATGACAATCGTTTAAACAATCAAAATATTTTATCACCATATCTATTTTAAATTTTTAATTCCATGGGCTCTTTATTTTTTTTCTCTCATTCTCTCTTTAACCACCAATTATTTTCCCATTTTTCTATGTTTTTCTCTCCTTAAACTTTTTTTCCTTTCTCCATTCTTTTTTCTCGTTAGATCTTCTATTTATAGATATTAGGAAAGTATTTATTTATTTATTTTCATGTGGAGACACCACTATTACAATGATTTTGGTTGAGATCCGGTGATAATCCATTAAAGATTCAGTGAAAATCTGTCAAAAAATCTGCAAAAACAGATGGTTACGATGAGTTTAGATAAAATCAAGTGAGAATCTAGTAAAGTCCCGGTGACAATCATTAACTCTTCTTCTTCTTCTTAGGCTCCGAATGGTAACTGCGTTTTGCGGGACGGGAGAAGTGCGGTATTACAGTGCGGTACGGTTCAACTGCGGGACGTGCGGGAGAAATATATTTGCGGGACAAGTGCGGTTTGTATAAAATAAGCGGTACGAAATAATATTTGATTGGTGAAAAAGTTATTTGCGGGACAAGTGCGGTTTTATATATAAATATATATATATATACATATATAAATTAATAATTAATTAATTTTTTGTGTTAATAAATAAACATTAACAGATATTTATAAACCATTAATACACAAGTTGATCAAAATATAAATTTAATTTTTAAACATACATATTGTTGAATCCGTTGAATAATTTCATCATAAAAAAAAAGTACAACACATTAAAAAGTATTATCTATTACTTTGATTTTTTCATAACATATTTGCAATGTTATCATTTATGAACTTTAAATACCAAAATTTATTTAAAGTTAAAATTTAATCATATATTATTTATTTATTACTAAACCAGTTAAAGAATTTAATCATAAACAATTATAACCTAATATAAATTAAAACAGCTTATAATTTAGGAATTTAATTAAACCACATATTAGTTTAATCATAAAAAAAAATTCTTTGTTTTGCAATTTAAACCTTTTTTTTTGTCAACCGTTTTGCAATTTAAACCATATGTGTTAATATACAAATTAAAATCTATTAAGCATTTAAGTTAATATTACAATATAAAATACATTAAATTATTTAACAAGTACAATATTTACATTAAAATTATTTAACAAATAAATTAAATTAATATATTGCCTGAAAATGTGGGAGAGTTGAAAATAAATTTTCTAAGCAAAATTATCCAATAAAGTTTGTGTTTGGGTATAAAAAAGAAGAAAATGTTTTTAGTCTAACCTGTATATATATTAATAATTTTAATTATTTAAAAAATAAAAGCAAATTTTATTACCTGCTGTGTAACTGTGTTGTGCGTTTTTCACAAAAAACGCTGGGTAAACACCGCTGGTTATCTGAAGTGCGGTCCACCGCTTTAACCAGCAGTCAATTCCGCAATTTTTTTTTTTTTTTTTTTTTTTTGAAAAACGCAAATCTACAAAATAATGGTGAATGGTGCATGAAGTACGGTTTTGGTAAAAAAAGGAGAAAACCGCTTTTTTACATGTTACCATTCACTACCTTAGATCTTAGCTCTAATTTTACTTAACGAGGTAAATGTTACTATATTCACAAATATGTGCATTTATAATTTATATTTATTATTTATAACCTTTGATTATTAGATATACAATTGATGTCTATTATTTATTTGGGAAAATCCCAAAAAAAACCACCAAGGTTGCAACCACTTTCACTTTAAACCTCCAAACTTTTATACTCCCAACTAAAACTCTCAATTTGACAACTTTGTTAAATCAAACCTTTAGAGTGGCTTTTGTGTTCGCGGACCCACAATAATCATTGAAACCGTTGATTCCGTTAGCAGAATAATTCACTACGTTTAACTTATGTGTGCTATTTTTTATTTTTTAAGAAAGTTAAATAATTAAAAATAATAAAAATAATTGTAATTAAAAAAATTGAAATAATGGAAATTCCCAAATCGATTTTGGGGTTCGGGTTTGTGAAAGAAAAAAAATTCCCTCTTCGTTCTCTTTTCTTCTCCCTCCCTCTTAGTTCGTCTCTCTTCCTCTTCGATTTGTCGTTCTTCTTCTTCTTCTTCGTTCGTCTCTCCTCTTCCTTTCCGTTTGTCTCTCTTCTTCTCTCTTCTTCCTCTTCGTTCGTCTCTCTTTTTCTTCTTCAATACTCTTTTTTTTTTCACAAACCGTAACCCTCAAATCGATTTGAAAATTTCTTTTTCATTATTTCAATTTTTTATTACAAATATTTAATTATTTTATTATTTTAATTATTTAAATTTTTAAAAAATTAGAAAATAGCACATGTAGGTTAAACGGATTGAATTGTTCTGTTAACGGAATTAACGGTTTCAATGATTATTGTGGGCCCGCGAACACAAAAGCCACTCTAAAGGTTTGATTTAACAAAGTTGTCAAATTGAGGGTTTTAGTTGGGAGTACAAAAGTTTGGAGGTTTAAAGTGGAAGTGGTTGCCACTTTGGTGGTTTTATTTGAGATTTTCCCTTATTTATTTGTTTAAAAGAAAATATAACAAGTAAAAAGTAAATATAACACTTTACAAATACATATACAGTAGAACCTCTATAAATTAATACTCGATAAATTAATAACCTCTATAAATTAATAAATTTCCCCGGTCCCGAGTTGGGACCAGTGTAAATTTTGACATAATTCGATAAAATAATAAGATAATAATTTTTTAGAAAATCCTATGTAAATGTATGGTCCCATTAACATTATAAATTAATAATTTTATAAATATATTAAAATATATTTATAGATATGTTATATGAAAATATTTAGTGAAATATGACTCATGTGTTGTCTGTTTTTTCTTGAATTTGCATTAATTTTTGTTAAAATTCCTTTATAATATTTTCAATGCATCAAAAACTTTTGATGTTATTGGTTAGACATGATAACTATTACCTTATTTGTAATTGATTTGAGAAAACTATTGATTATAACAAAAAAAACTTAACTTTTTAAGTAATTTTTTAAAAAAATTTACGAAATAAGACAAATCTCTCTATAAATTAATAATTATTAATTTATCGATAAATTAAAACCTCTATAAATTAATAAAATTTCACGGTCCCAACGTTATTAATTTATAGAGGTTTTACTGTAGTTCATTATTTATTAATTATCATGGTAAGAATATAAATAACATTGTTACTAAATATTTTATTTAGTAGAGTTTATTCCGAAACAGAGTAAAACTAATCTCTGTGACATTGCGAACCATCGGCCTTCATATGGAAAAAGTAAAAACATCTCCATGGGTTGTTGTGTTGGCTCTCTGCTTCAGGAGCTTTAGTAATCGTTTTAAGTATAATCTCAATGAAAATTCACAAACTTGTTTCATATTTACAGTAATATACATGGAATCTTATAAACACTAACTTTGCATCATATAGTAGCAATTTAACATAAAAAGATATTGACATTGGATAACACATGGACGTATGAATCTAAGAAGATCAAGAGAAGACATTAAAGGCCTGACCGGTTCTAGCAACTTTGATGAAGACATCTTCAAGAGTTGTGTCCGCGAGTCCCCAAGCAAACACCGTGAAGTTGCTCTTTGCCTTCTCAACCGCCTGAAACACTTCTGAGATCCGAACCTCTTCCTTTGGAAGCTCAAACTTCTGGGTACCTGAGATGTGATATATCTTCTTGGCGTTTGGAGAAACATCTTTAATCAGATTCTCCACGTTTTGCTCGTGCTCTGAAGATGTTGTCATCGTAAACACATAAGATCCACCGTACCTTCCCTTCAGCTCTTTTGGGTTGCCAATGCATTGCAAGCCTCCATCCACAAAGATACCCAATCGGTCACAAAGAAATTCTGCTTCTTCCATTGAGTGGGTTGTGAGGATTATCGCAGTGTTTTGTTTAGCACGCTTGATGACAGTCCATAGGTTCTTTCTGGAGGCAGGATCAAGTCCTGTGCTTGGCTCATCCATATAAACCACCTTCAAAGGTAAAAGAAAATGAGAACGAATTTGTTAAGCTTCAAAGAGCTCAACTTTCTAGTTGTACTATTTATAAAGGTCAAGTGTTACAAAGCATAAGGGAACAAAGGATTCTCAGACAATGGTGTACCTTAGGATTCCCGATAAGTGAAATGGCAACGCTTAGCCGCCTTTTCATACCTCCGCTGTATTTCCCAGCAGCTTTGTCGGCAACTCCTCCATGGAAAAGGTTGACATTCTTAAGACTCTCTTCCACAGCCTAATGCAAGATAAATAATGTTGAGAGATATAGACTGAGCAACCATGAAATTGAGGTTTTGATAACTTTTGGAGTAATACTGAAGAGACGTAAGATTGATAACATACTTGGTTAAGATCAGAGCCTTTGAGATTCTTAAGTCTCCCATAAAACAGCAGATGTTCCCTTCCTGTTAGTGTTTCCCAGAGCAAGCTGGACAATAAGAGAATGATTAAACAATTATAGTGGAACAGTAAAACACTGTTTATTTGTGCTTTCTTGGAGAAGAACAAAATGAAATGCATTTCAAGAATTTAACTACTTACTCGTGCTGTGGGCATACGCCCATGCTGGTGTATACTCTGTCCATATCATTGCATATATCCAAACCCTGAACAAGCCCTGTCCCAGATGTAGGTTTCAGGAGCCCAGTCATCTGGCCAGGAAAGTACAGTACATATTAGTAAGGCTACAAGATTATAATCTGAAACACAGTTCTTTTCTAGATAGAGTTTACCGATCGGCAATGATATTAGAAGCTAAGCTCTAGTGAGCACAAAAGATTTTGTCCATTTGGGTACTGACCATATTGATGAAGGAGGTCTTGCCAGCACCATTGGGACCTAACATGCCGAAGCATTCTCCTGAAGGCACAGCGAGAGATAACCCACGAACTGCCAATTTAGGCGGGTTCCCATCCCTACCAGGATACACCTTCTTCAGGTTATCACATACAATCGCATGGCTTGTGCTCGGCTCAAACATCAACTGCTCGACTTTTTCTCTCTGATTTGAACAATTCTTTTATCAGAACCATAATTATCAAGAACGTCGAGTATATTGTAATGCCTTTTGTCATACCTCCTGAGTGACATCTGGATTTTCCATTTCAACGGAGACTTTGGAGCCTTGCCTCTGCAAACTAGGCCTTCGCAAAGAAGGAGCTTTCTTGAAAGGGTTTTGCAAGAAGAACAACGGGTCTTTTCCAGATGAAGAAATCTTATCAATATAGTATGCTGCAGTGAGTGCAAGAAACCACTCAGCGATAATGATGTAAAAAACATCATCCATTGCACTATCACTAAAATCTTTCCACTTCATCCCATCTTCCCCTCTCAAGTGTCCCTGGAAAGCAAATTGTGCGAATTCATACAGCCCACGGTACAAGGAGAAGACAGGGTATAACTCCATGACTATAATCCACCCTCCTGGAAAAGTATAATTGATTTGCAATCATGGTCAGTTGTGAGAATAAGCACATAAACAAGTGTAACTGTGTAATGAATATCGTTCTTCATAATAATCATAGTGACTTACTAGGAAATGATGAATCTTCAATGAGAAATTCGAGTAGAAACGAACCCATAAGTCCAGATCCAAACACGTATATGTAAGCAGTAACTACAATTTAGACATATGAAAAAGCCTATTAATTCCTTGAAACGCCAACATGTGCTTGAGAAAATTCAAGAAGCACATGTTAGTACCTGCTGTTGTCTTGACTTTTGAAAATACTGAAGAAACTAGAAAGGCAAGGGCAATTTGCAGATTTACGTAGAGAAAATAGAATATGAACTGGAGGCTGTAGTCATTAAGCCGAAAGAAATTCAGTCCTGCAGGGATGCAGCAACTGTAAAGACCCAGATTGGATAAAAAAAAATCTGTATAAAAATGTAATGTAAGAAATACAATGACAGAAAGGCTTCAATTACCTATTGCTGACCCGAATATCATCAGACATATAACGTATATTACGGATATAGTAAGAAAATAGGCATAGGAAATCATCCAATATGGACCATCTCCTAGCCCATGCATTTTCATTATAATTCTTAGATTTTGCTGTTTCTCATACACTAATGACGACAAGATCACCTGCAAACAAATGACTCTGAATATAAATATCATATCTTATGCTGGGAGAAGGCAGAATATTTTGTTGTTTCCAAGATTTATATAGTTCACTATACATCAGGGTGAAAATTTGTGAAATACAGCCTGAAGTAGTCTATTGAAAGCAAACTTACAGGGAACAGAAGAAGGATAACCCATGAGAAGAAAAGGGGGCCAACTAGAGACGCAATGTCCAGACGAAGTCTTGTTTCTGGCTTAGGCATTTCTTTGACATATTCGAATAACATCCTTGTCCCCGAGCCTTGTAGAAATTGAAGGTAAGCATTTGACACCTGCAGTTTGGCAAAGTGTAAGCATCAGTTCAATCAAGAAAGCAGTCCCATATGGTAAAAAAGCATATAGAGAATGCAATGATGAGGATGTCTTGAGTATATTGTTGTTTTCTTACCAAATTGACTGAGCGGGGAACTCGGACCAACTTTGTAGGACTATTTTCTGAATCTTCCTTGTATGTTGAATTATACCAGATGTGCACATTGAAATTGTTCCTATCCGTATTCAAGAGATCATATGCTAAGGCAACAAAAAATCAGACAGGAAGAGTCAGATATCTCATGTGCAAAATAAGCATTGTTATAGATAAAACGACTGAGAAGTTGATCAACCTGCAGCGATCTCATTTATCTTCCCCTCGGGATTTCCTTTCCGATAACCCTTAAAAATCTCATCATTGACCTCTATGGAGGTATTTCGCCAGAGATTTAATCCTTGAACACATCTCAACTCTGGTATTGACACGACCATTAAGTTAGTCGACTGCAAGAATGCTTCCTCAGGAGATAACTTTGAGTATGGAAGAGAGAATATTATGTTTAACAAACTTGGGATACTCATACAGAGGAACACAACCAAATTACATTAAGCTAACACTGATATAAACATATCTAACATTCAGTATCCCTCTTAAACTTTTTAAAGTGACATCTTAAACTTAATACCTTTCTGAATCTGGAGAGGTGGTTGTCCAAAAGAGAATGGCAACGTAGCATTTGGAATGCACAGAGGTTGGATACTGTAGATGGGAAGATCTGATGCAATCCCTGGATCAAGATAATTGGTGAAATCTGCCTCTAATGCTGTACCCTGACACATGAGCTCAAGAAAGCTAAGAAACAGATTCACACACTTCATAGTGGAAACACACATAATCCAACCACAAAAAACTTACCAACACATTATTAGCTAAAGCAACCAAGATGTCAGAGAAGTTCGCCGATGAGGAGCTAGTGAGCAGATTCCCAGATACAGCTATACAAAACATGAAGATAAGTTCCAGTGAACACAACAATATAGAATATGCCAAAAGAATAGGACAAGAAAGAGACATACTTCCACCAAGGGAACGGTTATTTCCAGTAAAAAGTATAGTTACAGGACAAGATCCTGTTCGTCTACAAGAGTCATCAGGGGGAAGAACTCTAACATCACGACTTTCAGGGCGCGGGATTTGTAACAATGGAGGCCATTTCGGAGGACTAGGGATGGAACAAAAGGAGGCTTGATCCGGAGAAGAATATTCTAAACCGCAAGTGTTGTTGCGACAACCACATTGATTATCAGCAGAGTTATTAAATTCTGTGTCGATCACGGATTGAAGAACCACTAGAACTATGCAGAGGAAGAAAGGGATTATGATCAGCCGAAAATTGGTCCATATGTTCCGTTTCTACACCAACACATATACACCAGACGAATTAGAACAAGTAACAACACACTTAGCATGATTTCAGGTTTGGATTTTTAAGCAAAGCAACACCTCTCTAGATTCTTCTCAATCAACATCATTCAAAATTGATAGAACCGGATTTGGTTCTATCAAGTAAACAGAAGAATTAGAGTTGAGAAGAGAAATAAGGAAGAAGAGGAGAAGATTTAGAGAGAATAATAGAGATTAATTCATTGTTGATTACTTTGAATCTTTGATGATTGCTTACAAAACAGAACAGCGTAAATAGCAGCAATTCAGCAAACAAAGGAGACAATGGCACAAATGGTAAATAAGCTAAGAAAAGATGATTTGGGCTTTGATCTTCCTCTTCCATTCTCAGACCCAATAAAGGCCCAATCCGAGATCTATCAAAAATCCTAACAAATTATGTCTGGTTATCAATAAAACAGCCACTTAATTTTATTTGTAAAACCTGATCCATCAAGTTCCCAGAATAGCAGAAAGATTTTTTTTTTTTTTAGAAATAGCAGATAAGAGTCTTTTTATCTAAAAATGCCAGAACACGAATCTACGTACGTACACGAAACGAAACTTGAATGTATAGAGGAAAAGAAAACGAAAATACCTGATAGGTTAAGTTTTTCCTAAGCAAGGCATTGGCTCTTATTAAGAAACTGGCAGGACCTTGATCCGCCATTGATGCTGAAGATTATTTTAGGTTTCTGTTTCTTTTGGGTTGATTATAATTGAATGCTAATTTAAAAACCCAAATCTTGAACTGAGAACGAACATTTCAAATCACTGCCTTTTGGTTCATATAGCAGGCGGAGAAAAGAAGAAGAACTGATAGTATTCAATTATAGTACTACGTACCTACACGCTTTATTATTTTCGTTAATTAAGTACGTCTTAATCAGTTAATTTTCTCCAAATATATTATTAATTTTTTGGCTTTTTCTTTGTGGTCAAACAACAAAAAGGTAATTACAATGTAATCAAGAAAGCGACTATGGAGAATACTTCAATGTAAATTTGGTAGGAAGCTGCCAAGGAGAGTGATCCCACGACCAAATAGATTCTTGATTATTCTTCAACTAGTGGAAGATGGAGAGTTTCATTTTTTTTATATCATAAAGTTTTTTATTCGCATAGTATATGATTAATGCGTCATCTCAGTCGTAATCATGTGTGAACGCAATTGATAAACTAGTCTTATTAATTGTCTCACGTAAAAGTATCGGTTAATTTGGTTGACTATGATATTTTGACCATTTAAAAAAAAAAAATTTAAATCCAATTTTGTTCCAAGTCAAACAAAAGTTTTCTATGTGCCAGTTACTTGGACAACAAGCAACGAATGATCCCATCGAAAGACAAATAATGTTATGGCGTCACAAGAAAAGTCTTATTTCAGTTTCTTTTATCCCAACAGTCTTATTTCAGTTTAATATCAAAAAATCTTGTTGACAAAAAAAAAATCTTATTTATATGAAAAGTTCTTGATTAATTTAATACCATTTCTTTCAATACGTATTTATATTCTGTGTTCAATTCTGGGAAAATAAATTTAGTTTGATTAGGTGGGGTTTTAGTTTTGATTTCTTCATGATAATTGAATTTCTTTTTTTCTTTTAAGAAATTTTTATATTTAGTAGAGTGAATCCTAATCCGGCTGGCCTTTCAAACGACAATTTATTTGAACTTGGAAAGATCGTAGTGAGCTACGAACAAACCTACAAGTTGTCGGAATAGCTCATCTACGTACCTAATTGGCAAAATAATACTAACCTATAATCGTATGATATCGTGACGATTTATTGAAAACAATACTAAACTGTTATTGTATAACTGCAAAATCCTGTTTTGGAGCTTAAACTGTCGAATTCAGTTATGGCTCTTATTTATGCATCCACATCATCTATTCATCTCTTTTCTCATGATTCACATGTCAGCTTCCAAAATTTATATAGCACATTTTACATAAATTTTTTGTTTTACATAAATCATCCACAACTTATAATTGAGAACCTAATTAAGAGAAATACGAAAGCTTCCAGTCGATTTCTTCCAATAATTTACCTGAATCAAACCAGTGCATGACCAATTTTATCAAACATGAACAAGCAAATATTAATGTTAAACAGACAAAAATGAGAATCATAAGAAGATTCAAGAGTAGCCATATAAGGCTTGAGCAGTTTTAGTAACTTTGATGAAAACATCTTCAAGAGTTGTATCCGCAAGTCCCCAAGCAAACACCATGAAACTACTTTTTGCCTTCTCCACTGCCTCAAACACTTCCGAGATCCGAATTTCCTCTTTTGGGATCTCAAATTGTTGTGTCCCTGCGATCTGATAGACCTTCTTGGCATTTGGGGAAACATTTCGAACCAACATCTCCACATCTTTCTCATGTTCTGATGATGTTGTCATTGTTAACACATAGGATCCACCATACCTTCCCTTTAGCTCTTTTGGATTCCCTATGCATTGTAATCTTCCGTCTACAAAAATTCCCAATCGGTCACAGAGAAACTCTGCTTCTTCCATTGAGTGAGTAGTGAGAATTATCGCAGTGTGGTTTTTTGCGCGTTTGATGGCTGTCCATAGGCTCCTTCTTGAAGCCGGATCAAGTCCTGTGCTTGGCTCATCCATATATACCACCTTTTAAATAATTAATCCAAATGTAAAAAATTGAAATCAAAAGAAATAATGTATTTGTTAAAGCTCGCTAAATCACATGCAATTAGGGGTTTATCTATAATTAGTTTTTCAGTTGTAGATAAGTAGTTAGAGACAACAGTGTACCTTAGGATTACCAATAAGTGAAATGGCTACGCTTAACCGCCTTTTCATTCCTCCACTGTATTTTCCCGCAGGTTTGTCAGCAACGCGAAATAGGTTCACACTCTTAAGAGATTCTTCTACAGCCTAATATATCCATGAAACTGATAAATTGATACTTTTGGAGTAATACATAAGAGAAGTAAAGATTGATAACATACTTGGTTGAGAATAGAGCCTTTGAGATTCTTAAGTCTTCCGTAAAAGAGCAGATGTTCTCTTCCTGTCAGCGTTTCCCAAAGCAAACTGGTGCACAACAGACAGTAGTAAGAATAATGATAAAAAAAAAAGAAGAAGATCTTTTGTAACGTTTTTAAGAATTTGAGTAATTACTCGTGTTGTGGGCAAACGCCCATGCTGCTGTATACTATGTCCATATCATGGCATATATCCAAACCTTGAACAAATGCCGCTCCAGATGTTGGTTTCACAAGCCCAGTCATCTGAAAAAAATACAACACTACTTTTATTATTTCAATCAAAAGCTAAACATGCACAAAAGATCTGTCCAGTGTTAAAAAAAAAGAAAGTATTTTATGTCCATTTGCATACTGACCATATTGATGAAGGAGGTCTTGCCAGCACCATTGGGGCCTAACATGCCGAAGCATTCTCCTGAACGTACAGCGAGAGATAACCCTCGAACTACTTTTTTTTGCGGGTTTCCATCCCTACCAGGATACACCTTCTTCAGGTTGTCACATACAATAGCATGGTGTGTGCTCGGCTTAAGTATCAACTGCTTGACTTTTTCTCTCTGATTTGAACAAAAATCCTTTTAGGAAAACAGCTACATACACGCAAATAAATATGTAATATATATTGTGACCTTTTGCAGTACCTCCTGAACCACATCTAGTTTCCCCATTTCTATGGAAACATGCGAGACCTGTCTTTGCAAGCTATGACTTTGTGGAGGAGGAGATTTCTTGAAAGGGTTTTTCAAGAATTGGAAAGGGTATCTTGCGGATGAAGAAAATCGGTCCATATAGTATGCTGCAATGAGTGCTAGTAACCACTCAATGAGAATGATGTAGAAAACTTCATCCATTGCACCATCACTGAAATCTTTCCACTTCATCCCATCCCTCCCATTCAAGTTTCTCTGAAAAGCATACTGCGAGAACTCATACACCCCGCGGTATAAGGAGAAGCCCGGATACAACTCCATGACTAAAATCCAGCCTCCTGGGAATAGTCAAGAGTAGTACTGCATATATTAGCATTGCGGTTAGTTTTTGAGAATATGAGTTATTCAGGGTTTTCTTGATAGCTTACTGGGAAACGATAAACCTTCCAACAGAAACTGGAAGAGGAACCCGCCCAAGAGCCCAGATCCAAACACGTATATGTAAGAAGCAACTACAATTGGGCCATAAAACAGAAAGTGTTTCTTTTAATTAATTAACACCATTATGTTCTTGAGCACATTTAGTTAACGTGTGACTTTAAGTACTTAATTAGTACCTGATGCTGTTTCAACCTTTGAAAATGCTGAGGAAACTAGGAAAGCAAGGGCAATTTGCAGATTTATGTAGAGAAAATAGAAAACGAAATGGATGCTGTAGTCATTAAACCGGAAGAACTTCAGTCCTGCATGCAAGAAACTTTAGTTGTAAACGCGTTGAACTCTATATAACAATTTAATTAGATTAAACAATACCTATTGATGACCCAAATATCATCAAGCTTATAATGTAGAACGTGGATATAGCGAGAAAATAGGCGTAGGAAATCATCCAATAAGGACCATCTCCTAGCCCATGCATTGTCATTATACTTCTCAGACGGTTTTGCTTCTCATACACCAATGAGGTCAAGATCACCTGCATATGAAATGCCTCTAACTATGAAATCCCATGATAAGATTTTGACCATAAATGCACCAAGAACCTGAAAACAAACAAGAAACTTACAGGGAACAGAAGAAGAATAACCCACGTGTAGAAAATAGGGCCAATGAAAGATGCTATGTCAAAACGAAGCCTAGTTTCTTGTTTAGGCATTTCTTTAACAAAATCGAATAACATCTTTGTCCCTGGGCCTTGTAGAAACTGAAGATAAGCACTCGAAACCTGCATAAAATGGGCTTCATCAAAAGACCATGTCCTAGCTAGCTTTATAAAGAATGAGGATGTCTTGAATACAAGACTTAGTTTCTTACCAAATTGACTGAGCGAGGAACTCGGACATACTTTACACGCCTATCTCGTAAATCGCCTTTGTATGTAGAGTTGTACCAGATGTTCACATTGAACTTGTTCCTATCCGTGTCCAAGAAATCATATGCTAATTAAACCAGAGAATTAAAGAGTCAGAAGTTGTATATGTAAAACACAAGAAACAAATATTAATAGGAGAAGTGGAATAAACCTGCAGCGACCTCATTGATGAGCTCTTCTGGATTTCCTTGACGATAGCCCGTAAAGATCTCATCGTTGATTTCGCCAGAGTTATTTCGCCAGAGATTCAATCCTTGAACGCATCTTACCTCTGCTTTCACACATAATTAAGCGTTAAATTAATCAGCTACATGCAAGAATATAATGGCATACGTTGTAACACATGTTACTTTTAAAAAGTTTCTAGAATCGTTGTGATGACAAAATGTTTGCAAAATTTTGTAAATTTAATACCTTTCTGAAATTCGAGAGGTGATTGTTTGAATGAGAATGACAAGTTGGTGGTTGGAGTGCACAGAGGTTGGATGTTGAAGATGGGAAGATCTGATTGAATCCCTGGATCAAGAAAATTGGTGTAGTCTGCCTCTGATATTGTACCCTGCATATATATTCATGATAAGTCCTGAGAGATTGAGAGATTTGATGATAATGAATATATACAAGTATACAACCAGAATTTGAGCAGAGACAAACTTGCCAAGACATTGTAGGCGAGATTACGCAAGAAAAGGTCAGAGGAGTTTATGGTGAAAGATGTACTGAGCAGATTCTGAGATAAAGCTAAAAAATAGTGAAGATTAGTGCGAGAAGAAACAACCATAATGATTGATCAGCCACATGAGTAGCACCACATATGTAGAAAAAAAAAAGAAAGAAAAAAAGAGGCATACTTGTTCCAAGGGAAGGTTTATTTCCAGTAACAAGTATAGTGACAGGACAAAATCCGGTTTGTCTGCACGAGTCACGGTCACGATCAGCAGTACGAGTTACAGGACTCGGAATATGTAACAACGGGAGCAATGGTGGAGGGTTGGGGAAGGCACAAAAGAAGGCTTGGTTTTGAGATGAATATTGTAAACCGCAACTCTTTCTTTCGCATTTGCCATCTCCATTTGTAACAATGCATTGACAACCACATCGATTATCAGCAGAGTTATTAACCTGTGTATCGAACAGAGCTTGAATAAACACAAGAAGTACGCAGAGGTAGAAAGGGATCACGATCAGCTGAACGTTGCTCCATATGTTCCGTTTCTACGTACACCAAATGAATATAAAATGTAATTACATTATTCTCGCTAGCTAGCTATTAATTAACATTTGTATCAAGTAGATAACACATCAAGTGTTGGCCAAACCTGATAGGTTAAGTTTTTTCTGAACAAGGCATTGGCCTGCGTCAAGAACCCCGCGGGAACATGATTCGCCATTGTTGAAGCTTCGGTAATCTTGATTTGTTCAATCTTTCCTTTTGTTCTGGGTTTTATTGACATATATATGAAACGCTTATATTTCCACTTGCGAATTTTTGAAATGCATGTTTAGGCCATGTTATGTCTTTATCATTTATTACTTTTAATTTCAACAAACGAAAATCTTCAATTATTTGTGTTGACATGAAAGAAAATAAAATTCTGCAAGTAGTACTACAATAAGTTTCCAAGGAAATGATTAAAATCTTCACGTAGTACCAGACCACAACCAATAATTAATTCTTCAACCTGAATGTGTGGGGAATGAGTTGTTTATTTTACCTAGAATAATTTATAATGTTGATTATTAAGTTTGCGGGAAACGTGGATTATATTTACGTGAAAACGTAGTAACCATACTTAGGTTCACCCCTGGGGTGAACCTTTAAATTCACCAAACATATTATAGCCAATCGTTTTGCCATGTCATTACTAATATTAGAGAATTAAAAAAAAAAAAAAAAAAAAAACATAATTAAAAAAACAAAAAGGAAAATCGACGTATCATAACCTTAACGCCGTCGACGGTGAACACGGTTCTTCTACTTCATCTTCTTCGTTAGCCAAAATCAATTTCCATCGATTTTAACTAAACCCTAACCACTCATTTGTCAACCCAAACCGATATCTAATTTCGTTTTAATTATAAAATCTAAACCCTAACCACTCATTTGTCAACCCAAACCGATATCTAATTTCGTTTTAATTATAAAATCTAAACCCTAACCACTCATTTGTCAACCCAAACCGATATCTAATTTCGTTTAATTTAATTGTAAAATCTAAACCCTAACCACTCATTTGTCAACCCAAACCGATATCTAATTTCGTTTTAATTGTAAAATCTAAACCCTAACCACTCATTTGTCAATCCAAACGGATATCTAATTTCGTTTTAATTGTAAAATCTAAACCCTAACCACTCATTTGTCAACCCAAACCGATATCTAATTTCGTTTTAATTGTAAAATCTAAACCCTAACCACTCATTTGTCGACGGCGTTAAAGGTTCACCCCAGGGGTGAACCTAAGTATTTTCCCTCGTATTAGTACGTAATCACGTATTGTGGTGATGATAATTAAAACCATACTTAGGTTCACCCCTGGGGTGAACCTTTAAATTCACCAAACAGATTATAGCCAATCGTTTTGCCATGTCATTACTAATATTAGAGAATTAAAAAAAATAAAATAAAATAAAAAGAAACAGAATTAAAAAAACAAAAAGGAAAATCGACGTATCATAACCTTAACGCCGTCGACGGTGAACACGGTTCTTCTACTTCATCTTCTTCGTTAGCCAAAATCAATTTCCATCGATTTTAACTAAACCCTAACCACTCATTTGTCAACCCAAACCGATATCTAATTTCGTTTTAATTATAAAATCTAAACCCTAACCACTCATTTGTCAACCCAAACCGATATCTAATTTCGTTTAATTTAATTGTAAAATCTAAACCCTAACCACTCATTTGTCAACCCAAACCGATATCTAATTTCGTTTTAATTGTAAAATTTAAACCCTAACCACTCATTTGTCAACCCAAACCGATATCTAATTTCGTTTTAATTGTAAAATCTAAACCCTAACCACTCATTTGTCAACCCAAACCGATATCTAATTTCGTTTTAATTGTAAAATCTAAACCCTAACCACTCCTTTGTCAACCCAAACCGATATCTAATTTCGTTTTAATTGTAAAATCTAAACTCTAACCACTCATTTGTCGACGGCGTTAAGGTTATGATACGTCGATTTTCCTTTTTGTTTTTTTAATTCTGTTTCTTTTTTTTTAATTTTTTTAATTCTGTTAATTAGTAATGACATGGCAAAACGACTGGGGTGAACCTTTAAATTCACCCAACAGATTATAGCTAATCGTTTTGCCATGTCATTACTAATATTAGAGAATTAAAAAAAAAAAAATAAAATAAAAAGAAACAGAATTAAAAAAACAAAAAGGAAAATCGACGTATCATAACCTTAACGCCGTCGACGGTGAACACGGTTCTTCTACTTCATCTTCTTCGTTAGCCAAAATCAATTTCCATCGATTTTAACTAAACCCTAACCACTCATTTGTCAACCCAAACCGATATCTAATTTCGTTTTAATTATAAAATCTAAACCCTAACCACTCATTTGTCAACCCAAACCGATATCTAATTTCGTTTAATTTAATTGTAAAATCTAAACCCTAACCACTCATTTGTCAACCCAAACCGATATCTAATTTCGTTTTAATTGTAAAATTTAAACCCTAACCACTCATTTGTCAACCCAAACCGATATCTAATTTCGTTTTAATTGTAAAATATAAACCCTAACCACTCATTTGTCAACCCAAACCGATATCTAATTTCGTTTTAATTGTAAAATCTAAACCCTAACCACTCCTTTGTCAACCCAAACCGATATCTAATTTCGTTTTAATTGTAAAATCTAAACCCTAACCACTCATTTGTCGACGGCGTTAAGGTTATGATACGTCGATTTTCCTTTTTGTTTTTTTAATTCTGTTTCTTTTTTTTTAATTTTTTTTAATTCTGTTAATTAGTAATGACATGGCAAAACGATTGGCTATAATCTGTTGGGTGAATTTAAAGGTTCACCCCAGGGGTGAACCTAAGTATTTTCCATATTTAATAAATAGTTCACGTATCTAAAAGATTTAGTTGACTAGAGGGCCTTTTCATGGAACCAACGTCAATCTCCAACGTGAAGTGTCCAAAGGTGAACAATGCTGTGAGAAATTGATACTCTATGGTATCTTGCTTAAGGATTACTAGGTTCAACTTAATTGCAAAAATCAAATAAACTACCATATGTTCAAGAATAATGGTGCAAAATGATTAAAAAATCACATTTAACCGATGTCACTTGACCCCGAATCTTACAACGTGGGTTCAACCAAGTGAGCTAACAGCTCGGGATCGTTGTTCTGTTTTTGTAGTTGTTCATGTGCTTTTTTCTGTCCTTTCTATTTGTTCCATGGTCTAGTACTCTAAATATTCAAGGATTTATTTTTGGGTTGAGGGACAAAAATTCAAATTAATCTTTCCATTGCAGTTTTAATTATTGTTGATTACCGTTGAGTACTGTTCTATTTATTTTTTCGAAAAAAGCCAAGTAGGTTTGTCAATGGGGTCTCCCTCAAAGAAATAATGTACATGAATGAAACCTATGCACGGCCAATTTAATCAAACATGAACAAGGAAATTAATACTGACGTTGAATATGCAAAAATGATAATCTTAAGAAGATTCAAGAGAAGACATTAAAGGACTGACCAGTTTTAGCAACCTTAATGAAAACATCTTCAAGAGTTGTGTCTGCAAGTCCCCAAGCAAACACCCTAAAACTGTTCTTCGCCTTCTCCACCGCCTGAAACACTTCTGAGATCCGAATTTCCTCTTTTGGGATCTCAAATTTTTGAGTCCCTGCGATGTGATATATCTTCTTGGCCTTTGGAGAAATATCTTGCACCAACTTCTCCACATCTTTTTCATGTTCTGATGATGTTGTCATCGTTAACACATAATATCCACCATATCTTCCCTTAAGCTCTTTTGGGTTACCTATGCACTGTAACCGCCCATCTACAAAAATCCCCAATCGGTCACAGAGAAACTCTGCTTCTTCCATTGAGTGAGTCGTGAGGATTATTGCAATGTGTTTTTTTGCGCGTTTGATGACCGTCCATAGGTTCTTTCTCGAGGCTGGATCAAGTCCTGTGCTTGGCTCATCCATATAAACCACCTTTTATAAAGATAAACCAAATGTATCTATTAAAGCTTGAAAGCTTTAGCTCTTTAAATCACATGCAAATGAGGGCTTACTAATAAGTTTATCAGGAATGATGAGTAAGAGACAATGGTGTACCTTAGGACTACCAATGAGAGCAATAGCTACGCTTAGCCGCCTTTTCATTCCTCCGCTGTATTTCCCAGCAGGTTTATCAGCAACTCCTCCGTGAAATAGGTTCACACTCTTAAGAGACTCTTCTACAGCCTAATAACCATGAAATGATGTTTTGATCACTTTTGGAGTAATATATAGAGAAGAAGTAAGATATATCACATACTTGGATGAGATCAGAGCCTTTGAGATTCTTTAGTCTCCCGTAAAAGAGTAGATGTTCCTTTCCTGTCAGCGTTTCCCAGAGCAAGCTGGTGTACAAATTGATAATCAGAAAAATGATGAACACAATTAGATGCAAGGATCATAGTAAAATGTTTTCAAGATTATAATTAATTACTCGTGCTGTGGGCAAACACCCATGATGCTGTATACACTATCCATATTTTTGTATATATCCAAACCATGAACAAAAGCTGACCCAGATGTTGGTTTCACAAGCCCAGTCATCTGACAAGAATAATACAACTTTGTTAGAAACATCTCACATTATATTGGAAATGAGATGAGACCTTGAATGATATATTAGTGATATATATGGACTAATCCACTCATTTCTAATCAGATTTGAGTTGGAACTCCAATTAAAAGCATAAAAGACTTTTAGTCAATTTGGTTACTGACCATATTGATGAAGGAGGTCTTGCCAGCACCATTGGGCCCTAACATGCCAAAGCATTCTCCTGAAGACACTGCAAGAGATAACCCTCGAACTGCCATTTTTTGTGGGTTCCCATCCCTACATGGATACACCTTCTTCAAATTGTCACATACAATCACATGGCTTGTGCTCGGCTCAAGCATCAACTGCTCAACTTTTACTCTCTGATTTGAAAAGATTCTATTAAGAAAAACAACTACACATAAACGCAAATAAATATGTAATATATATTGTGAAACCCTGCAATACCTCCTGAGCAACATCTAGTTTCTCCATTTCTATGGAAACAGAGGAGTCCTGTCTCTGCAAGCTATGCCTTTGTGGAGAAGGATATTTTTTAAAAGTATTTTTCAAGAATAGAATAGGGTCTCTCGCGAAAGAAGAGACTCGCTCCATGTAGTATGCTGCAATGAGTGCAAGAAACCACTCAACAATAATGATGTAGTAAACTTCATCCATTGCACTATCATTGAAATCTTTCCACTTCATTGCACTACTCCCATTCAAGTTTCTCTTAAAAGCAGACTGAGAGAACTCATACAACCCACGATATAAAGAAAAGCCCGGATACAACTCCATGACAAAAATCCAAACCCCTGGGGAAAAAGTAAAGACTTTATTAGCATTGTGGTTAGTTTTGGAGAAGGGTACATGTCTTTTAATTTTCAAGTTGTTCTTGATGGCTTACTGGGAAACGATAAACCTTCCAATAGAAACTGGAAGAGGAACGCGCCCAAGAGCCCAGATCCAAACACATATATGTAAGCAGCAACTACAGGTTGGGCATAAAACAGAAAGTGTTTAGTTTTAGTAACACCATCATCTTTTGGACCAAAATTGAATACGTGACTTTAAGTTAATCATTACCTGATGCTGTTTCAACCTTTGAAAATGCTGAGGAAACTAAAAAAGCAATGGAGATTTGTAGATTTATGCATAGAAAATAGAAAACGAACTGGCTGCTATAATCATTAAACAGGAAGAACTTCAGTCCTGCAAGGAATTATATAGCTTAGATCAAACACTTTGAACATAAGATAAAATAAGATATGGCAAGGATACAGTACCTATTGCTGACCCAAATATCATCAAGCTTATAATGTATAGTGTGGATATGGCGAGAAAATATGCGTAAGAAATCATCCAATATGGACCATCTCCTAGCCCATGCATTGTCATTATAATTCTTAGACGTTGCTGCTTCTCATACACCAATGAGGTTAACATCACCTGCATATAAAATGCATCTAAATATTGAAATTTTTTGATAGGATTTTGATCATAAAGTCTTTTTGAAAACAAACAACAAACTTACAGGGAACAAAAGAAGAATAACCCATGTGAAGAAAAGTGGGCCAATTAGAGACGCTATCTCCAGGCGAAGTCTAGTTTCTTTTTTAGGCATTTCTTTCACGAAATCGAATAACATCTTTGTCCCTGAGCCTTGCAAAAACTGAAGATAAGCATTCGAAACCTGCAAGTTATTCAAGAGTCTAAGAATGGGTTTGATTAAGAGACCAGTCCTAGCAAGGTATCAAATAAATGAGAATGTCTTGAATGACTTAGTTTCTTACCAAATTTACTGAGCGTGGAACTCGGACATACTTTACACGCCTATCTCGTAAATCTCCCTTGTAGGTAGAGTTGTACCAGATGGTCACATTGAAGTTGTTCTTATCGGTGTCCAACAGATCATATGCTAAAAATACCACAAAATAAAAATAAAGAAATGGAGTCAGAAGTTGCATTATAAAGACAGAGACAAATGATCATTGCTAAGAGAAGTGGAGTAACCTGCAGCGACCTCGTTGATGATCTCCTCGTGATTTCCCTGCCGATAACCCTTGAAGATCTCATTGTTGATCTCTATGGAGTTGTTTCGCCAGATATTCAATCCTTGAACGCATCTCACCTCTGCTTTGACACATTAACCATTAAGTTAATCAGCTGCAAGAATGTTTTCTGAGAAGCTAGCATTGAGTGAGACCCAAGAAATATTCTTTTTAACAAATTAACTTGGAACATATGTTCTTTTTAGCATGCAAAGCAGTCAGATTACATTTAAACTTACACACAAGAACTGGTCAAGTAAAATTTGCATATCCTATGTTTACAATATAGAATACTTGATGCTTGTCATGCGCCATACACAAGATCAAATCATATATTCTTAATTATATATATATATATATATATAAATTTTATCAAATCAAATTATACAAAGTTTTAAATCATAACACATAAAAAAGATATAAATTCAATATAGCTAATTAAATACTAAAATTTTTATGATTTTTTTTTTTTTTGACATCCTAAAATTTGTTATGATTAAAAACTTATATCAACATGTAAAATTAATGAATTTAAAGACTAAACTTATTGTAACAATACTGTTCGAAGTTGGTTTTATTTCACCTATTTTAAATACAATTGATTTTTTCGGCAGTTATATAATGTTCTGTGAATTATGTAAGTAGTCTATTACCTCTAAAAATTCCTAGAATCGTTGTGGTGACACAACACATAAGTAGAATTTTGTGAACTTATACCTTTATGAAACTCGAGTGGGGATTGTCGGAAGGAGAATGAGACTGTTGTATTGGCTGGAGTGCACCGAGGTTGGACGTTGAAGATGGGAAGATCTGATTGAATCCCTGGATCAAGATAATTTGTGTAGTCTGCCTCTGATGTAGTACCCTGAATGCATATACTGTATATTTATTCATGATAAGCCTGAGAGATAAAGAGACTTAAATGATAATAAAAACAATCAAAATGAGAAGAACTTGCCAAGACATCATAGGCGAGAGCGAGATTACGCATGAAAAGATCAGAGGAGTTCTCGGTGAAAGAAGTACTGAGTAGATTCCGAGACAAAGCTGAAAGGTGAAAATTAATTCGAGAGAAAACAACAATATTGTAAGAAACTTCCTCGAAAAGGGAAAAAAAACACTGTAGAATATTTATCAAATTTTAGATGGCATACTTGCTCCAAGGGAAGTGTTATTCCCAGTAACAAGAATAGTTACAGGACAAGATCCGGTTTGTCTGCATGAGCCACGAGCACGAGCAACTGAACGAGTTTCCGGACGCGGAATTTGTAACAAGGGGAGCAATGGTGTAGGGTTGGGGAAGGCACAAAAGAAGGCTTGAATTTGAGATGAATATTGTAAACCGCAACTCTTTCTTTCGCATTTGCCATCTCCACTTGTGACAATGCATTGACAACCACATCGATTATCAGCAGAGTTATTAACTTGTGTATCGAAGAGAGCTTGAATGCCAACTAGAAGTACGCAGAGATAAAAAGGGATCACGATGAGCCGAACGTTGCTCCATATGTTCCGTTTCTACACCAATTGATATATTTTGTATCAAAAACGTAAATTACATTATTCTCGCTATTAACATTTGTATCAATTGTAGATACCACATCCACATGTATTGTTTTGCCAAACCTGATAGGTTAAGTTTTTTCTGAACAAGGCATTGGCCTGCGTCAAGAAACCCGCGGGAACATGATTCGCCATTGTTGAAGCTTCGGTAATCTTGATTTTGTTCAATCTTTCCTTTTGTTTTGGGTTTTATTGACATATACTGTATATGAAACGCTTATATTTCCACTTGCGAATTTCTAAATTAATGAGGCCATGTTATGTCTAGCTAGATCATTAATTTGTTACATTTAATTTCAACGAACTAAAATCTTCAAGTATTCGTGTCGAAAAATAAAATATTATTCTTCAAGTAGTACTACTAAGATATTTAAGGAAATGAATAAATTATTCAAGTAGTACTACTAAGATATTTAAGGAAATGAATAAATTATTCAAGTAGTACCACAACCAATAAATCCTTCAACCTGTACGTGGATAGTATGAGTTGCTTATTGTACGTAGAATAATTTGCTTATTGTACGTAGAATAATTTACAATGTTAAATTGTTAAGTATTACAAGATTGCGGGAAAACGTGGATTGTATTTATGTGAAAACGTGGTCTCGTATCAGCTACGTAATCACGTATTGTGATGATGATAATATAATAAATATTTCACGTATCGTAATGATGATACTATGATAAATAGCTCTCGTATCTAAAAGATTTATGTTGACTAGGGCCTTTTAGTTAGAACCACGTCAACCTCTAACGTTAAGTGTCCAAAGGTAAACAATGCGGTGAGAAATTGATACTCTATGGTATCTTGCTTAAGGATTACTGAGTTCAACTTAATTGCAAAAACCAAATAAACTACCATATGTTCAAGAATAAAGGTGCAAAATAATTAAAATATTACATGTGACCGAGGTCACTTGACCCCGAACCCTACAACATGGGTTTAACCAAGTGAGCTAATAGCTCGGGATCGTTGTTCTGTTTTTGTAGTTGTTCATATGCTTTTTTCTGTCCTTTCTACTTGTTCCATGGTCTAGTCTTATTCAAAGATTTGTTTTTGGGTGGGGGACAAAAATTCAGATCTTTCCATTGCGGTTTTAATTATTGTTGATGAACACCCGATTTTTTACATTTTCCAAAAATTACTCTGGACTTTGGTTCATTTTTCACAGTCATAGTTGATTACTGTTCTATTTATTTTTTCGAAAATAGCCAAGTAGGTTTGTCAATCGGGCAAACATGAACAAGGATATACTGACGTTGAACATGCAAAAATGATAATCTTAAGAAGATTCAAGAGAAGACATTAAAGGCCTGAGCAGTTCTAGCAACCTTAATGAAAACATCTTCAAGAGTTGTGTCCGCAAGTCCCCAAGCAAACACCCTGAAATTGTCTTTCGCCTTCTCCACTGCGTGAAAGACTTCCGAGATCCGAACTTCCTCTTTTGGGATCTCAAATTTCTGTGTCCCTGCGATGTGATATATTTTCTTGGCGTTTGGAGAAACCTCTTGAACCAATATCTCCACATCTTTCTCATGTTCTGATGATGTTGTCATTGTTAACACATAAGATCCACCATACCTTCCTTTTAGCTCTTTTGGGTTCCCTATGCATTGTAACCTTCCATCTACAAAAATCCCCAGTCGATCACAAAGAAACTCTGCTTCTTCCATTGAATGAGTAGTGAGGATTATCGCAGTGTGTTTTTTTGCGCGTTTGATGGCTGTCCATAGGCTCCTTCTTGAAGCCGGATCAAGTCCTGTGCTTGGCTCATCCATGTAAACCACCTTTTTGAAAATAAACCAAATGTTAAAAGTGGATTTATTAAAGCTCTCTAAATCACATAAAGGTTATCTATAAGTTTTTCAGTAGATAGACAATGGTGTACCTTAGGACTCCCAATAAGTGAAATGGCTACGCTTAGCCGTCTTTTCATGCCTCCACTATATTTCCCAGCAGGTTTATCAGCAACTCCATTACGAAATAGGTTCACACTCTTAAGAGACTCTTCTACAGCCTAATATATAACAAAATAAACGTTTTGATACTTTTGGAGTAATATAGGAGACAAGTAAGATTAAGAATAACATACTTGGTTGAGATCAGAGCCTTTGAGATTCTTAAGCCTTCCGTAAAAGAGCAGATGTTCTCTTCCTGTCAGCGTTTCCCAGAGCAAGCTGGTACAAAATAGAAAACAATTAAGAGAGTGATGAAAGTAGATATAGTGGAATAAACTAAAATGTTTTCAAGAATAGAATCACTTACTCATGTTGTGGGCAAACACCCATGCTGGTGTATACTCGGTCCATATCATTGCATATGTCCAAACCTTGAACAAGAGCTGCTCCAGATGTTGGTTTCACAAGTCCAGTCATCTGTCCAGAAAAATGTTAGAACAATATTACACATCCAAAATAAATATGATTTTAACACTGATCAATATGTAATATCTTCATTCATTACCAATTAGTTTTGAATCGGAAGCCGATAAATTTTATACATTATAATTTCTCACGGTAAATGTAATTCAACTTTTATTATTTAGGAGAGTTTTTCAGTCAGAAGCTAAGCACAAAAGATTTTCTATCCATTTGTGTACTGACCATATTAATGAAGGATGTCTTCCCTGCACCATTGGGCCCTAACATGCCGAAGCATTCTCCTGAAGGCACTGCAAGAGATAACCCTTGAACCGCCATTTTAGGCGGGTTTCCATCCCTACCTGGATACACTTTGTTCAGGTTGTCACACACAATCGCATGGCTTGTGCTTGGCTCAAACATCAATTTCTCGACTTTTTCCCTCTGAGTAGAACAAATATCTTTTCTTCAAAACAGCTAGAAAAACGCATAGAATTGTAAATAATTCTTGTTATACCTCTTGAGCAACATCTAGTTTCTCCAACTCTATGGAAACAGCAGATCCCTGTCTCCGAAAGCTATGCCTTTGTGAAGTAGATTTCTTGAAAGGGCTTTTCAGTAATGAAAAGGGGTCAGAAACTCGGTCCAAATAGTATGCTGCAATGAGTGTGAGCAACCACTCAACGATAATGATGTAGAAAACTTCATCCATTGCACTATCACTGAAATCTTTCCACTTCAATCCATCGCTCACATTCAAGTTTCTGTTAATAGCATTGTGAGAGAACTCATACAAGCCACGAAATAAAGAGAAGCCTGGATACAACTCCATGAAAAAAATCCAGCCTCCTGGGAAAAAGTAAAAGACTATATCAGCATTGTAGTCAGTTTTTGAAAATATGCCTTCTTTCAAATTGTTCTTGATAACTTACTGGGAAACGATGAACCTTCCAACATAAACTGGAAGAGGAACCCGCCCAAGAGCCCAGATCCAAACAAGTATAGGTAAGCAGCAACTACAATTTAGCCATAAAACAAAAAAAAAAATCATTATTTAAAACCATCATGTTCTTGAGCACAATTTGAAAACGTGTGAGTTTAGTTAGTACCTGATGCTGTCTTAACCTTTGAAAATGCTGAGGAAACTAGAAAAGCAATGGAGATTTGCAGATTTATGCAGAGAAAATAGAAAACGAATTGGAGGCTGTAGTCATTAAACCGGAAGAACTTCAGTCCTGCAAGAAACTATAGCTCTGAAACGGGTTGAACGAAAATATTAACATAAGGTATGTCACCGATACAGTACCAATTGCTGAGCCAAATATCATCAAGCATATAATGTATAACATGGATATGGCGAGAAAATATGCGTAGGTTATCATCCAATATGGACCATCTCCTAGTCCATGCATTTTCATTATAATTCTTAGATTTTGCTGCTTCTCATACACCAATGAGTTTAATATCACCTGCATAGAAAATGCCTCTAACTATTGATTTTGATCATATAAAAGCAATGCATCCAAGACTAGCTAAAGCAGACTACTGAGAAAACAAACTTACAGGGAATAGAAGAACAATAACCCATGTTAAGAAAATGGGGCCAATGACAGATGCTATGTCAACGCGAAGCATACTTTCTTGTTTAGGCATTTCTTTCACGAAATCGAATAACATCTTTGTCCCCGGACCTCGCAAAAACTCAAGATAAGCATTCGAAACCTGCATTTTGTTTTGCACAGTCTAAGGAATGGGTTTGATCAAAAGAATTTTCTTAGGTACTAAATAAAATGAGGCACTTTAGTTTCTTACCAAATTGACTGAGCGAGGAACTCGGACATATTTTACGCGCCTAGCTTGTAATCGGAATTCTCCCTTGTATGTAGAGTTATACCAGATGGTCACATTGAACTTGCTCCTATCGGTGTTCAAGAGATCGTATGCTAATAAAACCAGAGAAAGAGTCAGAAGTTGCATATGTAAAACATAGAGACGATAAGAGAAGTGGAATCAACCTGCAGCAACCTCATTGATGATCTTCTCATGATTTCCTTGACGATAGCCCTTGAAGATCTCATCGTTGATCTCTATGGAGTTATTTCGCCAGAGATTCAATCCTTGAACGCATCTCACCTCTGTTTTCACACATTAACCACTTCTCATAAGCTAGCTTTGAGTGAGACCCAAGAAATATTATATTTAACAAATTAACTTGGAAAATAGAATGCAGTCAGATTACATATGTTATGTTCACTATATTAGATCCACTAGACTTTTTAGTAACAAATGTTGTAAACAATTTACAAATCAAATTGTTACTTTTCAAAATTTTCCTAGATTCGTTACGGTGACAACATGTAAACATAAATTTTATGAACTTAATACCTTTATGAAACGTGAGAGGTGATTGTCGGAATGAGAATGACAAGTTGGTGGTTGGGGTGCACTGAGGTTGGATTTGGAAAATGGGAAGATCTGAGTGAATCCCTGGATCAAGATAATTGGTGTAGTCTGCTTCTGATGTTGTACCCTGAATATATATATATTCATGGTAATCCTGATAGATAAGAGACATAATGAAAACAACCAAAATTCAAGAAGAGAAGAACTTGCCAAAACATTGTAGGCGAGATTACGCAAGAAAATGTCAGAGGAGTTCACTGAGAAAGAAGTTCTGAGTAGATTCTGGGATAAAGCTACAAATAATGTGAAGATTAGTTTGAGAGAGAACAGTTAGGATCCCGAGACTAAGTGTTGAAAGTCCATAAAACCTTAACAGATGAAAAATAAAGTGATTAAAAGGCATACTTGTTCCAAGAGAATGGTTATTCCCAGTAACAAGTATAGTAACAGGACAAGATCCTGTTCGTCTGCACGAGCAATGGGCACGATCAACTGAACGAGTTTCAGGACGCGGGATTTGTAGCAACGGAAGCAATGGTGGAGGGTTAGGGAAGGCACAAAAGGAGGCTTGTTTTTGAGATGAATATTGTAAACCGCAACTCTTTCTTTCGCATTCGCCATCTCCATTTTTCTCGATGCAACGACAACCACATCGATTATCAGCAGAGTTATTAACCTGTGTATCAAACAGGGCTTGAATGCCAACTAGAAGTACGCAGAGGTAGAAAGGGATCACGATAAGCCGAACGTTACTCCATATGTTCCGTTTCTACACCAATTGATATATTTACATCAATGGATTTTGTATCAAGTAAATAACACATGCATGTATTGTTTGGCCAAACCTGAAATGTTAAGTTTTTTCTGAACAAGGCGTTGGCCCGGGTCAAGAAACTGGCGGGAACATGATTCGCCATTGATGAAGCTTCAATCTTGCTTTTGTCTTCTTTGTTTTTTCCTCTGTTTTACCTTATCCTTGTTTTGGATTTAGTGACATTAAGTCCTGATAAAAATTTACAGTAAGAACCATGTGCACGCTTTCATTCCCATTTTACGAATTTTGAAGTGACTGACGCCAATTTTTATTAAAAAACAAAAGAAAGTGGTTGAACCATTAATTATGTCTGTTACTCATAATTTCAGCGAACGAAGAACTTCATTTTTATATTGTTTATCTCTCGGCAAGCTTCAATTACGTATAGAAAAACTATAAATATTTGCAGTCTTTTTTTTTTTGTTTTTTTTGTTATTTATTTGCAAATTGCCAAGGAAAGGGAGTGATCCAACGACCAATAAATTCTTCAATAACTATCACACGAATCTAAAAGATATTGTAGGACAGTTTAGTTGACTATAGGGACTTTTCGTTAGAAAGACGTCGATCTCTATAACACGTTAAGTGTCTAAACTTAAACAATGCTGTGTGATAAATACTCAAATTGTACCTTGCTTAAAGATACTGTAAATTAGTAATAGCTTTCCATTAAACTAATACTTAGCTGTTATATTATGGCATCGCGTGACCATTTACCTAAAACATTTTTCAATCGTGTCTTGCTTAAAGATACTGTAAATTAATAGTTTTAAGTTTATACTCAGCTGCGATAGTATGAAATCATGACCATTTACCTAAAACCCACTGTGGCTCCGTTCGTTATGCAAGCAAACACACCAAATGTTGTTCAATTTAGTCAATTTGATATGCATTCGGATGTTGTGTTTGTATACAAAACCATTTGCATCAAGGTACTGTTTATAATGTAAGATTTAATATAATTTTGAATGAACAAATAAAAGACCAAAATATTTGTATCAACATCAATACATCATCATTTACATGTCAGCTCAAATTTATATCGCCACAATTTATATAATTTTTTTGGTTTCACATAAATCATACAAAAACAAACAACATATAATAAATAACCTTAGAGAAATTCACAAACTTTCAGCCGATTTCTTCTAATAATGTACATGAATCACCTCTGCATGACCAATTTTATCAACCATGAACGAGCAAATTGACGTCGTACAGAACAAAAGTGATAATCTTAAGAAAATTCAAGAGAAGACATTAAAGGCTTGAGAAGTTCTAGCAACCTTAATGAAAACATCTTCAAGAGTTGTGTCCGCAAGTCCCCAAGCAAACACTTTGAAATTGCTTTTCGCCTTCTCTACGGCCTGAAACACTTCCGAGATCCGAACTTCTTCTTTTGGGATCCCAAATTTCTGTGTCCCTGCTATGTGATAGATCTTCTTGGCATTTGGGGAAACATCTTGAACCAAAATCTCCACATCTTTCTCATGTTCTGATGATGTTGTCATTGTCAACACATAAGATCCACCATACCTTCCCTTAAGCTCTTTTGGGTTTCCTATACACTGTAACCTTCCATCAACAAAAATCCCTAGTCGATCACAGAGATACTCTGCTTCTTCCATTGAGTGAGTAGTGAGGATTATCGCAGTGTGTTTCTTTGCATGCTTGATAACTGTCCATAGGTTCATTCTTGAAGCTGGGTCAAGTCCTGTGCTTGGCTCATCCATATAAACCACCTTTTAAGAGAATAACCATGTGGCAAAAATGAATTTGTTAAGCTTAAAACTTGTAAACTCCAGCCTCTCTAGGTGGTTAACAAGTCAAAATGAGTAAGCCCAATGCATACCTTAGGACTCCCAATAAGTGAAATGGCTACGCTTAGCCGTCTTTTCATGCCTCCGCTGTATTTTCCAGCAGGTTTATCAGCAACTCCTCCGTGAAACAGGTTCACACTCTTAAGAGACTCTTCTACAGCCTAATAACAACGTACGTTTTGATACTTTTGGAGTAATATAGGAAACAAGTAAGATTAATAACATACTTGGTTGAGATCAGAGCCTTTGAGATTTTTAAGTCTTCCGTAAAAGAGCAGATGTTCCCTTCCTGTCAGTGTTTCCCAGAGCAAGCTGGTACATAATAGAGAACAAGCTGAGTGTGATGAAATTACATATAGTGGAATAAACTCTAATGTTATTTTCAAGAATAGAATCACTTACTCATGTTGTGGGCAAACACCCATGCTGGTGTATACTCTGTCCATATCATTGCATATGTCCAAACCTTGAACAAGAGCTGCTCCAGATGTTGGTTTCACAAGTCCAGTCATCTGACCATAAACATACAATACAACTTTTATTATTTAGGAGAGTTTTTCATTCAGAATTAGCAAAACCCAACTGAAATAAGAAAGTATTTTATGTCCATTTGCATACTGACCATATTGATGAAGGAGGTCTTGCCAGCACCATTGGGCCCTAACATGCCAAAGCATTCTCCTGAAGGCACTGCAAGAGATAACCCTCGAACGGCCTTTTTAGGCGGGTTCCCATCCCGACCAGGATACACTTTCTTCAGGTTGTTACATACAATCGCATGGCTTGTGCTCAACTCAAGCATCAATTTCTCAACCTTTTCATTCTGATTAGAACAAAAAAATACTATATCAAAACCGCTAGAAAACCGTCAAGAACATGATCATATGGGTTATGAAAACTGCTGTTTTGCAATACCTCCTGAATGACATCTAGTTTCTCCATTTCTATAGAAACTGCAGAGACCTGTTTTTGCAAGCTAGGCTTTTGTGGAGAAGAAGATTTCTTGCAAGGGTTTAGGTTTTTCAAGAAAAAAAAAGGGTCTTTTCCGGATGAAGATATCTTATCAATATAGTATGCTGCAATGAGTGCAAGCAACCACTCAATGATAATGATGTAGAAAACTTCATCCATTGCACTATCACTGAAATCTTTCCACTTCATCCCATTGGTCCCATTCAAGTTTCCCTTATAAGCATACTGAGAGAACTCATACAACCCACGGAATAAAGAGAAGCCTGGATACAATTCCATGAAAAAAATCCAGCTTCCTGGAAAAAATAACTAATATATTAGCATTGTAGGCAGTTGTGAGAATGAAAAAACAAACGAATAAAGCGGATAATTGTTCAAGTTGTTCTTGATAGCTTACTTGGAAACGACGAACCTTCCAACATAAACCGGAAGAGGAACGCGCCTAAAAGCCCAGATCCAAACACGTATAGGTAAGCAGCAACTACAATGGGGCCATAAAACAGAAAGTGTTTCTTTTAATTAACGCCATCATGTTCTTGATCACATTGAGTTAACGTGTGACTTTAGTTGGTACCTGATGCTGTCTCAACCTTTGAAAATGCTGAGGAAACTAGAAAGGCGATGGAGATTTGCAGATTTATGTAGAGAAAATAGAAAATGAATTGGAAGCTGAAGTCATTAAGCCAAAAAAACTTCAGTCCTGCAAGTAACTATAGCTATAACAACCCCAAAGAAGGAAAATCTCGTTCTATATATAAAAGAAAATAATAACATAAGATATAAGAATGATTCAATACCTATTGCTGTTCCAAATATCATCAAGAATATAATGTAAAATGTGGATAGGGCGAGAAAATAGGCGTAGGAAATCATCCAATATGGACCATCTCCTAGCCCGTGCATTTTCATTATTATTCTTAGACGCTGCTGCTTCTCATACACCAATGAGGTCAAGATTACCTGCGTAGCATATCAATGCCTGTAATTAGGAATCCTGCATCTTGTACTTGATAGGCTTTAGAGAAAGCAATATGGAACGAGTATTTTGAGAGCCTAAAGCAGTATACTGTAAACAAACTTACAGGTAGCAGAAGAAGAATAACCCATGTGAAGAATAATGGACCAATTAGAGACGCGATGTCTACACGAAGTTTAGTTTCTTGTTTAGGCATTTCTTTTATAAACTCAAACAACATCTTTGTCCCAGGGCCTTGCAAATACTGAAGATAAGCATTTGACACCTGAAGTTTTGCAGAGTTATAGAATCCCTTCATTCTTAAAACTTGTCTTAAATCAAAAGAGAATGATGTTTTTCATACATTACTTAGTTCCTTACCAAATTGACTAAGCGGGGAACTCGGACCAACTTATAACGCTTATTTCCTTCTTCACCTTTGTAAGTTGCGTTATACCATATGTTCACATTGAAGTTAGTCCTATCTGTGTCCAAGAGATCGTATGCTAAGGCAACAAAAAATACACCAGACAGAACAAAAACATTCAGAAATCTCATATGCATACTAAGCACCGTACTATAGATTAAAAAGAAAAACAGCCAAGTAAAACAACCTGCAACAATCTCTTTTATCATCCCATCTGAATTTCCTTTCTGATAACCTTTGAAAAGCTCTTGATTGACCTCTCTAGAGTTATTTCTCCAAAGATTCAATCCTTGAACGCATCTCATCTCTGGTTACAACAAAAAGATTTAAGTTAATCGCCACTACAAGAGTATTTCTTCAGATGGACAATATATAGAAGAACGCAATGTTGTCTAAACAAACTTGAAATATGCCTAAAGGGAATGTTGTCAAGAAACTTTATACCTTTGGTAAAATTTAGAGGTGATTTTCCAAGTGAGAATGAAAAGTTAGAGTTAGACGAACACCGAGGTTGAATGTTGTATATGCTAAGATCTGAGACAATCGCTGCATCAAGATAATTGGTTGCACTTGCCTTATATGTTGTAGCCTGAAAACATGAGCTCAAACTTAGAAATCAAGATTCACAAACTAGAAAACAAACAGAATTTTCATCAGACCAGAGAACTTACCAACACATTATTCGCTAAACTAAACAAGAGATCAGAAGAGTTCATTGTAAAAGACCTCCTGAAAAGATTTCTAGACAAAACTAGAGCAAACATAAACATTAGTTCCACTGAAAAGATTTCTAGACAAAACTAGAGAAAACATAAACATTGAAGAAGAGACACATACTTGCTCCAAGAGAATGATTATTCCCAGTGAAAAGTATAGTTACAGGACAAGAATTTTTTCGTCTACATGAGTCATCGGTGTAACTGGGATCAATAGCACGAGCTTGAAGACGTGGAATTAGGATCAAAGGAGGCCACGGTTGTGGATTTGGTATAGCACAAAACACTCCTTGATCCCTAGTTGAATACTCTATACCACAGATCATTTTGCATTTGCCGTTGTTTCCGATTTTGTCATCAATGCATGTACAACCACATTGATTATCGACAGAGTTATTGACTTGTGAATCGAACAGAGCTTGAATACACACAAGAACTATGCAGAGGTAGAAAGGGATCATGATCAGCCTAACATTACTCCATATATTACGTTTCTGCAAAACCCATATATGTTGAAATTTGAAAACGTACCAAAATGTTCAAAATATTTCAAAATTCTCGTACGTGTTCTTCTGATATTTTGGAAATATCAGGAATGAAATGTAAAAATGATCCATGGAGTTTATACTGACATTGTGCAAAGAAACTTGTAGATGCATATTATATGCAATTATGGGTTTTATTTACTATGGGAGACGAAAACACCAAACCTGATAGGTTAAGTTTTTTCTAAGTATGGCATTGGCTCGCGTCAAGAAACTGGCTGGACTAGAATCCGCCATTGATGAAGCTTTGGTAGCTTCCTTTCTTCTTTGTTCCTCTGTTTTAACCAGCGCCAAATACTTTTATCGCTAACTTTAATTATTGTTTTGGTCATTAATTATTAATCTGACTGATGATGATAGTGGGAGAAGCGCTTATATGATCTCAGATTCTCAATAGTCCTAAGGGCGCATTTATTTGAGAAATTGCATTATATATTTATAATATACAAATGGTGCTCAAAAAAAATATATATATTTATAATACAAATGAAATTTTTGTAATGTTGTAGATATAAAAAAATAATAATTTAGTTTCATCTACAAATATTTAGTTAACTTTGATAACTTTTAGTAAAATAAAATACAACTTCATAAAGTTTTATGTATGTTTTGTCATATGGCGAAAAATAATTAAACATTGGAACTTCAATATAAATTCAAAAGGATCTGTGAAATGAGTGATCCTCACGACCCTTTCGATTTGCCAACCTGCGGGTTTAAATTATTCTTTGTTAGATTGACTAATAAAATATTAGTACTATTATATCATAGTTATTACGTGTGCGCACCTTCGATATTAGGACTCGCTATCAAAAAAGAAAACTCTACCAAATCCTAGTTAACAAACAAGAAAAATTCTACCAAATCCTTCCTATGTCTATGTGACGGTTACTTGGACAATAAGTAATGCATGGTCGACAAAAATAAATTAAAATATAGGATGTAGTTGGGAACTTCAATTTCCTTTCTAGTAGACGACTAGCGCGGGGTTTTGGCTGGGGTTTACTAATTTTTATTATATACATAGTTTTGGCTTTAATATCAACTTGTTGAAGACTCAAAGTGTTTTAATAGATTTTCTTATTCAATTTTTTTTTTTTGTCTTCTTCTACAAACAAAAGAAGAAAATTTTCATGTTCCTGAAAAAAGAGAACAGTAAAATTACATTTTTCAATCCTACTCAAGGTGAACCTAAATAGCAGTAACCTGATCGTAAAAAATTTGGAGTTATGAAGGATTATCCGGAACATTTCTTGTGTTACTTGGCAACTATTTGATATTGGGATGTAGAAATTTTGTGTGATGAACGTACAAGAAAACCTTTCGTCGCTCTATAAATTACATACATACGATTCAGATCCAAAACATCCTTTACCAAATTCGTACACTCTTATCTTTGCATATGGTAGATCATTAGACCAACCTGAAAAAAGTTAAATTTTTTTCTTTTTATAATTACAAAAGTTAATTTATTGATTATACGTCTCTAGATCGTCTGTTTTATAGAAATTTATTAGTTATATACGCTAGTTGTTATAGAATACCCAAAAAAGAATTCCATCAACTATATTTTTAAAAGAAAAGATGTATTTTTGTTGACATAGATGAACAAATTTAACCACAATATACACATACTTTAATACACACAAAACTACACATTAAAAATTATATTTTCTGTTTGACAGAATAAAACCGACAAATTCTTTGACCGTTCAAAGTTCAAATTAATAAATGATTCAGAAGTTTGAACATGGCTAGCTTGTTGTACTATTCCAAGGATTATTATATCAATCAATGTCACAATTCATTATTTTTCTCGGTGAAAGCTAAAATTTTGAAGTGTTGAATATCAACGATATACTGCGTCTATCTTAAGATATTTTATCTCAATATACAATTTGGATTTGAATATGTTAAAATATAATAATATTTTTAAAATAATCTGATAGTTTAACTATTGCTTGCAGTCAAAGCCTAAAAGTAAATATTTTTTTCAGTTTGATAGTGTAGTTCATTATTTTTTTGTTTTCTGATAAATTAATTAGCAAGTATAGTATTAATTTTATTATTACAAAGGTTAGTCTGGAAGTTACCTTTTCGAGGTAGTTTCCTCATGGAAATCTGAGTGGCAAACTCGTAATTACCTCAAAACTCGAAGGTCATATATACAAAACTTTCCTTAAATTTCATCCCCACCAATCAAAATCGAATCACAGCAGTTCCCAAAATTCGAAATCGTCTTCAGGCCATGACGTTGCAGAGAGGTTTGCCTCTTCTCTGGCAACAGTACACGGCGCTTTTCTGGAAAAACCTTTTGCTCTCATGGCGGAGCAAACGAGCCACGTTTCTTCAGCTCTTCGCTTCTTTCTTCTTCATCCTCCTCATCTTCTGTATCCAAGAGGCTATGGAGAAGAGCTTTTCGTCCTCCACGGCGCTTAAGACTGTCACGGATCCAACGGCGTTGATTTCGCCGCCGATTCCTCCTTGTGAGGATAAGTTCTTCGTTAATCTTCCTTGTTTCGACTTCGTATGGAGCGGTAATAGTAGCCGGCGAGCGACGGAGATTGCTAATGCGATTATGAAGAACAATCCGGGAAGACCAATTCCGACTGAGAAGGTAATTTTAATCTCTAATTCGTATCTTCATGGTTTTGATTTTGTCAATTTCTTCGTAAATTAAATGGTCATGTGATTGAGTTTTATTGATTTTGTTTAGATATATCCAATTTGTTAAAAAAAGATTATGAGAATTAAATTGTTAAATATTTACGTGTTGGATACTATAAGTGGAAGTCAAATATGCAAATTGTAAAATTTTGTTTTGGTTATGATGTTCTATATAGGTTCGATCATTCACGAGTCCTGATGAAGTAGATGCGTGGCTCATGGCGAATCCTTTGTTAGTTCCAGGAGCTTTGCATTTTTTGGAAAGAAATGCTACAGTTATAAGTTATGGTATTCAAACTAATTCAACACCAGAGATGAATCGAGGAAGGTTTGAAGATCCCACGTTTAAGTTCCAGATACCTCTTCAAATCGCTGCTGAGCGTGAAATCGCGAGGTCGTTAATAGGAGGTATATGCATTATCTTTTCTGTATCTTGTTGAATCCTTTGTGCTTGTAGCAACAAGTGTTGTTTAGTTTTGACATGGGAACTTGTTTATTATACTTTTTGCAGATCCAAACTTTAACTGGGTTGTTGGATTTAAGGAGTTTCCGCATCCAACTATCGAAGCTATTGTTGCATTGGACACTATAGGACCGACTTTCTTCCTTGCTGTTGCCATGTTTGGTTTTGTTCTTCAAATAAGTTCTTTGATTACTGAGAAAGAGCTCAAACTTCGCCAGGTATAACGTTGTTTTTAAATAGGCTGTTTCCCCACCGTCTATATAGTACATTGATTGTGTTTTGCTACAGGCGATGACGATGATGGGTGTTTTTGACACTGCTTATTGGTTGTCGTGGCTTACATGGGAAGGAATTATTACTGCTATCTCGGCGCTCTTGACAGTTCTCTTTGGCATGATGTTCCAGTTCGACTTTTTCTTGAAGAACAATTTCGCTGTTGTCTTCCTACTTTTCATGCTTTTCCAGTTTAATATGGTAAAACTGCCTCGCTAAGACTAACGTTGAATACCTATCAAAATATTTATGTTTTCTACTTTCTTCTTAGATGGTGTGTTTTTTTTTCCCTCTTTTGTGCTGCTAGATCGGACTTGCATTCATGCTATCAGCTTTTATCAGCAAATCATCTTCAGCAACAACTGTTGGCTTCTTTGTGTTTCTGGTTGGATTTGTAACACAGGTGCCGTTCTCATGCAAAACAAATATCTGAAACTGTTTCTTCTAATTATGAATTGTTACTAATCATAAATCTTATGCAGATTGCAACATCAAATGGGTTTCCCTATGCCATAAAATATTCTCGCACGATCAGGGGGCTTTGGTCATTGTTCCCACCCAATACCTTTTCTCAGGGTCTAAAGCTGCTTGCTGATGCAACTTCAACTCCTCAAGATCCTGGAATTAGTTGGAGCCAGAGAGCAGTATGCGGACCCAGTGACGATACTGATTGTGTGATTACAATTGTACGTCAACCCTCAAAACAAATTCCATCTAATAACTGTGTCCAATTGTTCTCTGATCATTACTTATTTGGTTTTGGCAGAATGATATCTACTTGTGGCTTCTTGGGACATTCTTTTTGTGGTTTGTTTTAGCTCTCTACTTTGACAATATTACTCCAAATGCGTCCGGTGTAAGAAAATCTATCTTTTACTTTCTAAAACCTGGTTACTGGACCGGTAAAGGTGGCAACCGAGTAGAAGGTACTTTCTCCTCAAGTCATGTTTCTGTATTTGTTAGTAATTTTGGTGTCGAAAATGTCATCCTAATTAACCGATTCTACTCTGAACAGAAGGTGGAATTTGTAGTTGTACTGGTTCAGTTCCACCTGTGGATCACATTACCCCCGATGACGAGGATGTCCTTGAAGAGGAAACTTTAGTTAAAACACATTCAATGGAAGGTTTAGTTGATCCCAACATTGCAGTTCAAATACGTGGTCTTGCAAAGACTTATCCTGGGACTACAAATTTTGGATGCTGCAAATGCAAGAAAACTCCCCCTTTTCATGCTCTGAAGGTATTTCTTTTAAGAAAACAAAATTGAAAATTTGAGTTTCTTACATTTGTTAATTGCTCCAAAGATGTTCAACAAATGACAATCTTACCATTGATCTATGACTAGACAATTCTACCGATTATTTCTTCTTGTGATTTCTTCCATGATACGTGTTTCATTTATTCCTTAACTAATTTTTGGAATATAATCAGGGGTTGTGGATGAATATTGCCAAAGATCAATTATTTTGTCTTCTTGGACCCAATGGCGCAGGGAAAACAACTACTATCAATTGTTTGACAGGCCTATTTCCAGTTACTGGTGGTGATGGTAAGATGAAGCTTGCACTTTTTCTTGTTCTTGTTTCGTAGAAGCTAGTGTCTTAGGCATTTTCACCGTACTAAAATCTCTCTGATTGGCTTTAACAGCTCTAATTTATGGAAATTCTATAAGAAGCTCTGTTGGTATGTCCAACATCCGCAAAATGATTGGGGTTTGTCCTCAGGTGGGCCATTTTTTTTGTTGCTATCTGCTTTTGACATTTGTTATGTTTTAAATGATTGATGACATTCCCATTCTTTCCACAGTTTGATATCCTTTGGGATGCTTTGTCTGGTGAAGAACACCTCAAACTCTTTGCTAGCATCAAAGGGTTGCCACCTGCATCGATCAACTCGGTATGTCACCCAAATGGTGGAAATGAGTCGGTTGATTTCTTTAATAGTTTCCGCTAAGAATAGATGGTATCAAGTATCAACTTCAAATCAAGAATACTTTTTCCTCTTTTTCTGCTTAAAGTATTTCTTTCCCGCCATACAGGTGGTTGAGAAGTCACTGGCAGAGGTAAAACTGACAGAAGCAGGGAAAATCAGAGCAGGAAGTTACAGTGGAGGAATGAAACGCCGACTCAGTGTTGCTGTTTCACTCATTGGTGATCCAAAGCTGGTCTTCCTGGACGAACCGGTTTGTTACTTTCTACATTCCTATCTGCGTATATGTAACAGTTATTCTGTTGATGTTATTTATCTAAGTTACGCTTCCTTTTCACATGCGTGCTTGTCATACATGGATCGCAGACTACAGGCATGGACCCGATCACGAGGAGACACGTGTGGGATATCATACAGGAAACCAAGAAAGGTCGTGCCATTATACTAACGACGCATTCGATGGAGGAAGCTGATATTTTAAGTGATCGAATTGGGATAATGGCTAAGGGTAGGCTCCGCTGCATTGGAACCTCGATCAGGTTGAAATCCCGCTTTGGCACAGGTTTCATTGCTAACATTAGCTTCGTTGAAAGCAACAACCAACAAAACAATGGCAATAACCACAATGGCGAAACTGATGCTGCAGAATCACGCGAGCCAGTGAAGAAATTCTTTAAAGACGTGAGTCTGTTTTACCAGCCGGTTACAGATTTTATTTTACAGACGAAGTTAACTTAATCCAACAACCTCTGAGCTGTGATACTTTCTTGCAGCATCTCAATGTCAAACCAGTAGAAGAAAACAAGGCCTTCATGACTTTTGTTATACCACACGACAAAGAGAATCTTTTGACAGTAAGCATTTACACAACTTATCTTATATAGAGTTTGATACCTACCACGGAACTAATTGTATCGGTTTTCTTAACAACTAAAACAGGGCTTTTTCGCTGAGCTGCAAGACAGAGAAGAAGAATTTGGAATTTCAGACATCCAACTTGGTCTCGCAACTCTTGAAGAAGTCTTTTTGAACATAGCAAGAAAAGCTGAACTCGAAAGCGCTGCGGTTGATGGAACAATGGTCACTCTCGACCTAACATCTGGTTCCTCGGTGGAGGTAAATAACTTACATCTCAGACATTCATATCTATAGATAGAGACTTAGAACGCCCAAGCTAATCCAATCCAATCCAATCTACAGATACCGGTTGGGGCAAGGTTTATTGGGATACCAGGAACAGAAACTGCAGAGAATCCACGGGGAATCATGGTGGAAGTGTACTGGCAACAAGACGAGTCAGGATCATTGTGCATCTCAGGACACTCCACGGAGATGCCAGTTCCTGAAAATATTCCCGTGACAGATCCGGTGGCACCAGGACATAGCGGAGTAAACTTGTTGGGACGCAGAGGACGAAGACAAGTTCAGGGAATTGTGATTGATCCTGAGTTTGCTAGCTTTGTTAGAAGCGGCTCCACTTCTTCCCGACGTTTTTCATTGTGAAATGAAATCTAATGCGCGCGCACACACACAGTTCTTAACTTTCCGGACTAGGCTCTACAGGTTTTTTCTGGTTCATTCTTGTATATTTATACAAAAAAAATCACAGGCGTGTTTATTTAAAATCCGTGTTTTTACGTTATTATGATGTAAATTAGACTGAAGTTTGTGATTAAAAATAAATATATAAAACTGCAATGTTCATTTCATAGATGATTAATTAAAGATCATCTACGAGTCTAAGGTCTACTTCCACAAGGCTGGGAAGTTCCTCCATCCAGTTAAGGTTCTATGTTTCAGCAGCATTGACTATTCAGCAAGATGTGAATTATTGTCTTTGAATTTACATAAAACATCAAAATTCTAGTGTAAAACATTGAGCTAATCATTAACTACTCTATCTACACATTTAGCCACGCTGTGACTGTACATTTATCGGTCTTGATCCTTCAGGTGCCTGAAACATAATCGAAGAACCAACAGTGTGGAAGTTGCTTGTGAGAATGATTCATGTGTCTACACCTTTTGTCCAAAAGATTTGATGATTTGAACCAATAATCTATCTCCAGTTATACTTCTCACTCGTTGAATCAACTCAGACCGCGAGATTCTCCTATCCTGTGAGTGGCAAAGGAACCAACAATTAGAATGTTGTGAATTGTGATGAGGAAGAAACCGATAAAAAAAACTCAAGTGCACTTACTTGCTGTTCTTTATAGTGTTTCTGAATGAGATGGATATCAGACCGATTTAGAAACTTTGATATCGATTTGAACAAGACCGGAAACGAAATCCAAGGCGATTTCGGGCTCTCTACATCACAAAAAGCACACCAAATTAGCCACAGAACAACTTATGTATCAAAGAAAAGGAGAATAAACATTATTTTTGCTTACTACTTCTCAAGATAGATGGGGTTTTGACGCAGACAACAAACTCCGGCAAAACATGTGTGTTCATGTGTGTACTCCAAATGATATACTTGTTCGGAGATATTAAACTGTCTACACCTGAATCGTACCCTGGAGAACTCGGATATGATCTTGTGATTGATCCCTGAGGAATAACAATCTCTGCTTTCCCCAATATAACTCTTGAAAGCAGCAAGAATCTAATCCCTTCCTCAAAAGAATCCTTCAAACTATACAAAAGATACATTAATCAAAACCAATGGAACATAATATAATCTTTTGTTATCTTGTAAAATTGTAATTGCAAACGCAAACGCCAAACGCCAACAAAAAAAAAAAAGCAATTGAGGCCAAAGTGTTTATTATTACCATTGAAGAGGAGCATTGTCTGGTGAGAGATATAAGCCATTGGTGTGACTAAATCCGTACATAAGAATCGCTTTTAACTCTTCCTTCTCCACGCCGCACCAACCGTATTTCACTCTCGCCGCCGCTGCAGCCGTACCGCATTCACCGTTTTTCTCAGCCACAGACTGTGTGTATATCTGAAACGCTTTAAGCTTAGCTTGACCCAATGGAGTACTTCCAAATTTGTTTCTGAGAATCGATACAATCTGAAATTGAGGAGTAAGATTAGATTGGCAATGTCGATAGATTAGCTCGTAGGCTTTATCGTCTTTAAACAACTCCATTAGCCCCAGCTCGTTAGCAATCGACGATGGTTGATCACTATCTGAGAACTGATCTTCATTGCTTCCGCTTTCAGATAATATCGTAGATCCTTCTTGTTCTTCGTAAGAGTTTAGCTCCGTCGCCGGAAAATGGAGAGGGTTAACCGGAGCTCCTTCAGGTTTTGTGTAATCCATAGCTGAGAAAAAAAAAAAAAAAACCATAAAATCAGACTCAAAATCAAGAACTGATTAGAACGAAACTTTAAAAAGAAACGAAATAATTCAGAATTAATTACCCTTTTAACAACTTTAGATGAATTAATATTTTAGCTTTCGTTTAATGAAATGCTTGAATTGCAATTGCAGAGAGACGTATCATATATAATTGAATAGTTGAATACATATATATACAGTTATGGAAAAGACGCTTACTCAGTCACTCTGTGTACTTCTTACTCAGTTGCTGTTTTGGTTTTGTCTGTTTTCGCTTTTCTTTTAAAATATTTATTTTTCTAAATTGGAGTGTCTTGTCTTTTCCTTTTCCGTGAAGAAGAAGTATCCATCTTCACACGATTACATTAATCCCACTTAATTTAACAAAAATACGAATTATCCTACACGATCTAATTTACAACAATCATATTAATGAACAGTATCTCGAAAATTATGACCTTTATATCACGCAAAGCTTCTAACCTTGTCAACAAAAGAAAATTAACCCTTGAATCAATTACATCATCAATTTTTCAACCATTTTTGTAATTTGATTAGTCTACCAGTTAATTTTTATCAATCCACCAATGTATTTAGTTATTATTTTAGTCTGTGAAAATATATTTATCAATTTTAATTTTTTAATTAAAAAAATAGAGAGATCCATATATGAAGAAAAATAAAGAAAAACTTAAAATTGTTAAAATAATATAGCGTCATAATTGTGCGTGAGAATCCCGAAGGCAGTAAAAGTAGGTCTCTGCGGCGCTAGCTGTTTTGTGAAAAGTGCAAGGCCGGTCGTTTTACGTATTGATAATAAGACAAAACTGCCCTTATAACAAAGTGGTTTGGAACTTTTTGGAATGACCAAATGGGTTTGATCCAGACGTTGAATGGTTTATGTTACCAGAAATAGAAACTGTGGGGTTATCAGAAATCTGCTAGTGGTGTTAGTTCTGATCAGTTTAGAGAATGTTACTCATTGACCCCAAAAATAATTAATCAGTGGCCGCCAATGGATGAAAATTTCCCACGTTTTTTTTTTTGGGCTAAATTTTTCCCACGTTTCTTACACGATTTCGTATAATCGATTAGTAAAGTTTAAAGAAACGTGTTTTTTAAAAAAAATTAATTCCTCTAGAAAAAGGTAACGTGTATTTTTTTATATATATGTGATAGTTATTAATGATTTATGTATGTGAAACGTTTAGGTACATAAATCATTATTAATAACTATCACATATATAAAGCTGCATGTTAAAATATATAACAACAAAGTGGTGTAAATAACTAAATAAGAGAAGGCTCGTAGGATACAGAGGGAAATCACCACGGCTCCTCTCTTCTTGAGAATCCATAGATCCCTAGCTAGGGGAATTAAAAATAATCAATTTTTAGAGTTTTTATTCTATTTTTTTCATTATTTTATAGCTAATGTGAACTAGTTTTTTTGTTTTTTTTTTAATTGTAGCGGACATTTTTTTAAAAAAAATAGATAAATGACAAATTTTCTATATTCTGAATATTAAATCTCCAAGTTTTTGAAATGGCCCAAATCCCACTTGAGCATCCAAATCTGAATTATATCGACTCAAATTCGCTAGATAATAATGCCTATATAATCTGAATTATATCGACTCAAAATTCTAAAAAGTTTTATACCAAATCTACAAAACTTTTTAGAATTTTGTTCTTTTTAATCGGCCCATACAAGTTGTGGAGCATCAAGCATGGTTTAATTGGATGAAATATACTAAAGCCCATCTATTAAATGTTTCTACAATATTGAACTGTCTTGCATAGGCTATCGGCTATCCCAATTAAAATAGATGGATGGGCTTTTCATTTGATTTTATTTTTGTCATCAGGCTTTTCCATTTTTATGTTGAAACAAACCCATGAAAAAAAAAAATTCTGTTTCTTTTTAATCTTTAAATTCATTACGTTAAGCAGAAGTTGATCATATTAGGCTTATCTATCTTGTGGATTAAAAAGACATTTGTTTTAGCCCCCAAAATCATCTTAGTCCTATGGTTAAATGCCTTTTAACTAGAAATTTTGAAGATATATGTGGAGAGATCAATATTTTAGTTTTTTTTTTTCTCTTTTTTTTTGGTTCATCAATGTGTTTTTCTACATCTTTATTTTTTCTTTGTTTTATTCCATATCAAAATTAATATCAGTAAGGAAATATGGTTTCCTATATTTAGTTGTGGACATAGATCACACATCCGAAGAAATTAGGATGCATGAATTCGACACGTAGATTATTTTCCTGCTTGGTTTAAATAATTTCAAATCTAGATTTTAATTGTTGCTAAATAAAAGAACTTGCACGTAACGTAAACTTTTTTTAAAACTATCATTAATTAATAGCATATGTATTCAAATTTCTTGTTATTTAAAAAAATATAATTCATACATACCAGTTTTTTATTAGGAAAATAAGTTTACTACAAAAGAATTACACCAACATATATGTGTGTTTTAAAATTTGTAATGGAATAAAGATGGGTTTGCGGTCAAATCAATTTTCACAGCTAATAGATTTAGAAATATATGATCAGCAAATATCAATGGCTAAACAATTTCTATTTTATCGATATATTCTTGCGTACGTGATTTATGAAGGAGCCGGCATCTCTTGAAATCTGTTCTCAAGATAGTGAGTCGAGAGGCGAAGCAAGACTCTGATCTTATGATATTCATATGGGACCTCACCACCTATCGATGCATGGTGTTCTTCGCTTAATTGCTACTCTAGATGGTGAAGGAAGGATTTTGTTATTTGAACATGAAATGGACAATCATTTTTGCACAAGTACAATAGATTTATATACAATATTAAAACATGAAAAATGAAAATAATTAGTGTATGTAATATCACTACTTCACTAGGCTATTCAAAAACATGTAATACATCAGGCTATTCGCACTCACGTACCTTGTATATATTAGCCAATGCGTACATGTACTCGACCTGAGGCTCTGTCCTCTTATGTATCTAAAACTTCATAGCGAATACTGTTTCAGATAAAATATACTACGTACTAGTACTTAATAAATTTTGACTCTTAATTAATACTACAAAAAAAAAGAAAAAAAACTTAATTAATTTATCAAATTTTCGGTTTATTTTAAACTTTCTTAGCTATAACATGCCCATATATCTATATATATCCATAATTAAGCCATTAAACATGCATGAGCTTTAATTACTTGTTAGCTATATAATTACATATGCTGTCTTTTATTTGGATATTCTCTTCTTACATAATAGAGTCATTTAATTTATTGACAAAAAGGACAATTCCAACAAACCTGTTTGCGTTAAATAATGTGAACGTAAATCCAAATCACTTGCTTTGTTCGACAACTGACAAAACAAAACCTAAATAAAAGAAACATTACATAACAGAGAACACAAACGCCAGAATGATCAGCATTTAAAATACAATAAGGGGAATTAAAACTGGAAAAACATTTTTCAAAAAGAAAAGAAAAAGAACTCCTTAATTAGTTTATCGCACTAATATAATTCTACTGCATAAGCAAACTTCGGATGAGTGCAGCTTGAGCTGAATCAGTTGATTCCAAAAGTTGGGACAATCTTTCACTAAGATCATCCACTTCTTTGCTCAAGTTCCTTATGTAACTGCATGTCTCTTGTAATACTCTCGATGCTGAAACCTGAAATGTAACCATGCAAATTAAATGTGTTATCATAATGATCAGAGGAAGGATCTAATAAACTTTACGAAACTTTTTGTGAATCATGCTATTTATTGTCGATTAGTTTTGAAATAAAAACTCAGTACTTCTCACAAAGTGTATTGCAATCAAATAGATCAACATATATGCAAGATATAGAAATTAAAACGTTAGAAGTCATGATCACGATATTTTAGATTCTATATATTTTTTAAAACTCCAAGACTTAATTATTATTTTATAATCCTCACTAAAGGCTCTAGCCTTTAGTTTGAATGCAAAATTAGTTAGGAGCAAGGAACTAGTGTTCTTTTTAGTTTGATAGAGGAAAAAGAATCATAAAATGATGAAACTAAATATAATGACAATGAAGAATTGGTTAGGTCACTGTACCTTTCCAGAGCGTCTGTTGTTGCCAAGTTCGGGAAGAAGACGATGAAGCTGGAGGACAAGATCGTTTATTTGTTCTTCTGTGATCATGGAAGCTCCGGTTTGTCTTGACCGTGATTTTCGGTTAGACATTTTGTAATATGATATGGTAGAGTATATAGCTAGCTAGAGATATTGTAAATCTTAGCTAGGGTTTAATAACTTTGATCAATATAGATATGTGAGTGTAAGTCTTTTGTTTGTATATTATATTTTATTGAAAGAATGAGAGCAAGCGAAAAATGAAGGAAGAATATAGAAGTGGAAGGAATTGCAACTGCGCATAGAATAAACATGCATGGTTTCAACTTGTGTTTATATAGAAGATTTCCCATCCGTTTGACTCCATGAAATAAAATTAAATTGAAAAAATACGTATATGTTTCTTCTAACATGTTTCCTAAAAATTAAATGGCATGGATATTAAAACTCTGACTAGTGTTTATTTTAGGGAAAAACTATTAAACTGACAGTTTCACATATACTTTGTTTAGTTTCATGATAGAATTATTTTTTTTTGTTTAGTTTCATGATAGAATTAATGAATATATAATTCATATATACCAGTTTTATTAGGAAAAAAAGTTTACTACAAAAGAATTAATATATTACGCCAACATATCTTTGTGTTTTAATATTTTTTATGGAATAAAGATGGGGTTGTGGTGTGGTCAATGGCTAAACAATTTCTATTTTATCTAAATCTTATCGATATATTCTTGCAATAAAAACTGTTATATGTTATTTGCAACACCATCTTTATTATCACCAATGGAAAAATCCGTCTCGTTATGTTTTTATATTTTTATTCTTAAAATTACTATGAAATTAACACATTTCCATGTATCCTACTATAACAAAGTATTAAATTTCAATTTAACTCCCCCATATTTCTTTTGCCATTCTAAATTCATATTTCTCTATGTTTTACTACTGACAACCATTCAGAGCAAAGAGTGATTCTTAGACATTTTAGTATATAGTTTAAAAGGCGATGCTTAATTGTGGTAGGAGGATTTTTTTTTTTTTCTTTGTCACGAGTAGGAGGATACTAACATCTGGGAAATTAATCGACAAAGGGAATATGCATGGTACTGGATTTTTAATTAGCTTGTCCATATTGTCATACTTATCGGCAAACTTGCATAATTTCTGGAGTTAGTGATTTTTTTTTTTTTTTTTGGTGAGATTCTGGAGTTAGTGATGATAAAAAACCTTGGTGCTCTATAATATTATATATTAATTTCTTTTGTCAATATTATACAGTATACTAAATTTATATATAAACAGTGAGACAAGAACAATATTAACACAATCTATTAACTACAAATCATGATTTTAAAATATACTAGTATTTAATTAATTATTGTTAGGTGTCGGGTTAGTAATAAGTTAATTATATATATATTGGTTAGAAGTCTTTTTTACGATGACTATAAATAATTTGAAATAGATAATTTGCATGTGCATACTAATTAGGGTTAATTCCTGTAATTGAACTTTTGCTAACTTCTATATAACTCATCAAGATCTATATGGTTACATACTTGATCAAGTACATATACACTAAGGTGAGCATGTACAGACAAACATATATAATTCAGCTGATTTTGGTTTGAAAAAAATAAGAAGAAGAAGAAAGAGAAGAAAATAAATAATTCGAATATCGGTATTTTCTATTTTGAGTGTTCTTTAGTTTGTTTTTGGTCTTTTTTTAATTCTTATTTTTATATCATGTACATCACTCAGTTGATCAATCGCAAATTTGGAATAATCAATCAAACATACTTTTATTTTATTTTAGTTCATTGAGATGTGATAGTTACAAATATATTTCAAGAATTTCTAATCAATGGAAATGATTCCTATAAATCAATTTAATAATACTACAAACGTAAGTATTTGTTTGGGGTATTTTAATCTCCGTCTCTCTTCCCATTATATTATCTTCGTCTTCCGGTGAAATAAAACATTCGTTTTATTGAATGTAATATTTGCTCCAAAAGACTTATTAAGTTACACACTATACACTAATAACTGGAATCTTTTTTCTACTAATTTAATTCATTTAGCTAAGTAAAAGAAAGTGTGAATAACAATGGATTAGGTCTCAATAAAATTAGGTTGGATAGAATCTTTAGAAACTTTTGAATATTAATTTTGTAGTGAATATTCACAAGTACTTTATTTGCAAAGTGTAAAAACCAATGTGGTTTACCAATGATTTTTTTCATTGCGACAATTTTATATATAACAGTAGATTGGTTAATTTAATAGAAAACTGTTATGAAAAAAAAAAAAAAGATAGAACTCAATCACTATCCGATCCATAGATATTATCGATATTTTTTTTTGTGTTTCTAAAAGACTTTGCTCCATGAACAACTAAGGACTAGGCGGAGTTCGTGGATCGATTTACCATATATATACTCGACAATGTACGTTTTATTAATGGTTCTTAGCACGTAATGTTAAATTCATTGTTATGAATCTTCACATCAAAATGAAAAAGTTCACATGGACGCATTAGGTCACAAAATTATTAGCATATCATTAACCGATAAAATATGTTAAAACGTTTGCGTAATAATTAATAAAAATATAGATTAGTGTTTAATTTATATATTTGGAAATAAACAGACAATTGCTCTTTCGACAGGTCAAAGCAAGCACATCTTGCAACTTGTGCTATTTTTTTTTTTTTCGACGCAACTTGTAGTTAAATATGGTAAAATGTGTACTTTCAAATATTATTAACTAAGGTATTTTTTGGTTATTAATAATCATTAACAATCCGAGGATTAAAAATAGCTATTGTTATTAGGCAAAAGAAAATCCGAATAAAGTATATTTGTGATTAATTAATCTATATGTGGTACTATTGCGTGGTCAGCTTCGATCTCGGGGCACATGATTTTTTGGAATATACAGCGAAGAATCACGAGGTAGTCTGTTAATTTTGGTTTTTATTTCCACACTATTTTTTATTTATATCATATAATACCATCGTTTAATGTACTATACACTCAAGTTCTTAAGTCTACTTTTCATTGTGTTAATCAATTCTTTTAAAATTGTTACCGCACACAAACATCCAAGCAAATTTAGTTGTATTTCTTTACATCGAACGCAATTAGATGTTGTAGGCAGGAAGATTCAGCCTAAGATTTACAGTATTTAGAATTATACATTTATTTTACTTGTTCACTTTTTTCAAAACAATTATTTTAGAACTTTTTATCAAATTTTAGAACTTAATTTATAGGCAGTGTATAAAAGTTAATTGAAAGGAAGAAAACAAAAAATGACAGTCATTAATTTATGCTTAGCACTCTAAATTTTCATCTAAAATCAGTTATGGAAATGGGGAAAACTGACGTCATTATATCATATCTAACCAAACACGAAAGTAACATATAAAAAATACTATGTTGGAAGTGTGGAGAAACCCAAGTTGAAGGAGTTTTTTAAAATAAAGATAGAACTTTATTAGATTTTAGTACAATAGAATTCCAAGAAAGATTACGGAGATCTCTTTGCCATATGGAAACTGTCTGAATTATTCGCTTCTATGCTATTGTATAGGATTCAAACCAAAAATGTTATTATTGTATATACACACACAAAGATGTACAAGATCCAATACTACACAATACACATTTTCATAGATACACGAAGATTCATTATTTATTTAAGCATATATATGCATACGCGTGTAAATCACACTCTCGCTTTTATATATATGAACTATGAAGCATGTGCATGCATGCAAATACTAATTCCATCACTCCATTTAATTTTCCATATGTAACAAAAGTGTAACTAGACCAAAAAATGAGTTAGGAAGTGTAACATTTGTACACTGTAAGGCGAGGCTGCAATTTCTTGATTACCAACGAGAGAAAAAAAAAAAAAAAGAGGTGCATTAATTGGTACTAAACACTTTAGTGTACATATATATTAATGAAAAAATATAAATTCTCTGCTTTCCAAGAAAAACATATTTCCGTTTTCTGGATTCTTTACGTAAACAATCATCAAAGATTAGAAAAAACGTTTTTAAAAAAACAAAAATTAGAGAATATTAAGTTTAAAGTTTTGATCTCTTTCAATTTCGGTTTAAAAATTTCTATTTTGTAATTCTAGTGTTTATGTTTCTCCTACATAATAGATTTCGGAAAATTCACGGTTTCCTTCCTAATTTATTTCCAACTTTTTTTTTTTTCGTCGACTTTAATTTGTTTCGCTAAAGTATTGTATTTCATTTTGATTTTTTAATAAATATTTATAATAATATTTAGATAACAAAAAAAAATATCCACGCATTCAAAATTTCACATTCCCACTCCAAAATTTTATGTATTTATCTTTTTAACATCACCCACCCGAAAATTACCGTAACAATATCCATATATTTTTTTAACAAAACGTTTGCATGATCGTTAAACAAACAATCCCTTATACAATACAAAGAGGGTAGAAATAACTTTAAACAACATAACTTTAAACAACAGTATGTTGTTGAAGGGCTAATTTTGCCAATTTAATAATTTATCCCATATTTACATGTATCAACCAATAAATTAATTTATTTGAAAGACAAAAAAAAAACCGTTTACTTTATCCCTGGATGGACTACTACTAGAGAGGAAAGTAAGATGGGCTAATATTATGGCCCATTTATCCGAGTTACCCGAAATTCTTAACACTCCGAGTCAATGACTCAGTATCCTCTTGTAACGAATTCTCATTTCTTCTCAATGAAATTGAGGCCACGACGAACCGCAAATGGACGCGATCAAGCCACTTCCTCAGGTCTCAAGCTTCTCCGCTTCGCTCTTTAGCTTCCTCGATGACAGATTCAGAGACGCCAAGGATCTCTCCCAGTCTCCGACTCTGGTTTCCGAGTTACGGACCGAGATTTCCGAATTAGATCAGAGATTGGCCGGATTGAATCGTCAGCTCGAGTCAGGTCTTGCTTCTTACGCTTCGTTTTCCGATCGCGTCGGCGGTTTATTTGTCGAGGTTAATGCCAAGTTGGCTGATCTCTCTTCTTCTACCTCCGTACCACGCTCCGCTTCAGGTTCGTATGATGATTTCATCACGATTCATTTAGAGAAACAGCGAAATGCAGATTACGATCGTGAAATTTTTTAGTCAAAGATGAAAATTTGGTCTGTTCTGGTGGTGTAAGATTATTGCAATGCTGGGGAAATTGTGACGTTTGTTAAATACATTTTGAGAACTGTTATCTGTTTAATCCATTCAGATGGTGGAAAGGATGAGGAGACGACGGAGCATGTAGCTGGGGAGGAGCTTCCGTCATTAGCAAAGGAAGTAGCACAAGTTGAGTCTGTGCGGGCTTATGCTGGTAATTTTGCTTCATTTGGTGCTAAAGCGTTTAGCATTTTATGGCTCGAAAGTCAACGGATAGTTTCTGGTTAAGAAATTAGCCTTATGTTAGGATTTGATCGAGAATAGATAGTCAAGTATATCACCCAGTCTTCCTTCTTAGTTTTTAGTTACTTTCAACCTTTCAAGATGTTTCTCTATTTTTCAGAGACTGCGCTAAAACTTGACACACTAGTGGGTGATATCGAGGATGCTGTGATGTCTTCTTTGAATAAAAACATAAAAACATCTCGGTCAAGCGGTTTTGAAGTAAGCACTTTGTCTTCAGTTTGAGTATTCTCTCTTAAGAGCGTATGTTCTAAATTTTACTGATTTCAGGAAGTGCGTCTACATGCTATCAAAACACTTAAAACTACAGAAGAGATACTGAGTTCAGTGGCAAGGAGACATCCTCGGTGGGGACGTCTTGTTTCTGCAGTTGATCACAGAGTAGATAGAGCTTTAGCCATGTTGAGACCTCAAGCAATTGCTGATTACAGAGCGTTGCTTTCTTCTCTTGGATGGCCACCTCAGCTTTCTACATTAACTTCAGCGAGTCTTGATTCAAAGTCAGAAAATGTCCAAAACCCCCTTTTCACCATGGAAGGGAGCCTCAAAAGTCAATACTGTGGACATTTTCATGCCTTGTGCAGCCTGCAGGGGTTACAGTTGCAAAGAAAGTCGCGGCAGCTTGGGAGCCATAAGGGAGAAAATGTTCTTTTCCACCAGCCACTTTGGGCTATTGAAGAGCTGGTCAATCCTCTGACGGTTGCATCTCAACGACATTTTACAAAGTGGAGTGAAAAGCCTGAATTCATTTTTGCCCTTGTGTATAAAATCACAAGGGACTATGTCGATTCTATGGATGAGTTGTTACAACCGCTCGTTGATGAAGCAAAACTAGCTGGGTACAGTTGCCGAGAAGAATGGGTTTCGGCTATGGTAAGCTCACTGTCTTTGTACTTGGTGAAAGAGATATTCCCTATATATGTTGGTCAGCTAAACGAATCAAATGAAACTAATCTTAGTTCTGAGGCCAAGGTTTCGTGGCTCCATCTCATTGACCTCATGATCTCTTTTGATAAGCGAGTTCAGTCTCTGGTATCACAATCAGGGATACTTTCGCTTCAAGAAGATGGGAATCTTCTGAGGATTTCCTCTCTCTCAGTTTTCTGTGACAGACCTGATTGGCTCGATTTATGGGCAGAGATAGAGCTAGATGAGAGACTCGTCAAATTCAAGGCGGAGATAGATTACGACAGAAATTGGACAGTGAAGGTCCAAGACGAACTCATCTCTTCTTCCAACGTTTACAGACCACCAATCATTTCCAGCATCTTTCTGCAGCACTTGTCATCAATAATCGAACGATCCAAATCAGTGCCGGCCATTTATTTGAGGGCAAGGTTCCTGAGACTGGCAGCCTCACCAACAATTCAGAAGTTCTTGGATAGCCTCCTTCTCAGGTGCCAAGAAGCTGAAGGTTTAACTGCTTTAACCGAAAATAACGATCTAGTCAAGGTCTCAAACTCTATAAATGCTGGTCACTACATTGAATCTGTCTTAGAAGAATGGTCTGAGGATGTATTTTTCCTTGAAATGGGAACTGGACAACACGATCCACAGGAAGTTCCAGGACTGGAGAACTTTACAGAACCCTCTGAAGGTATTTTTGGAGAAGAATTTGAGAAGTTGGAGAAGTTCCGGCTAGAGTGGATAAACAAGTTGTCCGTGGTGGTCTTGAGAGGCTTTGATGCTCGAACTCGAGACTACATAAAAAACAGAAAGCAATGGCAGGAGAAGAGAGACAAAGAATTGACGGTGTCGAGGGCACTAGTTGGGGCTCTAGACTACTTGCAAGGAAAAACGTCTATAATAGAAGCAAATCTAAACAAAGCAGACTTCACAGCTATGTGGAGGAGTCTAGCCTCAGAGATAGACAAGTTATTCTTCAACAGCATCTTGATGGCGAATGTGAAGTTTTCAGATGATGGTGTCGATAGGTTTAAAGAGGACATGGAGATTCTATATGGGGTTTTCAGGGCGTGGTGTGTTAGACCCGAAGGTTTCTTTCCTAAACTAAGCGAGGGACTTACTCTGCTAAAGATGAAGGAGAAACAAGTGAAGGATGGTCTGAGTAGAGGCGATAAGTGGTTACGTGAGAATGGAGTTCGGTATTTGAGTGAAGCCGAAGCCAAGAAGGTAGCTAAGAGTAGAGTGTTCTCTTAGTTTGACCTCTTTCAGCAAATCAACATCTCACTGATGTCCTCAGAGTATGTCGGACTAAGATATTACATTCATGTGTTGGATATATGCGCCCAAATACGGAATAGGCAAAAGATCATTTCATTTATTTGTGGATTAATATTAAAACTCAACTTTGGATTTTTAGAGGAAATTTTACTAACCAGCTCTGGTGTTGTTTGACTTGTTTCCTCTCGGTTTGAACCTTCTTTACCTTAATGATTCATGATTTAGTGTGGGGAAATAAAGAAGAAGCTTAACGCTTTAAGATTTTGCTCTCTGGGTCAAAATAAATGTTTTAAAACAAGAAAAAGCATCTTCAATAGTAATGAGCACTGGACCTTGTAGTACTTGGATGATTGGAATCAAAACTGATTCTAGAGTTTTGGTTTTGAATCGTAACAAAACTAAGTCTCATTGTTCTCAAACTAAGCTCTCTAATAGAAGCTCATTCATCTTCAAGTTTCAGTAAGTTCCCTTCAACAAATGAAACGTTGAAGAGAAGGCCACATCCAGCCATTGTTTGTCACTCTCGAAAATTTTGATCCGGAAAGATGTTCTACTTAGGATTGTTAATAGTCAGAGCTTAGGCTTGAGTATTTTCTTCTTCTTGTTGTTCTCCGTTTCCTTCATCTTCAGCCTCAACTCCTAGGGACTGGTTCAAGTACTCTTGAGCGTCTTCTAGTGCAGATTCATTTGCATCTGTTGCATACAGTATCTTCTTCACTGCTACCACTATCTGCATCGTGGTTCCAAGGAGGCATATATCAGATTCAATCAAACACGATAATCATGAAATCCGATACTGAGTTCATTGGCAAGAGCTCTGTAACATGAAATGAAATTCTGTTTCTAGGCTAGTGCAATGTGATTTGGAGAAGTAAACTTGGTGGCTGAACCATGCAAGAATCAAGATAGACTGAAACAATGGTTAAAGAAAAGAACAGACTCTACCAAAACGCTTACCGGAAGATCGTCTAGCTCAGGAGTTTGGCAGAGTATCTCTACATCCCGGAGCTTGGAGAAGTAAAAGTCTCTTTCTTTTTCCAAGAGATCAGTAGAGATCTTGAGATCCGCAATCTGTACCGCAGAAGATGAAAAAGGGTTATAGATGACATATGATAGAAGTTTCATCCGTAAGAGGATATGCGAAAATTAAGAAGGAAGCATCTATGGTAGTGTACCTCCTTCGTCAAAGCTTGCACTTCAGCTGCTTTTGCTAGCTTGGGCCCTGAGAATTATGATCCCAACAATGTTTAGAAAGATACATAAAAGAATAATAATTGTTTAAATAGAGAATCTGATGTTTAACAGGCAGACCTGAGGCTTTGCTAAGACCAACCGAACTGGAATTGGGAGGAGGATGATTATTGTTTGTTTGCAGTGACTTTGGAATCTTGTTAGATCCCTTCACACTCCTCTCTTTACCACCTTTTGATCTTCGTTCCACCGGATTATAGTTCCTATAAGAAACCATCGGTTTTAGAAGCTTAATTGTTTGGGAGACAAATGTAATGGTAATAATTCCAAATATCTGATAGATGAAAACCCATACTCATTCATAATGCCACCATTAATGGAATCACAAAAACGTTTCAGCCATTGTAGAAACTCCAAGTTATCCAGAGGTCGGCCTTTAACAAGCCTGTTAATTTCCAATGGCTGAGGTGTTTTCTCAGTAAGACAAAGCAAGGTGAGTAATATATATACACAGAGGTATGACAGGAACGCGACAAATCGAGAGAAATATTGATTGGTTTACCTTTGTAATTTTCAGCTTGTTGAACACATCTTGCAGGACCTTGTAGTTTTGTATCATATCGTACTCATTCTTTGCATCAAAATTAACCTAGCAGAAGAATGATTTGCGGTATTATGTCACCAAAAACCGAACTAAACATTCGATTAATAATATAAAAAAAAAAAGATAAATCACCTTGTGCATTGGCACAACTCCTGGAAAGGTCATATCAAGCATCTGACATTGCACAGCACCAGATGCAGCCTAGCAAAACTCAAATAATTTCACTTAGAACAAAGACAACAGTGACACGTATCTTCATTCAAGAACAGTTCAATACAAAACTAGTAAAACTCTTTAGATCCCTCACAGCAACAACAGTGAATCTATGGCATTGCAACTTTATAACAGTCAAAACAACTAAACAGTTATACAATGCCAAAGCCTTAAAGCCCTTAGTCTCCTCTCATAAGACTCAAACACTAACTTAGCCTCCAAATCTCACTTCCATCCTCCAATAATTGTAACACTGAATTCTCATCTTGTTAGCCAATTGAAACAAATCAAACCCAAATCTACACAATTCCTTCCAAGTTTTTAAAAACCCTAATTCCCCAATTATCCAGCAAATGCAAACAAATCAACATTACCATAGAAGAATTAGAGAAAGCTCAATCACACACATGCAGATATATACAAGACAAAATCCCAACAACATTATACCTCTTCGACGCGAGAGAGATTAAGCTGAAGACGATCATTAATCCAAGTCAGAATCTCGTTCCTTCCGACGAAGTAAGCACTATCCATCATTCCGATGTTCGTCGCCATTTTGAGTTTGCTTTGTCTCTAAACCCAGTGGATGATATTTTTTTCTTGGAAATGAGAGAGATAGAAGAATTGGGTATGGATGGAAAATCAGTAAAATACGTAAAGAATTCTCATTTATTTCGGAAAAAATTTGATTGGATCTGTTTTGGAAAAGAAACGGAAGCAGAGAAAAAAGGTTTGAGAGAGAGAGAGAGAGACGGAAAAGTGAGAAAGGTGAAGAAGAGAGGAAACGGCTGGCAGCGGCAACTGGAAAGCTGCCAAATTTTAATTTTTAATTTATTATCCCAATTTGTATATTGATGTTTTGTGACTTGTGTGATTATGATTTGTGAACCAGAAGTACATTGTTTCGATATGCCCATTTTTTACTTAATGGACCTTATTAATTCTGAAACAAACCATGAGCTCTATCAAATGGTATAAAGCTCAAAAGTTCAAAACTTAACAATAAAGAAGAAAAATGAATTATTTGGGAAAAAAATTAAAATGAAGGTGTTTTTCCAACCATGTACTGTATTTCACTTGACATAACTCGTAGTTATTTTTGTCTAGTAGGTCACACTCACACAGACGCGCGCGCGTTGGAGCAAAATGGTTTGAAACGTACAATAGAGAAGACGTGGAACTCAGAGATACGTTGTGACTTTGGGCTTATATGAATGAATATGAATGAATGAATACAATTATACAAGAAAAGCTTCATTCTTTCACGTTTGACTTTTCTCCTCCCAAACCCAAATCACAGATTCATCTCTTCTTTCAATCTCCCGATCATATTAGCTTCAAACAATGGAGTCAATCAACACCTTGAAAGGCTACGACAAAGTATCAGACCAAGAAAACCAAATCCATCATCATTCTCCTCTTCCCAACAAACCATCATCTTCTCGTAAAACCCTAATCGCCACCGTCTCAATCGTATCTCTCCTCTTAATCCTCGCCGTCGTCGCCTTAACCGCCGGAGTTTTCACTCATCCTTCTCCTCCACACCATCCTCCCATCTCCTCCGCCTCGCTTAAGTCAGTCTGTGCCGTGACTCGTTACCCAGAGACTTGTTTCAATTCTCTATCTTCTTCTCTCAACGAATCAGAAACAAAATTGAACCCTGAATCAATCCTCGAGCTTTCTCTTCGAGTCGCGATTAAGGAAGTCTCAAGCCTCTCTATGTCTTTCCGATCAATCAATGATATGCCTGAAGACGCGGCGGTTGGCGATTGCGTGAAGCTTTACACCGACGCGGTGAGTCAACTCAACGAGTCGTTGTCAGAGATCGAGAGAGAGAAGAAGAAAGGAGGGAATTGGTTGAAGAAACAAGTCATCGGAGATGTTAAGACGTGGATCAGCGCCGCTATGACTGACGGTGAGACTTGCTCCGATGGGATTGAAGAAATGGGAACAGTTGTGGGAAATGAGATCAAGAAAGAGATGGAGATTTCGAATCAGATGATGAGTATTAGTTTGGCCATTGTTAGCCAAATTAAGAAGCTTTTGATTATATTTCACTAAACCAAAATCACAAAGGTTGGAACTTTTTCTTTTTTTTTATTCTGTTTGTCAATTTCGAATTCATAAGTGTGTGTTGTGACTTGTGAGCTCTCTCTCTGTTTTTGCTCTGCTCTGTAAGTAATACACTACATTGGTTTATTTTGTGGTATGTAATTTGATAAAAGAGAAACTATCTGTTTCTTTGTATTTTACATTCAACCCCAGAGTTGTCAATCTATTCAAATTAGAGGTTGCTTCTCTATAGTTAAATCAAAACGAGTTTCGGCGTCTCCTTGTCTTGTCTACTTCTTTCTTGGTCGCGTTCATCAACTGGAAGAAGAAATAAAGATTGAAATCTTCATTATCGGAGCTCCGGAATCATATTTCAAAGTAAGGACTAGTAAATGATTTTTAGACTATAAGATGTGAATGTACCTGCAGAGTTAGGGACCTGACTATCTCCTCTGAAGATTTGATCTTCTCTGCATCATCACGCGCCATTAACACCGCAACTTCAAGCTTCTTTGAAGTCATTCCCAGTTCGGCTTCTAGTTGTTTCGATTTTAAGGTAAGTTCTTCCACCTGAGTAGTCAAAGTTTTTACCTATCTTCATCCACAATCTACAGGAAAATTCCTTCTCTTTACAACTGATACAATATGGTCTAAAAGTTTGGACTAACCTGTGATTTGAGTACTGATATTTCATGGTTCAGGCACTGATTCGATTTCTTTGGCCCTTCTTGCAGCAACTCCGGATCTGTAATGTCGGCGGTAAAGTCTGAAGTAGTCGCAACAGATTCAACTGGGCTGGATTTTATCGACAAAGGAAACAACTCAACGGAACCTCTACGTGAAAGCGGGAGACCAGAAGTCACCGAGTGTCTTATAAGAGAGGATGTGTCTGATTTTGAAGCGCAATGCTTGGAACGGTGTTTGCCTTCTTGATTAACCGAGTCAAAAGAGGTAAGTCTCGAGAGTCGCCGTATGCCTTTCAGGTTAAAACTACCTTTGATGTCCATATTTGAGTGATTCGACGACGTGCTGCAGCTTGCTCCTGAAGTTTCACCAATGGTTTTCAAGTCCGGGATTTTCGTTTGTCTGAAGAAATCAAATGAATCCACCCTAATTAGTTGACGCTGCGGTGTTGTGCCAAATTCGTCCATCTCGTTACTGCTCGATTGTAGACTTGCGTTTGAAAACCTGGCACTATTCGCGGGAGTTCCTAAATACTCTCTAGCTCCTTCGAGTTTGATATAGCAGTCATCACAAACACGGTAAGGCCTGTTAGTCTTGGGAGCCATGGCTGCTGCCAAGGATTTCTTACTAGTGCATGAATTACAGAAGACACTCCCACAGTTATAACAGTTGTGGAGCTTCCTCATGTAATTAAAAGGATGGCGACAACCAGAGCACCTAGAACTATCGGTTCCCGAAATTGGTTTGTGAAGACAAATGGTTGCTGTGTAATTAGAACCACACACCACTTTCCTCACTTGTTTACCTTTTAAAGCTCTCACGAGAGTTGGCATGCGTCTATATTCAGTGTCTCCGTGCCCGAGCTGTCCGTTTGATCCTTTTCCCCAAGTGTAGACCTCAGCTTTCGAGTTCAAAACCGCGATATGGTGAAAACCGCAAGCCACTTCTTGGACAAAACTCTTTCCTAAACCCCCTTCAATGCAAGAAGGAGCTCTCACATCATTATCGTGACTCGGATCAGCAATTCCCATTGAGTAAACTTGTCCAGACACAGAGAGAGCAACAGTAATGCTCTGGCCACAAGCTACCTGTTGAAAGCTAGTTGTATCTAGTTCAGTTACGCAAGACGGGATTAGTCTAGACTCGTAATCACCATGTCCGAGTCTCCCATCCTCTCCATCACCCCAAGTAAAGAGCTTTCCCGATGACGTGGCCTCACCGAAAACACTGACAACAGCAGCTGAATGCCAAACGCCACAGGCTGTCCTTATTGTTCTGCAGCCACTTAGCGCCTCGACTTCTCTAGGTATGCTTGTGCTTATACGATCACCGTGCCCAAGCGCACCAAAAGTACCATCACCAAATGTAAACAGCTTACCTTCTGATGTCACAAAAGCTGTATGCCAAGGTCCGCAAGATATAGTTTTTACATTTATACCTTCCATCTGACCGAGAATCCGTACTGGTTTCCAATGGCTAGTTTCACTACCAAGTCCAAGGAGACCGACATTGTGAGCTCCATCGCCCCAAGCATATAAATCCCCTGAGGCTGTTACAGCACAAGTGTGAAATTCCCCACAGTCTGCAAACTCCACTGTTGATCCGTTAAATTCATCGATAAGTTTTGGGTGTGGAACGTAGGAACAAACTCCATGTCCTAACCTGCCACCAGATTCTTCTCCCCAGCTGTACATCTGTCCCTGCTTTGTGACTAACACTGCATAATTGGTGCCGCAAGAAATGCTTTGTGCATCAAGTGCCACATGTGATTTCAGGACTTTGGGCAAAAAAGATTCAGTCATTAGAGAAGAGCTGCTTCCGCTTTTGTGCATACCACCTCCTAGTAACCCATCTCCAATACTGTCTCCCCAAACGAAGACATCACAGAGAGACTTCAAGTCTTCAAAAGAAGATCCTTGACTAGATGAGCTCACTGCGCTGGAAATGCTATATTTATATGTATCAACGGCAGGGGAGTGATTAGTAGGTCGATTCTCTATAGCCTCTGGAGACGAATTATGAGGTTTATGGACCAGTTCGTCCAAAGAGAGTGCCTTTAGTACTGCAGTTTGTGACAAAACCTCCGAGAAAACTTTCCCCAATCTTTGTGGAGTGTTGCAGTGTGACCCTGAGGCCTTTTTTGCATGTTCCTGCAAAAGTGCCAGATGAGATAGGATGTTAAATAGGAAGCAACCTTATGGTCCTCTCATGAAGAAAGAAAACAACGAGCAAAACCTCATAGCTTGTGTCACTGCTGACAGATCTGATGTTGGACTTAGAGTTCTTGCTGGAACAACTTTGTTCTCCATTGTCAGGAGCAAGACTACGGCTTCTTGAGTGAAGTACCAATGGAGAAGAAGAGTTGTTTCGTGAGAGAAGAGCGCGAAGGGTAGTGAGCCAGAACTCAGCTTCATCCTTGTCCTTGCATACCTATCCATGAGGTTTCAGTTAATGCTTGTTATTCAGTAGTAAGAAAGAACCTCTTAAATTGATGTAGCAATACTTGTCAGGGAGCACAATACAAACCAAATCGAGAGACCTGTCGCCATATATAAGAGAAAAGGATTGATATTCCTTGGCGGGTTGAGGGTACCGTTGGAAAACTGCCTGGAAAAGTTCTTACAAGAACATTTGTTTGTTCAGAAATCTGCAGCAAAACTGTTACCGGATAAATGATTCATACATTTTAACTTACAGTTCGCTGTCCAGGTATGATCCTTGTCACAGAACTCAGTTTAAGACGTTTCTCCTTTTTGCCACAATACCACAACAAGTATATTTCATCCTGCAAAACATTTGAGAAAACCAGTATCAGATCACAATCTTCAGCTTTTCAAATGAACTGTGATTGAAGGGTATGAATCGTACGCTTGAAAGCCGAAAAGGGTAGAATTTAGGCTTCCCTCTCCGGCCGTATTTCAATAGGTATGCCCCTTTCTTCAGAATTGCTATCGCCTGCATGTACCAAGTTTTATACCATTAAACTCAAGCTGAAGAAATTGAAGACTATCTTTACCTAACAATTCTAAGAGAGTTGGAAGAAACCTGTTCATTCTCCCTCTCTGTGGGAACACTTCTCTGGAAACAAGCCATTCCAAGTTCTTAGATACTTAAGATTACAACTGCAAACTTGAAAGAGAGCACCAGATGATTCCAATGCTCGCCCCATATAATAAAACCCCTTTTCCCTTTGATTGCTAAAGTTTCTTATCTAAGCCTTGGAATCGATAATCTCATCAGGACGTGTAATAACTGCTGATTTCATCATTTTCCCTCGGACGAAAAATTAGAAATAACCTAATTAATGATCAAGTAACGAAGACAGAATCAACAATCTCGTTAATCAATCAGCATATACAATCTCGTTAAAGATCAGGGATAAACGCACCTAGTTCCTTGGTCCGCACGCCACAATTCTGAAAAAACTTTGTTGTTTCCTTGGGAACAAATCTAATCGAATTGAAATCACGCAGCAAAAGATGTTGCAAGCGAATGGAGCTCCGAGCAATTTATGGGTGTGTTCGTAAGAGACGAACTACACCTTTATCCTTGTCTTCCTCGTCTAGGTTTCTGGCTTGACTTGTCCGAGAATCAGACAGATTTGTGTTGGATTTGAAAATGGGAGCGAGAGAAAAGAAAAAACAATAACGAGATTCTGACCCAACGACGACAACAGATAAGAGACAAAGGTCTGTGAATTCTCCTTTTGTTGGTCTCAGATGCGTTTATCTGTTATTTACAGTTGTTTCCATTCTTCTCCTTTTTTCAGGTGCAATGTTTTTTTTCAGTTTCTTCCAATTTATGTACCTGTTTTTATTTAAATCCATTCCACAATGATGAATAATCAAATAGGATCGATTACTTTATCTAAACTTACCATATCAAATTTCTAAAAGTACACTTATATCATTGGGTTAGATACTTAGGATGATATAAACCACTCTGTTTCAATGTAAATACAACATAACTTTAAATTAATTCTTCTCCAAACCATTTCAACTTTTCCATCTAAAATCTTAATAGGTGTTATATCATCATTTCAAGCCATCAACTAGAGCTACGTAAACTTAACAATATTTCAATTTATAGAAGGAAAAAAGAAAGAGAAGCATCTAAAAAAACAACGATACAATAAAAGTTTGGTTCTGCAATAACAAATAGTAATACATGTTGGTTTAGAAGAGCATTGATAGACAGAAAGATTACTTCTTCTAAGGTTTATAAAGAGTGTTTTTGAGCACAAGATCCCATGTAATCAAATCCAGAGTACTGTTGGAAGAAGCTATTTTGTACTACTCATCGAAGGTGCTCAAGAAACCACCAATGAAACCAGCTCCATTACATTCCCCACACAACACCTCCTTTTTACCTCTGCACCCAAGTAATGGATATTAAGTAATGTGTTTTTGTGTGTTATGGATAAGGAAGAAGATAAACACAAAGGAGATATGATGTTGCAAACCTGCAAAGCCAACAGAGCGCACCAGCTTTAAACTGCCCATTGAAATGATCAATCAAATTCACACCACCTCCTTTGCATTGAGAACATGCCACACAACCTTTCAAAAACAATTACACAGAATCTTTCTCAAATTAAGAGATTTTATTCTTTCAGTAGTAGAAGAAAGTAAGAGATTGTAAGAACATTACCTTCCCCTTCACACTTTGCACAAACTAAGCTGTTCGGTTTAGTGGCCTGAGTACCGTTTGAGGCCTATGTAACACCAAAAGATGAGAATTTTGCATTAACGAAATGGTAAAAGGAGTAAGCAGAATTTGATAGAGAGAGGAACAACAGAGTTTGGGAAAAAATCTAACCTTAACTTCAAAACTTTGGGATTTAGAAGTCTCAAGCAGTTCTCTCTTCTGGACCAAGGACGAGGCTTTATCACCAGTTGAGAAGAAGTGAGTAGGTTTAGGGTTTTTGCTGGGAGATTGGAAGCAAGAAATAGGAGGAGAAGAGAAGAAGCATAGTGAATTCGCCATTTTTCTGTTTTCTGATTCTTCTTAGTTTCTTACCCACTCGATAGCAAGATAAGATGGCTCTCCCTCTCCCTTCTCTTTTTCTCAAGTGCGTATTGTACCAAAATACCATCCTTTTCTTTAACCGATCCAAACCAGAACCAATTGTTTACCGGTTTCTTTAGACCCAATTTCACATTTCATTTCTTCGTTTTTGTTAAGCTTTTGTTTTTGTTGTTGTGTTACGAGAAGAAAAAATGATAAGAGGTTAGAGCTAATTTACTTATTTTTCTCAAACGACCAATGAAGGCCACAACTTCCTGATCCTATGAACAACCACATCAAAATCAAGAAATGGCCAAACCCACAAGGACATTAGACGATGTTAAACATACAAAATCAGAGTCCTTCACAAGTTGCTCTGTTTCCAGCTAACTCTCGTGTATCTGTTACTTGTGGAGCCGCCCAAGACTCATTCACTGGCTTTCAGTCGCTCTCCAAGTAGCCGAGAAGACCACGAGTCAGCCGCGCTAGCATACCTTGGACACGGCTTACTCACATTTGAGCTATTATACATCAAAGGCGTGTGTGTCTGCACATGCCCTGTCATGTCTGACATATCTTGTGTTTGGAGATCGGGTTGTATCGGAAGGACAAGAACTGTTGCAGGAGGAGGAAGAGTTGTGGCAGATTGTTGAAAGCCTGCTCCTTGGAAAATGGGAAGTCCTGGGAACTGAGATGCAAGTTCCGGATGTTGTTGATGATGATGAAGATGATGGTATTCAGGTGCAGGAGAGGTGTTCAAGTCAGGTTTAGATTGATTCACCCTTGCTTCTATCTCAGTTTGTAGTTTCGAGATCTCGGTCTCGAGCACTGATGTTTCTTCCTTCAGCTCATTCTTCTCTGTGGTTACCTACACACAACACCACTTTTCATCAACAAGACCATTTAGACAAACATATAAACAAAGACTATTGAAGCAACATCCATCTTAGATTCTTGATCCGTGTCCCAAAATACATAAACTCAAATCAATATGGCATATAGAAAGTGGCTTACATAGGTAGATTCAGAGACAAGAGAAGCATGCTCCTTTCTAAGGGACTCGATTTGACCAAACACGTCCTTCAAAAACCGAGTAGCTTCACATAGTATGGAAGCTTTCCCACTATTCTGTTGATTCAATTCTGCAACAAAGAAAACGTTTTAAGTTAGATATCACAATCACATTCAAAATTTGACCAGACTCACTAACATTTATATTTAACTCAAGAAAGATGTGAAATTTACCAAGAGTATCGGCCAATTCAATAAAGAGCTCATTCAAGTGCTCACGCTTAAGCCTCTCACGAACAGCCTTGTTAATCCTTTTGGGTACTTTACCTTTTCTACACCTGTTTTTATATACACTAAACATAATCAATCACCATAAATAAAAGCTAAAGAGTCCATAATCTTTTATCCAAGATTCACCTTTCATCTCCAGTAGCATTTGCTTCATCAGAGGATGTGGAAGGAGTTTTTGGTCCCATCTTACCAATTATAAGAAGAAAAAGATTCTTTGTCAGTCAAGTCACCTGGAAAATTTAGAGAAAAGATGATTAATTCAAGAAACCCACAATTCAAGATTATATCAATGAATCTGACAAATCACTCATCTATAAAATAAACCTAGAAACATAGGAGCACAAAAACAAATACTTGGTGTGAATTTTTGATTCCTCAAAACTCAACAAGTGCTTTTAGATTCTTACTTTATATCAACCCAAATTCTTGTCAAATCAAACAGTGAGGGAGGGATACAAAACATAATCTCAGCTTAAAATCGAAAAACAAACATAAAGACTCAGAAAAATCTACCTTACTCCGGTGAGAAATATTGTCGGAAGTTGTAGATGATTTGGGAATTGAAATCGAGTAGAAGAGAAAAGCTATGGAGAATCTGAGAAGTGAAAAATTTTGGGAGGAAAAGGAAAATAAAAAAAAAGAAGAAGAGAGGAGGGCGTGTGGGGAAAGAAGGAGGCGCGTGGAGAGCACAGAAGAAATGGTGCGTTTAAGTGGACACGTGAGTTCGACATGTGCCTTTCTCTTTCCTACTTTTGTCGTTTTCTATTACGTTGCGTGCCACTAAAGCTCATTACTCATCGACACGTCATCGTATTTTAAATTAAAAACTATACTAATCAAGTTGGAGTGGTTTTTTTTCAGGTAAAGTTATATTATTGGGAAAGTTTGTTGAGCGTTTTTCTACAGTTTCATTTTAACTTTTTTATGTTCATTTATTTTTCGAGTAGTTAAAAGTTTAAATCGTACAGACAAAAAAAAAAGTTTGGGAGTAGAATGGAATTGTAGAAAATTGTTGTCCACGAGTCCTCTCTAATTTCAATCATAAAATATGAAATAAATTAGTAAAGATTAATGGGCGGTTTTGACTTGTTAACGAAGGGGCGTGTGGGGTCGACGTGATGGATAATAAAGGCATGGAAATGGGCCGTCGAGAGTTGGTGACGTCTATCATCCGCCGCTGCTGGCGTGTGCCTCCCACAAACTCATTCTTTTTTGGTTTTGAGACTTTTGACGTCAAACTCGTGTAATATTGGTCCATATATAATTATGGTCCATATATAATGGCGTAGTCAAAATTATATTTTCTAACCTTAAAAAGTAATTTTTGTAAGAAGTTATTTCACAAAGATTCAAAATTCAGAGAATCAGATGATGATGGAGAATTGAAGATAGGAATCAAAATTTCAAAGTCCAGAAGCAATGTTGTTCGATGAAACTGTAACTTATTTATCCTTTTCTTTTTTTTTTTTTTTTTTTTTTTGTCAACTGAATATATTCATTAGCTTAAGAAAGCTAATTTGGCGGAATGTGGTTTACAAAAGTAACACTATACGGTAGGACATGAACATTTCGCGCCAACTTATCCGCTTGAACATTCTCGCTTCGTTTAACAAAGGATAAAGAGAAGGATAAAAAATCTTCCCTATCAGCGGCTATGTCTTCTAGATAGACTGCAAATGCCGGCCATTCTGTTGGGGAAGACACCATCTTCACCAGGTCCGAGCAGTCTGTCAAAAACGCGACATGTTGATGTCCAGCACCAATCATACATCGCATCGCCCACATCAAAGCCTCCAATTCCGCATGTAAGGGTGTCAAACTTCTTCGCCAGTTGGCCGCTCCCATTATTGATGCTGAATCAGAGGAAGTACAATACCATCCATAACCTGCAAAGTTATCCGTCTCCTTCCATGATCCATCCACATAACACCTAAATCCCGAAAAACTGGATTGTAAGAGATTTGACCGTGATAGAGATCCAGGTTGACGCACAAGGGTATTTGGAGAATTCTCCTCCTCCACCTGTGCCTTTTGCCAAGCCTGAGATTCCGAATTAGCCAACCTAACAATCTCTGGAGGCTTCTCATCTATATTTTCGAAAATTTTTGCATTTCGAGCCTTCCAAATATACCATAATATCCATGGATAGGAGTCACTGACATCCTGTTTTGCCTGCCGCCAAAATAAATAATCCATATTTGTAAACAGGGAAGCCGAGGGGAATTGTGGGCTTGATGGGACCTGGGAAAGTGCCCAAACCTGTCGAGCAGGTGGGCATTCAAAAAGAACGTGATTTATCGTTTCTTCCCCAATGCCACACCTCGCACAAACAACATCACATTTAATTCCCCTGTTATGGAGATTAACCGATACCGAGATACAACCAGTGAGAGACTGCCACAAAAAGTGTTGAATCTTTGGTGGACATTTTAACTTCCAAACTTGAGCCTGTAGCGGAATACAGTCAGGACCGTATACCGGGTGAGAAACCGAGGAAAGATTTGGAAGACGAACCGTTTGGTAGCCTGATTTTACCGAATATTGGCCATTCTTTGTAAAATGCCAGCCAATAGAATCCGAAATCAAATTATGTCCTAAAGATAAGGCTGAAATCAAAGCCACATCCGTTGGGTCAAAGATAGCTGACAATTTGTCGAAGTCCCATGATCTTGTCTGATGATCAATTAGGTGATGAATTTGTAAAGAGGGATCCATAAAGGACCCATTACTTTTGGCTGGTCTCGGGAATTGAGCTGGTATCCAGGGGTCCTTCCATACAGAAATGGATTCTCCTGAGCCGACTCTTTTAATAAGTCCTTTTTGAACCAGAGAGCGCGCTGAAACGATACTTCTCCATCCATAGGATGGGGAGTATGATTTTATGTTTTCCAAAGGGTTAGAATTCCTATAGTACCGTCCTTTTAAAACTTTTGCAAAAAGGGAGTCTGGAACCTCCATAAGCCGCCAGAGTTGTTTTGCTAAAAGCGCCGTATTAAAATCATCAACGTTACGAAATCCAAGACCTCCGAGTTGTTTACTTGAGCATAGTTTGTCCCAAGCTTTCCAATGCATTCCTTTTGAATCCCCACTCGTACTCCACCAAAAATCTGCTACCGCACTTGTGAGCTTAGAGGTAACTGATTTTGGTAGCCGAAAACAAGACATGACATAGGTTGGGAGTGCCGCCGCAACCGATTTAATCATAACCTCTTTTCCCCCCTTTGACAAAAATTTTGCCGTCCAACCATTTATCCTGTTTTGAAGCCTGTCTTTGACAAACGAAAAAATCTGAGTTTTGGAGCCTCCCATACTTTCTGGGAGACCCAGATAAGATCCCATACCTCAAATCTTGGAAATCCCTAAAGCTCCTTTAATTTCTGATTTAATTGTCTCATCCACCTTATGCCCAAATTGAATCGAAGATTTTGCAAAATTTATTTGTTGGCCCGATACCTCTTCATATTGTCTCAAAATACCTAAGATAACACCACATTGCTCTTTGTTTGCCTTACAAAAAAACAAACTATCATCCGCAAATAACAAATGTGAAATTGGTGGGCTCTTATTGGCCACCTTAATTCCAGTGATTAGTTTATCCTTCTCTGCTTTCCGAATATTTGCTATTAAAACTTCCGTACATAAAATAAAAAGGTATGGAGATAAAGGATCACCTTGCCTTAGACCCCGCTCGGGCATTATTGCCCCCCTAGGTTGACCATTCAGTAAAACCTTGTATTCTACCGTTGTTATACATTTCATAATCCAAGATGTCCATTTGTCACAAAAACCCATTTTTCGCAAGAGTTTATCAATAAAAACCCATTCGATCCGATCGTACGCTTTACTCATATCCTTTTCTTTTTTTTTCTATAGATTTTTTGAAAATTAAATATACAACCCAAACCGGGCATTGGATAAGGATTAACCGGTTAAACCGGGAGTACAAAATCTATTAACTGAAAGGAGAAATTCGGCAAGGCTCGCCGAGAGTAGAGTTAAACCGCCGCGGGTTCCTCTCGCCGTAAGAATCATCGATCGCTTCTTCAATCGAACTCTTATATCAATAACGCTTTCGAATTCCTACCCTCTTTTCGTTTCTCTCTTTTCCAAGGTTTGTGTCTATCTCAAAGCACAGTAATTCATAAACCTAATTGTAGAAACTTTGCCTAGATTACTCCAAATCTAATTGCCCAGGAACCAGTGGGGAAATACGCATTACATCTATTACAAGGGTCCTTTTTGTCGGAATGAAAACTACTCAAAGAGATGAGCTTTCAAGCTTCTTAACTGTTCTTCCTCCAGTGGATTTCTGTTGTGTTTATGGTTCGACATTGCACCCAAATAACCAAGATAAGGTTTTTATCTTCTCCTCGTTCTCTCTTGGTCTTTGATGAGAATATTCCTTTTTCTGAGTCGGTTTGCTAATTGAATATGAAAAATCCCATCTTTGCTTTTACAGTCTAAGATGGTGGACTATATCCTTGGAGTCTCTGATCCTATGCAATGGCACTCTGAGGTGGGCAATATCTTTTGATTATAACTGTTAGATCAGTGGCTATTTAAGCCTACAGAATCTAACTAATACTTCTTTTATTGTGTGACAAAGAATCTGAAAATTAATTCAGATCACTATGCTTCATGGATGGTTCACCTTGGTGGAGCTAGGCTGGTATGTTTTTCTCGATGTTCCATACTTTTCCATTGCTTATAAGCTTTAACCAAATACTCAACACACTGTTTTTTTTTCTTTTTCCCGAGAATAGATTACGAAAGTTGCTGATAAAGTAGGAGTTGGAGTTCACTTCAATCCATTTGTCAATTGGAATGACAGGGTAAGAACTTCCCAGAAACTGTTGAGTTGTTTAAAGCCTAATGAACAACTTTAGTTGTTTAATCCAAGCTTGTGTTTTAATACTTCATATGTTTATATTCTGCTTAGGGTGATCACGTTGTTATGTTAATTTTAAGCCATTTCTTTCTTGCATGATTTACTTTCTTTGTGAAGCTCTTTGCAGAAGCTCAAGTATGGGGTTGTTCGAATGCATGACCTAGTACAGGACATACTAGACTGGAATAGATTCTACTTGAGTGGCCGTTTACAAAAACCGGTATGTCAGTTGCTTGGCGTTCTTACTAATATAATCGTAAATCATGTGATCTTGTTCAGGGAAGTTTTTTTGGTTGCAGGTTCATATGCTTGTTGATAATCTGGACATAGAAGATGTGAATTCTGTTAATAAGAGAGCTGCAATATCTGCAGCTCTTCTTCTATTGCCATCAAAATTCACAGAGGTTGGTTTTCTGTTCAGTGTTCAGAAACTTTGAAGGTTCACTAGACTGTACACTATATAGCTCATCGAACTCTTACACAGGAAGATCTTTACGCCAAAATATGCAGCCTTTCTTACATTGGAGACTTGCGCATGTTTTTTGCCGAGGACACTAATAAGGTGAGAGAACCAAGTCCTGTTCTTGAGCACATCACATAGTCAAAAGTGTTATCGGAACATGTAATTTTGATTTTGTGATATATCAGTTTAATCCCTTTTCCTTTAGGTGACCAAGATTGTGAAGGGACAATTTGACCTTTTCCAGTCAATGTATAAGCCTTTTCTTGAAGAGTGCGAGACCAAAAACTTATTGAGATTCTCATCGGCTGAAGCTAGTCACACGAAATTAGTTCAGGTATACACAAGTTATAGCTCCATCACCATTGATATAACTCAATCTTGAGATTGCTCTTATATCAATCCTTCTCCACTTGTGAGCAGGATTCTAGCCTTTCAGCAACACGTTCTCTGGTCTCTTTTCTCCCCGCATCAGTAAGAAGCCAAATGGGGAAGACACTCGGGGAGAAGAAAATCATGAGTGAGACTGGTATCAACTCTGATCTCTCTCTAGTTATATATATCCTATAAAAGGAAATGGAGGCATGATTCGTGATGGTTGAACTGGTATATATATTTATAGGTAGAGTTATGGGAGAAGTTTGCATAGGTTCAAGAGAAGAAGCAGCGAGATGTATGGGGAATGTAATGAGGCGAAGAGTAATGGTTTCAAGCGCAAGACAAGCTGTGTCTGGTTTCTTGGCTGCTGGAGCTATTAATGCAACTATGTATCTTTCCCAAAAAATGCGCAAAGCTTGGAACTCTCGGGCATGACTTTGCGGTAACTCATTCTTCTTTTTTAGTTTCAAAGTAACAAGTTTTTTTGTTCGCGCAAGAGGTTTTGTCTTCCGATGTCATAGACGATAGAACAATAGCAACAAGGCCCACCTATAGCTACAAGTTAGTACATTTGGGCCTTAGGTCATGAGCCTATTATCTTTCTCACCAATAGTCTTTTGTGATGTTGCATGAGATAAAAAATGCTTTTCAAGTAATAATAATAATCATTATTATTGATACACACGATTCAAGTCTCGGATTCATGACATCATATAAAAAATTTACTTGCGTTTTAGGAATTTTTGTAGTTTAAATTTTTTTTTTTTTAGTTTAATAAAATTAAAAAAAGTACTCATTAGAATAAGGTAAATATTTGTATGAAAGGGGATACTCAACATCTATATATTCGTTTAAAATATGAACTTTTTTATATAAAAAAAGGACAACACACATACACTAGTTTAATTTATTTGACCCCGTGACTAGTTGAAGGTTGACACTTTTAATCGTACATTGCTATACTTGAATGTAATTTTTCTACGGGGGACCAATTTTTTACGTATCCGTACGATGGCTTCCGAATTTAAACCCCATGTGATCTAAAACTTACCCCAACGATACTATTAAAATTGTTTGAGTCTCTCTCTCTATCTTAGTCAGTTGACTAGTTGCGTACGTAGTCCTTTTTTTTTATTTTTGGTTTTTACGGTAGTCCGAATATTGACTCAAAGTAATCATCAATTCTGCGCAGACCAATCCATATAATAACTAGCACGTCATCCATTAATTTATTACGAAATTTAAATCATTAGATCGAAGTTAGCTATATCATATAATGACGACGTGAGAATTTATAAATATATACAAAAATAGTGTCATCCATTCATTTATTACAAATTAAAAACATTAAATTGGAGTTAGCTATATTATATAATCACAACGTGCATGAGAATCTATATAAATATATACAAATATAGTGTTCAAAATTGTTATTCTGTAATTAAACCACCTTAACCTTCAGATCGAACAATGCTATATATATCTATACACTATAATGAATATAAACGTCTGTAATTCACTTTGGTATAAATAATAAATCAGATGACAAAAAAAAAGGTTTGATTACCACTAGTAGTTTAATTAGTAAATTGGTGTGGCCATATTTTTTTTTTTTTTTGGATAATCCAGGTATCCCAAGTCCAATGGGCTCAAACTAGCCCACTGCGTGCGTCCCGAAGGCGGCAAGAGTAGTTTCTGGAGGACGCATAGCCCGATTTTAAATTGTCTGCGGTGGCCACTTAAAGTGTTTGCAGCCGTGGGGATTCGAACCCGGGATTATTGAGAATTTCACCCTTAGCCCGAAATCCTTCCTATCACTGGCCCACCTATCAGTGGTTGGTGTGGCCATATTTTATTACAGCGGCGAGACGAGTGATGAGGTGAAAAAGAAAAGAGAAAGAATTTTTGTGTCAGTGAGGGAAAAAAGTGAACGTTGGTTACGGAGATAATCAGATGGAATTGGGTCCACTCGACAATCACTGCACCTGATAACGTTTTGGGTCCCTCACCTTCTTACAACGCTACAGTCCTCATGTCACCACCACAATCAATCTCTCTCTACTTATTGAATTCTAGATATTAATATTTTATTTATTATACATTCAATGATATAGTATATAGTCTGCATTCTGCAATATTATTAATTCACATTCATTTTTAGTATTTGTTTTCTGTCTCTATCTTTTTTTGTAAAACTTAGTACATCCATGCGAATACATTTTTTTAATATAGTGATGTATAAAAAAAAACCCATAAGTAATATAGTTTTTTATAAAAAAATATTGTCAGTTTCACCTTTAGATAATTCACTCAAAATTAAATCCGAAACAACAATTTTATAAACTAAACCTCAATACTATTTTTAATTCTAGCTTGAGGTCAAACTATTTGCCAATAAATCACTGCAATTACTAAAATAAAGAGACAAGTTGGAGGAACGAATTGACAATCGATTTGGTACACCAAAATGCTCGACACCAATCAGTTTTTTACCTTATAGAGAATAAGATTTTATAGAGTAAATTATGTTCTAATTAAATATATAATCAATTTACAAAAATTGTTCGATAAAAATAAGGTAAAATGTTATATTACCTTCTAAAGGTATAAGCATACACAAAAAGAATATAATGAAATGAAACAACCAATCTTTTTGGCATAGCTTGTTAGAACGTTTGTTAAAAACAAAAGAAAAGGTTGTGAACCATATTTTACGACTCGGCTTTCAAACTTGATCACTCTCTAATTCAGATAGCCTAAATTAGTCTTGATCAAAATATTTGAAGATCATATAAAAAAAATCAGATCGATTGTTCAGTGGGGACAAACGACAAAGAAACAAAGATAAAAATGAATCATACACCAAAAACGCATTTAATATATTTCCTACCATATAAGATCAAACGAGATATTTTTTATGTTTTTTGTATCGTTTTCGTTCGACCATGTAAAACAAACGAGACACTTTGCTGTTTTCTATTAGCTTTGACAAAAACTTCTAAGGGCCAAGTGAGAAAGAGATTGGTGGGCCAACAGAGAGGCCCATCTCGTTCGTAGATAAAATAATTTCTTTTGACATTTTCTATTATTAACATCTAAAATTCTAATGTTACTAACATAACAATAAGATTGAAACTTGTTACACTTTGATGTATAGATTAGTATAATGATTCATTGGATTCTGGAGAGAGGAAACAAAGAATACTTAAAACTTTTCTTTATGCGTAATTAATTTTCTTAATGGATAAAGAAAACCAAGAAAATTGAGAATCGAGACAGTGACACTAACAGAAAAAAAAAAAAAAATTTAAAATAATAATGATAAAAAAGTGTCATATTCTCCTCAAAATCCAAAAAACCTGACATAAAAAATCTCGTGTACTATTTAATCACTCACTCACAAGAAAAATCAAATATAAATCAAAGTAAAAAAAAAATCAAAATTAAAAAATCTCACGTGTTTTGTTTTTTTTTACTTAGCAAAAAAAATTACTACAGAAAAACAAAAAATTAACGGTGGAAACAAAAGTATAACACAGCCGCCGAACGCCGTCGCCGCCACCGCCGCCGGCAGTGAAACACATCGTTAAATCTTTTTGAGTGTCTAATCTTGCGGATCCTCCTCATCACCGCCTCCAAGTGATCCACTAGCCTGAGATTCGCCGGAAACTTGCCGTCCATACTGATTTAAGCCGGAGAGAATATTATGATGATGTTGTTGTTGTTGTTGATGATGATGTCTCTGTGTATTATGATGATCACCACCACCGTCACTTCTTCCTCCTCCTTCATTATTATTATTATCTTCATTAATATCATGATTACTAGTGGTGGCTAGCTGTTGTTGTCCCGTAAGAAATGCCATTGGAGCTGCGAAATTCATAAAATGTAAACCACTCGAAACCGCGCCGCCTGAAACGCCCGAAACGCCACTTCTATATAACGCGGCCGCCGCGGTGTTTATAGAAGGAAACGTCCAAACAGGCTCTCCACCGCCGCCTCCACCGCTATTTAGACCTCCTGTTTGGTTGTTATTATTACCACCACCCGCCGCGGCCGCAGCTGCCGCAACCATCCAGAAATTTCCGGGAATTTGCTGCGCGGCTGCGGTGGCGGTGGATCCACTGTTGCTAGATTGAAGAGTATAGCCTCCGATTTGATCATGTTGATGCAAATCTGACGTCGTTTGGAGTCTTCGTTTCTTCTCTGAACTTAGTTCTTCTGAATCTTGATCTCCTTCTTGCTTTGTTGGATTATGGAAGTTCAAAAACGACGTCGTTGGTGTGAAGTTATCAATACCGGGAAACAAAGACGACGTCGTTGCACGTCCCTGTAAATGAGGATGATGATGAAAGCCACCACCACCAGCTCTTGGTTGTTGTTGTTGAAGCATCGCCGGAGAGAAGATGTTATTAGGGCTAAAAGTGGAAGCGGCGGAGCGGAAATGAGAAGGGAGAGACATAGAGGAGCCAGAAGAACGGAGAGAGATGTTTAAAGAAGTGAAATTCGCCGGGATTGTTCCAGTTCCGGTGGCGGCGATTACAGATGGTTCAGCTTGTTGAAGAAGCCACTCTATTGTTTCACCGTCGGATTTATGACCAAGCTCTCTCGTCAGCTGAAAAACCCTAGCTGCACATAACGCCGGCATCCTTATCCTCCTCCCTCTTCCGTCGACTTTTGTATGTCGGTCTTTAGTCGACGCTCGTTTCAACGGTGGCTTTTTAGCTGCCACCACCGCAGATTGATCATCCTCTTGGCTCTGCGTTATCTGTAACTCTTTCTGCGTTGTTGTCTGCGGTTGTGGCTTTTGTGATTGCGGTTGCGGTTGGGATTGAGATAATTGTTGGTGTTGATGAAGAGAGAAGAGAGAAGAGGAGGATGAGGGGGAAGGTTGTTGTTGTTGTTGATGGTTGTCGTCGGGGTCACGTTTTCCGAGGAGTTGGAAAGGAAAAGTAGGGCGGTGGTGATGGTGGAGATGACGGTGGTGGTGATCGTCTCCTCCTCCTCCGACGCTGTCTCCACCGTCCATTATGACATTTAAGACACTTGATGTTGGCTTTTGCATATATAAGTGGGGAGCTATAACTATTTTATATATTTTATAAATTAGGGTTTTGGTTTTATTTAAGTTTTATTTTTGACAAGAGGGGAAATGTTTTTTAAAAAGATGTTTGAAGGAATTGAGTGAGAAGGAGAGGATAAGAGAGAGAGAGAATGGAGAAGAAAAGCTTAAAGAAACAAAGATCATGAGTGAGAATTATATGGGTGAGCTTTACAAACCATTAATTTTAAATAAAATAAAATAAAATAAAAAAAAACTCTCATTGCATCTTTTTTTTTATTTCAAACAGAACAACTGTTCATTGCTTCTTTATATATGCCTCATACTAAGAGAAACATCAACAATGGGAGTATCATTTAATAGTTGAAGAAAAGAAAGTATCATTTAATCAACGCAAATGGATTGATATGATGCGATTAACGAACACCTTAAACTTGCAACTTTCAACGTTAATTCTAGCTACGTGCAGTCAAATCAATTCGTTAGAGTTTAAACTTAATTATCCGTCTTAGAGTTTGACACCATGATTTTTTATAAAATTATCAAAAGCACTTCTTATGCTAATTAGCTTCGCTCAAATAATATGTACGTCAACTTTTTAAAACAGCAATAACAATAGGCTTGGAATAAACAAATCTGTCACTGTATCCAAAGATTTTTGTATTTTTGATGGATCATCGTTATAGACATTAATAAGACTTATTTTGCTCTTGTTTTTTCAGTATTTTCTTCTCTATGTATAATCATTCATTTTGAAAAAGCCCACCGTAAAAAAGGCCTACAATATTCACCGTACAAAGAAAATACTTTTTCACGACTAGTTAAAAATGGAAAAATCTGAACGTTGCGTTAATAAATGAGATGAAAAATTGTACAATGCAGTCTTTAATATAAATGTAAGAAAAAAAAAAAAAAAAGAGGGTAAATAAACTAAATATATGTATATGTAAGTGAAGGGATATGGTTGGAGAGAGTCGTTGTGGCTGCAGAGTCCACGTGAGGTGTCCTCTTTTATCATTCATTCCATAAAGACAATGGAGAGGCCGACGGGAGGATGATGGGTCCCAAACTCCTCTATTAAAACTCCATTTGGTCAAAATTTTAGATTTATATTTCAAAACCTTTGGTCCCACTTCATTCACGTAATCATTCTTCCCCTGCTACTTTTGCCGGATATAAACATTATCATTATTCATAATTTATACCAAAAAAATTATTCTATTTGATTTAATCACATACCAAATCTCCTCTATACAAAGAACTTTTGTATGTAACACCACTGGCCAAAAGTTATGTTATGTTTTCAAATAGTGTTTTTTATATAATTCTTATAAGTAGGAATAAAATGACATATGTCTCATAAATTTTCCGATTTTTTTAACTAAAATACTACTTTTTGATATTTAATATATAGTAAAATAAACTCTAATAATTATGAAAGTATGATGATATATGTCAAATTATGTGTTAATGAATGTAGTTTGAGACACAATTTTTGTAAATAACAATCCGCAATAATCTTATACACAAACACCGAGTCACTGACACACACATATTACATATACATATATACAAATACGTATTTTTCAGGTTCTCGTTAGACCTTTATCAACTATCATATGTGTTATTATTCGAAGAAATGTTATATATATAGTTTATTTGACATATACATTACATTTACAAACTCTTTTGACGTGTTGTAAACTTGTAATGCATATTTGTTTTACAAAATAGCACCATAAAAATATTTAAAAAAAAAAGTTTTACGACATTTAAGATAAAAAGAGACATAATGAATCAAAAGTATGGTAAGAGTAATGTGGATGATGATAGCTTTGGGATTCCCTCTCTTATCTGTTTATTATTTATATAAAAACTTTGATTAATATGCATGATTATATATGATGATGGTACTTGCTTTCGCCTAATGGGCTCTTAATTAATTGCTTAATTAGGGTTGAATTTAAAAAAAAAAAAACAATCTGAACTAGCTAGGGCTCAACCTTGAATAATTACTTAACTAAAAATCATTAATCAATTGGTTTGTACTATTAATTAATTAGTGTAGATTGAAGTCTACGCCCACCTAGGACGGAATCAAATGAATTGTTCATATTCATAAATGTAAAATGACAGAAACACAAGTGGTCGGTCTAAATTATAAATATTACTTACCATGTGTCCTGTAAATTATAATTATTCCCTCATGTAAGAAATTACGCCCCCAATAATAGTCCATTACGTACTTACATCGTAATGAATAAAATATTGTTGGAAGATTGTCTCGATCTAACATTATAAGTAGATCATTTTACAGGCAGGTTTACTATACTTTTGAAATTTGATATTTGTTAAATAGGGTGGTACTGGACCTACCGGCACTTAGATAGTATATTCGATTTGTGTTGGAATAGCTAAATAGTAGTATAGTTTTTTTTTTTTTTTTTTTTTTAAGGAGGTTTTGGGTCAAAACTCGTAATCCCCCAGACCCGAAACCACAGCATATAATATTAGTTTCGTCTCAAGCGTCACTCGAACCAGTGTAAATATAGATAGTATATTTTTATCAAATAGCTATGGGTTAAATCACATAATTAGACAATCTGTTATTTCTAACGTAAATATCTATTTAAGATTAATCAAAGTTTTGTTATAATTACGTGTTTCGGATAGACAAGTATGACGGTATACAGGCAAGAAAATACAATCGAGGATTTGGATTTGAAATAAATAATGTTTCAGTTTCGTGAAACAATTTACTTTAATACAAAGAAATTGATTGGTCTCTTTGATGTAACATATCTTAGCTTATTGTACAAAACAGGCTGGGCATGTTTCGTTAACTAAATGTATGATATGAGAGGTGGGTCATCTTCTAAGTTCCTAACATCTATCTCATGTGTTTTAGCTTTTTCTTTGTCGCAAGCTTATTTAGTTTATTATTCATTTTGTTTATAGCTGTATAAAATTCGTCGACATAAAACTAAACTACACATACTGATATTTTTCTTTCTTTTTAGAGATATTTTTCAATTTGATAAGTATGAAAATAAACTGAAGTTTCTTGTTTGATTTTAGGTACAATTATTACCATCATCTAATTTTCTTGAATAATAGTTTTCCTTAGAAAAATCATTGTAATAGCACGAAGAAAAATAAAATCATGAGACATAAATACATGAATAAATATTTATAGTTTATGACAAAAAAAACTTATATCCTTAAATTTTGTTCATATTTCATGTATATATGAACCTAATTAGGACTAATTTTGATAAATATTTTATAAAAATCGAGATACCACTTAATAAAAAAGTGTTGGTTTTAGTTTTTTTTTTTTTTTTTTTTTTTTTTTTTAAGATAACAAACAAAACAAGATGAAAAAATAGTAAAGAACATGTCAAAATGTAACTCAACAATTATCACTTTTTTCTTTTTTTTTTTTGAAAAAATAAAAGTGATAAAGTTATTTTCATATGTTTTATTCGTATCAAAAGTGATTTCATATGAGACACGAGTATATGGAACTTTTTTCAACGTCTCAATATCTATTGATAAGGACAATTCACCATTTTTTCAAACTGATCGCGAATGTGGTTTCGACTTATTTTGATCTTGCCTGTGACTTGGTGCTAAACTGCTCACGTCTCCAAGTTCTTATGTATTGGATGTCGAAATATCTATCTTCTATGTCATATTTTCATTATACTATTGGCGTTGTTATCTCAAGGCTTGCTTTGGTTGAAACTCAAAACTTTGTAATCTCTTCTTCTGTTTGACTGTTTGAATGAATGAAAACAAAGTGTTTGCACAAAAAAAAAAAAAAAAAAAAAAAAAAAAATCGAAAATTTGCTACGTCAATTTGTTGTAGCTATTGGCTAGTGGCATTTTTGGTAATGTCCTTCTATCTTCAGTTCTTTACCCCATTACCCAGTTCTGAACATAGTTCATGCGGTCATGTTCCCATGATTTACTTCTTTTAAATGTACCCCACGGTTTTTTTTTTTTTTGGGGTCTTCATGTTTTTATTTGCTCTCCCCCTAAGACCATCTCCAATGGTTTTCCCTATTTTTGCCTCTAAAATAGAGGAACTCTATATTAGAGGTGAGTTTTACTCCAACCCACTTTATTCTCACCTCTAAAATAGAGATCTCTATTTTTTCCTCTATAAAATAGAGGAACTCTATTTTTTCCTCTATAAATAGAGGCAAATATAGCAATTTCTATTTTAGAAACAAATATAAAAGTGGGTTGGAGCATATTTACCTTTAAAATAGAGATTGCTATATTTACCTCTATAAATAGAGGCAAATATAGAGATGGTTGGAGATGCCCTAACATAGAAGATGCTGTTCATGTTCCTTAAATTTTCTCAAGCAATTTAATAATTAACCTATTATTGCTCCAGTTCTTCGTTTAGTTTGTGTTACTATAATTTATATAAGTGATCAAACAGTTGTTAACGTCGAAAACAGCGAATCAGTATTTCACATGTTTATGATAATTATAATTTACTATTGTTGAAAGACCTTTTCTTTGAAACATTGAAGATATCATTGATTTATATTTTTTAGGAAAAGAAATTAATGATTACAACCAAAAAACTCATCTTTTCATACAATTAGTATGCTACTATAAGATCAAAACATTTTCCATAATTATTTTTGAAAGATAAAACTTTTTTTAACATAGACATTTAAAAAAATTGAGCTTTAGAAATATCACACACACATATAATCTCTCGGTTGCTATAATAGATCGGGCTCTATAATTATTGTGCACAAAGCTTTCGAAAGAACATCTAACACCGACATCCAAATTATGTCTAGAATTATTGGATTATTCCAACTTCATTTTATAACTTGAGTATATATCAAAGTGCCATCAACAAACATTACACCGGGTATTTTCACAGTTGTTTTTTCGTGCATGTTTATTTACTCATTTAGGTAACATATATATCCTCGGTATCTTGAGTTCGTACTTCGTAGTATCAATGAGATATCCAAAATTCTTCTATAATAATCAATATACAATGATGTAATATTTTCTAGTGATTTATAAAATGTTTAAAATACAATTTTAAAAAAATATACCATTAGATCGAGTGTGCGCTATTTCAGTAAAATATTATTTAGATCATATACCAGATTCTAAATTGCCGAAACTATACGTAGACACTAGACAATATAGTGTCAATTAATTTTCTGTCAATAACAATATTTATAGTTACTTATACGTACAAACTGATCTATAACCATTTACTATATGTTGGCCAATTTATAGGCACTTTTTCTACACGTCAAATTTTTTTTTAATTATAATGATCGAAAATACATTGCTTAGGGAAATTAATCAGTTGAAATAGCTTAGAATTTAAAATTAAGCAGTGAAGGATTTAGATATTTATTATAAAAGTTTTGTTAAAAACACTACAAAAAAAGTGTGTATTGTATCACTTAATTTGTATCATAAAATTAAATGGTATTATTTTAAATCGTTTATTTCAAAGTGAGACAAATATATATAGTTTAGCATCACTTGTTATAATTGATGTTATAATTAACTAGTTTAGCATCAATTCTATAAAATTGATACAATTTTTATAAGTTTATATCACTTAAACAAAATTGATATTAAAATATATATTTACATCGAATAATTAACTGATGTAATTTTTAATTATTGTTAACATCACTTATAAAACGTTGCAAAATTTACGTCAATAACAAAAACTGATGCTAAAAAAATCTGTGATTATTAATATAAATAGAATTAATTATGTGAATTAGCTAGTTTAACGAATAATTGGTTTTTTCTTTATTATCAATTTTTTTTAAAAATGATGTTATTTTATATTAGTATGTATCGGTTAATACATTTAATACTAAAAAAATCTAAAATTGTTTTTCCGGTTGTAACTTTTAAAATCATTTTTAAAAATTAATATTAATGTTAACATCATTTTAGAAAATTGATATTAATATTAATATCAATTATTTATAAGTGATATAAATAATTGCATCAATTATTAAAACCGACACAAATAATAATATCACTTCTACAAATTGATACAAAATATGGTATCATTTTTTGGTAATTGATACATTTTGACATCATTTATTATAATTGATACAAAAAAAAAAATGGAAATGATGTTAATTATTTGTATCATATTTTCTTGAGTCATTTTTTTAAGTGATGTAAAATTTTTTTGTATCAATTATAAGTAATACAAATATTAAAAATAAATGATTCATTACCCACGATTTTTTGTAGTGAAAGCTTAAAGTGTGAGGTTGCAGGTTGTAACCAGCAAGCTTTTACAGATAATTAAATTACAACTTTCTCCATTTTTATGGACCCACTTGTCTCTAATCTTGTGATTTTTTCCCAATGCTCAAATTGCACAAAAAAAAAAGTAGACACATGAACGTATTACTCACCAGCTCATATATGTAATACTTTGTATTTTGGTATTACACGTGAAATTTTTGTATGATAGTAACTTAGAACTTTACATAGAAAAAAATATAAAGGTAAGTGTAATTGCAAGGCAAAACAAGCCAATGAATGTCATTGGTTTTTATATATAACCAGAATTTGTTACTATTGTAACTGAAAAATCGTATTTACATACCGAAAATCATATTCGAATCCACATGTATATCTATTCAGACACTATTTTCAAAAAAAAAAAAAACAATCTATAAAGTGTTGAGATTAAATCCGAGTTAACAAAACATATAGGCTAAAAAGTCTACAACTTTTCATAATCATACACTGTTAGTGCAACAGTGATTAGTCACTTAAGCAGTACATTTTGAGGGAGTTTGGTTGATGAGAGTTGAAACGCAGTCGCAATACATGCATACAACGATTGGTACAGCTGGTGGTTTGGTTTGTATTGATACAAAGTGTTGCGTTTTAAGAGACCACATGGCGTTTGCGGTATCGTTTGCACATAAATGTGGCAATTGAAATAGACATCTTACCATCTAACATTTTTGCCAGAGCCTCTGTTGGCATCTTTTGTCCAAATATTACACCTTTATTTTCTCTTCTTTTTCTGTTTTTGATTTCCTTTCCTCTTTTAAATTTCAGCATCAACATATCTGTATATAGTATTTCATTTGTATAATAATTAATTATACTCTGAGTCTGAGTTGTATTGCGTTTGTTAGAAGAATGACATATATAATTATTTTATCTGGTAGAATGTTTTGACTAAAACACACAACGATAACAAAATAATATACCCTATTTTCTTTTGTCTGTTTTTGGAGTAGCTTAATGAGAGAATGCCAAAATAATTTTACAATACTGCATTTTTCACCTATTTTATAACAAAAACAAACTAAATTTTGATTATTCTATGGTTACACAAATGAAAACAAAACCTTACATGTATATGTTTTTTTTTTTTTTTTTTGAACTGAAACCTTACATGTATATGTATGTGTATAAATGAGCTTAGTTTTCCGATTTTCTGGTAGGGGGCAGATGGAATCTTTTCCATTATAAGAAGTCATGGGTGGGTGACGTCATAAATGTTCTTTTACATAATTTAGAAAAATAAAAGGGATTTTGGGGGAAAGGTGTGGATAACAAAGGGACTTGTGTCGCATCATATCAATGTTGCTTTTTTATCGACCTTACACTATTCATTACTTATTAATTAACGGGGAAAGATTATTTATTGTCTTAATCATAGTTATAATATTGAATACTTATACCGATATTATTATTTTATTTCACCATCTGTGGGTGGATTCAATCAAACAGAGCTCTTGCAAATTTCACTTTTTGGTAGTTCAATGAAAACATAATCTAGGTGATAAGAAGATAGCCTATAGACTTAATTTACATAAACTAAAGTTAAACTTCTCTATACAGCCACAATACCGTTTTGTTACGTAATACGTAGTCCAGATTTTTTTTTTATGGATTGATTTAAATATATTAAAGTAATAAATTAACTTTCATTATATTCGAACATATTCTATTCTATTCCCCTATGACGACGAAAATTCAAATGAAAAATAAAATAAAAAATACATAGTGCTCCAAGAAAAGGATTTGATAGCTGGGAACACGTAACACGTGGAGACGAATAATCTTATCTTAATCAAACCGAGAGAATTTAACGAGACCCAATTACATAACGCCACGCAAGCATATGAATAACCCAAAATTCCAAACACGTGATTCTTGACCGACGGCGTATATCAAGTTATCAACCATCCTTCATCCAACGTGGACTCAACAAGAGAAGAATTGTTAACTTTTAAACTGAACAAAAAGTACCCGGTTCGCTAAACCGGATACCTTAAACCGGGTATAATTTTCAAGTAAGTAAAAACATCGCCCGTTGGTTAATTGAAAACATTTCAGTCGTAATCTAAGGAACATTCACCACCATCTTCTACATGAAGCCCATCGTTTCCTGAATGCCAAGATTTACCGTCCGATTTTGGATCGGCTTGTAAGTACTTAAGTTCACTTCTGTCATGTTGTACCCTTCCTGTGATCTCCAAACACAAACCGTTCCGGTTTTTCTTGTTGTCTTTCTTGGAGGAGCTGCTGTTTGGCTTCTTCTCGGTTGGTCCCGGATCTAAAAAGATTGGAACGAGTTTTGCCGTCGGGTTCGGTTTTATTCTGGTTACATTTTTAGTCTCGGGTGGTCCCAGAATCCTGTTCCCTGATTCTAGTTCTGAGATATCATCTTCGTTTAACAGAACCTGTGATGTGTCAAATCATGATACATCAGTACTTCGAATGATTAGTCTCTCTATAAAGAATAATCCGGACAATCAAATTGACATGAGTCTAGCATATTCAAGCATGCCCTACTGCGGAAAAATAAGTAGGTAAGGATTTAAGAAATGGATAGTAACATTGCAGAGAGACTTGAGGCAGGGAAAATGACTCAATACTGCAAAGAAAATCTAGTTGCTAGGCTTTCTATGGCTTATCTTTTATGTCTAAATTTAACAAAACTTCTAGTTTCGAACATGTTGAGAACAGAGGACTTTCGCGAGTTACCTTACGGCCGACTAAATCAAATGTCATAACCACTTTGCTCTTTTTAACTCGTTCAGCTTCCTCAATCTCCTCCCGCTTCTTCCTAACTAGCTCTTTTTCCTGAGAAGAGAACCCAAATTATTAAGTCAATGGCGAACCATACACCAAAGTTCATTTACCAAAGGAGAACTATATATACCTCCGCAGAGAGCCAAGTACTACTCTCACTTTCATAGTAATCGCTCTGGTCATCAATAACCGTTGTACGTGCGGCAGAATTTCTATCATACTCGACAAGCCTTTTCGCATATGCTTCAGCTGCCACATCAGCATCAGATACTGGAGTATACCCTTCCTCTAGCCCAGCATATGTACTTCCTTCTTTCAGCACAAGTGCTCCACAGAAACTGCAAGGCCCTTCTCCTTCTTGTTCACACACTATTTTGCCACACGACAAGCAGTTGCTCACTAATTTGTGTCTACGAGCTTGGCATGCACATGGTTTTCCTTGCTGAAACACTATAGATCCTTTAGCTGCTTCTGCTAGAGAAATCACCTTTCCACCTTTTTTCTTCTTAGGATTGACTTGCTGGGTCGGAGCTGTAACTTTCGCAGTTCCAGCTTTCGGATTAGAAGATGTTCCCTCTTTCGGTGTTTTAACCGGTTTCTTGATTCCACTAGAAGCACCATTATCCACCTTTGGCTTAACATACATCTGCAGTGCTGGACCTGAACTGTTTGCTACATGGCTGGTTGGATCTTTGTATCCTCTTCGCTGTAGATATTCTGCAATGATGCTTTTGCCTTCTTTTCCAATAATATTCTGGATAAAGGCATCAATAAAATCGATCAGTCCTACTTTGCGCCTAGATGAAATATAATATTCTTTCAGTCAGTCTTTGGAAATGCACAACGCTCCTCAAGCCACAAGTGATACATTCCAATTTAAGAACTCAATGTTTGCGCTAAGAAAAACTAGATTATACTTTCTATTAAAGAGGTACGTGCAATCATATGAACACTAGCTAGCTTGACCTAGTAAGCAATGTAAATTACTCCAAAGTAAAACAATCTCTAGTGAAAGAGCTCATCAAACCTTAAAACTTGATCACCCTAAATCATATAGGGTTCATCAATCAAACAATGGAGATAAGCTATAAGCAACTCAGAAATAGTGGAGAACATTTCCCTTATGTGACGCTACATTTCATGAACTATTCTTCTCTGATTCGTGCTAAAACCCTACCTATTTGTAGAAAATCAGTTCGTCAACGGTTCAGAGAGCTTAATTCTGGAAACCTCACTACTCAATTGAAATCAATTCAAACATAAAGCACTAACCCTTATCCATTCCCCAAAATCACCAACCAAAATTAGATGAAAAACTAAATCATCGAATCCGAAGATTATAAGCATTAAACGAGAATCGGCGAGTAAAGAGGGAAGGATTTACATCGAGATACTCCTTGGCATCGACAGGCTGAGCGAGATCGCAGTAAGAGACTAAACCGGAGATGACATCACGATCGAAATTCAAACCGGTCTCTGGTTTCTGGCAGAGATCATTCAGCGCTTCCTCTAGCCACTGCCCCACCGCCGTTCCCATCTTCTTCTCCGATTCTCCGTCGCCTTCAGTCTCTTCGAAACGACGACAAGGAAGGATCAAAATACCATTTTTTCAACTCCTTTCTTTTTTTCATGGGCTCGGCCCAAATTCGTAGTCGATTTTTATAACGGGCATAAATGTTTCGCTATATTAAACTTAAACCCAAATATGTTAAACCCGGTTTTCTTCTCACTATTTTACAGTTGCCTATTCGGTTGACCTCATATCACCTTTTTTTCTTTTTTTTTTCTTTTGAACTCTCATATCACTTTGACATAAAATTTAATCATTCCCGAAATAAGTTAGACCTCATTTTAGCTTTGATAGTGATTAATTTGGGGTTTAAAACTTTTTAGTGATAATGATTATACTTTACCCTACAAAAGTTTTAGCTCAGAAACATATTTGAGTATATGATATATAAACGGAGCTTGTAATCTAAAGGTTTGTAGTAATATCGTTGCCGCTCTATGAATTCAAATAAATTTGATAGTATTCACTATTCAGTATTCACAGATAGATGAAAATTTTATTTATATATACAATCAGTGCCGGCTTAGAGGGAGGGACAATGGGTGCGACCGCCCGGGGCCCCGTCCCGTGCCCTAGTAATTAAAGGCCCCATTTTTAAAAATATATATTTTTTTTGATAAAAAAATATATAGTAAACTAAATATAAAATTAAAAAGAGGCCCAAAAAAAAATTTGTGTATATATTTTTGTTTTTATAACAAATTTCTATAATAAAAAATATATTAAAAAAATTTTATTATAAAAAAATATCTAAAAAAAAAAAATTTAGGGTCCAAAATTTTTTTTTGCCCAAGGGCCCATAATAATTTTGAGCCGGCCCTGTATACAATGATATAATTTCTTAAGCAAATTTTCTATAATTTACAATTTTATTTGATACAAAACTTACTCTTTTATTTTCATGAACTTATAAGGTTGGCATAGCTTTTATGAAGTGGGCAACGAAATAAAAATGTAAACAATAAGTTTTGTATACGTATATGTAAGCCATATTCCATGGTCCCAATATAGTCTGATTAGTGGAACATCTCTTGCCACCCCTTCGCACTGCCTGTGTCCGACAATCCTCATTTAGAACATCCCAACACAATTCTCGAAACTATTTTTATTTTTACTAAATAAATTAAACAAATATACTAGCTATTCATTTTTCGGTTACAAAAGAATATAAACATTTTGATTGGACTCGACAATCTTATATTAACTATTGTGGATTATTGCAGATAATACATGATCTACGAGTTGATCAACATTTATTTTGGATTTGATCAAACTTTCATATTGTCAAAATGTTTGTGTTGGTTGGAATAGTTTTATCCCGATGGTCATATAATTTTTTTCCTATATCTCTATAATTCAATGATCTCATGTAAAAAAGCAAACTAATTTCTATAGTTATGATTTTCATTTAAAATTTAGAATATATTTTTTCTCTTCTAATATATAGAATGTTTTAGACTTTTTTTTTGTTATATTTTATTAGATTTTTTCAAGTTTATATCTAAGATATATGTTTACATAATAATTTATGACTATTAAATAGTGTAATATTTTTTCTATTGGTTGAAATTTTAATATATTTTTTTTTATTTTTAGCCAAAACATGTTATAAAATGAGATAGAAAAATATAAACAAAATTATACCGTTGTTTTTTGGCTTTCAATATTAACGAAGTATGACAAATCATGAGTTTATCATCACTGAATGAATTAGCTTTGAGAATACCGATCCAGAGCTACAATTCAGTTCAATTGAATTGATGTTTTAAATATTTAAATCGTAGGACTACGTGATAACCACTCTTTAAGGTATCATTAAACACAAATTATACAATGTGAACAAATCCAAATGAAAATTGACTTACATGCAGATATACCTTTAACAAAAAAGAAAAGAACATTGACTTGCAGAAGAGCTCGTGATAAGTGCAAAGTAGTTAAGGCCTATTGGATATCATCACGTTGAGGAATTATAACACGTACACCATGGTCCTATAAGTTATGAATATAAATGACCAATAATTTGCAATCTCAAAGCAAAAAATGCGCATTTAATATATGAATCAAAATATGCAAAGTAATATAGTAACAAAACACAGCCCATTCATTTGCAAAATTTCCAAACTTGCTATTGAAAGATGGAGATTATCTTCTTGATGTAATCTTCTTTCTCCCGTCGACACGTTTCAATGGTCACGATGGAAGAAGCGTAAGTATAGAATCGTCCAAGTGATCACATAACGACACGTGACAGCTGAAATGGGGACAACGTACGAGCTATACGATAAAATATTGCTTTTTGGAGTGGGTGCCCACAAACATACCCAACAAAAGAAAGCAAAGTGTGGCTTGCTTGCGTTGATATTCGGTGCCAGTGTCTTGTCCGAGATCGTCGCTTTCTATATCCGGAGAGAGTTTAGGTGGATGCATCTTGGCCGTACACGCCTCTATGCATCCCACACCGATGTATTACGTGGCAATTGTTGATCTATTTTTGACGTACACTTTAGATATGTTAGTCTAATTCATATTTCTACTTAGTTTTCACTTTATAATATGAATGATCGTATTCCGAAACCAAAGTAGAATTCTTTTTTCAATGTAATACAACACGTAGTGTGAAAACTAGTTAAAAAAAAAAAACACGTAACATTTAAACTAATTAAGCAAAAATACCAAAAAGTTATTAAAAACAGATTAGTATGAACTCGACGAAATAATTGAAACCCTATTTATTGGACCCAAAGAAATGAATTTTGATGTGAGTGCTGTCTTTGTTTTGTTCCACAAAATTAAACATTCATCAGACGCATTTACACGAAGACGGCAACCAAATATAACAATAATATTGGATTGGTAAATCTACCACGAATGCGAAGTTACAAATCATACCGACATTGGTCGGACAGTATTAATTGATAATTTTAATCTGTTTTAGTAACTTTATAGCTTTTTTTTTCCAACAACTTTATAACTTAATAGTACTACTATTTGAAAAAAAAAGGTATACTATTTGGACTGAAAATAAAACAGTAAACAATATAATAGAGATCAATTGTGAAAATAACAAATTACTATACACATTATGTCATGATACTAATAATTATTAATAACATATTATGAATAAAACAAATAAATGGTAAAATATTATGTATAAAACAAATAAATCGTATCCATTTATCTAACACCTACATCTCAATTAGTCAATATTATTCTTTTTCATTTTTCATTCCACAAGGCACACTTTTTTTTTTTTTTGGTCAACATTTGGGCCACAACTGGCCGGCCCATTAGTCTAATTTCTACAAATTTGTAGGGTCAGGGACTCGATCGCTGGTGTGATGGTGTCTGTCGATCTGTGGACTTGCCACTAGACCAAGATCACTTCACGGCACACTTTTTATTTATGAACCCATTTTAAGGCTTTTTGTTTTGGTAAAACATTTTAAGGCTTTCTTGATAGTCGTAATTAAGTGAAAATGTAACCATAACGCGTCAATTGAATAAGTCAACAACTATTCAAAATTAAATGGATGATGAATACTAGTTTAGAATATCAATACATTTTTTTTTACTGTAAGTTGTTTTGTTATCATGTAAAGTCAAAAATAAAATTTCATTAGCAAGTGGCTAGAAGCCTATAACAAACAGCTCACTAGATTCCGGAAGAAAGTATATGTTAAGTCTCCATCACAATACTAAACCTACAATTAATTAATACTAGGATTTACGTACTATAATCTGGAGTTCAAAATATCTAGTTACAATTAACTATGATATTTCGTGCATATAGCATGTAAAGTAATCAGCTTAGGCCTCTAAGTAGATCAAGTTTAAATATCCAAAATATCTTGCTTTTAATGATTTTGACTGGAAACTATTTCAAAACAATAGAGAGAGCAAGTTGGATTGGACAAGTACATATATCTTCTTTAAAATTAGCAGATTTTCTTATTGATTTTGACAACATGGACTATTATATGATCGATTGCTCGCGATCATGGGTTTAGAGATGTAACCGGCCGAAATCAAAGGTTCATTAAATTTAACCTTTTACCAAAAAAATCAAAGGTTCATTATATTGTAATTAAAATAAACATATCATTCGTAGACCTAAAGGACAGAACTATCTGATGCTTTCTTGTCATAAATATATGGTGTTATACATATCGTTTATGACCATGCATGATTTATAGTCTAGTTATTTATGTTAATACGGTCGTTGTGTTCATCCGAATTTAAACTTATATATTGCATCGTGTTAACAAAAAAAAAAGTTATATATTGAGATTGGAGGTAAGATTTTGACCACTAATTTACATGACGTCTATTTGAGTATACGTAACTATATTATGACAAAATAATTTAGGCAACTATAACGCGTAAATCGCTTTTGTATGTGTGTAACCTCGCACCATTTATTTAAAATTCGGCCCTTGGTTCCATTTACAGATTGTTTTGCTGAATTTTTTTCCTTTTATAATTAATTAACTAGGAAATTCTGGACCAAGTCTTATAACTCTAACCGGCGCTTGTAGCTCGGTTGGTAACGGAACCTCGGCTGAGGTGCCCACCATCCCGAGTTCGAGTCCCGGCCACGCGGGGCTTTACCTGGGTTTTTTCGCGCCCCCCAGACCGACATGAGCCAGAGAGTTGAGCATCCTTTCGGGGTTAGGAGGAGATAAGGCTAACCACGCCCGAATCCGCTCTCGACTATAAGACCCCTGTCGGATAGTCATATGGCCATGTGGCGGTCTGGACACTGAGTTATCAAAAAAAAAGTCTTATAACTCTCGATCCCCTTCTCAAATAGTTTTGCTAGGATTTTGTGTTTGGCTGATAATTCAGATAACTACCAAAACTCTACCTAAATTACCGCATAAGATTTACCTAATTAAGGAACCTTAGGTTATGTTCCGTGACAATTACATTATCAACTTGGATTACACCGAGACCTATGGTTACTTCTTATCATTCTATCATGCACATCATTTAATGATGGGTCCATTTACTCTTACTTGACTATTATTTTACTACAGGTTGTAAAATTTTATGCACAATTTGACACGTGTCTGTCATTCCCATTTAACCGTTTAGAGGGACGTAAAATATTAAGCCTAGGTTTAACCTACCAAATATTTAATTGGATAGTGTATAAATTAAGATATGAGCCGAAACACGTCGAGATCCAAAAGACGACCATAGTCGTTGACTTATACTCTCACTCGTAAATATATCCGTTCTAGAAACTGTAGGAAACATCGGAGAACTTTCAATTTTGATTAAGAGAAACAAACGAAACCCTAGCTAGTTAGGCCTTGAAGATGCATTAGTACTATTAATTATATAATAGTATATAACTACTACTAAACAAAATTCAAAATATTATTTGTAAAGTTTACTGTTATAACTTATACAACTTATGAAAGCTGTGGTAATTGTTTTTGTTATAACTTGAAAATTTGTATACATGGACCATCAGACTCAAGAATTAAAAACTAAAAGTATTTAATTTGTACATTTTCTTTTGACCAACAAAGACTCCATTTGTTTCACAAATTTTCTTTTCTGGTTTTTTAATTTTTTAATTTTTGCTAAGATTTTAAAATGATATTTTCTAAGAAATATATATCTTATTTACGTTTTTATTAAAACTAATAAATTTTGAGTTTATACAATTACTGTTTAATTAATTAATACTCCCTCTGTTTCAAAATATAAGTTGTTTTAGAGGTTTTTTTTTGTTTCACAACTTTTACTTTTATTGAATAGTGTGTGACCAATTACATTATTCTCAATTGATTAAATAATATTTATTTTATATATTAAATTATATTTTTATTTTAAAAAGTAATTTTCTTAATAATTGTGCATTTAACCAAAACAACTTATATTTTGAAACAGAGGGAGTAATATATAGAGCATATCAACTATGTAGTATGTAGGAGTGTATTTTTGGTTAATGAAATACATGTCACAATCAATAAATTGAAAAATCGTCTCTTTAAAGTAGAATAATTTGGAGAGCAGGTTTGTCTTATGGGGAGCATCTGCAACCATAACAACAATCAGAAAACCTCGAGAGAATTAAGGATTGTTTTTTCGATGGTTTTCTGTCGACGTTCAAGTTAAAAACTAGATTATGTGACTGGTCAGAAAATAAAAATTAAGTAGGAATGTAGGATGGAGGAGTCTTAGTGAAAAGAAATTCTAAATCGAGACAAGGTTGAATGAAAAAAAAGAAGAAGCTATCTCTAAAGGTGAAAGAAAATGTCTTCCGGGATGTTCTTAAAAAAGTGTTTGAAGAGTAATGCTCTGTGCAAATTCTCTTTGTTTTCATAAAGTCGAAAGTCCATATATAATCCAAATTATTGGCTTCGAGTTCTTATAATATACCTGAATTGGATCTACTGTATATTGGACCATAATCAGATGATTCAGATCAGTTCGTATTAGGTACGTCGTATCAAGCACGTCGGATTTGATTGGTGAGAATTGATTGTGACGTGTCTAACATATATGGTTGGTAATTGCCTTTCGTTACGCTCGATTTTGTACGCTTGCATTTTATGTAGATGCACGTTTGTGCGTCCGCATTCTTGGAACCAGGAAAGAAACCAATAGAAATTTAGAATCATAAAGATATTTACGTATAAATGGTCACACCAAAAATTTACAATGATAATTTCCGTTGTAAGGAATCGGCATAACACTCACTGATACTATAAGTAAATATGCAAATTTTTATGGTGAAATACTGAAATTTGTTGAAAAGGTCGTTTTCCGATGAATTTCTAATGAAACTCAACAGTGTTATCGAGACTAATCCATCCTTACTTACTGACATCACAACTCCGTCAAAAATATTCGACAGTTTTCTAACTGATTTTTGATGGAATTTCTTATAAATACGATTTAAAAAAAAAAAACTATTTACATATGAAATTAAATAAAAATCATTTGATAGTAAATAGAAATCTTAAATATCATATATAACTACATATTGGACCGGACAGGAACATGTTTTCTAATGAATTTTTATCAATCTAATAAACGATACCAACAACGTCAATATATATAGCTTGTATGTTTATAGGTGTCTATGTGACAAGTTTAGTCAAAGTAAACTTTTAATACCATCGTCCTCGGGATATGGGTTAACGTATACAAAAAGACGAGGCGTATGGGGTTTAACCTATTTTGTTCAATGAAGTTTCTACGGCCCGTTGAATTTGTATTACGTTATTTGATTTTTTATATTTATATCTGTATTATTTAGATACTAGGTATTATTTCCTATCCAATTTAAAAGCTGAATAGACATCGACTACGCGCTTCGCAACATTCCTCTCGTTTCTTGTAAATTTTTTGAATTCCTACAACTGATTTTTTAAACCAATCCTTACTGCAGTAAAAAAAACAATCCTTATTATTATACAAAAACAATCGATCTAAATATGATCAAGAGGTTCAACATCACCAAAAGATCTATACGTGTGAACATTTTCCTTATTGGGAATGTGGGGATACATATGTGTTACGATTATCTTTTATCCACCGTTCAATTCAATACCGACAAAAGCTCACACCACGCACTAATGAACATTTTTACATGTTCGACTAAATTCTCATTAATTCAAGTCTACCTTCTTTATGATATAATAAACTTTGCTACTTACTCGGTGTTTTTTTTATGTCTATACATGATTAACAGTAAGGGTGGATTGTTTTGGATTTTATTTCGGTTTGGGATGGTTTATACGTTTTTATACGGATTTTTTCGTTCATGAGAATTTAACGAATTTGAAACCAAAATATTCGATTTGATTCAGTTTCATTTTAGTTCAGTCATATGTTTCTAGCCAATCAGCTCAGACTTAGTTAAATTCAACGATTTATAGTGTTTTACTATATATTTTTCTATATCTTGAGACAATAAAATAATTTTCATATGATATGTATAACAATTTGATCACAACATAACTAGAGAGATAGATAATTAGTTTAATTCGGGTCCATGGTACACAATTGAGTAATACTAGATTAAACCAGTTAGTAATTATCTAAACTGCGTGCAAACCAGTGAGATTACATAAATTCCGGAACGACGTTATTTAGTCATGCCATGCAAGTGGAAACCCAAATTTACAAATGTTTAATTAATGTATGTTTTCCCGAATGTAATTAGAAGATTTTATATAACATTAATAGAAGTTATATACTACTCATTTCACTCTTATTGTGGATCCATAAATGCGATCAAATTCCTTAAAGTCTAAACCCAATCAGATTGAGCACTTAAAAAAATATACATGCTCATATGTTCTCATGTAGAGACAAAGTAAGGGTTATTTTGCGATAATATCAAAGGGCTGATTAATTGAAAAGAAAATTGAGGGCTATGATTTTAGTCTTTTAGATAGATAAAGCATGGAGTAATGGTGGAGAGAGAGTGAGAGAAGGCTGACTTTGGAGAGCAAGAGAGTAAATGCATTTGGCTGTCCATGTTGACTCTTTGAAAGCCAAACCCCACTCTTCATTATTGTTACTTTTAACTCTATTATTATTGCTACTAATTCACTCATCAGCTTAACTCTCTCTATCTCTCTCTCTATAAATAACGCAAGCTCTCTCTCCACATCTTCAGACAAAACCAACCACCACTTGTACCCCTTTGTCTTAAGTACTCTTAACCCTACAATTTCCTAAGCTTTCAGGCCAAAAAGACCTTCAACAGATTAACTTTTTCTTCCTCTATATATATATCTGATCATCATCAAAGCCTTTCTCTCTGCTCTCATACCACAAACAGTTCCATTCGTTTGCAAATCACAGAGTGATATATACACACATATATAAACATAGAGGAGACTGAGATGGGAAGACCACCATGCTGTGACAAGATTGGAGTGAAGAAAGGGCCATGGACACCAGAGGAAGACATCATCTTGGTTTCTTACATTCAAGAACATGGTCCTGGAAATTGGAGATCTGTGCCGACTCACACAGGTATCTTCCTCTAACTTAATCTTATAAGTATACTCTTTTGGATGAAAATAATATTTTTAATTTCAATTGTTAACCCCTATACACTTAAGAAGTACCCTTGTAATGTTTTTTGTTTTTTCTTGGTTTTTGATTCTTTTGTTCTGGCTTCCATTTGGTTGGTACGCATTAAATAAAAAGGAAAAAATGTAATAACTATCCGATTTATGGCACCGGCTTTTTTGTCCTCATATTACAAATTAATTACCCTTATAATTAAAGTTTATCATTGTTGTGGTGATTTAGGTCTGAGAAGATGTAGTAAAAGCTGTAGATTGAGATGGACTAATTATCTTCGACCTGGGATTAAGCGTGGAAACTTTACCCAACATGAAGAGAAGATGATTCTTCATCTTCAAGCTCTTTTGGGCAACAGGTACATATTCACATGCATATGATCTATAAAAGTATGCAAATATTTTTTTTTTTTTGGTATGATAAAGATAAGGTTTTGTACTTTAAATAATTTGGGGACCAAATAAATATGAAGGTGGGCAGCTATAGCATCATACCTTCCAGAAAGGACAGACAATGATATAAAGAACTATTGGAACACTCATTTGAAGAAAAAGCTCAAGAAGATGAATGATTCTTGTGATAGTACTATCAATAATGGACTTGATAATAAAGACTTTTCTTCATCAAACAAAAACACTACTTCACATCAAAGCAGCAGCTCCAACAAAGGTCAATGGGAGAGAAGACTTCAGACAGATATCAACATGGCTAAACAAGCTCTTTGTGATGCCTTGTCTCTTGACAAACCACAAAACCCTACTAATCTCCCGATAACCGATGTTGGTTATGGTCAATCATCGTCTTCTTCCTCTACTAACACAAGCAACACTAATCCATACCCATCTGGTGTCTACGCTTCAAGCGCTGAGAACATCGCTCGTTTGCTTCAGAACTTTATGAAAGACACACCAAAGACGACCTCGGTGCCTTCGCCGGTTGCAGCCACCGGGATGGCTATCACCACGGCGGCTTCAAGCCCTAGCACAACCGAAGAAGGCGGAGAAGGGATTGATCATTCTTTAGTCAGCTTCAACTCCATGGATGAAGCTGAAGAGAAGCCTAGGCTAATAGACCATGACATTAATGGTCTAATTACACAAGGGTCTCTTTCTTTGTTCGAGAAATGGCTCTTTGATGAGCAAAACCACGATATGATCATTAATAACATGTCATTAGAGGGTCAAGAAGTGTTGTTCTAGAAAGAAAAAAAAAGATCGAAGATTTACTTGAGGAACGACGAGGCTTAGTTATGAACAAGTTGTATAATTAAGTACTATTTAGTTTTGTTTTAATCCTTAATTATGTCTTATATTGCAGTAATTAGGGATCTTGAGTAGTACTTTAACACGATTTTCTCTATATTTTTTTGGAGATGTTATTTTATTTTTCTTTTTCTTTGTCGATGGACGTGGAGATGATATCTTCTATGTCTGTCGGTATTAAGCGTTAGACATGATGGACATTTTTCATAGGTCCAAAATCAATTTCAAAAATTTTCTTTGGTTAAAAGGATCCAGCATTTTAAATTTTCTTTTTATTAAGAGACTTTAGTATTTTTTGGTTTTGCCGAGAATCTTTTTATAGATTGAAACGAGCTTTGCTTCTACGTAGTAGAAACTCAAACGTGTACATCATCATCTTTATTAATGTAACGTTGTTTTATATTGTGGCTCTGCTCATTAGGTTATACAAATTCATGTCACGTAATTAATATTGATATGGTTAGGTTTCAGATTTTATGCTACCATAAATTTCAATCAGTAGGTAGCACACACATTTCTCGTCATTAATTACTCCCTCCGTTTTATAAATAGTGTCGTTTTAAGTTTTTATTTTTGTTTCACAAAAAGTGTCGTTTTGAGTTTTCAATGCAAAATTTAATGATTTTTTATGTTTTATGACTATTAGTATTCTGTAAATTGTTTTACCCTTGGGCAAATTGTGTTTAGGTGTATAAGTAATGATGTTTTTGTTTAGAAAAAAAAAATTTAATGTTTTCTTAATTTATATGTAGAACTTTAAAACGACACTCTTTGTGAAACAGAGAGAGTATATAAATTTAGCTTATTGTAAACTGTTTATTTTACCAAGTAATTTAGTTGTATATTCATATATATAGATTCTTTCACTGGTGAAGAAGTTCTATCACAATTGTTATTTTCACTAGAATTCCCGTCAAAAGTAACATTTATTGATGTTGCATGTATCATTGTAGCTTCTATACATGTAGATACCATAATTTACCGGTAATTTTGTTAATGTTTTACCACCCGAATGCAATAAATGTATTTTTTTTTGTTTCAAATTATATGTCGTTTTAAAACTTACAATATAAGTGTTATTTTATATTTTAATTGCAAATGTTTGTTAAAATTTCATGTTATATTCATAGTTTTAATGTATTAACCAATAAAAACATTGATATTGTGTATTAAAAATGATAAAATTAAATTTTAATTATTTTTTTAATATGTATGAAACAATCTTACACGACATATAATCTGAAACGGATTAAGTATTATTTCTAAAAACGACAAATTATATTAAATTTATAAGGTAACTTGAAAAAGGAAAAGAAGAGGGATGAATGTTCCCACCAAAAAAAAAAAGAAGAGGGATGAATGTAGAAAATACAAAAGATAAATGGTAAATGTGGTTTCAAAAAAAATGAAAGCAAAATCTAATTTTGTATCCGATTTATATATGTAGGAGGCTAAATCTAGTGTGTGTTTTTTCTTTTTGTTAAACAAAATCTAGTGGTTCATAGGAAATGTAAAACTAATAATATAAAGCTAGTAACAGAAGAAGCCCAAAACATAGAAAAATCAAAAAGTAGTGAATTAAATGCAGAAGAAAATGTGAGTGTTTGACTTGTGCCCGCGAAAATGTGAAGCACAAAGAGCATGATCCAAGTAGAGATGCTTTACCTTAGCCACCTCACAGATTTTCCTGTCACACTGTCTCACACCCAACTTGTTGACTTTTGTTTTTGGGTCTAATACGTAGAAGGCTAAATGTTTACCATTTCAGATATAAAACCAATTCGCAATAACAAAATGTGAAACATTATAATTTAAAGATCCAAACCAAATTTGAATTAGATAGAACAATACATTGCTGATAACACTAATAACAACGACCAATTATTACAAAAATGTAGCCATGAAAAGTTTGTCAAGGTCTTAGCAGCGACCATGACATCTACGCTTTCAACGGATACCAACTTGGTTCTACATTAATTTTGCAGCAATGTATTAATCATATACATTAATGTGAAATTAGCTAGAGCGTCCTCCATTTGAAAATACAGTGTTTTTTTTTTCGTCCCCTGGGGAATTTGGGACAAAACACCGTGAACGGCTACTTTATTGATCAGCATATGTATCAATTCAGAACAAAAGTGACATTGTATAATAAGCACCATAGCAACATGTGACGAAAGCACACATGTATCCAAAAATTCAACTATTGATGGGATCAAACATCCTAAGATGTTGTCACTCACAAGTTGCTTTAATCAATGCACTCACCAAAAAAATTACCGTTCATATATCCTCATAAATATACAAAAAAGAAAGTTGCAGTTTCAACATAATATCATACAAAAAACCACTCATCATTGCAAGAAAACACATTTTCTGATCAGACACGAACATCTTTGGATTATAAAAATTAAAAAGCTTGGAAATTCTTAATAAACTTGGGAGTAAAAAAAAAAAAACTTGGGAATTAGAAGAAAAAATGGAGATTATTAATTATACACAGCTCAAAACACAACTTTCATATTTTGAATACAAAATAACAGAGCATAGACAAAAAGAAAACCACACATTATGAAGAAGATATTATATAGGCCGCTTGATGAGCCTTTATTTCATAGATTACAAAGTTTATAGGGGAAACCATAATCACTTCAACGTCTAGCTGTTCTTCTGGCTTTGAAGAACTTCTCTCTAATTGAGATTAATTCTTTGAGAACGTCACTCATTGCCAGCCGGTTGGTAGGAGTTTCTTCACAGCACATAAGTCCAACCTTGAAAACCAATGTCACGCACTCAGCAATTGGGAAACCAACTCTTAGACCGATGTGAAGAATTGATTCATCAGCAACATCCAATACTCGCTCTGGCAACGCAGATTTTATGTAGCTGTGTAGTGTGAAGTTTCCACCAAATAACTCATTGGTTGGTCGTTTTCCAGTGAACATTTCCAAAAGAAAAACCCCAAAGCTATACACATCCCCCTGAACAGAAGGCTTCCCTCCCATTCCATATTCTGCACCATAATTCACAAAAACAACAACAAGATTGTAATGCAAAAAGAATACACTGATTTCCTTCTTATAACATTAAAAAAGTGGGAAAGTTTTACCTGGTGCGGCATAGCCGATGGTTCCTCTAACGCCAGCTGAGCTTAGTTGGTTAAAGAAGGACTCCTGGTCGAATTTGAGGAGAAGACGAGCCAGACCAAAGTCGCTGATATGGGCGGTTAGATCATCGTCTAAAAGGACGTTGCTTGGCTTAAGATCACAATGAGCTATAGGTTCATGACAATGAACATGAAGATAGTCCAAAGCAGAAGCCACGTCTATGGCAATGTTGAGCCTTTCACGAAGTGTCAAGGTTCTTGAGGGTTTACGAATCTCTTCCACTTCCTCTGGGTGCAGCCACATATCCAAGCTCCCATTCGGCATAAACTCATAGACGAGAGCTCTGAAATCATTTCCTTGAAAATCAATACTAGCGCAAGCTGTCAATAGTTTCACAAGATTACGATGCCTTATGTCCTTCAAGGATTCACATTCTGCCATAAAGCTTTTCATCGCTCCATGTCTCTGCAAGTTTAGAACTTTCACTGCAACAACATTGTTCTCCACCGGGAGCAATGCTTTAAACACAGTACCAAAACTGCCTGACCCAATCAAATTGCTCGAAGAGAAGCCATCTGTCGCATTTCGGAGATCTCCATAACTTATCTTCTCATGGAAGTCCCCCAAAGGGGAAGGTGGTACATTATTAGTCTGATGGTTCTTCTTTCTTTTTATGAACCAACGTAGAGAAACTAAAGCTATGAAGAACAACAAAAGCAAAGCTATGCCTACGGTCACCCCGATCACAACTTTCTTCATAAGAGAGAAATGCTTTTTCTTCCTTGGTGTTGCTTGCGTGGGGCATGGCTTTAGTTGCAACTCCCTAATGCCTCCACATAGATCCTTGTTTCCAAATACTGAAACTATAGTAGCATTCTTAAATTTTCCTTCTGCTGGCACCCTTCCCTCAAAATTGTTAAATGATAGATTAAGATACTCCAACGAGGAGAAGTTTGCAAGATATCCAGGTATACTTCCAGAAAGCTTATTGTTCGAGAAATCAACTCTTTTAACACCCACCAACCTTCTTATATCAGGAAGATCTCCATCAAAAGAATTTCCTTGTAAATAAAGTTGTTCCATGGAGAGACATTTTCCAAAGGTTTCCGGGAATTGTCCTAATAATTTATTATTCCCAAGTGATAGCACAACGAGATTTTCTAATCTTCCAACATCGTTTGGTAGAGAGCCAGTCAATGAATTATTTGACAAGCCTAGGTTAACAAGGGTTGGAATTTGCATAATTTCCTTAGGTATAGTTCCATTCAACTTATTATACCCAATCCGTAAATCTAGCATCTGACCACAATTACCAAGACTCGGAGGAATGATTCCTTCAAAACTATTGTTGTTTAAATAAAGTCTTTGTAACAAAGTGATATTGCCTATAGAAGATGGTATCTCTCCTGACATTCTATTTGAATGGACACTTAGTTCCCCCAATCCTAAAAGCTTACCAAGTGAGGTTGGCAGTGGTCCCGTCAATAGATTCTCGTTCAACCCAAGTGATTGTAGGCTTATGAGATTTCCAATGTCATGGGGAATGTTTCCAGACATACGATTTTTTTGAAGGCTTAAATAGTTGAGGTTTGTGGACATGTTGGCAATGGAAGTAGGCAAGTCACCACCAAACCTATTGTCGCCAACATCTAACACTTGTAGTTGGGTGCAATTAGTCAAAGCATCAAGAAACTCAAGGTCTCCAAAAGAGTCACCTCCCAAAGAATTACCAAGAAGAGACAGATAAAGCAAATTTCGCAGTTTTCCAAAGCTCGGAGAAATACTTCCCATAAAATTATTAGACTCTATTCCAAAATCTTGAAGATTCGAGATATTGGGAAGTGTTGTTGGAATTTCTCCACTGAAATAATTATCTCCCATAGTTAGCGCTTTAAGGTTTGGTAGCAAATTACCAAAATCATGCCTCAAATTACCCCAAAAACCATTACTAAAGATGTATAAAAACTCAAGTGAGGATAGGTTGTAGATAGCGGGAGGAAAAACACCCGAAAAATTGTTCCCTGATAATTCAAGACCCACCAGCTGAGTCATTCTAGCTACACCTTCTGGTATTCCTCCTTCTATTTTGTTAATTCCAAAGTTAAGAAATACAAGGGATGTCAAATTTCCTAGAGATGCGGGGAGTGTTCCTTTTAGGTTGTTTCGACCAAAATTTAAACTAACAAGCTTCGTCAATGACCCTAGTTCTGAAGGAACACTTTCTCCAAGATGATTTGAATACAAATAAAGGAGCAACAATCTAGAGCAGTTGGATATACTAGTTGGAATCCCTCCTCCCAAAAAATTTAAACTCATATCCAAGTGTTTAAGTCTGAACAAGTTTCCCACCTCTTGAGGAATGGTACCACCAAAAGAGTTACCAGAGAGATTGAGAGATATGAGAAACGAAAGATTACCAATAGATGGTGATATTACTCCGCCCAATTGCAATCCTCGTAGGTCCAAACTAGTAACTCTCTTGTGTTTGCGGCCACATGTAACCCCTTTCCAGTTGCATAGAGGAAATGAGTTATTCCATGAGGACAAGACAACTCTTTTCTCTTCTGAAACTTGAGACTTGAACTCCAGCAAAGCTTGCCTATCAGTTTCATCAGTAATACTATATGCTTTAAGTAACATGAGAGCGTTGAAAGAAAGTAAGAGAAACAGTCTCATACTTCTTTTTTTTTTTTAATTTATAATTTTGTTAAAAGCTTTTGCAGCTTCTTTTGCACGAAAGTGAAGTATATAAGGGACGAAGCAATTACGAAATGCCTTGACGTTGTGGTGGTAATGCAACTTAAATGATTACATCAATGGCTCTCAACTACATAGAGAAGACTGCAAGAGTATACAAATTGTATGCAAACCATGTTGCCATGAAAGTCAAGTAGCTTTGACAAAACCAACTCACGACTTTGCTGTAGACATTGTCGGTTTACGAATTAAGAAATCAACAAATTGACCAAGTCTAGTATTTTATTATTCCAGTATAGCTTATTTTACGATTACATTCTTATTTCAAAGAATATAATTCAAAGTTTTGTTGGCGTTTACTCACGGTTTGATTTCTTTGACCAAACATTTATGAGGAGCGTCATCCAAACAGATCACTGAAGACACCTGTTACATGACAGAAACTTTGAAATATCACATGTAATCTAGTACGTACACACATAATTCTTTTATTCAAATTTTTTCATAGACCAAGTCAATAGAATTGAGTTACAAACTTACAATGGAAAAGAAGAAATTAAGTTTACATCTTACGCTTTCTTCAGAATTGATTGACCAATGCAATCACCAAAACATTCGCCTAAGCTAGATCAACCATAGATATATATACAAAAAAGGTTGCAGTTTCAACAAAGGTATGAATGATAATGAAACAAAAAGCGCTTGAACGCTCAGGATAAACAAATTTATCCAAGCCGTACCATAACAACATGACTTGATAAAAAAACACATTACAAAATTCTGCATTCGGATATTTAACAAAACAAGAGATGTGCCAAGCTGCTTTAACATTAACAAAAGAACTGATTGATCAATGAAGTCACAAAAACATTCACCGTTCATAAATGAGACTGTCTAATTCAGTTAGATCAGTCACTTGTAGCCCAAGAAAAAAAAACCCAAAAGATATATTATTAGCTAAACTGTTTCACTACTAGTCCCTTCAAAACTTATCTTGGTCGTCCAGATTATTTGAAAAACCTCAAACTGATCATTAAAGGAAGAAAGTATAAACACCGAAAAAAAAACCCGAACTTTGGAATACGAAAAGCAGAGGAAATCCAAATAGCATCGGGCACACCATTCATCTATTGTCTGCAAATAACACGGCAATCACTAACAATATTCTGCTAGTATGTTTAATAGAGTAAAAACCACAAATCATGAAAGACGATCTTATGTAGCCTACGATTTTTTTTTTTTTTTTGGTGCAAATACTTTTTCATTCATTCAAACTGGAGCCAAGCACAAAGAGAATTAATAGAGATTCAAAAATCTCAAGGTTTAAAACACAACAAAGAGTGGCATTCCCCAATGCTACAGAAAAGAAATTAAAGGAGATCGACATAGATTATATGAGAGCTTTGAAACAAATGCTAGATAGCAAATTGGCACATGTGAGATCACATATAGTCAAGAGGTCTTCCACAAGCAAATCGATGGATGACAAGATGGTCACTGTCAAAAGACGAAATGACGTAGCCTAAGACTAAGCCTTTTAAGTGGGTTGCAAAGTTTGTAGACAAAACCATAAACACTTCAAGGTCTATTTGCTCTTCTGGCTTTAAAGAACCTCTATCTGATTGAGATTCACTCTCTCTTGTGGCTTTCACTAGTTGCCAATCGGTTCGTAGGAGATTCTTTACAACACCTAAGTCCCACTTCCAAAACCGGTGTCAAGCACTCAGCTATAGTAGAGAGAGAGTATTTCATCAAAATTAGTCCTTTTATTTATTATATAATTTTATAATATTATTTAGGCATTTCTTAAAAACAGAAACTTAAAAAAAAAATAAAAAAATTTCAAGTATATTTCCTTTTCTCATAAAATAAAATAAAATAAAAATCTCATCATCCTCAGTTCACATGATATGCGAAACAATGAGAACTCTTTTGCATAACTTCAATTTGGCACCTCAAGATTCTTTTTATTACAAAACTTCCCCATTTCCCACATTATCCTTCTTCAACGTTCGCCTTCCCATCAAGAACAATCGAATCTCCTGCAACAAAGCAAAGAATTTAAGAATGGATTCGTCTCAGGGGATTCAAGAACAGAGGATTGTGATTCCGAACAGCCACAACGAGAAGCTTGTGGGTCTGCTTCATGAAACTGGTTCTACAGAAATTGTAGTCTTGTGCCATGGCTTTCGATCAAACAAGGTCAGTGTGTTAACTGATTCGGTTTATTTTGATTAACCCTTAATCGAACTATGAATCTGGAACTGTAATCAGTGACTCGCCAACGTAAATTTGCTAGCTTTTTTTTGTTCTCTGTTTTCTCAGCTATTGTGGTGACTGAGATCTGAGACTTGATTCAATTCCCAATTATAGGCATTTCTCAATCCAATATCTTATAAAGTTGCATAATTTTTGTTCAATTTGAATATTGATTAAAGGATTGGCCATTACTAGCTCGGCTTCTTGGTTGTTTTTGGAACTTTCTTTGTTAGATAATGAGTGAATCTTGATTGAAAATCAATATGAATGTTGATGGCAAACTTAAATCTGTTTGCTTTTTGTTTTCAATAAAATTTGAAGTTGTCTTTGGCATGTAAAACTATGCAGAATAACCAAATTATGAGTAATGTGGCTGCTGCCATAGAGAAAGAAGGGATCAGCGCTTTTCGTTTTGATTTCTCTGGGAATGGGTATGTTTCTCTTTCTTGTGTTATCATCGATTTGCAGAAAATTTGGATTTTGTTTTGATCTTGGGGTTGTGGTACTTCCATTGTTGCAGAGAGAGTGAAGGGAGTTTCTATTATGGTAACTATAACCATGAAGCTGATGATCTACATTCTGTTATCCAATACTTCTCTAATATGAACCGTGTGGTTCCTATAATCCTCGGCCACAGTAAAGGAGGTGATGTGGTACTCCTCTATGCCTCCAAGTATCATGATATCCGCAATGTAATCAATCTCTCGGGACGTTATGATCTTAAAAAAGGCATAAGAGAGCGTCTTGGGGAAGATTTTTTGGAAAGAATTAAGCAACAAGGATTCATTGATGTTGGAAATGGTATTGTTATCGCTCTTTGGTTTTCCTGCAATGTCTTTGATCAGAACTCTTAGTGTTTCTATCAATGTGCTGGTCTTTTGCAGGAAAATCGGGGTACCGTGTTACTGAGAAGAGCTTAATGGACAGGTTAAGCACTGATATGCATGAAGCTTGCCTCAAGATTGACAAAGAATGCAGGTGAGACTCGCCGAGTTCTCTCTAACACATATTGGATGAAGTTGGGATATAAACAAACCATGTTTGATTGTAATGACAGGGTCTTGACGGTTCATGGATCCGATGACGAGGTAATACCTGTGGAAGATGCGAAGGAATTTGCAAAGGTCATACCAAACCACAAGCTGGAGATTGTGGAAGGAGCTGATCATTGTTATACCAAACATCAAAGCCAATTAGTTTCAACAGTTATGGAGTTCATAAAGACAATAATTGTGAAGAACAACTAGAATTGAGTTACATTTGCCTTTAAAAACATGGAAGTTTGAGAGAGCATATCTACGGCAAAAAACACTTTTCATTACGAAAACTGAGAAAATCCAAATAAAATAGGGAATATTGAAGATTATATATTATACATACATTGTCTACAAATCACACAAGCATTCATTAACAATATTCTGCAAGCATAAGTATGTTTCTTAGAGAAAAAGAACACAAATTATAAAAGACGATATTATATTAAGCCTTTTAAGTGGACTGCAAAGTTTGTAGACAAAACCATAAACACTTCAACGTCTAGTTGTTCTTCTGGCTTTAAAGAACCTCTCTCTGATTGTGATCAACTCCTTTGCGACTTCACTAGTTGCCAATCGATTCGTAGGAGATTCTTCACAACACCTAAGTCCGACTTCGAACACCAGTGTCAAGCACTCAACAATAGGGAAACCGACTCTGAGACCGCTGTGAAGAATGGATTTGTCTGCAATGTCTAACACTCGCTCTGGCAACTCCGACTTGGTGTAGCTATATATGGTGAAGTTTCCTCCAAATAACTCATTGGTTGGTCTTTTTCCAGTGAATATTTCCAAAATCAGAACCCCGAAACTATACACATCACCCTGAATTGATGGTTGTCCTCCCATTCCATATTCTGCATCACAATTCATGGAAACAAGGACAACAAGATTGTAACGATAAAAAGATTATATACTAATATTCTTCATAGAACATTACAGATGTGTGATATTTTTACCTGGTGCAGCATAGCCGATGGTTCCTCTGACTTCGGCTGAGCTTAGATGGTTAAGGAAGGACTCTTTGTCGAATTTGAGGAGAAGTCGAGCCAGACCAAAATCGCTAACATGGGCGGTCAAATCATCGTCTAGAAGGACGTTGCTTGGCTTCAGATCGCAATGAGCTATAGGCTCATGACAATGAACATGAAGATAGTCCAAAACAGAAGCCACGTCTATGACAATGTTAAGCCTTTCTAGAAGTGTCAAGGTTCTTGAGGGCCTACGAGTCTCTTCCACTTCTTCTGGGTGCAGCCACATATCTAGGCTTCCATTCGGCATGAACTCATAGATTAGAGCTCTGAAATCATTTCCCTGGAAATCAATACTCGAACAAGCCGTCAATAGTTTCACAAGATTGCGATGCCTTGTGTCCTTGAGGGATTCACATTCTGCCATAAAGCTCTTCATTGCTCCACGCCTCTTCAGGTTTAGAACTTTCACTGCAACAACTTTGTTCTCCGTGGGGAGCAATGCCTTAAACACAGTACCAAAACTGCCTGACCCAACCATATTGCTTGAAGAGAAGCCATCTGTGGCATTTCGGAGATCTCCATAACTTATCTTCTCATGGAAAACCTCTAATGTGGAAGGGGATGGAATGTTGGTCTGCTGGTTCATCTTTCTTTTCCTGAACCAACATAGAGAAACTAAAGCGATGAACATAAGCAAAAGCAAAGCTATGCCCATGCTAACCCCAATCGCAACTTTCTTCAAATGAGAGGAATGCTTTTTCCCCATTGGCGATTCTTGTGATGAGCATGGCTTTAGATGCAACTCCCTGATGCCTCCACATAGATCTTTGTTTCCAAATACTGAAACTAGAGATGCATTCTGAAATTTTCCTTCTGTTGGCACTCTTCCCTCGAAATTGTTATTGGATAGATTGAGATACTGCAACTTGGAAAAATTTGCAAGATATCCAGGTATAACTCCAGAGAGATTATTGTTCGAGAAATCAATTTTTTTAATACCCACCAACCTTCTTATATCTGGAATGGCGCCATCAAACGAATTTCCTTGTAGATAGAGTTCTTCCATCGAGAGACAGGTCCCCAAACTCCGTGGAAGTTGTCCAGATAATTTATTATTTTCAAGTGATAGTGTAACAAGATTTTCAAGACGCCCAACATCTTTGGGTAGAGAGCCGGTGAAGGAATTACGTGGCATGCTTAGGGTAACAAGGGGTGAAATTTTCATAATTTCCGAAGGTATAGTCCCATTCAACTTATTATTCCCAATCCACAACTCTAGGAGGTGACTACAGTTACCGAGGCTTGGAGGAATGAATCCTTCAAAAAAATTGTCGTGCAAGTAGAGTGACTCTAACCGAGTGATGTTGCCTATAAAAGATGGTATATTTCGTGACATCCTATTTGAATACAGACCTAATTTCATCAAACCTAAAAGCTTCCCAAGAGAGGTTGGGAGTGGTCCCGTCAGCAGATTTCTCTCTAGCCAAAGTGCTTGTAGGCTTATGAGATTCCCAATCTCATGAGGAATGCTACCAGTGATGAGATTTGTATCAAGGCTTAAAGTGTTGAGCTCCCTGGACAGATTACCGATGGAAGTAGGCAAGTCACCCCCCATCCTATTACGACCAACCTCTAAGATTTCTAGTTTGGTGCAGTTAGTCAAAGCACCAAGAAACTCAAGATCTCCAAAAGAGCCACTTCCCAAAGAATTGTTATGAAGTAATAGTAATTGTAAATTCCGCACTTTTCCGAAGCTCAGAGGAATACCTCCTGTTAAATTGTTAAACTCCATTCCTAATTGTTGAAGATTCGAGATATTGGTAAGTGTAGTTGGAATGGCTCCTGTGAAATAATTCCTACCTATAAATAGCCACCGAAGTTTTGGTAGCAAATTACCAAAATCAGGCCTTAGGCTACCCGAGAAACCATTTCCGTAGATGTTTAAATTCTCAAGTGAGGACAAGTTGTAGATAGCGAGAGGAAAACCACCTACGAAATTGTTTTGTGATAATTCAAGGTACACCATTCTAGTCAACCTAGCTATATTATCTGGAATTCTTCCTTCTAAATTGTTACCTCCAAAGCCAAGTTGTTCAAGGGATGTTAAGTTTCCTAAAGATGCAGGGAGCTTTCCTTTCAGGTTGTTTCCATAAAGATCTAAAGTAACAAGCCTTGTCAATGACCCTAGTTCTGAAGGAACACCTTCAAGATGATTTGAATGAAACTGAAGCTCTAACAATCTAGAGCAGTTAAACAAACTGGCTGGAATCTCTCCCTTGATAAAATTAAAATTCATATCCAAGTGTTCAAGCCTAAACAACTTTCCCACCTCGTGAGGGATGGTACCACCGAAAGAGTTGCCAGAGAGATTAAGCGATATGAGAAAGGAAAGATTACCAATAGATGGTGATATCACCCCGTTCAATTGCAATCCTCCGAGGTCCATACCAATAACTCTCCTGTGTTTGTGGCCACATGTAACCCCCTTCCAGTTGCAGAGAGGGAATGAGTTGTTCCATGAGGACAACACATCTCTTTTGCCTTCTGAAACGTGAGACTTGAACTCCAACAAAGCTTGCCTATCAGATTCATCGTTAAAATGATATGCTTCAAGCAACATGAGAGCATTGAAAGAAAGTAAAAGAAACACTAGTCTCATGCTTCTCAAGTTTTCCCTTTTTTTGAAAAATATATTCTTTAGTTGAAGCTTTTGGTGCTTCTTCTTTTTTTTTTTGGTGCTTCTTCTAATATGCAGGAAAGTGAATATAAAGGACGATGCAAAATGCCGTTAAAGGCGAGGCTTTTCGAAAAATGGCATGGATTCTTGCCGTCTAAGACTCAAGCCATCTAAGTCAAGAAGTCAATCAATTTTGTCTTTACGACTTATCTATACACACATCAATGTGCTTTTACAGAAATTGACCAATCGACGATAAAGTTCCAGTGTTTTTTTCTTTTCACATCATCACATGTTAAACAAAGTGTGGTATTTTATCACTTCCGCTATTTGCAAATAAATATTGTAAAAATGTCCAAAGAGTAATCAAAGTTTCTTTTGTCGTCAACGTTGACGTTTACTCATTTGACAAAGCTCATACGTCACGTCAGAAGATGAAACCTTTATAACAGGAAACAAGAAAAAATCTAGAGAGAGAAGAGAATTCAAGATATTACCTTCTGGTTGGATAACGACAGCAAAATAATCTTTAATTTCTAAAAATTATTCGTCTCCTAAATAGATGAAGAAAGTGCTGAATAAAGTATGCTCGATTGAGAAAAAATATTCGTAGAACTTTTGATATGATTTGCGAAGAATCTTTCTTGATAAAGCAAATTTACTCAGCAATTTGTTCGTGTCGATTTTCGTCGTCGTCGTACGGAGATAAGTAACCCTCAAATCGACAAATCCTATTGAAGAAGAAAAAATTGGGAGTTCGCAGTGACGAACTGTGAGCTGTCTCATTTTTTTATAAACGGCAAGTAGTGCTCAACGGCTATAGAAAAACAGCGCCTAAGTCATATGTGGCTGCCACGATTAATCTCCCCTCCCCCCCCCCCCTTAAGGCCCAATGGCCCATAATGGCTCTGGACTTTCTCGGCTATAAAAATTTTCCAGTTTCAACATAATATGACTACAATTCTTTGATTCGATCGATTTCTTCATAGCAAGCATTGCAATAAACTCTATTGACCCATGCACTAAGCACATTAAGCCACAAAACAAGAGATGTGACAACTGACAAGCTGCTTTATCATTAACAAAAGAACTGATTGATCAATGAAGTCACCAAAACATTCACCGTTCATACATGAGACTGTCTAATTCAGTTAGAACAAGAATACCAAAAGATAAATTCTTAGGAACCAAAATTGTTCACTACTACTACTCCCTTCAAAACTTATCTTGGTCATTCAGATTTAAATAACCTCACATTGATCATTAAGGGGACAAAAAGGCATAAACACAGAAGAAAAAAAGGAAATTTGCATTACGAAAAACAGAGAAAATCTAGTAGGCTGGAAACAATATATATTCACCATCTATTGTCTGCAAATAACATAGCAATCATCAACAGTATTCTGCAAGCATAAGTATGTTTAATAGAGTCAAAACCACAAATCATGAAAGACAGATATTATATAGGCCTCAGATCAGGCTCCTTTTTGGTGGGTTGTAAAGTTTGTAGAGAAAAGCATAAACACTTAAGGTCTGTATGCTCTTCTGGATTTAAAGAACCTCTCTCTGATTGAGATCAACTCCTTTGCGGCTTCACTCGTTGCCAACCGGTTCATAGGAGATTCTTCACAACACCTAAGTCCAACTTCCAAAACTAGTGTCAAGCACTCAGCAACAGGGAAACCGACTCTGAGACCGCTGTGAAGAATCGATTTGTCTGTAATGTCCAATACTCTTTCCGGCAGCGCCGACTTGGTGTAGCTGTGCAGGGTGAAGTTTCCCCCAAATAACTCATTGGTTGGCCTTTTTCCAGTGAACATTTCCAAAAGAAGAACCCCAAAGCTATACACATCACCATGTATTGATGGTTGTCCTCCCATTCCATATTCTGCACCATATTTCACACAAACAAAATTGGAGTAACAAAGAAATACAATATTTTTTTCATTCAAACATTACAAATGTGTGACAGTTTTACCTGGTGCGGCATAGCCAATGGTTCCTCTAACGCCAGCTGAGCTTAGTTGGTTAAAGAAGGACTCCTGGTCGAATTTGAGGAGAAGACGAGCCAGACCAAAGTCGCTAACATGGGCGATTAGATCATCATCCAAAAGGACGTTGCTTGGCTTAAGATCGCAATGAGCTATAGGCTCATGACAATGAACATGAAGATAGTCCAAAACAGAAGCCACATCTATGGCGATGTTGAGCCTTTCAAGAAGTGTCAAGGTTCTTGAGGGTCTTCGAATCTCTTCCAATTCCTCTGGGTGTAGCCACACATCCAAGCTCCCATTTGGCATGAAGTCATATACTAGAGCTCTGAATCCGTTTCCTTGGAAATCAATACTCGCGCAAGCTGTCAATAGTTTCACAAGATTACGATGCCTTATGTTCTTTAAGGATTCACATTCTGCCATAAAACTCTTCATCGCTCCACGTCTCTGCAGGTTTAGAACTTTTACTGCGACAACCTTGTTCTCTGTGGGGAGCAATGCCTTAAAGACAGTACCAAAACTGCCTGACCCGATCATATTGCTTGAAGAGAAGCCATCTGTGGCATTTCGGAGATCTCCATAACTTATCTTCTCATGGAAAATATCCAATGTGGAAGGAGGTAAATTATTGGCCTGTTGGTTCTTCCTTCTTTTTCTGAACCAAAGTAGAGACACTATGAACAATAGCAAAAGCAAAGCTATGCCCACGGTCACCCCGATCACAACTTTCTTCATAAGAGAGAAATGCTTTGTCTTCCTTGGTGAAGCTTGCGCAATGCATGGCTTCAGTTTCAGTTCCTTGATGCATCCACAAAGATTTTTGTTTCCATATACCAAAAGTATAGTAGAGTTCTGAAATTTTCCTTTGGTTGGCACCCTTCCCTCGAAATTGTTAATAGATAGATTGAGATACTCCAGCTTAGAAAAGTTTGCAAGATATTCAGGAATACTTCCAAAGAGATTATTGTTCGACAAATCAAGTCTTTGAATACCCACCAACTCTCTTATATTTGGAATGACTCCATCAAAAGAATTGCCTTGTAAATAAAGTTGTTCCATCGCGAGACAATTTCCCAAGGCTTGTGGGAGTTGTCCTGATAATTTATTATGCATTGCAGATAGAACAACAAGATTTTGTAGTTGTCCAACATCTTTTGGTAGAGAGCCTGTAAAGAAATTACGTTCCATGCTTAAGATAAGAAGATGTGAAATGTGCATAATTTCCCGAGGTATAATCCCATTCAAGTTATTGTGCCCAATCCACAATCTCTGCATGTGACTGCAGTTACCGAGACTCGGAGGAATGGTTCCTTCAAAACTATTGTTGAACAAATCGAAATTTTCTAACCAAGTGATGTTGCCAATAAAAGATGGTATCTTTCCTGACAATTCATTTGAATGGAGAATTAATTTCCTCAATCCTAGAAGCTTTCCCAGAGAAGTTGGGAGTGATCCTGTCAACATATTATCGTACAACCGAAGTTCTTGTAGGCTTATGAGATTCCCAATGTCATGAGGAATGCTTCCAGAGATGCGATTCATTCCAAGGTCCAAATAATCGAGGTTTGTGGACAGATTGACAATGGAGGTGGGAAAGTTACCTATGAGTCTATTTCCACCAACACTTAAGAATTCTAGTTGAGTACAATTAGTCAAAGCACCAAGAAAATCAAGGTTTGCAAGAGAGTGACTTCCCAAATAGTTATGTTGAAGATTTAGAGATTGCAAATTCCGTACTTTTCCAAAGCTCGAAGGAACACTTCCTGTCAGATTGTTATACTCCATTCCCAACATTTGAAGAGTCGAAATATTGGGAAGTGTTGTCGGAATGGCTCCTATGAAATAATTAGTTCCCAGAAATAACCATTGAATATTTGGTAGCAAATTACCAAAATCAGGCCTCAGGCTACCCGAGAAACCATTAACAGAGATGGACAAGACCTTTAGTGCGGACAAATTGTAGATGGGGACAGGAAAAACACCCGAGAAGTTGTTTCTTGTTAATGAAAGAAAAACCATTTGAGTCAGTCTAGCAATATCATTTGGAATTTCTCCTTCCATATTGTTGTATGCCAAGCTAAGACGGCTGAGGGATGTTAAGTTTCCTAAAGATGCAGGGAGCTTTCCTTTCAGGTTGTTTCCAGCAAGAGTTAAAATAACTAGATTCGTCAATGATCCTATTTCTGCAGGAAAACCTCCTCTAAGATGATTTGAATATAAATCAAGGATCAACAATCTAGAGCAATTATGAAGACTAGTGGGAATCTCCCCTCCTAAGAAATTATAGCTCATATTCAAATGTTGAAGTCTGAACAAGTTTCCCACCTTTTGAGGAATAGTACCACCAAAAGAGTTACCACTGAGATCAAGATATATGAGGAATGAAAGATTACCAATAGATGGCGATATCATCCCGCCCAATTGCAATCCTCCGAGGTCCAGACGTGTAACTCTCTTGTGCTTGCGGCCACAAGTAATCCCAGTCCAACTGCAGAGTGGGAATGACTGATTCCATGAGGACAAAAAACCTATTTTGTCTTCAGAAACTTGAGACTTGAACTCCAGCAAGGCTTGCCTATCAGTTTCATCGGTAAACTGATACGTTTGAAGTAACATGAGAGCATTGAAAGCAAGAAAAAGAAACAGTTTCATATTTTGTAGAAAAGTGAGTACAAGGGACGAACAAAATGCAATTAGTGGTAATGCAACTTATTATGGAAATGCTTATAGTAAGCTACAAGACTTTTCCAAAATGAAGTCAAGTCAAGTGGTGAAATTTTTCAAAAGGCAAATCATTTCACTAATCTTTACTAGTTTTGTAAGGACCTCAATGGGTTTATGAAGAAATCGACCAATTGAAAACAAGATTCGTGTTTTATCACTGTCTAATAGTTTATTTGCAATAACATTGTAAAATCTCAAAGAGACAAAAAAAGGTAATCTTGTAACTTTCTTTGACGTTTACTCACAGTTTGTAATTTTGTATTTCCTAGAAATCACCACAAATTAGTTCTTAATCAATACTTAGTGTACCATAGTCCAAATATTTTATAGACATTTCTTTAAACACAAAGGTTTTTTAAATCATTTTTTCCTTCTCTTTAAAGAAAACAAAATATCTCATCCATCCTAAGTGTGACCGTTCCTGATATGAAACAATGAGAACTCTTTTACATAACTTAAATTTTGTACCTCAAGGTTCTCTATTATACAAGATTTGCCCATGATACACTTTAAGTAACATGAAAGCATCGAAAGCAATTGCAAAAGGACTTTAAGTTGTGGTGATAATGCAACTTGAAGGATTATAGTAATGGCTCTCAACCACATAGAGAAGAAATGCAAGATTTATTCAAAACTGACTGTGTGTATTAATGTAGACAACCTTCTTGCCATGTGAAAGTTAATTAGTCAACTGTCTAGAAAGATAAATGTTAATCAAGGTATCTATGATTTCGACATATACCAACTCCAACAATTAGAATGTCTTAATCATCCTAGCAGATGAAAACTTGAAATATCACTAGATAATCCAGTAATGAACATACAAACTTCTTTGATTTAATTTTATTTAAAGACCAAGTCAATTGGACTGAGTTCAAATGGTTTACCTCTGATTAGGACAGGAGCAGCAAGCGTTGCGTTAATCCATACTAGTAGGAACACCCACCTGAGTTTGTAGCAGAAACAACAAAGGCACATCTGAGATAGCACAAACTCCATAACTAAAAAGGTTACAATGACTACTTTCATTTCAAACAGTAAAATCAACAAGTCTCACGTATCACAACAAACAGAGAATGACAGTTAAAAGGGATGAAGCAGTTATATTCTCCCGCAAGGAATATTTTTCTTGGAATGAACATCAAAGCTTAGTCCCACAGATTCTAGCTACAGCTTAAAGACCATTGAGCATGCATACGATACACTTTCCTGTCTAAAAACCTTTACAAACACCATGTGCCTATCCTCTGCTGTTACAATGGTCTACCCTAATGATCCACCTCAACACCTAATCTCCATTCAGATTATCTGAAATTTAAAATTGGCGAGAGCCGAATACTTGTCCAGCCAACATCGAGAGTGGAACTTCTTTGATCTTCATATGCAAAAACCACAAAAGCCCTAAGATTTTACCAGTTCCTTTGTCTCAAATAAGATTGGCATCAACTACTTCACCACATCTTCTAAGTCAAAAAAAAAAATCATACATCTACAGAGATAGTTCATTAGCACTACTTAATCCGTAATAATGAAATATTACCGTGCAAAGACGGCAAGGAGCTCAAAGTACTTCACGATCTTGTGGCTTAATATAGAGACACAATATATGCTTCTGTTCCGGCCTGAACTTACTTAGTTCTTTATAAAGATCACAGTACCTCTCTCTTTTGCTGGTTTAACACAATATGGTAGACCAATGCAGGCAATCACTTTCGATCCTAAACAAAAGGGTACACATTTGGTCCAAAAGTATAGATTGAGGCAATATCTGTCCAAAATCTTCATAAAGCCTGGAGCTTGTGGGACATAATGCAATGGAAACTTGTACCATTGTAAGGGCACCTCATTGACCGCATCAGGAGCTGCTTCAAGTCAATGCTTCTGCCTGAGAAGGTAGGATCGCTCCAATTTATCTAACCAGAGTCTGATTCTACGGCTATGCCAATTGCATAGAAGACACACCAATCGATGAATAAAGGTGGAAACTTGGCAGAGATTTTGAGCAGATTGAGAGACAGAGACACTGAGAAATTTAGCAGACAGAAAGAGAATTGTGGGTTTAAGGGGGGGGACTCCTTCTTTCTCGGAAAGACAAACTGTGTGTTGTTTCTGTGTCAGAAAAACGGCAAGTTGTGCTCAACGGCAAAAGGGAAAATTTTAATTTATTTTGCATGTCAACGTAAAACAACATGAGTTGATGAAAGAAGCATACAGATAACCAAATTCTCAGATATCACACATTCGATCAATCAAGTCACCAAAACATCCACCAACTCTCTATTTAAGCTAAGATTCGTCTCATAAACAAAAAACTAAACAAAGCTGGTAAATTTATCTTGATTGATCACTATGGAAAAGTAAAGCATTCACATATGAAAAACTCAGAAGTTTACATTAGAAAAACTGAGAAGATCCAAAGAAAATTGGGAATTAAAAGATAACATTGAGGATTAGCAATTATAAAGCTGGTAAGACAACATTGCAAATAACATAAGCATACAGCATTCATTAACAATAGTCTGCAAGACTGCAAGCATAAGTTTATTAGAGAAAAAAAAACACACACACATTATGAAAGACGATATTATATAGGCCTCATATTATTTAATCCTTTGTTGTGGAGTGCAAAGTTTGTAGACTAAACGCTTCAACGTCTAGCTGTCCTTCTGGCTTTGAAGAACCTCTCTCTGATTGAGATCAACTCCTTTGCGACTTCACTCGTTGCCAACCGGTTCGCAGGAGATTCTTCACAGCACCTAAGTCCCACCTCCAAAATCAGTGTCAAGCACTTAGCAATAGGAAAACCAACTCTGAGACCAATGTGGAGAATCGATTCGTCTGCAATGTCCAATACTCTTTCTGGCAACGCCAACTTGGTGTAGTTGTGTAGGGTAAAGTTTCCCCCAAATAACTCATTGGTTGGTCTTTTTCCAGTGAACATTTCCAAAAGAAGAACCCCAAAGCTATACACATCCCCATGTATTGATGGTTGTCCTCCCATTCCATATTCTGCACCATATTTCATAGAAACAACGACAGCAAGATTGTAATGTAAAAAGGAGTATTCTAATTTTCTTCATAAAACATTACAGATGTGTGATGGTTTTACCTGGTGCGGCATAGCCGATGGTTCCTCTAACGCCAGCTGAGCTTAGTTGGTTGAAGAAAGACTCCTGGTAAAATTTGAGGAGAAGACGAGCAAGACCAAAGTCACTAACATGAGCGGTTAGATCATCGTCCAAAAGAACGTTGCTTGGCTTAAGATCGCAGTGAGCTATAGGCTCATGACAATGAACATGAAGATAGTCCAAAACAGAAGCCACATCTATGGCGATGTTGAGCCTTTCACGAAGTGTCAAGGTTCTTGAAGGTTTTCGAATCTCTTCCAATTCCTCTGGGTGTAGCCACATATCCAAGCTTCCATGTGGCATGAACTCATATATGAGAGCTCTGAATTCATTACCTTGGAAATCAATACTAGCGCAAGCTGTTAATAATTTCACAAGATTACGATGCCTTATGTCCTTCAAGGATTCGCATTCTGCCATAAAACTTTTCATCGCTCCACGTCTCTGCAGGTTTAGAACTTTCACTGCAACAACTTTGTCCTCCGTCGGGAGCAATGCCTTAAACACAGTACCAAAACTACCTGACCCGACCATATTGATTGAAGAGAAGCCATCTGTCGCACTTCGGAGATCTCCATAACTAATCTTCTCATGTAAAATCTCCAATGTTGAAGGAACTAGATTATTGATCTGGTCTTTCTTCTTTCTTTCTCTGAACCAATGCAGAGAAATTAAAGCTATGAACAACAACAAAAGCAAAGGTAGGCCAATGCTAGCCCCGATCACAACGTTCTTCAATATAGAAGAATGCGTTGTCTCTACCGGTGGTTCTAGTGCAATGCATGGCTGCAGTTTTAGTTCCTTGATGCCTCCACATAGCTTTTTGTTACCAAATATCAAAACATTAGTAGAGTTCTGAAAATTTCCTTCTGACGGCACCCTTCCCTCGAAATTATTAATGGATACATTGAGATATACCAAGGAGGAAAATTTTGCAAAATATCCAGGTATACTTCCCGAGAGGTTATTGTTCGACAAATCAACTCTTTTAACACCCATCAACGTTTTGATATCTGGAATGGCTCCATCAAAAGAATTTCCTTGTAGATAAATAAATTCCATCGAGTAACATTTTCCTAAAGTCTGTGGGAGTTGTCCTGATAATTTATTATCCGCAACAGACAGGGAAACAAGACTTTGTAGTCGTCCAATGTCTTTTGGTAGAGAGCCGGTGAACGAATTACCTTCCATGCTTAGGTTGACAAGAGTTGGGATTTGCATAATTTCCCGAGGTATAGTCCCATTCAACTTGTTATACCCAATCAACAAGTATAGCAAGTAGCTGCAGTCACCAAGACTTGGAGGAATGGTTCCTTCAAAACTATTGTTATTCAAATATAATTTTTCTAACCGAGTGATGTTGCCTATAGATGATGGTATCTCTCCTGACATTCTATTTGAATAGAGACTTAGTATTCCTAAGCATGAAAGCTTACCAAGAGATGTTGGGAGAGGTCCAGTCAACAAATTATCTCCCAAGTCAAGTGATTGTAGGCTGATGAGATTCCCAATGCCATGAGGAATGCTTCCTGAGATGAAATTCCTATCGAGGCCTAAATGGGTGAGTTTCGTGGAAAGATTTGCAACAACGGTAGGAAAATCTCCCCCAAGCCTATTCTGACCAACACGTAAGATCACTAGTTGGGTGCAGTTAGTCAAAGCACCAAGAAATTCAAGATCTCCAAAAGAGTAACTTCCCAAATTATTGTCGCGAAGTAATAGCATTTGCAAATTCCGTACTTTCCCAAAGCTTGGAGTAATACGTCCCGCCAGATTGTTCTTTTCCATTCCTAACTTCTGAAGAGTTGAGATATTGGAAAGTGTTGTTGGAATGACTCCAGTGAGATCATTATTTCCCATAGATAACTCTCGAAGGTTTGGTAGCAAATTACCAAAATCACTTCTTAGACCACCCGAGAAATGATTTAAAGAGATGTATAAATACTCAAGTGACGACAAGTTGTATATAGCGGGAGGAAAAACACCTGAGAAATTGTTCACTGCTAATCCAAGATGCTCTAATTGAGTTAACTGAGCTATATCATCTGGAACTTCTCCTTCGAGATTGTTAAAGGAAAAGTTAAGAAACATGAGTGATGTCAAATTTCCTAGAGATGTAGGGAGCTTTCCTATCAGGTTGTTATCAGTAAGAACTAATATTACAAGCTTCGTCAAAGACCCTAGTTCTGAAGGAACACCTTGTCCAAGATGATTCGAACAGAACTGAAGATCCGACAATCTAGAGCAGTTAGACAGACTGGCTGGAATCACTCCTTCCAGAAAATTAAACCCCATATCCAAGTGTTGAAGTCTAAACAAGTTTCCCAACTCTTGAGGGATGGTTCCACCAAAAGAGTTATAAGAAAGATTTAGTGATATGAGAAACGAAAGGTTACCAATAAATGGTGATATCACTCCGCATAGTTGCAATCCTCCGAGGTCCATACCAATAACTCTCCTGTTTTTGTGGCCACATGTAACCCCATTCCAGTTGCAGAGAGGGAATGAGTTATTCCATGAGGACAACACATCTCTTTTGCCTTCAGAAACTTGAGACTTGAACTCCAACAATGCATGCCTATCAGTTTCATCGGTATAATGATACGCTTGAAGTAACATGAGAGCATTGAAAGCAAGCAAAAGAAACAGTCTCATATTTTGTAGAAAAGTGAGTATAGAGACAAACAAAATGTAAATGGTGGTAATGCAACTTATAGAGGCGATACTCAGATACACATATAGAGAGTAAGCTGCAAGATTTTTCCCAAACGAAAGCCACTTTCTCAAATGGCAAAACCATGTCCCTAGTCTTTACTATTTTTTTAATGACATCAACAGTTTTATGAAGAAATTGACCAATTGACGACAGGTTTCGTGTTTTATCAGTGCTCAATTATTGGTTAGACATATCATTAAAAAACAAAACAGCAAATCTCACCCATCCTAAGTTCGACAGTTCCTGATATAAAACAATGAGAACTCTTTCACATAACTTCAATTTTGCACCTCAAGATTCTCTATGTGACAAGATTTTCCCATGATATATATATATGCTTCAAATAAAATGAAAGCACTGAATGCAAGTAAAAGAAAAACTCTCATGCTTCTCGATTCTTTCTTCTGGAGCTTCTTTTGCAGGAAACTGTATATAAGGGACAAAGCAATAATTGCAAAAGGACTTTAAGTTGTGGTGAATGGTGGTAAATCAGATTCACCAACTTGCTTCTACAAAGTCTTCAGCAAAATCAATTGAAATTATCATATATATAGTCTGATTCAGAATGTCTTAATCATTTCAAGCAGAAGAAAAGTTGAAATATCACAAGATAATCCAGTAATAAACAATGGTGATAAATTCTTTGATTTGTTTTTTAACAGACCAAGTCAACTGGGTTATAATTGGGTTCAATTAGGACAGGAGCAGCGTATCACGACAAACAGAGAGTGATTGTGAGTACTCATTTACATACCTTCAAAATTTTGCACCTCAAGATTCTCTTTTTTCACAAAATTTCCTTCTTTCCCACGTTACCTTTCTCCGATATTCGCCTTCTCAACAAGAACAATCAAATCCTCTGCAACAAAAAAGCCAACAAGCTCAGAATGAATTCGTCTCAGGGAAGGCTGGGAACTTATCTTGATAATTTAGATTAACAAAAACTGATAAAAATCCAAATATAATTTGAGGATCACCAATTATTACAAGCATTCAAACAGTGTTTGCCAATAACACAAGCATTGGTTAATGACTAAAAATATTCTCCAAGCCTTTTTAGTATGTTTAATAGAGTTTAAAACCACAAATTATGGAAGACGATATTATAGACAAAACCGTAAACACTTCAACGTCTGGTTGCTCTTCTCGCTTTAAAGAACCTCTCTCGGATTGAGATTAACTCTTTTGTGGCTTCGCTCGTTGCCAACCGGTTTGTAGAAGATTCTTCACAACACCTAAGTCCCACTTCCAAAACCAGTGTCAAGCATTCAGTAACCGGGAAACCGACTCTAAGACCGCTGTGAAGAATTGATTCATCTGCAATATCCAATACTCTTTCTGGCAACGCCGACTTGGTGTAACTGTGTAAGGTCAAGTTTTCCCCAAATAACTCATTGGTTGGTCTTTTTCCAGTGAACATTTCCAAAAGAAGAACCCCAAAGCTGTACACATCCCCATGTATTGATGGTTGTCCTCCTATGCCATATTCTGTACCATATTTCATAGAAACAACGACAACAAGATTGTAATGATAAAAAGCATAAATACTAATTTTTTCGTAGGACACTACAGATGTGTGATACTTTTACCTGGTGCAGCATAGCCGATGGTTCCTCTGACTCCGGCTGAGCTTAGCTGGTTAAGGAATGACTCTTTGTCGAATTTGAGGAGAAGCCGAGCCAGACCAAAATCGCTAACATGGGCAGTTAGGTCATCGTCTAGAAGGACGTTGCTTGGCTTAAGATCGCAATGGGCTATAGGTTCATGGCAATGGACATGAAGATAGTCCAAAACAGAAGCCACATCTACGGCAATGTTAAGCCTTTCAAGAAGTGTCAAGTTTCTTGAGGGCCTACGAATCTCTTCTATTTCCTCTGGGTGAAGCCACATATCCAAGCTTCCATTCGGCATGAACTCATAGACGAGAGCTCTGAAATCATTTCCCTGGAAATCAATACTCGCGCAAGCAGTCAATAGTTTCACAAGATTACGATGTCTTATGTCCTTCAAGGATTCACATTCTGCCATAAAGCTCTTCATCACTCCACGTCTCCGCATGTTTAGAACTTTCACTGCAACAATCTTGTTCTCTGTCGGAAGCAATGCCTTAAACACTAAACCAAAACTGCCTGACCCAACTATATTGCTCGGAGAGAAACCATCTGTCGCATTTCGGATATCTCCATAACTGATCTTCTCATGGAAAATCTCTAACGTGAAAGGAGCTGGATTATTGGTCTGAAGGTTCTTCCTCCTTTTCCTGAACCAACATAGAGAAACTATGAACAATAGCAAAAGAAAAGCTATGCCTACGCTGATGCCGATCACAACTTTCTTCAGAAGAGATGGATGCTTTGTCTTCATTAGTGGTGATAGCGCAATGCACGGCTTAAGTTTTAGTTCATTGATGCCGCCACATAGATTTTGGTTTCCAAATACCAAAACTATCGTAGAGTTTTGAAATATCCCTTCTGTTGGCACCCTTCCCTCAAATTTGTTAATGGATAGATTGAGATACTCCAACTTGGAAAAATTTACAAAATATCCAGGAATACTTCCGGAGAGATTATTGTTCGAGAGATCAACCTTCTTAACACCCACCAACCCTCTTATATCTGGAATGGCTCCATCAAAAGAATTTCCTTGCAGGAATATTCCTTCCATCGAGAGACACTTTCCCAAGGACTGTGGGAGCTCCCCTGATAATTTATTATACGCAGCAGATAGTATCACTAGATGTTCTAGTCGTCCAACATCTTTTGGTAGAGAGCCGGATAAGGAATTATTTGGCATGCTTAGAGTAATAAGCGGTCGAATTGTCAGTATCTCCTGAGGAATAGTCCCATTCAACTTATTATATCCAACATCTAAATGTAGCAAGTAACTACAGCTACCGAGACTTGGAGGAATGATACCTTCAAAACTATTGTAGGACATATTAAGTGTTTCTAACTGGGTGATGTTGCCTATAGAAGATGGTATCTCTCCTGATAGTCTATTTGAAAAGACATCCAAGAACCTTAACTGTAAAAGCCTACCAATTGAGGTTGGGAATGGACCTGTCAACTGATTTTTATTCAAACCAAGTGTTTGTAGGCTTATGAGATTCCCAATCTCATATGGAATGCGTCCAGAAATGAAATTTCTTCCAAGCATTAAACTATTGAGGTTTGTGGATAGATTGGCAATGGATGTGGGCAAGTCACCCCCAAGCCTATTTTGCATAATGTTTAAGGTATGTAGTTGAGTGCAATTAGTCAAAGCACTGAGAAACTCAAGATCTCCAAAAGAGTAACTTCCCAAAGAATTACCCAGAAATGCTAGGTGTTGCAAATTTTGTAATTTTCCAAAGGTTGGAGAAATACTTCCCGTCAGGTTGTTACCCTCCATTGCCAAGATTTGAAGATTCGAGATATTGGGAAGTGTTGTTGGAATAGCTCCTATGAAATAATTCATTCCCAGAGTAACCGCTCGAAGGTTTGGCAGTAGATTACCAAAATCATGGCGCAAGCTACCAGAGAATCGATTATAAGTGATACCTAAGAACTCAAGTGAAGACAGATTGTAGATAGCGGGAGGAAAAACGCCTGAGAAGTTGTTCCATGATAGGTGTATAAACACCATTTGACTCAACCTAACTGTATCATCTGGAATTTCTCCTTCCAGATGGTTAAATGCCAAGCCAAGTCGTTGTAGAGATGTCAAGTTTCCTATAGATGCGGGGAACTTTCCTTTCAAGTTATTTTTACCAAGATATAGAAAAACAAGCTTCGTCAATGACCCTAGTTCTGAAGGAACACCTTCTCCAAGATGATTTGAATGCAAATTAAGGAACCACAATCTAGAGCAGTTAGACAAACTAGCTGGTATACCTCCTCCCAATAAATTATAGGACATATTCACGTATTCAAGTCTAAATAAGTTTCCCATTTCTTGAGGGATATTGCCACCAAAATAGTTATCACCGAGATTAAGATATATGAGAAAAGAAAGATTACCAATAGATGGTGATATAACCCCGCCCAATTGCAATCCTCCGAGGTCCAAACGAGTAACCCTCTTGTGTTTGCGGCCACATATAACCCCAGTCCAGTTGCACACATGGAGTGAGTTATTCCATGAGGACAAGACAGCTCGCTTGCCTTGAGAAAGTTTAGACTTGAACTCCAACAAGGCTTGCCTATCAGATTCATCGGAAAAACGAAATGCTTCAAGTAACATGAGCGCACTGAAAACAAGTAAAAGAAACAGTTTCATGCTTCTCAAAGTTTGTGTCTTTTTTTATTTAAATGGTTTTTGGTTAAAAGCTTTTTTGTGCTTCTCAAATTTCGCAGGAAGTTGAATATATAAAGAGACGAAGCAATTGCAAATTACATGTTACAGTATGGTAATAATAAATTGGCTAAGAACTACATAGAATGCAAGACTTTTTCCAAAACCACATGGATTCTTGCCGTCTAGACTCTTGCCATCTAAGTCAAGTACTCAACTGCGTTTAAACCACAGAAACATTTCAATAGTCTTTACGACGTATCAATGGGTTTATGAGGAAATTCACCAATTGGTGACAGCTTTCACGTGTTCCCATTGCAACATGATTCAAAGAGAAAAAATAAAAAGTAATCAATTTGACGAAGCTCATACGTTGCATCAGAGGATGAAACAAGAAAAACAGAGAGAGAGAATTCAAGAAGCTACCTTCTGATAGGATGAAGACAACAAAAAATCTTAGAATTCTAAAGAATCTTCGTCTAAGGGAAAAGATGAAGAAATTGCTGAATAAAGTATGTCCGATTGAGAAAAATTCATCGTAGAATTTGTGATTTTTTTTTCTCAATCGATCAAATTTACTCAGCAATTTCTTCATCTATAATAGAGACAAATAATCTTTCTAAATGGAGCCGATTTTCCTCGTCGTCTCATATGAAGATCGTAACCCTAAAAACCTACTGAAGAACTAATTTGGGCATTAACGCTTAAAGAGGGTGACTGAATTTACAAGTTGACGCCTGAGTTCACAATGACAAACTGTGTGATGTTTTCTTATTTTCAAAACGGCAAGTAGTTCTAAACGGCTACAGAAAAACAGCTGCTACTTCATATGTACTTCAAAAATCTGAGATTTGTATCATTTGATTGCTACAAATACTTAATAATGGTATTTATGATGAAACAAATTCAAATGTTAGATATATAAAATTCAAAAACATGATCAATGAGAGATCTTTTACAAAACTTTCCCTTGTCCCACATTATCTGTCTTCAAAGCTTTCTTTTGTCCCACATTATCTTTCTTCAACGCTGCCTTACCATTAATAAAATCTCCTGCAACAAACCAAACAACTTGAGAATGGATTTGTCTCAGGGAAGTTCAGCTTGTGCACAACAGAAGATTGTGATTCCAAACAGCCACAATGAGAAGCTTGTGGGTCTGCTTCACGAAACTGGTTCAAGAGAAATTGTGGTCTTGTGCCATGGCTTTCGATCAAACAAGGTTAGAGTGTGATACCTGATTCGGTTTATTTTACTTGAATGTTCGTTTCTCAATCCAATATCTTATAAAGTTGCATAACTTTTATTTCACTTTGTATAGTGATTAAAAAGTTTTTTCCATTAGTAGCTCTGTTTCTTGGTTGTTTTGGAACTTTTTATCTTGCTTTCTTTCTTCTGCAGTAAGCTTTCATGTTCTGTTCTTGATAGCATTGTGGGGTTGCAGACGTTGGTAAGAGTTATGCATTAACTTATCTTTGGCCTATGAATTTATGCAGAACTTCGAAATTATGAAAAATGTGGCTGTTGCTATAGAGAAAGAAGGGATCAGCGCTTTCCGTTTCGATTTCTCTGGGAATGGGTATGTTTCTTTTTCTTTTGATTATCATTCATTTGGATCATTTGGATTTTGTTTTGATATTTGGGGGTTGCAGAGAGAGTGAAGGAAGTTTCTATTATGGTAACTACAACTATGAAGCTGATGATCTACATTCTGTTATCCAATACTTCTCTAACTTGAACCGTGTGGTTACTATAATTCTCGGCCACAGTAAAGGTAAGTGGTACCGTATTCGATCTTTCTGCCTCGAGCAACGGATTCGCAGAAGGGGTGAATCTGATATTTGCAAGAAACTGAACTTACTTTGACATTGTATAGGAGGTGATATAGTCCTCCTCTATGCCTCTAAGTATCACGATGTCCCCAATGTAATCAATCTCTCGGGCCGTTATGATCTGAAGAAAGGCATAGCAAAGAATCTTGGGGAAGATTTTCTGGAAAGAATCAAGCAACAAGGATTCATCGATGTTAAAGATGGTATTGTTATTGCTCTTTGGTTTTCGTGCACTGTCTCAGATCAGAACTCTAGTGTTTTCTAACAATGTACTGGTTTGTTACAGGAAATTCTGGGTACCGTGTTACCGAGGAGAGCTTGATGGATCGGTTAAATACTGATATGCATGAAGCTTGCCTCAAGATTGACAAAGAATGCAGGTGAGATTAGTTAGGTTGTCTAGCTCATATCGTTTGTTTGAGATATATATATATATATATAAACAAGCCATGGTTGTTATATTGGCAGAGTCTTCACGGTTCATGGATCGGAGGATGAGATAGTACCCGTGGAAGATGCCAAGGAGTTTGCGAAGATCATACCGAACCATAAGCTGGAGATTGTGGAAGGAGCTGATCATTGTTATACCAAATATCAATGTCAATTGGTTTCAACAGTTATGGAGTTCATAAAGACAGTCATTGTAAATAACAACTAGTACTCTTTTGTTTCTTTGAGAAATGTTCGTGATACATACTTATATTTGCGTACACTCAATCTAAATTCTGGTAGATTGTTTGTGGGTTTAAGTAGTTACCAACGATAAAAAAAATTTCCACTAATATGGTAAAAACACTTGAAAATCACTTTTATAATTTTCCAGAAATGAAATGTCGAATAAGCCAAGTAGTAACCCTTGCTTTAATTTCTGTATCAAAATCTCTTCATTGCTATTCTTATAGATCATCTAGCAATATCATACCAAACCACAAGCTGGAGATTGTGAAAAGAGCTAATCATTGTTATACCAAGCATCAAAGTTGTTATACCAAGCATCAAAGTCAATTGGGTTCAACAATTATGGAGTTCATGTGATGAACAACTAGTCATTTTCTTTGTTTCTTTGAGAAATGCCCATGACTATACATCTGAACTCTGGTGTGTTTTTGGGGTTATACTACAACTGAAAACTACTCTTATTATTTTCAAATATGCACAAATGGATTGATTAATCGCATAAGCCAAGTAGACAGTAGTAAGTAGTAACCTTCGCATTCTGTATCAAACTCAGTAAACTTATTTCTCTTAGATCATCTAGCAATAACAAATCATTTTCATCAAAATCTATTTACTCTGCAAATAAAAGACAAGACTTTCAATTGACTCTGCACAATTGCATTGGACAACTATTATTTTCTGTTTGACCAAAAAAATTTCTAAAAGTAAATAAAAATGGTACAAATAATAATCATAATGATAATAAGACTGTACATAGTACTGTGAGAGCTCTGTGTAAACATTTGAGAGCCGAAGTAAACATTCAACAGATTCAGAGAACACAAACATATAGGAAGATAATAACATGAGAAGAAGCATAAGTAGGTGAAGTTCTTACAACCAAGTTCAAGGTTTTGTCTAATAGCCTTACCGGAGAATTATTGCCGGGAAGGATCAGACTGGTGTTGGGACGTTGGATATCGGTGGCTCCGGCGCTACAGCAAAGTGCAGTCCCCTGCGTTGAGGCCCACCACCGTGTATCATGAAAGCAACTTCCGCGGCAGCCAGAGCCGCTGCTTCCTGATTTCATAAAAACAAAAGCAGTCTGTTAGATTGAGCATTTTACAATTTAACAGTTTGATACAGAGAATGTTTTGTGTTCACACCTGTCTTTGCCTCCGACGTTGTAGTATACCGATGGCCCATGCCATGATGTAACATGGAAGGAGAAAGCCGGCGGCGCGAAGAAGGAAAAGCTGTTGAAATCAGAAAGCAAAAACAAAAACATGAGTCAATTAAACATTAACAAGGGACGCTAAGACATGAGACGCTATGTAGACACTGGGAACATAAGTAAAGATGTTCATACAGAGAAGAAGGCAGTTGGATCGTCCTCATCGTCTGAGTTAGTTGTGAGATTTAGCGCATCTCGTAACAGTAAAAGTGCCATTAGCTGCCATTACGAAAACACAATGCCGGCATTAGTACTGATTACAGTTGAAGATTATCAAAACAAAAAAAATGAACATCCAAATCACATGGTAAGAAATCATATTCTCAGCAAGATATAATGAAAATTTTCATTCATTGATGGGAACTGTAATCTTACGATGAGAGCAGCAGAGCGGCAAAAGGCAGCTCCGCTTGAGTTAGACTCGGAATACTCGTCATAGTCAGCTTCCAAGAAATGGCGTTCTGCTGCAGCCATTGCCAGAATGCGCGGGTCGGTCAAGTCCAAGGGAACTCCATTCTCCCAATCATCACTGCAGGATGCGTTTTTCAATAACAAAACAAGTCAGGAATAATGAAGCTCCAGAGCATCACAAAAAAGAGATAAATACCTAACAGATGCAAAAATTAAGAGAGTAATAATGACAGCAAGAAAATCTATATGAATATGGAGACTTTTCAAAAAACTTTATCTTTCTCCTGATGTTACCAATAAATAAAACAACCTGTCAGAATCTTAAATAGATATATAATAATGTTAGTTATCGATATCTATCACAACAAATCTAGTACAGAATAGAAACACATTTAAACAATTTAAACACATTTAAACATTTAAACAATCTAGTACATCTTGAAACCTCCATACCATGCCAAAGTAAGATATAACTGAATGCATAAGCTTAAGACAAATGGATGAGAAACACATTTAAATTGATGGGTTATTTAGAAGATAATAATTTTGTTACAGATAATCCACTTGTAAAACAATTCAACAAGTTAAAATTCTCTTTGTTTAAACAATTTATTTACTACTCGAATATCAATTTGCTGTTCAAGTCAGTAAATCGGCCAGACGGCCACAAACATAGATTCAGCAAACTTACCCGATGTGAATTATAGTCTCAACAGGAGGAGGAGGCGGAGGTGCTGTATAGCCAGGTTGATAAGGCTGCTCATTAAAGATAAAAACAACGAACTTTTTAGAAGTTGTAATCGGCACTCTCTTGTAGTTAATAGCAATTAGATAACTAAGCACTTCAGCAGTGATAACAAGATGAAAGATATGTAACATAGTAACTACAAGAGTATTATAGTAATGAAAACTTAGATTATTGTTGATTTCATTTCATCATTCAAAACATTAAATCTAGTTTGCATTTTGTGGTACCTTAAACTTAGATCAATAAATTGACATAATGATACAACATTTAGCAGTAGAGAATGAGAGACTGATGATTACCTGGTGGCATATTTCACAGGTTATGTCGCCTTTCTCATTACACCAACGCTGAACACACTTGCGGTGTGCATACTGCGTAAAATCAAAACTCGTAAGAACAAAAGAACAATGAGATCCAAAGGAGTTTTATAAAACTTAATAATTTTACCTTCAAACTGCCATTACAAGCACAAGGAGCCTCGAGGTTCTTAACAGTATCTTCCTCCTGGCAAATACGACACTCTACAGATTGAAGAAGTGGTTCTTCCTCGTCCGCAACAGCGTAGTACTCCCTTGGTTCCACAGATGAAGAAGCCAAGTCTGTGCGGCCTTGAGGCCTGGAAGAACTTTCTCCAGAAGAATCTGAGGACTCGGAATCTTTTTCTGACTTTAAGCTCTCAGATGTTATGAGACGATCGGTACATAAACTCAAATGATCTGCCATCTTTAAACTTATCACCAAAATGATATCTGTAAACAAAGAAGCTCCAATAATTTAAAAGCTGAATCAAAAATTCAAAAGCATCAATGAAAATTCCACTCCTATAATCTCATTCACAAGCCAAAATGTCTAGAAAATAAAATTATTCTGGAAATGCGAGTAAAAAAGGTTTTGATGCTGTGAGAAATTTCAGAATTTCAAGGTACCAAACAAACCCTAATCGAGAAATCCCCAAATTTCAAGATTATAAACGATTCGATCTCCATAATGAAACCCTAATGTTCTACAAATGAAAATCAAAATTGAATCATTATAACCATAGAAGAGTAATAATCGACGGAAATCAAACACTACCTTAAAAATTATTCTTGAAATCGAGAAGGGGAAAAAAAAAATCGATAGCTCTTTCGAAATCTGGAACCTTAAGCTCAAACGAAACTCTTAAAATTTTGTGTTTGTTTTTGTTTCTCTGTGTTCGGTCTGAAAAATCAGATAAACATATAATCCAAATCTATTAATAATTTGGGAGCGCGTTTTTTTATAAATATCTAAAAAATGTATAGGCATGGAAAGAGGCTCGGTATGAACGAACCGGAGCCTTGGAACTTGGTATGATAACGTCTGTTAAACGGCTAGTTTAGCAAAACGCTTGTTCTCGTTCAATTTAACCAAACGGTAACGGAAGTCGTTGGGTGGACAATTTATTACAATTTTTTTGGTTTTTTCTTTTCCCTTTTTTTTGACATTTACATTTTTTTTTGGTTTAGATTTTTAAATGTTAATAAAGATTTTCACCTAAATCACTAAATCAGATACATTAATTAACTAATTGGTCCATACAGTAATTATTAAACTTTTGGTTGAAAAAGAATTTTTGTGACTTATAAAATACATTATTTGCTTTCTTTTTCAATAGAGCAGGCAAAATGGACCAAGTTGTAGCTATTTAATAAGTTGAAACTTCTAGAGGTTCCTTGATTTCATCCTTATTAGTTTTGACCAATGTTTTTAAACCCGACCCGGACCATGAACCGGAGTAGTGTCTGGGTAGCCGGGTCACTGGGTCAACCGGATCGAACCGTGGGTCAATTGCAGATTAAATAATTAAATAATTTTTAATATATTTATAGAAATTATATATATGACTGTATAAAATTAAAAATAAAATATTGTTATACTATATTTAGTAAAATATATGAAGCCAAACAATAATAAAAAGTGATTATAATTTATTATTTATTAGTTATTAGTAAAAAAAAATCTAAAATATCTATAAAACCTTATAATTTATTAATTTATTCACAAAATCAAAAATATTTTTTTTGTTTTTTACCTGGCCGGGTTAACCGGGTTTACCGGGTCACGGGTTAATGGCGGGTTTTTCCGGATTTTACCGGTTTTGAAATTGGCGGATTTTAGTATTAAACCCGAACCGGAGTAGTGTCCGGGTCGCGGTTCAACCGGGCCGACCGGGCGGTCCGGGTCGGGCGTGAAAACACTGGTTTTGACTTTTGACTTTTTCCACAATTTAATAAAGGGAAAAATTCGAAAATTAATTTATACTTACTAGAAACTTAAGTGAGCAAGTGAATAAACCAACAACTAATTACAAAAACCGTCTTCCAATGTTTGTAATTCATGATCGAACCGGTTCGGTTTGGATAAAACCGAGATCATGTAAATCGAGGATCGAATATGGATTTTGGAGCTTTTTAGTTGTTGTATGATAAAAGCTCAAAAAGATATGATGTTTGTATTACCTGACAAAGAGATATTGAGGCAAAACGATTTGTACATTAGATGTATAGACATGTTCTCTCTTCTTATAACAGAAGGAGAATATTTTGATAACTTATAACGACGGTAGATCTAAAACCAATGGCTACAAATCTCTATTAACATCAATAATTCAAGGAATATGAAGGAAATAAAAGTAGCCAAACAAATTTAAAGACAGTTTTTTCGGGATCACCCTACAAAAATGTGTACTAATAATTAGAGACCTTATATATATGTAATATGTTTATGTGTAAGGACTTTTACTAGTATGAAACAACAAAACATTTTTTGGAAGAGAAAAAACACAATGTCGTCAACCAAATTTGCTATTTTTTGTATCATCCTCATTTCACTCGTTAGTGTTCATGAATGTATGTCATATACAGTTTATGTTTTGTTCATCATTAATTATCATTATCATTATAATCATAATCAACATGTGCTCTACAGTTTTTTTAAATAGTTTTATTATTTTATTATTTTGTAGGATTTTTCAAAGATGATAAGCCGTTAACAAATCCGGTCACAGGAAAAAGAACAGGAAGACCACCATGCAAACCAGAGTCGGATTATTTTGTGTGCACAAACAATCCGAACAGGATAACAAAATTCGGCCCCGAATGTTGGACAGACTGTTTCGTACCCTAATTAACCCAACATCTCCTAAGAACATTTATATATACCACAAATTTTTCATACCATATAAATTGTAAATATTCATGTGCTTTCTATACGCAATTATGAATTTATGATTGATTACCTTAGTTTTTCCTTAGTAACTTTGAAAGTATATGTGAACAGTACTAAATATATTCTCTTTCTTTTTTTTTTCTTTCGTTTATTGCTGCTATTCGTGTTATTTTTGTCAATACTAGTATTCATTTTTAATTATCATATACAGTATAATAAATGAGATGTCGTTTTCGGATTATCTTGTTCAGAATCAATTTCGCTATTACTTTTGTCACAACAACAACAACAACAAGAAAAAACAAATTTAAGATAGAGATTGTTTGCTTCTTATTGCTTTTTAAGATACTATATGGGAATGGACCATTGATCTGCTAGTCTGCTACTCTTACGAGTTGTGTCACGTTCTTCACGGATGATATGTTTTTGTTATGGTTAGACTATTCAAATCGTCTCAAGCATTAAAACGTTCTTCTGGTACGCTAACTCTAATGTGATTTATTGGTTTAGCCCTTTCGGTCATTTCATATAATAAGTGATTTAAAGGATACATTTACTGAAAATCTCACGACAGTTTGCTATGTACCAAATCTCTTAAAGTGCTTTCTTTTTCCATCGCAGTAAGCTTTCATGTTCAATTTTTGTTAGCTGGTTCTCGAATTCATAAGCATTGATGTGTTAGTTAATATTAACATGTAGAATGTTTGTAAAATGTGGTAGGAGTTACATATATGTATTAACTTTTCTTTGACCTGTGAGACAGAATGCAGATTTATACGTATAGTTACTTTAATTCTCAGCCACAGTAAAGGTAACTAGGAGTCTAGGACCACTCGATCATTTCCCTCTAAGAACAGATTCACAGAAGTGGTGAATCTGACATTGCATTGATGTTGAAGATGGTATAGTTATCGCTCTGATCAGTTTCCTGCATTGTCTCAGATCAAAACTCTAGTCTGTCTCTATCAATTGTGCTGATATTTCAATGGAAAAGCGGGGTATCTTGTTACCGATGAGAGCTTAAATGAAAGGTTAAACACTGAGATTCATGAAGCTTGCCTCAAGATTGACTAAGTATGCAGGAATATAAACAAACCATGTTTGATTGTAATGACAGGGTCTTGACGGTTCATGGATCGGATTACGAGGTAATACCCGTGGAAGATGCGCAGGAATTGCGAAGATCTTACCAAACCACAAGCTGGAGATTGTGGAAGGAGCTGATCATTGTTATACCAAACATTAAAGTCAATTAGTTTCAACAGTTCTGTAGTTCATAAAGACAATCATTGTGAAGAACAACTAGTCTTTTCTTGTTCTTTGAGAAATAGAATTGAACCATACGGTAAAACAACACTTTAAACCTTCACTAATACGTAGAGGAAACTAGAAAACACTTCGGCGTCTGATTTTCTTAACCAAAATTTGATTCAACAGTTGTTATGCCAATGCAGACAAATTGAGAAATTCAGTTACACGTGTTGACGAGTTTTGTTAAAAAAACGGCAATCTGTACACAACAGCAATCAATAAACAATATTCACTTCATTTTTGGCTGGATTATTTCATATATATTATTATTATCCCCAGAAAAGAGTAGAGCTGGTACCACAACAGAGCATAAACATAGGAAATAGTAAACCACAGACTATGACAATGTGATGTTATAGAGGCCTCAGTTTAATTAAGCCTTTAAGTGGGTTGCAAAAGTTTGTAGAGAAAAGCATAAAAACACTTCAACGTCTGGTTGTTCTTTTGGCTTTAAAGAACCTCTCTCTGATTGAGAATAACTCCTTTGCAGCTTCACTCGTTGCCAAACGTTTTGTCGGAGATTCTTCACAACACCTAAGCCCCACCTCCAAAACCAGTGTCAAGCACTCAGCAATAGGGAAACCGACTCTAAGACCACTGTGAAGAATCGATGTTTCTGCAATGTCCAATACTCTTTCCGGCAACGCCGATTTAGTGTAGCTGTATAGGGTAAAGTTTCCCCCAAATAATTCATTGGTTGGTCTTTTTCCAGTGAACATTTCCAAAATGAGAACCCCAAAGCTATACACATCACCATGTATTGATGGTTGTCCTCCCATTCCATATTCTGCACCATAGTTCACATAAACAACGACAACAAGATTGTAACGATATAGAATATTAATTTTCTTCATTTAAACATTACAAATGTGTTCAAAAAAAAAAACATTACAAATGTGATGTGTGATAGTTTTACCTGGTGCGGCGTAGCCGATGGTTCCTCTAACGCCAGCTGAGCTTAGTTGGTTGAAGTAGGATTCCTGGTCAAATCTGAGGAGAAGACGAGCCAAACCAAAATCGCTAACATGGGCAGTCAAATCATCGTCTAGAAGGACGTTACTCGGCTTAAGATCGCAATGAGCTATAGGCTCATGACAATGAACATGAAGATAGTCCAAAACAGAAGCCACATCTATAGCTATGTTGAGCCTATCAAAGAGTGTCAAGGTTTTTGAGGGCCTACGAATCTCTTCCACTTCCTCTGGGTGCAGCCACATATCCAAGCTCCCATTCGGCATAAACTCATATATGAGAGCTCTGAATTCATTTCCTTGGAAATCAATACTAGCGCAAGCTGTCAATAGTTTCACAAGATTTCTATGTCTTATGTCCTTCAAGGATTCACATTCTGCCATAAAGCTCTTCATCGCTCCACGTCTCTGCATGTTTAGAACTTTCACCGCAACAACCTTATTCTCTGTCGGGAGCAACGCCTTAAACACAGTACCAAAACTGCCTGACCCCACCATACTGCTTAACGAGAAGCCATTTGTTGCATTTCGAAGATCTCCATAACTTATCTGCTCATGGAAGACTTCCAAAGTAGAAGGAGTTGGATCACTGGTCTGCTTGTTCTTCTTTCTTTTTCTGCACCAAATCAAATAAATTGAAGCTGTGAACAGTACCAAGAGCAAAGCTAAGCCTACGCTAACTCCAATTGCAACTTTATGGGAAGAATGCTTTGTCTTCACTGCAGGTGTTTGCGGGAGGCATGGCTTTAGTTGAAATCCCTTGATGCCTCCACATAGATCATTGTTTCCATGTACGGAAACTATAGTAGTATTATGAAATATTCCTTCCATTGGCACCATTCCCTCAAACTTGTTGATGGATAGATTGAGATACTCCAACTTGGAAAAGCTTGCGAGATATTCCGGTATACTTCCAGAGAGATTATTGTCCGACAAATCAACTCCTTTGACATCCACCAACCTGTTTATATCTGGAATATCTCCATCGAAATAATTTCCATCCAGATAAAGATCTTCCATTGTGAGACATTTCCCCAGGGTTTGTGGGAGTTTTCCTGATAATTTATTATGCCTAACAGAGAGTGTAACAAGATTTTCTAGCTTTCCAATATCTTCTGGCAGAGAGCCGATCAAGGAATTATCAGACATGTCTAGGTGAATAAGACGCCGAATTTGCATAATTTCCCGAGGTATAGTCCCATTCAACATATTAGACCCAATATCTAAATGTAGCAAATTGCTACATTTACCAAGACTTGGAGGAATAACGCCTTGAAAACTATTGTTATACAAATCGAGTGTTTCTAACCCAGTGAAGTTGCCTATAAAAGTTGGTATCTCTCTTGATAATCTATTTGAAGATAGACTTAGAAACCTCAAGTTTACAAGCTTCCCAAGAGAGGTTGGGAGTGGTCCAACCAACATATTTTGATCCAACATAAGTGTTTGTAGGCTTACGAGATTCCCAATGTCATGAGGAATTCTTCCAGAGAAGTGATTATTTTGAAGGTCTAAGCTAGAGAGTTTGGCTGAGAGATTGGTAATGGAATTAGGCAAGTCACCCCCAAGCCTATTCTGACCAATGTGTAACTGCTCTAGCTGGGTGCAGTTTGTCAAAGAAGTGAGGAATTCAAGATCTTGAGAAGAGTAACTTCCCAAAGAATTGTTATAAAGAAGTAACCTTTTCAAATTTGGAATGTTTCCAAAGGTAGGAATACTTCCTGTGAGTGAGTTATCATTCATTTCCAATCTTTGGAGAGTAGAGATATTGGAAAGTGTTGCTGGAATGGCTCCTGTGAGATAATTCGTTCCCATAATAAACGATTCTAGATTTGGTAGCAGAATACCAAAATCAGGTCTAAGGCGACCTGAGAACTGATTATAAGAGATACCTAAGAGCTTAAGTGAGGATATATTGTAGATAGCTGGAGGGAAAACACCAGAGAAATTGTTTTTATACAAATGAAGACTATAGATTTGAGTCAATTTAGCTAAATCACTCGGAATTTCTCCTTCCAGGTTGTTATGTGGCAGTAGAAGTTGTCGTAGAGATGTCAAGTTTCCTAGAGATGCCGGTAGCTTTCCTTTGAGATTGTTTCCATAAAGATTTAAATGAACAAGCTTCGTCAGTGACCCTAGTTCTGAAGGAACACCTTCTCCAAGATAATTTGAATGTAAACGAAGGATAGACAATCTAGAGCAGTTGTACAGAGCAATTGGAATCCGTCCCTCAAGAAAATTATAGCCCATATCCAAGAATTCAAGTCTAAACAAGTTTCCCACCTCTTGAGGAATGGTACCACCAAAAGAGTTCTCAAATAGATGAAGTGATATGAGAAACGAAAGATTACCAATAGATGGTGATATCACTCCGCCTAATTGCAATTCTCCGAGGTGCAGACCAGTAACTCTCCTGTTTTTGTGGCCACATGTAACCCCCTTCCAATTGCAGAGTGGGAATGAGTGATTCCATGAGGATAAGACAACTCTTTTCTCTTCAGAAACTTGAGACTTGAACTCCAGCAAAGCTTGCCTATCAGTTTCATCAGTAATACTATATGCTTTAAGTAACATGAGAGCGTTGAAAGAAAGTAAGAGAAACAGTCTCATACTTCTTTTTTTTTTTTTTTTTTTTTTAATTTATAATTTTGTTAAAAGCTTTTGCAGCTTCTTTTGCACGAAAGTGAAGAATATAAGGGACGGTTTGATTTCTTTGACCAAACATTTATGAGGAGCGTCATCCAAACAGATCACTGAAGACACCTGTTACATGACAGAAACTTTGAAATATCACATGCATGTAATCTAGTCAAGTAGTCGTCAACTTTCTAAAAAGACAAGAAGAAAGACTTTTCAGCTTTCACACAGCCAGCAGTCATGTTTTGTCTGAAAGCACACAATATTAGTTTATGATATTCGGCAACCATACCTGTGGACTTGCACACAATATTATCACACAGTATTATCACACAGCTTGCAGTCATGTTCAGTCTCTTGCGTCTCTATGGTTGGTTTTATTACAGATGCTTGATCAGCGAAGGTGCTCGGAATTATTCTTCCCAGTAATTCAGATGGACAAAACTATAGAAACGACAACACCTTTTTACATTACTGTAATTTTGAATTATCACTATGTAATTGAGTAATTTTACACATAATTCTCTGATTCTGTTTTTTCATAGACAAGTCATGAATTGAGTTAAAATGAAAAGAATAAATATAGTGTACGTTTTACTTTGTTAACATTACAATCACCAACACATGGCCAACTAGTCTCTTTAAATGCAAACCGAAAAGAAAAAAAAAAGACGCAGGAAGTTTAGAAAAACTTATCTTGATCACCCAGGGAAAAAAGCATAATCATGATTGAAATGAAACAAAATCAAAACTTTGGATTACAAAGGCTCAGAAAGTCCAAATAAAACTTAGAACTCTAAGAGGAAAATTGAGGAGTATAAATAGTAAGTACCACAACATTCATCTTTCTTTGCAAAACAGAATGACATTCGTTAACTATGTTCTGCAAGCATTAAATCTTTTATCAAAAAACATTTGTGATTTTCATGCTCCAACTTGACAACGGTATATATGTACGTATGATCGCCTCACCCAAGTTGAGCGTTTGTGATTTTCATGCTCCAACTTGAAAGGAAGTATTGAGATATATCGAAGTATTGTGTATTTCATTATTTTAGAGTTAAATTTTACAAATTAATATTAGGAAAGTCTTGTTAACCTAACACTTTGTTTGGCAGATTAGAACTGCTTATTTTTAGCATTTTCATTAGTTTAAATAGACAAACATGCAAGAAGCAAAGAGTGGAGACGTAGCTCCTACAAACATGGGAAATAGGAAATGGAAGAGATGGTCCATAAACATAAGGAAGACCAGTTCTCTTCTTATCATCAAAGTACATACTTACGAAATTTAACTTTATATTCTCACTTCTCATTCCGCATTATCACGTGCCACGCCACGTGTATGCGTTCGAAGAACTTTTTAGCGCATTATCACGTGCCACGCCACGTGTATGCGTTCGAAGAACTTTTTAGCAACTGAGGTTAGGACCAGGATCCACACCAAGCTGTCCACAATAGGCTCTATAATACCCAATCCTTGCGTTGACCGCATCTGAATTGCCACCGTTACATTCCATTCCATTGATGGCTCTTATGGTGGCTCCAAATCCTTGCTTCAGTACTGGCCTTACGTTATTCATCCACACCCGCAAACCCGTCTTGAAAGTTACAGTTGGGTTGCTAGCCACAAGCTCAGACTGGCTTAGAAGGTCGAGACTGAGACTCTGACCACGACGGAAGTAGCCTTTGCCCTGCGCCGGCGGTGGACATTCTCTTTGCTCTACATTCTCATCGCAGGGGTCACGTGGCGGCGGTCGCCGTGGTTGTCTTCTTGGCCCTCTTTTTCTTCTTTGTTTTATGTAGCAGAAGTCTATACGGCATAGAGATGCAGCATATGAAAGAAAAAAAAGTGATTATAATCAGTTCAATTAATTGAGATCAAGTCAGATGTTCAGTTTTTACAGATTTAATCTTATACGTAAATCAAGATTGTATTTTTTTTTTTCAATTTTTTTTTTGTTGGTAAAAGTAAACCAAGATTGTTTCAAATACTTAACGTGTTATTTAATATTATAATCACCATTGCTCAATTTCAAATAATGCAAACGTTTAGAAACGTCCAACCCATAGATTTTGAGATATTACTCATTTATTTGGAGTTAACTAACAGTTAGAATCGCTCATGACTACTACTAGAGTAGATATACAAACAAAGATATTAATTACTTTCTATAATTTATTAAAAATGTAGAGAAAAAAGAAAAACAGAAAATCTTACGTCCGGTCTCGTGAGTGAAATGAGCAAACATGGTAGCAATTTCACGTTTAGTAACGGAAGTAGCAAAGTTGGGGAAAGTATTAGCAGCGTCAATGAAAGAGTTGCGGGTGTAGAATGTTTTTCCCTCGCACCCATTACCAGCTTGGTTGATTATGTTGTTAAAGAAATCTTGTGTCACAAAGCTACTGACCAAACCACCACTGCTTGGGGTTCCAGCCCCGCAGTAAGCATCGTCATTATCGCACTTACTAGACTTGACGGTTTCAGAATATAAACCTAAGAGGCAAAGGAAAAGGACTAAGGAAATTTTTGTGGAAGCCATGTTTTGGTTATTGTTTGAGGATGAGAAGGACGAGGTTTGTGTACATATATAGGATAGCTGTTGGGTACTTTGGTCATTTGTTTTTCTGGATATCTATCCAAGTGTGGAAGTAAAGAAATGTTTTTCTTTATAATAATACTTCTTTATGTATATGTTGAAAACAACTTTGTGACCGCCGTTCCGCGTACATTGTATTATTAATTTTTTGTTCAGAGAAAAATCATGTGTTTTCGATAACTTTTGTGAATGGAAAGGAATTTGCAGCTAGTGTGATAGAAACTAAAGATTTGTTGAGATTTGACTTCTACAATTGGTTTTTACTTACAAACATATCACTTCTTCCTGGATCACCGTACTCAACCGCCACTTTCTTAGCAAAGTTTCCACTTTTTTCTTATGTGGACTCTCATGAATCGTCGTCGTACGTAAAAGTAATCCATCCTTCTAATTAGGTCAAGTTAAAAGAAAATTAGCATGTCAAAACAAAGATATTAAGATTATTTCAATCGTCTTGTCCCCTCAGGTCTTAAATTAGCGTATTTTGATACAAACTGATATACGACAAAAAAAAATTCAGCACGTCAAAAATTGAGAGGACTTCTCGAATAAACTTTTAAAAAGTTTTGATAGAAACTTATTAAAACTCCATTATTAATATGGAAAAGAAATTAGAACTTTGTATTTCTTCTTCATTGGGTGCCCTGTTTTGATTCCATATTTTTCAAGTTCTAAAAAGTTATAGAATAGGCCAAACTACAAGAAGATATTTATCAAAAAAAAAAAAAAAAAAAACTAAAAGAAGAGAGGCATGCCATAAGAAATCACATATTCATAAAAAGTAAATTCCTCATGGAACCAAACAAATCTAATAGCTATTATATATAATCAAGGAAATAACCAAAATCAGTCTGAAAGAAACGTACGGTACGATTTTATATCCAAATTATGATATCATATAACTTTAAATTAAACTAACCAAAATTTATTTTATCTACATGAACTATACATTCATTAGCGAAAATTTATTTTGATTTAAACATATTAATCAGACGTTAAACTGGGATGTCTAAAACGATACTGCGGCGTTTGACGTAGAATTAGTTAAACAATATTGGTTGTAATGCATATAGAGATTCAAAATGATGTCGATTAAGTTTGGGAAAAAAAAATCGAAGCGTATATAATATAGTAAAAAGCAAGAACCAATTTCTTCCCATTCGTTCCTCTACATATTAATCGATGGAAACGAGAGATTCAAAATAGTGAGCCAAGTTATGAAAGATCCTTGGGTAATTAAACCGGCGGCTGGAAATTTTGGTTGGTAGACCAAAAGAAAATGTTATCATGGTTGATTTAAAAAATCAACGACATAAGCTTCCAAAATTAGTGTAGGCCCATTTTTAGTCCATTTCAGCTCATTAGCTAGGCAACATGCATGTATGTTCTATATAAGATTCTTTTTTCTTTTTTTGTATAGATAAATTCATTCATAGAATGTAAATCCTTTCATTTTTCCTCTCAATAATGCATATGTAAGAGACAAGATTGAGGCATTTGTGTCCACATAAATGCCCAAATTAGATTGGTACATTTAAGCGGTAGTACGTGTCTCCCATTATATCTTACACTATTGAAGATGTTGAAACTCAGTTGGCATTTAGCAAAAAAAAGAAACTCAGTTGGCTTATTAGACGACTGCGACTCTATGAGTATCTGAGTCTGTGACTTATTAAACGACTGTGAGTCTGTGACTTATTAGAGGACTGTGAGTTACAAAAAAAAAAATTAAATTATAGCGCACCCAAAACCAAATTAAAAGTTTTAAAATAATGCTACCTCAAATATCCCTTGGAAATGTTACAGTTTTATACTGATGTCATTCTTGTACTACGAAATTCTAGTTAAAGATAAAATTTATGACCATAATTAATTTATAATAATTATAAATCTGAATTAACATTTTTTGAGTTATCATATACGAGTACGAGTAATTAATACATCTATATAGGAGTATGTTTTATCTCAAATAAAAATATACATCTATATTATATATGGACCATTGATATTCTTAGGAGCTGTGTTACGTTCTTTCAATGAGGATTTATTGTTGTTATGGTTAGACAATTCAAATCAGCTCAAGCATTTAAATCATTCTCATATTATGTTATGATATTTGACTGTTTGTGCATAGTTCTTACTATAAGATTTATGAGAGCGATCTTGATTCTCTTGCATATGTTTTCTTTTGAGATGAATCTTGGAATTTAATATTGTAAAATGACCTAATTTGCATATCCATAATTTTCCATGGTCATACATCTCGGTTTAAGAAGAGCTGAAGAGGGTGCTACTAGATTTAATCGAGAAGTGTCATCCCGATCCCGCTGATGATTTCAGCTTCAGGAAGTGTGTCGATCATATCCTCCCATTGCCCGGAAACGTGAAGGCTCCCAATGCTAGTAGCAGTGGCAATAGTGGAGGAAGAGTCGGAAGGTTCATAAGATAAGAGTGTGTTTGCTCCTTATTGCTTTTTGCCTGTCTTGATTACGTTAGAAATTTAGAGTTGATTTCTTTACCAGAGTCGAATATGAATTTTGGAGCTTTTTTGTTGTTGTATGATTTAATCTCAATATATGATGTTTGTATTTTTATTTACGAGGTAAAACGATTTATACATTAGATGTAAGAACATGTTCTCTCTTCTTATAAGTTATAACAAAAAGATAACTTTTTACGAAACTTAAAACGAATGTAAATCTCTAATTAATCCCGAACGTTCGACTGACTGTTTTGCACCCTATTAAACCAACACCTCCTTCTAAGATTGAAGAAATTTGAAGTGCATTGATCTGCTACTCTTAGGAGTTATACGTTACGTTTTCACCAGTACGGAAAAAAAATCACATATATAGCGTCCATAAAACGCTATGACAGGTTGACATAACGTCATGGGAAACATTCTATTTACGCATTAGAAAACGCTTCATAATAAGTCTGGCATTTTACATAGCGTCTCTAACCTGTAAAAAATACTAGCTTGGTAGGAGTAATCCCTCTGCCCATTCATCTTACTCTTCCACACTTATCTTTCCTTAGAATTTAACTCACAACATCTTCTCTAAAACTAACTTTGGAGTTTGAACCTATCTCACTTTTCAAGTAATTTAATTTGTTCCTGATTTAAAATTTTGTAAATGTATCGGTATAGATTAAAATGTAAAACCAACAGAAGAGTTTGATAACTTCTTACAATTGTTTTGTTCAAAGTACTACACAATTTAACTTTATTCTCACTTCTCATTCCGCATTATCACGTGACGTGCTCGAAGAACTTTTTAGCAACTAAGGTTAGGACCAGGATCCACACCAAGCTGTCCACAATAGGCTCTATAATACCCAATCCTTGCGTTGACCGCATCTAAATTCCCACCGTCACATTCCATTCCACTGATGGCTCTTATGGTGGCTCCAAATCCTTGCTTCAGTACCGGCCTTACGTTATTCATCCACACACGCAAACCCGTCCTGAAAGTTACAGTTGGGTTGCTAGCCACAAGCTCAGACTGGCTTAGAAGGTCGACACTGGGACTCTGTCCACGACGGAAGTAGCCTTTGCCCTGCGGCGGCGGCTGTGTACAATCTGAGTAATATTCTGGATGGCGGCAGTAGCCTTGGCCCGGCGGCGGCGTTATACAATCTCTTTGCTCTGCTGGATGGTTGCAGTAGGGACGTGTGTCACGTGGCGGTGGCGGCGATCGTCGTCTTCTTTGTTTTATGTAGCAGAAGTCTATACGGCATAGAGATGCACATGAAAGTAAAAAAAGTGATTTATTGAGATCAAGTCAGATGTTCAGTTTTTACAGATTTATTCTTGTATGTCGTAAACCAAGATTGTTTCAAATACTTTTAACGTGTTATTTAATAATATAATCACCATTGCTTAAAAAAATTCAAAAAGAAAATCAAAAAAACCTAAAAGGTAGAATCGGTCATGACTACTACTAGACGTCTAGACTAGATATACAAACAAAGATATTAATTACTTTTTATAATATATTAAAGAATAGAGAATAAATAAAATCTTACGTCCGGTCTCGTGAGTGAAATGAGCAAACATGGTAGCAATTTCACGTTTAGTAACGGAATTAGCAAAGTTGGGGAAAGTATTAGCAGCGTCAATGAAAGAGTTGCGGGTGTAGAATGTTTTTCCCCCGCAGCCATGACCAGCTTGGTTGATAATGTTGTTAAAGAAATATTGTGTCACAATGCTACTGATCAAACCACCACTGCTTGGGGTTCCAGCCCCGCAGTAAGCTTCGTTGGTACCGCACTTACTAGACTTGACGGTTTCAGAGTATAAACCTAAGAGGCAAAGGAAAAGGACTAAGGAGATTTTTGTGGAAGCCATGTTTTGGTTATTGTACATAAGAAGAAAGAGGTTGTGTGTTTATTATACATTATATAGGGACAGCTGTTGGGTAGTTTGGTCATTTGTTTTTCTGGATATCTATCGATGGGTGGAAGTCATGAAATGTTTTTCTTTATAACAATACCATTTATGTATATGTTGAAAACGACTTTGTGGCCGCCGTTCCGCACATTGTATTATGGGTATTAACTTTTGTTGAGAGAAAATCATGTTTTTTGGATTAAAAAAAAAAAAAAGTTTATATTAAATCTAAACAATTCCCATTGTGAATGGAAAGGAGTTTCCATTGGCATGCAAAAACATTAAAAGGGCTCGAATTTATAACTACTGTGATGGAAACTAAGGATGTTTGGGAAGTAGAGATTTGTTGAGATACTCTGGATTTGATTTGTACCATTGGTTTTTACTTTTTACCCTTGCCTCCCACAATCGTTACGGGATAATTCTTGTTTTGATGTCGCAAAAAAAAAAAAAGAAAGAAAGAGAAGGCATCCTCATCATCATGTATATAAGCTACTACTGTTTTTCTCCAAGCATTAAAAATAGATTTAGGACTATTCCAGTAAACATCACTACTTCCATGTTTACTCAACCGCTTCTTATAGCAAAAGTACTTTCCATTTTTTTTCTTATGTGCACTCTCTTGAATCGTATTTTGATTTAAACGTATTAATCAGACGTTAAACTGGACTGATTAAAACGACAGGACGTTTGACGTAGAATTGGTTAAACAATATTGGTTGTAACGTGTAATGCATATAGAGATTCAAAACGATGTTGATTAAGTTTGGGGGAAAAAATCGAAGCGTATATAATATAAAAAGCAAGAACCAATTTCTTCCCATTCGTTCCTCTACAAATTAATCGAAGTAGATCATTAAGTAACCAGAGATACAAAATAGTGAGCCAAGTTATGAAAAATAGCGGCGGCTGGAATTTCTGGTGCGTAGACCAAAAGAAAGTGTTATCATGGTTGACTTAAAAAATCAACTCATAAAAGTAAAATGCAGTACCCTACAATATTAAACTCCTTGGTACTATGAGATGGCAAAAGAAAAAATTATCATGGTATCATGATTTGTAAACAAAGCTGGTATACATATGATTAGCAATTTTATACATATGATATAAAAATTATCTTAGTTTTACAAAGTGCCATATAATATATCCACATGTATATATAATTTTATTTTTTTTGTATATATGAATTCATTCATAGAAATGTAAATCATTTCATTTTTCCTCTCAATAATACATATATGTAAGAGACAACCATTGAGGCTTTTGTTTCCACATAAATGCCCAAATTAGATTCGTACATTTAAGCAATAGTACGTGTCTCCCATTATATCTTACACTATAAATTATTGAAGATGTTGAAACTCAGTTGGCATTTACCAAAAAAAAGAAACTCAGTTGGCTTATTAGACGACTGCAAGTCTAAGAGTCTCTGACTCTCTGAGTCGGTGACTTGTTAGAGGACTGTGAGTCTGTGACTTACTGTATTAGAGGACTGTGAGTCTTACAAAAGGAAATATTAAATTATAGCGTACCCAAAACCAAATTAAAAAAAAAAAAAAAAAACCAAATTAAAAGTTTTAAAATAATGCTTACTCAAATATCCCCTTGGAAACGTTACAGTTTTATACTGATGTCATTCTTGTACTACGAGATTCTAGTTAAAGATAAAATTTATGACCATAATTAATTCATACTCCCTCCGTATTTTATTAATTGTCGTTTTAGAATTTTTATTTCTTTGAATTAGATGTCGTTTTCAAATTTCTATGCAAAATTTATTACTTTTTAATGTTTTATAAACATCATAAAACATTAAAAAGTAATAAATTTTGCATAGAAATTTGAAAACGACATATAATTTAAAGAAATAAAAATTCTAAAACGACAATTAATAAAATACGGAGGGAGTAATAATTATAATTATAATTAACATTATACGAGATATAATTATATAATGTTTTATCTCAAATAAAATATACATCTACATGTTATGGACCATTGATCTGTTCTTTAAAGGAGGATATTTGTCAAGTTTTGCATTTTTGCTGATACCAATTGTCTCGAATACTAATTTGAAAGTCTGAAAATACGTAGCTTAATATTATAATGTTTTGTGGATAATTGATGAGATTTATAGTATTACAACATTACTCGAATATTCTTCAAATGGCTTCTCCTTCTTCGAAAACCTCTTGTCTCTTGAACTTAAACTCTTAAGTCCTCTTCTAAAAGACCCCCACCCCCTTTCTCCTTAGATTTGCAGTGTTTATATATGGACGAGTTTACCTGCTCAATATATGTATGCTTAGGTCTTGTCTCATTGTTTCTATCATGTGTCATGCTGTGGAAAATTCTCTCTCTAAGTTTTCAGAGGTCGGTGGCTTAGCAGTCGACGTAGTAGGTGATAGTGTGCCTAATCTCGTATTTTGGACATTCAAGTGTTGCTAGAGTACCCTCGATTAAAGTACTTGTAGGATTTTCATAGTCCTACAAGTTATGTGATGTTCTTAAATCTTAAGATCTAAGAGAATATCTAGTCCAAAGTCCCATGATTGGATCATTGATATGAATATCATCTGAAAATGTGGTGAGACGATTCTTCCTAAACCATATGTTAAATTTCTGAGGATAAATAATTGATAAAATCAAAACCTCAAGTTTATTAGTTTAAATACTTAACCAAATAATTAGCTTAGTGCTTTCTTTACCGGAAGACTATGTTGAAGTCCATAATCAGCAGCGACGATCACCTTATTTCTCTGATCGGATCTTCCACCGGAAAACTCCATCTCCGGCAGATTCACGCCTTCTTACTCCGCACTTCCTTAATCAGAAACTCTGACGTTTTCCACCATTTCCTCTCTCGTCTCGCTCTCTCTCTCATCCCTCGAGACATCAATTACTCATGCCGAGTCTTCTCTCAGAGATTGAACCCAACTCTCTCTCACTGCAACACCATGATCAGAGCTTTCTCTCTCAGCCAAACTCCAAGCGAAGGGTTTCGCTTGTTCAGAGCTCTTAGACGAAACAGTCTTCTTCAAGCTAACCCACTCTCGTCTTCCTTTGCTCTCAAGTGTTGCATCAAATCAGGTGACTTAATCGGTGGTTCGCAGATTCACGGGAAGATTTACAGTGATGGGTTTCTCTCGGATAGTCTTTTGCTGACGACTCTGATGGATCTTTACTCCACTTTTGAAAACAGCACTGATGCATGTAAAGTGTTCGATGAAATTCCCAAGAGAGATACTGTTTCTTGGAACGTTCTGATTTCGTGTTATCTACGGAACAAACGTACGCGAGATGTTCTGATTTTGTTTGATAAGATGAAGAACGAAGTTGATGGGTGTGTAAAGCCAGACGGTGTAACATGTTTATTGGCTTTACAAGCTTGTGCCAACTTGGGGGCGTTGGATTTTGGTAAACAAGTTCATGACTTTATCGATGAAAATGGACTTAGTGGTGCTTTGAATTTGAGCAACACGCTGATTTCGATGTACTCACGATGCGGGTCTATGGATAAGGCTTACGAAGTTTTTAACCGAATGCGTGAAAGAAACGTAGTTTCGTGGACGGCTATGATCTCGGGTTTAGCTATGAATGGGTTTGGAAAAGAAGCCATTGAAGCTTTCAACGAAATGTTGAAGTTTGGAATCTCTCCAGAGGAACAGACACTCACGGGTTTATTGTCTGCGTGTAGCCATTCCGGGTTGGTCGAAGAAGGAATGATGTTTTTCGAGAGAATGGGGAGCGGCGAGTTTAAGATAAAGCCAAACTTACATCACTATGGATGTATTGTTGATCTCTTGGGACGTGCTCGTCTACTTGATAGAGCTTACAGTCTTATAAAATCAATGGAGATGAAACCGGACTCCACCATTTGGCGTACGCTACTCGGGGCTTGTAGAGTCCATGGAAATGTGGAACTTGGGGAACGCGTGATCTCTCATCTTATCGAACTCAAAGCCGAAGAAGCTGGAGATTATGTTCTGTTACTCAACACATACTCTTCGGTTGGGAAATGGGAGAAAGTGACTGAGTTGCGTTCGTTGATGAAGGATAAAAAAATCCATATCAAACCCGGATGCAGCGCAATTGAGCTACAAGGAACCGTTCACGAGTTTATAGTAGACGATGTTTCACATCCGCGCAAGGAAGAAATCTATAAAATGCTGGCGGAAATCAATCAGCAGCTGAAGATTGCGGGTTATGTGGCGGAAATCACATCGGAACTGCACAATCTGGATTCAGAAGAAGAAAAGGGATATGCATTGACATACCATAGCAAGAAGCTAGCTATAGCCTTTGGGATTCTGGTGACTCCACCAGGAACAACCATTAGAGTGACCAAGAACCTCAGAACTTGTGTTGATTGCCATAATTTTGCAAAGTTTGTATCTGATGTTTATCAGAACCTCAGAACTTGTGTTAACCTCGCAGTAAGCTTTCATGTTCAATTTTTGTTAGCTGGTTCTTGATTTCGTAAACATTGATATCTTAGTTAATACTACATGTAGAAGGTTTGTAGAATGTGGTAGGAGTTACATATGTATTAACTTGTTTTTGACCTGTGAGACAGAATGCAGATTACGTATAATTACTATAATTCTCGGCCACAGTAAAGGTAACTAGGAGTCACAGAAGGGGTGAATGTTGAAGATGGTATTGTTATCGCTCTTCAGTTTCCTGCATTGTCTCAGATAACTCTAATCTGTCTCTATCAATAATGTGCTAATATTTTAAAGGAAAATCAGGGTACCGTGTTACCGAGTAGAGCTTAAATGAAAGGTTAAACACCGATATTCATGAAGCTTGCCTCAAGATTGACAAAGTATGCAGGTGAGATTCGTTAAGATCTTTAACTCATGTTGGATGACGTTGGGATATAAACAAACCATGATTGATGTAATGACAGGGTCTTGAAGGTTCATGGATCGGATGACGAGGTAATACCCGCGGAAGATGTGGAGGAGTATGCGAAGATCATACCAAACTACAAGCTGGAGATTGTGAAAGGAGCTGATTATTGTTATACCAAACATCAAAGTCAATTAGTTTCAACAGATATGGAGTTCAGAAAGACAGTCATTGTGAAGAACAACTAGTCTTTTTTTTTTTTCTGTGAGAAAATAGAATTTAACCATACGGTAAAACAACACTTTAAACCTTCACTAATACATATGGGTAGAGGAAACTAGAAAACACTACGGCCTCTGATTTTCTTACCCAAAATTTGATTCTACAGTTGATGCCAATGCAGACAAGTTGAGAAATTCAGTTACACGTGTTGACGAGTTTTGTTAAAAAAAACCGGCAATCTGTACACAACAGCAATCAATAAACAATATTCACTTCATTTTTGGCTGGATTATTTCATATATATTATTATTATCCCCAGAAAAATGTAGAGCTGGTAACACAAACATTCAATCTTTGTCTGGAAACAACAGAGCATAAACATAGGAAAAAGTAAACAACAGACTGTGACATTATGATGTTATAGAGGCCTCAGTTTAAACCTTTAAGTGGGTTGCAAAGTTTGTAGAGAAAAGCATAAACACTTCAACGTCTGGTTGCTCTTCTGGCTTTAAAGAACCTCTCTCTGATTGAGAATAACTCCTTTGCAGCTTCACTCGTTCCCAAACGGTTCATAGGAGATTCTTCACAACACCTAAGCCCCACCTCGAACACCAGTTTCAAGCACTCAACAATAGGGAAACCGACTCTAAGACCATTGTGAAGAATCGATGTGTCTGCAATGTCCAATACTCTTTCCGGCAGCGCCGACTTGGTGTAGCTGTGGAGGGTGAAGTTTCCCCCAAATAACTCATTGGTTGGCCTTTTTCCAGTGAACATCTCCAAAAGAAGAACCCCAAAGCTATACACATCACCATGAATTGATGGTTGTCCTCCCACTCCATATTCTGCACCATAATTCACAAAACAACGACAACAAGATTGTAATGATATAGAATATAGTAATTTTCTTCATTTAAACATTACAAATGTGATGTGTGATAGTTTTACCTGGTGCGGCGTAGCCGATGGTTCCTCTAACGCCAGCTGAGCTTAGTTGGTTGAAGTAGGATTCCTGGTCAAATCTGAGGAGAAGACGAGCCAGACCAAAATCGCTAACATGGGCGGTCAAATCATTGTCTAGAAGGACGTTGCTTGGCTTAAGATCGCAATGAGCTATAGGTTCATGACAATGAACATGAAGATAGTCCAAAACAGAAGCCACGTCTATAGCTATGTTGAGCCTTTCAAAGAGTGCCAAGGTGCTTGAGGGCCTACGAATCTCTTCCACTTCCTCTGGGTGCAGCCACATATCCAAGCTCCCATTCGGCATAAACTCATATATGAGAGCTCTGAATTCGTTTCCTTGGAAATCAATACTAGCGCAAGCTGTCAATAGTTTCACAAGATTACGATGTCTTATGTCCTTCAAGGATTCACATTCTGCCATAAAGCTCTTCATCGCTCCACGTCTCTGCATGTTTAGAACTTTCACCGCAACAACCTTATTCTGTGTCGGGAGCAATGCCTTAAACACAGTACCAAAACTGCCTGACCCCACCATACTGCTTAAAGAGAAGCCATTCGTTGCATTTCGAAGATCTCCATAACTTATCTGCTCATGGAAGACTTCCAAGGTAGAAGGAATTGGATCACTGGGCTGCTTGTTCTTCTTTCTTTTTTTGAACCAAATCAAATAAATTGAAGCTATGAACAGCAGCAAGAGCAAAGATAAGCCTACGCTAACTCCAATAGCAACTTTATGGGAGGAATGCTTTGTCTTCACTGGTGTTTGCGCGAGGCATGGCTTTAGTTGAAATTCCTTGATGCCTCCACATAGATCATTGTTTCCATATAGGGAAACTAAAGTAGTATTATGAAATATTCCTCCCATTGGCACCATTCCCTTAAAATTGTTGATGGATAGATTGAGATACTCCAACTTGGAAAAGTTTGCAAGATATTCAGGTATACTTCCAGAGAGATTATTGTCCGACAAATCAACTTCTATGACATCCACCAACCTTTTTATATCTGGAATATCTCCATCGAAATAATTTCCATCCAGATAAAGATCTTCCATTGTGAGACAGTTTCCCAGGGTTTGTGGGAGTTTTCCTGATAATTTATTATGCCTAACAGAGAGTGTAACAAGATTTTCTAGTTTCCCAATATCTTCTGGCAGAGAGCCGATCAAGGAATTATCAGCCATGTCTAGGTGAATAAGACGGCGAATTTGCATAATTTCCCGAGGTATAGTCCCATTCAACATATTAGACCAAATATCTAAATGTAGCAAATTGCTACAATTACCAAGACTTGGAGGAACAATCCCTTGAAAACTATTGTTGGACAAATCGAGTGTCTCTAACCCAGTGAAGTTGCCTATAAAAGTTGGTATCTCTCTTGATAATCTATTTGAAGATAGAGTTAAGAACCTCAAGTTTAAAAGCTTCCCAAGAGAGGTTGGGAGTGGTCCAACCAACATATTTTGATCCAATATAAGTGTTTGTAGGCTTACGAGATTCCCAATGCCATGTGGAATTCTTCCAGAGAAGTGATTATTTTGAAGGCCTAAGCTAGAGAGTTTGGCGGAGAGATTGGTAATGGAAATAGGCAAGTCACCCCCAAGCCTATTCCGACCAATGTGTAACTGCTCTAGTTGGGTGCAATTTGTCAAAGAAGTGAGGAAATCAAGATCTTTAGAAGTGTAACTTCCCAAAAAATTGGTATAAAGAAGTAACCTTTTCAAATTTGGAATTTTTCCAAAGGTAGGAATACTTCCTGTGAGTGAGTTATCATTCATTTCCAATCTTTGAAGAGTAGAGATATTGGAAAGTGTCGCTGGAATGGCTCCTGTGAGATAATTCGTTCCCATGATAAAATTTTTTAGATTTGGTAGCAGAATGCCAAAATCAGGTCTGAGGCGACCTGAGAACTGATTATAAGAGATACCTAAGAGCTTAAGTGAGGATATATTGTAGATAGCTGGAGGGAAAACACCAGAGAAATTGTTTGAAAACAATTGAAGACTAACGATTTGAGTCAATTTAGCTAAAACACTCGGAATTTCTCCTTCCAGGTTGTTAAGTGGCAATAGAAGTTTTTGTAGAGATGTCAGGTTTCCTAGAGATGCAGGTAGCTTTCCTTTGAGATTGTTTTCATAAAGATTTAAATGAACAAGCTTCGTTAATGACCCTAGTTCTGAAGGAACACCTTCTCCAAGATGATTTGAATGTAAACGAAGGATAGACAATCTAGAGCAGTTGTACAGACCAATTGGAATCCGTCCCTCAAGAAAATTATAGCTCATATCCAAGATTTCAAGTCTAAACAAGTTTCCCACCTCTTGAGGAATGGTACCACCAAAAGAGTTCTCAAATAGATCAAGTGTTATGAGAAACGAAAGATTACCAATTGATGGTGATATCACTCCGCCTAATTGCAACTTTCCGAGGTACAGATCAGTAACTCTCTTGTCTTTGCTGCTACGACATGTAACCCCCTTCCAGTTGCAGAGTGGGAATGAGTGATTCCATGAGGACAAGACAACTCTTTTTTCTTCAGAAACTTGAGACTTGAACTCCAGCAACGCTTGCCTATCAGTTTCAGCGGTAAAACCATGTGTTTCAAGTAGCATGAGAGCAGTGAAAGCAAGTAAAAGAAACAGTCTCATGCTTCTCATTTTTTCTTTTTGTTGGTTAAAGGTTTGTGGTGCTTCTCATATTTTGCAGGAAAGTGAATATATAAGAGACGAAACCATTGCAAAATGCCTTTTAACTTGGAGTAAAATAGGGGTAATAAACTGCCAGACTTTTCCAAAATGTAATAAGTCAAGTAGTCGTCAACTGTCTAAAAAGACAAAAGAAGAAAGACTTTTCACTAGTCTTCATGACTTTTCTACAGTCTACACAGACATCAATGAATGTAGTGGCTGGATTATTTGCCCAGACCACAAGACTGGAACATTAGTTACTATCAGACAGCAGTCATGTTTTTGTCTGTAAGCACACAATATTAGTTTATGATAATCACCCTATTCGGCAACCATACATGTGACTTGCAAACTTTGTTGAGGAAACCAAAAAACACTTCAGTCTCTGCGTCTCTAATGGTCAGAACCAAAAAGCTTGAGCGAAGGTGCTTTTTGGTTCTTCTTCCCAGTAATTCAGATGGACAAAACTAGAGAAGCGACAACACATGTTTACATTACTGAAATTTTGAATATCCCTAATTGAGTAATTTTACACATAATTCTCCGATTCTGTTTTTTCTTAGACAAGTCAAAAGAATTGAGTTAAAATGAAAATAATAAATAGTGTAACGTATTACTTTATTAACATTAAGGCTCCTAATGGTAACTGCGTTTTTAACTGCGGGGAAAATGCGGTGGGGTTCTAATAGTAGCGAAAATACATATATTGTAGATGTTTTGACACTGTTACAGTATTATTGCGGTGCGGTTTTGTGGTACATACATATGTATATGTAAGATGACACTGTTATACGGTACTATTGCGGTGCGGTCTTGTGGTACAGTTTTTTTTTTGTCAACTGCATGTATTGATTAGCTTATACAAGCCAATTTGGCGGAATGTGGTTTACAAAAGTAACGCATTGCGGGAGGACACGAACATTTCGTGCCAACTTATCTGCTTGAACATTCTCGCTTCGTTTTATAAGAGATAATGAGAAGGATGAAAATTCTTCCCTATCGGAGGCGATGTCTTCTAGATAAACTGCGAAAGCCGGCCATTCTGTTGGGGAAGACACCATCTTCACCAGGTCCGAGCAGTCTGTCAAAAACGTGACATGTAGATTTCCAGCGCCGATCATACATCTCATCGCCCACATCAAGGCCTCCATCTCCGCATGTAAGGGTGACAAACTTCTTCGTCACCATTCGATATGATTACCATTCGAAGTGATTACCGTTTTGTGGTACGGTTTTGTGGTGCGATATGATTACCATTCGAAGTCTAAGACTGAATTGATTGACCAATACAATCACCAACACATTCGGCCAATTAGTCTCTTTAATTAAATGCAAGCCAAAAAAAAAAAAAAAAAAAGACGCAGGAAGTTTAGAAAAATTTATCTTGATCACCCAAGGAAAAAAGCATAATCATGATTGAAATGAAACAAAAAGGCTGAGAGAGTCCAAATAAAACTTGGAACTCCGAGAGGAAAATTGAGGACTATAAATAGTAAGAAACACAACATTCATCTTTCTTTGCAAAACAGATTGGAATTGGTTAACTATGTTCTGCAAGCATTAAATATTTTATCGAAAAACAAAAGATATTCTGCAAGCATATGACAACGGTATGATCGCCTCACCCAAGTTGAGCGTTTGTGATTTTCATGCTCCAACTTGAAAGGAAGTAATTGCGAATATGTTGTGAAAGAAAAAATGATAAGAGTGCTCTTGTACCAAGTCACTACCAAAGCATAAGTAACAAGGCCTCTGTAACACTTTGTTTGGCAGATTAGAACTGCTTATTTTTAGCATTTTCATTAGTTTAAATAGACAAACATGCAAGAAGCAAAGAGTGGAGACGTAGCTCCTACAAACATGGGAAATAGGAAATGGAAGAGATGGTCTATAGACATATTATCACGTGCCACGTCACGTTTATGCGTTCGAAGAACTTTTTAGCAACTAATGTTAGGACCAGGATCCACACCAAGCTGTCCACAATAGGCTCTATAATACCCAATTCTTGCGTTGACCGCATCTGAATTCCCACCGTCACATTCCATTCCATTGATGGCTCTTATGGTGGCTCCAAATCCTTGCTTCAGTACTGGCCTTACGTTATTCATCCACACCCGCAAACCCGTCCTGAAAGTTACAGTTGGGTTGCTAGCCTCAAGTTCAGACTGGCTTAGAAGGTCGAGACTGAGACTCTGTCCACGACGGAAGTAGCCTTTTCCCGCCGGCGGCTGTCTACAATCTGAGTAATCTTCTGGATGGCGGCAGTAGCCTTGGCCCGGCGGCGGCGTTACACAATCATCTTGCTCTACTGGAGTGTCACAGTAGTAGCGTGTGATACGTGGCGGTGACGGCGATCGTCGTCTTCTTTGTTTTATGTGGCAGAAGTCTATACGGCATAGAAATGCACATGAAAGAAAAAAGTGATTTATAATCAGCTCAACTAATTGAGATCAAGTCAGATGTTCAGTTTTTACAGATTTAATCTTATATGTCGATCGTAAACCAAGATTGTTTCAAATACTTAACGTGTTATTTAATATTATAATCACCATTGCTTAATTTCAAATAATGCAAACGTTTAGAAACGTCCAACCCATAGATTTTGAGAATAATTACACATTTTTTGGAGTTAACTAAAAGTTAGAAACTGTCATGACTACTACGAGAGTAGATATACAAACAAAGATATATATTAATTACTAAATATAATATAGAGAAAAAAGAACTTAAAAAAAAAAAAAAAAACTTACGTCCGGTCTCGTGAGTGAAATGAGCAAACATGGTAGCAATTTCACGTTTAGTAACGGAATTAGCAAAGTTGGGGAAAGTATTAGCAGCGTCAATGAAAGAGTTGCGGGTGTAGAATGTTTTTCCCTCGCAGCCATTACCAGCTTGGTTGATAATGTTGTTAAAGAAATCTTGTGTCACAATACTACTGACCGAACCACCACTGCTTGGGGTTTCAGCCCCGCAGTAAGCGTCGTCAGAGTATAAACCTAAAAGGCAAAGGAAAAGGACTAAGGAAATTTTTGTGGAAGCCATGTTTTGGTTATTGTTTGAGGATGAGAAGGAAGAGGTTGTGTTTATACATATATAGGGATAGCTGGTGGGTAGTTTGGTCATTTGCTTTTCTGGATATCTATCGATGTGTGGAAGTAAAGAAATGTTTTTCTTTCTAATAATGCTTATTTATGTATATGTTGAAAATAATGACTTTGTGGCCGCCGTTTCGTACATTGTATCTTGTATTATTAACTTTGGTTTGTGAAGTGATCTTGGTCTAGTGGCAAAGTCCACAGAAGACAAACACATCACACCAGGGATCGAGTCCCCGACTCTACAATTTAATTGTAGAATTTAGGCTAATGGGCCGGCCAGTTGTGGCCCAAATGTTGACAAAAAAAAAAAAATAACTTTGGTTTAGAGATGTTAGGTTTTTCTCATCTCCACAAGAGAAAATCATGTCTTTTCGATAACTAAGGAATTTGCAGCTAGTGGTATGGAAACTAAGGAAGTTTGGGAAGTAGAGATTTGTTGAGATTTGACTTCTACAATTGGTTTTTACTAATTATAAATTAACATCACTTCTTACTGATTCACCGTACTCAACCGCCACTTTTCTTAGCAAAATTTCCACTTTTTCCTTATGTGGACTCTCTTCAATCGTCGTCGTACGTAAAGGTAATCCATCCTTTTAATTAGGTCAAGTTAAAAGAAAATTAGCATGTCAAACACAAAGAAATTAAGATTATTTCAATCAACTTGTTGACAAAAAAAAATATTTCAATCACCTTGTCCCCTCAGATCTTTAATTAGCGTATTTTTATACAAACTCATATACGACAAAGAAAAATTAGCACGTCAAAAATTGAGACTTTTCGAATAAACTTTTAAAAAGTTTTAATAGAAACTAGTTTTAGTAGAAACTTATATAAAACTCCATTATTATTATGGAAAAGAATTAGAACCTTGTCTTTCTTCTTCATTGGGTGCCATGTTTTGATTCCATATTTTTCAAGTTCTAAAAGAATATAGAATAGGCCAAATTAGAAGAAGAGCCACAAGAAATCAAATATTTGTAAAAAGTAAATTCCTCATCGAACCAAACAAATATGATAGCCATTATAATCAAAGAAACAACTGAAATTAATCTGTAAGAAACGCGTAATGCGATTTTATATTCAAATTATGATACTATATATTTTTAAACTAAACTAACAAATATTTATTTTATCTATATGAACTATATATACATTCATTAGCGAAAATTTATTTTGATTTAAACATAATCAGACGTTAAACTGGGATGTCTAAAACGACATTGGGGCGTTTGACGTAGAATTAGTTAAACAATATTGGTTGTAATGCATACCAGAGATTCAAAATCGTGAGCCAAGTTATGAAAGATCCTTGGGTAATTAAACCGGCGGCTGGAAATTTTGGTTGGTAGACCAAAACAAAATGTTATCATGGTTGATTTAAAAAATCAACGACATAAGCTTCCAAAATTAGTATAGACCCATTTTTAGTCCATTTGTATATATATATAAATTCATTTTCATTTTTCCTCTCAATATTACATATATAAGATCCAACCACTGAGGCTTTTGTGTCCACATAAATGCCCAGATTAGATTCTTACATTTAATCGGTAGCACGTGTCTTAAATTACTTCTTACACTAAAAGTTATTGAAGATGTTGAAACTCAGTTGGCTTATTAGACGACTGGGAGTCTACGACTTAGGACATCTGCAATCCTACTCTATTTTTTCTTTATAATAGAGTTTAGAGTAAATTTATCTTCAATCTTATTTTTTATTTCACTATAAAATAGAGTAAATGATAGGATTACTTTATATATAGAGTAATTCTATTTTTTCTCTATAATTTTTACACTAAAATAAAGGAAAAAATAGAGTTACTCTAAAATAAAATAATTCATTGGAAAAAAAATTAATTCTACTCTATTTTCAAATTACTCTATTTTAGAGTAAAAAAATAGAAAGATCTATTGAAGATGATCTTATTAGACCATGTCCAGTAAATGGATGCTTATTTTGAGGTGCTAAAAAAAGTATTAATATTTTTATATAATTTAATTACTAAATTAAATTTTGATTGAAAATAAAAAATCTAACCAATCATGTGTATACACATTGTTTAGCAACTCTAAATGGCGTTGCTCAAATAAGGATCTGTAACAACCATTTCTTCTTTTCCTTTTGCTTTTTTTTTTCAAATATTTTAATACTGAGAAACTCAAATAGAAACTACCACTAGACATGGTCTTAAACGACAGCGACTCTGTGACTTATTAAAGGACGGTGAGTCTTACAAAAAGAATATTAAATTACATAGCGTACCCAAAACCGAATTAAAACTCTTAAAAATGATCAAATTCTCCTTGAAAATGTTACAGCTTAATACCGATGTCATTCTTGTACTACGAAATTCTAGTTAAAGATCAAATTTATAACCATAATTAGTTAATAATGATTGTAAATCATAATTAACATTTTCTGAGTTATGATATCATAATAAACTGCCAGACTTTTCCAAAATCTAATAAAATAGACAAAACAAGAAAGACTTTTCAGTAGTTATGATTTTTCTACGTATGATGGGTCTGAAATATGGACAATTAACTTAAAGACCACAAAATTTAACTGAAACATCACACAGCTAGCAGTCATGTTTTTTCTGAAAGCACACAATATTAGTTTATGATCATATTCGATCGGCAACCATACCTGTGACTTGCAAACTTTCTTGAGGAAACCAAAAAACACTTCATTCTCTGCGTCTCTATGGTTTTATTATAGATGCTTGAGCGAAGGTGCTCGCAATTATTATTCCCAGTAATTCAGATGGACAAAACTAGAGAAACGACAACACCTGTTTACATTACTGAAATTTTGAATTATCACTATGTAATTGAGTAATTTTACACATAATTCTCTGATTTTATTTTTTCATATACAAGTCAATGAAATTAAGTTAAAATGAAAAGAATAATATATAGTGTACGTTTTACTTTATTAACACTAGGTCCCATGACCACCCCGATATTGGGGAAATTTTTTTTTTTTGGTGAAAATTGTGGAGGAAAATTTTATACTAAAATTCGTAATATCGATTTATATTATGGCATAAAAATTCGTAATAATAAGTGAAAATATATTATATGTTAGCATAAGGAAATATAATCTTAAGAGCATATAATAGTATTGTTATAGCTGTGTAAACAATAAACTGCGATAAAAAATATATAATTCTAAAGAAAATGTTTTAACAAAAGATTATTGTAAAAAGAAACGCAATTTTCTAAAGATAAAAATATTTTAGTAATTAAATAGAAATAAAAAATAAAAAATTGCGATGAAAAGACATAACCGTAAAACAGGGTTGTAAAAAAGAGACCCAACCGTAGAAGGTGTTTTTCAAATAAAATACAAAAAATTTACGTTAAGGTATAATGAAAAGACACAACCGTAAAACAGGGTTACAATAAAAAGACACAACCGTTAAATAAATAAAAAAAACAACCGTAAAACAGGATTATAAAGAAAAGACACAACTGTAAAAAGTATTTTTTCAAATAAAATTACGAAAAGTTATAATAAAAAAAACCAACCATAAAATAAACTTACAATAAATAGACGAAACCATTAAAATGAAAAGAAGCAACCATAAAACATGATCGCATAGAAAAGATGCAATCGTAAAAGATATTTTTACAAACAAAAATACAAAAAAAAAATTGCAAAAAGTTATAATGACAAAACACAACTGTAAAAATAGAGTTATAATGAAAAGCATAATCATAATATCGAATCACAACAAAAAGATACAACCAATAAAATGAAAAGACACAACCGACAAGAAGACACAATCATACATATTTTTTTAGATTGTTATTATTATATAGATTATCTTTATCTTATATCTCATAAAAAAAAATAAAAACTACCTATATCTTAAATATAATTTTTAAAAATACATAGTTTCCAAATTATACTTTTCAAAAGAATGCATACTTATCGCCGACGACACAGATTAGTCCCTTGGGCCCTTTGGGGAAACTGTGTATAATTCAAAAAAAAAGAATGCATACTTTAGAGGGATGTCTTGGACTATACATTTTAAGTGATTTAAGTTTAGTGAGTTTTAACATGATTTTGATGATTTTAGGGAAGCAGTTATGATTTATTGTATAATCCTTTCAAATACCACCTAAAACTATGAGATTTAGATTTCTGTATTTTTAACTAAGGAAATCCTCTGAATCCTTTAAAGTCATTAAAAATCAAATCTTTAAAATCTATATAATAATAACAATCCAAAAAAATACGAACGGTTATATCTTTTCATTTTTTCGGTTGTGTCTTTTTGTTGTAACTCTATATTACAATTGTGTCCTTTTATTGTAATATGATATTACAGTTGTATTTTTTCATTAGACATTTTTTTAATTTGTTTTATTATTTTTATTTGAAAAAATATCTTTTATGGTTGCGTCTTTTCTTTGCAACCCTGTTTTACTAAATGGTATGAAAGTCAAGCGGTTACATCCTAAGGGCTAGACACAACATCCACACCCACAAAATGAGTCATGATGAGTCTTATTTTTATCGTTTTTAATCTACGTTTTAGGATTATTATTTGAGTCAACTAACCTATATTAGATAGATATTAGGACTATATGTTTCACTTAGTGTATTTCAGGTCTGAGAAGCAAATATTGGAAAAGAAAGAGTTTTGGATCATTTTGGATGCAATTATTCATATGAAGATGCAGAGTCCAGCAGACCCGACAGAAGTATGGCCTCAGACGAAGACCTTCCCACCGTTGGATCGTTCTGATATTTTGATACAAGATAGCCACGGATGTTAGCTTTCATCTCCAAGTGGTTTGAAGGAAATTCAACGGTGCAATCAAGAGTTATGGCCGATTTATTGAAGACATGTCAACCTGCTGACGAAACCGACGCGGACGAGAGTCGGGATCGACCGATCCACAATTGGATCGATCGATCCTAGGAAGAATTTCGGCCCAAGCCCATGAAGACATGGACCGATCGATCCGGTCCATGGATCGACCGGTCCACCGCCTCTTTTGCCTCTTCTCCAAGACTTTCCATTTCTTTTCTTTCCTTTTGTTGCTCTCTCTTTTTCTATATAAAGGGGGGCTCGCCCCTTGTATTACACACACCGAAAATCAGAATTCATTTTACTACTTTTCTTTAGTTTGTGGGCAAGAGACCTAAAAGCTCTCTAGCTCCTTTTTAGTTTTATTTTAGGAAATAAAGATGTTTTCATTTATTGAATGCTTTGTTTCCTTTTCCATGTCTGAGTAGTTTCCTTATTAGGTTTAGGGTTTCGGAAGGGATGTGATGAATTCGCTAGGTTGTTAGTCCGGGAATTTAGATTATTAGTTCTTCATCTATTGTTGTTCTTAATGCTAGAATCAGACTGATCACCTAGTTCTAAGATCTTAGGCGATTAAACTAGGCACGAGAGTGGTGTTTAGTCGCTAGAATTAACATTAGGCGAGCAAAATTTCTTAGCTTGGCAAGCGCAAAGCTCTTGTTTTGATATCTTGTGAACATATCAATCTTGTTATTAATGCTAGTTTTACTTAGGGAAGCCTAGCGTAAAGCGTTCTCTAAATATTGCTAAGTAGGTATTTATGCGAGAGCAACATACCTTATTATCGTGAATTGAGTTCAAGAACGATTCTTTAACATTCCTTTACTTCGATTTGCTTGTTGTTTCACATCCTGGAAGAATACCCTAGACCTAATACTTGTTTTATTATCTGAATTGTCTTTTGAATTAATCGTTTGCTTGAAACAAATCTCTTAATTTGCCCCTAGCTATATTTAATCTAATCGTCTTATAGTGCAACTTTGGTCTCTGTGGATTCGACCCTTAAATACTACAACTGATTACCGTCTTTGATCCGGTAGTTGTTTTATTCTAGGTTTTTATTTGACCATCGATCAAATTGGCGCCGTTGCCGGGGACCAATAGATTGCCTCTAGGATTTTTAGAATTGAATTAAGTCTAGGTTTTTATTTTTCGTTTTACTAATCTAATTTATTTATATCATTTAGGTGAACAATGGAAGAAGCTAACCAAGGAGCACGAGCCATGAAGCAAGGCGTCCTCGATCCTGCCACCCCGCCTGCCAGACCGATCGATCCCTTTGGAGGATCGACCGATCCGTTTCATACGCCGCCAAGACGCATCACTCTAAGGGAGCATAACGCGCCGGAGCACTTCTATGAGACCCGGTCAGCCATCTGCCCACCTACTCCTCAGGTGGAAGACTACCAGATCAAGCACAGCCTGATCTCTCTAGTTCATAACCGTATCTTCAATGGTTCGGTGTCGGAGAATCCTCTTGACCACATCGAGACCTTCGAAAGTTTATGCAACACTGCAAAGCAGAATGGAGTACCCTACGACTATCTAAGGCTTACCCTCTTCAAGTTCTCTTTGGGAGAAAAAGCTTTGAGGTGGCTCAAACTACTTGAACCGGGATCTCTTACAACGTGGGAGCAATGTAAAGGAAAGTTTCTCAACTATTTCTACACCAAGTCTCGATCCGCGAAGATGAGGAACAAGATCGTTACATTCTCGCAAGAGGAAGGTGAACCGTTCTGCGAAGCATGGCTGCGATTCAAGGAGTATTTGAGAGACTGCCCACATCACGGGTACGCAAGAGAGAATCTCATGAACATCTTCTATTGCGGAGTGGATTTCGATTATCAAATGGCGTTAGATACCGGAAGCCGCGGTGATTTCTCTACCAATACAGCTGACGAGGCCACTCTTCTGATCGACCATCTAGCAGCGAGTAGCAGCAGCAAAGTCCCTGAGACGCCTAAAGAGGACAACAATGCCTTCAAGGATCTCAGCTCTAAAGTGGACACTCTCCTGCAAAGAAATCGACGCATCATACGTCGAAAGAATACCAGTGATCCTGACCCTGACGAGACTGAAGATCTCTAGATTTTCTATTTTTTCCATGGAATTACAAGATTGTTCTTTGGATCAAATTCGTTTAGTTTTTGAAAAGAAAAGAAAAACAGAGAATTTTGTTGTAGGATCAGTAATGTCTCCGATTAGTAAAGGGTCTTGTTGTTAGCTGCAAGTCTTCAACTTTTGATTGTGTGTATAAGAGGACCAAAAAAAATTATTTTCGGTTTTAAAAAGTCTGTATCGAATATTCGAATTAATAGTACAAATTAAATACAGTATGTAATTTATTCGTGGCCGGTGGGGTTTGCGGCGGGCCGGGTAAAAGACCCGTCTTAACTTCCAGCGTGCCAAGTGGACGTTATGCGCTAGTAATATATCTAATTCATGTTGTAATGCTTTAAATCTATTTTTCTCTCCCGCCGTGAGAATATGAATAATGATATAACACTGGTTACAGAAAACCAAAAGAAAATAACAAACTACAAACGATTTTATTATGCAAACAGCACACAGATTACAACTCAAAGACATAAACTCATAACCTAACTATGACATTGACAATATATATAGAGATAATGTAACAAATAAAAAATATCAAATCAAAACATAACAAACAAAAATAAATAGATAATAAAACTATCGCGTTATGCGCGTACAGATGCCTAGTATAATATAAAAAAAAAAAGCAAGAACCAATTTTTTCCGATTTGTTCCTCTACCAATTAATCAATTATGGAGATCCTTGGGTAACCAGAGATTCAAAATAGTGAGGTAATCTATGAAATTAGATTCTTACATTTAAGCGGTAGTACGTGTCTTAAATTACTTCTTAGTTCTTACACTAGAAATTATTGAAGATGTTGAAACTCAGTTGGCTTATTAGACGACTGGGAGTCTACGAGTCTGTGAGTCTGTGACTTATATGACTTATTAAACGACAGTGACTCTGTGACTTATTAGAGGACTGTGAGTCTTACAAAAAGAATATTAAATTATAGCGTACCCAAAACCAAATTAAAACTTTTCAAATGATGCTTACTCAAATTCCCCTTGAAAAGTGAAAACGTTACAGCTTAATACTGATGTCATTCTTGTACTACGAAATTCTAGTTAAAGACAAATTTATGACCATAATTAGTTAATAATGATTATGAATTTTGATTAACTTTTTCTGAGTTATGATATTATATATGAGACATAATTAATACATCTATGTTTTATCTCAAATCAAAATATACATTTATAATATGGACCATTGATCTGATACTCTCAGGAGCTGTGTTACGTTCTTTCAGTGAGGATATATTGTTGTTATGGTTAGACTATTCAAATCAGCTCAAGCATTTAAATCATTCTCATATTATGTTATGTATTTGACTGTTTAATTTGTGCATAGTTTTTACTATAATTAAGATTTATAAGAGCGATCTTGATTCTTGCATATGTCTTAGTACGTAAAGGTAATATATCCTTCTAATTAGGTCAAGTTAAAAGAAAATTAGCATGTCAAAACAAAGAGATTAAGATTTTGGCAATTACATTGTCCCTTGAGGTCTTTTTTTTTTGTCAACCTTGGATCAAAACTGGCCGGCTCATTAACCTAATCCCTACAAATTGTAGGGAGCGGAACTCGATCCCTGGTGTGATGGTGTCTGTTTATCAGTAGACTTATCATTTACAACTAGACTAAGCTCACTTCACAAAAAATTAGGACGTCAAAAATTGAGACTCCTCGAATAAACTTTAAAATTTTTTTAATTATATAAAACTCCATTATTATTATGGAAAAGAATTAGAACCTTGTATTTCTTCTTCGTTGGGTGCCCTGTTTTGATTCTATATTTTTCAAGTTCTAAAAATATATAGAATAGGCCAAATTAAAAGAAGAGTGGCATGCCACAGAAATCACATATTCATAAAAATAAAATCTCTCATGGGACCAAGCAAATCTAATAGCTATTATAATCGAGAAAATAACGAAAATCAGTCTGAAAGAAACGCCTATAGTAGTACGATTTTATATCCAAATTGTGATACCATATATTTTTAAAGTAACAAAACTTTATTTTATCTACATGAACTATACTGTGGAATTGTTAAACAATATTGGTTGTAATGCATATAAAGATTCAAAATGATGTCGATTTAGTTTGGGGAAAAAAATCGAAGCTTATATAACAAGAACCAATTCCTTCCGATTCGTTCCTCTACAAATTAATCGAAGGAGATCATTAGGTAGCCAGAGATACAAAATAGTGAGCCAAGTTATGAAAAAGATCCTTGGCCTTGGGTTTAAACCGGCGGCTGGAAATTTTGGTGCGTAGACCAAAAGAAAATGTTATCATGGTTGACTTAAAAAAATCAACGACATAAGCTTCCAAAATTAGCGTAGACCCATTTTAAGTCCATTTCAGCTCACCAGCTAGGCAACTGCACCACATTATTAAGGATAAAACTCATAAAAGTAAAATGCAGTACCCTACAATATTAAACTCGGTACACTATGAGATGGCAAAAGAAAAAATTACCATGGCATCATGATAAGTAAACAATGCTGGTATACAATATTAAACTCGGTACACTATGAGATGGCAAAAGAAAAAATTACCATGGCATCATGATTTGTAAACAATGCTGGTATACAATATATGATTATCAATTTTATACATATGATATAAAAATTATCTTAGTTTTACAAAGTGACGTATAATATATCCACATGTATATATAATTTTATTTTTTTGTATATATAAATTCATTCATGGAAATGTAAAATCATTTCATTTTTCCTCTCAATAATACATATGTAAGAGACAACGATTGAGGCTTTTGTGTCCACATAAATGCCCAAATTAGACTGGTATACATTTAAGCGGTAGTACGTGTCTCCCATTATATCTTACACTATAAATTATTGAAGATGTTGAAACTCAGTTGGCTTATTAGACGACTGCGAGTCTATGAGTCTCTGAGTCTCTGACTTATCAAACGACTGTGAGTGAGTCTGTGACTTATTAGAGGATTGTGAGTCTAACAAGAAGAAATATTAAAGTATAGCGTAGCCAAAACCAAGTTAAATTAAACTTTTAAAATAATGCTTACTCAAATATCCCTTGGAAACGTTACAGCTTAATGCTGATGTCATTCTTGTACTACGAGATTCTAGTTAAAGATCCATAATTAATTCATAATAAGTATAAATCTTAATTAACATTTTCTGAGTTATAACTATTAAGTTCTATGGGCTTCCAACTCAAAACCAATTGGCAATGAGTGGAGTGGCTCATATCCCTTATATATTGCTTAGGATCCCTTCCAACTTCCGATGTGGGACATTATGTCCTAATACGCCCCCTCGAAATGATGGCTCTTTGGCCATTAATCTCGGAATATTCGAGCTTTGATCGACGGCATCAATTTTGGGCCTTGTCGATGATTGGACCAACTTTGGGTCGGATCGGGTTGGATATGTGTGGATCGGGCTCTGATACCATATTAAGTTCTATGGGCTTCCAACTCAAAACCAATTGGCAATGAGTGGAGTGGCTCATATCCCTTATATATTGCTTAGGATCCCTTCCAACTTCCGATGTGGGACATTATGTCCTAATAATAACATCATACGAGATATAATTATAGTATGTTTTATCTCAAATAAAATATATACATCTATATGTTATATATGGACCATTGATCTGATACTCTTTGGAGTTGTGTACGTTTCTTTGAAGAAGGATATTTGTCAAATTTTGCATTTTTGCTGATACCAATTGTGGCCCTGTTCGTTTCCTTATCTGGATAAAATTTCTAAACGCAGCATCTGAACGCAGTAATTGGACGCAATAATCAGAAGATGTTCGTTTGTGATTTTGGTTCATGCACTTATATCTAGATGCAGTTACGTTCTTTTGGTATTTTTGTATTTGTATTTAGACGCATTTTATGTTTAGATCTAGTGGCCCTGTTCGTTTTGCATGTTTGCTGATACCAATTGTCTCGAATACTAATTTGAAAGTCTGACAATACGTAGCTTAATATTATAATGTTTTGTGGATAACTGATTGTATGATTTGGTTACGAAAAGAATTACTATTAGGTGTCTGATTCTATGATGCGGACATCCAAACCACACAATACCGGTATGATGGAAGAATCAAACCAGCAGCTGAACCAAAGCTCATTCAAACCGGAGGCACAACCCCAATCAGACCCGACGAGGACATATGCTCATTGTTTGAAGCATATCAGCTCAACCACGATGATTCAACGCATGAAACCACTTGGAGATTGTTTACAGCTCAGCCACAAAACACCACGAAGAAGAATCATCCAAAAAGCTATTACCATGAAGAAGTTATGGGAGTTACAAGTCAGCAATTCTCCGATACATCCGATAAAGACCTACGATCACATAATGAATCATTCCGGCCAGACCAGGAGGAAAAAGGCAACAAGTCCATTTGTTCCAAAACCCCAACTAATCACAAGCACGCGGCAAAGTGGAATCAGCCAATTTTCAGCTCACATGAAGGAGATATTGTTTTTCTAAAACAAATGATCCTACACTTGCTTTATTTGGAAGTTCACGGGTTTTGGAGACTCCAAACGTATCACTGGCGCCCAGGAGACTTTATGATACTTCTACAAACTTCCTACAACATTTTAGGATGCACCAACATGCATAGGATCAAGTGGATCAAGTTGGAGCCAAACTTTCCTTTTTCGGACCCTTTCGACATCAATGCACAACGGCTCTTTCCTTTAACACTTGTGCGCCTTCCAGAGATTTATTCAGTGCATCTAGACATCCCAAGACATCACCAATATTCGCCCAAGCTCTCAAGACTCAAGCACCAACGACTATTTCCTTATTCGGCCGATACACCACAATCTCTTCCAACGGCCATATGCATTAAGTTTGACCCTTTTGTTTCTTTCTTTAGATTTTTAGGACGTTGTACTAAGCTCTATATAAGCTGATCTCTCATTATATTGTAAATCACCCTTGAATTTTCGAAATTATAAAGTTTTAAGTTTCTTTACAAAGTTTGAGTCTTTGTATCGTTTATGTTCTTAAGTTCTTAAGTGTGTGATTCACTTAGTGCTTTAGAAATCTGCGGATTGAGTTTGTTTGTGTGATTCAAACAACTTTATTCGTTCACCGATTGAGCGAGTCAATCACCCCTCTAACCATCACGTCCCCTTGAATCGATCCCACACGAGAGAAGCGATCGCCATCGTGTTAGATCTCCACCTTCATTGTTCCACCTTTCGCGTAGTAAGCTTGGAATCTCGTGATCATCAAGTGATCTAAAGTTGGAGTGATTCCAATCTTATATCATTCTAATACTTATTCTCGTACGTTCTTCAAGGATGATGTGCGTTTTGTTATGGTTAGACTATTTTAGTATTTCTAATCTTCTTATAATGTGTTATGCTAATGTATTTGCTTGTTTGAGTGAAGTTCTTGTTATAAGTTTATTAGAGCGATCTGCCATTTATGAATTAAAGCTTTGGATTTTGAACATGTTCCTCTTGTTTATCAAAAAAAAAAAAAAAACATGTTCCTCTTTCTTATAACAACTGGATAATATTTACAAAACTTATAACGACCGTAAATCTAAACCAATGCCTAAAAGCTAAGCTGCCTGGAAACGGAAACGGGTACGTGGAAGTGAAACGTTTAGAAACGTGGAAACGATTTTTTCAAAAAAATTAGGAAACGGGTACGTTTTGGAAACGCACACACACACACATATATATATATATATATACAGTATATATTACATATATTATGAATAATAAAATATATGATTAAACAATAAGCATAAAAATTTAAAAACCATATTAAAATGTTTGAAAAATACATAAGTCCAACCATATTAAAAGAAAAAATAGAGAGTTTGGAAAAACATAAATCCAATACATAAATATTAAATAATTTAGCTAAACATAAATAGCATAAAACACTCAAAGTCCATCATCTTCATTCTCATTCTCATTCACATTCTCATCGTCTCCACCAATTATGAAAATATCAATTATATCCTTATATTTTTAAACTATTTACAAATTAAATTTCCAAATAAAAACAAAAGTTTCCAAACACGTTTCCATTTAAGAAACGGCGTTTCCAAAATTGGAAACTTCGTTTCCAATACGTTTCCAAATCACTATTTTAAGGAGACGCGTTTCCATCACGTTTCCACGCGTTTCCATCGCGTTTCCGTTTCCGAAACGTTTCCGAAACGGGAAACGCTCTTCGAACGGAGTTTCCATGTAAGCTAGCCTAAAAGTCTCTAAAAGTTATAAGTTTTCAAATAAGTTTTCAAAACCGGACCGGAGAAGCGGTCGGACTGGGTTGAACCACGGACCGAACGCATACTTGGGTTTGGTTGATCATAATAAAACCCAATAAATAGTTGAGCCGGATAAAAAAGCCGATTGGATAAAAAAAAAAAAAAAAAAAAAAAACAGAAACCTGCGACCCATTGAATCGCCTCAAACCTGGATTTTTTTTTTAAAAAGAGCTTTTTTTTTCTTTTCTAAACGATATAATAGATACATAGTGTTATATTTTATTTAATTAATTATTGTAAAATATTTAATTTAGCAATTAGTGATATCTAATTTATATTATGAAATATTATAAATGAATTCTAACAAGAGTTAATGTAAATATATAATATATTTATAAAATTATTAATTTATAGTTTTGGGGACCATATATTTATATAGAATTTTCTAAAAATATATTATCTTATTATTTTATCGAGTCAAAATTTACACTGTCCTAATTCAGGACCAAAAAAATTTATTAATTTATAGAGATTATATATTAATTTATCGAGTATCTTATTATATAAAGTTGGCTTTTCGAAGTTAGCAACTCACACGATCTTGACACATGTCATATTCATCGATTCGAGATTTTAACACGTGTCAAAAATATTTGTTTTATAAATTTTAAATATATAAAAAGATAATTATGAGAAAACACTAAAATTTAAATAAATATAAAAATGTAAAAAGATAATGTTAAAAAAATTATAACTTAAATAATTTTAAAATATAAAAAGATAATGTTAAAAAAATTTAAATTTAAATATTTAAAAAGTGTAAAAGATAACTATGATATAGACACGTGTCATATTTATCGATTCGAGATTTGGACACGTGTCAAAAATATTTGTTCTCAAAAATTTTAAATATATAAAAAGATAATTATGAAAAAATACTAAAATTTAAATAAATTTAAAAATGTAAAAATATAATATTAAAAAAATTATAACTTAAATAATTTTTAAATATAAAAAGTTAATGTTAAGAAAAATTTAAATTTAAATATTTTAACAAGTGTAAAAAGATAAATATAATTACTTATTATAGTTTTAAGTTATGAGCGCATAGAGATGAATTTTTATATTATCCAATAAGATACCTTGATAGGTTTTCGTATCAGCTCATATAGATTTATTGCGTTTTATAATTGTTACTATAATTTTATATAAATTTTTTTTTTTTTTTTTATTATGGTGGTAGATTTTGAGGATGTGGAACAAAACATATGTATCGATGCATGAAGATTTGAGTGATGTTTTAATTGATTGATTTAGAAGCTATCATCATATGATAAGGTAAGTTTTGATCAAAACATAATTCTTTTGGTATTGAATTATATGTTTCAATAATTGGTTTTAAACTATTTTCTTAATTTTTAGTTGGTTGATACCCTATGATTTATTCATTAGATGAAAAAGTGAATTTTTTTTAACGTATAATATATTTAACTTTTGATATGATTATTTAGGGTTAGTTTATTAATGTTTTTGTGGATGCGAAAATTTAGAGACGTTTGATATGACTATTGTGTGATAATAGAGGTTTTGATCCAAATGTGACATTTGCGTATGGTTCTACACGTTTTGATAAGGTACGAATTCTTTTGTCAATGTTCAGGAGGTTGATGCGTAAATATTGATTTCACCGGATGAATATATGAAAATAATTACTAAATAAATGGAAAACTTAAATTAAGTAATTTATAAATATTTTACAGAATATCTTATTTTGTTTTTTTATACGGGTTATAAAAGTTTTAGTTATAAAGCCGCATATACGCGGATCCTAAGTTTTTTCTCTTACACGGGTTATAATTTATATGAAAATAATTACAATTTTAATACTTAAAAATTTTAAAAATTAAATTGGTTAATTTATAAAAAAATTTACAAAACTTTAGATTTTATTTTTATACGGGTTATAAAATTTTAATTTTAAATCCGCGTATACGCGGGTCCTAATCTAGTTAATTTATAAAGGCTATATTGTATAGTGTTACATATTACCAACACATTCGGCCAACTAGTCTCTTTAAATGCAAGCCAAAAAAAAAAAAAAAGACGCAGGAAGTTTAGAAAAACTTATCTTGATCACCGAGGGAAAAAAGCATAATCAGAATTGAAATGAAATAAAATCAAAACTTTGGATTACAAAGGCTGAGAGAGTCCAAATAAAACTTGGAACTCTAAGAGGAAAATTGAGGACTATAAATAGTAATTAAAACATATTGAGGACTATAAAAATACAAACAAAAATTACGAAAAGGTATAATGAAAAGATTATTAAGTTCTATGCGCTTCCAACTCAAAATCAATTGGCAATGAGTGGATTGGCCCATATCCCTTATATATTGCTTAGGATCCCTTCCAACTTCCGATGTGGGATGTTATGTCCTAATACGCCCCCTCGAGATGATGGCTCTTTGGCCATCAATCTCGAAATGTTCGGGCTTAGATCGACGGCATCAATTTTGGGCCTTGTCGATGATTGGACCAACTATGGGTCGGATCGGGTTGGACACGTGTGGATCGGGCTCTGATACCATATTAAGTTCTATGGGCTTCCAACTCAAAACCAATTGACAATGAGTGGATTGGCCATATCCCTTATATATTGCTTAGGATCCCTTCCAACTTTCGATGTGGGACGTTATGTCCTAATAAAGACACTACCGTAAAATAGGATTACAATAAAAAAACACAACAATTAAATTAAAGAAAAAAAACAACCGTAAAACAGGATCGTAAAGAAAAGACGCAACTGTAAAATATTTTTTTTTAAAATAAAATTAGGGAAAATTCCCTAAAAAAGCCCCATTTATTTAAAATTTGGCCGTTTAATACCCGTACTTTTTCGGTTGGAATAAAAATACCCCATTTAATTAAATTTGGTAAAAAAAAAACCTCATGTTTTAGAGGTTGGTGGATTCGAACCCGTGACTTAACGGCTGTGAACGACCGTTACGGAATTAGTTAACGGTGTTAAATTTTAAGGTCACATGTTTTAGTCAATATATACTATCTGTTTACAAGAATTTGCGAATATGTTATCGTGGTCTAGTGGTAAGTTGCGGGTATTACCAACCCGGTTTCGACCAGCTTAGCGACAATTTTTTTTTTTTTTTTTCTGGTCTTCTTCTTCTTCGCTGGACAGCCACCGAGAGCTCCTTCTTGTTGTCGCCGGCATCTATTCGAAACTCTAAAAATTTCACAAATCTAACCAAAACCACACAGATACCTTCTCAAATTAATATCTACGCAATTGAATTCGATCAATTAAACTAGATTATACATAAATTTAGGGTTTCTAATCCCCAAATCATCAAAAACCTAGATACTAATTTCTTGATTACTTACAGATCCTAGGGTTTTAGTGAAATTTAAATGTAAATGTTTCCTCGTCGCGCTAATGGAGGAGTTTCCCGTGGCTGGGCGAAGAAGAAGAAGACCAGGAAAAAAAAAAAAAAAAAAATTCGGGCGAGAGACTAGAAAAAAAAAAAAAAAAAAAGTCGCTAGGCTGGTTCGAAACCGGGTTGGCAATACCCGCTGCTTACCACTGGACCACGATAACATATTTACAAATTCTTGTAAACAGATAGTATATATTTACTAAAACATGTGACCTTAAAATTTAACACCGTTAACTAATTCCGTAACGGTCGTTCACAGCCGTTAAGTCACGGGTTCGAATCCACCAACCTCTAAAACATGAGGTTTTTTTTTACCAAATTTAATTAAATAGGTTATTTTTATCCCAACCGAAAAACTACGGGTATTAAACGGCCAAATTTTAAATAAATGGGGCTTTTTTAGAGAATTTTCCCAATAAAATTACGAAAAGTTATAATGAAAAAGACACAACCATAAAATAAACTTACAATAAAAAGACGCAACCATTAAAATGAAAAGAATCAACCATAAAACAGGATCATATAGAAAAGACGCAACCGTATAAGATATTTTTACAAAAAAAAATAATTACAAAAAATTATAATGAAAAAACACAACCGTAAAATAGAGTTACAATGAAAAGCATAATGATAAGATAACTGTTTTCTCTCTCTCTCGCCTAAGGCGATTCAAAAGACGACAAAAGTAATTGGTTTTTTCTCTAGCCATATCCACCGGCCGACGTCGGCTCCGGCGTCGGTTGTATTTTTGATTTCCTTCTATTTACTTATAATTTGTTTTTAACCCATGATTTGTCAATTTCGATTTCTCCTCACTTTTATGGTGATGGTTGCTATTCTCTTCGCCGACGATGTGGTTTCCATGGAACATCTCTCCCACTTTTCGGCAGTTATCCCCACACTCAAGCCCATGATTCGATGTGATGCAGTCTCTTTGTTCACAGATCTGTTCTGGAAAAAACTTCCATGGAAACTACCATGGAAAAAGAGATGGAGAAAGAAGCTTTTTGGGGATGAAGATGTAGTGATAATAAGCAATTATCTATGGATGTATAAGGCGAATCTGATTTCAAGATCACGGAGGAGAAAAATTTCAGAATCAAGTCTAACAACATTCAATTTTAGTTTATTAATCAAGGGTATGCCAAATGCATTTTGGAGTTTCATCGGGAGGATGATAGGCATTTACAAGTGTATGATAGAGGGACTTAACGGATGTTATATGTTAGCCCGTAAGGCTTCTAATTGGAAAGCATGGTTACTTACACACTTTCATCGAAATTGTGTTCAATTTCCTTTATTTGCAATAATGATTGTATTTGATTTGATTCTGTATTGTAAACTCGTTGTGATATAATATATTAAGTTGGCGTTAAAAAAAATATATATATCAAATCACAACAAAAATATACAACCAATGAAATGAAAAGACACAACCGACAAAAAGACACAATCGTACGTATTTTTTTAGACTGTTATTATTATATAGATTATTTTTATCTTATATCTCATAATTAAAAAATAAAAACTACATATATCTTAAATATATTTTTTAAAAATAGGTTGTTTCCAAATTATACTTTTCAAAAGAATGCATACTTTAGAGGATGTATTGGACTAAACATTTTAAGTGATTTAAGTTTAGTGAGTTTTAACATGATTTTAGTGATTTTAGGGAAACTGTTATGATTTATTGTAAAATCTTTCCAAATAACACATAAAACCATGAGATTTAGATTTCTGTATTTTTAACTAAAGAATTCTTCTAAAATCCCTTAAAGTCATTAAAAATCAATTTTTTTAAAATGTTTTCAATAACAGTGGATTTTAATGTGGATTTAAAAATCAGTAGTTCAATAACATTCAATTATTTTTAAAACATATGATTTGTGATTTTGAAATAAATCTTTTAAAATGTCTAGTCCAATACACTCTCTTACGGTCTCATATTTCAAAAAAACTGACATTGTGAGATTGAATATCTTTGGGTGCATCAAAATCTTCCAAGACACTTTTTCTGGTACTTTCATATATATAGTGAACCTTGAAGTCTTGTTCCCGAAAGGGAGAATTGATTATATAGGACACTTGCAAAGCTATTCTGTACAAAGCTATTCTGTACAAAGGTAACATGGAAGGCTCTACATTTGCAGAGGGACTCTGTTCCATGGTCCAAACCAGTCTTCTTCCCGCGACATATTGTTTAAACTTGGCTTGCTATCTTAAATCGTCTTCTCACAAGAGATCGGCATTACGATCCCCTTTGTGTGTTTATTGTGTGCAGCCAGAGTCGGTCCACCGTTATCAAGGGCCTATTCAAAATTAAATTTTTTGAATGCTATAAACCTAAAAACAAAAGAAATAAGATAAGTTCAATGATAATCTCAAATATAAATAATAATCACTAAAACTAAACAAAAAAACTTTTTAAGTACAAATCTCATTATTTTATTAATATTATAAGTGAGAAAATAAAATAAAATCAGTACTAAATTGTTTTATTTTAATTTTCAGTAACTTTTTGAACAAAAAAAGAAAAAAAAAACTTTTAGTAACTTATAAGATTTTTGGACCCTAATCCTTGGCTTATGTTGCTTATGCTCCGTGCCGGCCCTGTGTGCAGCGGCTGAGGAATCTCCAAACCACCTTCTATTTGAACGCAAGATCAGCAAAGACCCATGTGATTTATTTTTCTTAGGGCTCGGACCTAATCTTCACAGTTCACCCACATCCCTTCAGTCTCTCTTTGTGTACAATCAGTATTTGCCAAACAAAAGGACGTCAAGCTCACTACTATCATACTCATCCTAGCACTACTCTACTTTATATGGAAAGAACTTTTCTCACGCCTCCACACCTCAATCGCTGGATCGCCAGCCTCTGATCGCCTCAGACATCAATCAGATTATGAAAGAAAAGTTTCTAGGTCTCTCTTCTCACTCTCTGGTTCCAACTACATGACAGAACAACTTTTCTCTCTTCGCTCCTCTCTCTTGTATATCTACTTCATGTTGTAATGCTGGAAATTAAAGCAAACAATATCCCTCATGTACAGATAAACTTTCCGGTATTAAACCTTGAAAACAGTTTAAATCTATTTTCTCCCCGTGAGAATATGAATAATGATATATGTAACACTGTTTACAGAAAACAAAAAGAAATAACATAAAGTACGAACGATTTTATTATGCAAACAACACAGATTACAACTCAATTAAACACATAAACACTACCACATTATTCATGATTATTCCCATAGTTCTCTGTGCCCCTTTTGTATACTTGAGGCACTTCATTACAAACGCACCACGGTTTACTTAAGTAATACACACATAATGCAACCATGCATTGTGGTGAATAGATTATTGTTTTAGTGACCGGGCTGAGTTTGAACAGCTTCTCCAGCATACGAGCAACATCTTGAGCAGCGATTGTAACGTCTGTAGCAGCAGCCGTAGCGGCAGTAACCACCACCATCATGTCCTCCTCCTCCTCCGTCTTCTCCTCCGTCTTCTCCTCCGCCGTGGACTTTGTAACCTCCACCATATTGATCAGGTTGTACTGTTTCCTCACTCTTCACCGTGCCTGTCCAAAACAGCACATTAATTAGTTCAAATGTATTGTTTAGCACGTGCAAATGCCCATTCCTCTCCACGGCTAAAATAGCTTTTCGCTTAATTTTTAAAAAATATGTATATATATAAATTCGAATCTATAGTTTTTCTTTTTTAATCAAATTTAGATGATTAGATATGCGTTCCAGATATAATTTGCACAATATATATGTATATATAGTTTTAGATGGTCCGACACATATAGAGGATTAAAAATCGTACTTAAGTGTTTTGACTTTAGTAAATCCAAATAATTGACCGTTGTTGAAACAAACAGTCCATATATAAAACGGATGAACTCGCGCGTAGGAAGAAATCATAAAATGTTGAATTCAATTAGCCTTACGAACATATCTTTTTCTTCTTAAAAAGCCTCCAAGAAAGAAATTAAATAATCATATTACTTACCGGACTGCCTTTCAGCAGCCGCAGCCACTTCTGAGACAACGAGAAGAACTGCAAAGAGACCAAACAGAACCAAAGCCTTGGAAGCCATTTTTATCAACTGCTTATAACTCTCTTAGTATGGAAAAACAAGTACTAGATATAATGCATGGTATAACCTGCGACGCTATTTAAAGAAAACGAGGAGTAATGAGAAAAGTTAATTAATAACTACTCCCTCCGTCCCACAAAGATCCTTGTTTTAGGATTTTCACACAAATTAAGAAATAATTATTAGGTAATCATCAATGATATTAATTTTTTACAGATTACACTTTCCCATAAATATTAACCAATAAAAATTAAGAAAATTCATATATGTATAATAAATACTTCTTGAACTTTGCAATTTCTTAACATTAATTAACAAAAAATGTGTTGAAAACTTAAAAGTTATATCTTTATGAAACAATTTTTTTTTCAAAAAATAGGATCTTTGTGTGACAAAGGGAGTAATTCGTAGTCCGCTCCAACCAAAAAAGGGGAATTTATCACAATTAAAACAAAGAAGAAATTTGTTGTGAAATGAAAGAGAGACAGCGTCATTTGCGTCGGTCCCCTTATGGTTGAATTCAATATAATTAAATAATTTTGAACTCCATTAATGACAATCCCATTAGTAGGTATCGGTGACCAGATATTCGAATGAGTTTGGTTCTATTCAGTTTAAGAGTTTGGAATTTATTTAGTTCCCTCTCAATAATACATATGTAAGAGACAACGATCGAGGCTTTTGTGTCCACATAAATGCCCAAATTAGATTGGTATACATTTAAGCGGTAGTACGTGTCTCCCATTATATCTTACACTATAAATTATCGAAGATGTTGAAACTCAGTTGGCTTATTAGACGACTGCGAGTATATGAGTCTCTGAGTCTCTGACTTATTAGAGGAATGTGACTTTGTGAGTCTAACAAAAAGAAATATTAAATTATAGCGTACCCAAAACCAAATTAAAACTTTTGAAATGATGCTTACTCAAATTCCCCTTGAAAAGTGAAAACGTTACACCTTAATACTGATGTCATTCTTGTACTACGAAATTCTAGTTAAAGACAAATTTATGACCATAATTAGTTAATAATTATTATGAATTTTGATTAACTTTTTCTGAGTTATGATATTATATATGAGACATAATTAATACATCTATGTTTTATCTCAAATAAAAATATACATTTATAATATGGACCATTGATCTGATACTCTCAGGAGCTGTGTTACGTTCTTTCAGTGAGGATATATTGTTGTTATGGTTAGACTATTCAAATCAGCTCAAGCATTTAAATCATTCTCATATTATGTTATGTATTTGACTGTTTAATTTGTGCATAGTTCTTACTATAATTAAGATTTATAAGAGCGATCTTGATTCTTGTATATGTCTTAGTACGTAAAGGTAATATATCCTTCTAATTAGGTCAAGTTAAAAGAAAATTAGCATGTCAAAACAAAGAGATTAAACGACAGTGACTCTGTGACTTATTAGAAGACTGTGAGTCTTACAAAAAGAATATTAAATTATAGCGTACCCAAAACCAAATTAAAACTTTTCAAATGATGCTTACTCAAATTCCCCTTGAAAAGTGAAAACGTTACAGCTTAATACTGATGTCATTCTTGTACTACGCAATTCTAGTTAAAGACAAATTTATGACCATAATTAGTTAATAATGATTATGAATTTTGATTAACATTTTTATGAGTTATGATATCAAACGAGACATAATTACTATATCTATGTTTTATCTCAAATAAAAATATACATTTATATTATGGACCATTGATCTGATACTCTTAGGAGCTATGTTACATTCTTTCAATGAGAATATATTGTTGTTATGGTTTAATTTGTGCAGAGTTCTTGTTATAAGATTTATATATAAGAGCGATCTTGATTCTTTCATATGTCTTAGTACGTAAAGGTAATCCATCCTTCTAATTAGGTCAAATTAAAAGAAAATTAGCATGTCAAAACAAAGAGATTAAGATTTTTGCAATCACCTTGTCCCATGAGGTATTTAATTAGCGTATTTTGATACAAACTGATATACGACCAAAAAAAAGAAGATAGCACGTCAAAAATTGGGACTTCTCGAATAAACTTTGAAAAGTTTTACTTATATAAAACTCCATTATTATTAGTATTATTATTATTTTTTTGTCAAAAAAACTCCATTATTATTATGGAAAAGAATTAGAACCTTGTATTTCTTCTTTGTTAGGGTGCCCTGTTTTGATTCTATGGGTCGGAATGGTAACTGCGTTTTGCGGTGCGGAAGAAGTGCGGTATTACAGTGCGGTACAGTTCAACTGCGGGATGTGCGGGAGAAATATATTTGCGGGACAAGTGCGGTTTGTATAAAATAAGCGGTACAAAATAATATTTGATTGGTGTTACCAACTCGCTAGATCGTGACACGTGTCGATTTCAACGATTTGAGATTTTGACACGTGTGTGTTACTAATTATAAAATAAAAACAATTATAATTTAATAGATAATTATAAGAAAGATAGAAAAATTAAAATAATTTTAAAAATATAAAAAGATAATTACAAAAAAAAATTAAAATTTAGCAACTCGTAGGATCGTGACACGTGTCGATTTCTACGATCCGAGATTTTAACACATGTCTATTACTAATTATAAAATAAAAACAATCATAATTTTATATATAGATAATTATAAGAAAGTTATAAAAATTTATATAATTTTAAAAATAAAAAAATTAATTATAAAATAAAACAAATTATAATTTTATAGATAATTATAAGAAATTTATAAAAATTTGAATAATTTTAAAAATATAAAAAGATAAAAAGTGAATTTTTTTCTACAATTCCGACAATAATTACAGATAAACATAGATATATTTTTAAAATATATCGTCGAATTAATGGGGAAAAAATTTATAATTTTGACTGCCTCTCAGTTTCTTATATATATACCTTGATATGTTTTCGTATCAGCTCATATTGATTTATTGCGTTTTATAACAATCACTATAATTTTATAGAAATTTTAATTATGTTTTTCTTATGGTTGTAAATTTGGAGGATGTGGAAGAAACCATATGTATCGATGCATGAAGATTTTGGTGATGTTTCAACTGATTGATCTAGAAGCTATTATTGTATGATAAGGTAAGTTTTGATCAAAACCTAATTATTTTGGTATTGGTTTATATGTTTCAATAATTGGTGTCGAACTAATTTGTTAACGAGTATGTGGATACCCGACCTATGATTTATTTCATTGGATGTATAAGTGAATTTCTTTCTAATGTTTTATATGTTTTACTTTTGATTTGATTATTTCGGATTAGTGTACTAATGTTTTTGTGGATGCGTGATAGAACTATTGTGTTATAATAGAGGTTTTGATCTAAATGTGACATTTTTGTATGCTTCTACACGTTTGGATAACTTAAAAATTCTTTTGCCAACGTTTAGGAGGTTGATGCGTAAAGATTGATTTTACTAGATGAAGATATAAAATTTTAAAACATGATTGATTATAAAAAAAACTATATGATTAAAAATATATTAAAATAATTAATAAACAAAGAGAAAAATTAATTAAGTAATAGTAAATAGTTTACAGAATATCTAATTTTGTTTTTTATATGGGTTATAAAAGTTTTAGTTAAATTTTTTTTTGCTTACACGGATTATAAATTCTATATTTTAAACACGCATATACGCGGCTCCTAATCTAGTATATATATATTAATAATTAATTAATTTTATGTGTTAATAAATAAACAATAACAGATATTTATAAACCATTAATACACAAATTGATCAAAATATAAATTTAATTTTTAAACATACATATTATTGAATCCGTTGAATAATTTCATCATAAAAAAAAGTACAACACATTAAAAAAGTATTATCTATTACTTTGATTTTCCCATAACATATTTGCAATATTGTCTCTTATTTGCGTCATATATTCTCCATCTCTTATCTCCGTTGCTTCTATGTCATCTAAATCATGCTCAAAATCTCTGTTGATTATATTTGTCTCTGTCATTACATCTGCAAAATCTGCATCCGGAAAGTTTGAAATTCTGATGAAATTATGTAATCCCACTGTAGCCATTACCACTCTTTTTTGAACATGAACATTATATCTTGAAAAATCAGAAAGAATCCTCTATTTTTTCTTCTAAACTCCAAAAGTTCTCTCGATAACAGAACGTAAAGATGCGTGACATTGGTTAAACAGTTCATGTTTATTTCTAGGTGGTGGACCAGAATAGAATTGAGACATATGATATCTCACAAATCGATTTCGTGATGATCTATAAGGAGATAGAAATCCTTGTTTGCTTGGATAGCCAGAATCAACCAGATAATACTTCTCTGACGGAGGCAAAGGGAACTCAGAATCACTTTGTTGTGCTATTTGCAAAACAACTCTATCGTGGCATGAACCTGGTGCTTCATTCCAAATATATGTGAATAACATATTCAAATCACATATTGTCATGATGTTCAATGATGCATTATCATGTCGATTCCAATACATTCCTTGTAACTCAGGCTTTACTTTTACGCATACATGAGTTCCATCTATAGCTCCAACGATCCACTAAAATATGGCCAATATCTTCGGTCAACCTGAAGTCTTTCAGGAATTAGATAAAATTCTTGTCTTGTCGGAGTTCTAATATAATCACATGCAAATAATTCAATTGCTCTAAGAACTTCTCTAAATTTTCTCTGCACAGTCTCTTGATTTCGTCCAAATCTTAAACCAACATCTCTCTGAACTTCATTGTGCCCACATATCCGTAGAAACATCGCAACACTTTCTTCAATAGTTATATTCAATGTTGGTTGAAGACCATAATTTGTTTGTAACATATTACACAATGTTGTGAAATATGGAAGTGACATCCGTAATAACTGAAGACAAGCAGCATCATCTTGTTGTAGTCGACGCCATATATTTCTCTATCCCAAACCTCTATCAGTTTGGACTGGTGCTCTTTGAAAATATTGGTCATAATAATTCAAAGCTGGTTGAATTACTAACTCTTCAAATTGTTCGTTTTCTAAATTCCACAGTTCAATTCTTTCTTCGTAACTTAAATTGTTAAGGTCCTGTGATCGCAACTGACATATACGAAATGCCTGAAATTGAATACAAACGATATATTTCATTAAACATGGATTATTTTACAAACATTAATTTAATAAAATTCAACAGTATACTAAAAAAAAGAACATAAATCATTTCAAAACATAAATGAGATTGATAAACTACAATTAACACAAACTAGTCTTCATCTCCTACATCACGTTGATGACTTGCATTGGATCGTTGCAGAGGTCCCCAAATATTGAAGAGACCTCCTGGTCTAGGTGTTTGTGGTATTTGGCCAGTTTCAAAATAATTTGTGAAACCGAGACCGGATGACGATGTTGGTTGAATGATCGGTGAAGTTTCTATTGTTGCACCATCTCCTTGGCCACCAACTGAAAATCCATATTGAAGTCGTTCCGCTTGAACCACCTTATTGAAAATTTTGTGTTTGAGGCCATTGTGGAGCATTTGGTGGTGTTCCCCACTGTGAAACATTTGGTGGCGTGCCCCACTGTGCATTTGGTGGTGTTTCCCACTGTGGAGCATTTGGTGGTGTTTCCCACTGTGGAGCATTTGGTGGTGTTCCCCACTGTGCAACATTTGGTGGTGTTCCCCACTGTGGATAAAAGGGACCCCAATAACCTGGTGAATTTTGCCCTCCCAAATTATTACCCACAGAGGATGGACTTCCAGATGATATACCTCCTGAATGTGGACTCCCAAATGAATGGCCTGAAGCTAACTGTTTTGGCACATCTTGGTTGTTCCGTGAAACACCAGTCATAGCTTCTAACAGCTGTATCTTATCCTAGTCGATGCTTGCAGCTATATCAATGAAATACTTACACCAAAATACTAGCTCCTTAAGTGCATTAATGCATGCCCAATAAAATCTAGTGTGTTTGGGAATATCTAGCGCGATAAACATCGCTTCCGCCTTTTTAAATTCATTGTAATCATCTTGGTCAAAAGCATCAGGACGAAGTTGTTGAATACTTTGACATTGAAATTCTCTAAAGCCAGTGATGCTATCTTGTAATGTTGTTTCAAAAGATTGTCGTCTTCGACTTCCTCGTGAACCACTTCCAATAGAAACTCGCGAGCTTCCTCCAGATCTGTGTGCACTACTCCCACGTGTAGCGATTGACTGCAAATTTAGCCTACCTCGTTGTTGGCTTCTACCAGCAGAATGTTGGAATATTTCATCATCATCAATGTTAACACGATACACTTCTTCTTCTTCTTGCGTTTCAGGAACCTGTGTTTGTGGCACGTCACCACTATCACTATCTGAGTCATCATGACCTTCTTCATCAACTGCATGCTCATGGATCAATTGCTCTCTTCTTTGACGAGCAGAGTGTTGAGATTGTGACTGAACATCATGTAATGCGAGACATCGTTGCATCACGTCCCAAAATTCAGGCGGCTTTCGGTTAAAGCTTTTTGTTATTTTGCATCCCTATAATTTGAAAACCAATTAGATTTTTGCTACCAAAATTTTTAAACGTATGTTGATGAATAAAAAGATTTAGTGTACTTACATACTCCTGATCTGTCCACCATGCTTCAGATGCATGTATGAAAGATGTATCAGGATCAACCGTGATACCAGTTTTATGCGTAAGAGTTTTCCACCTCTTGTAACTTTCTTTGGATTCATCAAGCTTGTTTTTGAAGAAACCATAATTTATATCCATGTTGAATGCTCGATTGAACTTTTCAACCATATACTCTCTACCGATAGAAGTAGGATTCTTGAGAGTGTAATTATTCATGGCAATCGCTTCATCGAACAATATTTGAATTAATGTTTTTTCCTGTATATACGACCATTTGTACTTGTCCTTGTTCTACAAATTTCGTGAATACAATTTAGCGTACTTAATATCTCATATTTAAACATATTTTAATTTAGAAAAAGAAACAAAAGTAAATTTACCCGCATTGTGGTTTCTGTGGGATTAGTAGAATTTTCCGGAGGATGAGTCGATCCTGTTTGTCTTGAAGGATTTGAGTTTCGTCGACGATTAAACATATCTACATTTAATAAAATTCGACGATTAAACGATATATCTACATTTAATACGATCATCATGATACAAATTTATATCTGTTGGATATGTTTGATACAACTCATTCTTAATTCATTTCAAAACATTCAAATTTTTTTTTATCATCCTGCAATGGTTAATTTTGTTTTCTACTATAATAAAGTTTTATATATAGTTATTTATTAAAAGTGTTTTCTGATTTTATTATTATTAGATATTTAAAAATATAAAAGTAAACTTTAATAAATATCATAAACGAAATTTTTTTGGTGGATTGAAAATGTTGGATTTAATATTTAAAATGCAAATGCCAATTTGTTTTTTTCTTAGTTCTTATCTTTTATTGTTTTGTGTAATTTTGTAATAATAATTATTTTAGTTTTTAAAATTTAAAAAAAATATATTTTCTACACTATTAAATTTAATGCTTCCAACTAACCCACAATTTTTGTAACTACTCGAATTAAATTTTCCATGTGATTATATAAATATGTTGGGAAAAATATTTTCTAAAATCAGATAAAATAAACAATTGAGTGATCACACGATCATAAAATTATTTTCTCAAAGTATTCTAAAACACTTATATTTGAAAAATTCATAGCTTGGTCATAATCTAAATATATATCACTTTCCACTTAAAAAAAAATCTAAATATATATCACTTATTTTGCTCCCATGGGATTTTTTAGTAATTCTCCCTATTTTTTTTGTATAATCGATGATGGTATTAATTTGGTTATGTTTCTGATTGTTTTTTTCATTTTTTAAAATGACCATTTTTTCAATAATTCGTACTAAAAACCTAATAAATTTTTAGAAGGGTGAGTGGGGTTTGCTTGGCGCGTTCCAAGCGTAATCAGCGTGCTGTGTACCTCTATACCATCTACATTTGGTATGAGAGCAGTCGCCTGATAAAAGATCATTTTATCTTTTCAACAGGTGAGATCGTGGGATAGGGTATGGAGCTAGCACAGCAGTACGTTGTGGAAATTAAGTCACTAATGCTTAATGCTGAAAACTATGAGCTCTGAAAGGTGTCCATAATGCACTTAATTCTGAGTATCAACGTGGATGCCTGGATTGCAGTGGAAAATGGTTGGAAGCCATCAACTATGGTGGATCGAGAAAGGGTTACTGTTTTGAAACCAATGCGGATGTGGACAGCTAAGGAGAGGGCAGCAGCAAGATCTAACTCACAGGCTTTGTCAGCGATTCTCAAAGCACTGCCTGTAAATCTGTTTACAAAGGTGCAAGAATGTACATCGGCAAAAGAAGCTTGGGATATCCTGCAAGTCAAATTCGAAGACACCAGTAATGAGAGAAGGACTCGTCTTGGCACTCTGTCATCGGAATTTGAGAATCTGTCCATGAAAGATGATGAGTCGATTGATGAACTCATTAGCAAGCTTAGTACTATGGTTCAGGAAGCTATGCTGCTTGGGGAACACTACAAGGACAAAGGGCTGGTGAAGGAGTTGAATCGAGCGACTGGGATGATATAGGGTCTCAAGTTACTGATGAAGGAGAAAGACAGAATTGAGAATCCTTCTGCACTGGATATCTCTGAGTCCTCTACGGACTTCAGTGAGGAAAGTCAGAATGTGCTGATCAAGGAGTGTTCCAGAGAGCTGGTGAGTGAGTTGCAGAAAAAGTTCTTGACATTTGCCAAGGTTCATGCTAAAAGGGATGACTCAGAAGTACTAAATAATTTCGCAGCACACTTTGGAGTCATCGAAGAAGATCAGGGAGTCGAGTCAGAGGAGGATGACGATGACTTGTCATTGGAAGAACAACTGATGATTTTGGTTGAGGATGCACTGTCAAAGAAGAAAGAGAATGAGATACTCCTTTCTGAAAATTCTAAACTGACAAAGCAAGTTAAAATTCTAGAACAAGATGTGGCTGATGAATAATCAAAGTCTTCAGAGCTTACGAGACAGGTGGAAGATCAACTAAAACAGATCAAGATGCTGAAAAAAGGAGTTAAAAATCTAGAGGAAGTACTGATGGTTGGTTGAACAAACAATGTCAACTTGGGGCTGAGTAATCATGTTGGTACCAGTCAAGGTGGAAGACAACCTAGTCAACAGACCAGACGTCTGTACGATGCTTATGCTGAAATGACCAACCAGAGACCTGGGTTCACGTACTCGAAAGACCGTGCAACTGGATGTTGGTATTGTGGCAAACCTGGTCATTTCAAAGCTAGCTGTTATCGATTTCTTAATCAAGTCAAGCGGGTTATACAACAGAAGAGGTTCTACAGGAACGGCAAACGAACGGATCAAGTTTGGATCAGGAAACACGATTTGTACTGCAACATGGCGATCATAACTGAAGAATTAACTCAAACCAATGGAGACGTAGTGTGGTATTTCGACAGCGGTTGCTCTGCACACATGACTGGAGATAAAAGCAAACTACACGATATTGTTAAAACCACAACAGACAGAGTAGTTTTTGGTGATGGTTCAAGAGGTGAAGTTAGAGGACAAGGCAATACAAGTGGACTAGCTCAACCATCTCTTGCAAGGGTTCATCTAGTTGATGGTCTGACAGTCAACTTGATCAGTATCAGTCAGCTGTGCGACGATGGTCTGGATGTCATCTTTACCAAGAACGGATGCATGGCCATTGACAATCAGGGAGCTGTGCTACTGGAAGGATAGAGATCAGAAAATAATTGCTACACTTGGATATCAGATGGAGTGGTCAAAGGAGAAGAATCATCCAAGTTTTTATACGAGTCTACTTCTGATAGAGAACTCATGAATGAGTCCCTAACTTTGAATTCAATGGGAACAGTCCATGTGAAGCTCTGGTCTCAGCAACGATTCATGTCGTTAGTGATTGATGGTTTCTCCTTATGGACATGGGTCAAGCATCGCTATGTAGTTACAGATGAGCTACTAATGATAAGCTATGCAATGCAGAAGATGGTAACTGAGAGGAATCTCTTCTTTTATCAAAATAGAGGAGAGCTTCAAGGGGGCATAGTTACCAGAGAACTACAGTAGCAACGAGCTATGCCAGCGGACGACACAAAAGGATGGAAAGTCACAATGCAACAAGAAGTTCAACAGTACAAGAGTTGGATTCACAAGAGCAAGATAGATGACATGTTGCTGGTAGCACAAGGCTATGACCTGGTTAAAGGTGCTACTAGGGATGAGTTGTTCCCACCTCAGGACAGATTGGAATCACTCAGAGCCTTGATTGCGATTTCGTGTGTACTAAAGATCAAGCTGTATCTATTGGATGTAAGAAGAAGCACCTTACTTAGGAAGACATATGTTGAGTCAAGATCGAGGCCGTGGTATGATGAGCTCGCCGTGTTTCTCACTGACCAAGGATATGAACAATGAGTTTCAGACAAATCCGTGTTCACCTTAAAGATCAATAACGAAGTGATGGTGGTTCAAATCGTTTTTGAAGGCATAGTTTTTGGTTCTAATTGCCAGAAGCTGGTTGATCAGTTTGCTACAGATATGATTCAAGAGTTTGAGATGATCATGTGTGGCGAGTTGACACACTTTTTGGGTTTACAGGTGAAACAGAGTGATGATGGAACCTGTGTCACACAGAGTGCATACGCCAACAGTTTGATTGTGAGATTTGGTATGGAAGCTAGTCTAGTTACAGAGACTCCGATGAGTGTATCTGATCATATCTCCAAGGACGAAGATGGAGAAGCTGTTGATAAGGGTCTCTACAGAGAGATGATTGGTTGTCTGGAGTATCTAATGATATACCTCATATTTTACCAACTTCACCTGTGTTTTAGGACTCGTTTTTAGAGTCTTTCTAGTGTTTTTGTAGTGTTTTAGTGTGTTTACAGGTTAATTGACGTTTGGAGCTTACTTGGAGCAAAAGGATCAAAAAGGGATCAATTTGGAGCTTTTATGAAGAAATGAAGATCAATGCGGATTTGCAGCCTTCTCTGTCCAGAAATACGATGCATGTCGATCGAGAGGCATTAGTTGTGTCGATCGACAGGAGACCCGAAAATAGAAGCTGCTCGAGTTTGAAGCCCAAATCGATTCCAAGTCTATTTGAGATTCCTTAGACCGCCTTAATCAAGCCCTAGACGTCCAGAGACTTGTATATATAGTGTTTTTCGAGTTTTAGTTGTGTCGATGGGACATCCAGACTTTGTTAAGCTTTAGCTAGAGATATCTACTTTGTTCTAGGTTTTGAGAAGAGAGCTTTGGGGAGATCTTTCTGTTCCTGATTCTTCAAGTCCTGATTGTGAACCCCTGTTATTTCTTACTCTTAATCTTAATGATGATTTCGTTTTTTATCTCTTGTGTTATTGCTTTGAATATGTCTGAGTAATTCACTAGTTAGGTTTAGGGTTTCTCACAAAGGATTGATGGTTTGATTGAATGAATTGATTGGTTAAGGATAATCTATCTTATTTGTTCTTAATCTGAGATTGTTCTAACTGCTTATTCTTGATTGATCACCTTGAATTTGAACTTAGGTTGTTAGTCTCTGCGGAAGTAGGATTGATAGCTTGAACCTATCTCTGATTAGCAACACTCCTATTCACAAAGGAATTTGGTTTAGGGTCTTGTGAACATATTGAACTTGATTTTAATGCAAACTTAGATTCTTAGAATTCACAAAGGGATTTGGGATTCTGTTTCTAGGTTTAGAAGCTTTCACAGCGGGAGTTGGTTAGCTTTACATTCATGTTTGAGTTCTAGAACATTGATTGATTTATCCTGACTAATCATACATTTATCATTCTTGATTTCCTGAGAATTCTCTGGATCTAACGCTTGCTTTTGATTGTTTACAACCTCGTTTTAATATTCTGCAATTGGTTTCTTTCTTTTACTTCTATTTGGTTTAGCATACTCTGAGACTAAAAGCCTATTGTGTAACTAAGTCCCTGTGGAAACGATCCCTAAGTACTACAGTGATCTCTTAATTTGAGAGAGTAGCTCAGGGTAAATTTGAGCATATCAAATTTTGGCGCCGTTGCCGGGGACTTTTGTCTACCATTAGGTTCCAGTTTAGGATTTTGTCTAAACATTTTCTTTTTACTTTACTCACTTTCTCTTTTTCTTTCTTTTTCTTGTGTGTTTCAGGTGCATGTCCAGTCGCATAACCAGAAGTACACAGAATCCTGAGTTACTGAGCTATTCAACCGAAGAACTTGGGAGAATCGAAAGAGAAGGAAGAAAGAACAAAAAATCAGCTGAGATGGAAAGACAAGACGCTCCGATTCTCCAGGCTGATGAGACCTATTTGAATGCAGCAGGCCAAGTTTGTGATGAACACGGCCAGATCATACCACCAGTTGATGCGAGAGCATTGGCCGCAGCAGGAGGCAATCAGCCTCCAAACCCGCAGCGTGTCGATCGACAGGCATCTGTCCGTGTCGATCGACAGAATGGACGAGAACAGCCTGTAGGCGCTGATGACCCTGAAAATACTCGGACTCTTGCTGAGTACAATCGTCCAGACCTCTTCTATGCAAACCGGTCTGCCATTCGTCTTCCTACCATCCAGAGGAATGACTTTGAGCTGAAACCGGCGTTTTACACTCTTGTTGGTCAACATCCTTTCCATGGTTTACCGAACGAGCATCCGATGGACCACATAGAGAACTTCGAGGACATTGCGAGCAGCATCAAAGCTAATGGAGTCTCTATGGATTTCCTGTACTGCAAGCTTTTCCCACATTCACTGAGTGGAGAAGCCTCTGCTTGGTTGAAGAATCTAGAACCTCGTTCTTTAACTACCTGGGAAGAGACCAAGAACGCATTCTTGTGCAACTTCTATGATGATGCGCGTTCAGAGGAGCTGAGAAAGAAGATCTCTCAATTCACCAAAGGACCAGCTGAAGCCTTTAAAGTTGCTTGGGTGCGCTTTAAATCTCACCAAAAGGACTGTCCTCACCATGGGTTTAGCACCGTCCAACTCTTGGGAATCTTCTATCGTGGTATTGATTGGAGGCACCAAATGGCTCTTGACGCAGCAAGTAACGGAAATTTCAACACTCGCTACCCTACTGAAGCTATGAAACTGATCGAGAACTTGTCGCAAGCAAACAGCACCAAGAATGCTGATCTTGAGCGAAAGAAGCTAGCAGGGACTGGCAGTGGAAAAGAAATTGCTGAAGTGAATGCGAAGATTGATATGGTTGCCAAATTTCTGATGGGCAAGAAATCTGTCAACTTTGCTGACCAAGTTGAGACCATTGAGCCGGAGCAACAAGGAGATGAAGAAGATGTTAACTATGTGAATGGTGTAGGTTTTCAGGGACAACGGTTTGGAAACCAGCAGGGAAACAGAGGCTACAATAACTCCAGTGGACAACGTTTTGGTTCACCAGGTTATGTTCCCAAGACGGATTTTCAGAAGAACTTTCAGCCCAACACCAACAACACCAGCTACACCAGGACCTATGGTAACTCTTCTTACCAAGCTCCTCCGCCCAAGAATGACGTCACAGCCATGTTCGAGCAGTTGCTAGAAGGACAAGAAAAGCTCACAGTTTCTCTAAACGGCAAGCTTGACAATGTCTACACAACTCTAAACGACAGAATCGAGGCTCTTAACACCCATGTCAAGAAGCTTGATGTTCAGGTTGCGTAGACCGCTGAGACTGTTAAACGCCAAGAAGGTTTTCTTCCTGGAAGAACCGATCAAAACCCCAAGCATTGCAATGCCATTTTGATCCGAGAAGGGGATGAAGTTTGGAAATATGAAGAGAGTGATTAAGATGAATACGAGGAAGATACTTTTGAGGATGTCTCTAGGATTTTGACATCTAATTTGACTAGGCCACGAGTGATGTTGCTCAAATTTACCCTGAGCTGCTCTCTCAAATTAAGAGATCAATTGCAGTACTTAGGGGTCGAACCACAGAGACTCTAGATACACAATAGGCAATTTAAATCGGATTAATGCTAAGCAGAAAAGATTAATTATTAAAGAAATCAATGCAGGAAAATAAATCTAAGTTGTGATCAATTAAAGACAAACGTTAGATCTCAGGTATTCTCAGGAAAAATCAGGAAAAATTAAGTTATCAAACAATCAGGATTCAGATGAAGAACGGTTCTAGAACTCAAATCACAGAAGTATAATTAACCAACTGTCGTTGCGAAAATTATCTAAGTTAAGAAACTAGGAAATCAAATGTCTTTGCAGATCCTAAGAATCTAACCAGCTTTTAATTCAAGTTTGATTTGTTCACAAAAGACTTAAACCAAATTTCTTTGCAGATAAATCTTTTGCTCACCCTAGGTTCTTTCAGGAATTCAATTACACTGTCGTGTCAATCAACAATCCTAAAATCAGAAGTCTAGATGATCAGGCTAGAAATCAGTATGAAGAACAACCTATGGTGAAGAACATCTAAAGATATATAATCCTAATCTAGCACAGATAACTCAATAAACCATCAAAATCCTTTGTGAGAAACCCTAGATCTAACAAGCAAACTACTCAGACATAATCAGAGAAGAAAACATCATGAATAGATAAGAGAACATAAAGGTATCAATATCAAAACAGGGGTTCAAGATTACAACTGAAGCAGAAGGAATCAATCTCCCCAAAATCTCTCAAAAACCTAAAGCTCTCTCTCTCTGAATTGTCTCAGCAAAAACGTCGTGTCTGTTACAAAACCCTAAAACTCTATGTAAAGACGAGCAAAATCGTGTTGGGCTTCTATTGGAGACTTCGGGAAAGTTTGGGCTTCGAAAACTCGAGACAGCTTCTGGTCCGTCACAACGTGTCGATCGACACACCAAGGATGGTATCGATCGACACCAAGTCCTGGTGGGCTCAGTTGGGCCTCCGAATCTGTCTTCTCTGGTACTAATCTCCATATGCTCCTAAAAGCTCCAATAAGCTCCAAATAATCCACAATTGCTCCTAAGTAGCTCCAAACACTAATTTACCTGAAATCACAAGGAAATACTAGAAAAACACCAAAAACATAGATAGATAGATAGTAATATCATGGTTAAAATCCCTAAAAACCATGATATATCAACGAGCTTGGAAACGTGAAGCACTAGCTGCTGCTGCTTCTGCAAGCAACCAGCCTTTGAAGCAATGTGTCGATCGACACACCATACTTGGTGTCGATCGACAGGCCTCGGGAAATCAGACAGAGAGCAGAATCCCACCTTCTACTCATCCTTCAACTTTCGCGAAGGGTGTCGATCGACAAACCTCTACTGCTGTCGATCGACATGACCCGCTGAATGATCTGCCTTATGTCGTGATTCCACCATCCGTGCAATCCACCGACTATGTTCCTAAGGTGCCGTATCCAAAACCCAGGAGGTCTAAGTAGGAGATTGAGGATGAGAAGTGTAAGGCTATGCTCGAAAAAATCAAGACCGAGATCCCTACCAGTGATAACGAAGATACTCCATCTCCAATGAAGCGTCTAGTTCGAAGAATGGTTTTGAATGGTCTAACTCCTGAGGAAGGAGCTTTGCTTACACGAGATCTCAGTGTAGTCTTCTCAGCTCAGGTGCCTAAGAAGAAGCAAGAAAAGAGGCAAGAAGTCGTGGTTTCCGAGCAAGTTAGTGCGGTCATTCAAAACAAGCTTCCTAAGAAGTTACCGGATCCCGGCCATTTTGTCTTGGATTGTTCAATCTATGAGGAGCACTTCACCCATTCCCTATGTGACCTTGGTTCTAGCATTAATCTGATGCCTCATTCTGTAGCCAAGAGACTTGGGAAAACGGACTTCAAACCGACGAATGTCTCTTTGATTCTTGCGGATCGTTCTATGCGAATTCCGATAGGGATCCTTGAAGATGTGCTAGTTCAAATCGGGAAGTGCACCATACATGCTAACTTTGTGGTTTTAGACTATGAAAAGGAACCACAAGACCCACTTATCTTGGGACGCGCTTTTCTAGCCACCGCGGGCGCGATCATTGATGTCAAGAAAGGTCATATGTCTCTGAATGTTGATGGCAAAAAGCTGAACTTCAATACGTTTAAGCCACGGGTTTCACCTCCTGAGAATCCACCAACCATCCTCCCAACCATTGCAACAGACCCCGGGACAAATCCTCCGAAGACTTCACCACCACTTCCGGCAAAGAAACCTCATAAGTCAAAGAAAAAGAGAAATTCTCCAAAAGATTCTACACCATCTGCAGAGGATGCTGAGCCACCTCTTCTCTCTAAGTCATCAAATGCATACACGCCACCTTGGAAGTTGAGACAATCTGCGCCATCCAACGCGCAGAAGTCACCGGATCTCTGAGAATCCGCCAAGTCGAGCTAAAGACTCAAAACAAGCGCTGAGTGGGAGGCAACCCACTATGTTTTGATTTTTGTTTTTGAATTTTTATTTTGTTTTTGATTTTTGGTTTTGGTGTTCTTTAAATTCTGGTTTTATTTCGATTTTACTAATTCTAATTTTTGATTTTGATTTTTGTTTGATTTTTAGGAGTATATTAGGGAATAAAAGGAGATGCAAAAAAAAAACTCTCTGTCGACAAGAAAGGGTTGTGTCGATCGACACAACTTATGTGTGTCGATCGACACGCATCGCGGAAACACAAAAACCCGAGAGCTCCTTCTTTTTTCTCATTCTTCTCTTTTGTTTTCTATTGGTCCGATTTCACAAAATTCTCTCTAACTTCTTCATTTCTTGACCAAATCTCTTGATTCCAGGTGCTATAGATTCATGATTCTCTCCTCTATCAAAGCCGTAAGTCAATTTCTCCGATCTGTGAAGTTATGGCTGGAAATCGCCAGCGAATCCGACGCGACGGCGAAGGTTCTTCTCGCAATCCGCCGCCTCCTCCGCCTCCACAAGCTCCGGCGAGCCCCTCTTAGTCATCAGCACCTCCTTCTCCTCCTGTTCCTCGATTTCCATGGCCCCGAGAGGAAGGTACACCGATCTACTCCGATCGCCAATGGGCGGATAAGGTATTGACGGAATTTGAGAAACTGGAGTATATCAATAGGGAACTTAGTGATGATTGGGGTGATTATGAGACCTTGCTCTACAATGGCTGGTTAGGAGTAGAAATACAACCCACTAGGTTCAAAGATAAGAAGCTCTTAGAGGATATGAGTATGAATTGGGCGATGAGTGCTTTGATTAGTAAGATGGGAATCGGATACGTTACGGAGCTGGATTGTGAGCTTTATATTGATTTGGTTAGGCAGTTTATGGCCTCTGTTCGAGTTGATTATCAGCAAGAGTACGCGAGGAATGCTCAAGAAGGAACACTATCCTTCTTTGCTTTCGGGGTTCGTCATAGTATCTCTATTCCAGATCTCTGTGCTCTCTATGGTTTTCGTGCAGATGGTACAGCTGTTGCGCTCCCTACTGTTTTTGACAAAGCTAAGGAGTTCTGGTCCGTTTTTGCTGAGGGAAGTTTTGCGTTTGGAAACTGTAAACACTCTGATATCCGGCATCCAGCATTGCGCTACCTGGTTCGTCTTGTGAGTAACACCTTCTTGTGTAAGATGGACCCAGGAACGATGAGATTAGCTGAGTTAATTTTGCTCTACTACGCCTTGCATGATGATGTGTCTGCTGAGATTGATAGTAACGTTATGGAGATCAATGTCAACATGGGAGCTGTTTTCGCGCAACATTTGGTTGATCTAAAGACCAAGCCTTTCAGTGGAAAGAGTTCTAGCAAAAGTCATAGCACGAAGAGGAAGGTTGAGAGTATAGGGAGCCTGCTTACTCCCCTGTTCCGTAGATGCAACGTCAATCTCTCCTTCACCTCTGTTGACCACTCCCGCAGGTACATGGATAGAGCCTACTTGAGGAAAACTCATTGGATGGATAATGGTTTGATTTGGAAGTATACTAGCTCAGGAGAATCTCTTCAAGTCAAGTTGCCACAATCTCGACTCGGTATCGTCAGACATTCCATGCGACTTTTCAGTTTTGAGCCTGACCCGAGGGATGTGAGACAGTAACCTCCTACTCGTTGTCGTCGCGGTACTTCTTCTTCTGCACTTCCTTCAGCCACAGAGGATGAGCCTGCACTTCCTGAATGGCCAGCATACCCGGAGACAGAGATGGACAACCACACTTTCCAGCAGCTCATGATGAAGAGGATGGACGCTATGTGGGATGTTATGAAGAAGTTCATGTGTGCTCGCCCAGCTTGCACCTGACGCCATGTCTCTGATGATGAGGGCAGCACTGAAGAAATTAGTGATTATATGATACATCTGCTTCACTCTATCACTTTTTCTTTTAGGATTTTTATTTTTCACTAACTTGGTTTGTCATTGATGGAACTAATGCTTATCTATTCATGATTATGTTTTGCTTTGATGTTTGATTGTCTTTCCACAGCTACAGCAGGGAATTCATGTGTGAAAATTTCAACAAAACACCAACAATCTTGCAGAAATTTTGCCTCAGCTCTGTCTGATTACGGACAGTCTGTCGATCGACACACTCCATTCCTGTCGATCGACAGCCCACGGGTAACCTGATTCTAACTTAGCAAAAATTCATCAATTTTCAATTCAAGTTATTTTTGGTTTTTATCTCCGATCCTAAGACTTTTTACCACGGAGGACAGTGTTACTTAAGTCTGGGGGAGGAAAATACTGACGTATTTTTCTTTATTTTGGTTTTGATTTTCTTTTACTAACCATTTGAGTATTTTTCTTTTGTTTTATTGAGTCAAAATTTTGTTGAGATTAAACTATGATCCTTTTTCTTTCGTGTTTTGCCTGGTTGACTAATGCTACAGATTGAGTCTGATTCCGACTAATGAAAAATCCAAAGATTGAACGGTGAACCAGAGACAAACAATTTCCCATCACGATTCATTAAAGCCGGAGCCAATTTCTGAGCTCTTCCTTTTTACCTCATCGATATGGTTAGTGTTTCTAAGAATTTGACTCTTTGTTCATACCATATGGCTTACATTGAAAGCAATGGTACCCATTTCCCCTAGTCTAAAAAAAAAAAAAAAAAATATATTGTTATTGCTTATAAAAGACGAGATGATTTCCTGCGAGCTAGAGGGTAGATGCGAATCGATGATCCTATTACTCTGCTCTTGTCTGGAATGATCGCGCAGGGTTGTTAGAAGAGTAGGTAAATTATTATCGATGATCTCATTATTACACCCTGAGGTTTCTAAAAAAAAAGAATAAGTATGTAAAAGAATAATTCTGGGGGAGAGTAAGGTTATTCGGCGTTGGATATGTTGAGTTTTTCATGGTAGAGTACAGTGAATGAGTCTAGAAGGTTCTGGTGCACTGATTACATTGATTGGGACCCGGTGATGAAGGCTTTCTTGATGAATGTGTGGAGATGTTTTGGGCGTATCTTGGTTTCATTGTGATTTCAGCGGAGAAGTACATGGTGGTTCGTTTTAGACTTGCCTGTTAGGCATATGGATTTGGTTCGAATGACTAAGGCATGGCATTAAAGGCAAAGGTGAGTTTTCGTGTTTTCAAACCTCTTTCCACAGGTTTAGTTTCTGTTTTGCTTGAGGGCAAGCAAAAGCTAAGTCTGGGGGAGTTGATATACCTCATATTTTACCCACTTCACCTGTGTTTTAGGACTCGTTTTTAGAGTCTTTCTAGTGTTTTTGTAGTGTTTTAGTGTGTTTACAGGTTAATTGACGTTTGAAGCTTACTTGGAGCAAAAGGATCAAAAAGGGATCAATTTGGAGCTTTTATGAAGAAATGAAGATCAATGCGGATTTGCAGCCTTCTCTGTCCAGAAATACGATGCATGTCGATCGACAGGCATTAGTTGTGTCAATCGACAGGAGACCCGAAAACAGAAGCTGCTCGAGTTTGAAGCCCGAATCGATTCCAAGTCTATTTGAGATTCCTTAGACCGCCTTAATCAAGCCCTAGACGTCCAGAGACTTGTATATATAGTGTTTTTCGAGTTTTAGTTGTGTCGATGGGACATCCAGACTTTGTTAAGCTTTAGCTAGAGATATCTACTTTGTTCTAGGTTTTGAGAAGAGAGCTTTGGGGAGATCTTTTTGTTCCTGATTCTTCAAGTCCTGATTGTGAACCCCTGTTATTTCTTACTCTTAATCTTAATGATGATTTCGTTTTTTATCTCTTGTGTTATTGCTTTGAATATGTCTGAGTAATTCACTAGTTAGGTTTAGGGTTTCTTACAAAGGATTTATGGTTTGATTGAATGAATTGATTAGTTAAAGATTATCCATCTTATTTGTTCTTAATCTGAGATTGTTCTTACTGCTTATTCTTGAGTGATCACCTTGAATTTGAACTTAGGTTGTTAGTCTCTGCGAAAGTAGGATTGATAGCTTGAACCTATCTCTGATTAGCAACACTCCTATTCACAAAGGAATTTGGTTTAGGGTCTTGTGAACATATTGAACTTGATTTTAATGCAAACTTAGATTCTTAGAATTCACAAAGGGATTTGGGATTCTGTTTCTAGGTTTAGAAGCTTTCACAGCGGGAGTTGGTTAGCTTTACATTCGTGTTTGAGTTCTAGAACATTGATTGATTTATCCTGACTAATCATACATTTATTATTCTTGATTTCCTGAGAATTCCCTGGATCTAACGTTTGCTTCTGATTGTTTACAACCTCGTTTTAATATTCTGCAATTAGTTTCTTTCTTTTACTTCTATTTGGTTTAGCATAATCTGAGACTAAAAGCATATTGTGTAACTAAGTCCCTGTGGAAACGATCCCTAAGTACTACAGTGATCTCTTAATTTGAGAGAGTAGCTCAGGGTAAATTTGAGCATATCATCTAACTACCAGCAGACCAGATTTATGTTTAGCTGTTGGGATATGTGCAACGTATCAAGATACACCCAAGAAATCTCATCTAATGGTTGTGCACAGGATTCTCAAGTATGTGAAGAGAACATCAAACTTTGGTCTCTACTACTCGAGGGACACACACGAGGTTCTGATGGGATATTGTGTCGCTGATCGAGATAATTCATTGAGTGATCAGAGAAGTACAAGTGGTGGGTGTTTCTTCATTGGTAATAACTTGGTCTCATGGTATAGCAAGAAGCAAAATGGGCTATCCCTATCACTGCTAAAGGCCAACTATAGTGCAATAGCAACCTGCTATACTCAACTCATGATTATGAAAGTGCAGCCAGTATAGCCATGAATCCTGTTGATCAAACACAGACTGAACATGTTGATATAATTCTTAGCTTTATTTGTGAGTTAATAGAGGAGAAACGGATTATAGTTAGACATGTGAATGATGTTTCACAACTTGCTGATTTGTTCGCCAAGCCTCTGGATCTTAATCGTTTCGTCGATCTAAGAAAGGCTGTTGGTGTGAATGAGGTCTAACTTGTTCTGTGAGTTGTGCTGATCAAAGACAGGGATAGATGCTGGAACAGGCCATGTAAATTCCAAAGGATGTATAGAAGATCAGTTGTCTGTAAAACAAAAGTGTGTGGAAAATAGCTGCATGTCATGCCAGGTTCTCCCAATCGTAAAACGTTGTCGTGTTCTAGAAGGTCAAAGAGCTGAGGAGAAGCATAAGTGTGCATGCCATTCAAGATAGTACCGGACATTGAGAAGTCAAGTGATGTGTCTGGTACAAGCTACTAAAAGGAGTTCTGAACAAAAATTCACAAGGGCATGCACAAGTATCAAAGACTGAGAAATCAAGTGATGTCTGAACGAGTCAAAGGCTTGAAAAAACAATCCTAGTTGAAGGTTGGATCTGAAGCTCCGAGGTGTTGTGTTAAGTAAAAAAAAAAACGACTTAACACACTCCTGATCGTGCACTCTCCAAAGAAAATTCCAGCTGGGCGGGCATGTTGATTGTTCAGGACTAAAGGCATGACAGAGCAAAAGACTAGCCACTAATCCCGAGTTGACTCTTCGAAGATTCATAAGGTTGTGGCAGTTTCTGGTTGAATCCTGAACAAGTGGTCGACACAGAACGCAGAACAGACTTCGAAGGTATGAGAACTTTAAAATTAAATTTAGTTTACATATGCTCACATGACTGCTATTCTTCTAGGTCACTTCTCATATTAAAGTGACTGTATATGATGTTGAAAACCATGAAAAATTCTGTAGAAATAATGTGTTGATGAGCTGATTGATTTGCAAACAGGAGTTTGCTGGCAAATATATATGCACTAACTTGTGTGTTAAGTTTTCAAGATTTGATTATCTAGGTTTCTAAGCCCAGGCCCATTTGTTTCAAAAGGCCCATCTCGTAACAAAGAGGATTAGGAGGGAAAACCTAGGGTTGAGTTGTCAAATCAAAAGACGAGAGATTCAGAGAGTCTTGATACTCGCTATCTGTGAAAAACCCTAAGACATGCTAGTGAAGAAAGATGAGATCGATTCTGAGTGGAATCCAAAAACTTGTGCAATCGGCTCCGCAATCATAGTCGGTATCTGAGAATAGTCAGAAGCCAAAGTCATCATCACCCGTGATGGAGAACTCGGAGACTGTGTTGGAGGTTGAATCGCAGAGCCCGCAACCAACTGGAACGGGAAACTCTAAGATGGTGATAAACGAACATGTGATGGCATCGGAAGCTCTATCGCAAAGTCCACAGAAGACTGAAATTGCAGATCCAGAAAAGGCGATGATGGTGATTCGTGAGCAGGAACCTAAGAGAACGGCATCAATGGAACATGTGACCTCACCAAGTCCTCCGGTGATCATCGAGTTGATGGATGACGCAGACTGAATTAGGTCAGAACTTTGACAGGGAGCGATTTATCTCAGCTAAGGCAGAGCGCATGTATGCATATTTCTCTAATCGCAAGCTCTTAGAGGAATTGAGAGTGACTTTTGGGGAAGATGATAAGGTCAAGGATTTGATTACCGATGCTGGGTTACTGAGAACTGTGAATGATACTCAAGACGCTCCACCTGAGATTATACGGGAGTTTTGGTCTAATCTGTCGACTGCTAAGGGTGAGAATGGAACAGTTGAGGTGTTGGTCCGTAACTGGGTGTATGAATTCTCTCCTGCCAAGATCAATGCACTATTTGAATTGCATTCTGTGGAGGAACGGTCACAGCAGAGACATATGGCTGGTGTGCTTGATGAGGATTTAGCTATGTTCATGTCACAAGGAAAGATTAAGGTACCAAGAGAGATCTCTTCAAAGTTTGCTGCACCAATTGGTCTCCCACCACAAATGACGGCTATGTTTCATCTGGAAGGGCACGCATTGTTTACATGGTCATGAACAACATGTCGTTTGATTTTGGTAGATTGGTGTTTGATCATGTTATGCAACTAGCTCGGATTCCTACAGCCAAGTTTCATCTTCCGTTTCCAAGCCTGATTTATAAGCTACTACAGGCTCAACATCCTGTGAAAGCTGATTGTGAGCTGAAAAACATCAAGAAAGGCAAAAGTGTGAAGAAGAACTCATGATCAGCAGCTCCATTCTCGATTCCTCCAGAGGCACTAAGCAATCGTAAAGCCATGAAGTTGGCCGTTCAGATTCTACAGGCTGCTTTGGATGCAGGTAAGTTATTTCCCAGTACTGACATTAACATGTTTTATGATGTGATAGTGTGTTTTTTGACTTAGTTATGAACACAAGCAGAGGGTGATGTGTCTGATTCAGATGAACATGGGGAAGTCTGATTCAGATGATCATGGGGAAGTCTGAATTATGGGGGAGCATGGAAGCTTTGTGATGGCATTGTGATGTTGTTTGCTTTTTGTTTTGTCTCTTTTGCTTCCTGTTTGAACTTTGTGTTAATCACAAGTTTGTTGTTTTACAGAACCTTGTTTTATGCCTGCTGGGGTTTTTTTTTGGGTCTGTAATAATTGTACACAGCATTTTATATTAACATATATGCTAGGATATTTTTCTGGACTTTGGTGTGTTTTTTGCTGTGTTGGTGTGTCTCTCTGTCTTTGACTTTCAGGTTTTGCAGAAGGTTGCTTGAGTATCAAACTAAGTCAAAAAGGGGGAGATTGAAGATGCAGATTCTGGGTCAGCACGGTGTGCGCAGAACAGCTCGCTGTCTGGATCAGGAAGCTGCATCAGATCACATCAGTCTGAGGTACTGACATGGAAGCAGAAGCTGACGTGTGATATATCATGGTTTTTATGGATTTTAATCATGATATAGGTCTTTATTCTTTTATGTTTTAGGTGTTTTTCTAGTGTTTTCAGGTATTTTCAAGTCTTTGTGCGTTTTGGGGGTTACTTGGAGACAATGGGACGTTTTGGAGCAAAAACAGAGCAAAAAGACAGTTTTCAATGTAGTATCGATCGATACCAATTTTGCACGGTCGACACGGGTCCGTCACGAGTTTCGCACGAGTTTTGCACGGAAACTGCACAGAATTTGCACGGGCTCAGTTTCGCCCCGAAAGGCCCAGAAGTCTACTATGAAGCCCTAGACGTGTTTTTAGAGATATAAATAGGTTTTTGAGGTCATTATTTAGACCTAAGTCCTTTTCTAAGGCATAAGTCTTATTCTATTGTTCTTTGTTGTTTCTGAGAGATTTTGGAGAGAAGAATCAGAACTCTTTGCAGAGAGAAGATTCTGAACTCCTTTTGTTTCTTCCTTTGATTCTTTATGATATCTATTTTATTCATGATGTCTGTTTCATTGATCATGTCTGAGTAGATCTCTTGTTAGGTTTAGGGTTTTCAAAGGAATTCATGAATTGTTAGGTTGCTAGATTGTTAGGATTAAATCTATAGAGTTCTTCATCTGGATTGTATTTAATGCTTATTCTAGCTTAGCTACCTGGAATCTGATGCTAGGTTGATTAGTTGACACGACAGTGTAATTGATTGCCTGAACTATCTTAGATGAGCAATTTCTCCTATTCGCAAAGACATTTGGTTTAGGGATTTTGTGAACTTATCAAACATGATCATTAAAGCTGGTTTAGATTCTTAGGATTCGCAAAGACATTTGGTTTCCTTGTTTCTTTACTTAGATAATTCTCGCAACGACAGTTGGTTAATTTTACCATTGTGATTTGAGTTCTAGAATGGTTCTTAATCAACCCTGATAATTGTTTTGTCCTGCAATTCTGAATTACCTGAGAATTCTCTGAGCTTAACGTTTTTCTCTTATTGATTTCACATTTTTTTATTTAATTGCTTTATTGTCTTCTTTAATTTAATATTTCTGGTTTAGCTTTATTCGATACTGATAATCTATTGTGTGAATTGGAGTCCCTGTGGATTCGATCCCTAAGTACTACAATTGACCTCTTAATTTGAGAGAGTAGCTCTAGGGTAAATTTGAGAGCACATCAACGTGGCAGGAAAGGAGTGGATGTGAACACATCAGGCATCATGTTCTGACATGGAAGCAGGAGCGGACGTGGCAGGACAGAAGCAGATGGTGTGACAAGTCTGCTGACTTGGCACAGGAGGTTGGGCGTGGAGATATGGAGAATATCCTCCTCGACAACAAAGGAAGGGAAGAACTTGACGAGCAAGCTATTCCTATAACAGAAGATCTGGGTGTGGAGATATGGAAGATATTCTCCACGACAGATAAGGACGGGAAAGACTTGGTGTACAAGAGATTCCCAGAATCATGGTACTCGGAGATTCGCCTGCTAGGGTTTCTCGGGTCTTTGTATAAGTAGTCTAGGGTTAGCCACAAAACAGGTTAGCACTCTGGAATATCCTTATACGTGTGAAAACTTCGAAGCCGCAATAAGAGCTTAGAAGGGTGAGTGGGGTTCTCTCTGATCTGAACGGTAGGGTTACAGATTGCAGAGAGAATTAGCTTAGAGATTTATTCTTGTTGGGGTCAACTGTATTCGGGTAGAATAGGTTGAGTAATAGCCGGGCTAAAGTTAGTCTTACTGTAAAGAAACTTGTATCCAAAGAATAAATAGAAAAGCGTTTGCTTGGCGCGTTCCAAGCGTAATCAGCGTGCTGTGTACCTCTATACCATCTACATCAATTTCACGTTTAGTAACGGAATTAGCAAAGTTGGGGAAAGTATTAGCAGCGTCAATGAAAGAGTTGCGGGTGTAGAATGTTTTTCCCTCGCAGTCGTTACCAGCTTGGTTGATAATGCTGTTAAAGAAATCTTGTGTCACAATGCTACTGACCGAACCACCGCTTGGGGTTCCAGCCCCGCAGTAAGCGTCGTCGGTACCGCACTTACTAGACTTGACGGTTTCAGAATACAAACCTAATTAGAGGCAAAGGAAAAGGACTAAGGAAATTTTTGTGGAAGTCATGTTTTGGTTATTGTTTGTGGATGAGAAGGAAAAGGTTGTGTGTTTATACATATATATAGGGATAGTTGTTTGGTAGTTTGGTCATATGCTTTTCTGGATATTTATCGACGGGTGGAAGTAAAGAAATGTTTTTCTTTACAATCTCTTACTATTATTTGTGAAGCATTGATAAATCTTTAACCAGTTTTACTGTGTTATATTACACAGAATGCCATTACTAATTAAGCAAATATTTAGAATATTTAAAGGATAATTAAGTAAATGAAAATACAACTAATAATAATCTAAAAGAATTAAAAGCTCATTATCTGTTATTAAATAAAAGAATTATATACAAAATATTCTAAAATTATCCCTTTGCAGCCCAAAAAAATCGTAACAATCTTAAAATCTTAGAAACAAAATCTAAAAATATTTAAACATTCTAAATTCTACAATCTTAACAACTATAATTTAGCATATAATAAATTAAATGGAATATTCCGATTTTATAGTTATATAATATAGCAACTGAACATATTTGGAATATATTTTGTATTTTAAAAAAAAAAGGCAATGATTTAGGAAGTTGTAAGCTCTAACTAATATGATCCTATATAAGAAATGTCAAAAACATAAATTTCATTCATCAACACACGTTTCTAATCTATCTATCATTTTTTCTCAATGCTATCTATCATTTTTTTTTCTTACATAAACTTTCATGTGTTTATGCTTTGTTACTATGCTAAATATTTCATGGGTTTTGCAAGTCGTCCTAAACAAGACAAACAAACCATTGATGATTGCCATGTTCAACAACATATGCTTCAGTTTTATGTCAGATTCTTTCATATGGTTAGTTAAATGCATATTTTTTTCAACATATGCATATTTTTAGGGTATCACGAATAAGCCACAAATTTAGAAACACATCACAGTAGGAGAGTGGAGTGTTATGGAGAACTTAACTTTGGCCAAAGCATCCAGAGGGTATAATGTCGAAAAAAAAAGAATATTATATTCTTATAAGATGGCACTCATGAACACAACTATGATCTTTATCTCGCCTAGCCAACTTTCAAGAGGTTTTTAATGGTTCTCTCAACCCGTTCACATCTTTTTTGGTTATTAAATCATTGAAAGTTGATTCTTCATTTCATGATTGTTGTAATCATTTTTGTAAGATCTGTTTTTTTTTTCTTACAAATTATTAGTACTAATTGTTTAGCTAAAATCAATGGTATCTATTTATGCCAAACGATGCACTTATTGTTAAGTTACAATTAAAAGCAGGTAGGTTTAGGAGGAACCTTTTGATAAAACAATTGGTTATAAAGTTATAATTTCAATTGATAAAGAAAATAAAATATGACCATTACTATTATATGATAAATAAAATTAGAATATTTAGATGTGACTTAAAAAATTAACTTACTGAAAAAATAACTTTAATCATATGACTATAATAGTTTAGAAACTAGGGGTGGGCAAACGAAAATTTGGAATTGGACTTTTCGAGAACAGAAACATGACGAAAATTTGGAAATCGAAAAAAGTCTCATTTATAACCCATTTAAAATTCGGGACGAGAATGTAATGGGACGGGACGGAACGTGACAGGATGAGACCAGACTACACTGGAAATTCCCAAAAATAAAAACTAACCGAGTGACAAATGTAAAAAACTTTTTCGCTACTTAAGATTTATAGATTTAAAAGTCAAAGACAAACCAATCTATATAATTTATTAAATATAAACCATATAGTCATAATAAAATTAAAATTAATTAAAAATTTTTGATGGATAAACGGAAGTTCGGAACGGAACTTGCGGGAACGGAAACGGGATGGAAATTTGGAAATCGAAAAAGAGCTCCCATTTTATGTCCCATTTAAAATTCAGGACGCAAACGAGATTGGACGGGACGAGACCGGAAATTCCCTAAAAATAAAAACCAACTGAATAACAAATGTAAAAAACTTTTTTTATGCACACATCTTCACAAAAATGAAGCATTCATAACCCCGCGGTGCACCGCGGGTGACTATCTAGTAATACTTATTTATGAATATGTTGAAAACAACTTTGTGGCCGCCATTCCGTAAATTGTATTTATTAACTTTGGTAGAGAAAATCATGTCTTTTCGATAACTTTTGTGAATGGAAAGGAATTTGCAGCTAGTGTGATGGAAACTAAAGAAGTTTGGGAAGTAGAGATTTGTTGAGATTTGACTTGTACAATTGGTTCTTACTTATAAACATCACTTCTTCCTGGTTCACCGTACTCAACCGCCACTTTTCTTAGCTAAGTTTCCACTTTTTTCTTATGTGGACTCTCTTGAATCGTCGTCGTACGTAAAGGTAATTCATCCTTCTAATTAGGTCAATTTAAAAGAAAATTAGCATGTCAAAACAAAGATATTAAGATTATTTCAAAAAAATATTAGCACGTCAAAAATCGAGACTTCTCGAATAAACTTTTAAATTGTTTTGATAGAAACTTATTAAAACTCCATTATTATTATGAAAAAGAACTAGAACCTTGTATTTCTTCATCATTGGGTGCAATGTTTTTTGTCGTCTGGATTTATTAATTATTACAAATTATGAGACCTATTAGATAGACGATTCTACCATGGGCAATTCTTTCCGACCCTATCAGATTCATGACCGCACTCCTTCTTCCTTCTCCATGCTGAATCACGGCGAACGGCTCTAATTGCGCATCACTGGAGATCTCCTGTAAACTTCCTCCATTAATCTGCATAATTGTTAATAAATCGCAATATCTGGGACTCGAACCCCAGAACTCTTGGTGTAGAAGCATTAATGAACCCTTGGTCAACCACTGGGCCAAGGGGCTTCCACGGGTGCAATGTTTTGATTCCATATTTTTCAAGTTCTAAAAAAAATATAGAATAAGCCAAATTAAAAGAAGAGAGGCATTCACAAGAAATCAAATATTCATAAAAAGTAAATTCATCATCGAACCAAACAAATATGATTAGCCATTACAATCAAGGAAACAACTGAAATTAATCTGTAAAAAAACGTGTAATGCGATTTTATATCCAAATTATGATACCATATATTTTTAAATTAAACTAACAAAAATTTATTTTATCTACATGAACTATACATTCATTAGCAAAATTAATTTTGATTTAAACATATTAATCAGATGTTAAACTGGGATGACTAAAACGACACTGTGGCGTTTGAATTGGTTATAATGCATATACAGATTCAAAAGGTTGTCGATTAAGTTTGGGAATGAAAAACCAAAGAAAGCAAAAGAAAATGGTTTGGCTTTTTTATTTTGTGTCAAATGGAAAGCAAAAGAAAGCTTTTCACTTTGCAATGAAAAGAAAGCAAAAGAAAAAAAAAATGAAAAACCAAAGACCCGTCTCGAAAATAAGGTCTGCAATTGGTTTGGCTTTTTTATTTTGTGTCAAATGGAAAAAAAATCATAAATTCTCAGCTTTTCACTTTTCCTTTTTCTCTCGACGATTTGGTTCCGTTTTGTGCGATTTTCTCAATCTAAATCAGAAGCGATTCCATGCTCTCTCCTCAAATCACTTACGAAATCTTTCCTCTTTTTCAATCCGGTGAATAAGGTGAAAAATCAGAAGCGATTCCATGCTCTCTCCGACTCATTGTTTGCGTTTTCTGTCGAGGAACCGATTCAACCGATTCAAACAAACTGGTATGTCTCAGAACTCGATTCGATTTCAATCGATAATGGTATTAATGGAATTAACTCATTTGAGATCTTGGTTTATGTGAATTTGGGGGCAATAAGCTGGTCGTTGATTTCTCGGCTTCATGGTGTGGACCATGTAGGATGATGCCCCTGCTTTTGACGCCATGGCTGATAAATTCACTGATGTTGATTTCGTCAAATTAGATGTCCATGAAATTCCTGTAAGTCTCTCTTTTATCCAAAGTCTTCATCTTTGTTTTTGTAATGCTAATTTGCCATCTGTTTAGTCTCTCATATATATAACTCATCACTTTGATTGATTTATAGACCATTTGTTGTTTCTGTAATGAGAAAAATATTCAAAATTTGTGAATCTCTGTCATGGTTTATGCTAATACCAATTACCACCATTAGTTCAGTGTCTCTAGCTTTTGTATCTCTCTTTACTCTAATTGATCCATAGTTATGGGATTTGTATTGAGAAACAAATTTAAACTTACTGCATGACCAAATGTTTTCAGGATGTGGCTAAAGAGTTTAATGTAACAGGAATGCCAACCTTTGTGCTGGTCAAAAACGGTAAAGAGATTGAAAGGATCATTGGAACTTACTTAAAGGAAATTGTCCATTTGGGAAACTTTGTACTTTGTTTAATGTTGTGAGAAACTGCAAACCTGTTTATTCTCAGTTCTTCACTATTTGAGTTCGTTAAACTGAGTTTAAAATGCTTCTTGAAGGTACATGTGGAGCCTTGAAGGAGGTGAATGGGTACCAACTATTTGTTATTCTTAGACTAAATCGTGTTGCACTTTTGTGTCCAATGAAGTTCAAAAGGTAAATGTATCAGATCCAAAAGTTATTGAGTTAATTAGCTTGATGGTCTATGTATATGTAATGTACTTTTCCTATAATTTATACAGCTTCTAATCTAAAATCCCATCTTTTTGTTCAATTCCCTTAGAGAATAAGTTTGCTGTTGGAAGTGGTGCTAAAAACAATTTGTATATGCTATTATGAGCAAGAGAATAACTGGTAAGTCTCTTAAGTACACTATATTATTAAAAAATTGCTTAAGAGCCCACAAAGGGTTGTGTGCATTGAAGATATCCCTAAACTCTCAACCTCATCCTCATGTCATCGATTGATAGCTGTTGATTTTTTATTGTCTCTTGGTCATTGGTGAATTTTTACCGGTAAAGATGATATCATGAATTTCCCAAATGAAAACGAGAACGAAGGCGATGATGGTTTTGGACAGGGAAAAACGATAGAGGATAGGTTTGTTTTCAGTGTTGTTACATATTCCAGTTGTTAGTTTGGTACTACTAATTCTCTAATTGACATGGTCATCACCTGCAATTTAAGTTCTGATGTTATATTCGGAATCCACCGCATGTAATCATTTCAGACTCCTCTTTTAATAACTGCAAGTTTTGGTCTACGGTGTTGCTGAATCTTTTGATTGGTATGTGGTAGACTAGAATTCTATGTTGATTTTGTTTCAATTTCGTAAATTAGATCTTAAGACCTATCTATTAGTTATCATCATCTGTTACAATTTTCGTATGATTGTGACCTTCTTAAGGATCTCAGTAAGTTAGGATAATGGGAGATAGGTTTTTCTTTTATGTTAAATATGTCTACGATGCAATTGTTAAGTTCTTTTGAATAGTTTGTGTGGTAAAATGTGTTTTAAGCTTTTTGAAACTTAAACAAATGTCTTAGTATAGATTTTCTTCACTTCTAAAAGTCTGTACATATTAGGTTGAACGGAGGAGCGGGAACGAGAAACCCACAATCAATCGAAGGAAGAAAGGAGGGAGAGCAAGAATGAGAAGAAGAAGAAAAAAAAAGCAATGGAAGCACACGGAGTCCAAAGGATGAACATTGTCGGTGGTTTTGTTGGGTACAATTTAGTTGTGCATTTTCCAGAGACAGTGGAGAAGCTGGTGCTATGTTGCAGGAGAAAGATATAGAGGACGGATTGTTCATGGTTTCAACTCTAGAAGAAGCCACCGTAATTCAGATTCTTCAGACGCCGAAAAAGCTTAAGGAATTCATTAGGTTCTCTTTGGTTAAGTCAATCAAAGGTGTTCCTTTGTTTTTTCTATGGGATTTTGTAGATGTAAGTTGTTTCTGAGTTATAACATTACAGCAAAAAATCTGACAAAATTTGGCAATTTTTTGCTTTATTACTTTCTCTAGATCTGTAGACGTTCTTTTTTTTTTTTTTTTAAATTTGGGCTAAAGAATCAAAGTTTTATGCTATTTTTATGTTTGGATTTCGATTCATTGTTGTTCATTTGGTTTGTAGGTAGTTAAAAAATGGAGGTCTATGAAGAGCTTGATGAAGTGAAAGATGCGAATGAGAATCTTAGAATGGACTATAGAAACAATATGGAGCTTCTCGAGAATTTAAAGAAGGTTCAGAACGAACAATTAGTAGAAATTCCAGAGGCAAGATTGGTAACTGAGAAGCAGGGTTTAGAAGATAATGATAAGCTTAGAGCTAATGGGGAAGATAAGTACCGATAATTTGAAGAGGAGAAACAAAAGCTGGTGTCTAATAGGGCTGAGATTGAGGGGATCAAAGGGCTTTTAGTTGGGAGAAGAAAAAGATGGAAGTTGAGAAAACTGTCAAAGCTATGAAAGAAATGAGAGAAAGAGATGATATAGTGATTAAAATGGAAGAGGAGAAAATTCAAGTAGAAGAGAAGCTGAAATGGAAGGAGCAGTTTAAGCATCTTGAGGAAGCATATGATAAGCTTCAAAATCTGTTCAAGGCAAGCAAGAAAGAGTGGGAGGAAGAAAGATCAACGCTTCTAGATGAAATCTACTCTCTTCAGACAAAAAAAAAAAAAAAACGATCGATAAGGCAACATATGGTAATATATGCCCATATACATTGAAAATTCAATACACCCATTTAATCTACATGCACAAATATATATAATGACTTATCCCCATTTTCATATTAAATACAAAATTGAAAATTCAATACACCGATTTAATCCAGATGTGCAAATATATATGATGAATTATCACAATTTCATATTTTAATAAAAACTTACATTCAATTTAAAACCAAACAAAAGAGACAATGGCACAAATGATAAATAAATTAAGAATATAAGATTTAGTCTTCGATCTTCCTCTTCCATTCTGAGATCCAATAAGGGTCCGATCCAAAATCGTATCAACGCTCGCCACCAAATCACCAACAATTAACATGAATTGAAATGAGATAAGAATAAAAAGTTTGGATTAGCAACCAAACTTCTTCAACACATTAGCGAAAACAATTATACAATACATTTAATTGTCTATTTGTTATAATAAACAAATGTCAAAATATCAAAATAAATTAGTTAGGCAAAAAAAATACAGTAAAACAAATTCGCGCGTAGCGCGGAATTAACCCTAGTATAATATAAAAAGCAAGAACCAATTTCTTCCGATTCGTTCCTCTACAAAATAATCGAAGGAGATCATTAGGTAACCAGAGATACAAAATAGTTAGCCAAGTTATGAAAAAGATCCTTGAGTAATTAAACCGGCGACTAGAAATTTTGGTGCGTAGACCAAAAGAAAATGTTATCATGGTTGACTTAAAAAATCAACGACAGAAGCTTCCAAAATTAGTAGTGTAGACCCATTTTAGTCCATTTCAGCTCACCAGCTAGGCAACATGTAAGTTTTTTTTTTTTTTTTAGGCAACATGTATGTTCTATATAAATTCTTTTGTTTTTTTTGTTGTATGTATATATAAATCCTTTCATTTTTCCTCTCAATAATGCATACAATGTAAGATACAACCATTGAGGCTTTTGTGTCCACAAAAATGCCCAAATTAGATTCTTACATTTAAGCGGTAATTAGTACGTGTCTTAAATTACTTCTTAGGTGTTGATTGGTTCTCCCGCTATCACCCGCCTAGCGGTTGGTAGCGGGCGGTTGCGGTTGCTAGCGATTGACAACAATCTTAAAACCCGCTCTATACCGCTTCGGGCCGCTCTAAATCGCTAGATTTCAAAAGCTCCTTCCTGCAAGCGTTTGCGGTTGCGGGTGGTTGCGGTTGGTTTAAAAAAAGGAAAGAAACAAAAAAAAAGGAAATATATAAATTAAAATATATATTATCAAATCTTATATATATTCACATTAAAAATTTTCAAATGATGCTTACTCAAATTCCCTTGAAAACGTTACAGCTTAATACTGATGTCATTCTTGTACTACGAAATTCTAGTTAAAGATCAAATTTATGACCATAATTAGTTAATAATGATTGTAAATCATAATTAACATTTTCTGAGTTATGATATCATCATAATAAACTGCCAGACTTTTCCAAAATGTAATAAAATGGACAAAAGAAGAAAGACTTTTCACTAGTCTTCATGACTTTTCTACGTATGATGGGTCTGAAATATAGACAATTAACTTGAAGAACAAAATGAGCCTTTTGCTAATATCGGATTAGGGTTTTTGAGTGTAAAATTTTGGATCCTTTGCCCTGAAGTCAAGGGCTCCTTTATATAGCTAGGTCGTTAGTTGTGAAGCCCTAGATTTGTGTATCTTCTTTCCTAAATCTCCTCCTGAGAATCAAATGCTATCTTCCATAAGTTGTTGGGTCATATCCTCTCAAGTGATCTCCGAATATCCTTCGCTGATACTGATTTGCCGCTGACCCGAGCTGAGTGAGGTTGATCTGGCGAGATCGAGCTGACGAGGCCGATCTCGGCTTATGTAAGATGAAGTTGACGGTTTGGTTGAGGGAATTCCCGGTTCAATCGAGGTTAACCGAGTGGTGCTAAACCACTCTCCTACAGATACCATATATTTTTAAACTAAACTAACAAAACTTTATTTTATCTACATGAACTATACTGGGGAATTGTTAAACAATATTGGTTGTAATGCATATACAAATTCAAAATAAAAAAATCGAAACGTATATAATATAAAAAGCAAGAACCAATTTCTTCCGATTCGTTCCTCTACAAAATAATCGAAGGAGATCATTAGGTAACCAGAGATACAAAATAGTTAGCCAAGTTATGAAAAAGATCCTTGAGTAATTAAACCGGCGACTAGAAATTTTGGTGCGTAGACCAAAAGAAAATGTTATCATGGTTGACTTAAAAAATCAACGACAGAAGCTTCCAAATTTAGTGTAGACCCATTTTAAGTCCATTTCAGCTCACCAGCTAGGCAACATGTATGTTCTACATAAATTCTTTGTTTTTTTTGTATATATAAATTCATTCATAGAATGTATATAAATCCTTTCATTTTTCCTCTCAATAATGCATATGTAAGATACAACCATTGAGGCTTTTGTGTCCACATAAATGCCTAAATTAGATTCTTACATTGTTTGCACAAAATAAAAAAAAAAAAAAGATTCTTACATTTAAGCGGTACGTAGTACGTGTCTTAAATTACTTCTTACACTATAAATTATTGAAGATGTTGAAACTCAGTTGGCTTATTAGAAGACTGCGAGTCTATGAGTCTCTGAGTCTGTGACTTTATTAAGCGACAGTGACTCTGTGACTTATTAGAGGACTGTGAGTCTTACGAAAAGAAATATTAAATTATAGCCTACCCAAAACCAAATTAAAACTTTTCAAATGATGCTTACTCAAATTCCCCTTGAAAAGTGAAAACGTTACAGCTTAATACTGATGTGATGTCATTCTTGTACTACGAAATTCTAGTTAAAGATCAAATTTATGACCATAATTAGTTAATAATGTTATAAATCTTAATTAACATTTCCTGAGTTATGATATCATAATAAACTGCCAGACTTTTCCAAAATGTAATAAAATAGACAAAAGAAGAAAGACTTTTCACTAGTCTTCATGACTTTTCTACGTATGACCACAAAACTGAAACATTTACTATCACACAGCTAGCAGTCATGCATGTTTTGTCTGAAAGCACACAATATTAGTTTATGATATTCGGCAACCATACCTGTGACTTGCAAACTTTATTGAGGAAACCAAAAAAACACTTCAGTCTCTGCGTCTCTATGGTTTGATTCGAACACATGTTTACATTACTGAAATTTTGAATGATCACTATGTAATTGAGTAATTTTAGACATAATTCTCTGATTCTGTTTTTTCATAGACAAGTCAATAGAATTGAGTTAAAATGCACTAGGTCTTACTTTATTAACACTAGGTCTCAGGGTCCCCGCGATGTTGCGGGAGAAAATTTTATACTAAAATTCGTAATATCGATTTATATTATGGTATAAAAATGCGTAATCTTAAGTGAAAATATATTATATATTAGCATAAGGAAATATAACATTAAGGCATATATTAGTATTGGTATAGCTGTATAAACGAAGAATTACGACAAAAAATATATAATTCTAAATTGTAAAATGTATTAACAAAAAATTAGTATAAAAAGAAACGTAATTTTCTAAAGATAAAACTGTTTTAGTAATTAAATAGAAATAAAAAAAAAATTACAATGAAAAGACGCAACCGTAAAACAGGGTTGCAACGTAAAAGATACTTTTTCAAATAAAAGTACAAAAAAAAATTACGAAAATGTATAATAAAAAGTCACAACCGTAAAATAGGGTTACAATAAAAAGACACAACCGTTAAATTGAAAAAAAACTACCGTAAAACAGGATTGTAAAGAAAATACGCAACTGTAAAATGTAATTTTTTCAATTAAAATTACGAAATGTTATAATGAAAAAAGACACCACCGTAAAATAAACTTACAATAAAAATACACAACCATTAGGGGGATGTATTCAAACTAAGATTTGAAGTGATATATTTATGTAAAATTTACAAATTATATGTTATCCATGAATTTTATAAATCTTTAAAATCCACTGTTATTGAAAACAGTTTGTGGATTTTATTTTATTTTGTCAAAGTTTGTGAATTTTATTTTTAATAATTTTGAAGGATTTGAGAGGATTTAAAAGGGTTTCCTTAGTTTTAATATGATTTTGATAATTTTAGAAAAGCTGTTATGATTTATTGTAAAATCCTTCCAAATACGAGCTACTAAAATTTTTTTTTTATGAGAAGTAAATTTCGCCAAAGAAAGTTTAAAAGCCTGTCCGCCATAAGCTTAACCAATTAATACAACTGCTGGTCCTAATATCTAGTCTTGAAATGTTACAGTTGGTTGCGCCTAAGCTATTCTGTACAAAGGAAACATGGAAGGCTCTACATTTGCAAAGGGACTCTGTTCCATGGTCCAAATCAGTCTGGTTCCCACGACATATTGGTCATGTTCGTTTGGTCGCCGCAGGCAACTGCGGCTGCGGCGGCCGCAGGTGACGATGCGATTGCGTTTAAAATTTTTGAACGCTGATTAAATCTAGCGATCGTTGCCGCTGTCGACGCCGCAACTACCTGCGGCGACCAAACAAACAGCACCAATGTTTAAATTTGGATTGATATCTTAAATTGTCTTCCCACAAGAGATCGGCATTACGATCCCCTTTGTGTGTTTATTGTGTGCAGCGGCTGTGGAATCTCCAAACCACCTTCTATTTGAACGCAAGTTCAGCAAAGACCCAATTGATTTATTTTTCTTAGGCTCGGACCTAATCTTCACAGTTCACCCACATCCCTTCGGTCTCTCTTTGTGTACAATCAGTATTCGCCAAACAAAAGGACGTCAAGCTCACTACTCTCAATCTCTCTCATACTCATCCTAGCACTACTCCACTTTATATGGAAAGAACAAAACTCACGCCTCCACACCTCTGATCGCCTCAGACATTAATCAGATTATGAAAGAAAAGTTTCTAGGTCTCTCTTCTCACTCTCTGGTTCCAACTACATGACAGAACAACTTTTCTCTCTTCGATCCTCTCTCTTGTATATCTACTTCATGTTGTAATGCTGGAAAAGCAAACAATATCCCTCATGTACAGATAAACTTTTCGGTATTAAACCTTGAAAACAGTTTAAATCTATTTTTCTCTCCCCGTGAGGATATGAATAATGATATAGTACTGTATAACACTTTTTACAGAAAACCAAAAGAAATAACATAAAAGTACGAACGATTTTATTATGCAAACAGCACAGATTACAACTCAAAACACATAAACACGACAACATTATCAATGATTATTCCCATAGTTCTCTGTGCCCCTTTTGTATACTGAGGCACTTCATTACAAACGCACCACTTTTACTTAAGTAATACACACATAATGCAACCATGCATGGTAGTCAATAGATTATTGTTTTAGTGACCGGGCTGAGTTTGAACAGCTTCTCCAGCATACGAGCAACACCTTGAGCAGCTTCTGTGACGTGTGTAGCAGCAGCCGTAGTGGCAGTGATTACCATCTTTGCGGGGGGCTGCTCCACCTGCAGGTTGTACAGTTTCCTCACTCTTCACCGTGCCTGTCCAAAACAGCACATTAGTTCAAAGATATTGTTTAGCACGTGCAAATGCCCATTCCTCTCCACGGCTAAAATAACTTTTAATCTATAGTTTTTCTTTTTAAAACAAATTTAGATGATTAAAAAAAAAAAAAAAGTTTAGAAAATTTTGATGATTAGATATACGTTCGAGATATAATTTGCACAATATATATACGGTATATATAGTTTTAGATGGTCCGACACATATAGTGAGGATTAAAAATCGTACTTAAGTGTTTGTTGAAACCAACAGTCCGGATATAGAACGGATGAACTCGTAGGAAGAAATCATAAAATGTTGAATTAGTTTGGGTTCAATTAGCCTCACGAACATATCTTTTTCTTCTTAAAAAGCCTCCGAAGGAAGAAATTCAATAGACTGAAATATATATAATCATATTACTTACCGGACTGCCTTTCAGCCGCCACCGCCACTTCTGAGACAACGAGAAGAACTGCAAAGAGACCAAACAGAACCAAAGCCTTGGAAGCCATTTTTATCAGCTGCTTATAACTCTCTTAGCTAGTATGGAAAAACAAGTAATGGATCCCTATAATGCATGGTATAACCTGCGACGCTATTTAAAGAAAACGAGGAGGAATGAGAAAAGTTAATTAATAACTAATTCGTAGTCCGCTCCAACCAAAGAAAGGCAATTTATCACAATTAAAACTAAGTAGAAAAGTCTATGTATGCGTACGTTATTTGCGTGGGTCCCCTTATGGTTGAATGTTATATTCAATATAAATAATTTTGAACTCCACTAATGACAACCCCGCTAGTAGGTATCGGTGATCAGATATTCGAATTAGTTTGGTTCTATTCGGTTTAAGAGTTTGGAATTTATTTAGTTTTTTTTTGTTTTGGATATTTTTGGTTATTTTTGAATATTTGTTTTAGGTATTTTGAGGTATATTCAGATATTTCGGTATTTTTGGATATTGTTTTTAGATATTTTTTTAATATTTTGGGTATTTTTGGTTATTACGTCTAAAATTTACTAAAAGTTTTGGGTATATAATTATATTTTTGATATTTTCGGATCCCAAATATTTTGGTTTTGTGTCAATTTAATTCCTATTCTTGAATTCAGAATACTATTTTTTTTTTGTTAAAGGGTATCTTATTATATAAAGTTGGGTTTTCAAAGTTAGCAATTCAAGTGATCGCGACACGTGTAATATCTATCGGTTAGAGATTTTGACACGTGTCAAAAAATATTTGTTTTTAATAATTTTAAATATATAAAAAGATAATTATGAGAAAAGATTAAAATTTAAATAAATTTAAAAATATAAAAGATAATGTTAAGAAAATTATAACTTCATAAATTTAAAAATATAAAAAGATAATGTTAAGAAAAATTTAAATTTAAATATTTTTAAAAGTGTAAAAAATAATTCTATTACTAATTATAATTTTAAGAAAAATAATTACATAAATTAAGAAATTTCCATGGCCCGGTTATTGAGTTTTATAATTATTACTATAATTTTATAAAAAAAAATTAATTGTGTTTATTTTTTATTATGGTTGTAGATTTTGAGGATGTGCAACAATCCATATGTATCGATGCATGAAAATCTGGGTAATATTTCGACTAATTGGTGCAGAAGCTATCATTGTATGATAAAATAGGTTTTGATCAAAACCTAATTTTTTTTACTATTGGTTTATATGTTTCAATAATTGGTGTCAAAGTATATTTTGTTAACGTTTAGTAGGTGAATACCCTATGATTTATGTACTATTTTTTTGTGGATGCATGAATTTAAAGATGTTTGATATGATTACTGTGTGTGACAGAAGTTTTGATCCAAATGTAATATTGTTTTATATTTTTACATGTTTTCATAAGATATAAATTCTTTTGTCAATGTTCAGAAAGTTGTTACGTAAAAATTGATTTCACCCATGAAGATATAAATTTTGAAACATGATTGATATATAAAAAACTATATATTTGAAAATATATGAAATATATAATAAATAAGTAAGAAAATTAAATTAAGAAACTTATAAATATTTTACGGAATATCTTATTTTTTTTATACAGATTATAAAAAATTTTAGTTATAAACCGGTGTATACGCGAGTTTGTTTTTGTTTCTTACACGAGTTATAAAACTTTTAATTAAAAAATAAGTAATAAATAAATAGAAAAACTAAATTAAATAATATTTGTAAATATTTTATATAATATCAAATTATTCTTTTTTATACGGGTTATAAAATGTTTAAATATTAACCCGCGTATACGCGGGTCCTAATCTAGTTCTATTAAAAATGCGGAAATTGAAAGATACATAGCTATGACAGTTAAGTCATACAGTTTTGAAAGAAAGAATAAGATAATAGAGATTACAGTAATAATAGTAATGATAAGATCACTAGAGAAAATGAAGTTTAAGATAAAATTCTCTTAGACCTTCTACAATGGAGGGTCGTGATTACCTCGACCACCACGTCCCCTTTTACCTCTCTTTCCTACTAAAGTCCAATCAACTTGAACTTTTTGAGTAGGCCGAATTTTCCTTTCTCCTCGAGACTTAACAGAGAAATCACCAATCTCGTATTTCAAATTATCTCCCAAGTCTAAGGCAGCAAATTGGTTGCCACTAAAGACATTTCCTTCCACATCTTCAGAATTCAGAATACATATTCAAGTATTTAAAAATTATTGTTCGGTTTCAATTTGTTCCCTCTCAGTTCCGCTTCAATATTTTCAGTTCGGTTAGTTTATCTAAATCTGCCCACTAGTCTTTTGCATATCTCGATAAACTTCTTAAACCCGCGCGGCCCAGCGCCTTCACACACACATTGATATACAAAGTGATGAGTAAGTACAGCATATTGTAAAGATTATGTAGGAAAGAATAGAAGATTCATGATTGAGAGAAGAAGATGATGATATTGATAAGAAGATAATGTCTCAGCCACTTTTAGGAGGCACACACAAGGTCTCTTTTATAGGAGAACACTCTCTCTGGTGAAATAGGTTATGCACAAACATTTATTGCATCCTTATTCAACCCTTCTCTCTACTTGTGTGTGAACACAACTTGGTCAACATGACCGTTGCCTCTTTTTTGTTTGAAACCAAACCTTGAACATTAAGTAACTACATTTCACATCTAACTATTAATTAGTTAGAGTAAAATGCCTTCTTGATTAATACTCCCCCTCAAGTTTATACTACAATTCTCATTGTGTATAAACTTGGCACTTGTGTGAATAACCTCATTAAAAACCTAAGATCGGAAAACCACATGGGACAAAACCGAGCTTAGGGAAAAAGAGTATTACCCCCACAAGTTGAGAAGTCTTATCAAGGGTGTGTGAGGTCGATGAGCCCAAGTTTGCCATGGATAAATTGGCAAACTTGAATGCTCGCGGCCTTGGTGAACACATCCACTAGTTGATCTGAGCTCTTTGTATAACAAAGTAAGATTGTTCCGTCTTCTATCTTCTCTCGAGTCTTATGGCAATCTATCTCGATGTGTTTTGTCCTCTCATGGAACACCGAATAGTTTGCTATGTGAACTGCCGCTTGATTGTCGCAATGGAATGTGATGGGAGTCTTTTGCTCAATGCCAAAGTCTTTGAGTAACGCCTTTAGCCAAATCAACTCTTCCGTGAGCTTCCTCATGGCGCGATATTCCGCTTCAGCACTTGACAAAGACACCACCTTTTGCTTCTTAGTCTTCCAAGTAACTAAGTTCCCACCAATGAAGGTACAATACCCCGTTGTGGATTGTCTATTGTTGCGATCTCCTGCATAATCCGCATCACAATACCCAACTATCTCGGTGCTTGAGTTCCTTCCCATCCAAATGCCTTGTCTGAGACTATTTTTGAGATACCTAAGTATCCTATCCACCATGCTCCAATGGTAGACCGTAGGCGCTTGCATATGTTGACTAACCTGGTTCACGACAAAAGAGATATTTGGTCTAGTGTAGGTTAAATAGATGAGCTTACCTACAAGCCTCCTATATTGTTCGAGATTGTTGTATGGCGTATCATCCTTCTCCCCCTTTCGACTGACATTATATCCCGGTTCAAGCGGTGTAGAAACTGGTTTTGCTCCTAGCTTCCCCGTGAGCTTAAGTAAGTCAAGTGTGTATTTCCTTTGTGAGAGAAACAAACCCTATGGCGATCTACACACTTCAATACCTAAAAAGTATTTCAACACACCAAGATCCTTAATATCAAAAGTAGAGTGAAGAGAAGCTTTAATAGCCTTAATACCTTCCTTTGTTACTCCCCGAAATGATGAAGTCATCTACATAAATCAACACAACCACAATGCCTTGATCATTTTGAAGAGTAAACAAGGTGTGATCCGATTCGGACTTTTTGAATCCATTGGCCTTCAATGTGGAGCTCAATTTGTGATACCAAGCTCGTGGAGATTGTTTTAGACCATATATAGCTTTGCGAAGTCTTAACACCTTTCCCGGAGCAACAATGTCTTCTAGACCCAGAGGAGGAGTCATATAAACTTCCTCTTCCAATTCTTCTTGTAGAAATGCGTTCTTAACATCCATTTGCCATAATTCCCAATCCAAGTTGGTTGCTAAAGAAAGCACTACCTTCACCGTATGTTGCTTGGCCACCGGAGCATATGTCTCTCTATAGTCGTCACCATACGTTTGTGTAAACCCTCTTGCAACCAATCTTGCTTTGTGCCTTTCAATCTCTCCATCACTCTTGTACTTGATAGTAAATACCCACTTTGAGCTCACACACCTCTTTCCTTGAGGTAAATCCGCTTCATCCCAAGTATGGTTTCTTATCATAGCTTGTACTTCATCTCCAACAGCATTGGTCCATTCTTCTCTTTCCTTTGCTTCCTCATAAGTTTGTGGAATGAATTCCATGTCAAGCTTACTTATAAACGCCTTGTGTTCCGCGGGAAGAAGGTCAAGAGAACAAGTTGCTTAAATGGGGTGAGCAACGACTTGACAATTGAAGCGAACCCTAGGCTTCTTTGCCCTTTTACTTCGTCTTGGGTTTTGTAACGTGTAGACCGGTTCATTGGTTGTTTGAGGAATTGAGTTAGTCTCTTCTTCGCTTGATGATCTAATGACTTCATCTTCACTTAGTGGACCTATCTCTTCTTCACTAGATTCTTCTTCTACAACATTCTCATGGTTACCATCCGAGGACTCTATTGGTGTTTCAACTCCACCTTCTTGAGTTCCACTTGTAACTTCGCTTGGCATCTCTCCCGTAGTGCCTTGGGGTGTGTTAGCATTACCCAAATGCTCAAGGATGTGTTGAAGACTCTTTGCTCTATCCGAAGTTGAGTTGGGTAGGTCCTTTACACTCTCCCAATTCTTTTCTCCAAAATAGGCTTTATCCTCCATGAATTTCACATCTCTAGATACATAGTACCGGTTGGTGGTGGGATCAAAGCATTTGTAACCCTTTTGAATGGTGGAATATCCAATGAACACACACTTTGTACTCTTGGTCTCAAGCTTGTTCCTTAAATCACCTGGTATAAAGACAAAACAAACACATCCAAAGACTCTCAAGTGATCAATGTTAGGATTATTCTTATTTAAGACTTGAAATGGCGATTGATCACTAAGAACCCTTGTTGGTATTCGGTTAATGAGATAGCAAGCAGTCATGACCGCGTCTCTCCAAAACCGTTTTGGCATATGTTTGTGGAATAACATAGCTCTTGACACCTCCATAAGATGCCTATTCTTCCTTTCTGCCACTCCATTTTGTTGTGGATTGTATGGGCAGCTTGTTTGGTGTAGGATCCCGCATTTCTCTAAGTGTGTTTTGAGCTTGGTACTCGTATATTCTCCTCCATTATCTGTTCTAAGAATTTTGATCTTTGCATCAAAGTGATTAGTCACCTAATTTTGAAAGTTTATCATATACCCTATCCTTAGAAGGGAGTAATGTTACCCAAGTATACTTAGATTTCTCATCTATAAATGTCACAAAATACTTATGATTATCTCTAGATTGTGAAGTCCACACATCCGAATGCACAAGATCAAAACATTTATCATAAATCGCATTAGATTTAGGTAATACGGTTTTGCAATGTTTTCCTAAAATGCAAGCTTCACAATGAGAACAATCATAAGATAAACAGGGTAATAACAAGTTCAAAGCTCTAGAGTGAGGATGACCAAGTCTATCATGCCACATTACAACCGAAGTCTCAACATTATTCGCAAAATGAGAGGGAAAAACAGAATTTAAAGAGGTGTCTTCAAGTAAATAGAGATCATCCTTAGTGCTCCCTTGTCCAAACACGTTACCGCTATCAATATCCTGCAACTTAACATCATTAGGACTAAAGATAGCAAGACAATTTAGGTCTTTAGTAGTTTTCTTGACGGATAGCAAATTTGATGTAAACTTAGGCATGTAGAAAGCACTAGATTGTTTGCTAAACAAGTTTATACAACATATTCCTTCTATTGGAACCTTGTTACCATTCGCTACCTTAACATGTCCTAATGCCGGTTTTATGTTCTCTAGCAACTTAGGATTACTTATCATATGATGAGAGGCTCCCGAGTCTAACACTAATGAGTTTTGATCATGAGAGTTAGAAGTAAAGAGAGAACTACCACCGAGATGCATTTTAGATGCTAAGGATTGGAGAAGGGATTCAAGGTCTGCTTTATTCATGGTGATGGTCTCTTAAGCTTGAGAAGTAGAGGCGGAGGCAGCACCACCTTTGTCTTGTGTGGCTTGCATCGCCTTCTCTTGATGTCCATATTGCACAATAGCCCTCTCTTCGTTCCCAAGGCCTCCATCACTTGCCACATTCGCTCTAGCCTTGAAGTCTTTGAATTTTGCCGGCTTTAAGTGAGGATGTAAGATCCAACACTTGTCTTTGAGATGACCCTTATTCTTGTAATGATCGCAAAACTAAGTCTTCCAATCCTCTTGCCTTACTACACCGACCTTGTTTGCAGTGGGAAGACTCCCTCCTTTGCTACCAAACAAGCCTTGTGAGCCATACTCCTTTTGTATCTTTGCACACACTTGGTCCAAAGTGGGAATCTTATCATCCCTCAAGATATGTTGTATCACATCTATATAGCTTGGATTCAAAGTTAACATCAAAGCAAACACAAGGTCTTGTTCCCTATGCTCCTTGAGTGTCTTTGCATCCATAGTAAATGGCCTCAACATCTCTAGTTCAGCTACAAGTGACCTAAACTTTCCAAAGTGAGCATTGAAGTCACTATCCTCTTGACTTAGACCACCAAGAGCCTTCTTGATCTCATAAACCCAAGTTTGATTCATATCCAAACACATTAGTGAGAGTATCCCAAAGCTCCTTGGATGTCTCACAATACGATACCCTTCTAAGATGGAAGTTTCAAGGGAGCAATGTAAAGCACTAAGGACATTCAAGTCATCTTGCTTCCATGTGTCTTCGTCAATGCTTTCATCCAACTTCTTTAATTCTTCAAAGGTTGATTCAATATGCTTTGTAAGCTTCCTTCCGCCGAGCACATTGGTAGTTGTCCTCTTCCACAAGAGGTAGTTGTTCCCATTTAGAATCACTGAGAACTTCAACTTCAAATCCTTATAAGTATCACTTATTGTACAAACCAAACCTATATCGATAGTAAGCAACCCGCCAGTTACAGTATCTGTCTGGAAAAGAAAAAGGCTTCTAAACTGGCGGCTTAACGTTACTGTCTGCCACTATTAGATATGCGCCTGACTGAGAATGCTTCTAAACCGGCGGCTTAACGTTACTGTCCGCCACTATTAGATATGCGCCTGGCTGAGAATGCTTCTAAACCGGCACACAGCTAGAACCAAGATTTAAGCTCAAACAATTTGATAACAAGTAAAACAAAGAACAGATCTGAAGAGCCGAAGAACTCACACCCACACTTGATCGATAAATCAGAGATAGGAACCAGATCTGAACGAGAACTCGGTGAACTCAACAAGACTCAATTTTTCAGCTTCAATCGTTAATAGCTACGGATGAGAGAGACAAAGTCACCTTCTTCTTCACACAAAGACACCACCTTTTGCTTCTTAGTCTTCCAAGTAACTAAGTTCCCACCAATGAAGGTACAATACCCCGTTGTGGATTGTCTATTGTTGCGATCTCCTGCATAATCCGCATCACAATACCCAACTATCTCGGTGCTTGAGTTCCTTCCCATCCAAATGCCTTGTCCGAGACTATTTTTGAGATACCTAAGTATCCTATCCACCATGCTCCAATGGTAGACCGTAGGCGCTTGCATATGTTGACTAACCTGGTTCACGACAAAAGAGATATTTGGTCTAGTGTAGGTTAAATAGATGAGCTTACCTACAAGCCTCCTATATTGTTCGAGATTGTTGTATGGCGTATCATCCTTCTCCCCCTTTCGACTGACATTATATCCCGGTTCAAGCGGTGTAGAAACTGGTTTTGCTCCTAGCTTCCCCGTGAGCTTAAGTAAGTCAAGTGTGTATTTCCTTTGTGAGAGAAACAAACCCTATGGCGATCTACACACTTCAATACCTAAAAAGTATTTCAACACACCAAGATCCTTAATATCAAAAGTAGAGTGAAGAGAAGCTTTAATAGCCTTAATACCTTCCTTTGTTACTCCCCGAAATGATGAAGTCATCTACATAAATCAACACAACCACAATGCCTTGATCATTTTGAAGAGTAAACAAGGTGTGATCCGATTCGGACTTTTTGAATCCATTGGCCTTCAATGTGGAGCTCAATTTGTGATACCAAGCTCGTGGAGATTGTTTTAGACCATATATAGCTTTGCGAAGTCTTAACACCTTTCCCGGAGCAACAATGTCTTCTAGACCCAGAGGAGGAGTCATATAAACTTCCTCTTCCAATTCTTCTTGTAGAAATGCGTTCTTAACATCCATTTGCCATAATTCCCAATCCAAGTTGGTTGCTAAAGAAAGCACTACCTTCACCGTATGTTGCTTGGCCACCGGAGCATATGTCTCTCTATAGTCGTCACCATACGTTTGTGTAAACCCTCTTGCAACCAATCTTGCTTTGTGCCTTTCAATCTCTCCATCACTCTTGTACTTGATAGTAAATACCCACTTTGAGCTCACACACCTCTTTCCTTGAGGTAAATCCGCTTCATCCCAAGTATGGTTTCTTATCATAGCTTGTACTTCATCTCCAACAGCATTGGTCCATTCTTCTCTTTCCTTTGCTTCCTCATAAGTTTGTGGAATGAATTCCATGTCAAGCTTACTTATAAACGCCTTGTGTTCCGCGGGAAGAAGGTCAAGAGAACAAGTTGCTTAAATGGGGTGAGCAACGACTTGACAATTGAAGCGAACCCTAGGCTTCTTTGCCCTTTTACTTCGTCTTGGGTTTTGTAACGTGTAGACCGGTTCATTGGTTGTTTGAGGAATTGAGTTAGTCTCTTCTTCGCTTGATGATCTAATGACTTCATCTTCACTTAGTGGACCTATCTCTTCTTCACTAGATTCTTCTTCTACAACATTCTCATGGTTACCATCCGAGGACTCTATTGGTGTTTCAACTCCACCTTCTTGAGTTCCACTTGTAACTTCGCTTGGCATCTCTCCCGTAGTGCCTTGGGGTGTGTTAGCATTACCCAAATGCTCAAGGATGTGTTGAAGACTCTTTGCTCTATCCGAAGTTGAGTTGGGTAGGTCCTTTACACTCTCCCAATTCTTTTCTCCAAAATAGGCTTTATCCTCCATGAATTTCACATCTCTAGATACATAGTACCGGTTGGTGGTGGGATCAAAGCATTTGTAACCCTTTTGAATGGTGGAATATCCAATGAACACACACTTTGTACTCTTGGTCTCAAGCTTGTTCCTTAAATCACCTGGTATAAAGACAAAACAAACACATCCAAAGACTCTCAAGTGATCAATGTTAGGATTATTCTTATTTAAGACTTGAAATGGCGATTGATCACTAAGAACCCTTGTTGGTATTCGGTTAATGAGATAGCAAGCAGTCATGACCGCGTCTCTCCAAAACCGTTTTGGCATATGTTTGTGGAATAACATAGCTCTTGACACCTCCATAAGATGCCTATTCTTCCTTTCTGCCACTCCATTTTGTTGTGGATTGTATGGGCAGCTTGTTTGGTGTAGGATCCCGCATTTCTCTAAGTGTGTTTTGAGCTTGGTACTCGTATATTCTCCTCCATTATCTGTTCTAAGAATTTTGATCTTTGCATCAAAGTGATTAGTCACCTAATTTTGAAAGTTTATCATATACCCTATCCTTAGAAGGGAGTAATGTTACCCAAGTATACTTAGATTTCTCATCTATAAATGTCACAAAATACTTATGATTATCTCTAGATTGTGAAGTCCACACATCCGAATGCACAAGATCAAAACATTTATCATAAATCGCATTAGATTTAGGTAATACGGTTTTGCAATGTTTTCCTAAAATGCAAGCTTCACAATGAGAACAATCATAAGATAAACAGGGTAATAACAAGTTCAAAGCTCTAGAGTGAGGATGACCAAGTCTATCATGCCACATTACAACCGAAGTCTCAACATTATTCGCAAAATGAGAGGGAAAAACAGAATTTAAAGAGGTGTCTTCAAGTAAATAGAGATCATCCTTAGTGCTCCCTTGTCCAAACACGTTACCGCTATCAATATCCTGCAACTTAACATCATTAGGACTAAAGATAGCAAGACAATTTAGGTCTTTAGTAGTTTTCTTGACGGATAGCAAATTTGATGTAAACTTAGGCATGTAGAAAGCACTAGATTGTTTGCTAAACAAGTTTATACAACATATTCCTTCTATTGGAACCTTGTTACCATTCGCTACCTTAACATGTCCTAATGCCGGTTTTATGTTCTCTAGCAACTTAGGATTACTTATCATATGATGAGAGGCTCCCGAGTCTAACACTAATGAGTTTTGATCATGAGAGTTAGAAGTAAAGAGAGAACTACCACCGAGATGCATTTTAGATGCTAAGGATTGGAGAAGGGATTCAAGGTCTGCTTTATTCATGGTGATGGTCTCTTAAGCTTGAGAAGTAGAGGCGGAGGCAGCACCACCTTTGTCTTGTGTGGCTTGCATCGCCTTCTCTTGATGTCCATATTGCACAATAGCCCTCTCTTCGTTCCCAAGGCCTCCATCACTTGCCACATTCGCTCTAGCCTTGAAGTCTTTGAATTTTGCCGGCTTTAAGTGAGGATGTAAGATCCAACACTTGTCTTTGAGATGACCCTTATTCTTGCAATGATCGCAAAACTAAGTCTTCCAATCCTCTTGCCTTACTACACCGACCTTGTTTGCAGTGGGAAGACTCCCTCCTTTGCTACCAAACAAGCCTTGTGAGCCATACTCCTTTTGTATCTTTGCACACACTTGGTCCAAACTGGGAATCTTATCATCCCTCAAGATATGTTGTATCACATCTATATAGCTTGGATTCAAAGTTAACATCAAAGCAAACACAAGGTCTTGTTCCCTATGCTCCTTGAGTGTCTTTGCATCCATAGTAAATGGCCTCAACATCTCTAGTTCAGCTACAAGTGACCTAAACTTTCCAAAGTGAGCATTGAAGTCACTATCCTCTTGACTTAGACCACCAAGAGCCTTCTTGATCTCATAAACCCAAGTTTGATTCATATCCAAACACATTAGTGAGAGTATCCCAAAGCTCCTTGGATGTCTCACAATACGATACCCTTCTAAGATGGAAGTTTCAAGGGAGCAATGTAAAGCACTAAGGACATTCAAGTCATCTTGCTTCCATGTGTCTTCGTCAATGCTTTCATCCAACTTCTTTAATTCTTCAAAGGTTGATTCAATATGCTTTGTAAGCTTCCTTTCGCCGAGCACATTGGTAGTTGTCCTCTTCCACAAGAGGTAGTTGTTCCCATTTAGAATCACTGAGAACTTCAACTTCAAATCCTTATAAGTATCACTTATTGTACAAACCAAACCTATATCGATAGTAAGCAACCCGCCAGTTACAGTATCTGTCTGGAAAAGAAAAAGGCTTCTAAACTGGCGGCTTAACGTTACTGTCTGCCACTATTAGATATGCGCCTGACTGAGAATGCTTCTAAACCGGCGGCTTAACGTTACTGTCCGCCACTATTAGATATGCGCCTGGCTGAGAATGCTTCTAAACCGGCGCACAGCTAGAACCAAGATTTAAGCTCAAACAATTTGATAACAAGTAAAACAAAGAACAGATCTGAAGAGCCGAAGAACTCACACCCACACTTGATCGATAAATCAGAGATAGGAACCAGATCTGAACGAGAACTCGGTGAACTCAACAAGACTCAATTTTTCAGCTTCAATCGTTAATAGCTACGGATGAGAGAGACAAAGTCACCTTCTTCTTCACACAAAGACACCACCTTTTGCTTCTTAGTCTTCCAAGTAACTAAGTTCCCACCAATGAAGGTACAATACCCCGTTGTGGATTGTCTATTGTTGCGATCTCCTGCATAATCCGCATCACAATACCCAACTATCTCGGTGCTTGAGTTCCTTCCCATCCAAATGCCTTGTCCGAGACTATTTTTGAGATACCTAAGTATCCTATCCACCATGCTCCAATGGTAGACCGTAGGCGCTTGCATATGTTGACTAACCTGGTTCACGGCAAAAGAGATATTTGGTCTAGTGTAGGTTAAATAGATGAGCTTACCTACAAGCCTCCTATATTGTTCGGGATTGTTGTATGGCGTATCATCCTTCTCCCCCTTTCGACTGACATTATATCCCGGTTCAAGCGGTGTAGAAACTGGTTTTGCTCCTAGCTTCCCCGTGAGCTTAAGTAAGTCAAGTGTGTATTTCCTTTGTGAGAGAAACAAACCCTATGGCGATCTACACACTTCAATACCTAAAAAGTATTTCAACACACCAAGATCCTTAATATCAAAAGTAGAGTGAAGAGAAGCTTTAATAGCCTTAATACCTTCCTTTGTTACTCCCCGAAATGATGAAGTCATCTACATAAATCAACACAACCACAATGCCTTGATCATTTTGAAGAGTAAACAAGGTGTGATCCGATTCGGACTTTTTGAATCCATTGGCCTTCAATGTGGAGCTCAATTTGTGATACCAAGCTCGTGGAGATTGTTTTAGACCATATATAGCTTTGCAAAGTCTTAACACCTTTCCCGGAGCAACAATGTCTTCTAGACCCGGAGGAGGAGTCATATAAACTTCCTCTTCCAATTCTTCTTGTAGAAATGCGTTCTTAACATCCATTTGCCATAATTCCCAATCCAAGTTGGTTGCTAAAGAAAGCACTACCTTCACCGTATGTTGCTTGGCCACCGGAGCATATGTCTCTCTATAGTCGTCACCATACGTTTGTGTAAACCCTCTTGCAACCAATCTTGCTTTGTGCCTTTCAATCTCTCCATCACTCTTGTACTTGATAGTAAATACCCACTTTGAGCTCACACACCTCTTTCCTTGAGGTAAATCCGCTTCATCCCAAGTATGGTTTCTTATCATAGCTTGTACTTCATCTCCAACAGCATTGGTCCATTCTTCTCTTTCCTTTGCTTCCTCATAAGTTTGTGGAATGAATTCCATGTCAAGCTTACTTATAAACGCCTTGTGTTCCGCGGGAAGAAGGTCAAGAGAACAAGTTGCTTAAATGGGGTGAGCAACGACTAGACAATTGAAGCGAACCCTAGGCTTCTTTGCCCTTTTACTTCGTCTTGGGTTTTGTAACGTGTAGACCGGTTCATTGGTTGTTTGAGGAATTGAGTTAGTCTCTTCTTCGCTTGATGATCTAATGACTTCATCTTCACTTAGTGGACCTATCTCTTCTTCACTAGATTCTTCTTCTACAACATTCTCATGGTTACCATCTGAGGACTCTATTGGTGTTTCAACTCCACCTTCTTGAGTTCCACTTGTAACTTCGCTTGGCATCTCTCCCGTAGTGCCTTGGGGTGTGTTAGCATTACCCAAATGCTCAAGGATGTGTTGAAGACTCTTTGCTCTATCCGAAGTTGAGTTGGGTAGGTCCTTTACACTCTCCCAATTCTTTTCTCCAAAATAGGCTTTATCCTCCATGTTTCTAAACCGGCGCACAGCTAGAACCAAGATTTAAGCTCAAACAATTTGATAACAAGTAAAACAAAGAACAGATCTGAAGAGCCGAAGAACTCACACCCACACTTGATCGATAAATCAGAGATAGGAACCAGATCTGAACGAGAACTCGGTGAACTCAACAAGACTCAATTTTTCAGCTTCAATCGTTAATAGCTACGGATGAGAGAGACAAAGTCACCTTCTTCTTCACACAAATCTGACTTTGTGAGAAGAACCAAACAGAATCGAGAAAAGAACAACACAAGATCTAAGGAGAACTAAGAGAGAAGAATTGGAAGAGAGAGACAAGATTAAAGATTATGTAGAACCATGCTCTGATACCATGTAAAGATTATGTAGGAAAGAATAGAAGATTCATGATTGAGAGAAGATGATGATATTGATAAGAAGATAATGTCTCAGCCACTTTTAGGAGGCACACACAAGGTCTCTTTCATAGGAGAACTAGGTGAGAACCCGCGCTACGCGCGGGGTTTTAACCCCAATCAACCGAGTAAAATATTTGTGATATATTGGAAAAAGTTAGTAAATTCATATTGAAAACCTTTCAAAATATTATTGTTTTTATTGTTACCTTTTTCATACGTGTTTTTAAAATGACAAATTTACGTTTCGTCCCAATATATCTCATTTATGTTCGGAAATTTTGTGAGACATAAATTAGATAGATTTTCTAATCTCACAATTTTTTTTTGTTCTATTCCATTTTAATCTCATCATAGTTTAAGTTTGTTAATTTTAATCAATTATCTTTTTTATTTTTATAATATAAATATAAGAAAAAACTTTTCATATTCTCTTTTTGAAAAACTAAATTTCTTATTTTTGTTTCATTCCCGTTAAATCTCATGTTACATTGTATTAGTCCAATCAAATTTTAATTCATATTATTTTTAATGGATATATATTCATAATAAAACATTCACTTTAAAACTATAATATATCATTTATGAATTACTTAGTATAATAAAAAATTAGTAAGTTTATTATTTTTTGATCAATTATCTTTTTAGTTTTATAATATAAAATGTAACAGAAGACATTTCATATTTCTTTTTGAAAAACTTGTTTACATATATCTAGATTTTAAAATAAAATGATAAAATAGTATATATGTATTTTTTAAAATTAAATTATTAAATATAAGAAAAGACCTTTCATATTCCTTTTTAAAAAACTTGTTTACATATGTATAAATTTTTGAAATTAAATGATAAAATGACATAAATATTCTTAAAATTAAATTCTAAAATGATGTGAATGATGATTAGGATGATGAGGTGGCTTAAGGAGAAGAGAGAAAAAGTCTACTTTATAGATATAGACACTCTCTCGGGTGAAATAGGTTATGCACAAACATTTATTGCATCCTTATTCAACCTTCTCTCTCCTTGTGTGTGAACACAACTTGGTCAACATGACTGTTGCCTCTTTTCTCTTTTCTTTGTTTGAAACCAAACCTTGAACATTAAGTAAATATATTTCACATCTAACTATTAATTAGTTAGAGTAAAATGTCTTCTTGATTAACACATATAAGGGCTACTTTGGACTGAGGGTACTAAATTTTGCTTGGCTATAATTAACTGAGTTCGATAGTAGACTGAGATCATATTTATCCAAGTCACCTAATTAGCGTAATAAAAATCATTGAGTATATGTGATATGCTCAAATTTACCCTTAGGGCTACTCAACCGCCACTTTTCTTAGCAAAGTTTCCACTTTTTTCTTATGTGGACTCTCTTGAACCATCATCGTACGTAAAGGTAATCCATCCTTCTAATTAGGTCAAGTTAAAAGAAAATTAGCATGTCAAAACAAAGAGATTAAGATTTTTGCAATCACCTTGTCCCCTCATCAGGTCTTTAATTAGCGTATTTTGATACAAACTGATATACGACCGAAAAAAAAAATAGCACGTCAAAATTGAGACTTCTCGAATAAACTTTTAAAAAGTTTTACTTATATAAAACTCCATTATTATTATAGAAAAGAATTAGAACCTTGTATTTCTTCTTGGTTGGGTGCCCTGTTTTGATTCGATATCCTTACTTATATAGAATAGGCCAAATTAAAAGAAGAGTGGCATGCCACAAAAAAATCACATATTCATAAAAAGTAAATCTTTCATGGGACCAAGCAAATCTAATAGCTATTATAATCGAGAAAATAACGAAAAAACGAAACGCTTATAGTAGTACGATTTTATATCCAAATTAGGATACTGTGAGTGCAAAGTGCTAAGAACTAAACTGAAATGCAATTAACAAGATAGAAAGTGGATTTCTTTATTGATTTGAGATCAAACTCGAATGTTAACAAGAAAACTTGAAGAACAAAATGAGCCTTTTGCTAATATCGGATTAGGGTTTTTGAGTGTAAAATTGCGGATCCTTTGCCCTGAAGTCGAGGGCTCCTTTATATAGTTAGGTCGTTAGTTGTGAAGCCCTAGATTTGTGTATCTTCTTTCCTAAATCTCCTCCTGAGAATCAAATGCTATCTTCCATAAGTTGTTGGGTCATATCCTCTCAAGTGATCTCCGAATATCCTTCGTTGATATTGATTTGCCGCTGACCCGAGCTGAGTGAGGTTGATCTGGCGAGATCGAGCTGACGAGGCCGATCTCGGCTTATGTAAGATGAAGTTGACGGTTTGGTTGAGAGAATTCCCGGTTCAATCGAGGTTAACCGAGTGGTGCTAAACCACTCTCCTACAGATACCATATATTTTTAAACTAAACTAACAAAACTTTATTTTATCTACATGAACTATACTGGGGAATTGTTAAACAATATTGGTTGTAATGCATATACAAATTCAAAATAAAAAAAAATCGAAACGTATATAATATAAAAAGCAAGAACCAATTTCTTCCGATTCGTTCCTCTACAAAATAATCGAAGGAGATCATTAGGTAACCAGAGATACAAAATAGTTAGCCAAGTTATGAAAAAGATCCTTGAGTAATTAAACCGGCGACTAGAAATTTTGGTGCGTAGACCAAAAGAAAATGTTATCATGGTTGACTTAAAAAATCAACGACAGAAGCTTCCAAATTTAGTGTAGACCCATTTTAAGTCCATTTCAGCTCACCAGCTAGGCAACATGTATGTTCTACATAAATTCTTTGTTTTTTTTGTATATATAAATTCATTCATAGAATGTATATAAATCCTTTCATTTTTCCTCTCAATAATGCATATGTAAGATACAACCATTGAGGCTTTTGTGTCCACATAAATGCCTAAATTAGATTCTTACATTGTTTGCACAAAATAAAAAAAAAAAAAAAGATTCTTACATTTAAGCGGTACGTAGTACGTGTCTTAAATTACTTCTTACACTATAAATTATTGAAGATGTTGAAACTCAGTTGGCTTATTAGAAGACTGCGAGTCTATGAGTCTCTGAGTCTGTGACTTTATTAAGCGACAGTGACTCTGTGACTTATTAGAGGACTGTGAGTCTTACGAAAAGAAATATTAAATTATAGCCTACCCAAAACCAAATTAAAACTTTTCAAATGATGCTTACTCAAATTCCCCTTGAAAAGTGAAAACGTTACAGCTTAATACTGATGTGATGTCATTCTTGTACTACGAAATTCTAGTTAAAGATCAAATTTATGACCATAATTAGTTAATAATGTTTATAAATCTTAATTAACATTTCCTGAGTTATGATATCATAATAAACTGCCAGACTTTTCCAAAATGTAATAAAATAGACAAAAGAAGAAAGACTTTTCACTAGTCTTCATGACTTTTCTACGTATGACCACAAAACTGAAACATTTACTATCACACAGCTAGCAGTCATGCATGTTTTGTCTGAAAGCACACAATATTAGTTTATGATATTCGGCAACCATACCTGTGACTTGCAAACTTTAAGTCTCTGAGTCTCTATGGTTTGATTATAGATATATGCTTGAGCGAAGGTGCTCGCAATTATTCTTCCCAGTAATTCAGATGGACAAAACTAGAGAAACGACAACACCTGTTTACATTACTGAAATTTTAAAATAATTATTCGGTTTCAATTTGTTTCCTCTCAGTTCCGCTTCAATTTTTTCAGTTCGGTTAGTTTACCTAAATCTACCCACTAGTCTTTTGCATATTTCGATAAACTTCTTAAACCCAGCCCCTTCACACACATATTGATATACAATTGGTCTTTACTTATAAACATCACTTCTTCCTGGTTCACCGTACTCAACCGCCACTTTTCTTAGCAAAGTTTCCACTTATTTCTTATTTTCTTATGTGGACTCACTTGAATCATCGTCGTACGTAAAAGTAATTCATCCTTCTAATTAGGTCAAGTTAAAAGAATATTAGCATGTCAAAACAAAGAGATTAAGATTATTCAATCACCTTGTCCCCTCAAATCTTTAATTAGCGTATTATGATAAAAACTGATATACGACAAAAAAAAATATTAGCACGTCAAAAATTGAGACTTCTCGAATAAACTTTTAAAAAGTTTTGATAGAAACTTATTAAAACTCCATTATTATTATGGAAAATAACTAGAACCTTGTATTTCTTCTTCATTGGGTGCCCTGTTTTGATTCCATATTTTTCAAGTTCTAAAAAAATATAGAATATGCCAAACTAAAAGAAGAGAGGCATGCCATAAGAAATCACATATTCATAATTTTGGGGCGTAGACCAAAATAAATTAAGAAAATGTTATCATGGTTGACTTAAAAAATCAACGACATAAGCTTCCAAAATTAGCGTAGACCCATTTTAAGTCCATTTCAGCTCACCAGCTAGGCAACATGTATGTTCTATATAAATTCTTCTTTTTTTTGTATTCATAGAATGTAAATCCTTTCAATAATGCATATGTAAGAGACCACCATTGAGGCTTTTGTGTCCACATAAATGCCCAAATTAGATTCGTACTTATAAACTATAAATCCTTTCATTTTTCCTCTCAATAATGCATATGCAGTACGTGTCTTAAATTACTTCTTACACTATAAATTATTGAAGATGTTGAAACTCAGTTGGCTTATTAGACGACTGCGAATCTATGAGTCTCTGAGTCTGTGACTTATTAAGCGACAGTGACTCTGTGACTTATTAGAGGACTGTGAGTCTAACAAAAAGAAATATTAAATTATAGTGTACCCAAAACCAAATTAAAACTTTTCAAATGATGCTTACTCAAATTCCCCTTGAAAACGTTACAGCTTAATACTGATGTCATTCTTGTACTACGAAATTCTAGTTAAAGACAAATTTATGACCATAATTAGTTAAGGGAATTTCGTTGACGGTGGCTATGGAACATGTTTTCCTTACAAGAAATGCCCTTTTGTAAATGGGCTTTCGGAGGAAGGTCATATACTCATATGTGGGTATGCGTTAAAGACAGAAATGCCCTCAAGTGGTGGAAGCGGGAAGTCATGGGTATGAAAATTGTTGTGTCAGTATATTAGCGTGTATATAGGGTCGATAATTAATGGGATTCGTAGGAAGTACAGCGACATTAAATGTGGATAAAGAGATTGTTTGATGGACAATGTAAAGTGAATTAAGTGGAACGTAAAACTAATTAGGTTCCCAAATAAAAGTTAAACATTGGCCCCTGTTTTCCAGTTTCCTCGTAATAATATCCGTCAGGCGGGGAAAAAGGACGACGGAGAAGAACATATCTGGGTAGGTTATGTTTTGTTAACCGGAACGTGGACGACGACGATTGTGGACAAGAAAGAAACATTAACGGTAAGACTCTGCAACCTATCAACATTAATGGTGGTGGTTGGTGAGAAAAGAACCATTTTCGTCGCGTTCACCCTCTCTATCACCATCTCTATCATCATCTTCATCGTCAGCTACTCCTTTACCAAGCTGCGCAATCGAGAGAGAGAGCGGGAAATTAGGGAGAACTGTATAAACACTGACTTAATTTATCAGTTAAAAAACGAACCTCTTACGTGGACATGTTTTTGTGTTCTGAGTGTATTTCGTCCTCGGAATTAGATTCACCATTTAAGCTGGTTCCGTCTTCAAGTTTATCTTCATGGTTATCCAACTCGTTATGGTTTTCGTCCACGAACACATTGCCGTTTTCGTCCATGAACACATTATCGTGTCTGTCCACTGCGACATTTCCGTTATCGTCCACGTCCACATTGTCGTCCACGTTCTTGTCGTCCACCTATAGTGGTCCCTCGGGGTTGTAAATACTTATGGACAAAAGCGATCGAGAGATATAAAATACAAACGAACTCTGGAATTCGAACATACCGAGAGTAATCGAGAAAGAAGAGAAATCGTTCTTCAGTTTGGATTTTTGGACTCTTATCAGGCTAAGCTTACTCGCGCTGCAAGAGACGGAGAAGAGAAAAGACTGAAATGGAGAAAATAAAGGGTTTCACGAAACAAGTAGAGAAGAAAGGGCTTCGGTTTCCAATTAATTTGCTTTAATTAAATTTAAATTTTGAAGTTCTATTGTTCCCGAGACTTTGAGGCGTCGTATAGTCAAATCACAAGGGGTCAGCGAACGGTCAGACATAAATAAGGGCAAATGCATCATTTTACGAACCAGAAAGGGTATTGCGCATAAGGTGATGTTTTATGGGTATTTTAAAAAAGAAAAAGTAGGATTTGTATATATTTGTTAAAAATCTCATTAGTTAATAATGATTATAAATTTTAATTAACTTTTTCTGAGTTATGACATCATACGAGACATAATTAATACATCTATGTTTTATCTCAAACTAGAGGTTGTTATCCACGCGATGCGTGGGTTCGTTTGATGTAATTTTTTGTATTAGTTTAGAAAATAATTTTAGCTGATGTTTATACAATTGGTTGGATTGGTATATATATAATTTTGTCAATGTAATAAAAATAGTTTTTCTTACGCCATTCGCAAATATACTTACTGCATCCAATAAATTATCTTCATTTAATATATGAAAGTAAAATATTTCCATATTTTTTATATTAGAATTTCATGAATTTTATATAGTTTTATTAAAACTTATATCTTACCAAATGTATAAGAAGTGGCAAAATGTGGTTGCATATGGTTGAATTTTGTTTGACCATCTATTTTAGTAAGTAGAAAATTTACAAAGAAGGTTATGTATCCAAAAAGGAAGTAAAGAGAACGATACATAATTCAGTTTAGACTCATAAAAATCTGCAATTCTATTCTTTTGACAGACCCTAGCTAAATGAAGTGTTTTGTAGTTTTTGCATCTAAAATCATGTCAAACTTTTAATAAACTTCACCAATTTTTTATAATCACTAATATACCAAACATGAAAATTTGAAGAGAATGGATGGTTATTTATGATGCATTTTTACTCTAAATGTTTGATTTTTTTTTTCCTTGAAATTGTAATGCTGACTACAAAATGTGAGATTTAATTGCTCTTCTAAACATTATTTAACATTATTCGTAAATTTATAATACATACAAATTCATGCATGATTTATGATAGATTCATGCATGAGAGAATGAAGTTAAACGCTCTATGAAACTTAGGCATAAGTCCAACAATCACACAGTTTCCACTTTCCAAGTTGTAATGCAACCACTAACCAGAATGTGTTCTAAAACCAGAAAAGCAATTTATACTTTCTAAAATTATTCAAGTTTTAGATCAGAACAGTACTTTTCATACTAACTGAAAATTTTCTTGTAGTAGTTGAACCGTAAGCACAAGATTAATCAATGAATAGATTACATGTCCGTACAAAACGACATTTTAGTTATACCTTCCGCCGTATGCATTCCACCTTCCGCCTCAGCCACCGTGCACATGAAGCTGGAGTCGCTCTCATATATCTCAACCACCATCCTCTTCGTCGTAGCAACACTCCGTGCTGTAGCCTCTGGCGTTGTCTCTGGCTGTTTCTCCACCACCGATGTTTCCATCGCAGTAGCTGCTTGGGATTGTGACACGGGTGCTTTTGATTGGAGAAAAAATCATCAATCGTCACTGTAGAGAGCGTAGATCGAGAATAGCAAAATAAACATATTATACAAACTAGGGCTAATTCCGCGCTACGCGCGGATTTGTTTTAATGTATTTGTTTTGTTTAACTAATTTATTTTGAAATTTTGACATGTGTTTATTATAACAAATAGACAATTAAATGTAATGTATAATTGTTTCCGCTAATTTAAATGAATTAACTTTTTATTCATATCTCATTTCAATTCATAATATCTTAGAAAGTCTTCAAAATCGCTTCTCTTCCTTCATTCTCAGTAGGCTACCGTCCTCAGAACCAATGCCTAAGATTTGGCCTTGCGGTCTGTCCTTAGTTGATACGATTTCAGATTGAACCCTTATTGGGTCTGAGAAAGGAAGAGGAAGATCGAATGCTAAATCTTATATTCTTAATTTATTTATCATTTGTGCCATTGTCTCTTTTGTAGGGTTTTAAATTGAATGTAAATTTGTATTATAATATGAAATTGTGATAATTCATCATATATATTTGCACGTCTGAATTAAATCGGTGTATTGAATTTTGTAGTAAATATGAAAATGGGGATAATTCGTTATATATATTTGTGCATCTAGATTAAATGGGTGTATTGAATTTTCAATGTATATTGCATATATTACCATATGTTGCCTTATCGATCGATTTTTTTTTTTGGTCTGAAGAGAGTAGATTTCATCTAGAAGCGTTGATCTTTCTTCCTCCCACTCTTTCTTGCTTGCCTTGAACAGATTTTGAAGCTTCTCATATGCGTCTTCAAGATGCTTAAACTGCTCCTTCTTCCATTTCAGCTTCTCTTCTACTTGAGTTTTCTCCTCTTCCATTTTAATCACTATATCATCTCTTTCTCTCATTTATTTCATAGCTTTGACAGTTTGCTCAACTTCCATCTTTTTCTTCTCCGCTGAAGCTAAAACCCCTTTGAGCCCCTCAACCTCAGCCCTATTAGACATTGTTTTTCTATCAATGTTCTTCTCACTTTCTTCATCCAAAGCAGACACCAGCTTTTGTTTCTCCTCTTCAAATTCTTGGTACTTATCTTCCCCATTAGCTCTAAGCTTTATCATTAGCTTCATTCACGCGCTTGATAACAGAATCCTTCTCTCTCAAACAACGGTGTAGATCCTCATTCGTCCGCTTCAACTCAGAAATATCTCTGGTTTTCTCCTCAATTTCTAAACCTTGCTTCTCAGTTACCAATCTTGCCTCTCGAATCTCTACTACTTGTTCGTTCCGAACCTTCTTTAGATTCTCAAGAAGCTCTGTATTGTTTCTATAGTTCATTCTAAGCTTTTCATTTGCAGCTTTCACTTCATCACGCTCTTCATAGACCTTTTCCATTTTTTAACTACCTACATACCAAATGAACAACAATGATGCAGAATCGAAATCCAAACATAAAAATAGCATAAAACTTTGATTCTTTAGACCAAAAAAAAAATAAAAAAAAACTTTGATTCTACAGATCTAGAGAAAGTAATAAAGCAAGAAATAGCCAAATTTTGTCAGATTTTTTCCTGTAATCTTATAAATCAGAAACAACTCACATCTACAAAATCCCATAGAAAAAACAAACGAACACCTTTTTTAATGTTTGGTTGCAAAAAAACAACAAAACAAAGGAACACCTTTGATTGGCTTAACGAAAGAGAACCTCATTGAAAAATACATAAAAGAATAAAAAATGTTTCATAGAATTATGACTTTTAGAGTTCATTTTCTTCTGCAGATTTTTCACCAGTGACTAAACACATAACCAACATCAGAAATTCCAAATAAGCTAAGTAAACTTCCACTCCATCTCATTAACACAGTAGCTTTTTCTCTTTTCAACCTTTTCTCATCTTACATTTGATTAACAGGCTCTAAGACTTGCTGAATTTGAAATATATAAACTCGAGAGATTTCAAACACATAGATATAAAGATAAGTTTCCACTCGGGTTTTCACTTTTGGTAATTTAACAAAGCAATGAGAAAGCAAATCCAGTCATCGCAATCTAAGCATTCTTCAACTTCTTAAGTCCACAAAAACTAAAGCTAATATAAAGAAGTCCAGTCATAACAACAATACATTCGTCTCTTATATTAGACTATACACAGACCTCAGCTACAAACAGAGCCACTAACCAAATGTATGTGTGTGAGAGAGAGAAAGAGACGTACATTTTCACCGCAGCGCATACACATGCGCTCAACTACATAGAGGGGAGCACCAAAGGAATGATCTGCAGAAACAGCTTCAACAACTGATCCAACATCGATTTGTTGATCGTTTCCATTGTCCATCATCTCCAAAGTTTCTCAAAACTATACCAAGAAATTCAAAATCCCTAACATCACGAGAAACAAACAAAAAAGGATGAAACTTGCAGAGATACTGAAAAATAGTTAGTAAGTGTTTATGAAATTTCAGCTTATATCAAGAATCTACCTCAAATTAACAGCTTAGAAATCCTCAATTCCGAAAATTAAAAAAACACATAAAAGAACAAAATTAATGTTTCATAGAATTATGACTTTTAGATTTCATTTTCTCCTGCAGATTTTCTTAAGATCGTAATTAGGACAAAAATCATGTTTAAGTTGCATTTTAAGCAAACAAATTAGATTAAATTTGCAAGAATATCGTAAATTAATTAGTCGGTCCGTTCTTTAATTTTGTTTTCAATGATGCATACAATTTTCATATTTAACTTAAAATTCATATCTGTAAAACATTAATTTTAAATATCAATTTTAGCATAAAATAACTTTTGAATTTAAATAATTGTATTTAACATTACATTTAATTTTGTAATTAATCAGAGTGGATTTTTCATCTCAAAACAAAACAAAACAAAAGAGTATCACTTCAAAGACTATTACTGCGACATATTTCCGCTGCTCTTTTCATAGCAAGCGATTAAGATTGAATAGTCTCAATAAAGATTGACAGTCTAAATCAGTTTCAAACAAAACAATTTAGAAAATAAGAAAAAGATAAAGATAACTTACAACACCACTATGTTCATGTTGGCAGACGTGAAGAAGTTAGCACAAAATATGGGCGCATCATACTCAGGCTCCATGAAACCAGCAAAGTCAAACTTCTGCACATTGAACCCAATTAAAAAACGAAAAGATAAATGATATACAAACAATCATTAATCTTTGGATGTAAAGGAAAATGGGGACTAAAGCAACATGTTCTTGCACCCTCCATGAGAGACCACATAGATCATGCAACCAATTTATACTCGGATACTACTTGCATTAAATCTAAATATTTAAAATAATACCTGCATTGACTCGTTCTTGATAGCCATGCTCTGCAAGAGTCTAATCTTTGAAGATTTGAAAGCAAGCATTTGAAGTTGGGTTTTCCCACATTTCCTGAAACAGTTTGATGATTAGCAAACAAAATCCCAAGGTCTATTTAATCAAGGTATACAGTGAAGTCACTGGAGCACTCATAAAGCCTGACCAAGACTGGCATTAAATAAATGTGTTTAAACAAAAATCAGTTCCCTGTATCTTTGGACCTTGGCATAAGACGAAGACTCAAATGTTTATATTTCTTAAAGAAATGCCACATCTAAGTATAGAATGATCACTACTAAATGCCAGATCAATATCATGTAAGCATAAAATTGTTAGCGAAACTCTCACAGTTAGATCAGTTACCTCAGCCAAAAGCAGAGGTCTTCACAAAAGACAGTTGATGATTGATTGGGTCTCTAAATCTCATCACTGCATATTGAGGACAAGAAGCCTAATTCAGATGTCAGATGTCAGATGCTAAAGCAACCACATTGTACTCAAACAAAACAGTTAGGGGAATTGTATACACAGAATTTAAAGTTTTTATTCACTTAACACATTTATTTCCAAATTTTTAATTCATTAAGTCTAAGAATACTACTACACATAATATACATAGAATCGAAGTAAAAGCCAAACCAGTTTATCAATAGACCCATTTGCAGGTCTACTCTCAGCTAACAATGGCAGAGACTTCATTACTGCATGGGTCTTTCTCTGGTTCAACCAATTTGTTGACACAAAAGATGATCGATTCTTGTTCAGCTGCACAATCGTACGGTGCAAGCTACAACTTGTACCCAGTATTTGAGTCTAGCTTTACATCATCTAGATTATCACTTGATATAAAAAATTAGAAACAATCAGACATTCAAATTCAACAAAATGTTATTCTTCATATACCAAATCATATAACCACTAATCCAAATTGAAAGATCATACTGAGAGATTTACCAGGGCTAGAGATCTTCCAATTTGCAATTGGAGCGGTCGTGGTTGTGGTCGGTGGTGGCGGCGAATCTTCTTCCTCCGGCGCTTATGGTGGTTTTGCTTATCATCTAAGAACTTCTGACTCATGGAGTAACAAAGCTCTAACGCAGGCAACGTGTTGCAAAGCTCAGGGATCTCATCGTAATAAGAATCTTTTACTTCTCTATTGAGATCAGAAGGTATTAATTGTTATAAACAGGAAGTGGTAACGATGGGATAATTGAGAAGAAGAGGTGGGCCATTAAAGAACAGGAAGTAGTAACGATGGGGTAAGAGGAATCGCTTTGTTCTCTCCGTTTGGTGGTGGTGACTGGTGACGATTGAGATAACGAAGAAGAAAGCGTCGGCGTTTTTACTTTTCAGTTTCACGTGGAGTTTTCTTCTCAAAGGTAAAAATGTTTTGTTGGGCCTTTAGAAGTGGGCTGTAGAATTTTAATAGCAAAAAAAATCGTTTCCAATTAAACCAATTTGTTTCTTATTTTGCTTAGGTAGAAGTGCCACGTAGCAGTGCTAAATGATTTCTGAGAGAGCTGATGTGGACACTCTCAAATGCTTAGAGAACCCCCTTTTATTAGTATAGACTATGTTTTAAACCCGCGCTACGCGCGGGGTAATTTTAGAAATTTTGAGTAGAAATTTTGTATAATTAATAATATTTACAAAAAATTTTGAAGAAAAAAAAATTGATGGTTTCGGCATATAAAAATAATCGAACAGAAGGAGAAATTATCAATTACTTTAAAACCACAAAAAAATAATTTAAACACAACAAAAAAATAAAAAAATAGGCATTGATAATACCTTATTCACAGTTTGGAAGCTCAATACTAAACATCAAACGTTCACAATATAAACTCAACTCTTTACTAATTATTGATGGACCTCTTGATCATTAATAAAAATTAATACCAAGTTTCGATGAGAAAATATCACACTAAAAATCAAATTAAACTTTCCAATATTTTCTTACTGATTATCGACGTAAAAATTAGAACACTAAAAAACCTCATAGATTCATAAAGAAAATAACGAAAAAAGTATTTTACAATATATATCAGGACATGTTGATCAACTGAAACAATATCCAAAAATTTTGATCGATTCATGTCATTATTTTTACAAATCCAACCTGCAAGACATAAAAACTAAACACTATTAATATTTCAATAAAACTATAATGCCATAATTAAATCATAGTATCAAAGCAAAAAAATTGTAGGGATTAGTTATGATGCGAAAGTGAATATCAAGCAAGGTATTTATATAAAATTATGAGGCGGTATAGAATTAGGTTTTCCTTTTGTTTGACGATATCTACTAAACAAAAAAAAAATTTATATATTTTAAGAAGCAAATCGTTATCATAACATTTAATTATTATAAAACTACCATTTTTTATTTTTATCCACGTTAATTTTTAAAAACATTTCCTTTAATCTTCGTAAAAAAATGGAAGACTAACATAACTATTCTAGATTTATAATTATATTTTGTACTTTTGCAAAACTAACTTTTTTTTATTTATATCTTTGCTGCTTAGTAAAATTTTCCTTTTTACGATTTAACATATTTAACATTATTATTTTATTTTTACTACTAATTAGATTTTTTTTTTACGATTAATCAAATTAGCATATAATCTCAAATATCTTCATCTCAAATATCTTAGCAAATTTTTCTTTTTATTTGTTACGAAAGTAAAACTAATTTTTTTATTTTTTATTTTTGCTATTAAGTAGAATTTTTCTTATTACGATTTAACATATTCAACAAATATCTTAGCAAATTTTCATTTTTATTTGTTTGAAAACTAAAACTAACTTTTTTTTTGCTAGTAAGTAAAAGTTTCCTATTTACGAATTAACATATTACAAATTTTCCTTTTTACAATACGATTTAACATAAAAAAATTTTCCTTTTTACGATTTAAGGAAAGTTTGCGATTTAGCATATTGCAAATTTTACTTTTTACTATTTAAGAAAATTTCGGGTTAGAAAACTAAAACAAAAATTTTTTATTTATATTTTTGTTGCATTTTTTCTAGTAAATAGAATTTTCTTTGTAACGATTTAACATATTGCAAATTTTCATTTTTATTTGTTAAGAAACTAAAACTAATTTTTTTTTATTTGTATTTTTGCTGCTAAGTAGAATTTTTATTTTTCCAATTTAACATATTGGAAATATTCTATTTTACGATTTAAGAAAATTTCGGTTTTACGATTTAACATATTGCAAACTTTTCCTTTTCATGATTTAAGAAAATTTCGGTTTACTTTTATGATAAGTAAAAATTTCCTTTTCACAATTTAAGAAAATTTCGACTAATTAAATTTAAAGAAACGGTGACATGACGCTATGCGATTGGCCGTCTAAAATCCTATGTGGACGGCATTAGAAGCATATAGCCTCAACTTTTTATTAGTATAGATTCATGGATGATTTATGATAGATTCTTGAAAAAAAAATAAAGGCTGCTCAATTTTAATTTAAAATATACCAAAAAATTCCAAACTTTATCTCTCCTCTCTTCAACGTCGTGGTACAGCCTACACCCTTCCTTCGGGTGAAGCCTGTGTAAAGATTCCAAACTCAGTAATTGAGAAGAATGAAAAGCGATGGGACATCTTCGTCCTACGACAGTTTTACTCTGAGCCACCAGCTCAGGGTACCATTCACGTGATAGTTAATGGCATCTGGAGTAGGAGCTACAGAGACATCTCTGTTACAAAAATGGAGGGCTACGCTTTCCTGTTCAGAATCCCTAACACGTCAACAAGAAATCGAGTCCTCGCTCAGAGTCTCTGGCAAATTGAAGGCCGAACTATGTTCGTTGCGAAATGGAAACCAGGACCAATCCCGAAAAAACCTGAGCTCACTTCTGCTCCGGTTTGGCTTGAGTTGAGAAATGTCCCATACCAGTATTTTCATGAAGATGGACTTGAATTCATTGCAGGTCTGGTAGGCGAACCTAAAGGTCTCCACCCATCAACTGCAAACATGTCAAATCTTGACGTTGCAAAGGTCTACACTCTTATTGATCCGAGAAAGCCTCTTCCGGAGGCGGTCAACGTTGAATTTGAGACAGGGGAGACTTGCCGTGTTCTCGTATCCAGCCCATGGATGCCTCCAGTGTGCTCTTTTTGCAAGGAAGTGGGTCACATTTTGAAACGCTGTAGCAAAGCTCCAAAGTCTTGTTCTATCTGCTTTTCAACTTGTCACCAAAATGAGGCATGTCCTCGTGCCAAAGAAAAGACAAAAAAGAAGCCTCAAAAACCAAGGACAGCCTCAGCCCCTGTGGTGGCTCACGCTCAATCGTCTTCACCCCCCGCATCAATTCCAATCTCTTCCAAAGGCAAGGAGAAAGTGACGGCTACGAGTGTGGTGATCCCACAACGCAGGCAAGACCATCCAGGATGTGACAGAACAATTAAGTCAATTAACAGGAAATATTAAGATACGTTCTAGAACTCAATTCACAATGGTAAGGTAAATCGATTCTCACGCAAATACCTACTTAGCAATATTTAGAGAACGCTTTACGCTAGGCTTCCCTAATTAAAACTAGCATTAATAACAAGATCGATATGTTCACAAGATATCAAACGAGAGCTTTGCGCTTGCCAAGTTATGAAATCTTGCTCCCCTAGTGTTGATTCCAGCGACTAAACATCACCTAAGATCTTAGAACAAGTTAGCTACTCAAGCCCTAAGCATTAAGAACAACAATAGGAAAAGAACTATAAATTAAATTCCCAAACTAACAACCTAATAATCGATCATATCCCTTCAGAGAAACCCTAGCCTAATAAGGAAACTACTCAAGCATAAAAATAAAAACAAAGATGGAACTAAAAAGAAACATCTTTAAAATAAAACTAAGAGTGTATTGAGATGTGAATCTCTTACAAACTCTAAAAGGGAGAGAATGAATTGTGTGTTGATACAAGAGGCGAGCCTCTCTTTATATAGTAAAGGGAGAGAGGCCGCAAAAGGAAAACAAGAGAGAAAATGGAAAAAAACGAAAAATGGAAAATCTTGGAGAAGAGGCAAACGGGGATCGATCGATCCTCGCGTAGGATCGGTCGATCCTAGGTCTTTTTCGCGTCTTGGGCCAAAACTCTTGAGTGGATCGAGCGGTCCATGGGCCTAGCAAGTCGGTGCCGCAAATCTTCAGGGATCGATCGATCCTTGGGTAGGATCGGTCGATCCTTCTTTATTTCTTCACGATTGGTCCATTTTTTCAAGCTTGGTCCATTTGCACTCTTATTTGATCCAAAATCCTGTAAATCACTAATCAAAGCAAATAGTCCTAATATCTATCTAATATAGGTTAGTTGACTCAAAATACAATCCTAAAACATAGACTAAAAACGATAAAAATAAGACTCATCAATAACCAAGGTCTTTAGCTCCCGGTTCCAGTCCGTTCAACCCCAAAGGAAAAAGGTAACTCACCAAACCCTAAAGCTAAAGAACCTTAATTGAATTTGGAACTAACAAACAGCTAAAACCCTAAAACGAATGGTTGATAAGTGTTTGCGATTTGATTGCTTGGTTCGATTGCTTGTTTGCTCGATTGCTTGGCTTGTTTATGATGTTAGAAGTTTGTTATTGCTTATCTTAAACTCGCAAATCGAAAACATATTAACCTAGAATCCGAAATCCTAAAAGACATAAACCCTAAATCGAAAACACTCTAATCGGATCAAAACCCTAATTCTAAATTGTGATTGCTTGAGGTTGTCTAGGGCGTTTTAGTTTGATTGTTTCTATGGTTGCATGCATGAATTGTTAAGAAATCCCTCATGTTGCATAAACCCTAAAACCGAAACCCTAGTCAAAATAGGAAATCGTTAAAAAGGAAAATTTACCCTAAACCGAAAAAGGAAATTCTCCTAAAGAGAAATGAGGAAAAGTTAATCCCTAAAGAAAAGGAAATTCTCCTAAAGAGAAAAGAGGAAATTATCCTAAGGAAAAGAGGAAGGTTAATCCTAAAGAGAAAAGTCATATCCATTAAGTAAATAGGAAAATCGATTCATGGTTTCCATGACATTAACGATTTGTCTATTACATGATATTGACTCAAAGCTTCTTCCTTGTAGATGTCGAAGCTCTCCAATCTCGAGTATGCTGCACTCTCGGTCTCTGGTGACAATTACCTTCAATGGGCATTGGACACCAAGATCGAGTTGAAGTCTAAAGGACTCGCCGAGTGCATTGTGGAAGATAACGAAACCACGGAGAGGTCAAAGTATAAGGCGATCTCAATCATACGCCATTACATAGCAAAGAGTTTGAAAAATCAGTACCTTACGGTCGAGGATCCTCTTGAGCTTTGGCTTGAGTTGAAGAATCGATACGACCACCAAAGGACCGTGCTCCTACCCAAAGCCCAATACGATTGGCTTAACCTCGGGATCCAGGACTACAAATCCGTGGAGGAGTATAACTCCGAGCTCTTTAAGATTGTCTCTATCCTGAGGTTGTGTGGTGAGAAGGTAACTAAGAAAGAGATGCTTGAGAAAACGTTCTCAACCTTTCACGCGAACAATGTACTGCTTCAGCAACAGTACCGTGCGAAAGGGTTTACGACTTACGCAAGTCTAATCTCCTGCTTGCTTCTTGCTGAGAAGAACAATGAGCTGTTACTCATGAACAGCGCATTGAGACCTCCCGGATCCACACCAACGCTCGAAGCCAATAGACCCGAAACGGCTAAAGAGCCTAAAGAACCTCAGGCGACCAAGGAATCCAACTACGTCTATAGGGGTAACTTTCACGGTCGTGGCCGTGGAAGGGGACGTGGTAGAAGAGGTCGTGGCAACTCCTATGGTCAGGGAAACCACTATGGTGGTAGAGGCCATGGGAACAATGGCCGAGGTAGAGGCCGCGGAATTAACAAACCGCAACAAAAGGCTAAGTCCGTTTGCCATAGATGCGGCATGGACAATCATTGGGCCAAGACGTGCAGGACATCTAAACATCTCATCGCGGCATATCAAGAGATGATAAAGCAAACAAAACCCGAAGCCAATTTGGTTCATCTCGATGGTGAAGAAGATTTCGACCATGAGAACGATGACCAATTGGGGGATGAGACTTCGGATATCTTGGGAGAATAGTTCGACATCTAGCGTTTTAATTTGCTTTGTTTTCTTTGCTTTGTACTTTGAATTCTATTGCTTGATGTCTTGGATTTATTTACTTTAATGAAATCATTTTGCTTTATTATTGCTTGCGTTATTATCTAAGACATAGTTCTTGTCCATATTTAGAAATGGTCGAGGACAAGGACATACTTATAGTGGATAGTGGATCAAGCCACACCATATTAAGAGACAAAAGATATTTCATAAATCTAACAATGAAAAATGCCAACATTAGCACTATAGCGGGTATAGCGAGTCTCATTGAGGGCTACGGCCAAACCCATATACTCTTACCTAACAGCACACATCTTGAATTAAGTGATGCCTTGTATTCATCCAGCTCAAAGAGGAGCTTATTAAGTTTCAAAGACATACGTCTAAATGGTTTCCACGTTGAAACAAAGGGTGAAGGGAATAAAGAATTCCTACATATAACTAAGATCACCCAAGGACATAAAGAAGTCCTAGAGACTATACCCGCATTATCCACTGGTCTTTACCATACTAAGATCGACATGATCGAAGCTAATTTGGCAATGAACAAAGAGTTCATAGAAAAGTTCACTTTGTGGCATGACCGGCTTGGCCATCCGGGTCATAATATGATGCAAAAACTAATGATAAATTCAAAGGGGCACACCCTAAAAGAAAAGAGAGTTATCCCAAAGAAACTCACGTGTGCAGCATGTGCACAAGAGAAACTCATTATAAGGCCATCACCGGCAAAGGTTAATAAAGAAACCATAAACTTTCTGGAAAGGATAAAAGGGGATATATGTTGACCAATACACCCACCATGTGGGACGTTCCGTTATTTCATGGTCCTCATTGATGCATCGACAAGATGGTCGCATGTTTGTCTATTATCCTCTAGAAACCAAGCATTTGCTAGGTTATTGGCCCAGATAATAAGACTGAGAGCCCACTTTCCAGATTTTCCGCTTAAGACTATACGTCTAGATAATGCCGGTAAATTTACGTCCCAAGCGTTTAATGACTACTGTATGTCCATGGGGGTAAGTGTGGAACATCCCGTGGCACATGTACATACACAGAACGGATTAGCGGAATCCTTCATTAAACGAATCCAATTAATAGCTCGACCATTACTTATGAGGCCGAAGCTTCCAATAGCCGCTTGGGGACATGTTGTATTACATGCATCAGAACTTATACGCATCAGGCCATCTAGTGAACACAAATATTCACCATCCCAATTACTCACGGGAAATGAGCCAGACATATCCTATTTAAGAACATTCTGGTGTGTCGTATATGTACCAATTGTTTCACCACAGAGAACAAATATGGGACCTCAAAGGAGGATGGGAATATATATTGGATTTGATTCTCCCACCATTATAAAGTATCTAGAGCCAACTACGGGTGATCTATTTAAGGCTAGATACGCGGATTGTCAGTTTGCTGAATCCGAGTTCCCTACTTTAGGTGGAGAGACGCACAAGTTGGTCAAAGAGATAGCATGGAATCAAACATCCTTGAATTGGCAAGATCCTCGGACTCTGGCGTGTGAATCAGAGGTCCATAAGATTCCTTTGCTGACCCAAAAAAAGTTATAAAATCGTACATACCAGCTTGTAATTCACCAGTACGTATTGATGTCCAAAAGGGAATCAATGAAGTTGCTACCGAGTCTAATCCACAAAAGAAACGTGGTAGACCATTAGGTTCCAAAGATAAAAATCCTCGAAAAACTAAGAAAGGTGCAATGGGAACCGAGGTTAAGGAAACCACAGACATCGCAGATCCTAAGGAACCAACAAATGAGATTCGGGACGCCGAAACTCAAGGTCCTAAAGGAATTGATAATGATGAGATCTCAATAAACTATATCATGTCTGGGATACAATGGAACCGTAGAGATATCAACGTCGATGATATATTTGCATACAAGGTAGCATTTGAGATAAATGAGGATCATGAGCCCACGTCTATAATAGAGTGCACTCAAAGGACAGATTGGCTAAAGTGGAAAGAAGCCATTGACGTGGAGCTAGGTTCATTAAAGAAAAGAGATGTGTTTGGTCCGATATTAAGGACACCATCTAATATAAAACCAGTAGGACAAAAGTGGGTCTTTGTGAGGAAGAGAAATGAGAAAAATCAAATCGTGAGACATAAAGCACGGCTTGTAGCACAAGGATTCTCACAAAGACCGGGGATAGATTATGAAGAAACATACTCCCCTGTGGTGGATGCAACGACTTTTAGATATCTAATAAGTCTGGTAATAAGAGAGAACCTTGACTTGCGGTTAATGGATATTGTAACCGCATATCTATATGGTCCACTGGGTAATGATATATATATATATATATGAGATTACCAGAGGGTATTGAGCTCAAAGGAAAAGATAAGAATGGGTCTCGAGACCAATACTGCATAAGGCTGAACAAATCGCTTTATGGACTGAAACAAAGTGGGCGCATGTGGTACAATAGACTAAGTGAATACCTAGGCAAAGAAGGTTATAAGAATGATCCCATCAGTCCATGCATCTTGATTAAGAAGTTTGCCAGTAAAGGATTTGTGATAATAGAAGTATATGTGGATGATTTAAACATCCTGGGAACCTCTGGGGAAATCGCCCAAACTGTCGAATATCTAAAGAAAGAATTCGAGATGAAAGACTTAGGCAAGACAAAATTCTCTTTGGGATTGCAACTTGAGTACGTAGACAAAGGAATCCTTGTGCATCAAAAGGCATATACAGAAACAGTACTCAAGAGATTTAATATGGACAAGGCTCACCCATTGACCAGCCCAATGCAGGTGAGAAGCCTAGGATTGGATAGTGATCCATTCGGTCCAAAGAGGGACGATGAAAAAATTCTCGGTCCTGAAGTGCCATATCTCAGTGCCATAGGAGCGTTAATGTACTTGTCTAGCCACACTAGACCGGACATATGTTTTGCCGTGAACCTCCTCTCTAGATTCAGTTCTTGTCCGACCAAAAGGCACTGGGACGGAATCAAGCATTTGCTTCGATACCTACAAGGGACAATTGATTTTGGTCTTTATTATACTAACCTTAACAAAGAAGGTTTAGTTGGTTTTGCTGATGCAGGTTATCTCTCCGATCCGCACAATGGTAAGTCACAAATAGGTTATGTGTTTACACATGGTGGAACCGCAATATCATGGAGATCAATGAAGCAAACCATCGCGGCCACTTCATCTAACCACGCGAAGATATTGGCAATGCATGAGGCCAGCCGTGAGTGTGTGTGGTTGAGGTCATTAACTCAACACATACGGGTCGATTGCGGGATGATTGAAGACAAGGAGCCAACCATCATATACGAGGACAATGCGACCTGCATCGCTCAGCTCAAGGAAGGCTACATCAAGGGAGATCGTACGAAGCACATCCTACCAAAGTTCTTCTTCACGCATGATCTACAAAAGAATGGTGAAGTTCAAGTGGTGCAAGTTCGTTCGAGTGACAATTCAGTCGATCTCTTCACCAAGGCATTACCAACATCAACATTGAGGAAGCTCGCACATCAAATTGGAATGCGGAGGCTTAAGGACTTTCAGAGATGACCAAATCAGGGGGAGTGATACGTGCTGTACTCTTTTTCCTTCACTATGGTTTTGTCCCAAATGGGTTTTCCTAGTAAGGTTTTAATGAGGCAGCATCCCCCAAGCGTATCACAAAGATCCCGTTGGCATTTACACGATTATGTCATCCAAGGGGGAGTGTTGTAAACCACGTATTGGGTGGACTCCATAAACCGTGTACTCTAGTCCGACCATCGGTCCATCGGACCAAAGTCTTGGACAGCTTCTAGAAGGCCCGTCCGTTTGGCCCATTGACCATAGTCTGCCAATACACACGCGGCTACTAAAGGTGGTTTAGGACTTAGAGTTATGGGCCTTTGTATACCTAGCCCATCTAGACTTGTAACCTCCTCATATGTACTTATATATATATGCGATGTAACCTCCATTCATAATGAATAATAAGAAGTCGGTTTATCACACTTCTAGCTATCTCGACAATTTTGCCTTCCTTCGGGCTAATAGGGGTGATCGGGCCACTTTCCGGGCTGGATTAATGGGTCAGCGTGTGTAGGCTCTGATACCATGTTAAATCGGGTTTATCATGGGCTTTCATCTCAAAACCAATTGGCAATAAGTGGATTGACCCTAACCCTTTATATATTACTAAGTCTCTTCATATTTTTCCAATGTGGGATCTTTCTCCACATGTAGGTTTCCTAAATAAAGTTTTGAAAGATGAGAAGCCCTTAACGAATCATGTCACAGGACGACAGTTAACCACCATGCAAACCAGAGTCAGATTACTTTGTGTGAAGAAACAATCCGAACAAGATAACAAAAACCGGCCCCGCCGGATGTTAAACTGACTGTTTTACACCCTAATTAACCCAACACCACCTTCTAAGATTGAAGAAATTTGAAGTGTATTGATCTGCTACTCTTACGAGTTTTGTTACGTTTTCACCACTACGAAAAAAAAAATCACATATATAGCGTCCATAATGACAGGTTAACATAGCGTCATGGGAAATGCTCTATTTACACCCGTCATAATAAGTCCGTCATTTTATATAGCGTTTCTAACCTGTAAAAATGCTAGCTTGGTAGCAATAATCCTTTTGCCCATTCATCTGACTCTTCCACTTTTATCTTTCACTAGAATTTAACTCATAGCATCTTCTCTAATACTAACATTGGAGTTTGAACCTATCCCACTTTTCAAGTAACTTAATTTGTTCCTGATTTAAAATTTTGTAAATGTATCAATATAAATTACCAAGTAATTATTAAAACCAATAGAAGAGTTTAATTTGATAACTTCTTACAATTGTTTTGTTCAAAGTACTTTGAAATTTAACTTTATTCTCACTTCTCATTCCGCATTATCACGTGACGTGTTCGAAGAACATTTTAGCAACTAAGGTTAGGACCAGGATCCACACCAAGCTGTCCACAATAGGCTCTATAATACCCAATCCTTGCGTTGACCGCATCTGAATTCCCACCGTCACATTCCATTCCATTGATGGCTCTTATGGTGGCTCCAAATCCTTGCTTCAGTACTGGCCTTACGTTATTCATCCACACCCGCAAACCCGTCTTGAAAGTTACAGTTGGGTTGCTAGCCACAAGCTCAGACTGGCTTAGAAGGTCGAGACTGAGACTCTGTCCACGACGGAAGTAGCCTTTGCCCTGCCGCGGCGGTTTACATAAACCTGGGTAATATTCTGGATGGCGGCAGTAGCCTTTGCCCGGCGGCGGCGTTATACAATCTCTTTGCTCTGCTGGATGGTTGCAGTAGGGACGTGTATCACGTGACTGTTGTTTTCTTTGTTTTATGTAGCAGAAGTCTATACGGCATAGAGATGCACATGAAAGAAAAAAAAGTGATTTATAATCAACTCAATTAATTGAGATCAAGTCAGATGTTCAGTTTATACAGATTTAATCTTATATGTCGTACTCAAAGATTGTTTCAAATAATCACCATTGAAATAATTTCAAATAATGCAAACGGTTAGAAACGTCCAACCCACCCTTAGGTTTCGAGCATAATTACTCATTTATTTGGAGTTAACTAAAAGTTAGAATCGGTCATGACATTGACTACTACTAGAGTAGATATACAAACAAAGATATTTATTACTTTTTATAAATATATTAAAAAAGCAGAGAAAAAAGAAAAAAGGGAAATCTTACGTCCGGTCTCGTGAGTGAAATGAGCAAACATGGTAGCAATTTCACGTTTAGTAACGGAATTAGCAAAGTTGGGGAAAGTATTAGCAGCGTCAATGAAAGAGTTGCGGGTGTAGAATGTTTTTCCCCCGCAGCCATGACCAGCTTGGTTGATAATGTTGTTAAAGAAATCTTGTGTCACAATGCTACTGACCAAACCACCACTGCTTGGGGTTCCAGCCCCGCAGTAAGCTTCGTTGGTACCGCACTTACTAGACTTGACGATTTCAGAGTATAAACCTAAGAGGCAAAGGAAAAGGACTAAGGAGATTTTTGTGGAAGCCATGTTTTGGTTATTGTTTAAGGATAAGAAGAAAGAGGTTGTGTGTTTATTATACATTATATAGGGACAGCTGTTGGGTAGTTTGGTCATTTGTTTTTCTGGATATCTATCGATGGGTGGAAGTCATGAAATGTTTTTCTTTATAACAATACCATTTATGTATATGTTGAAAACGACTTTGTGGCCGCCGTTCCGCACATTGTATTATGGGTATTAACTTTTGTTGAGAGAAAATCATGTTTTTTGGATAAAAAAAAAAAAAAAGTTTATATTAAATCTAAACAATTCCCATTGTGAATGGAGAAAGGAGTTTCCATTGGCATGCAAAAGCATTAAAAGGGCTCGAATTTATAATTACTGTGATGGAAACTAAGACCAAAGTTAATGTGTGACTAATAAAAAATTAAAAAGTAATCAAACAGTGTAAAAATCAAGAGAGAGGGGTTGTAAGTTGTAGAGATTATTTTAATCTCTTCTTCCTCTCTCTCTCCTTCCTTCTCTCTCTCTTTTCTCTTTCTCATTAAATTTTAATAATAAAAAAATATTTCACACCCACTCCACCTATTTTACCATTGCACATGCTCTAAAGATGTTTGGAAAGTAGAGATTTGTTGAGATACTCTGGATTTGACTTGTACCATTGGTTTTTACTTTTTAGAGTATCTATACTAAATAACTTTACTGTACCAAATAATTAAGAAAATGACATTGGCTTCAACTCGTTCAAGCTGACATTATTGAAGCCATTATTTTTGGTTTTATCACCCTCCAAATTTTGTTATATTACTCTAATGCCATAAAGCTTCATTTTCAATGGCAAGCTCTCCCTTATCTCTCTCCTCCCTTGCTCTCTCTCCCTCCCCAATCTCTCTCTCCTCTCTCTCTCTCTCTATTTCTTATCTCTCTCTCTATTTCTCTCTCTCGGATCGAAGGTCTGTTATACGCCGAAATCCTCGACGGATCTGTGCCAATCTTGTGTTTCTCTGTTACTTGATTCTCTCCCTCTCTCTCTCCTCTCTCTCTCTCTCTCTCTCTCTCTCTGTCTCTCTGCTTCTCGAATCTTCTGTATCATCTTCTTCTTCAAGGTGAGTCTGGATCCCTTGTCGCTTGGTTATTGCTCCCTTTCTATGCCGATTTTGCTAGATCTGTTTAGCATGCGTCGGGTTTTTTGAGATAATTGTTCGTATCTATGCTTGTTCTGTGATTCGATTGGTGCTGCTTGGATCCATCTGAGCTAATAGTTGTTTTCGTAGGGTTTATGTGTTAGATCTATTGAGTTCAGAGATTCTTCTTGCTTGGATGGATCTGTAGCTGTTAATTTTGTTTTCTCAGTGAAGTGAAGTTGTTTAGTTCGAAATGATCTGGTGCTTTGTTCTGTACGCTCGATTGATCTAGTTTTTATCTTCGATCTGTCAGTAGTCGACGTTTACAAGTGAATTTCAAGTGATTTCTCTTTGAGATCTGTGAAGTTTAAACCCAGCTTTTTCAAGTCTAATCTGATTTAGCTAAACTACATGCCTGATGTGATCTATCATCAATATGTTAAGCTATGATTGAATTTTGATAATCGTCGAAACTAAGTTGTCATCTTATTCGTGGGCATGTATTCAGTGTTTTGGTGCTTAGCAAAAACGAATTTGTAACTGAAAGATAGCATTTAATTCATAAACTTATATCTAATTGTCTCGATTTCATTTTCCTTTGCTAAGTGAAAGATGGCCGATGGTGAGGATATTCAGCCACTTGTTTGTGACAATGGAACTGGAATGGTGAAGGTGAGTAAGACTGTTTAATTAGCTACCGTATGGTTTCTGCGTCCTTCGTTGTACATTTTTAGACCTCTGATCATGGTTTTTATATATGTGCAGGCTGGTTTTGCTGGTTATGATGCCCCGAGAGCGGTGTTCCCAAGTATCGTTACTATGTTGGATTACTCTGTTACTATAATTCTCTCTCGTTCCTTCTTCCTGCTTATATAAATCACATTTTAATTTTTATAATCACAATCAACTTTTTAATGTAACATGACATTTTTTAAAATATCATGTTTTTATTTCCAAACTACAATGCATTGGTTTTTATTATTAGAGTATATTAATGGGGTAGGATTTAGTAAATAGTCAATAAATGTACTGTTAAATCCTATGTTTGGGTTGCCAATGGTAGAATTAGATTATACTAATGGGGGTAGGGTTTAGTGAATACAAATGAAAAGTACTATTAAATCCTATGTTTGGGTTGCCAATGGTAGAATTAGATTATACGAATTGGGGGTAGGGTTTAGTGAATACAAATGAAAAGTATTGTTAAATCTCTGGTTCATTGCATAACATAATAGAAGTTTACTGTTTCAAGACACTAGTAATGTTAAGGGAAAACCGCCGTAAATAAAAAACCAAAAAACAATCAAATTGATTTTTTACCCTTTGGCCGAACTCTCATTACATCGCTCATCACAAGTCACTAATTCTCATTACATGTATTTTTCCTTAATAACATGTTATTTTTTACGATAGACAGTTTTTATTAATTATCACCCCAGGATTCTCTTTTTCACATAAGGGTGTTTAAGTCTTTTTTTACGGCTCTAAAAGTTAGCCGAAGTTACTTACTAAAATAAAATCGAGCTATGGTCATTCTCTTCATTATTTTTTGGTCAAAGGTTATTTTGCAAATTGACTCTACTTTTTATACTTGCCTCCCACAATCGTTACGGGATAATTCTTGTTTTGATGTCGCAAAACAAAAAAAAAAAGAAAGAGAAGGCATCCTCATCATCATGTATATAAGCTACTACTGTTTTTCTCCAAGCATTAAAAATAGATTTAGGACTATTCCAGTAAACATCACTACTTCCATGTTTACTCAACCGCTTCTTATAGCAAAAGTACTTTCCATTTTTTTTCTTATGTGCACTCTCTTGAATCGTATTTTGATTTAAACGTATTAATCAGACGTTAAACTGGACTGATTAAAACGACAGGACGTTTGACGTAGAATTGGTTAAACAGTATTGGTTGTAACGTGTAATGCATATAGAGATTCAAAACGATGTTGATTAAGTTTGGGGGAAAAAATCGAAGCGTATCTTATTATATAAAGTTGGGTTTTCGAAGTTAGCAACTCAAGAGATCGCGACACGTGTCATATCTATCGGTTAGAGATTTTGACACGTGTCAACAAATATTTTGTTTTTAAAATTTTTAAAATAGCAAAAGATAATTATGAGAAAAAAATTAAAACGTAAATAAATTTAAAAGTATAAAAAGATAATGTTAAGGAAATTCTAACTTCAAATTTTTTTAAAAAAACATAAAGATAATTTAAAAAAAAAAGTTTAAAAGACCAAGTAGATAAAAAAATTTACAAAATGATAAATATAAAAAGAATTACATAATTAAAAATTTTATTATAAAAAATTTTAAAATGTTTAAAGATAATTCTAATAAAACTATAAAATTAATAATTTTTAAAATATATTTTTAAACGTATAATATTTTTGCTTTTGGTTTAATGATTTTTTGTTAGTGTACTAATAGTTTATGGATGCGATGATCTAAAAACGCTGATATGACTATCGTGTGATCAAGTAAGTTTTAATCTAAATGTGACTTTTTTGTATGGTTCTACATGTTTTGATAAGATTCGAATTCTTTGGTCAATGTTCAGAAAATTCATGTGTAGGGATTGATTTGACCTGATAAATATGTAAAATTTTGAAATAGGATTAATTTGATAGGACGAATAAGTAAAATCTCAATTTCTCATATTTATGTATATTTATACAGATTATAATTTGTAAAGAGAGTTAGAAAATTAAACTGATTAAATATAGTATATATATATTGTAATACGTAATTAAATTTGAATATAATGTTTACATACGATAATAGTGAAATCTATTAAATTTGTAAAAAAAAATGTATTGATTAACATGTATATCACAAAGGTTTAAACAATTAATATATTAAAATTTTTAATTAATTATTTTAATTACTTAATTCATAAAGTTGTTCACTGAACTTCAAATTTTGGTTTTTAACTTTGTTTTTATTTTTTATACGGATTATTGAATTTTTAATTTTAAACTCGCGTATACGCGGGTCCTAATCTAGTATAATATAAAAAGTAAGAACCAATTTCTTCCCATTCGTTCCTCTACAAATTAATCGAAGTAGATCACATTAAGTAACCAGAGATACAAAATAGTGAGCCAAGTTATGAAAAAGATCCTTGGGTAATTAAAGCGGCGGCTGGAAATTTTGGTGCGTAGACCAAAAGAAAGTGTTATCATGGTTGACTTAAAAAATCAACTCATAAAACTCATAAAAGTAAAATGCAGTACCCTACAATATTAAACTCCTTGGTACTATGAGATGGCAAAAGAAAAAATTATCATGGTATCATGATTTGTAAACAAAGCTGGTATACATATGATTAGCAATTTTATACATATGATATAAAAATTATCTTAGTTTTACAAAGTGCCATATAATATATCCACATGTATATATAATTTTATTTTTTTGTATATATGAATTCATTCATAGAAATGTAAATCATTTCATTTTTCCTCTCAATAATACATATATGTAAGAGACAACCATTGAGGCATTTGTGTCCACATAAATGCCCAAATTAGATTCGTACATTTAAGCGGTAGTACGTGTCTCCCATTATTATATCTTACACTATAAATTATTGAAGATGTTGAAACTCAGTTGGCATTTAGCAAAAAAAAGAAACTCAGTTGGCTTATTAGACGACTGCGAGTTTATGAGTCTTTGAGTCTGTGATTTACTGTATTAGAGGACTGTGAGTCTTACAAAAAGAAATATTAAATTATAGCGTACCCAAAAACCAAATTAAAAGTTTTAAAATATCCCCTTGGAAACGTTACAGCTTTATACTGATGTCATTCTTGTACTACGAGATTCTAGTTAAAGATAAAATTTATGACCATAATTAATTCATAATAATTATAATTATAATTAACATTTTCTGAGTTATATAACATCATACGAGATATAATTATAGTATACTCCCTCCGTTTTCAAATAATTGTCGTTTTAGAGTTTTTTTTGTTTTAAATTAGTTGTCGTTTTAAGGTAATAATGTAACTTATGTCAATAACTATCCAAATTACTCTCATTTTATTAAACACAAATTATTTATAAATAATTACTTGTCATTTTTATGAGGTTAATATAGTCATTGTATACATTTTCTTAATTTGTCCAAATATAGTTAAAACGACAACTTTTAAAAAACAGAGAGAGTATGTTTTATCTCAAATAAAATATACATCTACATGTTTGGACCATTGATCTGATAATCTTAGGAGTTGTGTTACGTTCTTTAGAGGAGGATATCCGATATTTGTCAAGTTTTGCATGTTTGCTGATACCAATTGTCTCGAATACTAATTTGAAAGTCTGACAATACGTAGCTTAATATTATAATGTTTTGGGATTCTCATAATTGATTGTATGATTTGGTTTTGAATGCACAAACGATCCGGACCTGATAGTATTTGACGTCGCAGAGTGTTGCGGTATATAAATTAAACCGAACAGTCTAATAAACCATACACTTCCTTCAAAGATTGAAGAAAACTGAAGGGCATTTATATACCAATTTTTCCCTTATAAAATAAATATCTAGATGCAGTTACGTTCTTTTGGTATTTTTGTATTTGTATCTAGACGCATTTTATGTTTAGATCTAGTGGCCCTGTTCGTTTTGCATGTTTGCTGATACCAATTGTCTCGAATACTAATTTGAAAGTCTGACAATACGTAGCTTAATATTATAATGTTTTGTGGATAATTGATGAGATTCCCATAATTGATTGTATGATTTGGTTTTGAATGCACAAACTATCCGGACCTGGTAGTATTTGACGTCGCAGAGTGTTGGACTCACTGCGGTATATAAATTAAACCTAACAGTCTAATAAACCATACACTTCCTTCAAAGATTGAAGAAAACTGAAGGGCATTTATATACCAAATTTTCCCTTATAATGTAATGTAAATAATAAATATTCATGCGACCTCACTGCTTCTTAATTCATGCGACTTCCGTGTTGAACGTTGTTTATGTGATGATTCATCATGCCCTCGAGTTCTAGGCTATCTTGTTAGATTTTACTATGGATTATTAGTAAACATTTGTTTAGCATGATGATTCAATAATTTAGATCAGCCAAATCAAATTCATGCATAAAGAAACTAAAGATTTATAGTTTTAACACGGTTGAAACTTGTGATTCATAATCTCTACAAATTTTGTTAAACTGCAACTCTGCAAGAGATTTAATGAATTAAGGAAAGAAATCAAATTTCGCCTTTGCGTATTAGTCTTTCTCCTTGATCGTTTTTATTGTGATTTTCAATTCGGATTTTCATAGTCCTACGAGTTATGTGATGTTCTTAAATCTTACTCCCTCTGTTCTTAATAGATTGATGTTTTGAGTTTTAGTTTTGTTCCGAAAAAATTGATTGGATCATTGATATGAATATCATCTGAAAATGTGGTGGGACGATTCTTCCTAAACCATATGTTATAAATTTGTGAGATAATAAATAATTGATAAAATCAAAACCTCAAGTTTTAATACTTAACCAAATAAGTAAAACTTATTTCATCAAAGCTTAGTGCTTTCTTCACCAGAAGACTATGTTGAAGTCCATAATCAGCAGTGACGATCACCTTATTTCTCTGATCGGATCTTCCACCGGAAAACTCCATCTCCGGCAGATTCACGCCTTCTTACTCCGCACTTCCTTAATCAGAAACTCTGACGTTTTCCACCATTTCCTCTCTCGTCTCGCTCTCTCTCTCATCCCTCGAGACATCAATTACTCATGCCGAGTCTTCTCCCAGAGATTGAACCCAACTCTCTCTCACTGCAACACCATGATCAGAGCTTTCTCTCTCAGCCAAACTCCAAGCGAAGGGTTTCGATTGTTTCGAGCTCTCAGACGAAACAGCTTTCTTCAAGCTAACCCACTCTCGTCTTCTTTTGCTCTCAAGTGTTGCATCAAATCAGGTGACTTACTCAGTGGTTTACAGATTCACGGGAAGATTTACAGTGATGGGTTTCTCTCGGATAGTCTTTTGCTGACGACTCTGATGGATCTTTACTCTACTTTTGAAAACAGCGTTTATGCATGTAAAGTGTTCGACGAAATTCCCAAGAGAGATACTGTTTCTTGGAACGTTCTGATTTCGTGTTATCTACGGAACAAACGTACGCGAGATGTTCTGATTTTGTTTGATAAGATGAAGAACGAAGTCGATGGTTGTGTAAAGCCAGACGGTGTAACATGTTTATTGGCTTTACAAGCTTGTGCCAACTTGGGGGCGTTGGATTTTGGCAAACAAGTTCATGACTTTATCGATGAAAATGGACTCAGTGGTGCTTTGAATTTGAGCAACACTCTTGTTTCCATGTACTCACGATGTGGGTCTATGGATAAGGCTTACGAAGTTTTTAATCGAATGCGTGAAAGAAACGTTGTCTCGTGGACAGCTGTGATCTCGGGTTTAGCTATGAATGGGTTTGGAAAAGAAGCCATTGAAGCTTTCAACGAAATGTTGAAGTTTGGAATCTCTCCAGAGGAACAGACACTTACAGGTTTATTGTCTGCGTGTAGTCATTCAGGGTTGGTCGAAGAAGGAATGATGTTTTTCGAGAGAATGGGGAGCGGCGAGTTCAAGATAAAGCCAAACTTACATCACTATGGATGCATCGTTGATCTCTTGGGACGTGCTCGTTTACTTGATAGAGCTTACAGTCTCATAAAATCAATGGAGATGAAACCGGACTCCACCATTTGGCGTACGCTGCTCGGGGCTTGTAGAGTCCATGGAAATGTGGAACTTGGGGAACGCGTGATCTCTCATCTGATCGAACTCAAAGCCGAAGAGGCTGGAGATTACGTTCTGTTACTCAACACATATTCTTCGGTTGGGAAATGGGAGAAAGTGACTGAGTTGCGTTCGTTAATGAAGGAGAAAAGAATCCATACCAAACCCGGATGCAGCACAATAGAGCTACAAGGAACCGTTCACGAGTTTATAGTAGACGATGTTTCACATCCGCGGAAGGAAGAAATCTATAAATTGCTGGCGGAAATCAATCAGCAGTTGAAGATTGCGGGTTATGTGACGGAAATCACATCGGAACTGCACAATCTGGATTCAGAAGAGGAAAAGGGATATGCATTGACATACCATAGCGAGAAGCTAGCTATAGCCTTTGGGATTCTGGTGACTCCACCAGGAACAACCATTAGAGTGACCAAGAACCTCAGAACTTGTGTTGATTGCCATAATTTTGCAAAGTTTGTATCTGATGTTTATGATCGTGTCTTGATCGTTAGAGACCGTTCCCGATTTCATCATTTTAAAGGCGGCTCCTGCTCTTGTAATGATTTTTGGTGAATGATTCAGAAGATTTGTCTCAATGTCATGTCTCAAATCTGATGATTTATAAAATCTGCTTCAGTGCCATGTTCCAAAATCTTCAAACTGAAGCTAATACATTCTTTATTCTACAACAAGAAAATGTCTCGCCGATGAAAGAAATATGAAAAAAAAACAAAACTCGAAATGATAAGAAGAAAAATGTTATCAGCTTCTCTCAAGAATGATCTTTTTAGTGAAATCACGATCTAGTTAGCAGCAGGTTTGTTCGCAAACGTGATACCCTTCTCGATGCTAGCTTTCAGTTCTGGCTTAAGAGCTTCTAGTGCTTTCTGCTCATACTCGGTCAATCCCTGAAGGTCTGACTCAATCACAGCTTCAAGTCCGTTCCTGCCAAGCTTGATCCGTGATGCAAAGAAAGGAAGATCAGTCAGAGTCGAATCCACAAACGAGCACTCGTAGACATCTCCATCTCCATCAAGAGCACGAAGAGATGACTCGACAAATCTTGCTGCAGCATATGCCATTGACAAAGTAGCTGAACCTGCACCTGCCTTAGCTTCCACAACCTCGGTTCCAGCGTTCTGAATCCTAACAGTCAGTTCTTGGATTTCTTCATCGGTAAAGTTGACAGATGGTTTGGTTTTTGAAAGAAGAGGCAAAATGGTGATTCCAGCATGTCCACCAATAACCGGAACATCCACATCGATGAGCTTAAGGTTCTTTTTCTGAGAAACAAAAGTGTTTGCCCTCACAACATCCAACGTAGTGACACCAAACAGCTTCTTAGGATCATACACACCTTTCTTTTTCAACACTTCAACAGCAATAGGCACCGTAGAGTTAACCGGGTTACTAATAATGTGGATGAAAGCATTAGGACAGTTATCAGCAACAGCCTCAATCAATGTTTTCACAATGCCGGCATTGATGTTGAAAAGATCATCACGAGTCATACCCGGTTTCCTCGGTACACCAGCAGGGATAACAACAACATTCACATCTTTCAAACAATCAGCCAACTCAGAAGGTCCAGTGAAATCACGAACTTGAGAAGGCGTATTGCAATGACTCAAATCAGCAGCAACTCCCTTAACATTAGCAATATCGTAAAGGTGAAGAGTAGAGACTAACGGAGACATCTTGATGAGAAGTGATAAAGGCTGACCAATACCACCAGCAGCACCAAGAACAGCAACTTTGTATGAAGCATTGATCTTGAATCGATAAGGCTTCTTGTCAGATGTCTGAGCTTTCGTTACAGAACCGCGCAGAGTCTTGGTCAAGGAAGAAGAATCAGATCCACAGATGAGTGAGGTTGATCTAAGACCAGTGAAACTAGGAACTGAGTTAAAGTTCACAGCATGGACTCTTGACTGTGGTAAGGAGCTGGCTTTAGTGGAGTAAGCAACAGTTGCTCCAATTGAAAACAAAGAAGCTGTTGTTGCTGATGCCATTTTTTTTTCACCTGTTTTCAAAAATATAAATTAAACTTTGTTCATACCTAACATTTACAGAAACAGATTCAATCTGAGGTGAAATCGAATACATAAACAATGAACAATTCGACATGAAAAAAAAAGAGGCACCAGAAACCCTAATCGAGGAGAGATTTAAACCAGATCGAAACCATATTTTTTCCTACAGATGAGTCGAACTCTAACAAAAGATTCAGAGGAATATAATCCTAATTGATACGTTTTACACAATCAAGAATCAAATCGTAAAAGAGACTCAAAAGAAAGAAGAGAAAAAAAAAAAAAAACGAATTGAAAGAAGAAACGAGATGTTGAGAATCTAACCTTGGAGAAAGCGTGTTGATCTGAAAATCAAGACAATATAGAGAAAAGAGGCTTTAGAGATTAGTTTCGATTTTGCTCTGTTCGCTTCGCTAAGCTCAGTGAAGAAGAAGAAGAAGAAGGGAAATGGGATTAGGTGACGATAGAGGAAATAAAAATTGAATAGATCTGTGTTTGGCTGTCTTGTAGGATCCGCCAAGAGGTGAGGGTGTCTTTTTGTAGTGTCCGTACGACAACCAAACGCAGCGTTAAATTAGACGGCTCATATATAGGTGGACAATGGTGAAACAAAATTTTTATTTTTATTTATAATTAGACGTCTATAGATCGAGTCAAGAACATTGTTGGTGATTTTGGTATGCAGATTATTATAGCTAGGCATTCACAAATACGCCACAGTTTCGATGGATGTTTCCAAGAACATGTGATTCATAAGGTAATATCGACGGGTGACGGTGAGATGGTGTATACTGGTCTAATGCTATCGTCTCCCCCGAGCAATCGGTGGGAGTAATTGGAAATATGGACATGATGATTACTAGACTACATTTTTTTCAAAGCATACATGGAATCAGATTCGTGTGAGGATACCGAAAGTAGCTTGATGTCATATAGTTTAGTTTGCTCAAAGTTATCCCAACGTACTTGTTTACATTCTGGCTTGCGATAAAAAATAGACGACTAGTGACTGAAACAACAATATCAATTTTGAATACCATTCTTTTTTCCACTTTATTTTTAAATTTTAGCCCTCTAAACAATTTTCTTTTCATTGATAAATAAAATATTTCATTTCAAGTGGCATAAAAAACATGACGTATATAAATTTAAATATATTTGGAATATATAATCTAACTAACTCAATTAATGAACATATAGTGAAAAAATTTATCAGAAACCTAGAAGGAGAGTAGTGTCTTCTCTTTATTTTTTTTTTTTTGACGTCAGTCTTGTCTTTATTATTAATTGGCCTTTAAACCAAATAAATCCCGTATTTCACCAAATTGAAATTAAAGACGTATATATCATTGATATATATGTAGAGTAGCATATATGGATTTAACAACTGAACTACATAAAAAAACTATGCTTTGATCTCTCTAGACGTTATATAGACTCCGATGTTAACTAACTCAATTCATAGTACGTAATAATAATTAGACGTAGCTTACTAATACATAAACTTATCAATACTATAACTACAGTATATATATTGATTAATTTTTCTTCATTTTATTTATCAGCAATCGACGACGCAGCCTCGCTGGCGTGGCAAGTGGCGATTGTTGGCACCCGAACCTGGATAATCGTTTAACTCCATCACCTTCCTTTCTTCTACTTCCTTCTTCACATCCTAATAACATTATTTTAAATAAAACAAATATCTTTAATAACTTAATTATAACCTTTCATGAACACAAATCAGATATACTACATAGCGTAAGAACTAACCAGTGGTGTCTCTTGTTGAGGCAGATCAATATGATCGGCCCTCTCCATCAAACTCCCAAGTCCTAAACAATTAAGAAAATTATAGAGACTATAAGTTAAAATATATGATGTAGAATATTTATTACCGAACAAAAAAAAAAAAGATGGAGATCTTACTTGAAGCATGGGAAGGTAAGAAGAAGAAGAAGTGAGATAGAGACAAGAAGAAGATCACGAGGACATGGAGTAGAGCTTTGTTGGCCATTTGACGATGAGGAGTTATGAATAAAATAAAAAGATTAAAACCACAATTTTGTTGTGAGCTTGGTCTCTCTTTTTTCCCCCAACTTGTTTTGAGTCTCGTCTTTGTGATGGTTTCTTTTATAGTTCTATTCTTCCGATTTGCGCATTTTATACTATTATCATAATGGGGTTCTAATCACTAAATTAAATATGGAACGTTTTTAAATATGATTTGGAGTTCTATAGCCTTTTGTATCAAACCACCCATACTTTAAAAGAACAAATACGAAGAAACAAGCACTATCGACGCGTTTTAACTTTTCCACGGTTAGTGCAGTTTTTTTATTGTTCTATATAATATAAAATACTAATTATAATTACAGTATGAAAAGTGTATGTATACTCGATCAGAGATAAACAAAATCCTAATTTCATAGTTTGAATGTTCATTCAGATTAAGGGATATTTCTTAGTTTTCAATGTTTCTACATAAAACATACTAGTGTACTATATTTTCTTACAACAAAAGATATAGATTATAGTTAAATTGTTAATGTTGATAGGTTTTTTTGTCAAAAATAAAAATGTTAACAGTTTTGGGGATTTTGTAGAACTCTTCCTTCAAAGTACGAATCATTTGCATGTGTAAAATGATCAGTAAGAAACTTGTAGAGAGAAATGATGGATGCTGGTTAAAGTGGTGGAATTGTGGGAGCCAATGGGCATGGCTACTTAATTACGCGTGTCTAGTCATTGACAAATGGGTCGATCGAGTCAAGGGAAGCTTCGTGTCTTGTGCTTTAGAAGTTCACGTTTAATTTGCTTTGGATCAATTGCAATTGATTAATAGGATTTGTTCACTAATCTTACTGATATTAACTATAGACAATTATGAAATGACTGATTCGATTTTTTATACTCCCTCTGTTTCAAAATGTAAGATGTTTTAGAATTTTTTTTGTTTCAAAATATAAGATGTTCTCTATTTTCTATGTATAATTAATGACAAATTATTGAATTCAAGAAAGATAACTAAATACTATTGGTTTAGAGTTGTTGAAAATTGTAAATCACAAAAAATAATGCATTTTAAATATGGTTTCTTAATATGTGTGAAAATTCTAAAACATCTTACATTTTGAAACAGAGGGAGTATATAACATGATGCACTAGACTGAAAAATTTACACAAATTTCAACCATCTGAAATTCTGAATTTTTTTGAAATCAAACATTTATACATTTGGTAGTAATAGATATCACAATATGCTTACTTTAATAAATATTTTCGAAGATACAATTAAATCTTTAATGGCAATCGCTATAATGGAAGATAGCTAAGCAAAGACAGTATTGAAAAATAATTACAACCATTTTCAGTTGTTTAGACATGTTGACAAAGTACACACATATCTATCTATATTAGTAATCCATTTAAATAAAGTTAGAATATATGTAAGTGCAGATATGATACATGCTTTTCAAAGTCATGGCACTAACTCTTAATGATATTTTCTGATCACTTCACGAATTTGGCTTTTATAGTGGCTAATACATCATACCGCTTATTCTTAACATATACGGTACCATTCATTATTGTTTAGATACAACTTATGTATTTTCTTACATCTTCTGCAAAATCAAACCTCATAAGTTAATTAATTAAGTACTTGGAAACTCATTTACTTTGAATTTTTAATGATGCTGTTTTTTTCTAGTTGCTTGTAAATCATAAGTTTTGGAATCTCTGCTAGGGCTGGGCAAAATATTCGTTAGATTCGCTTCGAAAAATCCGGATATCCGTAGTTTTACAAAGCAAATCAAATACTAAAAATCAATATTCGTCAAAACCGAAGCAAATCACAAATATTAAAATTTTAAAAGGTGGATATCCGCTCCGCTCCGAAATATGTATACAGTATACATAGTGATATATATATATATATAGCTAATAACATATATATATATATATATATATTTTTTTTTTGTCAACATTTGGAGCACAACTCGGCGGTCCATTAGCCTAATTCCTACAAATTGTAGGGTCGGGGACTCGATCCCTGGTATGATGGTGTAATTTGTATATATATATATATTGTATAATTTGTATTTATACATGTAAGTTTTATAAATTTCTATTTTTTTAATATTAAAGTTTAACGAATAAAAAAACTATTATTTAGTAAAATATTATTATTTTTGGGTTAAATATTGATATTTTTCCATTTTTTATAATTATTTTAAATTTTTACGAAGCAAATCGAATATCTGGCAAATAATTTGGATTTTAGCAAATATCCGGATGGCCGGATATCCGATTACTTACGGAGCAAATACAAATCGTAAAAATGATTATTCGGACAAAACAAATTGGATCACAAATATCACCAAAATCAAGGATATCCGCTCCGTGCCCACCCCTAATCTCTGCATCAAGAAGAGGTCATAGTTAATTTTTGAAAATTATGAATTTATAAAAGAAAAATAAAAAAAAAGGCTGGAGAGAGGAGGTTATAGTTGTTTCCATCAGACGTAGATCAACTGTATTTTTAATTGCAATATCCACTTAATGAAGCTAGCTTTATGGCCATATGCATGCACTGCTTTTTCTGCAAAATGTCAAAATATATCACCATGTCAAAAAGTTTATAAGCACAATTACAATGAATTGTGTTCTTGGAAAGTCTCACGTTTTTGTATATTAGGTCAACAAGAAATTTTTAAAAAATTCAATAGTGGCCTTTGGATCACATCACACTTTCTCTGTGTTCACCAATATTATTTTACTAATCATATCATATCCTTTTCTTAATTGACATTAGCGCAGAAAAAACATTTTAAGAAACCACTAGAAAGGGATATTTTTTACTTTTTTAGTTTTGAGAAAAGCTCCACCTTAGAGAACACTTAGAAAATTAGATCAGCTTAGTGGACGAATGGTTCTAATTCGGTTTTGGGTTCGAATCGGTCCGACTTTAGTTTATCAGTTAACCATTTCAGTAAAACCAATTGCTTTTGGTTAGACTGCAGCTCAAAAAATTCATTTTTATTCAAATATTCATCTTTAATTGAGATAATTTTTAAGTTTTAGCTTTTTAGAATGATCATAGTATAATACACATAGATAATGTTCAAATTGTTTCTAAGCACCCTCGGAATTTGTTTTCCTTCTCTGTAAACTCGGAATTTAAATAAAATAAAAAAAAAAGTAAGGAAGACTTGAGTTGTTATACTAAAAAAGATATTCGATTAGTTGTTTCTTTTCTTTTTTTTTTTCTACTAGTACTAGTTACATACCTAACTAGTAGAAAGTATATCTGATTTGAGTTACAAGAATATTATGGACTGGTGCTACTTTCAGCAAATCACCAAACAGTGAGCATTTAAGGAGAAGGCTTGAAAGATGTCAAAAAAAAAAGAATGCTTGAAGCTTTGAATGGGTCAAAACCTGGACCTTTAAATGTGCTTACATTTAGACCTTTAAATGGGCTTACATCTTGACCTATAAATGGGCTTTAAGGAAGAGATTTTGGTCGAGTACTGCTCAATGTGGGATGAACATTTGGAATAACTGATTTTACATGACAATTTTTGTCACTCGCCGAAACTACGAGAGTTAACCATCTCTGGCTTTTTGATAGTAGAAGTTAGGGATTCTCATTTTTGATCTTTCTTGTCCGAATGTGTTTGTAACAATGAAGAATAAAACTGCTTTTAAATAAAAGTATTTTCTCTACATATAGGTTTTCTGTATATGTAAGAAACACCTAAAAATATGTAAATCTGTTTAATTTGCAATGTTGACATGAAACTGTAATAAATGTGCTAGAAAAAAAATACAGAAAGCGATTACATAGATGGTTCCAACCTTCCTAGTTCCTCCTAACAATTGGCCGCAATTCGAGATATTGATATAGACACTTTCAAGAGATACATGTTTATTTGTAATTTAACTAGTCTATATATTAATTTTGTTCGATTTTAGGTTTAACCGCTAAATGCTTTTATCCTTTTTATTCTTTCTTGAGAAAATTCATTATACACTATACACTACACATATATATATATATATATTATTATTATTATTATTATTTAAGATATAATCTAAAGTTACTTTTGTAATCAAGTAAACCCAATAAAATAGTCGGTTAATTTAATTTAATGTCTCACAGGTCTCTGATACAAAATCACATAAAAACACTCATTTTCTTCTTTATTTTCAAAATCAATTTTTCCGTTTCTGAGACACTTTCTTGTTTTTTTTTTTTTTGGAGCATTTTCACTTTTTTCTTATTTTTAAATTTTTCTTTCAAATTTATATATTAGTCAAGGTTTGATTCTAATAAATTCTACTATTGAAAAGACAGAGTGTATGTGTTACTACTATTGGAAAGACATTATTTTACTTTTTATTGTATTGAAAGTAAGCCATGATTCGTGAAGTAAATCAAACTATTTTGTCGTCAGAAAAACGAATCCAGCAAAATTATCAGGTTAGGCCCCAAGAAAATAAATGAAAAGGTGGATAGAAAAAAGGTGTTGTTTTTAATGTAGCTCCCAAGGGGACGCAGCGTCCACATCTCGCCAGTCGTGCTGTGTAAAGGCAAGGCTTAAATACAAAGATGGCTTATCTTCACATACATTATTATCTACTACTATTATTTAAACAATCGTCTTTTTAAATAAATAAGAAAACTTATTTCAAAAACACTAGATGGGGGAGTACAAATGTGTACTACACTCAGATAATAAAGCAGATTGATGAGAAAAAGAATTAACTGAGCAAGCAAGAATGATATTTCACTTCTTTTCAGATAATTGTGCTCTTGTTTAAATCTAAACTTTTTTCCAATAACTAACATTTGTTCATGTGTGTACGTCTTACCAAAAAAAAAAACATTTGTTCATGTGTGTACCAATTAAGATTATTCAGACTTTCCATGTTCAAATAGATTTATATGTTGACTAACAACAAAAAAGACACTTCTATATGTTAAAATTACGTTGCATATTTTATTTTATTTTTATATTTGATATATGGTCTTACGATTTTTGTTTCTATGTTTAAAAAAAAAAAAAAGAACTGCCAGAAGTGTATAAATATCTTATCAAAATAAATATATTTTAGTTTAAAGGTATCATAAAAAGTTAAAAACATACTTAAAAAGGAAAAATCAATTGGCATGATCGGTTATGAACTTATGTAATATACCTCTTTGCCTTAAGAGGTCATGGGTGTAAACATTCATTTTCCAATTATTATTTTTTTCATTTTTCCCCCAAATAAGTTGTAAAATGAAATAATAAAACTAAAAAGTACAGTATTAATAAGTTGGAAAAAGAAAAGTATTTTTTTTTTGGTCTAAATGGAAAAAGAAAAGTATTAGTATGTGACATCTATTTATTCCCTTAAAAATGTCAGAAAAAGATGTTAGTTGTATTAGCTAAAAAGCTACTAAAATTCGTTAGTTCATTGTCATTAATAGAAACCTTATATATATATATATATGTAATAAATAAATAAAAACTATATTGTTGCCATATTTTTGGTAAGATATAAATACATAAATTTAAAATATCAGCGAGAAAAAAATAAAACTATAAATGATGTGATCGCAGTGGAACACGTGAAGGGTTCTGATTAGAGCAAGCAAGAGTCTTTTGTTGAAATCTATGAGCAGGTGTGACAGAATCCAACGTGGCAAAAGACAGACTTTGATTTAGATTCTCTATAAACTGAAGGGTAATTGTACAATGTGGCAGAGACCAAATAAAACTTTTTGTTGACAGTCAATGGTTTATTGACACGTCATTAGATCCGACCTTCCTTTGCTTTTTCTTATCCAAACGTTCAACTGATAAATCTCTTTATCTATTGTGAAAGGACTTTTCTATATTAGATTTTGTAAAAAATTGAATCTAAATATTTATATAGTTTATTTTGGAAAAAAAATTACAAAAACGGCCTCAGTGTGAATTAGGACAACATCTACGTAATCAATTGTAATTAAGTAGATCTTACTGTTATTTGTACAAAACTTTCATAATGAAAATTTTCAACTACAGACCAGTAGACTAATAATCAAAATTAACAAAAATTTAGCGTATAAATTAAACATAAATACTATGTAATGGTGACAAGGAACCATTTGAGTAATTTTTTTAATTATTGCGATGCCTTCGCTGAAAGAAATTTTTACAAACATTAAAGTGTCAAATTGTGTACAACTATAAGTTAAGTTGAACTAAAACTCTAGAATCCCTCAAAATCAAGCAAGATCTCCTCCTCGGATAGTTTTTCCCTCCATCTTTGTTTTTGAGGATTTTTTAACGCCAAATAAAAAAAAATAATAATAAATAAATGTTCACAAAAAATATTAAACATTGTTTCTCATAGGAAATATAAGGAAACTGATACTTTTAAGTTTTATAATGACTATATATAATTTTAAACTGTGGAATAAATGTGTGACAAAAATTAAGAGACCAAAAAAAAAAAGATTAGATGCCAATAATACACATGAAAAGGTAGGAAATATTATAATTAAATAATAAAACCCGAAAACCCGACCCGGTATTAATGAGCTAAAAGGAAAATATCGGAGGCCACATAAACTTGTGGCTGAGAATCGAACTGTGATGCTGACGTGGTTCCTCCTTCTCTTTTAAACGGATCTAAATCCCTAATTTCCACAATTCACACTCCATTTCCCCCAAATCTCCCCATTTTTATCTTTTTCCTTTCCTTTTTATAAAAAAAAAAAATCACAGACTGAGAGAAAGAGAGAGAGAGAGAGAAGAAACAGAGACTCTCTCTACCTACGAAGCTTTCTCGCGCCTTGTTTCTGGTTAAATCGAGAAGAAGAAAAAAAATGATGATGGAGAGTAGAGATCCAGCTATTAAGCTCTTCGGTATGAAAATCCCTTTTCCGGCGGTTTTTGAATCGGCGGTAACGGTGGAGGAGGAAGAGGAAGATGATTGGAGCGGCGGAGATGACAAATCACCAGAGAAGGTATTGATTGAGAAAAAGTTATTTAAACCTAAAATTAAATGTGATTTCTAAGTAGTTTTGTAGTCGTAATTAACTTAACTCTTTGAACTGCGTTTTGGTGATCTTGGATCTACAATTTTGTGTTCGTTCATGAACGAATCTGAATCAAAAGTTCCAATCTTGTTTTGTCATTAAGATAATATTTATTATTAGAGATTCTTGGTTCTGATGAAGAGTAATCTTGAAGATTAATTTAAAGAAATAATTGTTTGATTGTCCATTTGCAAGTGGTCTTTAATTTTAATGTTTATTGTCCTCTCAGGTAACTCCAGAGTTTTCAGATAAGAACTGTAAGGACAATTCGAGTGATTCCAAACCCGAATCCGGAGACAAAGAGGAGGCGACATCAATGGATCAGATAGAGAGTAGCGACTCGCCTGCTGATAATCAGCAGACGACAGCTGATGGTAAAACTTTGAAGAAACCAACTAAGATTCTGCCGTGTCCGAGATGCAAGAGTATGGAGACTAAGTTCTGTTATTACAACAACTACAACATAAACCAGCCTCGTCATTTCTGCAAGGCTTGTCAGAGATATTGGACAGCTGGTGGGACTATGAGGAATGTTCCCGTGGGGGCAGGACGTCGTAAGAACAAAAGCTCATCTTCTCATTACCGTCATATCACTATTTCCGAGGCTCTTGAGGCTGCTAGGCTTGATCCGGGCTTGCAGGCAAACACCCGGGTTTTGAGTTTTGGTTTGGAAGCTCATCCACAGCACGCTGCTGCTCCCATGGCACCTGTGATGAAGCTACAAGGGGATCAAAAGGTCTCAAATGGAGCTAGGAACGGGTTTCACGGGGTACCGGATCAGCGGCTTGTGGCTCGGGTAGAGAATGGTGATGATTGCTCGAGTGGATCCACTGTGACCACCTCTAACAATCACTCAGTGGATGAAACAAGAGCACAAAGTGGCAGAGTTGTTGACCCACAAATGAACAACAACAACAACATGAATGGTTATGCTTGCATCCCAGGTGTTCCATGGCCATACACGTGGAATCCAGCGATGCCTCCACCAGGGTTTTACCCGCCTCCAGGGTATCCAATGCCGTTTTACCCTTACTGGACCATCCCAATGCTATCACCCCATCAATCCTCATCACCTATGAGCCAAAAGGGTTCAAATCCAAACTCTCCCACTCTCGGAAAGCATCCGAGAGATGAAGAATCCGCGAAAAAGGACAATGAGACAGACCGGAAACAGAGGAACGGGTGCGTTCTGGTCCCAAAAACATTGAGAATAGACGATCCTAACGAAGCAGCAAAGAGCTCGATATGGACAACATTGGGAATCAAGAACGAGGGATTAAGCAAAGGCGGTATGTTCAAAGGGTTTGATCAAAAGACGAAGATTAATAACAACGAAAAAGACGAGAACTCCCCTGTTCGTTCTGCTAACCCTGCTGCACTATCAAGATCACTCAATTTCCATGAACGGAGTTAAGAGTTATAAATGTATGTATATATGTATGATTGTATGTATAGATTATTGGAGAATGATGAGTTTTTGAGAATCAAACTCTTTTTCTTCTTCCTAGTGACCTTTAGATGTTTTGTACTGTACACTATTGATTCACTTTTCTTTCTTTCTTCATGTGGGAAGATAACATTAATGGTAAAAAGTTGGTGTTGACCGTTGTTGCGTTGGCATTTCAACCGACACTCTTCTGAGTTCTCTGACTCTTCTTTACAAATTACAACTGTATGTCTTTTTTTCTTCTTTAAATTGTCTCGTGAAGTTCTTCTATTAAAAAGGAAAACACTCAAATAAAAATAGTGAATAAAAAAATTTAGCTATACAAGATAACACGAACAGTGCGATCCAAATTGATTGTGTATAAAATGATTGTAATGTAATGATTTCTTCTTGTTCAGTAGCAATTTATATCGGGGTCATTTAAAATAATAATTGATGCCAAAATCTTAACTATTTTTTCTGTTTTTACATATAATGATGTTTATTTAATAGCTTGTTTATGGAATTCATTTTACATTTTCAACATATAGAAGTTCAAATCCAAGAACATATCCTACTGTTGACAAAAAAAAAAGAACATATCCTACTAATATTTATGATCAAATTAAACTCCATTAGTTCGTTATTTCATGTCTTGTAATTAATGCACATTTTATGTAATAATTTGAAGAATAATATATATTTAATTAATATTATTAAATTATAAAAAAATAAGAAGTAATTTAGTACTTAAAATGTTGTTATTACTTATTAGTATGGATGAAAAATTAGAGAAATCTTAAAATCTCAATTCTTGGATAATTAGATGAGCAATCATGAGAAGGATTTTTTTAGAAGATTTTCTATACAAAGATATGAATCCCTAAAGATTTTAGATGGAAAATATGAAGAAAATTTGACGGTCCCATTACACGTACAGACAATCAGAATTTAATGTGTTGAAAAAGTTCCTTTTATTTGTATCCTTTTTTTAATCCTTTTTAGTTTTTATATTGATGCTAGAAAAAGATGGGTCACTATATGTTTATTTCCAGTTTTTACTTTATTATTTGGTTTGGTCTGTGTCTTCGAAAGCAACTTAGATATTTTAGAGGGCCAAAACAATTATTAGCCACGCATATATTTTATTTTAGTTTTTTCTATATTATACTACTAAATACCATGACACACAATATCATCATCATTTTTACAAATAAAAAGTATTGTCAAGTTGCTTTTTTCCTCTTTATATAATACTGTTCTTTTCTGCCTTTTTTCATTTTGTGGCAAAGCAATTTTGTTCCTTTTTTCTTGTTTTTTCCCTACCTTGCATTAACATTCATTTTTTAAATACAATTTGTAAAGTTAAATTATTAATTCAGATTTTTCTTCTTGTTTCCTTATCACCCAAAACGCCTTTTCAAAGAATTTGAAAGAAATAAGTTGGGCACCCAATTAAACATTGACTAATACCAAACGCGTTTCAACCGCAAACGCTACCACTATAATGGAAGACACGCAGATATTTGGCCTACCTTCTTTTTGTTTAGAAGGTTTGGAAAATTTAATTACTGTAGAATATTGAAACACTAGTATTTGCTTTTCGCAAATGGTTCCAAATATGAGACAACAACGTCGTTAAGATGTTTAGACCCATCAATAAATAATTAAGAAGCAACGGAAGATTACACTCCTTTTCGATGTTTCTGTTGTATTTAAAAATGGAAGCATTCCAAATCAAAGATAACGATAAACTAAAATTAGGCCTAGTTAATGTTCTAAACTTCTTTTGCCTTTTTATTTAACTTATATTTATCATCTAAATAATGTAAATGCTCTATTATACTGGTTAGGCTCCTTCGTTAACTAATTTGCGTGGCTAGGCAAAGCTAACCTTACTATGATATGATAAAATATGGAAAAACATAAGAAAATTAAGATCTGATGCGTCTTGGTCTCTTTACGAGCAAAACTCAAGATAGTTATAAACTAAAAGCATTATGTTGATTTTGTTATAGAGACGAATAATTTGAATCTTTGATTATCTTGCAACCGTATTTCATTACTATGATATATATATATATATATATATATACACACAAAAAGAGATTTATAAATGTGAATTGATATGATCTTGATTAAAGTGAATCCATTAGAGATATATTTTATTAGTGTCGTTGTTATATAGCCTAATAGTTTGTATTATTAAAATTTATCATGATATGTATTATAGTTGATTGTATTAATGTCGTTGTCGTATTACTATTCAAATTCAAATCGGTAGAACATATACTGTTGGATTAAAAAAATGATAAAGCTTCTTATAGAGAAAAATATGCACTCATGTAAAATTTCAAGAAAATATTAAGATCAGCCATTAATGTTATACACACACTAAGAAATAGGATGGTTTCATTGGGAAAATAATGATTTGGTGTTGACTTCTGATTATAAAAGTAAAAAACCACTCCAAGAATTGGAAGTTAGAGTCAACCCTCCACTAAAATTTTATACAAAATCTGATCAAATAATGTATCCACTTGAATTAAGAAGGCCACTGCACTTTTAAGTAGACTGTAAATTTTTATTATCCAAGTCCACTTCATTCTACTCTCCTCTGTAGTTAGTTTTCAATTTACAGCTGGGACTATATATAGGAGTACCAAAAGAGAATTACTCTTGCATGAGGTTTGGACTATATAAGTTGGTGTACCAAATTAACGAGGTTTTAATTTGATCTACTTTGTGTTAAAAAAAAAAAAAAAAAAAACTTTTTTTTTTTTTTTTCTCGGCTCAAACAGTGAAATACTGTAAAAGGAAAACTTTGGTGAGTAGATTTCCAACAAAGCACAAAAAAAATAAAAAAAGGACTTTCCCACAAAGGAAGGCATCTGCTAGGATCTTGACACGTGTAAGAAACTTTACGCTCTTTGAGGAAGACCTGACACGCCTCCAAAAGATAAGCTAAAAAAAGGTTACACAAAAAGAGACGTCTTTTTAGACTTTTGTATTTTTCTTTTCTTTTAATGTTTCAGGTAAAAAGTGATGTGTAATTATGTAAATAACTAAATTTGTTATACTTATCGTTCTCGATAAAGTGCTATTTAAATTTATTTGTTGCTCAGAGTTTTCATGTTGGAACAAGAAAAATCGAATTTAATTAATAGATAAATGAAAAAAAGGGAGTAAAAGTAAGCTTCTAGAAGAAAATGGAAAAAGAAAAGAGATAAAAAGAAGAGTCCATGAAGTTACAAATCCACTTTTTTCATTCCATTTGAATATTGGATCATGGATGTAGCAATATACGTTAAACAATTACAAAATTACAACTAGTACAAGACTTATTTCTATGTGAACAATACAATAAAAGAGTATAACTAAATAGAATCGATATATCAAAGATAAACCAATACACAAGTAACTCATATTAGAACTCACAAAACTTACAGATTCTTGTCCAAGTAAATATTGAGAAACTCAATCATTTTCATTTTCACCAATAGATCTTCAAAAGACAAAAGATCACTGAATCCTGCATCCACTGGACTCAGGCGCGCGCTGTACATTCCCATAAGCTGTTAGCTCAAGGAGATCCATATCCCGGCCTACAAAATTTTGCAAAGAAACAGTTTAGTTTCAAACTCAGTTATACTAAAGTTTGTTTTATAGAGTTAGAAGCCTGCAGATTTGAAGGATACTACAGAATTACCAGCAACTCGGCAATAAGAACTCCTCTGGATAAGCTCGGCTCGAGAAATATCGGTTTTATTACCCTTTGATCGGTTTACCTTTGCCTGAAAAGTAGAAACGAAACAAACTCATTGAGTCCAACGAAGAGAAAGAAGCTAAAAGCGTAAAAGAGTATGTTTGGTTTGAAGTTTTGGACAGAGGTTTATAAGTAAACAAGAGGGTGTTCTGTGGAGAATAGGTCGTCTAAGAGAAGCATTCACTAAGCAAATACCCGGTCATAAGGCAATATACGAGAGAGTAGTGACTATAAACATAGATATTATAGACATCAATAAACTATAGATTTAGGTGGTATGTAGTAGACATTTAAGTGGTAGTTATACTTTAGCTTAAATTTCCACACGAATAAGCTGTGTACCTGCAGAACCTGACAGTTTTCCAGAGTGCTCTTGCCGCCCTATAAAGTTGGAAAATAAATTCTTCAGATACTTTCGGAGAAGCATGAGCACCAAATGACTAATGTTACATGTAGATGACAATATCTTCCTCCTGCATATCATACTAAATATGTACTACGAATCCAGTTAAATCATGCGTTTCAACGACGAAAAAAAATTGATTCATTATCTATACAAATTCAAATAAATCCTAATTTAGAAGATTAGTGTCACAACTAGATCAATTAAAATGAAAGCAGGAAACATGACAGTAGTAGTTCCAGATTTCCAGAGCTTTCTGGATCTTTTAGACACTATTTTTCCTTCCGAGAAGTTTCATGAGCTTTTCTATTGTTTATTTACAACTTATCAGTAATAGTTCTAACAGAGTCGTGAAGCTGCAATCCATTAACTGTTGATTCAAAGGATAAATGTGAATACCAAAAATCTTATCTTCAATGTGAATACAGCAAACGTTCATAAACAAGAACCTTGTGTGGGGTTTATCAAATGCGTGTTCTTATGGACACATCTCCTATTAATAGCGACGAAAGAGACTTCAGAAAACAAACAAGAATAGCTCCTATTAGACCATGCTACATAACAATAATACCCTTTAGCCTCATTCTTCCACTTATTTGGTGAATGACAATGGTGCAAGTTGTACGATCCAGTTTGATCCAAACCAGGAATCTATAATCATTGTTTAGCCTTCTAGTTACATCTTCTAGCATTTTGACTTTAAACTTTGTTGTGTCACCATGACAACAAGAGAAAAAACCCATTTCCCTTACCTCACAGATCCCAAATCAAGAATGTAAATAAATGGCTCAAATTCAAAAAATTTATTTCACAGTGATCAAACACCTTTCAGAAACTGTATTGAAATGGCCTAGGAGCCAAAAAAAAGTTAAGAGTTTGCAGAGCCATTCAGTCCCTACACCAAAATCCCTACACATATCACAGTGAAAGAGCCTAAAACACATGAAGTTTCAGCTCAATCCTAAACCCAAAATAACCAGAACTCATAGGCAAAACAGAGTCTTATGAAGTGAGAGTAGTAATCAACAAGAACAAAAAGACAGACCTTAGAGTAAATAGCTCAATCTCACAATGATCAATCATATATAGAAACTATATTAAAAATGACCTAAAAATGAAAACTTTCCCTGAACATTCCACGAAGTTTGAGCTCAATCCTAAACTTAAACTCATCTGAATACATTGGCCACAAAACAGAGTATCAACAAGAAGTGAGAGTAGTAAAGGACAAACCTTGGAGTAAGGAACAATGTGATCATAATCATGGCACAAGCATCCAGGACAACCTACAAGCTTCCTAAACACAATGTTCCCTAAATGATCTCTCCTCCAACGCTCAGGATCTCTCCCTTTAATCTTCTCTGCCTTTTCCCAGCATTGCTGCTTCACACTATAAGGAAAGCTCCTAGGTTCTGGATTCGGGTCATCGTAACCCGACCCGGGAAAAAGACCCATCTCCTCCCGGTCGATTAAAGTGGCCGAAGCTTTCACCTTTCCACCAGAATTCCGGTTGGGCGACCCGGAAGAAACGCCGGGTCGGGTCTTTGAAGTGGAAGAAGAAGATAAGGGTCGGTTTCTGCGTCTCGTCGGGTCGGGTTTCATCGTCGAACCTTGTGGATGATCCGAATCGATGGAGAGATTTTTGTGATTTAATTTGACAAAGAAAATCAAAAGATTACAGATTCTTCGGGAGATGAGTATCGTAGACAAATCCATTTCTTAATCTCTTTAGGCCCATAAACATACAATGGGCTCGTCTACTTCAATGATGTTCATTTTGAAATTCCTACTTTTACTTCTCCTATCTACAAAGATAAGAGGTCGACATGAGACGCAAACTTTGTCTTTGCTCTTGGGATTAAAGACATTTAGAGCTCAAGTCTCATGTCTTCATTTTTGTTTTTTTAGTTAAATTTAAAATTTTGCTATTCCACAATGTTACCACTTACCAACCACACTTTTTTTTAGTTCTTTTGTAGGTTAATAAAACAAATTATAAGGTTACTTTCCAATTTAATATTAAAAATCTACTGCAAATGAAAGCTCTCTATCACTCTATGTTTCAAATGGTCAGACCTTATAAATTTTAATATTTTTAAAAGTCTTAGGAATATGAGTTGCACAAGGCAAACTTCATGCTCAGAAAGAATATCTCAGTGATCTGTATAGGCAATTTGAGAAGGAGAAGTCAGAGCTGTCAAGGCGAGTATCAGGTACAGATGCGAATAGCTTGATGACGAATGTGTTGAAGAGATTGGATCAGATTAGAAAAGAAGTCACAAAGCTTAAAGAAATGGAACAAGTAGCTAAGGGATTTGGAACAACTCCTCTTGAAGAGTACTTTAATCTAAGCATCGAGGACTAAGATTAAATAAGCACATCTATAATCACAATTGTACATTCTTTCTGCTAATGTTGAATTCTTTCCTCGTAAATCTGAGTTTTGCCTGACCATTATGCATAATCATTTTATGAGTTATAATGCATACAAGGTACAATGAAAAGATCTTTATTATCTTCAATAAGAATATTCTTACGGAATTCCTTTATAAAATGGGATTCCAAATGACAATTTGGAATTAAAACTTGGAGCCATCATTAAGCTAAATGACCTTAAAGAGACAAATACATGGTGATAAACATCAAGCAGAGCAAATATGTCTTCTCTATGCAAGTTCGTACTGAGGAGTATTTGTGGAAGCTTCACGGTTTTTAAGTCTCTGTCTTCGTTGAGCTCTTTTCTGTTTGCGAGTTTGCGTTTTGCCTGAAACCTTTGAATTAACTGAAGCAGGAATGCTCTCTGTTGGTTCAGGACCACCAAAGACAATGTCAAGAGCATCTTCTTCCACCATTTCGCCATTCGAGTTTCCCTGAAAACAAGATTTATATTATAATATTGGAGACCGGTTCTTGTCCAAACTGATGACTAAAGCATTTGCAGAGGCTTTAGAATTAACAACTAAGATTAGATAGTACTGACAGAGCTATTTTGGAGCATCGGTTTAGTCTTTGAAGCATCAGATCCATTGGAAATGCTTCGATGAGGAGGGTTTGGTAAGCCATTGTGGGTTCTCTGAGATTTGGTTTCATTGACATGATCATAAGAAGAGGCAATTTCTGTGAAAGTGGTTCGTCTACGCCAACGCATTTGAGGTTTGTCTCCTTCATCACCGTACACCGCTTCAGGGTAGAAATGCTTGGACATAAGCTGCCACCTCCAAGCTTCACCTCTGTTGGACCGGACTAAGCTGTGGTTTGGAAAAATGTCCCGCCAAATCAAGAATAAGAAGAATCAAGCTAAGAAAGATATATTGCATAATCCATCAGGGTCAAAGGTCACAAATAGATAACACCATAAGTCTCGACAAGCGTGAGCTATTATCATGAACGCTTACACATTCGCAAGCTCTTTCTGGATTCGTGTTGCATCTTGACTAAGGATATGATCAAGGCATGCAACTGCAGTTGTGGAACTTGCCCAATCCAAAGCAACAGGATAAGTTAAATTAGCCACTCCTGCGAGGAGTTGAAGACAAAACAGTCAAAAAGGGTTGATAATGAAATATGTAACAGAAATTGAAAGAAATAATGTGAGAAACCATTAGCAAAAAGTTACCAGATGCAAAAACAAGCCTCGTAATTCCTTTCAGCAATTTCAACCTTTTTAACACTAGAAGAAAACACCACAGAAAAGCTATCTATTACAAATCCAAAGAAACACAAACTAAATTTTCCTCATTTGGGCTTTATAGAGGTGATTCAGAGCCAATGAATCAAAAGGTCAATGGAGGAATATGAACCTAGCCAACTTAAACCTCCTCCTACACCAGACGCAAACCCAGCATTCAACAAAACGCTGAGATGGCAGCATACAATGGCATGATGCTCTTCAGGCGTGATTTTCTCCTATAACAGCAAAAATTAGACATTTGAACAATTCAATTCATACGAATTACACACATTCTCAAACTTAAACTTATTCGAAAAAAGAAACTATCTTACTGATTTCAAACCTGTATCGATTATTCTGAGTTGTCTAGGGTTTAATTGGAAAGATAAGAGTACCTGCTCGGGTTTTGTAGCGAGGACATTGTAGAGCTGGTTCAAAGTGGTCATAGGCATCGTTGTTTGTTAAGTTTATAAACTGTAACCTCCGAATCTCTTCTTATTAACTTGTAAACTGAGCAATACAAGTATGAAAACGAGTATCTAGATCTGCAAAGCTTCTCTCCTTACAATCTAGACTCACTCAAAACGATCGCATTGACAGACTCATCACGTCTCGTCAATTCACTACACACAAGCAGCATGAAAAAGTAAAGAGATTCGTTCGTCGCTATTTATGTATATTGAAGAAGCCTCTGTAACTGCAAACCCTCTGGTTTATGTGGAGTCTTCAATCTTCTGTTAAGATTTCAGTTCCCAGAAACGAATCGATCAAAGTTGATTACTTGTTTCTCATCAAAACTCCGGTTCGAATCTGATCATCTTCGGTTTAATAATTTGGTTTACGTTATACCGGTACTAGAGGTGAGCGGAAAAAACCCAAGTGGAAAAATATAAAACGAACTAAACCGACATCGATAAGACGGAACCTGGTTGAGATGCTCATGTACAAGTTCCAGGGAGTTGTGCAAAGAGGACTCACCCGAGGCCTCCAGCTTCCCCATCAACGCTTTTATGTGAGAGTCAGGACTACCACCAAGATCTGTTCATGTATGGGCAACTCCATTTTTTATAGACTAAACCAATTTCACTGAGAGGGTTCTGGTCTATTGAAAGCCTCAACATGTTTTGCGATTATAGCCATCCGGCTTGGTCTGAAATCCGTGACAAAACAGTCCAAGTGTAAGACTTTGCATATCTTGGAACTGGATAAATTTAAACCCAAATCATAATGTTGCCTTCAATAAGTGAAGAATCTACCAAGTGTCGTTAGCTCAACTGGTAAAGAACTTAGACGAATCTTAGAGGTCGCTGGTTCGAGTGACGCTTGGGACGAAACTAATATTACATGTTGTGGTTTCGGACCTGGAGGGATTACGGGCTTTGACCCAGAACCTCCTAGTATAAATTCATACAAAAAAAAAATAAGCGAAGAATCTGAATAAGGATCACATCCATATATTCTTAAAACCCACTTACAATAGCAAAATTGTCAATGTTGCCTTCTGTCAATATTAAAAATCTACCGCAAATGAAACCTCTCCTGTGTTTCAGATGGTTAGATCTTAAAAAGTTAAATATTTTCAATTAATTTAATCTGTTAGCTTTCTATTTATATGAATATGGTGGACTAACAAATTAAATCAAAATATAAACCGACGCTGTACAATAATTAAAGATCTGAATGATATGATTTTTTGAAGTTTAATGATAATATAAGTCCAACTTTGTTTTGAAATAATTTTTTTTTTAAAATACAACATAAGATCAATCTATAGAGAATATTCTAATATCCCAGCATTTTTTACAAAAAAATTATATTTCAACGCATGCGCAATAGCAATACAATACCTAACTTATATATCATTTATGTAGAATAATGTGCATACAATATTTAGAAATCGTATTTCATGAAAAAAAGTTTTTTATAGCAATATAACAAAATTTCCGTATTCTATACTAGTTTTTGTTAATACGTTATTCTATAATAAGTTAATAACATGAATTCAAATTTGTCCGTGTGTGAACTATAAACGATTAAGAAAACTATAACGTGAACTCTATAATAAAGTTTAATTTTCATATCAAACGATTATGATAAAATATTAAAACATGTTTTTAAACCAAAAACTGATAATGGTTTGAATCTGAACTACCCCGAAGAGGCTCAATATTCCACATAAATAAGCCAAAGGGGACTTGGGGTCGATGAAAGCAACATGATAATAAATCAAGGAAAACATTACAAGGAAATTGCATGGAAATTTCCATGAATTAGAATCCAAGATAATGAAAGATGCTCTCACTCAACTTTCAACTCTATTTTTTGTGTTCTTGGTATGATGAGAAGTTGATTACATTATTTTATTCAATTTCAAAATATAAATATTTGTTTCTTGTTTCTTATATCACAAGATTACCTGCCGGCCATGTTTCCATTTGGGATCAGTCCAAAAGTTCAATTTGATTTTGGGATGTATATCACCTACACTAGATGCATACAAGATAAAATTTCAAATCAAACAAATATTTACAAGGGCGATTTAGGAGAATAACCAAATAAAACACGAATATTAAGAAACTAACGTTGGTGTCAGAGTGTTTGGGTAAATAACGTTTTCTGGTGTATGGAAAAGTCATGCCTACCCTCGTAAGAGAAGCGGGAGATTGGGTTGTCCGACAAAGTGGGTCCATATGTAGTGACGTGTATGTGTTTTACACAAATAAATCAGGTTATATGTTGGCCTGGATTGACGGTGAATCAAGGAACACGTGGCTATGGTTTACTCGAAAATTCCATGTCATTCGTATTGTACTTATCAAATGTTAATAAAACAAAGCATTTTAGCATGGCATTTACATGTGCTGTTATTTCTATAAAACGCATGTAATTTACGGGTTATAGAACATGAAGTTTATTTCTATGGAATGTAATTTTGGAAAATAACATGCGGTTTATCGAGAGATTTTTAACAGTACTTTTCATTTGTATTTACTAAACCCTACCTCCATTAGTATAATCTAATTCTACCATTGGCAACCCAAACATAGGATTTTACAGTACGTTTACTGAATATTTACTAAACCCTACCCCCAATTAGTATAATCTAATTCTACCAGTGGCAACCCAAACATAGGATTTAACAGTACATATATTGACAATATACTAAACCCTACACCCCATTAGTATAATCTAATTCTATCAGTGGTAACCCAAACATAGGATTTAAAAGTTGGTATTTTAAAAAATATCATGTTACATTAAAAAGTTGACTGTGATTATAAGAATTAACATGTATTTTATATAAAAACCATGAAATTTATTTTAAAATACGTGTGCTATTTTAATAAAACATATCATTCAGAAATAAAGCAACCAATATAAAAAAACCATGGATACTGAAAAAATGTAACTTGTATTTTAGAAGCTATGTTATAGATATATTTATTTGTAAAAACCATGCTACATAATTAAAACGCATCCTTCCCGGGGCGGTCAAATAGCTTAAACCAATATTTCCCAGCTATTTTCTTCTTGCTCATCCTTTTCTTCGATTTGGGAAGTTTTGTGCATATTAGTCCAGTCACACTTTCAAACTCCGCAATAGAGAAACGAATCAGAGTTCCCCCAAACACGACACATAGCTCATGTTTCTTTTTAACAACTAACTGTCGGGTTAGAAGAAAATGAATCAGTTTCCCCGACAAGGCAGGCCTTGTGTAGACATCTGAAACATTGGGAAAAGTAGGGGAAAATCATATATATGGCAATGGACATTAACATAGCACAAGAAAGTGGATTTATGCATGTAATATAAGAATTAAGGACTTCTCCCCCCCCCCCTCGAATCACATGTAATGAACTTTAAAAGAGGGGATTAAATAAAGTTTACAGATTTTTTCTTCCAAACTATGTAATTTGAACTGGAATAAAACAAGAGACGGAAAAAAGCTTCCCCCCCAAGAATCACATGTAATTAACTTTAATAGAGGGGATTAAATTTAGTGTACAAGTTTTTACAGAAAATCATTGTTATTTGAACTGCGACAAAATATGAGATTTCAAAAAAGTTCACCTCTTTACAAAAATCACTTGGATATCTTTAATATTTCGCTGGATTTTAGAAAAACATTTATTTTCTTCTGCGGTAAAAATTCATAAGAAATCCCAAAAATAAACCCAGAAACAATGGACTGGGGTCACTTAAATCCAACATCATTCGGTTTTAACATCTGACGAACACATAAGGAAAAAAAAACCCAGAGAGATTCACGAAACACGAAGCACTAACCTTTAATTTTGTGGAGAGAAGCCGGATTGAATGTGTGGAAATCGGCTATTAGATCTGAAATAAGGGTAAAAAACTCCTTTTTAACAAGGATGGAGCCTAGATGAAGTAGATCTACTCGAATAACGGAGAAGGAAGAGTAAGGGTTTTTAACTTAATGAACCCCCAAACTAGGAATCAAAAAGTTTGAAGTAAATAAATAGATGAGACTTCGTTCTTCCATGGAAACTAACTTTTGAAGATTTCGATCTAACGATTTTGTGTAGATTTCATTGCGCTTAGAAAATTATTCTCCGATGATGGAAGAAACGAGGCAGATGAAAGTGGAGATTTGTGAAAGCTTCTTCTCTCCACACAAAAAGTTACTGTTTTGGATTGGGCTTGGGGCTAGCAAAGATATATTTTGAGGGAACTATTCAGTGTCAGTGTTTGTCGAATATTTCCGTAAGGTCAGACTTGTAACTTCTCTACCCTTTCCGACATGGACTATTCACCCGTAGTCATTTTGTTAATTTTTTTCAATTCTGTAGTCATTTAGTATAGATTCTCTATTTACAATAAGAATAGTTATTAGTTTTGAAAAAAATACATTTGTTTTGCCCAAAAAAAAAAAAAAAAAAAAAAAAAAAAAAAAAAAAAATACAAATTTGTTTTAATTACAAGCATAGTTATTTGTTAGTGTGATATATTTTTAATCAAAGTTTGATTTGATGGTACTTTCTTAGTTTTTCTCGGTTGGTATAAAGTCTTAATAAATACTTTTAATTGAATTGCGGTGAATTTTAAAGTAGCATTTAAAAGTAGCGTTTTCTTTTTCTTCTAAAGAATATGGGTAGTTTCTCAACAATTTCCATGGAGAATCTTTCCGCAGACTTTGTGAGTAAGATATGTTTTTGGTCTTCGTACTTAAGTAAGAATGTAATAACACCGCTTATAAAATAGGACCAACTCAACAGACTCATTACCCATCCATTGAAACCAAAGACAAGGAAAAAATAAAACTTCATAAAAATTTGTTTATGGTATTCTTAAATCATAAATTTAGATTAATATGGAGGATACGTCTGTTCTTAGCCCAATCTCTCTCCTCACCATTGTCATCTTCTTGTTCATTCTCAATCTCATGATGATAATTCAAGACTTCTCTTCTTCTTTTCCCTATCGTTTCCATCTATTCTTCTCTAACGCCTACATTCTCTTCGCCTCAACAAGAAACAAGAAGCAAAATATGACCGAGCTCCCAATCATAAAGAATGTTTCCGTCGTCCCACGTCGAGTATATAACAAGACGTCGGTGGAAGAAGTCAAGGCAATAATCGATGACTCGGAAGCTTTATACGAACGTTTGATAGAAGAAGGAGAAGAGTACTTGCTTGAGAAGAATGAGATGATGGGTAAGGAGATAGTCAAGGAGGCGTTTAGGTTATTTGATGAGAATCAAGATGGGTTTATAGATGAAAATGAGTTAAAACATGTGTTGAGTTTGTTAGGATACCATGAGTGTGCAAAGATGGAGTGTAGGAAGATGATTAAGGTTTTTGATGAGAATAGAGATGGGAAAATTGATTTTTATGAGTTTGTAAAGCTCATAGATAAGAGTTTTTCGTGAAATATATTGGAACAATAATATAATTAATTATATCATTTTTTTGTTAAAGATTATATAATTAATTATATTGCTGGCTAATCCGCTAATGGATGACTCGTCTAATGTACTTTTTCTTTATTTCGTCGTTGTCTACTTATTTATGTTTATATATTCATGGCTATATGAATTTCCAAGAAAGTTTGAGCTTCTTAATATTAACGAACTTTAACAACAACAAAAAAAAGAAAGTAATATTAACGAATATTCAACAAAAGAAAACAACGTAAATTATCGTCTTACTTTTTCTATATTTGACGCAAAAAAAGATGCTTTGTTTACAATTTAAAAGGTAATCTCGTATCTCTCTGTCAAACTTTCAAGAAAGACTTGTCAAAAAACTTTCAAGAAAGATGAACAAGATATGTTGGTCTTGAAGAAGAGAGGTTGAAGAAAAAGATGGATCGAAGTATTGTTTCTTTTAATTCGATATTCTCCTTCTTCTTGGGCCTAAAACCACCCGATATCACACAACTTCTCAAACCAGCCCCAGATTCTCAACTGACAAGCCCAAAGTCAATACAAGCATAGTTATTTGTTGGTTTTATGTTTAACAACCAAAAAATCTGAGGAAAAAGTCAATTTAAAATAGTTTCACTCAATTTCAAAAAAAAAATTCTTGATATATCATATTGTGATACAATTAGTAAAGCTTATTTTCCACTGAAAATAATTTTTTTGAATTCGCAATAATTTGTTTTCTACTTCAACCACTTCTATATAGTTCACATCAAACCTAATATTTAGAGATGCTATACAAAAATATTGCAAAATTTGCACATTTACTTTTTATATTATTTTTTGATATCATTCCCCCTATGTATATAAGGGAAAAAATACACTCCCCTATCTTGATGATTAGGAAAATCACACTTGGATTTTTTGTTTCCCATATGCCAATTCAGTTCCATTTGATTGGTTGAGGAGAATCCTCACTCCAGTCTTATATTTTAATCCGTTTCATTGCCACGTGTAACAAAATGGACCCGACACTATCTTATTCCGACCAATCTTAAAGAACATAAAAATCCTTTAAGATACGCTACGAAGATAAACCGATAAGCCTTTATCTCCCTTCAAACCCATCTCATCCGTCAAATCAACCACGTCATCTTATCCAACGGTAGATACTCAGCCATTAAACCACAGCCACAAAAGTCATCTCAGGAAACGATTAAACTTACAAATCCCCCAAGTCTTATTTCTTCACATTCATCTCTGAACTCATCTTTCAATCTCTTGATTCCAATCCATTTTTCTTACAGTACCGGGTTCTCGGGTCGGATCTTCTTGAGTCTAGGGATAATGGCGACTGTCACTACTCATGCCTCGGCCTCGATTTTCCGACCATGTGCTTCAAAGCCAAGATTCCTCACCGGTTCTTCTGGTAGATTGAACCGTGCCTTGTCGTTTAAATCGATCGGATCATCAACCAAAACGTCGTCGTTTAAGGTTGAAGCTAAGAAAGGAGAATGGTTGCCCGGTTTGGCATCGCCTGAATATCTCACCGGCAGGTAATTTTGCAAAGTAACGTTTAATTTCGGTTTAACTCAAAGTCTCAAACGGAACCAACTGTATAATCGATTTGGTTACGTTTACTCTGGCCGATACCGGTTTGGTTTTAAGTATATACTAGTAATTTACTTGAACACAACCGGAGCAATTGAATAATTAATTTGGCCTGGTTAGGTTAGATCTGGTTTATTGAATACCGGTTTAGTTAATGTGAATGGTATAGTCACTTAGATACTCACTCACTCTTATACATATTTCAGTCTTGCCGGTGACAATGGGTTTGACCCGTTGGGGCTAGCAGAGGATCCAGAGAACTTGAAATGGTTCATCCAGGCAGAGCTGGTCAACGGACGATGGGCCATGCTCGGTGTCGCAGGGATGCTTTTGCCGGAAGTTTTCACCAAGATCGGTGAGTAACCATTAACATGACCTAAATAATTTGTAACATTTTTTTCAAGAACTTAACACTGTGATTGTCAAAACTGTTGGTAGGAATCATTAACGTTCCGGAGTGGTACGATGCCGGGAAAGAGCAGTATTTTGCATCGTCTTCGACATTGTTCGTGATCGAATTCATATTGTTTCATTACGTTGAGATCAGACGGTGGCAAGACATCAAGAACCCAGGAAGTGTGAACCAAGACCCTATCTTTAAGCAATACAGCTTACCTAAGGGCGAAGTTGGTTACCCTGGTGGAATCTTTAACCCACTTAACTTTGCTCCTACGCTCGAGGCCAAGGAGAAAGAGCTCGCAAACGGTAAGCTTAGAACAAGCTAATTCGTTGTCTTGTCAGGCAAGAAACTGTTAGTTAGAGTTAAAAGACTAAAGACCTTTTTTGTTGTTGCAGGGAGATTGGCTATGTTGGCATTCTTAGGGTTTGTAGTTCAACACAATGTGACTGGAAAGGGACCATTTGAGAATCTGTTGCAGCACTTGTCTGATCCATGGCACAACACTATTGTCCAAACCTTCAGCGGCTAAGGATTTAAGACTGGAATGTGACTGGAAAGGGACTTATGAATCTCATCTCTCTCTCACTATCTTCCATCACTTTCATGTCTGTCTGCGCTTGTGTTTTATCTTAGAGTTCCTGGATTTTGAGCTTGAATCGGTGTTGAATCGTTGTCGCTCCATGATTAAATTTAAACTCTTCAATGTACAGAGAAACTAAGTTAATCAACATTGTCGTACTCTACTCCTTTAATATTCATATAGTCATGTGGTAACAGTGATATAAGCACACCATAACTTAGAATCTCAATCTCTTCAAACATTTGCAATGAGAAAACCTAAAGTTTAAGGTAAGCTTCTGGTCTCTAAATATAGCCAATGGTTACCAACAAATAATTGGCTACAGATTTAGAGAGACAAGTTATACATACGTAGAAGCAACTTCGACTGACAAAAGAAGAATATATACATCATTAGTGTTGTTAAGGATATATATAAGCAGGTTATTTGCTCTGGTTTGTTACTGTCCTCTGAACTGTTGAAACACCGTCCACGAATTTTGTTCGGAAGAGAACGTTGGCGTTGCTGAACATTCCTTCTTTCAGTGAAACCACAATGAACTGGAAGAGAAATCGTATCAGAGAGCAGCAACGTTTGAGATATAAATGGATAAGTAAAGCTTTCTGAATCATGGCAATAGCGAGGGACTACAGAATCAGAGGAACCCGAAAAATTATGTCACCTGTGAATGTGGGAAATGAGCTTTTATCATTCTTCCTATGTTCTGCGTGTGGCTGAGATCAAGAGCTGCATCAACCTGATAAAATCAAAGTCATGAGTTCTCTTATGTCTTTTGAGAATGTCATCAAACTTAAAAAGGTCCTGTGATCATGAATATTTCAAGATCACTGGAAACATGAACATAGTAATTACGTATTGAAAAATGAAAGGGAGAGCAATGAATCATAGAAATGGAAAATCAAGATGTACCTCATCTAAGATATAAAGAGGAGCTGGCTTGAAGAGAAGCAATGCTAGGATTAAAGATAGTGCAAGAAGAGATCTTTGCCCTCCACTTAGTTCAGATAAAGACTGTTTCCAGACACTTCCAAAAGCAACACGGACCTCAAGACCATCAAGGAAACTACCTCCTTCTGGAGGTTCTAGTTTTGCCATGGTGCCAGGTAGTAGAGTTGAAAAGATGGAACCAAAATCCCTGAAGATAAAGATCCAAGTTTAAATATTGTAAATCAATCCCAAGATTAAGTAAAATGAAGTGAATCACATAGTTAAACAAGAAAAAAAACTAAATAAGCGACTTACTGATTAACTTTAACCCATGTAACTTTCAGTGTTTCTCTTTTCTTCTCATCAAGCTCCTCAATCACTTTCTTGATTTTGGATTTGTCAGTCTATGAAATGAAAAACCACAGTTAGTAAATGCATGTAAAGCTGTTAAACTATATCACCCAGACCCTTTAAAACTAACCTCGATTATATTTTTCTTGGTCATAAGAGCATTGTATTCATCTTCTGCTTTCTCAAACATAGCCATGACCTTCTTGTTTACCCTTTTCTCGAGACTTTATAAGAGAAATGAATAGTCAGGAAAAGAGAGACGGAGAGATTTAGGTATCATTTGGTTAACTAGAAGAAACCAGAAAGAGAAAGAAAGCATTGCACAAATATGAAGATTATATCGGTTGCAAATTTGAATTTATGAGAATCCTAAAAAAACATACCTTGATTGAACTGTCTGGAGCCTTTCAAGTTCTTCTCTTGCTTTATAAGGATCGCGGGATTCAAAATCATAGTTCGTCCCTCCTTTTCCAAAAAGCTGCTTCTCGGATGTTATCCATGTATGCTTCTCAACAAGTTTGTCTACCTTCACAGAACAATCCTTCTGCTCCGTCTCCATCCTTCTTACCTGATTAGAATAAAATGTTCACCCATGACAAGCGTGCATTCATTTAGATGTAGAACTCCAGTAAATAAATACTTATAGTACTTCTTAGTTCTTATCAACTAGTAGAGAATAAAACATCTTTAATTTTTATCAGAGTCAAATAACCAGGACGTCCTAATACTTATCCACCTCTATCCCACCCATCTAGTCCTACTTCAGCATCAACAAGTTAAAGCAGTTAAGCAAACCCAAGACATCTACCATTAATTAGGGAGACCTTTCAGACGAAAAACATTGAAGAGAGAATACCTCATTTTCTAACTTCTTTCTCTCAAGCTTCATGTCACTAATCTTCTGCAGACATTTTTCCTGGTCTGCAATAGAACCACTAATCTGTGTATCGCATTCCTTCATCTTTTCATGTATCAACTTGAGCTCAGAGAGAGACTGATCATGATTCTTCTGTATGGCATCCACCTGCAGGAGAATCACATCCACTCGTTATTCATATATTATGTAAATTTAAAAGACACCAAGAGAAATAATTGCAGTACCTTGGCTCGTTGATTTCCCACATCTGAAGCCAGAGTGCTAATTTGCGTCCTCAATGAAGCTAGCTGGCTCTCTAAAGATGACTGTTCCTGCACCACTGCTTCTTGCTCCATCACAAGCCTCTCTCTTTCGTTTTCATGACCCTATGAGCAAGAAGAAACATAGAGCAAAAGCTATAAAGCCATTTTAGAAATGTAAAAAGGCAAAACGCTGGTAAACCAGGATAAGGAAAAAGAATAAAGAAGTTCAGTTGCAGAGTCAAGCCTTTGACTGAAACTCTGAAAGATCTGTAATACCTTTAGATCTTTTGAGGATGCCTGAATACGAGCTTTGATAGTTTTAATATTCTTTTCCAAGTCCTTGAGTCTTCCCTCTCGGTTCTTATCATGATCTTTGATGGATTTCTCCAGCGTGGAGACAGTATCAGCACAACTTTTGTAAAGGCCTTCCTTCTCTTTAATTTGGGATCTCACTTCTTCAACCTCTTCTTCAAGTTTCTTCACTGCCTCACCAAGCTATATATACAATTGGTAAAAGGGAGTGATACTATAAATATGTGCTGTTAGCATAAAGAGAAGGCAAAAATTCGAATTGGGAAATTTCAGCTAGAAGGATGTAGATAAATGGAGATACAAAACCTTGTGGTGCTCGTTCTGTTCAGCTCTTTTTAGAAATAAGGACATGTCATACATTTTCAGCTCCAACTGTGCTTTCATGTCTGTGAACTTCTTTTGAAGAGGCTGAAGCTCTTTGATCTGCAAATTTATGAACCAGTAGTGTTTTTATACAACCATAAAACTTAACTTTACCAAGGAATCCAAAGAGAGAGCCGACAACAACATTCCGTGGGGTACCAATAAATCCTAGAAAATCAAACATGAGATATAGATATTTTGCAATGGGATTAACTAAACATTTGTTTCATTTGAGCCAGTAACAACCAAACTGATTGACTATCTGAGATGACGAGACATCTACATAAGGTTCATAGTGTCAGTTTCAGCAGCTCAGCTTATATTTTCTTTTAGATCACCAATGAACAAACTCGAGCCTCGAGTTACCAATGATCCAGATCTAACTCTAATCTGAAGAAAATGTATATTTTCTACTTCAAACGGTTTGTTAGAAATGCTATGATGCCTAACTTAGATTTCAAACCCCAGTGTCTTTTTCTAAAAGAAAAGCAAGAGCATATGAAAAATTGAAGGAATATACCTTCGCTTCAATTTCAGACAACCTTTTCTGATGTACTTGAAATTTTGTTTCAGCCTCTGCCAGATCATGAAGTTGTCTTAGCAGATCACCTCCACCCCTATAATAGAGAAATACAAAATACAACGTTTTTGGTCAGGTTAGAGGCATTGTTGAACCATATCATATCTGTAGGAAGTCAAAAAGATGAACGCCACAAAAGATCTACAGGTCTAATAGAAAGAACGACATACTTGCGACTTCCACCAGTAAGAAGACCACTTGGCTGAAATACATCACCTTCAAGTGTAACACTTGGAGTTCGAATTTCTCTATTAAAAGCAACCTGCCGAACAAGCATTTGAGGGACAAATCAAAGAAGGAAATATCTAAAGAAAAGCCTTGTCAAACATACAGGTATCTAATAGTAGAGAAGATAGTAAGGGGAATAAATTATGCCTGATACAAATGCATTTACAACCAAGCAAAGCAAACAAGTTTTGAGATAAATAATTATTTGAGAACGATAAACATATATGGTAACTCTACCTCTGCTAAATAGTTAAAATTATTGATAGGATAAGTTTGCTAGTCATATTCCATTAATATAAAGAAGGAAAATCGTCGTTCCAAATTTTGAGATACGATTGAGGCTATGACAATATAACAAAGCCCCAGCTGAAGATACATGTCAAGTAAGGTTGTTATACAAACAGCTTAGAAAATCAAAATACATATCTGCACACCTCAACAAACACAGGGTACTCTAATGTCTGGGAAATACTTACTTCCTTTGCCGCATCAGTAGTTTTGCAAACAAAAGTGGAACCAAAAACATATTCCATCGCATTCTGCAAAAACATAGAGAATTTTAAACAAAAATAAATAGTCATGGACGCACTGTATCAGTCTGTCCATAACTAAATGTTCTAAAACACAAAATCAGCATTTACACAGCTCATTATTATCAAAATTTGATAAACTAATAAATGCTGCAAATGTATCAGATTCTTGGTACTTTGAGCAGACAACCAACCCACCTTTAATTCTTCAGTATAACCAACTAAAGAAAGTGCCAATTCCGCATTACCCTTCCCAACCTGGAAAATTAGTAGAAAATCAGTAAGGGAACAAAGAAAAAGGAGTTGAATCTGACAGTTGAATAAAAAAGATCTACATACCAATCTAACAGTGGCTTGCTGCACTCTAGGTGGAACTAGGTGAGATTGAATTTTGTTGAGAGGAATAATTGTAACTCTTCTCCGAAGATCACCCTTTTGAAGGAGCTGTTTTCCAGTATCTTCTGTGTCTACAACAACATTAAATAATTTCCCACCAGCAGTAACCTGAAAAAATAGTCACCTATGAGAACTCAAATGATCAGACAAAGTATAATGATAAGATAATACCCTACTTACTTCCAAAGCTGTCATTGAGGACCTATCATTTACTTTTATCAGTTTTGCAACCACACCTTTCACCTTTGATCGATCAAAGTTCTTCACAGGATCGCGGTATGTAAACTGAACATTTGATAATTGAGCTGAAAGATCACGCACTTTCTCTTTCAGCCTTTGCCCCACTTCAAGTTCCAATCCTCGATCCTAAGAGAAAATTTCAGTCACAAATGTATTCTTCATGCAACAGAAGAAGGAAAAAAACAACACAAAAGCAAGCTAACCTTCTCCAATGCTTCCATCTGACCCTCTTTATATGGAAGGGAATCAAGAACTCTTTTTACACTTTCGACATCATCTTTTCTAGCATCAAGTTCATTTTCAACTGCAACAGCTTCTTCTCGTTTTGACATTAACTGGGACTTTTTCTCTTCTAGCTCCTTTTCACAGTGACTAATTTTGGTATTCAGCTGCTTCAACTCTGTTTCAGTTGTTCCAACGGATATCTTTGCATCACGTAGTTGATCATCGAGGCATTTCTCTTCATCTCCACTACTCTTACCAGCTAGTACACCCTAATTATCAAGGGACGTAAAACCAATTAACAGACAAGTTAGATTAAGATAATTTGGCAGTAAATAAAGATTTCTTTTTAGTGGTACTACCTGGTGTTCTCTTTCACACTCTTCCAATGTGGTGGAAAGTTCCTGAAACTTTCGTTTTAGATCTGCTGCTCCTTCATCGCACTTCTTGAGAGCAGAAGCTCTCTCTTCTACAGATTTCTTCAAATCTTCTATATTATGAACAATCTGGCAACACCAAAAGTTGTCAGAAATCTGTAAGAATCTGTACCAGTTCCGACCCAAGGTAAGACCTGTAAGCTAACCTTTTCAGCATTCTTTTCCTCTCCCTGAAGGGTGTCCTCCATATTATTAAGCTTGGATAATTCACGTGCCACTTCATTTGACAGTGAATCCACTTTGTCAGACAAGGTTTTTACTTCTCCCCCCATGCTGGCTTCCCTTGCCTTAGTCAAAGCTTTTATGTGCTTCTCCAGTTCCAATATTTCTCCCTGTGTCTTTTCTGTCTCTTCATCAATACTTGTCATTTTTGTCTTCATTTGATCAACCACATGGAGAGAGCTGTCTTTAATTTTCTCTGCTTGAACATACTCAAAAGCGACACAAAACCTCTTGAGTCGATCTAGTTCCGCGTTACCATTAGCCCACTGCATATACTGTGACTTTTCTCTCCTAAGCTTCTCCAAAGCTGGTAATATATCTTGCTCAAGAAGCTTATTTATCTCATCAACCTTGGTTTGCTTTTTCTCTAACGTCTTTAGCGCAGCCTCTTTCTTGTTCTCGTACATTCTTGTACCAGCAGCTTCTTCAAGCATTGATAAAATCTCCGGAGGTTTCATGTTTAAAACTTTGGTAATACGCCCTTGCATAATGAGAAAATGAGGATTATTGACATTAAGCTGCACCGAATGGAAAAGATTCTGAACTTGACTTGGTTGAGCAAGCTTCCCATTGATCAAATACTTGTTCCTTCCACCAACCACAATCTTCAAACACACAAACAAGAAATGTCACTCTAAGCAAACGTACAAAAAAAAAAAACGAAACCTTTTAAGCTTTTAAATCATGAATTTCTAAGATACACATCAGATTCAGAAGTAAGACTTACTTGTCTCGTCACAGTAATTTCTGAATGATCTTCATACCCTAAAGGACTTCGATTTCTCTCGGAATTGTCAAAGGTAATTGACACAGTGGCTTTAGTAATCCCAGCTTGTCCTTGCTTGTAAACGAGCTCTTGTAGATTAGCAGCTCGAACTTGTTGAAGATTAGTGATACCCAGAACGAAGCAGACTGAATCGAGGATGTTTGATTTCCCGGATCCGTTTAAACCCGTAATAGCGTTGAAATGCGGGTCAAAACCCGGAACCACCGTCCTCGTCGCGTATGATTTAAAACCCTCCAAACATATCTCTTTTATATGCATCTTCTTCTTCTTTTCTTCCTCGTCTCCTTCTTCCCCAAAATTTTACCCTAATTTAGAAACTAAAACCCCATAAACCCTAGAAATGGAAACCCAGACGGAAGTACATCACAACAAAAGCTTGATTCTGAAATTCAAATCGGAAGATACAAAATCTAACCGTTGTAGGAGAAAGCAGAGACGAATCTTCAAATTGAATTCTCTTTGAGAGGATTTTTTTCTCCAATTTACCGTAACAAATAAAAAAATGAAATTTTTCATTGAAATTGGGCTTTTCGGATTTGGTAGCAAAAAGAGCGGGAAACTGAATATCTTCTAATCCCTACCCTAACTTTCCAACTCATCCAGAAGGTTCTTTTGTGGATAAACCCTCTGAGCGAACTAGAGTCTCTCAGTCACTCTCTTGGGTTCTATCTTAACAGGCTAAAGTGGGAAGAATCTTTCAACAATGGCGCTACGAACACTCTCAACGTTTCCTTCTCTTCCTCGTCGCCTCACGAGACGTGAACCCAATCTCACCGTGATTTACCGAAATCCGGTGACGTCAATCGTCTGTAAACCCATAGCTAGTTCCGAATCGCCGGTTTCACTCTCAGAACGGGATGGATTTGCGGCGGCTGCTCCGACCCCTGGAGAGAGGTTTCTGGAGCACCAACGAGCTCATGAAGCTCAGAAAGTTGTGAAGAGAGAGCTCAAAAAAGAGAAGAAGAAAAAGAAAGAGGAAATTGTACGGAAGGTTGTTGACACTTCGGTCTCTTGTTGCTATGGCTGTGGAGCTCCGTTACAGACTTCCGACGTCGATTCTCCTGGATTTGTCGATACTGTCACTTACGAATTGGTATGAATTAGTTTGGAAATTGTTCGATTTCGAGCTTCAGAATCTAAATTTAGTTAGTTGTTTTGATTGAAATTGAATTTGAAATCTTTGTTATTGTAGAAGAAGAAGCATCACCAGTTAAGAACTATAATCTGTGGGAGATGTCAGCTATTGTCTCATGGACATATGATTACAGCAGTGGGTGGTAATGGAGGATATCCTGGTGGGAAACAATTTGTATCAGCTGATGAACTCCGAGAGAAACTTTCTCATTTGCGCCATGAAAAAGCTTTGATTGTCAAATTGGTGAGTAGATTGCTACTATCTCAGATATCATCAACTTGTTGTATGGTTTAATGCAATTTTTGTCAACTGGATTCTCTCTCAGGTTGACATAGTGGATTTTAATGGTAGCTTTTTAGCTCGTGTACGTGACTTAGTTGGAGCTAATCCGATTATACTAGTTATAACTAAGGTAAGGTTTTACAAACCTGGCTACTGCTTCAATCCTTTTCAGCTTTTCTCTGATAAATAAATGTGTTTTGTACTGTTAGATCGATCTTCTTCCAAAAGGAACAGATATGAACTGTATTGGAGATTGGGTCGTAGAAGTGACCACGAGGAAAAAGCTTAAGTAGGTATCGAGTACTTGTCTACTAGGTTTGTTATCATAAAGTGACTTAATGTTTCTGGTGCTAGTGTCTGATTTGGATATGACTTTACAGTGTCTTGAGTGTCCATCTCACAAGTTCAAAGTCTCTGGTTGGAGTTAGCGGAGTGGCATCAGAAATCCAGAAGGAGAAAAAGGTAGCGTACATTATACTATACACCTTAAAAATCTCTCAATACCAGTGCTGAAAGATTTCTCTTATAACACCGTCTATCTATTTATCTTCCGCAACCTAACCTCTACATCCCTGTATTTTTTTCAGGGACGAGATGTCTACATTCTGGTATGTGCATTTGCAATTCTGTCACCAACCAAAAATGAGTTTTAGTTAGTAAACCTTTAACTGACCGACGCAAGTTCTTGTTTTTGCTTATTAGCTTAGCCTTTCTTAAATGAGAAAGGCTGTGCTTATTAAAAATCAGCGGTTTGATTTTCTTTTGTGACCTTTAGAACAACAAACTCTACACTACACTGTTCTATATGATCCACCAATTCATAAATTTGTTACTGGAGATAGAGACTCTGCATTTTTTTATAAAGAAACTTCTTTGACGGTCTAGCAAATATTCAATTATCATTTCTTTATGCTTTCATAGGGTGCAGCTAACGTAGGGAAGTCAGCATTCATCAATGCTTTGCTGAGTAAGTCATATGTTCCCCATTGTGTTTGTGCCACTTGTCATTACACTTTGTATCTGCTCAAATATGGTCTGGGTGCTGCTTTAGCCTGATTTAGGTTGTATCTACAAAGAGCGTTTGAGTGATTGTATATGTACTTGATTATACAGAAACAATGGCTGAAAGGGACCCTGTTGCAGCAGCGGCACAAAAGTACAAACCAATTCAATCTGCTGTCCCTGGAACCACCTTGGGTCCAATTCAGATCAACGCCTTCCTCGGAGGAGAGGTATAAACTTAAACCACCACCAGATTCTAGGAACTTCCAATAATTTTGCCACCAGTAGACATCCTGCTAAAAGAATACCTTTTTACCACAGAATTTGTATGATACACCGGGTGTGCACCTACACCACAGGCAAGCAGCTGTTGTTCATTCAGATGATTTACCCGCCCTTGCTCCTCAAAATCGGCTCAGAGGCCAGTCTTTTGATGTAAGTCTGCTATATTACATCCAGGTAAAGATTATTTTACCGCAACATCAGTATGATGATGATACTGTGCTTTTTGTTCTTTACAGATTTCAACTTTGCCAACTCAATCGTCAAGTAGTCCCAAGGGTGAGAACTTAAACGGTTATACATTTTTCTGGGGAGGTCTCGTCAGGATTGACATCTTAAAGGTAATATTATAACCGGAATGAATGCTGAATATGTTTCACAGTGGGTATCATTTTTTTAAACCATTACATACTTGACATATTGCAGGCTCTACCGGAAACATGTTTCACATTCTATGGTCCAAAGGCTCTTGAGATTCATGTAGTACCAACCAAAACAGCGACTGCTTTTTATGAGGCAAGTTTCTTTCACCATTTACCATCAGTATCAACTTTGTTACTAATTCGAGGACAAGTTAAATCTTCTTTTTAGTTTTTACCATTTATTGATACTCATTTGTTCTGCAGAAAGAACTGGGTGTGCTTCTGACACCTCCATCAGGGGAAGACCAGATGCAGGAGTGGAAAGGTTTACGATCCCACCGTTTACTCCAAATCGAAATCAACGATGCAAAAAGGTGATATATTTAATCTTCTATTCCTATCTATCTTCCGTAAAACGAATGCTCTTCACCTAACGTTGACACACTTCTTGATCAGACCGGCTAGTGATGTGGCGATTTCTGGGTTAGGATGGATTTCAATTGAACCAATCCGCAGAACACGAGGAACTGAACCGAGAGATCTCAATGAAGCAGAGCATGAGATACGTCTTTGTGTGAGTGTGCCAAAACCAGTTGAAGTGTTTCTCCGACCCACATTGCCCATTGGCTCTTCCGGTGCTGAATGGTATCAGTATCGTGAGTTAACCGATAAGGAAGAAGAAGTAAGACCCAAATGGTACTTTTGAAATTTTGTTTAGATGCAAAAGTATCCGCTTAGCTTCGCAAACCAAAGTTATATATATGTAACAAAATGGTAAAATAGTAAATTGTTTGTAATGAAATTAACTAAAGTTAGTATTCAATAAATTAAACATCAAATCAACAACATTTCAGACACTGAAAATTAGAGAAAATTCTACATCATCAACAATTCAACATATAAAACAGTAGAAACAAGTCACTACACACCAGTGGCATCTCCATTGGATGAGCCACGGTCATCCTCAGCCGGAACAACCACATTGTCATACACTAACGCAGCGGTGGCTCCTCCAAGCAAAGGCCCAACCCAATACACAGCTTGGTTCTTGAAGCTTCCATACACCATCGCGGACCCAAAGGCACACGCCGGGTTCATGGACCCTCCAGAGAAGGGACCAGCGGCTAGAACATTGGCACCAGCAACAAACCCTATAAATATAGGTCCCACGGCTAAAGGTAGACCACGTCTCGGATCATTAGCCGTGAACACAGTATAAACCAGGACGAACGCTAAAACACCTTCAAGAACCGATGCTCCAAATCCCGTCATTTCTCCAGCAATCTTATAGATCGGTACATGCTAATAAACAGAAACACAAATTAGACCAAAAAGTAACTATCTCCGTAACACAAAATGTTTAATTACCTGTTCGACGACAGTGACTTTAAGGACAAGGCAAGCCATAACAGAGGCAATCATCTGAAAAGTCCAATAGAACATAGCGGTTGGAACACTAATCCGACCAGCAACCGCCATCGCAAACGTAACCGCTGGATTCACATGGCCACCAGAGACGTTCCAAGAGATGTAAACGGACGAAGATAACGCAAAAGCATTCGCAATCGCCGGTATTAATACACCAAACGGTCCCGACACATCACCCGCCATCAATTTCCCTAATAAAAAAAAAACACGATTAATGATTTCATCTTATTACAAAAAAAAAGATCAAAGTTATTTAGAAAACAGAGTTTACTTGAAGCCATGACGGATCCAACGGCTGCGAGGACGAAGAAGAAGGTGGAGATAAACTCCGATACATAACATCTCAACGCATTCATACTTATTACTCCTTGAAACTTACTTGAAAACGATGTCGGAATCATTCTTCTCATCAGTTTCTTTCGAATTTTACTTCCTTTCTCTCTGTTTTTGTTGTTATGTGAAGAATGTTACTAAATCTTTAAATATTACGAGAAGGTAACGACTTTTGATGAAAATGAATTTTAAAAATATTAATTAACCGTACCGTTCCAATCAGAGTGAGCGAGTGGGAAGTTATTTACAGTTATCAATTTTTTAAAATTTCACAATTTCTCCCACGTACATACTGTTTCATACACTTAGTTTTATTTGATTTCGATTTGACCCCTATATAATAGAAAATAGATTTTACCATATATGCAAGTGAGTTTACATCTTACATGTTTGCTATGTTCATTACAAACAACACACATAACATCTCACGATGTGGGCCAATTCCTATACCAACCAGCCCAAGCCGAAACTAAACCACTTATACCAAGTGTAACGGTGTGGTTACAAAACGGGTTCGGATGAATTTCTGCCAATGCGATAATCAAATCAGCAATGTTAGCCGAAATTCCCATCAACCTCATCACTATATCTCCCCGAATCTCGCTAATTTTTGCGCCGATTTCTTCTTTTGATTCATCAGACGGATACCGGAGTTTCTTCAAAGATTCGAGTCTCTGCCTTATGAAGATGCAATCAATGATGATGAAGAAAGTGTAGCCGAAAGATTCGCCAAAAGCGGAGATGAAACTCATTTTCTTGGCGAGCTTGGAGTCTAATGTACCAATTCTTGATAACCAAAGAAAATGATCGAAGAAGAAGTAAACCATTTCTCCTGAATTGGCTAGGACCGCCAAGAAACGGATCATCGGGGTTGCCCCGGGGTTTCGTCTCAGCGCATTCAACCCCGTGAGAGATCTCCCGGTCCTGTTTGCATAATTTGACCACAAACATCGATCGTTATTATATTAAACATATCTATTCGATTATACTTTTCATGTAATGTTAAGTGTATGTATAAGTATAGATACTAAATGTACTAGTGACTATTCCAATTTGCTAGATGAAACAAGATATTAATCAAGAAGTGAATTAAAGCAAACATTTCAGTTCCTTTCATCTATTAAACTAAATTTACGCTTATGCCACTGTGTAGATAAAGTGATAGATATTAGAAAGATGTGGGACCTGAAGGCTTTGCGGCTGAGACCGGACGCGACCTCCCATTTCTTGAACCTCTCGGCAGCTTCGGGTCGCGTGGCTTCAACGTGCCAGCACGCAAGCTTGGCCACATATTGGAATGTCTTCACAAGCTTGTCTATTCCGTCTCTCTTGGCCAAGAACACCACCAGCTTGTCCATCGTGTCCAAAGACATCGCTAACAGTGGCGGAAAGAGAGGAAGAGGAAGAGAAAGAGAAAAAAGATGAAGTTATGGAGATGATGAAGAAGATGTACGCCACAAGTGACGTTTGTGCTCGAAGTAATCGTTTTTTTCTTCTGTCTTTTGTTTGTTTTGAGGTTTGAGTTTAAGATGATTGCTTTGTGGTGGCTAATACTTGCTCTTGTTGTCTCATGTTTGATATTAAAGATTGGGATAAATAAAACTGAATTCTCTTTTATATGTGTGGAAGAAACTTTCACAAATATACTCTGAAGTTTTTAATACAAAATACTCTTTTCAATTTTGACAAAAAAAAAAAAAAAAAAAAAAATACTCTTTTCAATTATTTTAGGTTTCGTATCACGAGATTGAAGATAATTCCATATTTTACAATTTGATTGAGCGTTGGAGAATGTGTATGTACATACAAGTAGATAAGTGCGATATTTTATACAAATGGGTTTGGTTTTGGGCTGGAGCTTGGGCTTTCAAAGCTCTTTCATCGTGTGAAAATAAAATGTATGCATAAGAACAGATATATCATGTTACCAAATACGATGTCAAAAAAATATATATATCATGTTACCAAATACGATTTGCTTAATGTTCTACTGCATAAATCCCTATCTTAAACCCTTTGAAGATTACACGAACTACTTACTTTTCAAATGTCCACTTGCATAGGTAATTTGTTTTCGAGGTAACCTCAGTATATCGGATTCTCTAATGCTGTGGTTACGAATTCTATGCAACAGCACAACTACATCCAGAAATAGCAAATAGAACGTATAATTTGATAAGTACTTACCAATCTGGATTCTTTGAAGACTATGGAAGATATAGCATGAGGTAATTTTAATTTTAATCACAAAAACTATACAATTGACTTTTTTATAGCACTACAAAAAAAGAGTTTATTATACCATTTAAACAGTATGATCACAAAACTAAATGATATTATTTTAAATCAGTTATTCATAAGTGAAATAAATATATATGATTTAACATCAATTATTATAATTGATATTATTATTAACTAGTTTAGCATCAATTCTATAAAAGTGAAACACCTTGTATTAGTTTGTATCACATGAATAGTAGCAGCTCACTGAAATCAGAGAACAAATAGACAAGGTAAGATTAACTCGGTTCGAAATTGGTCGAAAATAACTAAATGAAGGGACAGATGAAATGCAACATTGACGCCACGTACAGAGCATGCAACAATTCGACAAGAGCGCGATGGATTGTGCATGAACCTGAAAAAAATAAACATGCGGATTGCATGATTACCGCAATCAAATGCGCGAATCTCTTAACTCAGATAAGTGCATAAACAAGAACTAAGTAGCCAACTTTTTCATTTGATTTCGTTGCAGATAAACTCTTACGTCATATATAGCATTAAGAAAGTCCAAGTTTAAAAATAGAAAATTTTAATGGGTTAATTATTCATGTGTTTGCGTTTATTTATCTGCTAAATTATCATGTTATATTTTTTTCTTTTTTTTTTTTGGAAACTGAATGCAAACATAATAAATTAAAACTATACTATCTTTTTAAAAATATAAACACAACTATGTGCGTTTTGAACTGTCTTTTTATCTGTGCTGTTTAATGTAGCGAATTAAAGGCAGTACGTAAAAGACATCACGTCATACGTCCCCGCGTTCGAACATCCTGGATGCTCAGACTTTTGGCATGTTTAAACAAACAACAAGAATTTGATAGAGAAGAAACTCAAAACCAATCGGTCTTCATAAAACAACAAGAGGCTATTTGTATCGTTCATCAATGTGTCACTTAAAAGGATCCACATCTAAAAAAAGAAAGAAAAAAAAAATTAATCCGAAAGGACACATCAAGTTAGGCAAATAATTGAAGATAGATAAAATAAATATTTCTAATGGTCGTTTTCGTTTTCTCAATAATAAATTTTGTTCATATGAAACCAAGAAAAGTATACAGATCTCCTTATCCATCAATCTTCGATTGTGTTTGTATTTGGAAATGGAGAGACTCTTCCAACATTTAGCAGCTCACAATCTCACATCTCGGCCCATATAATAAAACAAAACAAAAAAAAACATTTGTTTCATGATTTTCTAAAAATTATGATGATGCTTTATCTTCTTCTTGTATGTTCTATATCCTACCATGACCAATCATTTATGATTTATCGATAAAGTTAAAAAAATACTTACAAAATAACATTTTAAATCTTCTTTATAATTATCATTAGTAAGAAATGACTTATAACAACTTGAATTTCTTTTTATAATTTTATATATCAATATTAATTTAATTAATTATTTCTTTGATTTGATGATTTAGTTTTAAAAAAAAACGAGTGGTGATACTACTAAAAAGTTGATGACAATATAAAGAATAAAGATAAAACCAAAAGAACATAAAATTAAAATAAGCTAGGCTTGTTGCAAAAAGATACACTACATTTTAGTAAATGAAAACAAAACATATATACTCTATATATCAAGGCCTAAAATTCGACTTCTCTCTGTAATTTTAATCATGATTAGTCACGGTTTTATATAGCAAAACAAAAACCAAAATTTTCACATATCGATAGATTTTGTCAGGGATTTGATCTAATTCCTTCCTTAGCAAAACAAAACTAAAATTCGGTATTCACTTTTTGGTTGAATGAAATGTAAAGTAACGTTTTGTCATATCAAATATCAGCCCTAGAAATATATAAAAGAAATGTATAGATTTACAAGCTGGACTTCTTTAATTATACAGTCATTTGTCTTGGTCACAATCCACGTATAGAAGTTAGTGATGTACATCGTTTATTCTACTATTTTGTTTCTTATTAACATCTTTAAAATGGAAGAAATATTTTCATGTGGTCATGAAAATTTTCAAAATGACAAATGAAGTCACAGCCATATATGGATACTTGTTATTATTTGTCGAGATTCTTAAAAACAAAAAAATAGACACGCAAAACTATCATATTTTTTTGTGTCGACATCAAAACCTTCATATTTAACATATAAATATACATAAACACGATTGTGATTTGTGTCTATCAGTTGTTAATTAAATCTAATAACTACAAAACTGTAAAAATAAATAAATTCTGATTATGTAATACGTAAGTATCTCATATAATATAGTTTATTCTTTCTATCACCAATTAATCCTCTTGACATTGTTATATTAGCTAGAAAATATGACCTAACTAAGATTTGTTATTTAAATTGTGGAAGCTCGTGTCGAGTGTATGACACTAGCTGCATTATAATAATCGAATGTAACACCACGTCGGTTCGAACCCAAGGCTAGGATCAATTTAAGACATTTGGTCGATCTTGCGAAACATCATCCACAACTATTACCACGTCAGCAGATTCCGTACCAAATACGTGGCATCTAAGTGGGTCCCGACATGTTGAGAGGATATCCACTGCACGTTAAGTATCATTCTTTGGGTATATGCGAATATGCCATTTCCCTCCATAACGCGCGGCTATATTGACCCCTTAAATTACGTATATACCCTTCTCTAAAAATAGAAATAAAATCCTAAGGTTTTGTTGGCTGGGCCCGTCAGAGAATTTGTTATAGTTTGACGAAAATGCCCTTCTGAATCAATTTGTGTGTAGTCGAGACTCGAGAGACTTTTGAGATGTTCAGAGTCGTCAGAGTTCAAGAACGGCGTGCACGTGGGCCGCCATGCCAATCTTTGGATGCATTTTTGGCAGCTCTCGTTAGTCGTTACATCATCACATCCCACCATATCCTTTAAAAATGTTTATAGATAGTATGACATCAAAATGATAATTATAATAAATTTGTTTACCTTATGTATTTAACTTTTGCTGCAAAAAATTCATGTATTTTGTAGATTCGTAGTATGGCTCAATTTTTTTTTGTATGATTATCTGGATATTCGTTCGATTTAACTCAACAATTTATACTTTATGCTATAATTTTTTTTGATCAATTGGTGTTTTGAATGTTTAAATATGATTAGCTGCGACAATGCCACATTACATTAGATCACTGAGAAGACCTATGATAAATATTAACAAAAGTAATAATCTGCATTTGAATAACAGTTCAGAAGGTATTAAATTTCTTTTTTTTTTTTGGTGAAAAGGTATTAAATTTCATTTGATCATCAAAAATTCATATTATTAAGTATTAACTAAAAAAAAAAAAGTATTAACTATGAAGCTGCTTGGTAAACAACGAAAAACTATTCACTTGCTGAGGTAAATAAAAAATGACATTGTATTTTGACCCCCACAAGTTATATATGACATTGTACCGAATTTCATAATACTGCATAATTGCCTCTAAAGCAATGTATATGAGTTTAGATAAAATAAAATATTTTAGCTTGATTATATGTCAATGTTTAGGTCGTTACCGATAATTAATACCTTAGGACCGGAAAGATACGTATAAATCTTTTCCACTGTCTATTTGGTCGGCCTTTTAATTCTTTCGGTGTGTATTTTTTGTTTTACTTTTTCGTAATCTCATACAGTCATACTATATAGTAATGATAATGAGACATACTTAATCTAATTTTATTATAATGATGTTCAACTATCGGTAATATTCATGTAAATAATAAGTTCTCTTTGCAACATTTGCATCTATAACGAATGGTTTTGTATGATATACTCTCCGCAAGAGACGATACCACGGTACACAGTTATATTTACAATACTTTGTAATTTCTTATAAGTTTTGTATCTATTAATTTGCAAAAAACTACATTCAATGAGAATCAAACCCTAAACTTGATAGTATAAAACTTCTAATTATTTGATCATCAGACCAAAAAATTTATACTCAAAAACAAGATTATCATAAAAAAAAAAAAATTACATTATCTCATTTGATCGTTGAGATAAAAATCCTCTAATAATATCATATTCGTCATCTAAATAAAAAATAATAAAGATAAATAAGGAGATGTTTGTATAACATTATCTAGGATAAGATTTTTCAGAAACTCTAAAGATGTACAAAAACTATGTAGGTTTGATTTAAAAGAAAATAAATGTAGATAATTCATAAATTTATAAGCAAATAATATTACTAACAAAAATAATATATTTAGAATTTTTTTAAAAAATAAAAAATTAAGCAATATATACATTTAAAGATCCTCAACTGCATCTTGGAGTAAAATATGGATACACTGGACTATTTCTTACTAGAGGAGAGGACTCGCGCGATGCGCGAGTATAACTATATTTATATTTTTGTTCTAAGTTATATATAAAATAAATTATTATATTTTTAAATATTTGTTGGTAATTTTTTATGTGTTATATTGACTTAAGCTGAAAATATCTCATGTTTTTAAATTTTGTAGTCTATTTTTTATTGGTTGAATTTGTTTCAAGTCATTATTAAATTATGTGTTAATACATTAAATTATGAATTTTAATAATATTATAAAATCTTATATATATGTTAAAAATAAGCATTATAGACTATCCTTTTTTAACCTTTTAATTTTATATTTGATTATTCTATACTCATTGCAAAATATATTTATTTCTAAATATTATCTATTTTAATTGTATTAATTTTAATTACCAAACAAACTTAAATATTTCTAAACATGCCAAAATTAATTTTGTGTATTAAAAGAGAAGCATTGTAGACTGTTTTTGTTGACATATCGTCGACACATATCTCTCAATTAGTATTTATTTTTACAGATTTATTGTTATTGTTATTGACATTTCTTGGTGACATTCAAAATTTTAGGCTTTAGCCAAATTTAAGTTTCATAACAATATGCACTCAGTAAAAATTTTATTGACCAGATAGGTTGAACGTAGAATAAAAATCAATTCATCTATTTAATCAACCAAAGAAGAATTGATTAATGAGACTAATGAGATTAAAGAATTGATTAAATCTTTCATCATAAAAATAACACTATATACAAAGAAGATAAGAAGGAGAAATTTAAAGTATTTAAATTATATCAAAATCGAGTTGGTTTTCTTACCACTTTACTCATCATCTTCACCGTCTTCAATGTTACCAAACTTAGAATCATTTCGGGACTCACTTTCTAAAGTAGTCTCCACATTTTTTATTGGTTGAATTTTGTTTCAACTCATTATTAAATTATGTGTTAATACATTGAATTATGAAATTTAATAATATTATAAAATCTTCTATATATGTTAAAATAAGCATTATAGACTATCCTTTTTTTAACCTTTTAATTTTATATTTGATTATTCTATACTCATTGCAAAATATATTTATTTCTAAATATTATCTATTTCAGTTGTATTAATTTTAATTACCAAACAAACTTAAATATTTCTAAACATGCCAAAATTAATTTTGTGTATTAAAAGAGAAGCATTGTAGACTGTTTTTGTTGACATATCGTCGACACATATCTCTTAATTAGTATTTATTTTTACAGATTTATTGTTATTGTTATTGACATTTCTTGGTGACATTCAAAATTTTAGGCTTTAGCCAAATTTAAGTTTCATAACAATATGCACTCAGTAAAAATTTTATTGACCAAATAGGTTGAACCTAGAATAAAAATCAATTCATCTATTTAATCAACCAAAGAAGAATTGATTAATGAGACTAATGAGATTAAAGAATTGATTAAATCTTTCATCATAAAAATAACACTATATACAAAGAAGATAAGAAGAAGAAAATTAAAGTATTTGAATTATATCAAAATCGAGTTGGTTTTCTTACCACTTTATTCATCATCTTCATCGTTTTCAATGTTACCAAACTTAGAATCATTTCGGGACTCACTTTCTAAAGTAGTCTCCACATGTTATTTTTCTCTTTCTTATTCGCTCTTTGAACCCTCGATTTCACAGCAACATTTCTAAATTTCTCATACGATGAGTTTTCAGTTATAGTTTCTTTGCTATTGTCATCTACTCTTCTTGTTAAATGGAGACTGTTCCATCTTCCTCATCATTTTTTTATCGGAGACGACACACCAACAGCCATAACCTCGTTTGAAGTAATTGAGCATATCAATTCATATGTAGTATTTATTACTATTTTATTGTAAATCAGTTACAAAAATAGCATTAAATTAGATTAATGTAAGAATTCAATATGATTTGTTGATATTTAATGTGATAACTTATAGTGGAGAAAAACACTTTAATGGAAAAATAAAATAAAATTAATTAGTGAAAATTTTTAAAATATTATTTAAGATGATAAATTAATTTTAAATATATAAATGTTATTGTCGTTGTTTAAAATATCAAAATATATGATTGTTTAAAATATCAAAATATACTATCATATTAGAATATATGTATTATCTTGAAATTATTTTAGCATAAATATTGTGATATTATATATTACTATAAGTGATGCCCAAAAAACAAATAAAATGTAGAGAAATATGTCTTTCATATAATGATATAATTAAGTCTAATAAAAAAAAGAAAATGATGTATTTGGATTTAAAAGAAATAATAAATTAGATAAAAATGTATTTAAGTTTGAATAGAAAAAGACATAACAAATTTGAGAGAGGACACATGTCGTCCTGTAATCGAATTTGAGAGAGGACACATGTCGTCCTGTAATCGAATTTGAGAAGGACACATGTCAGCTTCTCTGAGAGTTTCAAAAGACAACCTTCTCTTATTATATAAGATATGTAAGTCTTAAACTAAACTAGAGACAAATTAATTGGGCAAAACAAATCTAAAGATAAATGGATTGAATGTTGACTTTTTTTTACATTGAATGATGTGCAATTCAAAGATTGAAAAACTGTAATCCAGCTGACAATCGAAGCTGTTTTCTTTTTGACGTCCAGCCACTTTTTTCCTATTTTCTTTGTCTAAATCTTATATATTCGTGCACATAACAACATTTATTTCGTGCAAATACGAAATTAAATATGCGCATTGTTATTTGTTTCGTATAAATGACTTTGTAGTTGGTTTATTGCCTTTATTGTCATAGTTTTACTAATTTTGAATAGAGTAATAGAACTTGCGTGCCGGCGAATACCAAGGAGGAAAATGCGGTCATGTTGGGTGACGGACATACTCCTCTATATACTGTTACTTGCGAATTACGATCAATGCCTTGCATAGACTTACAAACGCATAAGACAAATTATATAATACTATGTGGTTTGATATATAGTTCTTTTTGATAATAGTCTTTTAATTACTAGTATGTGTTTTCTTCTGTATTATTTACTTAACATTGAAAGTTTTATTTTTTCTAACAAAATATAATTCAAAAAATCATTAAAATTTTATAGTTATTTTTTCATACAATTATAACTCCATAACATCCTTCAGGTTTCTTTTATATGCATAATTAATATGTATATGTAAAGATTTATTGTGATAGTTGGTTTTTAATGGAAATTTAAAAAGCATATGTACCTTGGTAAGAATATTTTCAAAATAAGATATGATATGAAAACCAAAGATTTAATCGTATAATCTAATTATAGTGATGTTTTCAAAACCACTAGTATTAAGATAAACAATCCCTAGCAAAAATTTATAATATACAAAAAGAGTAAATAGAGTACGATAGTAGATGTCGCCGAGGTAGAGGACCACGCATCTTAATGGAGTATTAAACATTTAAAATTTAAATAATCAATAAACTATGCATTCGTACTCATATTAGTTGCATAGAAAGCGCCCAATCATATGTTTTATCGTATAGAAAAATGTTCTGACATCATGATAAAAAACCGGCAAAATTGTTACCACTTCTTTTTCATCATCCATTGAAATCGTAGACCATATATAAATCCGACCCTAGAATATTTAGTAAACCAATAAAAATTTCTGAATTCTGATGATAACTCAACAATTTCCATCGTTTGGAAATACTGTTCTTTGAACAAAAAAAAAAGGAAATACTGTTCTTAACTTCTAAACTAAAGTGAGATGTCGTCAAAAAAAAAAAAACTAAAGTGAGATGACAGAACAAACAAAAAAAAAAAACTAAGTTTTGTTTACAAAAAATAGTATTTACAAAATGTAAAATAAGAAATGGAAGAATGATAGTTTGAAAATATTATACTATATGGTATTTATTTTAAAATTTAAATATTAGAAGAAAAAAAATAGTTAAACTTATCAGCATAGTCATATTCGAAACATGTACTTAATTTAAAGAGCTAAAGAAAGATTTTATGTTTAATGTGAAAGTCATGTTCATATATGTCTATCTAGAATTAATAAATGTGAAAATATATACTAACAAGTAGTATGTACCAAATTAATTATATTTAAAAAAGAAAGAAAGCATATTATAGGACTAGGGAGGCTTTAGGTGTATCACGTAGGAAATAACATTTCGTTCATTGGCGTGGTTTGGGCAACTAGAGACGCAACTAGCAAGGGTACAATCGTAAATCCATATCCGAGGAATATGATTTGTAGTGAGAAGGGCGAGATCGTAATTTCAAGAAGCTTCAGAAATAAAAATCATTTGTTTAATTCAATCGACTATTGAGCTCGATGCTATAAACTCGTCGCCGTTGCTTGAAGTTCCAAAGCGTGTCGAAGTCTCTTTGCTTCTTCAAGCAAAATCATCAAACTCTAAATTTTTAATAATCTCTTCTCATTAGTCAGTGTTTAGTAGAGATTAAAAGCTCGTGAAGTAGTGAAGAAAGCTCATCAGACAAGTTTTTGCTTCTGATTGAGGTAATTCAGATTATTATTCTTTTTCTTTTTTTAACTGTTTGTGTTTATGTTTATTCGGATTTTGAAGTGATGTTTTGAATGCTTCTGGATTTGACTCAAATCTTGTTTTGAAGTTTTCTTCTATTTTCTCGGAGATTTTCGAATATTCTATGGATTGTTACAGATTATGAAGAAGTCTTCAAATCGTAATATACGTGCATCTTCGTAACTTAGATCTCTTTCTTCATCGTCCCCGAGGGTTCTTTTTATATTTTTAGCATTTTTCTAGATTCGAATCTCAATTGATTCTGTTCTGTTTTATAATCTGTATATAAAAATTAATTTGATTATTTCAAGGATGTGTTTGTTTTTTTGCATGATTTAATTTTTTTTTTAATCACGATATTTTAATTGAATTTGGATCAGGTCATGACTTTAGTTTAAAGATTTTGATGCATTTTCAAGCTCTGTTATTTGCATTCTATTTTTGTTTGAAGAATATTCCTTACAAAATACCAATTTAGAGGTCATAACTCATATTACAAGGTTAAATAAATCTATGATAAATTAATTACATAGATAAATCTGTAGTATTTGAGGTTTTGATGATTTTTCAAGCTCTGCAATTTGCACTCTATTAAAGAATATTCCTTAAATATACCAATTTAGATGTCATAATTCATATAAAGGTAAAAAAAATCTACAGTCAAAATAAATAAGTAAGGTAACAGATCTATGAATTATTAAAGTAATCAAAACACTTCAAATAGTGTTCCTCTTGGGAGTTTTATAGAGACAGAACAAGTAGAATGATCTGTCACTAATTCCGACACGTTTCTAGAGATTCCTCAGTAGATGTAACCCTTGTGTAACGCCAAGAGTTCAAAAAGTATAATTCTATATGAAAAATGGAATATCCTCTTTTGATTGAGATATTTCATCTAATATATTTATTTCTCCATCTTCAGGTAAATTAAACAAACATTGGATTCTCTCAAGAGATATAGAGAACTGAAGAAGAGATTCATTCATGGGTTCTTTAATGCAATCTGAGCCAGAGATCGAGAAAAAACCAGTGGGGATTCGATTCTTGGAACGTGTTAAAGGCTCAAAGCTCTCTTACAGTGCTTATCAAGCCATCGTTTTGATCGTGACGTTTCTCGCTTACGCTAGCTATCACGCTGCAAGAAAAACAACAAGCATTGTGAAGAGTGCTCTTGATCCTCAATCTCCAGATACAGGATTGAACTCACTTCTTTTGAGATTCACTTCGTTTGGATCCTCTGTTAAAGAAGAAGGTGGTGGTTGGGCTCCGTTTAACGGACCAAATGGCACGGTTTTGCTCGGTGAGATCGATGTTGCGTTTCTTGCGGTTTACGCTTTCGGAATGTATTTCGCTGGACATTTGGGAGATAGGATGAATCTAAGGATCTTCTTGACTGTTGGAATGATTGGAACTGGATTGTTTACTTCTCTGTTCGGAGTTGGTTATTGGGCCAACATTCATAGCTTTTACTATTTCTTGATTATGCAAATGTTAGCTGGATTGTTTCAATCTTCTGGTTGGCCATCGGTTGTTGCTGTGGTTGGAAACTGGTTTAACAAGAAGAAGAGAGGATTGATCATGGGAATATGGAATGCTCATACTTCTGTTGGGAACATTACTGGCTCGTTGATCGCGGCTGCGATGTTGAGATATGGTTGGGGATGGTCTTTTGTGGTTCCTGGTGTTGTCATTGTGTTGATTGGTTTGGTGAATTTCGCTTTCTTGCCTGTCAGTCCAGAGATTGTTGGAGCAGAAAGAGATGAGGATCTTGATTCTTCTGAGAAAATCGGAAACTCTGTTAGCGAGCCGTTGCTTTTGAGCTCGTCGGATTCGGAAACCGATGACAAGAAACGTGCTGTTGGATTCATTGAAGCGTGGAAGATTCCCGGAGTTGCGCCTTTCGCGCTCTGTCTCTTCTTTGCTAAATTGGTTGCTTACACTTTCCTCTACTGGCTCCCCTTTTACGTTAGCCACACAGGTAATTTTATACATATTACTGAGTTAGTACAAACCACTAGACTTCTTGTTGTTCTGGTCATGTAACTGATTACAATTTTTGTATGTTAATTTGCAGCGATTGAAGGCGAGTATTTATCGGACGAAACAGCGGGAAATCTTTCGACAATGTTCGATGTAGGAGGTGTGGTTGGAGGAATCATGGCCGGTTACATTTCAGACCGAATTGGCGCAAGAGCGATAACAGCTGCGAGTTTCATGTACTGCTCAATCCCAGCTTTGTTCTTTTACCGAAGCTACGGACACGTCTCGTTACTAGCCAATGCGTCTCTCATGTTCCTAACCGGAATGTTGGTTAACGGGCCTTATGCTTTGATCACAACGGCCGTTTCAGCCGATCTTGGAACACATAGCTCGTTGAAAGGAAACTCTAGAGCTTTGGCTACGGTAACGGCTATAATCGATGGAACGGGATCGGTTGGTGCGGCGGTTGGGCCGTTGCTAACGGGTTACATATCGTCGAGGAGTAGCTGGACCGCGGTTTTCACAATGTTGATGGGAGCTGCGTTTGTGGCCGGACTATTGTTGACGAGGCTGGTTATGGCCGAAGTAGCGGAGAAGATAGCTGAGATGAGGCCATCGGAGGAATGTAGATCTCCGGTGGGCCACGTGCAAGGTCACGTGATGGAAGTGTGATCACCAACTTTGATCGCCATTTTTTTTGTCGCGCGTTGTAAGTTGTGTTTATTTTTCATAGGGAAGATTTCGGACCGGAGTTATAGGTCTGTGGGAATTTGTAAACATGTAATCTGTATTGTGATGTACATAAATTAAAAAATATATATACCGATTTGATCACTCAACGAAAGAAATCGTCCAATTTACCGTTGCTCCAAACAAATCTGAAAAGTTCTCCAAATTTTGTTAAAGAAAATTCGTTAATCGAGGCTAAAATTCCATTTCTGTAGGCCGTACAAAATTTCAGATCGAGACTAGTCTAAAATTCAACGTTAAGTATTTTGTATTTTTGTTGGTTGAATATTTAGAGGGTTGCACCAACCAATATTCATTTAGATCAGTATAAATTGTCACGCCATATGGCAAAGGATGTTTATAAAATATGTCAACGCGTGGACGTTTGAACAAACAAATGAAACTTATGCAGGTCTGGTCCGTAGAACAAACCAACTAAGCAAACGTTAAGGTCAAACGATATATCTTGAGCTCACCAATCAAATGTTAATGGTGATGCATGTAGATAATGATTTTAAAATTACTACTTCGACCATTTTTTTTTTCTCCCCAAGTTTTTTTGCCCCTTTTCTCCGGTTTTTTTTTTTATTTCTATTTTTCTCTGGTTACAAAGTTCAAACATTTTTTTTTTTGTTTTCGAAAACGTTTCTTACATTCCATTATTATAAAAAGGACCAATTAATTTTCTACCTGGACCACCAATACGACTGGACCGGCCTATATTCATGTAGGCGTATTTAATTTGAATTAACATTAATATACAATGTTTTGTGTTTTGATTTACCTTCTACTTTAGTTATACTGTAGCATCCGTAATGTTATAACTTTTGTAAAGATCTTAGAATTAAAATATTAGAAAATAAGTAATTAAATAGTGTGAGAACAGGTGAATAAAAGATCTTGCCCAAGAACTGTTCTTCCTCTGGTCTTAGAGAGAAAAAGCAGTAGTATCTCTCTGCATTTAATCCGCAGCTCTTATTTTAATAATAAAATCCTCTTAAAATCTATCCAAGAAGATATTCCTTTAAGGATGGTCTAAGGTATATTAATATATTGGAACGAGTGTCAGCCTGTGTTTATAATATAAATAAACATAAATTAAGGACATTAACCATTGTGGAAATCTATTACTAAGATTAAGGACCACAGCTTCTGATTTCCATAATTTGATCGTGGTTTTAGACCACTACATTTGATTAGTGATCTGTTTAATAATAGCATAAATGTAGACTATCTAGTGTCTTCTACATATGGACCACATTCTTGACATTCACAAACAATTAAATGCACACACACGAGTAACTGATAATGATAGGTTATAACTAATAAATCATAAACAATATATGTATAATCAGATCGCACTAGAAGCTGCTTAACTATTTAGTCTATTTTCATGACGTACGAATTCTCTCGATTGAGAAAACTTATAATTTGTTTTAGAATTGTTCTTTTAAATCTTAAACTTGCTTATAGCCAATATTCAGCATAAACTCTAAGAAGGTTCACTTTTTTCACATTTTATTTCGACACATTTATTCTAGTTACTTGTTTTTTTCTGGAATATGAAAAAATCCGATTTTTCATATCATTTCACTAATCGTACGAAAACTCGATGAATCACTGAATTAAATATTGATAAAATAATAATTTACACGTCCGAACGAGTACGACTGAATACATATTTGCTCCAACTGCAATGGACCACAAATAATTAATACATGCAAAGATAGGAGAACCACTTCGTGGAACATGCTATCAGTTTTTATATTCACGTCAGCATACCTAATCACCAAATCACCATAGACATTAATCATTGGTGAAGAACCTATTAAAGGAGTAACAATTAGCTAATCGACCTTAATTACATAGTGGACCGGAGAAGCCATTTATATCAAACCCATTTACTTGGGGCCTTAACTACTTCATTATAACTCATAAATTTCAAATCAATGGGAACTGGGAAGTACTATCAAGAAAAATTGAACCATAAAATGTTTTAAAAACAAAATTGGACACAACATTCTCTATGCAACTAAATGAACTTTGTACTTTTAAAATTTACTAGTTGATTGTGTAGATTTCTCATTTGGCATAATATTCCACTTTTCCGTAAGAAATTTCCTTTTTTATAAAAAAAATATATTAAAATTTAGCATAACTTTTTTTTTTTAATTAGCATAAGTTGCAATATTACTTTTTTTTTCTTTTCTGCGTTGATTTCCTTTTTCTCATCGTAATATTTGCTTTTTCTCTTTTTTTTTTTTTTTTTTTTTCCTTATTTAGGTAACGTTTCTAACGTGTACGTGTGTACGGAAGGACACATATAATTTTTCATGGTAACCGTCGCAACCCACTACATTATAAGTTTTTGTATTCCACTGTCTGGACATTGTAAAACTCGTCGAAGAGAGGAAAATTTTTTTACTAGGGGTTCAGAGGGTCAAGAGAATGAAGGCACCGATAAACTCAGTCTTGGAGAAGAAACTTGAAGAACTCGAGTCTCTACTTGAAGTAATCACTTTTAACGATCATGATCGCAATGTTCGGAAAATACAACTCGGAGTTATATTCGCCAGGACCCTTTTAACGGCTGAGATTTCGTCCCGACCGATGGATGGTGAAGGAGAAGAAGACGTAGATGAAAAGTTTCGTTGCATAGCAAAGAGGTTAACCGAAATCGAGGATTTTATTACCAACCAATTGCCAGGTCATAATAATGGTCCATTGTTTAAACCGGAGATGGGAAGTTTGGAAACTAATGGTCATATTATCAACGGTGAAACTGGTTCGGTACACTCGTTGGTCGAATCTCATTTGAACGAGTCTAGTAAAGGAGAAGAAGAAGAAGAAGAGGACGAAGAAGAGGCTGAGCAGTGGCCATTGTTTCAAGATGCGTCATCGGAGGAGAAGAGAGAGGTTACATCTCCAGCGGTGGCGACGGTGAAGGAAGAAGTGGTGGATAGAGAAGTGAAAGAGAATGGGCGTGTGTGTTTAAGGGCTTTGGTTTGTTTCGGATTAATTGGTTTAGTTGGTGGTATTATGAGTATAGTTGGTTATATTAGTGATAGCATGGAGGAGGATAATTTTTTTCTTACTCCTACTTAAAATATGACTTTTTGTTTCGTGAAAGAGAATGGGCGTGTGTGTTTAAGGGCTTTGGTTTGTTTCTTAATTTTCATGTTTTATGTCAACCAAACTTTTATTCCTTTCACTTTGATACTCATATAAATCTATAGATTATTTGCAGTGTTTCATTGTTACAGTTTTGAGTAAAATCCTTTTTTAATATTTGAGGTTTTAATTGATATATAAAACAAAAACAGAGCCTACTCTCAACAAGATTTCATAAAGATAATAAATATTCATGTAACATGTTAGGATGAAAAGTAAAAGAAGATATATCAGATGAAATTCATTACTTTTAACGAGGATGGACAGTCAATATTTTATTTGGTTCGAACCATATATATAGTTGGTTGCTTCAACATATCTTTATGTGTAGAGAAGATGTTAAATGTATCTGCCTTTGTATGTTGTAAATGATTTAATGTGGAAGATTTTCACATGAATTTGACTGCACAGTTTTTTGGTGTAGATGTTCACAAGTCACAACAAATAGGAAAAAAATTGAATTTACTCTTCCAAGTTGCCACATGAATTTATCAACCATTTGAAGAAGAGATAACTAATTTTTTCAAACCATAATGACCTTATAACAGGGGCCCTAAGCAAATTCACAAAAACCTAATTCGGTTTTGCAATATAACTAGAGATGTACAAATATGCTGATGCATACGGTAAATTTGAGTATACCATTGATCAAAGCTTTGTATTTCAGTTTTCAAGCAAGACCGTAGTATCAGATGCGTTTTATACCACTGTCTGTATAATAACTAATAAGAATGATTTTTTTTGTTGAAAATAATATAGAAAGGATATAAATAAGTAATAAATAAACAAGGATCACATACACACATAACACATTGTATAGTCATTAGTCTTTGGTATAGGACATGCTGACTCTCCTCACAACCCTGACTTGAACGGCACGCCAGTGGCTGGCAACCATGAACCACCAGCAATAAGGCTTCCTACTGTAAACCGAGAAGCAACCGCGGTGCTCGTTATGGCGTGGAATCCTTTCCACCGGACTCGCCATCTTGTGGAAGACCCCGGTCCAAAATTTTTATACTCTCCGTAGAAAACTGTATTGAGAGCAAAATTGGATCCTCTTAACCAAGGAGACCATCCCAAGGGACTAATTGAGTTGTCTATATAGGTTTTCATGATTGTGACGCGCGAATAAGCTTGCCACGGTCGGCCTAAATAGGTCTTGTACGCTCGAATCACAGGCTTCAAATCAGAAGCTGCGATTATCCTTGAGCTATGGATTGTTATGCCTGTGTTCTGAAAAGGGTCACCACGGCCTTGAGCGGTTATAATGTTGGCTTGTCCATGGAGTGGTCTTCGAACAAGAATAATGCAGTTTTGAAACACAACAGCTGCATTTCCGAAGATGAAGTCGATGGTGCCTGAAATGTAACATTCCCTAAAGAACTGACGTTGTGAGTGAATGTAGAGGGTATCTTGGAATCCATGGATACCGACACGGTAGAAAACAGAGAGGTCAGAGGATGATCGAACCGCCACAGCTTGGCCCCGTAATGGCCCTGCCGTGTTGATGAATGTCATGTCCTTTGCTACAAACCGTTGGCCTCCAAAGCCTTCAAAAAGTGTTGGAAAAAAAACTTGTTAGTACCGTTAGAGGTCTTAAGTCGGATTTAGCCAAGATATTTTAAGAACGAATATACTAACCGGCGGTTGCAGAGTTATAGGTGGTGTAGCCGTGCTGGACGCTTCGGCCACTAGTGATGATTGTTTTTCTCTCACCGTCACCGACGAGCATGATGTTGTGGTTATCGTTGCCGACATCGATGTTCTCTCTGTAAACACCTTTCTTCACATATATCACAAATCTTGACTTGTATCTCCTTCTTGCTGCGAAGTTTATGGCAGCTTGGATCGACCGGAAATGGCCGGACCTATCTAGTGACACCACTAGGTGGGGCCTCGATTTCGCTAAAGAGGCTGATACGATCAATTGTCTCTCGTGTCTTGAGACCCAGCTTGGGAAGTATTCTTTGTGGTTAGCTTGACAAACCAAACAAATTGGAATTTGACCGTGTTAGATAAAGTCATGTTACATATGATAACCGTATTCTGTGTAGAATTTACCGTCTAACATGATAAAGGTGTCTTTTGGAGGAAAAAAAAAAAAGATAAGTATATACTTACGGTGTTAATTAGTATTCATGATTATCTGATCACGTGTGAACAAAGATTACTTCAAACGTAACACTTTTAATCTTTTATATACTTTTTGTTGCATCAAAATTTATTACATGAAAACTTATAATTAAGCAGCAAAAGATAATTTGTTGAACACATTGGCATATTCGTATATGAGGAATTTACTTAGCCAGTTAAAGTAATTATAGTAATTTTTTCTTTGACTAAGAAATTATAATACTAATAGTATAATAGAACGTACCGGTCGTATGATTATGTTGCTTCATGAGAACTCCATTGACGGCCAAGCAGTTTCCAATCAAATCCGACAAGTTTTTGTCTGAGATCGCCGGCATGACAAAATCCGAGACGTTAAGGTCCTCGGATCCGGAACGGCACGTCTCGATGTTAGTCTGAGCCGTGCTGAGCCACGTCTGTGCGTCGAAGTCGGTACACTTGACATCATTTGAAGCCGCCGGGTTAAGTCCCTTGAGCGTTCGGTTAAGCTGAGCCACCGTGTTTTGGAAGAGATTTACGCAGTCTGACCAAGCGGCTTTCCTTTGATTGTTGGTGCAGCTTGGTCCGAACTTAACGGTTTGACTGTGTGTGATTACGGCTTGATCAAGTGCTATCTTGACCAGCATTCGTAAAAACTCGGACCGGAACCTTGGTGGTCGGTTAATGTTGTTTTGTGAGCTCCTCCGGAAGTAGTACTTGCATGTCTCAGCGTGTGGCGTCTTGTTGCACCACCATGTCATGTCGCCAGAGACAGAGCCGTTGTTGAACGGAGACGGTGCAGCCACCGGTCCGAAAGATGGCAGTGAGGCGGTAGGAGGACTCGAGGTGAGGGATGGGGATGGTGCGGTTTCTGGTGGTTGGGAAACATTATGGTCCCATGGAGGAGGAGCATCGGTTCCACCGGTGAAGCCACTGTCATGTACGGCGGAGGAGAACGGTAGAAGAAGAAATGAGGCCAAGAGGCAAATGTGAAAGATGCCTCTAAGCATTTTTTGAAGTTCTTGGCTATCAGTTTGTATGGGGAATTGGGAAATTTCTTGGTGTGATGTCTTAACTAATTAAAGGGATTTTAGTTTTGTATATTAAATTAGTTTTTAGAATTATTATTTTGAGTTTGTGTGTATGTACTTTGCAAGTGATTGTTATTGAGGGGAGAACATGATGATGTGTGTTGTCTTTGCTTGGGATTGTATTCATATGATATCATGACTTATATTCTTATTAGCAACAAATGATTATAAAATCATATAATAATCAAACACCTATATAGATGCCTATAATTGATTCCATTAAACATTAAAAAAATATTTAGAAAAGAATGTCAAAATGAAAAAAAAGAGGAGGAAAAGTGACTTGAAAGGAAGAAGAAGAAGAAGAAGTGTTTTTCCAATGTTAAAGTAACCTTCCATGTGCTTTTAGCTCAGTTTCTACTCCTGTAGTTTCAAGCATACGCAAACTCTTACAATAATCTTTGTTTATCTTACAAAATGATTATATATGATACATACTTTTCTATTTGTATTAAATATTTGTACATAAAAGTAAAAATGATTACAGTTTTACTTTTATGTTGACTATTCTGACGTCTCGTCACCAGCTAGTGTCTTCGTGACCACCTAGTGTCTGGTTTTTTTCAAGATGTTGTGACTACCTAACTAAAATAAATCGATTATTGAATATAACTTGGATTGGTAACAGAGGAAATTAAAATTAATCCGTTGGATTCACATTGTTTCCCTTATAATTCTACCGTTACCATTTAAATGTTAACGTTACCATTACCGTTACCAACGGCCTAGGAAAACTATCATAATGTTACAAACTTACAATAATGTTTTATGAGTTGAAGAATTACAGCAATGTAAAATGTCAACATTGTATAAAACTGCAAAAATCTTTTGAAAATCTTTTGGAATAAATAGAAAAGACTATCATCATCCCCATCAGGCCAAAGAAGCGTTTTCGGCTGAAACAGAGGATTCGCCCAAATACTCAGAACGAAGCTGCATAAGTAGTCGACCAAGATAGTTGAGCCCTTCTCCATCTCGGCCACCTCCCCAGAATAGATCGTGCGGTGAAGCCTCCACAAGAACTGATCCAGCAGTTGAGAGCAACATTGATTTCAAGTGAGGATAAGTTGAGAACTTGCATTTTAGAGCCATGTACATTACTTCTATCTTCACATCTTCCCAGTCACTCCGGACCTAAAATAACAATCAAAGCGTGTAATGCGCAGTATTACTCATCCCAGAAAGAACAATCTTAAGCCATGGGAAAGTGAAGGTGCTATAAACTGAGAGAACATCGATGGATCTTTTACCATACCAGCTCAGGTTTCTGTCTCTGCGTTGTTCTGCCTATCAGAGCTGCCTCCTCTGGACTTCTCGCTGTTCTGATTTTCTCAACGCAGTCATGAGCCATCGGATTTTCGACCCCAACAAACTTGTTTGCCTTAAGGTTTTTAATAAAGGATTAAAAGATTATGCAATTTTTGAAAGAGCAAGACACCAATTACATGAGACAGTTGAGTAGTACCTGATAGTAATGCTCCACACTGGACCAGGTCATGTAATCATCGTTCTCCCCGTCATAGGGCATTCGTATTGAATGCGGAGAAAAGTTTGAAAAACTTCCATAAAGGTCCCATGTTTTGTAGAAGAATATGATACTAGATTCAAAGGGGTCAACACTGGGGTCAATCTCGAAAGTTGCTTCCTCTGATGGGATAACAGGTAAAAGGTCAGGTATGGGCTGAAGAAATCCGCTGACAAGCATGTCGGGACCAACCTATAGTTTTCAAGGATTTAGATTAAACCCTCGGGACTAAGAGGCGAGATTCAGGAAGATGCCTAACTTGTCACAGTGAATGTTAAGTCATAAAGCGGAAATATTACCTGCTCGTAGCAAACATCGATTAGATTTAATGCTTGTGTCATCTCTACCATCCCAAGGTCACCAACAGGGGAAGGCGCTTTACTCCCACCGATAATTTTCGGGGCAACGAAAGCAACAACCTGAAAAAATGAATACATAAGCAAAAACACAGTCTTAAACCTTCATAATTAGCAAGCAATAAATACAAATCTCACACGCAGACAAAAGCATAAGATGACTACAAATAAGTATGGAAATAGTAAAATGCGTACCTTGTGGATGACACTGGATGATATTGCAGATGCAGCCAATGTTCCTCCACACTCCCATAGAATCGAGAGATATCCACGGAGATGGAAATATTCCATAACCTCTCTTGGATTCAACATGTCAAACTCCACAACTTCAACACCCTTGGATGCAAGAAATTTCTGGTAACTCTTTCTTGCACCCCTTTGGGTAACAACTATAGTAGGTACTTCCGAAACATCCCATAGATTGGCTTTCTCAGGAAGATCAAGACTCTGAGTCATCACAATTCGAGTAGGCGTGTGACCCTGTCCATGTCTTGCAGTCAATCGAGGATCTGCAGTTACAGAATCGTATTGTCAGTTGTAGCAATAAAGATGCAAGATTTGAGGTACATTATTTACCATCTTGGCGTACGGTGTTTCCTCCAACTATCACAGCATCACTTCTCCCTCGCAACTCAAACACTCGGGTTCTAGAGAGTTTACTACTTATCCATGCCGCATGTCCACTACTTGCTGCAATCTTACCTGTCAAATAAACAGAAAAAAAAAAAAACCTTTAGCTCCAACTTTCATCAATTCTAGTAACATATGAAAATGCAGGTTCACATAATTACCATCAAGAGTCATAGCATACTTAAGAACAGAGAACGGAACCCGCGAACAAGCTCTATGAATCAAAGGAGCATTCACAAGAAGACACGATTTCCGAGCATCCTATAAGAATTTGCACATTCAGTAAACAAAAAAAAAACAGAAAGATACAAACAAATTCACTTCAAATAGAAGATAGATACCTCAAGAACTTTACTCTCAAAGTCTTCTCCAAGAACATTCACTTCAATCCCTTGACTTCTTAATTCACGAATCGCAGAGCCTCTTAGATGTTGCAGAGGATGCCTTATTCCAACAACAACTCGTTCAATTCCTGCCTAATCTATACAATCCATTTCCTCGACTCAAAACACACAATTTCGATCAAATTCTCTATCATTAACACAATCTGAGAGCAAGAAGAAGCAAAAACCTGAACAAGAGCAGATACAGCAGTGTAGTCACCATGACAATCACCAGGCTCCATATTCAAATAAGCCGTGGAGCCTCTACAAAACTCTCCGGCAGCTTCAACGGCCAACGCTTCAGCCGGTTTAGTCCCCTGAGCGTATAAATATCCTTCTCCGGCGACTTTTCCGGAAGAAGTGGCGATTACACAGCCGAAATTAGGGTGAGGTGATGTAAATCCGGCGGACATGTCGGCCAAATCGGCGGCGCGTTTGATGAATGCGGCGTCATTAGCGTGGTGGTTACGACCGTTGTCGCCATTAGAGAGAGTGGCTCTGCAGATTAAAGGAGACGAACAAATTCGAAATGATAGAGCCATTGAGATTCGCTTCCCCAATCTGAGTACAATGTCCCAAAATGTATATATCAAAATTATTTAAACGAATGTAATCATTTTTAATTACCAAATTTAACCATTAATCACCTTCCGAGAAGCCACGTCAGCAACTAATCTGATCAGAAAGTATAAAATCGCAGAGAGAACATTAGCTTCCGAGTTCCGAGCAAGCGGCGGCGACGGCGTTATCGTTGCGGAGATGGGGTTTAGACGGTGGTAACTGGGCTATTGGTACGGAGACACATTGATCATAACCAGCTGGTTAGATCATGATGAGACTGGGCTAGTCTGGTTAAGTTCTAATTCCTGGTTCAAATTCATTTCTTTCATGTCCTTAAATTCCCAACAGAAACTCTTAATGGGCTCTTAATATTTGGTGTCAGGCCCTGTAACTATTTTTTATTTTTTCCAGAGGAGAGTTTAATAGTTTATTACCGAAAAAAAAAACACATTGCTAAAGCATTGGTACTACTCAGTACTCATTACTATGAGCTATTATGTTACAAACCCATAACAAATGTTTTATTACTTTATACTGACTTATAAATAAGATTTGAGATTCATTTTAGATAATGATAAAAGTAACGACAATGATAAAGGTAGATGCACTCGATAGGTCCATGAGGATAGAGTTTTGCCTATTTAACACATTGTCAAGGCATTGATCCTGCCGGGCAAAGATATATGCAGTAGCACTTCATGTCTCCTTTTGTGTTTACTTGCTCGCAAACACCGTCTCCTTTCAATGTTTTGGTACACACAGATTTACATTCTTTGATCGAACATGTTCCTTCTTTATTTGAAAAAATCTTATGACAATGTGTCATTGATGCATTAACTGATATTCCTGGTGCTGTAATATATGAAACAGAAAATGTGCTTTCTTATTTAAAAAATAAAAGATAAAATATATTAATTTTGCTTTTATTGATTATTTTTTCAAAAGATAAGTATAATCAGAAAATAAACTTCTAGCTCATAATACCAATAAGTGGATTTTGACCAATATTCTTATATATTAGTCAAATCTTTCACATCTTTCCGATATGAGATTTCTCCATATACCCGAAACAATAGCTATTCTAGGCATTAATCTTGAAAAAAATCATCACGCTATCACAAAATAATATGGTATCTATAATCGATTTTTTGAAAAAAGTTATATAAAAAAAAATGATTCTCAATGTTTATACCACAAACCTTGCAGAAGAAGGATGCCGACAATTAGAACGCTTATCAAGATTTCAAAGAGTTTCTTCATCATAATCTAAATGAAATGGTGGTGTTTTAAGATTTACAAAAGAAAATTATATATATAGTTATATGTATTGAAAAACCAAGCGTTTCTAATTCAACTAAATTTGATTAAATACCATTTAAATGGGGTTTGTTTTATGTTATGTCCGAATTTATTTCCAACTTAAGAGGATCTTGTTTTAAATTATTCCAGATTTTTTTTCTAACCACACATTAATTGAAAGATAATTTATTGATTGGTTGTCTAATCGGGAAGATGAACGTTTACACAAAAAAACTCAAAAAACATGGATGTAGAGGTTTGAACTAAACAATCAGCCTAATTAAAATGGAGCTTACAGAAAATAAGAAAAAGAGAGAAATTAAAAGAAAAAAAATTGTAGTAAAGTTAGTATGTAATTAGAAACGGTGGTATGGTAAATGATGATGACTACAATTGATGGCATTATAGTAAGTTAAATAGAAAATATAAACAACCTAGTCGTTACCTAGAAAGCTAGAACCATGTCACTTTGATTCTAATTTTTTCCTAGACTGCTATTTGTTGATTACTTCTTTTGATATGCTAATTTCGAGTTCCAAACTCAACTTAATTTAGCATTTTTAAATTCATCGGTTTCCAAAAATTTGAGTTAAAAGCATTTGCGTTTTTAACATTTGTTTCAAAGAGAGAATTCTCAAGAATGTTTTTATCGTGGATCATGATGCTACGAAACTTATGTATCGGTCCTTAGTTGTGCGTTTTCTAGTGCAACACCAGAATCATGTGACATTGATTCTTTCCTTGCTCTATTAGTACATAAAATTTGGTCCTCTTTCTTTTTCTAAATCTAGATATGTGAGAAGATTAACTTTTTAATATTTAGAGCATCTCTATCTAGAATTTCTCATATGTATCTCATATAATATATAAAATATTGTGTGGGTTTCTCAAATAGTGGAGAAAACTCACTCAAAATTTTCTAAATGTAGAAACTTTTAGGTTTTTTTTTACTATTTGAGAAACTCATAAAATATTTTTTTTGTTATTATATGAGATTCTCAAAGAGAATTCAATACTCCTAATGGTTTGTAGATGTTCTTAGAGGGGTACAATAGGAATTGGCAGATTTTAGAGTGAGATCTACACTCAAAAGTCAACACCGTCCAAACTTCAATGACACTCAACGTGAATTGTATTTTACTATTTTTGTATTTTAGTTAGTTTTTGGACATTAACTCGACGTCGGTGCAAGCGCTAGAAATATCAGCCAACGCAATTTAGTCGCAAAAATATTAAACGCATATTAACTTGACAAAAGTTATAAATTCCTTGAAATCAAAATTTTTCCACAAATACTTAATTTGGATTTTGCACGAAACAATTCAAAAGTCAAGATCCCTTTAAGCTGGTTCACAACATCCGTAGTTCAAATTACATAATTAACAACAGAGAGAAATATGTATTAATTATTTAGTATCTTTTAGCAAAGGCATTGATCAAGGCTAAGGCGTTGCTAGTTCCTCTTCCCAAATTCACGATCCATGCCCGGATCGAGTTCTTGATACGCCCATCCAGGGCCCGACCCGCAAACCCATCGGAGCAAGTGTTAGCATTAGTCAAAGCAGCGCTGGTCCAAGTCTGAGCATTACTCATGTGGAACCAAAACTGGTCACGACCTTTAGCACTACCACACATCTTCACTTCTTGGATCGACTTGGTCAAACGGTCAACGGAATCATGGATCGATTCGAGGCAGTCCTTAATGGCTTGAATCTCTCGTTTCTTGAGACCCTTGTTACGGGACAAGCGCCGGATGAATAGCGTCGTGGACTTGGCCTGGGCCACAGTCACGTTGAGTGCGGTCTCGACTAGACGTCGAGGGCTTGTTTGGATGGAGTTGGCGTAACTGGAGAGAGAGTTGACGCAGAAGGTTGGGTATGTGGTGGTAGTGCAAGAGGCTTGTATGAAGTTTATTGCACGTTTTGAAGTTTTTGTGCCTGCCGCGGCGAAGGACGACGTGAGCATCGTCGTGGATAAGAGGAATAGAGAGAGAGTGTATAATATTTGTTTTGCCATTGCTTTAGAAGTATTTTGTTTAGATAATTGATTGTGGAGAGGTAAAGAGTTGGTTTTGAGTTTTTATAGTGGACTAGTACGTACTCTTAGTTTGGTGTACGTTTGGTTTTTCTTAGGGTTTATAATAATAGATAATTAATATGCTTTGACTTTGACTCTTTGGTCGATTATTTATTTTCCAACTGGGGTCGATTATTAGTTGGAAATAACCAGAATTGTCTGCTATTAACTGTTAAGAACGTACTATGGCAATTATATATATATACTAGTTATTTGCCCGCGCTACGCGCGGGAGTTGTATCGTCAATTTTAAAATTAAATGATAAAATGTATAAATAAAATTTTGAATTGAATAGTTACATGATTAGAATGATGAGGTGGCTTAAGGAGAGAAGATCAAAACCTATTATATATTATAATATTACATATGAGAAAAAAATCTTTCATATTTCTTTTTTAAAAACTTACATACGTATTAATTTTAAAATTAAATGAAAAAATGTGATAAATAAATTTTTGAAACTAAATGATGTAGATGATGAGGTGGCAGCATAAGAAGAGAGAAAAAGCTAACTTTATATATATAGATATATATATTTTTTTCTCTGTACTAAAAGAAAGTAACATGGGAATGAAAAGAAAAAATAGCAAACACCTTCTAGGCTTTTTCGTAAATTTCATCAGAATGGACTTGTGGCGTGAACATGATTTTATCTTTCGTAATATTATTATTATGAAAAAACAATAATAATCGCTCAAAAAAAAAGAAACGAAGTTTTGAATAATTTATTGGATTATATCTAAATATATCATCTATATATTCATTTTCTAAGAATTCTTGCATTTCAACACAAAATCAGTAATCAAAGTGGAGTACTGGATTGTGCTACACAATTTGTGTACCTTATATATTACTTTCGATTCATCTCCACATTCTAACATCGCCATTACAAAACCGATTTTATATGCTACATATATATGTGTTTGAAAAAAATACGATGTAAATATGTAATACTTAATAGATATAGATCTAAGTATACGTATTTGTAGTATCACGTACGTACGTAAAGCATGTCTTTTGCCTTTACTTCAATATCAAAGTATTTTATATAAATCCCGTCACTAACAAAAAGAGAGAAATTGGATTGGACGACTAATGTATACATAAAGAAATGGAGAGTGGATTTCAACTTGATATCATTCCAATTTCAAACATTCCTAATTCGTCTGGTCCACGTCCAAACATATGCTATGTCACCAAATTCGTCTTATCAAAAAAATAAAATGCTATGTCACCAAATTCGGCGACTAATGTATCTCATTAAGAAAATTAAATTTAACAAATAAACATAGGCGATATGTTAACAATTTAACATATATAAAAATGTTCATTAATTTGCCTACTGGCCATTACGATTTTTGTATCGAGGTAAACTAATTAAGATAACTATTGCTTGGTGTGGGCTCAAGACTGTCGGCCAAAGATTTGATTCGAATTATATGTACTTCTTAACAATTTGTTAAATACACCCATACACATATATATATATATATATATATATAATAATATGTTTAACTAAAAAAAGGTAAATAATTGAAACAATAAGCCAGGGTTTCACATTCACTTAATTATGTGTGGATCAGTGCTCTTTTTCAATATTTAATTCAGAGTTTCACACTTACCGTTTTTTAGGTCAAGTCACACTTAGATCAGTTCTCTTTCAATATTCAGATTTAAGCGTTCACACTTGTCTCAATCCTCTCTTTCAATCTTCAAATTTAAGGATTTCACACTTGTCTAAAGAGGATGGAGAACTATACATTTCTATACTACAATTTATTGCATGCATGGTTTTTTTCTTTATCGGACCAATGAAATAAAACAATCTCTAATTAAAAGTATTTTTTTTTTCTCTCATTTACTTTGAAAGTTGACGAACAAAAATAGCAAGATCTTAATGCTATTAGCTTTGCTTTGTTGAGTCAGTTTTCAAATTAAACAACAATTTTTAATAGTGTATAAATCTAAAACGTCTCTTTAAATTTATGGCATCGCTTTTTGTACGAAAGGCACGTCAAAATGCGGAGAAGTCAACAATAATATAACAGTTATGCATGTGATGTGTCAATTGTGATCCATAAATTTTTGGGGTTACGAAATGACGGTACGGCGCCGACACATACATCACTTTGTAGTTGGTGTACGTATTTGATAAAACTCAGCTCTTATCTTATAAGTATATCATTTTATCTTTTTGCTAAGCATCTTATAAGTATATCTCAACATAACTTTTCAGTCGACGATTTTTTTTTAAAAAAACACTTTATTTGTTTCTTTTATATATTGTTTCACTCCGTATTTTACATGACTCGGACTGTAGGAGGATTGAGACCACTATCAGCATCTATCTGTTCACGTGGTCGTGAGTATTGATCGCACTATTTTATTTTTCATTTTTGACTAAAAAGTTGATCGCATTATCTTCACATGTCAATGTTAAATTTATTAGGTAATTGCATATGTCATGTATGAAGTAGAATAAAATCGATAATATTAATATTTAACTTTGTAGAGAATAAAAGCATATTTTATTTTTAAAAAGTTAGCTATAAATAAGGAGCAACATTTTTTTGGTATGCTTTATAAGCATCAAATAACTTCAAACCGGCTCTACCAACAACTTCTAGGATTTAAGTTTGGATGTGAAAGGTAGTTTGGATTTTAATTTGAAGCAAATAATGAAACCTTAAGCTTTCGCTCGGCCTTTTTATATTTTTGTTGGATTGGGATGAGATTCATTTACTTTTTCTTGTATGATAATTAGACAAATCTTTTAATATATAGAGACTTCAATATTATGGATCGGATTATGGAATCACCTTGGTTGCCACAATAACTCAAGTCCTTGTCTCATAATCGTGGCATATCTTTTCTTCACACAGTCCTTCTCTGAGTACTTTTGATGATCATCATCAAGATTTGTTTTATTCTCATTCATTATCTTCTTTAGGTGTGAACCTCATTCATCATTTACCAGTATCAACTTTCAACCTCTCGATCCGCTACAGCTCTTCAATCTTGGTATAAACTATTTGACGCGAGCACGATACTGTCACTGCAAAACAGTGAGAATACTCGATTGACTCTCTAACTTCACAACTTTAATAGTTTGCTTCATTATGAAAATTACTATTCCCTTTTGTATTAAGGAATTAATCATTTGTACAATTGTACATTACTATAAAACAGAACAAAAAAGTTTATGTTAATAGTTTAGTACCCACCATAGAGTGGGCCTAGTAGAAGAGGCTTAACATATTGTACAGGGCTAAATTCAACAAACCAAACATCTCCATACAAAAAAAAAAAAAAAAAAACAAAGGTCACAAAAACAAAACGACAACGTTTTGTACTTTGTAGATAACAAAAACAAAATAATAAAAAACCCTAGAGCGTTGTTACAAGGGTCTTCTTCTTCAACTCCTTCCGCAGTTGCATACAAATTGAACGGCAAAAAAAATCCTCTCCGGCGAAATCTGTAAATTTCATCTTCTTCGTCTTTCTTTTCTCTTAGAAACCCTAATTTTTGGGGTTATCAGAACCGTCACCTATGTTAAACGGAAGCTCGTTGGGAGTAAATTTGTTTGTGTGATTGGATCTGTTCTTATATCTGTGATTTTTGCAGAGTAATAAAAGAGGTGACGAAACATGGCTTATCAAGCGATGAAACCCACAAAAGCCGGTTTGGAAGAACCACTCGAGCAGATTCATAAGATCAGGATCACTCTTTCTTCGAAGAATGTGAAGAATTTGGAAAAAGGTTTGATCTTTATCATCTTCCATAGTTTGATTACGTGTTCGAATTGATCAGATTGTTTTGTTCAAAGCTAGAAATCTAGAAAATGTCGATACCAGATGTGGAAAGATTAGAAATTAGTTTTTGGATTGCTGTAATGTATCTGAGTGGTCTTTCTGATGAATCTCGGAGCTTTGTGTTTGAGATATATGAATGGATTGAGAGTGCTAAAGAGGGTTGAATACTGAAATAGTCTCTCTCTATGATGCTTTTGTTTGATTAGTGTGCACTGACTTGGTCCGTGGAGCTAAGGACAAGAGACTTAGAGTTAAGGGACCAGTGAGAATGCCTACTAAGGTTCTTAACATCACTACTAGAAAGGCACCTTGTGGTGAAGGTAACTCTCATTTCATCTTCTCTACTTCTACATTATACAATGCTGCTAAACTCAAGAATTTCATCGAATGTATCTTCCCGGAAAATTTTTAAGTGTTTCAAAATGTAACAGACTTGATATCTGGTTTTAGTTCTAAGGAGAATGCTATTGGGTTACTTGTGGTTTTTTTGGTCATTCAGTCGCTTCTTGAAAATCTTTGACACTGTCTTATGGTGGTTTTTGTATCAGGAACCAATACGTGGGACAGATTTGAACTTCGGGTTCACAAGCGTGTGATAGATCTCTTCAGCTCCCCTGATGTGGTTAAGCAAATCACTTCTATCACGATTGAACCTGGTGTTGAGGTTGAGGTCACTATTGCTGACTCTTAGATGATTATTTTCATGTTTGCAAAATCCTTTCGGGAAAGGAAAAACATTTGTCTTTCCATCGTTTTTGGTCCCTACATTTCTGTTTCTGGTTAGTGCAACCTTAGCCTTAGTTCTTTGGTTTTCATTGTTCTGAGGTGGTTTTGTCTATCATTCTTTTTTTAATATCTACTAAGAGACTTAATCATTGCATGTTCTTGATTTCATACATAATTTTAAATTGTGACACTAAAGATTATCTTCAATGTGGTAAAAAGACAATAGAACCAAGATTGTTTTGAATTGAAAGGATTGTATTTACAATGTACTATGTAAATACATTTTGGTCTTGGTTTACGACTTTCCTCCTCCACGAACGTCCATATGATCATCATTGAACACCCAGCTATTCTTTATCGCCTTTTCAAGAAGAAGAATGGACAGGGTGATAGATATGTTTAACTATAGTATGAAGAACCAGAGACTATATTTTAAGTAGCAGTAGGACTTAGATCTTCATTTGGTTCTGGATTCAGCTCGGGACTCTACATCAAATAGAGTCTTGCTGATTTTTTTTTTTTCATATTATGACTAGGTGAGTTATACGATATAGTTGTTCCAAAAATATTTTGGAACAAATATATAGAAAAAAATTAAGATCGAGAAAGTCAGAATTAGTTGCAATAACTAATGAAACACAAAGTATAAATTTCGTGTCCATCATAAGAACACAACCTTATTTGAAGACTAGATATTTTGGATAGATCGTTATGATCAGTCACACTTGAAATAAGGCTTAAGATAACGAACAAATATAGAGTTCACTAAGGCCCTGTTCGTTTACCCGCTAATTGATGTCGCTGGTCGCTGTCGCCAGCGACAACGTCTGTTGTTCGTTTTGCAGTCGCTGGCGACTGTCGCTTGCGATTGTCGCTATGTTGTTTGTCTACAAGTCGCTGCGACCAGTTGCTATATTTCTATACATAATTTTCACATAAATATTTTTTTAAAATTTTTAAAATATGTACATATGAGAATTTGTATTTTCAAAATAAAAATGTAAATTATTTGTATACTAAACATATTATATATTTTTAAATTTTTGAAAAAATAATTTATATTAATATATATACTACTATTATTAATATAATTATATATTTATTTTAAATTAAATTATATTTTATTCAATTAGATTTAATTTTATTAATTACTTTTAATGTAATTTAATTTTAGTTTAATTTAGTTTAATATTATTTAATTTAGTTTTAGTTTAAATTAATCAAAATCAATTTTATTTTATTTATTTATTTATTTTTATTTTTTTATTTTGAAGTCGCTGTATTGTTCGTTTGACAGTCGCTGGACCCAGCGACTGTCAAACGAACAGTCGCTAGTCGCTGTCGCTGATCGCTGTCGCCAGCGACTGCCAAACGAACAGGGCCTAAGTAGTCAGCGATTTCGGGACACATATTTTTCAATAAAATCAACCATTTCAAACAAGATGGCTCTTCTATGTATGTCTCTCCTCTGCAAATACCTCTGAAGATTGCTTTTGCGCATTTACTCACTGATTCCGATAGAATAAAATCTGAACCATACTATATTTTTCAATAAAGCAGACAAAAGTACATATAATTAAAATAGTGTCATATGTATGTATATGGTATAATTTCATGTACAAGTGTTATTACTTACCTTTTCTATTAAGAGAGGAGTGGTCATATCTGTTGATATAGGTCCGGGGAGAACAATTGTTATTTTGATATCCGGATTGAGCTCAATTCTCAATGTGTCAAAGAATCTTACTAAGGCTGCTTTGCTTGCCTGTGAAAATAACCAAGTAACATTAATATTATGTAATTGTTGAGTCCCCAAGTAAAAATATTTTCTTGTATATAACAGAATAGGTACAAGCGTAAAGAAAATCTTACTGAATAAATGGTCGCCAATGGCAAAGGAACTTTTGCTGCACCAGATGCAATCACGATGATTTTTCCTTTGCTCTTTCGAAGATGAGGAATTGCAAAATAAGTGATGTATGTTGATCCCCTGAAGTTGATGTCCTTAGTATACATGCAAATTAGATAAAGTAGTCAATAGAGGGTTTGATTGTTGATTTGAGTTTGAAGCAAATCAAAGTCATATGTGCATTTGAAGTAATTAAAGTCATACGTACGCAATAACCAAGCTAAGCATTTTATTTTAATTTATGGATGACCATTAATATAACTGGTAAATTAATAGATCTTAGGAAACTTACCATTATAGGATTAGCGTCTTGAATTTGAGTGTAATCTTCGAAAAGAACAGCTTGAAATACACCAGCATTATTGATCAGGTGGTCTACTGCTCAAATATGATAACTTGATTAGAGTAATAACCATCTACATAAATTTGATAATAATTCTACAATTTCATTATTTGTGGCATACACATATAGTTAGATGGTATGTCAAAGTGGGTTTGTAAGTAACCAAAGTGGAACTATATATATATGGTACTTACGTTCAGTGGCGGATCCAAAGAGGTAATGGGTGGGGCACGTGCCCCAGGCTAATTTTTTAAAAAAAACATAACGTACATTTCTTATTCTTTGTTTGGCCAAACGGCTTTTGGTGCCCCAATAGATGATGAGTTCGATACCTTCAATTTTCTTTTGTTTTTTCATTTATTTTTTTGTTTGCCACATTGCATTTTGCCATTTATGTGTTCACTTATTTTTTTTGTGTATATGTCTCGCTTCTTTCATATTTTTATCTTTTTTGATTGGTTGTATTTTACATTTTACTCATATATCAAACATGCACGTTATGTCTTTCATAATTAATGTTTTTTTTTTTTGTAGGAACTTTCATAATTAATGTAAATCATTATTATCTACATTTCAAAAATATTAATAGCAATATTCTTTACTGAATTTAGTAAACTATAATTTTTTGTTTCAAAAAAAATTTGTTTCAATTTATATTTCAAAAATATAAAAATTGATCAAAATGGTATTTTTCATAAAATTTTCTATAGTTTTTAGTGTTCTTAAGAAACACAAATTTTAAAATATGATAAATAGCAAAAAAAAACCATAATTATTATATTAAAAAATTTATGTGTGCCCCAGGTTAATATTTGTTCTGGATTCGCCATTGTCTATGTATGTCTCTCCTCTACAAATACCTCTGAAGATTGCTTTTGCGCATCTACTGACTGATTCCGACAGGATGAAATCTGAAGTACCACACTATATTTTTCAATATATCATAAAAAATATTGGTTAATGTCATATATATAATAAAAGGTATAAAATTATGTACAAATTAATGTTATTACTGACCATTCCTATATAGTGAGGAGTGGTCATATCTGTAGTTATAAATCCGGGAAGAGCAATTATTATTTTGATATCTGGACTGATCTCAACTCTTAATGTTTCAAAGAATCTTAATAAAGCTGCTTTGCTTGCCCGTTCATCATACCAATTACCAAGTATATCAATATCATATCATTGTTGAGTCACCAATAATTTTTTTCTGTATACTGAGAAATATGTAAAAGATTTTTGGTTATCCTATCGAAAGAAGATCTTACTGAATAGATGCTTGCCGATGGCAAAGGTATATTTGCCGCAGCAGAAGTAATCACAACAATTTTTCCTTTGCTTTTTCGAAGATGAGGAATTGCAAAATAAGTGATATATGTTGAGCCCCAAAAGTTAATATCCTTTAATATACACACAAATAAGATTAGAAATAGTCAATGTAGGGTTTGGATCATGATCGATGTTTCAGATTAACACTAATTACATGTCAAAAGATTATGTAATGTATAATATATAACCAAAATATTTTGGCGTTCTAGTAAAGTGTAAACGCTAATGAATAACGTAAACGATTTATTAAAAAAATTGTGTTTAAAATATAAAGATTAGATTTTATCAAAATGAGTTGTATTTTTCTTATGAAAGTACGTATATATTTTGAAGTGTAAACTCAGAATCAAATTAATATTTGCGTTTAAAGCAATCAAATCATGTTCGACAACAGCTAAGCATTTTTCTTAATTTATGGATTACTATTAATTAATAAACTAGAAAATATGTATATCTTAAAAAACTCACCATTGTAGGCTTAGCGTCTTCAATTTGAGTGTAATCTTCGAAACTAACACTTTGAGCTATTCCAGCATTGTTGATCAGGTGGTCTACTATCTACACATGATAACTTGATTAGAATAATAACCATCGAATAAATTTGACAAAAAAATCACAAAAATATTTACAATTTCTTTTTTTTTTTTGGGAACAATTTCAGTAAGATAGTTAAATGCTATGTCTATTGTAGTCTTCATTTTAATAGCATAGTTTAGATTTGAATTTTGAAAAGCTGGACAAAATTTGTTTCACTAAACATTCTAATTTCTTATAATTAATTATGATATTAGGTGTTGATGATGTGTTAGATTACAAGTAATTTTTAGAGCTTATGTAATGTACCTTTTGATTAGAATTAATTTAATTCGGCCACTTTTTTTATTTATTCGGGTACTTACGTTTTCCGAAATGATGAATCGTCTCGTTGATGAACTTCTTGCAGTCCTCAACCTTAGCAACATCACCAGGTATGATTATGAGATCGCCAGATCCTAATTGACGTGATGTTTCTGCAACTAACTCTAGACGATCCTTTCTTCGAGCAACGAGAGCCAAATGGGCTCCTTTCTTAGCGTACTCGTAGGCGACATGCTTTTTGTTCCCGACCAAACAAAACAAAAACATGAACAATCTCAACCATATTTGGTCGTGTTTAAATGACTTATATGATGCTTTATAATTATTACAAATATATAACAATTTTACTGTTTACGACTGATATAGTTTAGTGATCGTCAAATAGACTAGTTCATGTAACTAAAAACAACAAATGACATGTTAGAACGTCAAAAAACAATATCAAAATCTATACTAGTTCATGTGGGATATATATATACATTTTTCATTTTTAATTGTATTTGACTCAATAATAATATATATTGAGTTATAAATAATTACAAGTGCCGATCTATCGTTAGTAGCAGATGAATCTAATTATCCTCACATATATAACTAGTTTGCTGCACAAATGATTACAAAATATGACTTAATGCTTAACATATTGGAACCTCCAAACTTTTACACCACAGCACATCTCATAGTGAGGAAAACCCTAACGACTAGATTTACTAGTCGCTAATTAATTACTTAGTGTATGTTAATAAAAATTATACGTAGTTGCAAAAAAAAAACAAGAAGGAACAATTAAACATGATAAAGAAAAATAGCATAGCTTCGAAACTAGCTAACCTCTCCGATGCCGGAGGAAGCTCCGGTGATTAGAACTACTTTTCCGGCAACGTTTTCAACGCGAAGATGCTTAAGAAGACAACTCAAAAGTTTGATTAAAAGATAAAATGGGTAAAAGAGGACGAGAAAACTGATGGTAAGAGGAGGAATAAGAAAATTGAGAAGGGAGTGAAGCATATCCATCTTGTTCGTTTACAGAACCAACACCACTACCTACCTTCCTACTTGGTCTTTCGTTAAATAAAATGTTCAAACTTTTACTTTACAAGAGATTTCTATTTTTATAGACACAAAAAGTTAGATGGGGAGGAATATCAATTATTGCCGAGTAAATGTAAATGCAGAGGGTTTGTTAGCCCCCGTTAAGTAGTTGTAGCTTGTGGAAATAGCGTACCTCTCTAGTGAACTTTCATTTACGTTTATTTTTAATAATATTGAGTAATTTGAAGGTAATATGGAGTATAATCTAATGAATGGTGTTCACGTGTAGAAAGGCCATGCATCTCATGCAATATACATACATTTTTAAATATTTAAAGATCGTGATGAAAATCCATATCAATCTTCTGAAATGGAAGAATAGAAACTAAATCCTGGTTAAGTTACATATTTCCTAGCTTTAATTTATAGGTCTGCATATTACTTGGCCAAATCAGCTTCAAAATCTGCTAATTAATGTAAAAAGTCTACGAAAAATATATATTATCAAAACTAAGACGTAAAAAACTATGAACGATACACATGCTAGGGTTTTCATCTTTTGAAAATTTTATTATAGTGAAGCTACGATGTTTTCCACAGATCACATTATTATGTGGATTGAATTTTACTTGACTTTGTCCAGCTTAATTGCGTGTGCTTGGAGTATAAGTTTTATGATCACTATTCCACAAACTTGTTTTTCGTTAATTTTGCTTTTTCTTTGTTTTACAAAATAAAATAAAAAATGTACGACTGTAAATAATTTTAGTGTATAAAAACCAAGAAGGGTATGAAGCTGTTTTGGTTTTGGGTTCATAAAGGTTTTTTGTTTAGTTTTTGTATTCATAAACATTAAGTTCATCAATGAAAAAGAAATTTCCCTTGAATCTACGCAAAGTATAAAGAGGTCGTTGTTTCTAAAATGGGTCAATAATCCAACAACAAGAAACCATCTCAGCATTACTGGAATTTGAACATTAGCCCAAAAGTCAATGCTTGATAAAATTGGACAGAAATAGAGCTTGGATAACAGTTTTGGATGGTATTAGTGCATTCGAAGACAGTTATGATGCGTTTTACTACACCAGCTGATAACATCTACTACTTCGAAGACACAATCTTCAACCTATCTTCTGTTTCTCCAAATGACACTTTTAAATTGTAATGGTGTCGGGTCATGGCTACATACTTAAGAAAAGCCAAATATTCAATTTTCGATCAGACTTTTTCATCAAAATAATGCATATCAAAAAAAGTTATAAGCTTGAAAAGCAACAAAAACACAATAAGAAAGATCGACTTACTTGGCAAATTCAGCAAAAGAGTTTAAGCAAACAAAATAAAAAGAAGAGATTTAGGAAAAAAGTTGTTGTGATGTGTGTCAGATTACAAAAGACTCAGCAACGGCTATAAAAGCCTAAGCCAGGGATAACTGTATTTTGATATTTGTTTCTCATCATCCACATCCATCACACATAAACAATCCTCAACTTCTCAAAAAAAAAAACCGAAACAAACTTCAAAAAATTATAACTTTTCTCAAAATAGCCTCAGACCGTCCTAGTCATGTTAGATGCTTTTCAACACTGAAGTTTCAGCAACCATTGAATCTAATCATCACAGGCTAAACAAAAAAAAAAGGAAAAACAAATGCAAAGGAAATCATCAGATCTTCCTATCAAGAGTTCAACTCATAATACTCTTCTGAGCATTCAACAACTTGGCAAAGTGTTCCTCATTTGATCACATCCTAACAAAAGGAAAAAAAAACTCAAAACCAAAAAATATTGTTCCCCGACGTCCTAAGAAACATCATTGAAAATTGAAGAACAGGATAGCGAGGGAAACTAAATTTTCTGTAGGCTAATACACTTCAAAACAAGCTTCACATGTAAAATTTATTCAAAGCATGAGTCTTTATATCACGTAAAAGCCACTACAAACACAAATCTAATCAATAAAACACAAAAGGAAGAACTCAGTCCCTTAGATGTTCATAATGAGCGATCATTACCGCAATCATTACAGGTCTGTAAACTGACTCATCACTGTTCTTCCACACACACAACAAAAAAAACAATCTAATAAGACAGATATGTAGCTGCTCAAGTAATGCTCCCAAATCGGTATCATACTAGAATTAACAGTATGATTACTGTAATGATTAGAGAGAAATTTTAAGGAACAAAAGCAACACGATTGATTTTGCTTCAAGGGAACGAATCATATGGGAACGGACAAATCCACATCGACTATCTGATGAAGCCAATCTAACAACCTAAATCGAAGAACAAGAATACTAAAGAATCACAAAGCAATTGAAGAACAAAACAATCGAAGTCAACAGAGATAAGGATTGAGGCGGATCTGTTGATTCGAAGACTAACTTATAAACCCTAGAGAATGAATCGGCTGAAGAACTGTGAGATGAATGGATTGTGTGAGGAAGTGTATATATATATAGAGAGGGTTTTTTTGTATTGACGGTATTAGAGATTAGGGTTTTCAGTGTTGCCGATTATAAATGACGAAAATAGCCTTGGGCTGAGATTGTATTTGTGTTAATTGTGACGGCCCAATATTTATGGGGTTTGTCTTTATAAAGCCCGATATCGTATTGAATTAGGTTTTTTTAGGTAGAGATTTAGATAGCCAAATTTTAGGAAGTGATTTGGAAAATGATTTTTTAAGTTTTTAAATATGCAAAATAATTTGAGGTAGGATTAACACTTTAAGTCTTTAACCCAAAATAGTTTAGAATTTTGTATGTGTTTTGGAAAAACCAACATGTTTGTTTAATTTTTGCTTTACCCATTAAGATTTTGTTGTTTATTTATTTTGATTCACCGTACGTGAAACTGTTTAAAAGTTTGACATGAGAACATGTCAATGTCATTATCTGGCTGTCAATTATCCCAACGTCGAAATATAGATAAAAATATCATATTGTAGTGAAAATTCAAAATATGGAGTTTTCGTGTAAATTTCTGTTATATGATCAAAGTAGATTTCGACTCATTGTCTAGTCACGATCGATTTACATAGAAACGTGATGTTTTGCAGAACGTACGGTATCGTTGCAAGTCTTCTGTAATTTAAATATGATTCAACTACCACATATTACTGAATATGGAATTATGTAAATGCAAGACACATTCTACAACTTTTGTTTTTTTCTTTTTGTTAAGAGGGTATGTCCTACAACTTTTGTTTCTATTGTAAAGTGTGAATAACAAAATAGAATTCTACATTCTTTGAGGAAAAGAAAAATCAACACTTAAAATGGATAATATTTCTGTTTGATGATAAAAGATGCATTTGACTTTTATAAGACAAATGGAAATGGATATGAGTGTATGACATTTATCAAGTGCTGAGACATCCGAATCTTGGCTGTATCGCTCCACGCCACTATGAGTATATATCTACAATATACATGATACTTATTCAGACAATAAATTATCGTTTGATAAATCTTTTTTTTTTTTTTTTCGTTTGATAAATCTTTGCCAACCTTTGGTTGTAAGTTCGTAATATGCTTTATTTCCCTTTTTCTTTTTCCTTGTTAATAATATCTCTTGAAATGAAATTATATGCATGATCTAAATTTACTTTTAAAATAGTTTAATGACCGCTGATTATATAACAAAATCATTTCTCGTTTAAAAATAAGATTCGAAATAAGAAAAATTCATCAAACCAATTAGGCCTCCCTTAGTGTAACAAGAAGTGTTCAAGGACAGTCAAATAACGAGATTTTTCTAATTTAATTAATGGTGAGAACGAAATTGGAGTACGCAACCTTGCGACCAAGTTTCATCACCGGCCATTTGGTCTTTTTCAAACAAGTATTTTAATCATATGTGGATTAACTCTTAGAATCATTTAAAAGTCGAGTGCAGTATTAATTATTGTTTAATTAGCCTTTATTTGTGATGGTTGGCTATTTTTTACTGATGAAAAAAAGGAGTGTTATCTTGCAACAATATAATTAACTCAAAATTATTGGTTTTAAAAAATATAACTCACAATTATAAGAAGAACTCAATAAGAGAAAAACAATTTAAGTAAGTTAAGTTATGTATTTTGAAGTGTGTCAAATAGTTGTTATAGAAATGATCTACGAAACCAAATTTGGAGAAACCAAGCTAGAAAGGTCCGGATCGTTTTGCCGGAAAGAGGAGCTACGGTTCCAGAAAAGCAAGTCAACGGTCGGAAAATGACATGGAATCATTGGCATGGCACGTTCGTGCACGAATGGTAGCGTCTATTTCTTTCTATCCAGACCAGATCTCGTAGGAGATGAACTAATACGTACGCTAGACTAGGGTCCGGTCGTGACCTCATGAATGACGAGTCATTATTTAATTATGTCCAAACTTATTATAAACGTGATGTTCTCTCCTTTGTTTTTCATTATCGTGATACTCTCTTACTTAATCCCAGTTAGTAATTAACTAATCGACCAACTATATAAGAGTAGTTTATGACGTACAACATAAATTATATAGCTACTGATGACGCTTTGTGAGGACGTTGAGGTGTTTACTAAATGACTTTTGGTTAACACTGTAGGCTAGTTCTACCTAATTGGTTTTTGTTTTTGTATACTGAACACATTTTTCGCGTTTCGTTTTTTGCATTTTACATTTAATATTTGACTATTGAGGATGCTTGAGGTATATATAATTAAGAAACCGATTTTAAAACACACAACACAATAATCTTTTAAAAGTAATTATTTTGCTTCTGTTCACATTGAGCTTAATTCATTTAAATAAATATTATATATAAATATTTTCATCCAATTCCAAACGGTACCTAGCTCATATCTTAACAGAGATAAGACAATTTCTGGGACGGTTTTTTTATATAATTGAGTTGAATTGTTCAATTAGTTTATTTTTGGAAATCAAAAGTATAGATATCTTCATATATATCGGAGTAGTTGTCCTACTATCTAAATATATATATACACTGTAAACAATTATTTTACCAAGTACAAGATAAAGATTGTGATCAGGACATATAATTTAATACTTTCGTAGATGTAGTAATGTTTTTTTTAATTAATATAATGCTAAAGTTGAGAAGATTCACCAAACGAACGGTTTGGATTCTAAACAGTTTCGTCATGAACGGTTTGGATTCTAAACAGTTTTGTCACGAGCATACGTCATCTGTTGTTATCTTCTTCTTTCAAATAATATAGGCATCTTCTTCCGTCTTTGTTTATTTGATAACAAAACTTTGCTTGTACACGGCATGGGTCTTACAATTATCAGCATCACCCTAGCTCATGTAATGATAAAACAATAATAATATATAGGCACATGCCAAAATCATCACCTTATCATTTTTTACTACTTTTTTTTGGGGTGGTTTTACTACTATTATTTTCTTCGTTTAACTATTCGGAGATGTATTTACATTCCAACTTTACATGTGGTAAAAAAATATGTATATCTAGCTGAACGATGCTCTATATAGTAACATCTTAAATCTATATGTTAATTAATAGACGGACACTAGGCCACTATAGCTAGTAGCTATTAGCAATAATAAAGAAAACAAAAACAAGAATCGCAATGTATATATTACGTCGAGATTTAGGCTTGCTACCTCGAGAATACCACGATCTCAATTTTTCATTTTGACCAAACAAAGGAATCACGTCGATTGTGTACATTGCAGATAACGATATTCTTAGGCAAATTCAATAAAATTACTCCTAACAGTTCAATGTATTAAGAATACATATTCTGATTCGGCTTTATCCAAATTCCAAGGTTGTGTAAAGTGAGATTCATCTTCTCACCCTTGCACATTGTGGCAACGTGTGAGGCATGTGTGATGCCTAATTGCGTATACATAGAATACACACGTGATCTGTTATATATATAGTATTAAAATACGTGGTTACATATTTGGATATACTCGAACACCTAATCCAGTTTCCTATATAATTGTTATTTCATTCTCAGATTTCGGATTTTGAATCGCGCGACCAACTCCAACACATGCCTAATCTTAAAAGCAATTCAAAAATATACATATATCATAATAATATGTATATAAAGACTTTGGTTTATATCAGTAAGAGTCACTGTAAATGTACTGTAGTCTGTATTTGTTTTTTGGTAGGAATGTACTGTATTTGTTGGTTTATACTCCAACAAATATGATGAACTTTTGTGAACCGATACTGAACATTAAACCTAATCAGTAAGAGAAAAATGTTTATCACTCATGGTAAGAGAAATTTTGGCACGAACTAATGTACAACTTTTCGGTTTGCACGAATTCTCAAAATTAAATCAACAAATTATGAGAAAATGCAACCTTTATCTCTAAAAAAGGTTGAATTTATTTACTTTCCTTGCAAATTTTGATTACCTTACCTAAAATAAAGTAGAAAACTTTCGAAATATAAATATATATATATATATATATATCATGTTTCTGCTATTGCTATTCCTGTACTAATAAAAGGTACATTCTAACATAACATTTCTAATATAGTTAGAAAACAATTTTGATGCATATCCTTCTTCTCTTTTTCCTATTTTACGTATATTAAAATTGTTTTTCCAAATTTTTTAATAGTTTAATATCTATTTTGGGATATTTTATATAAAAGTAGATGTGTTCCACCATTCTATTTTTAACATTACTATCATTTTTCATGTTAAATTTATTTACTGTCTCAATATTACTATATGATTAAATGCTTATCTACAATCAAATACAAATGGTCCCACCATTGTCAATGTGACACCTGTACGGCTCTAAAGCAATCCGAACAGTCCACTGGACCAATTATACACCGTCAGATAAGTACATATCCACTTGCTGACTCAGCCGGATAAACCTAAACCGGAGTTGCCTCACCGTGAAAATTGGAGAAAGCAAAAGAGAAATGTAAAAAGAAAAAAAAACTCAAAACCCACCGGAAGCCGTACGATGGTTAATTAACACGTGGAAACAGCTGGTCAGAGTTATCCGGTAACTTATCCGGTTGCAGGTAAAATAAAAATGGACCCCACCCACGACACCTTCAGAGAAACCAAAAACGCGACGTCACGGCGCCGTTTAAAGTCTATAAATAGAGCCATCATCGGTCGTAGAGAAACAAGACATCTAAAACGAGAATATCGATAAAACTCACTACGTGCTATTTTCTTCTTTCTTTTCCTGGACATCTGTCTGTTCTTCTATATTTTTTCCTTAAAATCTTTTTTTGGATTTTAATATCCCTAAAGTTTCGGAAAATTCTGTTTTTCTGTTTCTCATTCTCCTTGATCTTTTCATTTTCTTCAACCTAAAAGGAAAACATGTGTGGAATACTTGCCGTCTTAGGATGTTCCGATGATTCTCAGGCCAAGAGAGTTCGTGTTCTTGAGCTTTCTCGCAGGCAATACAATTTTCCTCTGTTTTTTTTTTTTTTGGCACGTTAAACCATTTTAAATTCTGCAAAATCACATTATGATTTGTTTGATGTTAGACATAGTAAGATACAATCGACCGAAATAACGTTTGCCTCAGATAATTCTGACGAAGATATATTTATTTATGGGCTTAACCCCCAAAACATTTTGTAGTATTATTACTATTTTCAATTTCTGGGACCTTTTTGTTGAACGTGACATGAACAGTGATGCTTGATCAAATCAAACGGCTTCCTTTTGCATAGTTTTTGTGAATCTCACTTGACAAAAAAGAAACCGAAACTTTCTTTGTTGGTTGGAATATTCCAAAGAAATGGTATAATATTTGTCCCGAAGTTAAATAATCGTTTTTTTTTTTTTCAAAACTTGTTTGCAGATTGAGGCACAGAGGACCTGACTGGAGTGGATTATATCAGAACGGAGACAATTACTTGGCTCATCAACGTCTTGCGGTTATCGATCCTGCCTCCGGTGATCAACCTCTCTACAACGAGGACAAGACCATTGTCGTCACGGTACGTTTCTAAATTTATATCAAATGGAGTCATAATAATTGTTTATTATATTTTTGAAGCTGAAACTTGGTTGTTGTTGATTTTTGGAAGGTGAATGGAGAGATTTATAACCATGAGGAGCTGAGAAAACGTCTTAAGAATCACAAGTTCCGGACTGGTAGTGATTGTGACGTCATTGCTCACCTGGTATGTTTGATTTTGCTATGATTTTGATTTTTGTTAAACTGGTTATTAAGTTTTGTCTGTTTTGATTTGAGTTTGATTTGTTTTTTGGGGACATAGTACGAGGAGTATGGTGTGGATTTTGTGGATATGTTGGATGGAATCTTCTCCTTTGTGTTGCTTGACACACGGGACAACTCCTTCATGGTGGCTCGTGATGCGATTGGTGTCACTTCGCTCTACATGGGTTGGGGATTAGACGGATCTGTGTGGATATCTTCAGAGATGAAAGGCTTTAACGATGATTGTGAACATTTCGAAGCGTTTCCTCCAGGTCATTTGTATTCAAGCAAATTAGGAGGGTTTAAGCAGTGGTACAATCCTCCTTGGTTCAATGAATCCGTTCCTTCCACGCCTTATGAGCCTCTTGCGATTAGACACGCCTTTGAAAACGTAAGAAAACTTACTCTTGAACAAATTCAAGATCTCTCCTTTTTTTTTTAAGTATATGGTGTGAGAGATTAATGTGTTTTGTTTTTCTCTGTAGGCTGTGATTAAGCGGTTGATGACTGATGTTCCATTTGGAGTTTTGCTCTCTGGTGGTCTTGATTCTTCTCTTGTTGCCTCTATCACTGCCCGTCACTTGGCTGGTACTAAGGCTGCTAAGCAATGGGGTCCTCAGCTCCATTCCTTTTGTGTTGGTCTTGAGGTGAGATATAGAACAGAGTTCCTCTGTTTTTAAGGCAGAGTCTGGATGGGAAAATTCAAACTTACCATCATTTATGGTTGTTCTGTTAGGGCTCGCCGGACTTGAAGGCGGGGAAAGAGGTGGCGGAATATTTGGGGACGGTGCACCATGAGTTCCACTTCACGGTGCAGGATGGGATTGATGCGATAGAGGATGTGATTTACCATGTCGAGACCTATGACGTGACGACAATCAGAGCGAGCACGCCTATGTTCTTGATGTCCCGGAAAATCAAGTCTCTAGGAGTTAAGATGGTTCTCTCCGGTGAAGGTTCCGATGAGATCTTTGGAGGGTATCTTTACTTCCACAAGGCACCTAACAAGAAAGAGTTTCACCAAGAAACCTGTCGCAAGGTCTATTCAGTTTAATCACAAAAATAAAATCATCTATACAAAGGCCTCTAACTTACTCTTCTTGGGCGATGCCTTGCAGATCAAGGCTCTTCACAAGTATGATTGTTTAAGAGCCAACAAAGCTACATCTGCCTTTGGTCTAGAGGCGCGTGTTCCTTTCCTTGACAAAGCTTTCATCAATACCGCCATGGCTCTAGACCCTGAATGCAAACTGGTAACTACAATGCTTAGATCACAAACTCATTACCTTATTTCACAATTTAACCTACACACATGTTGAACAAATTTTCTGTATGGGTCTTTTAGATCAAGCCAGAAGAAGGGCGGATTGAGAAATGGGTTCTAAGGAAAGCCTTTGACGACGAAGAACGTCCTTATCTGCCAAAACACATTCTCTACAGACAGAAAGAGCAATTTAGTGATGGTGTTGGCTATAGTTGGATTGATGGCCTGAAAGCCCATGCTGCTCAAAATGTACATATAATAGATCTTATATCTCCTCTAATTAACTATATACAACACTTGGATTCATGTTCAGATCTGATTATTTCTCTTCTGTTTTTAGGTTAATGACAAGATGATGGCGAACGCTGCACATATCTTCCCTCACAACACTCCAAACACCAAAGAAGCTTACTACTATAGAATGATCTTCGAGAGGTTCTTCCCACAGGTGAAAACTCTTATACATATACAGGCTGTAGCATGATCTCATTATCTTTTTGTTTTAACAAATTCACAAACTTTTTTTGTATTGTTATTTTTTTGTAGAACTCGGCAAGACTAACGGTTCCAGGAGGTGCTACTGTGGCTTGCTCGACTGCAAAGGCAGTGGAGTGGGATGCAAGCTGGTCCAACAATATGGATCCATCAGGACGAGCTGCCATCGGAGTTCACCTCTCGGCCTATGACGGCAACAACGTGGCATTGCCCTCATCACCGCCACTGAAGGTAATTGACAACATGCCGATGATAATGGGTCAAGGAGTTGTGATTCAGACATAAGTTTGAAGGGGAAATTAAATGGAGTATCTGTGTGTTCTCTAATTCGTCCTAATGGGTTAAGTGTTTTGTATGATTTAATAATAAGAATGTTTTCTTATGATGATTTGAATGTATTAATTATCTTGTAAATATTGTTTCTGGGTAAGATTCGAATGTACCGCTACGAAGTTCAATGTACATCAATCTTATATCAATTATATATTATGTATTTTATTCTATCCATTTGCCTAAAATACATCGTGTACGTTTTGTCACAAAACTTTTCATGAAATTCGTGAAGGAATTAATAATCATTGTACCTATTCAAACTTCAAAGTGTGTAAAACATAGTTAAAACATTTATCAAGTATTTTTGCAAAAGAAAATATTTGGAGACATGACGTTAACTCGTTATCAGATATTTTTTCATTGTTTTTTTTTTTTTTTTTTTTTTTTTTTTTTTTTTTTTTCATTGTTTATTTGGTTAGTCGAGATGGTATAATATTTTATATCCATTTGGTGAACCGTGAACAGATTAATCATCTGAAGATTAATCGGAGTTTCGATTGGATTATTCCTAGAATTAAAATGTACCGTTATCCTCTGTCTAATTATCTGGTGGTTAATTGATCATCAATCGAGTTGTTCTCTTCCAGCCTTTGGGCTCTAATGGGCTTTGTTTAGTTATTACAATCGCAGGGGTGTTAATGACATTTTGAAAACTAGGGGTATTAAAGTGTCATGAAACAAAAACATCGGACGTTGTCATCAATTTAAAATAGTCAATGACTAGGATAAAGATATCCGAGCATCCAAACAAACCCATATTTTTTTTCTTCTCCGATCGATCTTCCTTCAAAATTTCAACTTCATTCCCTCTCTGAGATTTCAATTTCCGCCATGGACAAAACACAATTGATCTTGCTAGGAATTCCGCTTTTCTTGTTTTGTTCTGATCTCTTCAATCTCTTTACTCCACCACCGCCGAAATCTCAGAACCAACCATCACCGTCTATCTCTAACCCGCAGCGTCCGGCAGTGAGCGTCCCAGAAACCCTAGATTTCCCCTCACAGGTGAATTTTGAATTCAAATTTATCGTTAGTTTCTCGCACAATTGTGTTCTAATCGTTCCTTTTTGCAGAAGTCAAGTGGTATTGGAGGAATCGGATATGGAAACACCGTAGAGATCAACTTCTGCGTTTCCTGCTCTTACAAGTAAAAATATTTCGATTTTTTTTTCTAAGTTATTTACTTTTTGAATTGTTTGTTTCATATGTGTTTAAGATTATCATCAATTGATTTGGCTCAGGCTCTGGCATGAGTCTTATTCCTTATTTCAAACATATGCATCTTCCTTACTGTTGTTCTTACAGCTGCAATGTTTATGACTTTGTCAGATATTTTGATTTCTCATAGATTAATTGCTACACAAGTTAAATTCTTGATAATCTTTTGTTGAACTGATTCTATCTGCAATGTGAGACATAAGCTTTTTGTTTTAGTCAATGTATGCGAAACTCCTTGATCGTTTGAAGTTTTCGGAGATTCTACTCTTGATTCGATTGTTAAGTCCTGCATTTTATATGTACGAAAGGTGAAACTCATCGGTTTTGGATATATTTTTAATTGCAGGGGAACTGCAGTAAACATGAAGAAGATGCTAGAGACGGCTTTTCCTGGATTAGATGTAGTTCTTGCGAACTACCCTCCACCAGCGCCAAAACGTCTTTTAGCTAAGGTTGTGCCAGTTGCTCAGATGGGAGTTATTGGTCTCATTATGGGAGGTGAACATATATTTCCCATGATCGGAATTGCACAGCCTCCTGCTTGGTACCACTCTTTGAGGGCGAATAGATTCGGGTCCATGGCCTCCACTTGGCTTCTCGGTAACTTTCTGCAGTCTTTCCTGCAAAGTTCAGGAGCTTTTGAAGTTAGCTGCAATGGGGAATTGGTCAGTTCTCTTTCTCTTTACAGTATGTATGGCTGCAGTATCATACCACTCTTTGGTTATAAGACACAGACTTGTGCTGCTATTGTGCTAAATGTATTGTGTTATTATACGTAAAGCTAATCAAATCCAATGTTTTGTCTCTGCAGGTGTTTTCTAAATTGAAAGAAGGGAGATTCCCGGGGGAAATCGAGTTGAGAGATCTCATCAGCAGAACCCTGCCGAAACCACTCGTCACAGGCAGCTACTGAGTCGTCTCCAGTCTAGAAAGTTCCAAAACCCTTAAGGGCTTACATCATATACACCAATCTCTAGTGTTTATGTTAAAAGCTAATGTGCCAAAAATGTCCATGTTTTTTCTTAACTTTAATAACCCCAAATGGTCTGGTTGATTACAGAGCTTACATGGTTTCTTAAGAGTTTGCTTTGTTACTCGGATGAATATACAGATTACATGTGAATTCAACTCACTTAAAACAGATATTAGATATATTTCAACATAGGCTAAACAAGTAACTCAGAAATAGTTTAAGGTGTTGTGTCAGCCTCTGCATTGCTCGGAACGCTAGGATCGTGTCTAGTGTTTGCAGATGGATCACCATAATCCTCGATGCTCACCATCAACAATCTACTTGCAGTCCTTGTCTTCCCAAATCCTAACAAATAAAACCAATTCAAACCCAAAGAAAGAATCAGAACATCATAATACAATGAATCAAAAACAAAAAGAAAGAAGAATCAGTTAAAAGAGATGAAACCTGCAACATGAAGAGTGTTTCCGGCTGAAGATGTAACAAGTGGAAGGGTTAGTATGAGAAACAAAAGAAGACGAAGTCTAAAACTCATCTCAGTTTGGTTTGAGAGGTGTATGTATACGTCGTATATATATTTATAGATATGATGATACCAAAATCGATCTTGTGGTTATCTATCCAAATGCAATCTGTTTTTTTCACGTGAACAAGAGACTAAACATTAAAGCCTGTTTTGTTTTCTGTGTGTGTTTTAAAGAAGAGGGTTAGTTTGGGAGATGAGATATTAATGGCCAGAAGATGACCAAGGAAATAGTGACATGTGGCTTAGGCATTGTCGCCACTAGCCCTGGGCATAAAATCCGAAATCCGAAAATCCGATCCGATCCGATCCGAAAAATCCGAATCCGAATCCGAATTAAATAGTCTTAAAACCCGAACGGATAATGAATTATCCTATCCGAATAATCCGATCCGAATCCGATCCTATCCGAAATCCGAACGGTTTATCCGAAAACCCGAAAAAAATTAGATATTCAAAAATATTAGTTATAATTTTATATTAAAAAAATAGCAAATAACAAAAAATATGTGAAATAACCTAAATATCTGAAAAGTTTAAGTTATATTTGTTAAAACTATACAATTTTTCTAAAATATAACCAATTTTTAAAAAAATAAATGGAATTTTTAGTTTTTTTTTCCAAAACTCCGGTCCGAATCCGAAAATATTCGAACCGAATCCGATCTAAATGGTCATAAAAATCCGAACGGATAATGAATTATCCTCTCCGGATTATCCGAATCCGAAAAAAACCCGATCCGAATCCGATCCGAAAAATCATAAAATCCGAACGGATATTAAATTCTCCTATCCGAAAAATCCGAAATCCGAAATATCCGATCCGATCCGATCCGAAAATCCGAACGCCCAGGGCTAGTCGCCACATATGTCACATCTAGGGCCTGGGCAAAATGTCCTAAATTCTGCGTTCAGTCCGAAATCAAATCCGATTTCCTTAAGAAAACCATGTAAGCTTATATTACTCCTTATATTTCTTATCAAATCCATTTTTTAGAATTTTCTTTTGTTTCAAAAAGTTGTATTTTTTTTTTTCAACCGAAATTATATTGATTAGCTTAGATAAGCCAATGAGGAAAAATGTTGTTTACATAAGAAACATGATGCGGTTTGGCAGGGCCGGTCTCTATATTGATGAGGCCTAAAGCAAATTAGTGAAATGTGGCCTTCATTTGATTTTTACTTACTAATTTTTTATATGTAAAAATATATTTTGAAAACAAAAACTGAACAAACTAACTAATACTATAGAGTTTTACTAGTATAATGCAAAAAAACAAAGGCGAGCATAATAACTAATCATGTATCTTGATTAATTTAATTTATACTTTCAATCTTGTATTTGTTTGATTATTACATTTAGTTTTGTTTTTTGAAATTTTAATTTTTACATGATGTTGAGAAAAAAAGATTAATTTTAAGACATGGTTACTTAAAGAATATTATGAAAAATAAATATGACAAAATAATATTGAATAACAAGTGATAAAAAAAAAGAATGGACAATTAAAAATGTGAAATAAAAGGAAACTAAAAAAAGAAAACATGGATAGAAGAATAATTAAATCATTAGGACACGAGATCTCTTTCCTAAATAGATAACTTGCCACAAATAAATGCTATTATACATACATAACTCTTTAAATTGTGGTCTCATTATTTTATGTCTTATAAGTGGCCTAAAGCATTATGCTTCATCTGCCTTATGGCAGGACCGGCTCTGCGGTTTGGTACGAACATTTCGTGTCAATCTATCCGCTTTTGCATTCTCCCCGCGTGGAATAAGAGATAAAGAAAATGAGGAAAATTCTTCCCTGTCGATCGCAATCGCTTCTAAGTTAAGTTAAAAGGAGGAATATTTTAAATTATTTATGCATTTTTATGGAGTAGTTATTAATAATAAATTGTAAATTTCGAAAAAAATAATTAAATACTATTAGTTTAGAGTTATAAAAAATTATAAATCACAAAAAAATACATCTATAAGCAACTTTTAATATACTTTTTGTGAAAAATAATTTTTTATCCACTTTTAAATAATTTGAGAAATGATTTTCTACCCAGTTTTCATAAAGACATTAAATAGTATACAAATATTTTATAAAACTAAATTTTTTTTCCACTAGTTTCCAATGTTTCCTTTCCTAAAATGATACTACGTGCTAGTTTCAAATTGTTTTCTTAAGACAATAATTTACATCAAAATGAAAAGAATAATTTATTGAAAATAAAATTATACTACACAAAAAATGACTCGGTCGTCAGTTACTGAATTAATCTGACACAATATTTCTCGTTTGTAACGCTTCATTTTGTATATAAATATAATTGTTTAGTACATGCATTACCCCAAATTCACAAGAGAGATAGCAGAAACAACGAGTCCACTTCAAAGGAAAGCATGAACAACTCGGAGTCGTATCCGCCGGAGTTTAGACCTCTAATGAGAGAACCAACAGAACCAGAAAAATTCATTGAACCGGGTCTAGACCGGAGCAAGGATATCGATATCCCGGTTCTTAATCTGGAGCGTTTGGACATGGAGAAACTCAGAGAAGCATGCAAAGACTGGGGAATATTCCATTTGGAGAATATGGGGATACCATCAAAGCTGATGTCACAGGTGAAAGAGATAACGGAATCGGTGTTGAGTTTACCGTTTGAAGAGAAACGGAAGTTGTTCGGCGTTAACTCTCCGTTATCGTATTTCTATGGAACACATACGGTAAGTCCATCGGGAAAGGCCATAACGAGGGCACCACAAGAATCTAGTCGTCACTTGTTCGAAGGCATCAATGTTCCTCTTGCTTCACTCTCGAGTCTTCTTCCATTTTCTTGTTCTGATCCCAAGCTCGAGTCTTTCAGGTACGAGTCGTTTTACTGATTTAGTGATTTCATTACTCTTTACTTCATTGGTGGTTTTAGTTGGTTTAAAGAATCAAATCAAAATTCTACTTTTTATTGATAATTTTTATAGCTTACAAGTTATTAATCCACTCTCCGATGATTTAGATGGCCGGTGACTAGATTTTTAAACATTGTTAGTACCGAGGAAATGTCACGAGTTTTACTTTTACGTATAATCTAGGAAAATGAAGAAAAAAAATGTGACATAAAACGACAAAAACTTAATTTAATGTCGAAAGCACATACAACGAGTTTTACAAATACGTTTCATAAATTATTAGTGAGTAAAATTTTGGATAATCATGTCATTTCGTCGTTACAAATTAGTCATCACTTTTTTTTTTTTTCATCACTTTTTTTCTTTAATTTGTTTCCTAGCCCACGATATTATTAATTATCATTGTGTGATGAGTTACGCAGAGTGGTGATGGAGGAATACGGAAAGCACGTAACTAGGATTATTGTAACCCTATTCGAAGCTATAACAGAAACCTTGTCCCTCGAATTATCAGATGACCAAAAAATAAGCTACTTATCGGAGTCAACAGGTATGATACGTGTTCAACGGTATCCTCGGTGCACCGAATCCCCCGGACTTGAGGCTCATACAGATAGTTCGGTGATATCGATCATAAACCAAGACGATGTTGGTGGACTAGAGTTCATGAAAGATGGGGAATGGTTCAATGTCACACCTCTTGCCAATTCTTTTGTCATCGGTCTCGGAGATATGATGCAGGTAATTAATTACTAAACTAAACTTGCATGCATGCTAAATAGATTGCATATATATATGAGATGTATATATAAATTCTGAAATTAAAGAAATTGATTTAACATAGGTGTTAAGTGATGAGGAATACAAGAGTGTGTTGCATAAAGTGGGAAAGAGGATTAAGAAGAAAGAGAGATACTCGATTGTTTACTTTGTGTATCCCGACAAAGACTGTATGTTTAAATCGAGTCGCTACAAGCCATTCACATTCTCGGAGTTTGCAGCTCAAGTTAAGCTTCATGTTGAGACCCATGGTAGCAAAATCGGCCTTCCTAGGTTCCTCAGCAACCGCTAGTGTTGTATTCTCGTATTTTCTCTAAATATCAATATTAATAGGAAAAATGGGTAAACAAACCCTGAAGTTTTCTAAAAACATAAAATAAAACCTCACCTTATTTTTTGGGTTATTAAACCCTGACCTTAAAAAAATGTGGAAAAGAGCCCCCAACGTAATTCAGCTCTTACTTTGGTTTCTGTCTTCTTCATAGTCTTGATCATGTAGCGGTCATCGTTGGTCAAGTAGAAAAAGCTTCCACTTTTCCCTGGAGATGATAGCTCCCTAAGAGCATCATTCCCACAAATAGATAACATATAATCTGCTGCATCCACATTAAACAGTTTCCGCAGATTCCTACACAAACACAAAAACATTCTCATTGGTTTTCTTAATACCAAAATAGAAGAAATCAAAAGTAAGAGAGATTCTAACCTGAAAACCACAGGACAATAATCCTTCCATTTAAACTCACAAGACTGATGTGGAGGAGTGTATTTAGATCCTTCAGATGGGAATTTCGTCCAAAGTTTCTCCTTTGGATCGAAAGCCGAAGCCTTCAAATCAAGAGATGTAGCCGGAGCTGGTCTTCCAACAGAGTGTCTTTACAATAAAGACAATACTCAACATCAAACAGAGCAAAACAACAAACAAACACAAGCAATTTTCAATCGAAAAAAAAAAGAAAAAGGTTCAGTACCTAATTCCTACCTGCAAGTTAAGCATGAGTTCATAATTCCTATGACCTTTAGAGATAGTTTGTCCTTGTTTCTTAGCAGGCTGTATTCTCAAAGGCCCTAACGATGATCTATTACTCTCTGCATTATCATCCAACTGAAGATAACCAGAACCATTATTCCTCAATTCCATTTCACCATTACTTACTCTTCCCATCGTAACGGTTCCCGTTGCTCCATATCATGGTACCGTTACCATTCATCAAACCATTCTTCCATTGTCCGATGTAATGATTCTCGTTCTTCCATTGATACCTCCCATGTCCATCTTGTAAACCTCTCCTCCATTCTCCGTCGTAGCAATCTCCGTTGACGTAGCTTTTGGTTCCTTGCCCATGTCTGAGATTCATCACCCATGATCCTTTGTATAAATCTCCAGACGAATCGATGTAAGTACCTGCCAAAACACAATAAAAATGAAAACTTTTGGCCTAAAAAAAAGTTGTCCATCTGTTAACGTTGGGGGCTCTTTTCCACATTTTTTTAAGGTCAGGGTTTAATAACCCAAAAAATAAGGTGAGGTTTTATTTTATGTTTTTAGAAAACTTCAGGGTTTTTTTACCCATTTTTCCATATTAATAACTTGGTTTTTCTATGTTTTTGAAAGTATTTGTACTCTCTAAGTCCATGTATTGACACCTTTTTATTCGCAAGGTCTTCTTTTCTTCTGGTTAAACATTTTTTTTTTTGGGTTCAGGTTAAACTTTTATTTGCAAGTTTATTGATGCAAAGAAGCTCTAATCTTAAATTGTACGTTGGCATCAACACTTCTGTCTCTGAATATGTCTATGTTACCTAATCATGGGCAATTATATATCGTACCAATAGTGCCGGCCGGTCTTGTGGTATATATATCATATACAGTTTCTTGGGGTGCGCTATGGGCTTTGTCTGATAGAGTGATGAGAGATAGAGATTGGAAGAATTGTGTATTGCTCTCATAATAATTTAAGTGATGATACATATGTTTATATAGAGGAGAAAATCCTAAACCTAATTAACCTAGTTTCCTAATATACAATATCGAATAATATCACAATATATATTTAAGGATCTTCCATATCTTCTAGATACTTCTATACGCTCCCTCAAACTCAAGGCGGGATGAGATGAAAATGGAAGGAGCGACTTGAGATTTGACCACAGATGATGATGAGATCGATGGAAGTGAAGAAGCCTTGTGCTTGGACCATGTATGGTATGATGGATTTTCCATAAAAACGCCTCAGAGAAGACATGTCTTGGATGTGTTGAGAAGATCACGTCTGAGCTTAATGAAGTGTAGTAATTGGGAGAAACGAAAAAGGAGAATAATAAGATTTTTTTTTTATGAGAAAAATTAAAAAGAAGTATCAAATGTTCAAACTTCAAAGTTTTGAAAATAGTGAGATTAGAAGCTTTGTGGCGTAAGAAAACAAATTTTTTTTTTTTTTTCCTTTTAAACTGCAAATTTTTTTTTTAAAAAGAAGCACTTTGGCTTGATTTTGAAGCATTTTATCTTAATTGAGAAACACTTTAGCTTAGATTCAGAGGTTCATGATGAACTTGAATTATGGAAGCACTTGGCTTAAAAATAAAAATGAAAAGAAGAAGCACTTGACTTAGCATAAAATAAAATAAAAAGAAAGTTTGATCGCTAGATCAAAACTTTGGAGCAAAACCTGCTCTGATACCATGATAGAGTGATGAGAGATAGAGATTGGAAGAATTGTGTATTGCTCTCATAATAATTTAAGTGATGATACATATGTTTATATAGAGGAGAAAATCCTAAACCTAATTAACCTAGTTTCCTAATATACAATATCGAATAATATCACAATATATATTTAAGGATCTTCCATATCTTCTAGATACTTCTATATTGTCGTGGTAACAATTTTATCACATACAGTATATTCTCAATTATTTGTAATATATTATTTTATAATGATAAAGCATGTTTTAAAAAAAAAAAGTAATGTAAATGTATATTGATGAACGCATCCAACCATACAATAGTATGTTCGATAGTTTTAAGTTGATTCACCATACCAAAAAATTGAACTAAAACTAGAGAATTTATGGATTTTGTCTAATGCTTCTACACGACACACACAAAATTAGTTTGGTAAATTCTAAAAGATCTCATACATCAAATCTCTTATAAATGCAAAAAAATCAATTATGAACAAATTACGAATAATTTTGGACCTTGGTATAGTAGAACCTCTATAAATTAATACTTGATAAAATAATAACCTCTATAAATTAATAAATTTCTCCGGTCCCGAGTTGGGACCAGTGTAAATTTTGACACAATTCGATAAAATAAAAAAATAATAATTTTTTTTTGAAATCTTATGTAAATATATGGTCCCATTAATACTATAAATTAATAATTTTATGAATATGTCAAAATAATTTATAGATATGTTTTTTTTTTCGGCAAAAAGTTCTTATATTGAATGATGTAAATCCAGATACAGAGGTTCTTCCAACCATATTGGTGGAGTAGTACAATCAGCAAAGAAATTAGAAGATACACAACCAAATTTTGCAATAACATGAGCTACAGAATTACATTCTCTGGGTATAAAACTAAACCAAGAAGAAGAAAATTTTGAAGCCCAGAACTTGATATCATGGAGCACATTTCGAATGGAGCAATCAGTTGTCTTGCCAAGGATATTGTTTATCAAATTCAAACTGTCGCCCTCAAAACAAACCATAGAGAAACCACGAATCCAACATTGTTGAAGGGCACATAATAATTAAAGTTTTTGCTTCTGCTTCCAAAGGAGAGAGAGCTCAATTCAAAGAAGAAGATCCCCAACAGCAAGGAACACCAAGATGATTACGTATGATCCAACCACCAATGGTTTGATATGACTGATGGTCATAAGCAGCGTCAAAATTGCATTTGACATATGGTGAACTAGGTCGAGTCCAATGTAGAGACCGAATTGATGGAGAAACAATTTGTGGTGTAGGCATAGGTTGAGAAACATCTAGCCACTGTTGTGTTTCTGCTCGACTTTTCACCACAATGAGTGAAGGACTCTCATTGACACGATTAAAGATAAAATTATTCCTAGCTTTCTATATTCTCCAGATAATCCAAAATGGAGACAGTCGTTGAATAGCAGAGAGAGAATGTTGAGCGTGGATATCAAGCAAAGAACCGATATTGTCTTCTAGCTCAAGTCATCGATTACGCAAACAATGTAGAGGAGTATTGGAAAGGCGCCAGACCATTGTAGCAAAAGGACAAAGGAATAATGTATGATTGATTGTTTCCACATCAAGGCCACAACGCGGACATAAAGCATCAAGTCGCATACCACGCGAATTCAAACGAGAGGTAGTGGCCAAAGCACCTGAGAGAGAACGCCATAAAAAGTGTCTGATTTTGGGGAGAATTGGTAATTTCCAAATACTTGTTTTTAAAGGAATAGAGCTAGGGGGTATTGGTGGTAGATCTTGTTGACGTCCAGGATCATGTGTAAGAAACCAGAGCTAGGGGGTATTGGTGGTAGATCTTCCTCTCCAATGCCGGAGGAAGCTCCGGTGATTAGAACTACTTTTCCGGCAACGTTTTCAACACGAAAATGCTTAAGAAGACAACTCACAAGTTTGATCAAAAGATAAAATGGGTAAAAGAGGATTAGAAAACTCAGCGTTGTTGTCATGGGTTGAAAACAGTAGGTTGGCCCTAACCCTGTGTAACCTATAGGGTTTTAAACCCTTTAACTTTGGAAATGCTAATGATGGGTTCTAATTTTTAGCCCTTTTAGATATAAGGGTTAAAAATTAACCCTTTAAATAAATAAAACAAATATTCTTCTTATTATAAAAAATAAAAAATAAATCAAAACCCTAATCACCAATTTAGGTTATACAATTTGCGGATTTCTTTTTTTGGCGGGAAATTTATATTTTTGGCGGGAAAATTTACGTTTTTGGCGGGAAAATTTACGTTTTGGCGGGGAAATTTGCGTTTTTGGCGGGAAATTCGCGTTTTGACGAAAAATTTTCGTTTTTGGCGGGAAAATTACGTTTGGCAGGGAAATTGCGTTTTGGCGGGAAAATTACGTTTTGGCGGGAAAATTGCGTTTTGGCGGGAAATTTTCGTTTTTTGACGGGAAATTTTCGTTTTTGGCGGGAAATTTTCGTTTTTGGCGGGAAATTTTCATTTTTAGCGGGAAATTTGAGTTTTTGGCGGGAAATTCGTGTTTTGACGGGAATTTTTGTTTTTGGCGGGAAATTTGTGTTTTTGGCGGGAAAATTGCGTTTTTTTGGTGGGAAATTTTCGTTTTTGGCGGGAAATTTTCGTGTTTGGCGGGAATATTTGAGTTTTTGGCGGGAAATTCGCGTTTTGACGGGAATTTTCGTTTTTGGCGGGAAATTTTTGTTTTTGGCGGGAAAATTGCGTTTTTGGTGGGAAATTCGCATTTTGACGGGAAATTTACGTTTTTGGCAGAAAATTTACGTTTTGGCGGGAAATTTGCGTTTTGGCGGGATATTTTCGTTTTTAGCGGGAAATTTGCGGGTTCACATTTTTTGCGGGAAATGTGCAGATTTAAGTGTTTGTTTCCAGGTTTGTGTATGGCATAGAGATTGAAGGAAATCAAATTTTATAAAATATGTTGATTTATTGAATTTATGAATTTTAGAATTTATAAATTTATGAATTTATGAATTTATGAATTTTATTTATGAATATTTCAAATTTATATTTATTTATGAATTTGTTATTTAAATTTTAAAATATTAATCTAAACACACAAAGTACATAACTAGCTTGTTTTTAGAGAAAAACTACATATAGGGCTAACCCTACATTAACCCTTTAATAAAAAATATAAAGGGTTATAAAAGGGTTAGGGTTAATATAGGGCTGGGCTAATATCAACTAAGGATGGGCTCAACCCTAACCCTGCATTTAACATCCCTAGAAAACTGATGGTAAGAGGAGGAAGAAGAAAATTGAGAAGGGAGTGAAGCATATCCATCTTGTTCGTTTACAGAACGAACACCACTACCTACCTTCCTACTTGGTTTTTCGTTAAAATGTTCAAACTTTTACTTTACAAGAGATTTCTATTTTTATGGACACAGAAAGTTCTAATCACCGGAGCTTCCTCCGGCATTGTCCCATCCTTGTGCCCTCTGATCTCGAAGATTTTTGATCGTTTACGCCTACTTGAAGAATGGACCCTTAAGCACATTGATGAAACCGGAAATCAGCCGGCTCTAGCAGTTGCAACAAGTGCTACCAAGGACCATAGATACCCTTCTTACATCTCTCGGGGCAGCCCTACATGGCTCCAACAGCTCCTTCTCTCTGAAGCCTCTGCTTCCTAGTTGTTTTCTTCTTTTGTTTTGGTGTTTTTCCTGGGTATGAGCCTTTATGTTTGGCTCTTTCTGAGATACCTTGCTTTGTACTCCTCATCCTTCTGGATATCAGACAATGAACTTTGAGTGTTAAAAAAAAAAAACCATGACTCGGTCGTCAGTTACTGAATTAATCTGACACAATTTTTCTCGTTTGTAACGTTTCATTTGTATATAAATATAATTAATATCATTATTTAGTACATGCATTACCCAAATTCACAAGAGAGGTAGCAGAAACAACGAGTCCACTTCAAAGGAGAGCATGAGCAACTCGGAGTCGTATCCGCCGGAGTTTAGACCTCTAATGAGAGAACCAACAGAACCAGAAAAATCCATTGAACTGGGTCTAGACCGGAGCAAGGATATCGATATCCCGGTTCTCAATCTGGAGCGTTTGGACATGGAGAAACTGAGAGAAGCATGCAAAGACTGGGGAATATTCCATTTGGAGAATATGGGGATACCATCAAAGCTGATGTCACAGGTGAAAGAGATAACGGAATCGGTGTTGAGTTTGCCGTTTGAAGAGAAACGGAAGTTGTTCGGCGTTAACTCTCCGTTATCGTATTTCTATGGAACACATACGGTAAGTCCATCGGGAAAGGCCGTAACGAGGGCACCACAAGAATCTAGTGGTCACTTGTTCGAAGGCATCAATGTTCCTCTTGCTTCACTCTCGAGTCTTCTTCCATTTTCTTGTTCTGATCCCAAGCTCGAGTCTTTCAGGTACGACGACGTACGTCGTTTTACTGATTTCATTTCTCTTACTTCGTTGGTGGTTTTAGTTGGTCTAAGGAATTAATCAAATTAAAATTCTAGTTGGTATAGATAATTAAAATTTTTATAGCTTAATTAAAGATGGCCGGTGACTAGATTTTAAAACACACCGTAGTTCTGATTGATAGTACCGAGGAAATGTCACGAGTTTTGTGTATAATCTAGGAAATGAAAAAAAATGTGACATTAAACGACAAATATTCCATAAAACCTTATATTATTGTCGAAATCGCAAACCACAAGATTTACAAATACTTCCATAAATTATTCATGAATAAAATTTTGGACAATTAAAATTGTCATTACCTTCTTTTTTATTTATTTTTTGTTCTAACCCACGATATTATTAATTAATTATCATTGTGTAATGAGTTACGCAGAGTGGTGATGGAGGAATATGGAAAGCACGTAACTAGGATTATTGTAACCCTATTCGAAGCTATAACAGAAACCTTGTCCCTCGAATTATCGGATGACCAAAAAATAAGCTACTTATCGGAGTCAACAGGTATGATACGTGTTCAACGGTATCCACGATGCACTGAATCCCCCGGACTTGAGGCTCATACAGATAGTTCGGTGATATCGATCATAAACCAAGACGATGTTGGTGGACTAGAGTTCATGAAAGATGGGGAATGGTTCAATGTCACACCTCTTGCCAATTCTTTTGTCATCGGTGGAGATATGATGCAGGTAATTAATTACTAAACTAAACTTGCATGCATGCTAAATAGATTGCATATATATTAGATGTATATATAAATTCTGAAATTAAAGAAATTGATTTAACATAGGTGTTAAGTGATGAGGAATACAAGAGTGTGTTGCATAAAGTGGGAAAGAGGATGAAGAAGAAAGAGAGATACTCGATTGTCTACTTTGTGTTCCCCGACAATGACTGTATCTTTAAATCGAGTCGCTACAAGCCATTCACATTCTCGGAGTTTGCAGCACAAGTTAAGCTTGATGTTGAGACCCATGGTAGCAAAATCGGCCTTTCTAGGTTCCTTAGCAACCCCTAGTGTTGTATTCTCGTATTTTCTCCAAATATCAATATTAATAACTTGGTTTTTCTCTGTTTTTGAAAGTATTTGTACTCTCTAAAGTACATGCATGTATTGACACCTTTCTATTCGCAAATCTTCTTTTCTTCTGGTTAAACATTTTTTTGGTTCAGGTTAAACTTTTATTTGCAAGTTTATTGATGCAAAGAAGCTATAATCTTAGATTATACGTTGGCGTACACTTCTGTCTCTGAATATGTCTACATTACCTAATCACGGGTAATTTTATATCATATCAATAGTGTTGGCCGGTCTTGTGGTATATGTACAGTTAATTTCTTGGGCGCGCTATGGGCTTTGTCGTGGTATCATTTAGCATAATCGCTGACGGTTGGATGTCGTAAAGGTTATTGATATCGTCGCCCATCGTAAAAGGCTTTGACGCTATCTGTAGTAGCTGACATGGAACATGGTCGACGAGTAAGGGAGTTATATGGATGAGATGCTTACATAAACATTTATACATCACCACGTCTCTATGAACCTAGGACGTTGTAACCACTCTTTACAAATGCTTTATTATTCGACATTCTTTTGTTTAAATTATATTTGACAAGGTTGTTAATTAGGAAATCTAATAACAATTGTTGGCAAATAAAAAGGGCATTGACCGAAACATAAAATTTAAGGAAAGCCAATACTCTTATCTTTTACAGAAACATATTTGTTTGTTAATTGTGATCGTGACCATTTCTTAATTTCTAAAAACCGTCCATCTCCAATATCTAAAGTCAGATCTTAACCAAGTCATATGAAACCGAGATATAGTTTTAAATGGTTATTACAAACACTTATGTACAGTATATAAGAACCACCATCCCGAACGAAAATATACACACAAAACACACGTTTTACACAAATTACAAACAAAGAAATAAATATGGAAAGTGAATCCAGTTCAAGTCCCTTGGTCGTTGAGAAATCAGAAGTGGTTCTTGTGAAACCATCAAAGACAACACCTGATGTCTCTCTGTCTCTCTCCACCATCGACAACAATCCTTACCTCGAAGCTATCCTCAAAACTATATGCGTCTTCGCTCCCAAACCCTACCTTAAAGATCAAGCAAGCCACGACCCAGTTTCTATTCTCCAACATGCCGTCTCCAATGCCCTTGTTTATTACTACCCTTTCACCGGGAAACTTCACCGAAAATCCTAAGACAATAGACTTCAGCTAAATTGCAAAGCGGGAGATGGAGTCCCCTTTATAAGGGCAACCGCCACGTGCACTCTCTCTTCTCTCAAATATTATATGGACAATGCTGATCACTTGGACGCAGCCTACCAACTCGTGCCTTGTTACGACCCTGTGAAGGGCTGTGAGGGATACGACCCTCTGGCTCTACAGGTCACTAAGTTTGCATGTGGAGGAATCACTATTGGAATGGCTCATTCCCACTCCGTCTGTGATGGTATTGGAGTGGCTCAGTTTTTCCGAGCGATGATCGAATTTGCCTCTGGGAAGAGCCAACCCACCTTCATCCCCGTATGGGACAGAGAGAGGCTCACTTTTAACAACAGTGGTATGCAACCAACCTATACCCTTTCATTGTATTATACAATTATTTGAGTTTTTCAACATTTACAAAATATTAAATTTACATTTTTTCGAAAAACATAATACCTTTTTGTCAACTTTTTCTTAAGAGATATGTTTATTATTGATATATGTAAATGCAAAACGCAATCTATTTTGACTTTGTTTTTTTTTTTTTTTTTATAACTTGGGTGATCCGGTTCAACGGATATCATGAATTTCGAGCTAGATTTGCGGGGACTTTTCTCCCTACCTGGTTCTCGGTCCAACGTAACGGGTCATGAAATCATGATTAATCTTAAAGACAGGAGTCGGGGAAGCATGTGAAAACCACTGACACCCACACGTTTGTGAAATAGTTTCTTCTAATGAGGGTCGAACCTAGGATATACCTCATTACAACCTCCGGTTGGTGACCACAACCACTAGATCACGTCTGTGTGGGTGTTTGAGTTTTGGTTTTTACATTAACGAGTTAGAACTTTTCTTTTTGTGATTAATTAATATAGAGATTTTGGTTTCACAAAGTATACACTATTATAACATGTAGATTTAAGATCAAACAGAAACAAAAAAAAAGAACAATTTGGGCTCGCTCATTAACTATTCTAATTATTGTAGATGAATTCGGAGACGACTACCAAACCCCGGGAGTTGATGATTTGCCTCCCATTGCTACTAGTACTTCACCCTATACACTGACCACTGACATGGTCCGTGAGATCCTTAACATTACCTCGGAAGATATTACAAAACTCAAAACGAGAGTTGCAGAGGAGGAGCAAATGACGAATGACCAGGAGAAGGTGGTTGTCACGACTCTAGAGATTCTTGCGGCCCACGTCTAGAGAGCACGATGCCGTGCCTTGAAGCTGAGTCCAGATGGAACTACGGTTCTAGGGATGGCCATTAGTATCCGCAGAATCATGGAGCCGCTATTACCAGAAGGCTACTATACGACAATGCCTTTGTCAATGCCTACGTGACATTGACAGCTAGCGAGCTGAGCGAATCATCACTGTCTCATGTCGTGAGGCACATAAAAGACATGAAGAGAGATGCGTTAGACAAGAAGCATGTGTCGGGGGAACTTAGCAAAATTGAAAGAATCTTGAAGGTGAAGGCATTATCGTTTGAAGGCATCGGCGGAGGGTTCATGGTGCTCACAGATTGGAGACAAATCGGTCTAGATTACGATGTTTGGGGAGGTTTAGTGAACATAATACCCTTGGTTTCAGTGAAATTTCCCCATCTCTGTGCATTTTTGCCAGCGTCTAAGGCGGTTCCAGGAATGCAAGGTGGCGTTCGAGTGTTGGTTACGTTGCCGAGGGATGCAATGGCAAAGTTCAAGGAAGAGATGAATGCTTTCTAGCTATATATTATACGACGTGGTCTTGCTGATCGATGAGCTTGATTGTTCGAAACCAGGGTAGCAACAATAAGTTTATTAAAGGATTCGAGGAGAACGGAGTGACTTCTTTATTAATGACGAGCGAAATACAAAGACTTAGTACCGGTCCGGCAGTTACAACGGGTTCTGCCGAGCCGCGGGTGTTTACGAGAACAAACAAGAGAATTTTTCTAAGTGTTTTGCTAGAACGAAACTCTCTCTTATTCTCTGGATAATAACTAACAGAAATCGGATCCTTTGCCCCTTGGTCTCTCTTGGTATTTATAGGAGAGGAAAAACCCTAAAGCTTCACTTGTCCCCTCCCGAAAATGACCGTTTTGCCCTCCGGGTCTTATTGGGCCTTCGAGTTAGCAGGAACTCATAAGAGTATTTATAAAAGTTTTGGGCCTCCTAACATTGGGGCATAGCCCATATCCAACAATAGTCCCCCCCTAGTCCAGCGCGTGAAGGTTTTCCGAGTACGGTGGCGTGTCTTTTGAGTCGGCGTATGTTGGTACGGCCCAAAATGATTCGTCGGTGTCTCCGACACGTTTTCCGAGGTTCCCGGGATGAATAGTTTTTGGCACGTTTTTCGAAATCTCCGGGACGAACGACGTCTTTGGCGCGTTTCCCAATGTATGGCGATCCCGAAATGGCTGGTTAATTAGGTCTCCAAACTTCCACCTCGGTAAATGTGCAATGTCTCCCACTATATATATGTTTTTTTTACTCTCACTTTCTACTTCCTTTGACTTTTGCTGTTCACTTTGGAAGAAAAGGTAAAGTTCTTTTCACTTCTCTTCTTTCTCTTTCTTCTTTGTTTTGTTTTGTCGGTGGGTAAGCTTGGGAAGCTTTTGGCTCGGCACACTCATAGTCGGACTTGGCTCGTCGTCACGGCGTGACGCGTGGTTCAGCAGCAATCTCAGCTCGGCGGCTTGCGGTTCGGCGGAGGCAAGATCCGACTTGGCGGTTCGGTCTCGCTGAGCCTCGGTGAGATCAAGCGCGGCGCAACTGGTTTGGACTGCCTCTGGTTCGGTGTGGGCTGGTTCGGCGCGACTGATTTGGTCCGAGGGAGTATTGGTTCGGCTTGGTGCTATCGGCTCGGCATAGACTGCCGTTTTGGTGATGGGAGGAACTAAGCTGCTGCTTATGGCGTGAATTGGCTCGGCGAGATGTCTTCTGGTTCGGCCAGGGAGGTGATAAGCCGTGGCTCGGTTTTGGTGGTGAAGCTCCAAACCGACTTGGCGTTTTAGAGGAAATTGACTGGTCTACGCGCAGAGATCTGACTCGGAGCTGCGTCGTGTGACTCGGTGGAGGAATTTGGCTCGCACGATAGCTCTGGTTCATCGCGAGGCGGCGTGTCGTGGTCCAGCGAGCTTCCTTCTCTGGTTCGGCGCGGATTCTCGGCACAGCAGCTAGCCTGGTTTGGTAGTGGTTTTCTTCGAAGCGAATTGGTTCGGCAGGCCCCCTCTCTTTAGTTCAGCTCAGGTGGAAGCTTAGCTGGTTCGGTTTGTCGTGACGCGCCGCGGCCCGGTTTTCTTGTTGGTTTGGCACGGCGGTGACGCGTCGCGGCTCGGTTTGATGGCGAAGCTTCAAACGGGTTAGGCATTTCGGTGGAGAGTTTGGTTCAGAATGGTGTCTTCGTTCGGCGTTGAGATTATACTTAGGCAATTTTAATAGTTTGTTGGAGTTAGCGCATATTCTTCTGTCGGTGCCTGACGAATTTTTCCTGTTGCTGTTTGTCAGCTGTTGACGTTTGACGAGTGCGGAGAGTGCTATGAGTGATCACGAGTTTTACTCCTTGAGTGGTTCTGAGAATAGTTATGAGAATGATGTCGCGGCTAGCTCCGAGGATGACGTTGCAGGCGATTTCGAAAACGTTTATGAGGGTGTGTCTACCTTATCCCGCGGAGACTTTGGGTTAATGGCTTGGGCGGATGACGTAGAAGAAAGTCCGATGGATCTCGATGAGGCAGTTGAAACACTAGACTCCATTCTGGGGGATGACTTGGGCGCTACGAACCTTGGCTCCGGTAACCATGGAATCGGAAAGTCGCTGATTTGCCTTAATGGCATGGAGCGTGAATTACGAGTCCGCGATGATGATGACGATGAAGACGGAGGTGCTTCGATCCGGTCGCTTGTATCGGCGCTTTTTTCTCCGGAGGTAGTGACCTATGATGCGCCCAAGGAACCGTTGGGGTCAGATCATGGTCCGTCCTGTTACAGCAGGGAACGAATCGATCGTCGTTTTCAATCCCAAACCGGACGAACGTGTCGAGATCCCTCACGATGGCTGCGTTTGTCTTTACGCACCCTTTTTCACTGAATGCGGGCTTCAGTTTCCCATTCCACGCTTTGTTACCGAGTATTGTTCTAGACGCATGATCGCCTTGTCTCAACTTTCTATTGCCGCAATTCGTAACATGGTTGGTCTTCAGATCTTAGGAGCCGAATGTGGCGTAGAGATCGACGTCAGACTTCTCGAGGCTGCCACTGTCTTCTCGTTTGCAAAAGACAACCCAGGGTTATGTAACGCTCACTCCGTGGCCCGGCACAAGATTTGTGAATCCGCGAGGAGCAAAGTTGCCGACTGGCGTCAGCAATACTTCTTTGTTAGAGTTGATGGTCATTCGTTTGAGGACCCCGATTGGTCCTATGTTAACGCGTGGAATTATAGTCCCGGTAGTTTGTGCGGTTTTGACCACGCAGTTTTCTTTCGCTTTCTTTTTCTAACTCCTATTTTCTTCATATGCAGTATATCCTGTCCGAAACTTGCGGCGCGACAAGGCGATTCAGGAGAAGCTTGATAAGATTCGGGAGTTGGGTTCTCTTAGTTGGCCCGTTGTTATTGAACACTTTGAGTTCTGTGAGATTCTAGCCTTGCTCTTTCATTACGAGTTGCTGTGTCCCTTTTTTGACATTTTGCGTGTTTTGCAGGTCGCCCACTGTGTCCGATTATGGGGAAGGCTAATTGCACTTTTAAGAAATACGCTGATCAATTCGTGAATTCTGGCGCGCCCTCCGGGACAGCTCCGCCTCCAGAGGATGCTAGCGGGCCTAACCCAGATGATCTCGTTGTGGGTGTGCGGAAAGGCGTTCGGATTACTCAGACTGTGGCGAAAGCTGCGGAGAACGCTGCCGCTCATGCTGCTGCCGTTGCCGCCGCTCGTGCTGCGAAAGCGTCTGCTTCGACTGGACCGAAGGAAGGGAGGAAAGGGACTCCTCCGGCTGCTAGCTCGGCAAGGGGCGGCTCTGATGCTTCAAGGAAGCGAACGTCTCGTGACAATTCTGGTGGCGACCCTCCTGAGGGGCTTGGTCTTGGTCCTGCGGGAGTTGACTTTAGATTTGTCTACAACTATCCGCATAAGGACGTTGTGTTCACGCTCGACAACGTTGCTTGCGCCGATCTTGCCAGCAACATTCCCTGTGGTTTTTCTAAGTTTCCTTCGGCGGATTCCCTTTCTGAGGCAGCGTTGTATTCTGGTTGGGCGCAAGAGTCGTTTAAGGTCCGTCCCCTGCTTCGATGAACCTGTCGTCGATTTTATTTGTGTTTGCTAACTCCGTTCTTTTTCAGGCGATCGGAGCGGGGAACCGGATGATTGAAGCCTACGAGCGCAGAGCGAAGAAGGCCGAGGAGGGTGAGCGTGAGGCTCGGGATTTGTTTGCGAGGGAGCGAAAGAATGTGCTCTCTTATTGCAAGGACCTGGACAAGGAGAGGGAGGACCATAAGTCTCTTAAGGTCAAGTATGACTCGGAGACTGCGAGATTAAGGTCCTCTCGGGATTCCTGCGAGAAGGTGTTACAGGAGAAGGTCGACAAGTATCGAGCCCTTGCTGATAGGCTGCGGAGGCGCATCTTGTCCGAGCAAGCTGCGAAGGAAGATCGGGAGTTGCTTATCCAAATTTCGGGGACGAAAGATTGTCTCGAGGGTTTGATCCAAGGAGGCACGCCGATTCCGGAGGAGAAGATGAAGCAGTTGGCTGCTGATGAGGAAAAATAGAACGCCATAGTGGAAAAGTTTGACATATTCGATCTTTTTGATGGCGATCTCGAGGAACTTGCGGCTGCCAAGCCGAGCCAAACCGCGGCTGATGGCGGTGATCGCGCCCCGGCTGGCCAGTGATTCGTTTTAGATCTGGCTTTGTTTATGTTGTATTCTCTTTCGGAATTTGTGATGTGTCCGGCGTTTTAGCCGTTTGTGGCTTGTCGGACGGATTCCATATCTATGTTGCGTCCCTTTTCTCGGAACTTGCGGTATGTCCGGTGTTTTAGCCGTTTGTGGCTTGTCGGATCGATTTAGATGTACGACACTTTGTTGGTCCTTGTAAACTCTCATCTTATTTTGCGAACACCGCGATGGTCGCTTTGGTATCTTAATGTAGGAGACATTTTATCCTTACTTGCTTGGTTATGTTTTGCGAGTTTGTCGATCGCCCTTGATTGCGAGGCTGGGCTCGGCTTACTTATCGAGTTGTGAGATTTTTGAACCCTTGATGGTTATTTTCGGCTTACTTTCTGCGAGTTTCCCTCGGCTTACTTTCTGCGAGTTTCCCTCGGCTTACTTTCTGCGAGTTTGTCTTTGGTTTCGAAACACATGGTGGGGCAAGACGTCTCTTGACTTATCCTATGTGTTTGAGTCGAACCGTTCGTTTCGTAGGTGCGAGTACTGGTGCCCGGCTTATCCTGTAAAAGCTTTAGGTTGACGCGAACGTGCGAGTGCTGGTGCCCGGCTTATTTCGGTTCGGCCGCATGTCGGCTGATGCGAGTCTGGCTCGGCTTATAGACTTTAAGTGTAAGTTTTGGCTTACTTAAGTAAAGTCGTGGATTATTTCAACTGAAGCGGGTGTTCTAAGTCCGTTCAATGAGCACCACTGCATCCATGGGGGATGCGTTTAAGATCGTTCAACTGGCCAAGAAGACGATGTAAATATAGCAAGATTGCTGAATTATATATAAGTTCCGCGTTCATTGGGATTCGTGCCCGTCAGTGCTGGGCTCCACTGCTTTATTTAGTATAAATCATCTGTTGTTCCTCTTCAATCTCATTCTTCATTTCATTTTTGCAGGCATGTCTTCAAATCCTCTCCCTGTCAGGAAACCAAACTTCAGAGCTCTCTCGAAGGAGCCGATCGCCGGCTCGCCGTGGGCCTATCATGGAGGTCGCATTGGGCTTATCGACGAATGGGAACCGAGTGGAATGGAGATCCCCGTATTTCCGCTTGATTCGTTTACTGCGAGGGACAGACGCTTGACTCGCCGATTCCTCAGGGAGATCGATTCGGTTTATACTTGCTTTTACCGGTATCGTGTCTCCTTCCTTAACCGCAGGGAGAAAATCGACCGCTTGTACCTCGACGACGTGTTTACGCACGCGAGGAAGCATGCGAAGAACGATCTCCGCCTTGTCGAGACGATTCAGAAGATGATGATTCTTGAGGCACCTCCGGAGGACTGGATCAAGATGGATTTGGGCAGCTTCTGCCCCATGTCGCACTGTGTTTGGTTTTTCATTGATAGCCTCAGCGGGTGAGGATTGTGTGCGTAGAATAAGTAGACGGTTTTAGCTAGTTGTTTCCATCTCTTCCATGTAACGCCGTTAGTATGTAGCAAAATAAGTAGATGGTTTTAGCTAGTCGTTTCCATCTTTCCATGTAACGCCGTTAGTATGTAGTAATCGTCTCCTACTCAAATAAAGTATTTAAACCATTTTTTTCGGATATTACGCACTGTGTTTGAGTTCTTTGGCGGCGCGGTCGGCTTTTTCTAGAAATGTGTTCGGCTTCCGCGCAGGCCTTGCTCGGCTTCCGCGAGAAATGCGTTTGGTTTCTACGAGGGTTGAAATAAGAATGATCTTATTATATATATATTTTTTTTAATTATAGCTGTGCTCCGAAAAGGGCTGCCTACGTACCCTTTTTGCAAAGGGATCAAGCCATCCGTAGTTCGAATTACATGAAATTAGCTCGGTGAGCGTCCTTTTTTTTTTTTTTTTTTTTTTTTTTTTTTTTGCGCGCTGCGGAGTGTCGCGCGTTGTTTAGTAGTAGTAACGCTTGAGGTTGGCGGAGTTCCAAGAGTGGGGAATCGGCGTTCCGTCCATGGTGAGCAACTCGTAGACTCCGGGCTTCACGACTTTGGAGATGATGTATGGACCTTCCCAGTTTGCGCCCATCTTTCATGCGTTGCGCTTGGCGGTGTTTTCGAAGACTTTGCTAAGGACGAGATCACCTTCAGCGAAATGCCTATTTTTGACTTTGCGATTGTAAAACTTGGCGGCGCTTTGTTGGTAGTTTTGGATGCGGCGCAGCGCCTCGTCGCGCTGTTCTTCGATTGTGTCGAGGTTGTCGAGAAGCATTTGTTGATTGAGTAAGGATTGTTGATGAGCATGGAACGGCGCATGGTGGAGAGGCCAACTTCAGATGGAGCCATTGCTTCCACGCCGTAGGCGAGAGAGAAAGGTGTTCTGCCCGTTGCACTTCGCGGGGTGGTTCGGTGGGACCAGAGTACGCCATCGAGTTCATCTGCCCAAGCTCCTTTCTTGGCGTCTAAGCGTTTTTTCAGGCCGTCGAGAATAGTTTTGTTTGTTGCTTCGGCTTGGCCGTTCCCTTGCGGATATCGCGGCGTGGACTTGCTTAATCTAATTTTCCATCTGGCGCAGAAGCCTTCGAAATGGATTGACGTGAATTGTGTGCCGTTGTCTGTGACAATCTTGTATGGAAGCCCGTGTCGGCAGATGATGTTCTTCCAGACAAAGTTTTGCACGTCTTTGCACTTGATATTGGCGTATGACTCGGCCTCAACCCACTTAGTGAAGTAATCCGTCATGATGAGAATATACCTCTTCTGGCGGGATCTCGGGAGTGGTCCGACGATGTCCATGGCCCAACGCATAAACGGGTACGGAGGTGCTACCGTCACCAGGAGTTTGGTCGGTGCGTGGATGAGTGGAGCATGGCGTTGACATTTTTCGCAGCGGGCGATGAACTTTTCGCAGTCGGCGATCATGGTCTGCCAATAATGCCCGTGCTTTGGAATCTTGAGCGCTAGAGAGCGGCCTCCCGAGTGGTTTCCGCCGGCGCCTTCATGTATCTCGCGCATGACTTGTACTGCCTCGTCGCCGTGGAGACATGCAAGGAGATTGCCAGAAGCGCTCCATCGGAAAAGGTGTTCTTTATGGAGCGTGTATTGTGCGCTGCGTGCTCGTAGTCGCCGAGCGGCCCATTTGTCGGCAGGTACGATTCCATCTGCAATGTAAGCGCGAATCTCGTCCCTCCAGTCGGGGTCGTCGGTGCTGTCATTCTGACATGAGCTGCCGCTTTCGTGTTGGTTGATCGCTGCGACGAGTGTTGAGGGCGGCCCTCCGGGTGGGGGTCCTGGCAAATCGATAATTGGAGTGTCGATGCTTTCGACAGGAATGACGCGTCGGAGGTCTGGATCGGATGTTGAGGCTAGAACCGCTAGCGCGTCGGCTGGTGCGTAGTCGCTGCGAGGGACTTTGACAAGTTCAAATACTTCGAAGGTCAACGACAGGTCCCGGACGATCTTGAGGTATGCGTCCATCCGCTCGTTTTTTGCTTCATAATCGCCGCTGAACTGATTAGCGACTAGCTGAGAATCGCAGTGTGCTTGTATTTGTTTGACGTCGAGGCCGCGGGCTAAACGTAGACCGGCTATGAGTGCTTCATACTCGGCCTCGTTGTTCGTTGCAGGAAAGCCGAGGCGGAATGATTGCTCCAAGATTTCTCCAGTTGGTGATTCTAGCCGAATCCCGACGCCTGAGCCATGCCGAGAGGAAACTCCATCGACGTGCAAAGTGCATTTTTCATTCGGCGGGGCACCCGGAGCCAGTTCGGGTGGTAGCTCGACGAGGAAATCGGCGAGCACTTGGGACTTGGAGAATGTTCTATTTTTGTATTCGATGTCGTATTCGCTCAATTCGACTGCCCACTTCGCCAGACGCCCGGATTGGTTGGGACTATGGAGGATCGTGCGGAGGGGTTGGTTCGTCAGAACTTCAACGGTGTGAGACTGGAAGTAAGGTCGCAGCTTCCTTGCGGATATGACGACTGCGAATGCGAGCTTCTCCAGGGTTGGATACCTCAGCTCGGCACCGTCGAGTGTTTTGCTGACATAGAAGATTAGACGTTGTTCTCCGCGGTCATCTCGAACGAGCACTCCGCTGACCGCCGAATTCGAGATAGCGATGTAAAGATATAGGGTCTCTCCGTGTTCTGGTTTTGCTAGGATCGGCGGAGTCGAAAGATATTCTTTGAGTTGCTTGAAAGCTTCTTCGCATTTGTCGTCCCACACGAAGCGTTTGTTGGCTCGCAGCAGCTGATAGAACGGAAGACACTTGTCCGTGAATCGAGATATGAAGCGGTTAAGGGCAGCGATGCGGCCAGTGAGTCGTTGCACTTCGTGGGTATTCTTTGGCGAAGGGAGGTTGATGATCGCGGTGATCTGCTTTGGATTTGCCTCAATGCCTCGTTTGGTGACAATGTATCCGAGGAACTCGCCTGCAGTGACGCCAAAGGTACACTTGGCTGGATTGAGCTTCATGTTATAAGCGTTCAGAGTTTCGAAACAAAGTCGTAGGTGCGCGACGTGATCTTCGCCTCGGAGTGACTTGACCAGCATGTCGTCAATGTAGACCTCCATAGTTCGGCCGAGCTGATCGGCGAACATCCGATTCACCAGGCGCTGGTAGGTTGCTCCTGCATTTTTGAGACCGAATGGCATCACTCTATAGCAGTACGTTCCACGGTCCGTCACAAAGGCGGTTTTCTCTCGATCATCTGGATGCATTTGGATTTGGTGATATCCGGAGAAAGCGTCCATAAGCGATATTCTCTCGTTTCTGGCGGTGGACTCGACCACTTGGTCGATACGCGGGAGCGGGAAGCTATCTTTGGGACACGCCTTGTTGAGATCCGTGAAATCGATGCACGTACGCCAGCTGCCACTCTTTTTCTTCACGACCACCGGGTTACTTAACCATTCAGGGTATTTCACTTCAATAATCAAGCCGACTTCAAGCAATTTGGTGACTTCATCATTGACTGCGCTTGCGCGGTCGGGACCAAGTTTGCGTCGCTTCTGTTTTACTGGCTTGTGAGTGGGATCAACGTTGAGTTCGTGAGAAGTGATGGCTGGATCGATCCCAGTCATATGATCAATGGACCAAGCGAAGGTTGCGATGTTCTGTTGTAGGAAATCGACAAGCTCAGCCCTTTGTTTAGGAGGAAGATCATTTCCGATGCCGACGCAACGAGAAGGGTCGGACGGGTCGATATTGACTTGTTCGGAGATGTTTTCAAGTGGCTCGAGGCGAGGGGCACGCGGTCGGCTGGGCTCGCCATCTTCGTTCTGTAATTGCTATAAGGGCTTTGCTGCGACCGTTGCCATGATCTGCTCGTTCGATCGCGCGAGGGGTTCGGCTACAGCGGAGTCTGCAGCAGGCTTTGCATATCTCTGCTTTCGCTCGATCATGAAGCACGTGCGAGCCACCATTTGGTCTCCTCGAAGAGTGAAGATTCCTCGTGCCGTCGAGAATTTGACGCATTGGTGGTATGTTGACGCGACTGCCTTCATCCTATGGATCCACGGTGTGCCCAGGATTACGTTATAGACGATTGGCTTATCGACAATTGCGAAATCAAACCAAGCCATGGTCCCGCCGACGTAGATCGGGAAGGTGGCGGTACCGACCGTCATAATCGTGTCTCCGTCGAATCCGGTTAGCGGTTGGATGTTCGTGTTAACCGAGTGGAGGTCGAATTCCATTTCCTCGAGGACGCCTTTGAACATAACATTGACAGAGCTTCCTATACTTTCGTATATTATTAATTCGACGACAAGGGGGTCGTTGTGCGGATGATAGAGATCGGCTGCGTCTTCTACGGTGAATGTAATCGGGTCGGAATTGATGAACGTCGTTGGGATGTTGTTCTTGATCCGTTCTCTATGCCTCTCTACTTCCCGCCGGTAACTCTTAATTGAACGGACTGAGTCACGGCATGTCGCGAGACCACCCATAATCATATTGATTCGTCGCCTGGGCTCGGGAGCATTTTCTTCTTGCTGCGGCGCGTCATGGTTTCGCTTCAGTTCTCTGCGGCCACCTTGTCGCGGTTCGTCGGGTCGGTGCTCGCCGTCTCGCTGACCTCGGTTGGCTTCTTTAGCACGTTGATTCGCTTTGTCATTTCCTCGTGCCGCTTGATCACGTTCATTGAGTTTGAGTTTGCCCTCTTTGAATTGGGCAAGTAGTTCGGCTTGCAAGTGGCGACACTCTTCAGTCGCGTGGCCTGGGCGCTTGTGGTAATCGCAATACGGCTGGCGGTCCTTCACATCGTCGTTCCGGTAGTATTTGTTCCACGGCTTTTGAGGCGGAGCGCCTGAATTGCCGACGTAGTAATTTGAAGCATTTTTTCCTTTATCGTTTTTGACGTAATCACGATCATAGTGCTGACGCGGCTCGTAGTACTCTTCTTTCGGTTTTTCTTTTTTTTCTGATGACTTAGGCACGGTGTGCTGTTTGGCGATAACAGACTTCTCTTCTTCGAATTCAACGAACTGAGTCGCTCGATGGAGTGCATCTTTCAGGCTCACTGGATGGTTAAGTGATAAGTCTTCGAAAAATCGAGATTCGTGCCACACTGCCTTTTTGAGGGCTTGGATCGCGGCTTCATCAGGTATATCGACGGCTGTTATGATAGTTTTGAAGCGTCCGATGAATTTACGGAGAGATTCTTTCGGTCCTTGGGTCATACTCCATAATTCGGCGTTGGAGGCCCCCTTCTCGATGTACATTGAGTAATGTTTTAGGAACGCGGTTGAGAGTTGGTGGAAGCTGTCAATCAAGTTGGCCTCGAGTCGGGAGAACCATCTGAGGGCCGCTCCGCTTAAGTGCTCCACGAAGATCTGGCAGCTTCCTGCGTCTCGCTCCTCGGCAGAGAAATGAGCGCGGCCGATGGCGATGCTGATGGTCGTAAGGAACTGCTTCGGATCTGAGTTGCCTTCAAATTTTTCCAACTTGAGCTTGGTGTGTCGTACGCGAACTTTCGAGATGCGAGTCGTGAAAGGTGACCGTTGAGTCTCTTCCAATACTTTTTCTAGTTCAGGTGCCGAGGTGATGGCGCGGTGCACCTTGGACGACATGTCTTTGAGGGTTGTCCGAAGCTGCTCGAGCTCTTCGTCGTGCGTCAACTCGTCCTCGTCGCTAGGTCATCTTGAAGAGGAATTGCTTGGACGCCGCGGCGAGGTATCCCTGGACCGTCGAGGAGAGGCGTTTCTGGCTCGTCGGGGCGAGGCGTCTCTGTCCCGGCGAGAAGTGCTCTTGGTTCGGCGGGGCGAGGCACTCCTGGCTCGGCGCGGAGAGGCACTACTGGCTCGGCGCGGAGAAGCGTCACGCGGAGAAGCAACTCTGGCTCGACGCGGGGGAGCGTCTTTGGCTCGTCGGGGCGAGGCATTTCTTTCCCGGCGGGGCGAGGCATCTCTGGCTCGACGCGGAGAAACGTCTCTGGCTTGGTGCGGGGAAATGTCTCTTACTTGGCATGGTGAGGCGTCTCCAGTTCCTTCGTGATCACGAACTGGCACGTCGATTGTCCCGACGACGATGGAGGTTGGGCGAGCGCGACGAACTCTCGGTTGTTCCCGGATGGGAGTCTGCTGCGGATGGCTCGCGTTCTCGTCTCCGAGTGGCTGCATGGTGTTTCCTCCTATTGTTTGGAGAAGGTTGATCTGGTTCTGAGAGACCGTCTGGGCTGCGGCGATTGCGTCGAGTCGCTCGGTTGTCTGCGCGTCCTGTCGGTCGAGCCGGTCGAGGATAGTTCGAAAGAGATCATCCAGATGGGTTCCTCCGGCTGCCGCGACTTCGTTCGTCACTTCTGCTGCGGCTAGGCTGCTCGTCCCGGCTGCGGCAGGGTTGCTAGTCCCGGCTGCGGTGAGAAGATCCTGTCGCGGCTCGGTAAGCATCAAGGGCCTACCATTCATGTCGAGTCCGAACTCGCTGGAAGTGTCCGTGTCAGTGTCGCGGTTCGGATACGTCATGTTTGGGTACGTCATGTTCACTGAGTAGTTTCGGTTCGTCACGGAAAGAAGAACAGTTCCAATCTCCTCCCCACAGACGGCGCCAATTGTTCGAAACCAGGGTAGCAACAATAAGTTTATTAAAGGATTCGGGGAGAACGCAGTGACTTCTTTATTAATGACGAGCGAAATACAAAGACTTAGTACCGGTCCGGCAGTTACAACGGGTTCTGCCAAGCCGCGGGTGTTTACGAGAACAAACAAGAGAATTTTTCTAAGTGTTTTGCTAGAACGAAACTCTCTCTTATTCTCTGGATAATAACTAACAGAAATCGGATCCTTTGCCCCTTGGTCTCTCTTGGTATTTATAGGAGAGGAAAAACCCTAAAGCTTCACTTGTCCCCTCCCAAAAATGACCGTTTTGCCCTCCGGGTCTTACTGGGCCTTCGAGTTAGCAGGAACTCATAAGAGTATTTATAAAAGTTTTGGGCCTCCTAACATTGGGGCATAGCCCATATCCAACATTGATAATTGTGTCTTTGACTTTATTTTGAACAACTACTTACCATATAAACTCTCGAATCGAATGAAATGTTTTCGTGTGTACTGAAATTTTTGTTTCCATTTGATTTTTTGTTTGTTTTATGGTTACCGTTTAATTGTTACGGAACATAAGTTTTAACATCATCCTTTAAAATCATCTGCTTTAAATTAACCTTTTTTAGTTTTTTTTGTTTGTTCAAATTACATTTTGAACTAGTCCCTCGATTCATTATTTAAATATCAAGAAATGTGGAATGTTATTACTTGTTTCTCAACGATTCCGCTAAACTAAAAGGAGACCATATACGAAGAAAATTGAGCGATTTTGCAGCATGAAGTTTGGAATTTTTTCTTAGAACTTTGACCAAGAAGGTTCCAATAAATACGGCATATACTAGAGTAGTTTTTAAAGAATTTAGCCACATGCAAAAAAGTTAAATATGATTGCATACTATGCGGGGTATACACAAATGACAAATGTTTATATATGGTGGAATATGTCATATTATTTAGATACGTAGGAATGCATTTAAGGTATCGAGAAGCGGTATAGGTTTTCCTCCAAGATATGACTTTTATGTCTTTCTTGAAAACTCAAAAGGGAGATTGTAGACCCGATTTGTAAATTAAAATTATATGCACTATAATATTGCTAACCCAAAGTTAAGGGAAAATGTAGACCTGATTTTTAAATTCAAATTATATGCACTATATTGCTTATACAGCCAAAAAGGATACCCTAACTTCTCCATGTTTCTTTTGTATTACTTTGTACGGAAGCAGTCTATATTATTCATTTCTTGTTGCTGAAGTAACCTCTTTGACATGAAAACCAATTTCATATAAAATCTCGGTACACGGCTTTCTATCCACAACCCAAGCTGCTTCTTCTTATCCAATGGATAACCAAGAAGAAGAGCCTAAGCAACCTCCAAACAAACATCCTGATCTAACCCTCTTCGAGCAAGCAAATTCCGAAATTGCTCTTGCTGCCTCCCAAGCTAATTCTCATTTTGCCCCTTCTATTCATGATTCGGCTTCCTTAAGGAATTCAATGATAGAAAGTGACGAAGAATCAGAAGATGAAGAAGACAGCAATGGGAACTACTACGAGTATTTCGATAGCAATGGATTTGGAGAAGATGAAGACGCAATCAATGAGTTTCTTGAGGATCAAGAAAGCAATACCAACGCTGAGGAGGATGATTTCTTGGAAGAAGAAGATGAGATTGACCCCGACCAATTGTCTTACGAGGAACTGATTGCTCTTGGAGACTTCATCGGAGTCGAAAAACGTGGGCTGACTCCTACCGAAATCTCCACGTGTTTGAACGCATCTACGTACGTATTTTCACATAACAAAAACGAGATTGATCGTTGTGTGGTTTGCCAAATGGAGTTTGAAGAAGGAGAATCTTTGGTCGTTCTCCGACTTTGTGACCATCCATATCACTCTGAATGTATAACTAAATGGCTTGAGACAAAGAAGATTTGTCCCATTTGTTGCTCTGAACCATCCGTCAGCTAAAATCTCGTATATACTTATATTATCGATTTTTTTTTTTTTTATATCTAATGGAAATTAAAATTCACGTCGCCAAAGATTAAATGGAACAAAATCAAGTGATCATGAGGTTGTAGACTTCGGTAATCCTAGGATAACTTATAGTGTTAAACCTATAAATTAATGAATTAGTTACAATACGAAACTCATATAAGTTTATAGTATAAATTATGAACGCATTAGCTTGCTAAGATTTGTTAAATCAATGAGTTTCTTGTAAAAAAACAAAAAAATACTATTTTAAGTAGCTATGTATGAAATAATTTGAGTTAAAAAAAAAATTGAGTTACACATATTTTTATATCCATCAATCAGGACTGAAAATCCGTGAATTTTTTTTTGTCAAATGAAAATCCGTGAATTGAGCAACCACTCTGTCCCTTGACAAATTTAGAGGCCCAAAAAATGGGTATTGTTGTGGGTTAGTTCATTTCGTACATATTAAATATGAGATCCACTACAAAACGTTGGTTCATGAGACTGAACAAATTAAGACTAGTGATGTTCTTAAAACTGCATGTTTTGAAGGTTCAGCTTACCAAAACCCGCAATTATAATCAAATCAAAAACAATTTGGAACAAAATAAAATAAAAATCAAATCAATTATTTCTCTTCTTTCCATTTTTCACTCCTTCTCCAACCTTTTCTTCTTTTTATTTGTTTGCATAGCAATCAACTTAGTATGAAATATTTGTATTTTCCACTGTTAAGGATTACTATTAATTTTTTTTCAAAAACTTTAATAGACAATCTATTAACTGTTAAAGATAATTCTTAGCTAACAAAATTTTAAAATTTATAATAAAATGATAGAGTCAACATATAAAAGCACCTAACATAGATATTTAAAAATGTGTATATATAATCTAGTTAAATTATATATATACATGTAATCGTAAATAATCTTTTCATATTTTTATTTTTATGAACCAATTTGTTTCTTTGTCTTTACCCACATCTGTTTTATAGTAATGTATTCAATGATAACAATACCATAAACTACAAGTGGGTGTTTGACTTTTAATAATTAAAGAGATGACAATTGATTTTTAATCCTAATCAAGCAGACATATAAGCCTTATCCTTACACGTGTCAACCTAATATTGCAGAGCACAAACCCTACACCTATGCCATAAACAGAAGATTAATGCCAACAAGATTTTTATTTATCTCTCTCTAACATTAGCCGAACAAAGGGCAAAATAGTCAATCTCGCAACCCACTTCCGCGTCTTTTCTCGATAAAGCTTACTTGGAGATTCGTAACTGAAAGCATAATGAGGTTTATCTTCAAATACAAATTTACCAAAATACCCATTCTCCATAGACAAATTTACGAAAATACCATTCTTTTCCTCTCATATCTGATCATCGAATTTGGGTGAAGAAATATCTTTTTCTAATTTTGCTAAAAGGAAAAGCATCAAACTTTTGTTTTCCTTTGCTTCTTCTATCTTCTTCTTCTTTCTTTCTCTTCTCGTTTGATACTTTTTGATTCTCTGTACGTTTGATGAGAATTGGATTTTAATGGCAAAAGTTTCGTTCAAGGATTCTCTCAAAGCTCTTGAAGCTGATATCCAACACGCTAACACTGTGTAAGCCTATTCCCTTTTATTTTTGTTTGGAGTTTCCTTTGCTTTCGTAATCTAAAGTTTCGTTTTTTATTTTCTTCTGGGTGGAAAAAAATTCTCTCTTTTTGTTTTGAGCTTTTAGATTCTCTGTTTCTGTGATTTTATCTAGGACCACAAGTGGGTTTTCTGAATTTGTACGGCATGTTTTTTTGGTACTGATTTAGGGTTTAATCTGGTCCTGAACAGTTAGGATATGTAAATTAAGTGATGAAGTCATTTTTAAGGAGTCTTGTCCTAAAACAGTTTTGAGTGTTGACTCTTGAAGCTGGACAAAGTCTTTGGTTGATGATGTTTTGTCTCAGAGGAAATTGTGTTTGTCTGCAATGATCAAGTAATTTAAAGCTAAAACCTTTATTTTATTTTATTTCTGATGGTAATCTAGCTGAGTTAGGAAGCTATGTCTGAAAGGTGAATGTTTTGGTGAGTTTCGGTTCTGCTGCTAATGTTAACAACTTAGAACATCTGAGGATGCTTGATTAGATCAAACTTTGATCTTTGAAGTTGAAAATGTGTTTGCCTGCAATGATCAAGTGGTTTTCTTGTGGTGCTATGTTAAAGCTGCGACTTATTTTTTGTTTTTAGTAAATATCCGAGGATGATCTAGCTTTAACTAGAGAGTTCCATGTCTGAATGGTGAATGGTTGGATGAGTGCATTGATCAATTGCTTCTGTTGTTAATCTATGTGATCAGATCAATACATTGAATGGTGAATTTTGTTATGTTTATGCTTTTCATCAAGTCATGTTGTTATGGTGCTTATGAACAATGTCACTTGTTTTCCTCTGTGAATAAACAGAGCTTTAGATTATCCTCGGGAGAAGGATGGAGCGCGTGTTCAAATGAGGCTATCGTACAACCCGGCTGCTCAGTTTTTACTTTTTCTTGTACAATGGACTGATTGCCACCTTGCCGGTGCCCTCGGTTTGCTCAGAGTTCTTATTTATATGGTACATTCCTTACCACTTCTCACTTCCTTTTCTTCTACTGCATTTTCTTGTGATTGTTTGATTAATCCGTTCAACTGAATCAGACCTATGCGGATGGGAAAACGACAATGTCGGTTTATGAGAGAAAAACCAGTATTAAAGATTTCTATGGTAATGCGCAGATTCAAGTGTTTGGTAACAAGTTGATTGTTATCCTTAATGCTTATCGGTTTTGCGGTGTTGTGAAACAGCTGTGATATTTCCGTCGCTGTTACAACTAGAAAGGGGTATCACAGACCTGGATGATCGCAAACAGAAAGAGGTCTGCAAAATACGGTATAGAAATAAAGATGAGGCTGAAAGTGTCAAGCTCTCGGAGATTGACAGCGAGAGAGAAGAAGAATGCGGGATTTGCATGGAGATGAACAATATGGTTGTTCTCCCCAATTGTACCCATTCTTTATGCATCAAGTGTTACCGCGATTGGTAAGTCAATTCTTTAGTGGATATCTCCTTCTGCATTCTTTTTTTTAATATTTTTTTGGTGTATAATAGAGGATTCAATCATAACCAATGTTTTCTTGCAGGCATGGGAGGTCAGAGTCATGCCCTTTTTGCCGAGACAGTCTTAAGAGAGTAAACTCTGGAGACTTGTGGATGTTAATGGAGAAATCAGATACGGTCAATATGTATACAATCGCGCGGGAGAATAAGAAGAGGCTGTTTGTGTACATAGAGAAGCTACCTCTAGTGGTTCCAGATCAAGTGTTTGCGTCTTCTCCTTACGATTGCCATGTGAAGTGAATAAGAAGAAGACGAGCTTACCGGTTCTGGTTAACTTTATCTGAATGTATATAATGTTTTAGAGTAGTAGTAAGTAATATAGTAACCATTTCTGGGGTAAGTCCATTTCATCTTGCTTTTCTTTTTATCTGCATTTGGCTTTTGGTTCCCAAACTCTTATTTCTGTTGTACATTGATGAATCTCTAAAACCTCTTCTTCAAGAAGTGGATTTTTACTCACAAATCTACACTCTGTTCTTGTTTCAGCTGACAAAGACTTTGATGCATGAGTCATATTCGTGCCGTGGGAATTAAAAAACAAAGACTTGAAATTAGTTGATTTGAGAAAATGGTTTGATGCATGAGTTTAAAATAAGAAGAATCAAATGTTGTGATGACGACATAATGTAGAGATTTAAACAGTTTTAAGAGTTGTCCACAGAATCACGATTGAGACCAAAACCAAGAGGAAACAATGGTAAGTATCCATTTGATTCAATGTCAAGCGGCAACTGATCTACGCGTTTGAACCAGCTCGCTGGTAACTTCCCTCGGAACTCATAATCTCCGAATATTACGTCAGTGATCCCTTGCCCTTCGGTTCCAGGTAACCAAGCAGCAACTAGAGCCTCTGCCTTTTCAAGAACTTGCGGCTCAAGAACCATAGGCCGTCCTGAGAACAAGATCACTAGAGTCGGGATTTTCTCTGCAACCGCGGTTATAATCTCGCTACCATGAAAAGGTATTATGAGTTCTGAGTTATCCCCCATAGTCTCTGCATAGGGCAATTCACCCACCGCAACAATTGCATAAGAGAATCTTTTCCCCGAGGCTAAGGTCTCCTTTGATGGTTTCTTCTCATAGATCACTTCAGTTTTGTCTCCAACTGTTGCTTTTATGGCATCCAAAAGCGTTGTACCTGCATTTTCATACAATACACGTATATTAGATATTCGACGACATCATTTAGCATATGCAACCGTAGTCGCTTTCCAAACCATATTGCAGTAGCTCTAAGTACCATCTGTGATCCTTCCACTTTGACCAAACATTGTCTTTGTCCATCCTCCACATTGATATCCAAGATCATCGGCATGCGCTCCAACCACTAGAATTCTCTCGGCATTGCAATCTAGTGGCAGAAATTGCGCATATTTTCCGTTCTTTAGCAGAACTAACGACTTCCTAACCGCTTCACGCGCCAATTCTTTATGTTCCTAAACGTGAGAAACAGAGTAAATATCATGTTTTCAAACATCTTAACACTCCGGTCTAATGGCATTTAGTACAAGAGAGGTCACCTTGCAACCAACAGTAGGCAACAAAGATCGGTCTGTAAGAGGAAATTCGAAGAGACCAGCTACAAACTTCACTCTGAGTATTCTTTCAACAGCGTCATCAACACGAGCCATTGGTACTTCCCCTGAATACACCAGATGTATCAGGTCTTGTATGAACTCTTTGTACTTGTAAGGTACCATCACCTACAATAACATTGATTCAATAATCTTTTCTCCTTCAATCATCCTAGATGACAAACAATAATTCACTACCATATCGATTCCAGCATTAATCGCGATTTTGACACAGTTGCGGTAGTTTGAACCTGGTGGGTCGCTAAGCCGGTCCAAACCTTCCCAATCTGAAACTATATATCCCTGATAACCAATGAAAAAAAGATGAAATCAAAGTAATTCAAATAATACACTTGAAGCATATTTAGATTATTTTCATATTTAATCAACCTTGAAACCAAGTTTTCCTTTGAGAACTTCTGTTAAAAGGAAATAGTGGGAGTGAAGTTTATCTCCGTTCCAGCTGGAGTAAGAGGCCATAACGGTAGAGACTCCTTGAGAAATACATTTCTTATAGGGAGCAATGTGTTTCCTCTCTAAGTCTTCGTACGGCAAAATGGTGTTACCTTCATTTATGGCCTTATCGGTACCACCATCTCCAACAAAGTGCTTGGCACACGCAACCACATTTTTTCTATCACCAAGTGACCAATTCCATGAGAAATGATATACTAAAGACACAAATCAAGCCATAGTGTTTATATATATAGTAGATATACCTTCCTGCATGAAAAGGGTAACCGCTAGTGTGTTCTTTCGATGGCTCGCCTTGTAGACCCGAGACAAGTGAAGCCATTTCACTAACAATGCTAGCAACTTCACCATAGCTCTCATAGCATCTTCCCCATCTCGGATCTCTCACAGCCTGTTAAAGACAATATCTCATTTCAGTTGACTAAGCAGTCAAAATAGTGCTAAAGTCTAATACTGTAAGGGACTCACTGCGACGCATGGCGCAAACGCCCAGTGAGCACCGCTCGCCCTTACTTCAAGTGCTGTTGCAGCTCCAATTCTTCTGACCAAATCCGCGTCTCTACAAAGTTACCACATAAACTGCCAATGTTATCACAAGCCAAACACACCATGGCCACAGTAGATGTACTATTTAATACTAATAGCTACTACTATATGGTGAGATTAGAAGGTAATAAGAGTAACATGATCAAAAATTCAAGTAAGACCCAAATCAAGTAATGTTGAATTAGAGAAGGCAAGTCTCATCAGAAAACAGCAAAACAGATAAAGTCAACCCCTTTATATGCAAATCTCTCTCTTCTTTTCTACCAAATTTATACTTTGCTCAAAAGGGAACCGGACCTGGTGGCACCGAGGCCAATGTTGTGAGGAAAGATGGTGGCGCCGTAGACGTCATTGTTGCCGTGAACGGCATCAATGCCGTAAATTATCGGAATTCCCAAACGCGACTCTAACGCTGATCGCTGAAAGCCGTTGATCATATCCACCCAATTCGACGAAGTTGCATCCTCGAATGGCCAACTTCCTGCGCGGTTCAGTACACTACCTGTGACAATATGACTTACTTTGTATCTTTAGTATGTTCATTTTTCATACAAGAAAAACAAAGAGAACAAAAAAAAAAGAATAGAGAAAATCTAACAAAGGTTTTGGTCGTTGACCAAAACAAATTTGGAAGTGCTATGTGGTTGTTATACCGATGGAGAAATCTTTAATGGCGACCTGAGAAGCGACGCTGCATTCGATCAAAGTCATCTGGCCGATCTTCTCAGGCAGAGTCATGCGAGAGAGAAGGTCCTTCACACGCGCCTCCACTGGCGCGTCCCTGTTCTTGTAAACACATGACTTCTCATTGTCAACCATTTTCTGCCTCTTCCTTCTTCTTCTTCTGACAATGTCACCTCTTCTCTTTATATACAAGCCAAGCTAGGGACACAGTTAAATTTAATCGTAAATATAAACTAAAAAGAATTCATCTCATATGTAAGCTTGAGATCATGGCTAACGCACCAAAATAAAAGTAGAAAAATTATAATTTAAATGTTTTATTGCAAGGTTGAAATCAATTGGGATTTTAGGTGTGAACTCTCCTGAGACTGAGAGCAACACAAATATGCTCATTCTTTCTCTATTGATAAATATTGAAGTGCATACATGAATTTTGATTGCACAACTTGAAGTCAACTCTACATCATGTTTTAAAACAAAAAAAGCTCTACATGACTAAGAAAACTCTACATGTTTTTTATCGCAACGAAAATTCTACATGTAAGTTAACATTTTTGCACAAAAGAAAGTTATAATTAAACACACTAGTCATATTTATAACAAAATTTATTTATTAGAATAGATCCGCCACTCATATAATCCTTCCTCACAAATTTTCGAACAAAATATTATTATTCTTTCTTACATTTCAGCCCAAACCCGAACGGGAACAACGGATCATAACCATCATCTTCAACATTCATGGGCAACTGCTCCACCGTTTTGAACCATGAAATCGGCAACTTCCCATTAAAATCATAATCTCCAAAAACAACATCAGTGATACCATCTCCTTCGGTTCCAGGCAACCAAGCCGCCACCAATGCTTCCACCTTCTCCAACACCGTCGGATCCAAAACCACTGGTCGTCCCGTCATCAAAATCACCACCGTTGGGATCTTCTCAGCCACCAATCTCATTACCTCAGCCCCATCGAAGTGTATCGACGGCTGAGGATCGTCGCCTCTGGACTCCGCATACGGAGGTTCCCCAACGACAACGATAGCGTAGGAGAAATCCTTACTGGACAAAGTCTCCTCTGAAGGAGTCTTCTCATAAATCACTTCCGTTTCCACTCCTACGATCGCTTTAACAGCGTCCAAGACAGTTTTGCCTGCAATGGTCGTGAAACAGAGGGTGTTAACTAGTTAGCTTGTTGTACACGAAACTACTAGTGTGGAAACAGAGTTTTTATAATGTTGTTGTTGTTGCTTACCGATTGTGATCCGACCACTCATACCCTGCCAAGTTTTGGTCCAACCACCACACTGAAACCCAAGATCGTCTGCGTGAGTTCCTGCCACCAAAACTCTCTTGGCGTTTCGATTGAGCGGAAGAAACGGTTTCTCTGAATCTCTTCCGTTCTTTAACAGGACTAAAGATTTCCTCACCGCTTCACGGGCTAACTCTCTGTGTTCCTGTGTGGAAGATTTAAAACAACTCTTTAATTATTCACAAAGCTCTACAACTAATTATGTGGATTTCATATGGTTCGAACATTGAACAAGCGAAAACCGGTTCTACCTTGCAGCCGACAAACTTCAGCAATGATTTGTCAGAGAAAGGGTGTTCAAAAAGACCGGCTGTGAACTTCAATCTCAGAATTCTCTCAACCGCATCATTGATCCTTGGCATAGGTATTTCCCCGGACTGCACCAGAGACGTTAGAGCATTCATGAACTGCTCATACTTATGAGGGACCATGACCATGTCCATTCCAGCGTTGATAGCATCTGCCACACATTCACGGTAGTTCGAACCACGTGGTTCTCCCATCTTGTCGATTCCCGCCCAATCTGAAACCAGACATCCCTGCAAAAACATAGTGGAATGCATTTAATAAAATTTAATCACTTGTTGATCCAACCGGGAAATAAACATTGTGAATCGACCTTAAAACCGAGTTTGTCTTTAAGAATTTCTGTCAAGAGAAAACGGTCGGCATGGAGTTTGCGTCCGTTCCAACGAGAATAAGAAGGCATAACCGCAGAGACTCCTTGAGCAAGACATTTCAAGTAAGGAGCCATATGAATCCTTTCCAAGTCTTCGTATGAAGCTACCGTGTCCCCTTCATTTTTACCTTTGCCTGTTCCACCATCTCCAACAAAATGCTTTGCACAGGCAACCACATTGTTTCTGAAATAGAACCAAAGTATAAGAATATGAAGCGTTCCTTAATTACGTGCTTATCAAGAAAGGTTGGACTAATTAAGATGGACCTTCCAGCTAGAAAAGGGTAACCAGCAGGATGTCCTTGCGGCGGAGTTCCTTGCAGACCGGACACAATGGATGTCATGTTGCAGACAACGTCAGTGTCCTCACTGTAGCTCTCAAAGCATCTTCCCCATCTCGGATCTTTGCAGACCTGCGAAAGCCCACAAAACATGATCAGATATTGTTAAATCTTTTCTTTTTCCTTTTTCCTTTTTCCTTTTTCTGGTTTCTTGTGTTTTAAGAAACCGTTTTGTAGATGAGAAGACTTACAGCCACACAAGGCTCAAATGCCCAGTGAGCCCCACTTGCCCTAACTTCCAGAGCAGTCGCTGAACCAATCCTTTTAGCTAGATCATAGTCTCTGTCAAATTAACCACAAGAAACTTGAAATTGCACGATGTGTAGTATATGTATGAAACTATGAACTATGAACCAATTCTTAAACTGTAGATTATTTTTGTTATAAAACCAAATTCAGACCAAAATCAAACTGATACATCTTTAGTTCGGTTCAGCATCTCCTCAACCGAATGAATCAGATTGTAACTAAAAAACCGTACGTTATGATCTTGAACCGAACCGACATCCAAGTGGGATAAAAACTTTGTCCTAAAACCGAATTCATACCTTAACCGAACCGAATATCTTTGTTTATAATTCGGTTCATAAAATCTTTAAACCGATAAATAGTTAGGAGTTAGGACGAACCTAGTGGCGCCTAGTCCTATGTTATGAGGAAAAATGGCGGTGCCGTAGAATTTATTGTTGCCGTGGACGGCGTCTAAGCCATATATAATTGGTATGGCGAGACGAGTCTCGAGCGCCGCCGTCTGAAAGCCGTCGATCATCTCCGCCCAATCCGCTGACATCACATCATTCCCTGATTTACCGGCGGAGTTGCATATGCTGCCTGAACAAAGACACAAGACAAAACGGCTCAGTTTAGATTCATAATCCAAATCATTCTGTTATCGATGGATATTGAAAATCTACCGATGAATAAGTCTTTGATGACGGTGGCTGAGGAGACACCACGGTGGATCTGAGTCATCTGACCGATCTTTTCCTCAACTGTCATCCTTCGTAAAAGGTCTTGAATCCGATCTTCCACGGCTGCGTTTGGGTTCTTGTAAACACAGTCCATGCTAGCAACTTCTCCGACGTCGGTCATTTTCTCTCCGGCAAGTTTCCTTGAGTTTAGAGTGTGTCCAGCAAAACAGTCTATTTAAACACAAAATTGACAAATCTTTTAATATAATTTTCATCAGTTTCTCAATAAAATTTTCACATGCCTCGAAGAACTATAGCATATAGAACATTTTAAAATTGATAGAATATCATCGACCCGTAGATAAAAGTGAATATTTAAAAATTTTATTCTGATATATGTGATATGTCGTATACCATATGTTATATATTACATACATCACATGCATTACATTTTATGGTTTTTTTTTTTAATCTATGCACGTTGATGTGATATATGTATGTCTAAATAATAAAATCATATTTTTGTGTTGATGTTAAATGATGTATCATTTATTTATGTAATGTTTTTTTTTTTTTTTTTTGGTTAAATCATTAATTGTTTTTGCGTTTGGAGTATCACTTGTTGCAAGTTTTGCTACTCTTATGAGGATTCTTGTCCACAACTCTTGTTGGGATGCCCACACGGACTAGTCTTTTACTGATGAGCTTGTTTGTTGCATATCTGACGTCGTAATTGTTAGAATTTCAACTATTCAATATATATTTAATTTCCTGTTACCCTATCCCTTTATAAATAATTTTATGTAATTCTAAATTTCCAGACATAAAATTCTAACAATTATTCGCTAAATACATACATTTTTTTTTGTCTGAAAAAGCTTGCACTCGTGAGATTCATGATTTATACATAAGATGCAATGTTAAAACAAACATTGATGAGTTTCGCCGATGGATCTTGTTTAGGCTCAATTATTTACCTTATGTTATATTATATCTTATCCAAGGGATGAGGCATATGGTGGACGAGAGCTATCACTAATCACTCTATTTTTTTTTTCCTTTTCCATACCAACTACCACACATTAATTAATAATAGCATTTTGTCTTCTTGACCTAGAGCAATCAAGTCAGTTATTTTAGTATTTAACTCTTATGAATCTTGACAATTTGGATAGTCCAGGTCTTTTCATTTTGTCATTTTGTGCCTGATTGATTGTATCAGTGTTTTGTTTTATTTGGTTGATTTCATCATAAAGAAAGAAAATAGTACTTACGTTACACATCATTTGATAATTCTGAAATTTAGGATTGAGTAATTGTGGATAAAGAGAAAAAAAAAAAAGAAAAAAGAGTAAGGATGAGTGATTGTCTATTAGGCCTAATTTTGGGCCTTTGTCGGCCCTAAGAGACTCTTTATACCCACGTGTCCTTTGGCACCATTCGGTTCCGTACGCCGTCTCACACTGGATTATTCGTCTTAGCCGATGAGATAAAACTAGTCGTCCTCCGTAGTATCGACGGTCGAATTTTATCTGTCTTCAATCTAACGGTCAATATTCGAAGTTGAATTTCCCAGCAAACCTTCGCCTCCGCTTGTCGAAAAGAGATAAGATAATAGACAGATCGACGATATAAAAAACGAAATATATGAAATTCTGTTTCTTTTGATTTCCCCAATTTCTAGGGTTTTCGAAATATGTCTACAACATTCGAATTTGCACAGCCAATAATCAACGGTAGGTTCAGATTCGCTACTTGTTGTAGTCATAATAGTCTATTGTACTCGAAAGCTTCGAGCTTTTTCAATGATCGGTGTAGGGTTTATCGCCAGATTCCGAATCGGTTTGTCTCCAATTCAATCTCGCTTCCTATGCAGAGGAAACCAGTTACAGTGTTGAGAAACCACGAAAGGTTTAATCTTTGGTATGGGTTTTCAAGAAAGAAGAGTAGATTGGTTGTGAATTGTCAAGAAGATGATCAGAAAGCGAGTGATAGTGAAAGTAGTGAGGAAGAAGGAAGAAGCGAGAGTACTCCGGTGAAGTCGGGTTCATCGTCAAAGCGGAAAAGAGAGAAGCAAGGGGAAGATAAGGTGTGGTGGTCAAAGGGGAAGAAATGGCAGTGGCAGCCAATAATTCAAGCTCAAGGGATTGGAGTTTTGTTATTGCAATTGGGTGTTGTTATGTTTGTGGTGCGATTGCTTCGACCTGGAATACCTTTACCTGGATCGGAGCCTCGAATTCAGACTACTTTTGTGAGTGTCCCGTATAGTGAGTTCTTAAGTAAAGTTAACAGTAATCAGGTGCAGAAAGTGGAGGTTGATGGGGTTCAAGTTTTGTTTAAGTTAAAAGATGATGGAAAATGGCAAGAGAGTGAGACTAGTAGGTTATCTGAGTCGTCTGAATCGCTGTTAAGAACTGCGACTCCGACTAAAAGGGTTGTTTATTCTACCACAAGGCCGGGCGACATCAAAACACCATATGAGAAGATGCTTGAGAATAATGTGGAGTTCGGATCGCCTGATAAGCGCTCTGGTGGCTTCTTGAACTCTGCATTGGTAAGGCCACATTTTTACTATATATGCTACTCTTTGGTGATGATGCTTTATAGTTATGCAATGAATGGTGTTTTCGCTATAAGTTAGGTTGGCTATTTTCAAAAGACTGGGCTTTCAATCTTAAAGTTGCATTAATTTATCTTTTGGCAAGCTTTTATTCAAAAAAGTTTTTTTTTGTTTGTTTGTGCAGATAGCTCTTTTCTACATAGCGGTGCTTGCAGGGCTTATTCGATTCCCTGTTAGCTTCTCAACGGTATGCATACCGCATCTCCATTATACTTTAATGTGGTGGTTGTTTAAATTTTTCAATTTCCTAAAAAAACTATGGTCGTACACAGAATACAACCGGACAACTTAGGACCCGAAAGTCTGGTGGTCCTGATGGGGGAAAAGTCTCTGGTGGAGGTGAAACAATCACTTTTGCTGATGTTGCTGGTGTTGATGAAGCAAAGGAAGAGCTAGAAGAAATCGTGGTAGGTTTTTCAGTCCTTAATGACGCTGCACATACTGATTGATTGTCAAATCGTTTGTTCTCGCTTTATTCTTAGTCTAGATATGGTCCTTTACACATGGATTAATCATGGATTAATCGATGCAGGAATTTCTTAGGAACCCTGACAAGTATGTCCGTCTAGGTGCACGTCCTCCGCGTGGTGTTCTATTGGTAAGTTATATCATTTGATTTCACTTCGATCTTTTATTAGGTATTTTTCATCAGTGAAGTTTTGTTACAAGAGCTTGCCTTTGATTAATTTCTTTTGCAGGTTGGTCTTCCCGGAACAGGGAAAACTCTTCTTGCAAAAGCTGTTGCTGGGGAAGCTGAGGTCCCGTTCATAAGTTGCTCTGCAAGTGAGTTTGTAGAGCTGTATGTCGGTATGGGTGCCTCGCGTGTAAGGGATCTTTTTGCACGGGCCAAGAAGGAAGCTCCATCAATTATATTTATTGATGAGGTTAGAATAGGTAGTCGATGTCAGATTACCTCCTTATACCTTTCGGCATCTTAAACAAGATTTTCTACTTCCCTTTCATGCTCCAGATAGATGCTGTGGCAAAAAGCCGTGATGGTAAATTCCGAATCGCCAACAATGATGAAAGGGAGCAAACTTTGAATCAGTTGCTCACTGTAAGTCTGCTATCGTGCTCTTTTCCTGCTTAAATGATGATTTTTAAATGACTCATTCACATCTTGTAAAAATTTCTGCAGGAGATGGATGGCTTTGATAGCAGCTCTGCGGTTATAGTTCTTGGAGCTACTAATCGTGCTGATGTCTTAGATCCGGCTCTGCGTCGTCCTGGGAGATTTGATCGTGTTGTTACGGTTGGTAGAATGGATTAGCTCTGCCTATTTGTAATTGGCTTGGCAGTTAAAGACTCTTTTAAAGAGACTGATGCATTTTGCAGGTGGAAACGCCAGACAAAATTGGAAGAGAATCCATTTTGAGAGTGCACGTGGAAAAGAAAGAGCTTCCTTTAGGAGATGACGTCAACCTTGGTAGCATTGCCTCGATGACCACTGGTTTTACGGGGTATGCTTATATTACCCTTGATTTGAAACTTCTTCTGTTATACGCTTTTGGCTGTATGTCTCATAGACTCGTTTGTCCTATTTTGCAGGGCTGATCTTGCAAACTTGGTAAATGAGGCTGCCTTACTAGCTGGAAGGAAGAGCAAGACGACTGTTGAGAAAATTGACTTTATCCAAGCTGTGGAGCGATCAATAGCGGTATCTCTATAACCTCTCTATTCTATCGAGTACGTAAGGCAATCTTTCAAAACGTGTTCTTTACAAAGCATCTGTTTCAGGGCATAGAGAAGAAAACTGCAAGATTAAAAGGTAGTGAGAAGGCAGTGGTTGCAAGGCATGAAGCTGGGCATGCAGTGGTTGGTACTGCTGTAGCAAATCTTCTTACTGGACAGCAGCCACGTGTTGAGGTAAAATGCAAAAACATTTTATACATGTACGCTCATCGTCTCTGCTGTTTAATGCGTACAAATGATTCAAGTTTTGCTCATCTTCATTGTGTTGTCAGAAATTAAGCATATTGCCAAGATCAGGAGGGGCATTGGGATTTACATATATTCCTCCTACCAGTGAAGACAGATATTTGCTCTTCATTGATGAGCTGCTTGGACGTTTGGTTACCCTTCTCGGAGGTCGTGCAGCTGAAGAAGTTGTATACTCAGGGCGTATATCAACAGGTGCATTTGACGATATAAGGCGGGCAACTGACATGGCATACAAGGCAGTAGCTGAATATGGTCTTAACCAAAAAATCGGACCTGTGTCTGTGGCTACACTTTCTGGTGGTGGAATTGACGACTCTGGAGGCTCACCATGGGGAAGAGATCAGGTAACGTCATTATTCATAGCACTTACCTAAGGTTTTTATAATGTCCCTTGAAAGAACGCAAAAGTTAACCTTCCATGTTAATACACAGGGGAAACTAGTTGATCTTGTTCAAAGTGAAGTGACAATTTTGTTACAGTCTGCTCTCGATGTTGCGCTCTCTGTTGTACGCGCTAATCCAGATGTATTGGAAGGGCTTGGTGCGCAACTTGAAGGTGTAGTATAACTTTTTATACTTTCATCAAATCAGTTTTCGAAAATGTGTGGGACAAGTATAAGATATATGTGATAACTTGCTGATTTTGTTGTTGAAATATATGTTTTGGTGCAGAGAAAGAGAAAGTAGAAGGTGAAGAATTGCAGAAGTGGTTAAGTATGGTGGTTGCACCTGAAGAACTCGTAGTCTTTGTCAAAGGAAAGCAAGAGCTTTTGCTCCCAGCACAAGCTAGCTCCAGTTAACAGCTACTTCATTGTATCATCAATTATAGCCATAAAGAGAATTTCTAACACGGATTATCAGCTCTTTCCTCGTTGCCTTGTGTATCTCCAGGTCAGATCTGGTTATCACCATTACCTTAGCATAGTATCCATGGTTCGAGCATGCATATACCACTTTGAACAAAACTTGAAGAACCATTTTGGAATATGACTCTTGTGAAACCTCAGAGATTTTACTGGATGTATGTTGTAAGAGTTGGTATTCTTGCTAGATACAGTCTCTTAAAGAGAAGTTGGCAAAAAGTTTGTATAATTGATTCAGATGTATAAAAAGCCATTATTGAAAATAGTGTGGTTCACTCTTGAATTCTCACAAGTTCCTCTTTGTATACAATCATCATTAGCTCTGTTCTTAAAGATCCCCCACAAAAGGTTGCATTAGCATTACTCATATTATTCTTTGGTTCTCAGATGTCTCCAAGTAGTGAGTGAATCTAGAAAATGTTAATAACTAGATCATGTGATGTCAAATAAGATCAAGAAAGAGTAGCTTGTATATAAAAATTGAAATCCGAAGAATTATAGAGAAAAACAGAGACATAAATAATGCAAATTACTATACACTTTTCATTTATTTTTTGGAGAAGAGACCACCTAAGCCACCAAATCCACCTTCGTTCTTCTTCGGGGCTACAGGCGTTGGAGCTGAGTTTTTACCACCGCGAACTGTTCCTCGGCCTCCGGTGGTACCACTGCTTCCTCGGCTTCCGGTGGTACCATTGCTTCCTCGGCTTCCGGTGCTACCACTGCTTCTGGTGGCTTCTTTCTCCTCCACCTTCTTTAGAATTGGATCAGTCTCGTAGAACTGATCTTGCTTTGTCATAAACCCGAGCACAAAGTCGAGGGGGTTCTTCTCCTCCTTTGCACCGCCTGAAGCTCCCTTTGCGCCTGTGGCGTAAACCCTGACGGTGGCCGGAGCAAATGACATAAGAAGTGAAGAAACCATTGTTGCGCTATCTCCTCTCTTCTTCTCTTTCCTCTGTTTTTGTATCGGAACTGAGTTTGTGTGTCTGTCTGTCTTCGTGTGGCATTTGTTACAAACTACAAAGGGATTACATTGAGTTTCGGTGAATCTGAGCCGTTGGATTTTCTTGGCACAAGCTCTCCACATGTGTCTTATCCTCTTTCTCTTTTCCCTTCACACATTTTTTTTTTTTAAATTACTTAGATACAGTTTAATATTTTTTTAGATATCTCTGGGCACAATTATGTATATTGGCTTATATTGTGATATTTTGGTTATTCTTAAGAGGTTCTTAAATGGAAAATTGCACATACTCAAATTCTCCCATTTTTCTTCATTTTGCTCAAATGAAATGTATGAATGTGGAAGAGACACGCCTTGGTTTTTTTGAGTGTGTGATGTTGTCCCATGTAAGTTGTAGCCGAAACTTGGGGACTCTGATCAAAACTAAAGAGTAAAGACTAATCTTCTTTTATTGGGCCGAGGCCCATTTATTTATAAAAGGATGTTCAAAGTTTGAACTTTGACAAGGTGGGTATATATAGAGGTCTCTCGTCCGCAGAGTAGACTCTGCGAGTCTGTCCCCATTAATGATGCTCTAATACCTCTGGTTCCTACATTCAATATAGCCTCGCTAAAATATTAAAAGTCACAAGTCAATTCCATTAAACGATTCATACATGCTCAATTATTAGTCCACCAAAAGCAATGCTCAGTGATTATTCGTGTTTGCTCTACACATGTTCTTATTGTACTCATCCATGATCAGTAGACCAATGGAATCGGCGACCGTATATACTACTGAGTGAAAAAAGCAAAAATAAGCAAGAACCAAAGAGAAGCAATGTTTCATCGGCCGCACTGGTTCACTCAAAAACACTACTTACAATTTCCCTCTTGCTTCTATCGTGTACCTAAGTTTTGTCGTTGTCTCTTCACTGCAAATTCCTGCTAACAAACCACACCATTCACTGTCATTCTCTCCTTCTCAAACCATTTCCTGAGGAGAATCAGAAGATTCTAAAGGATAACACGTTTCTTCACCACCGGTTTGCCAGAGGAAGTTGGCGTAGTTGGCGGCGTAGAAGGAGTTGTTAGGTTCTGAAGATATAGCTTCTAGAAAATTCTCCTCAGCAGCCCAGAGATCATCCCGAACTTTCCACAGGAAGATGGCGTATTTGTTGTACGCTTCTGCGTCTACATCTTCTGACTCTATGGCTTTCTTGAAACAGTTCTCCGCTCTAATACATATCCAGAAGCAAACATCATTTGTTAAGTTCCAAAGTTACATAGAATCATGACCAATCTATGCTTATAGAATACCTCCTGATACTCAATGAGTCAAGTGCAAGCATATACTTCACAGAGTACAGGTAATAAACTCTTGAATGTTAGATGCAAGAATAGGTAAAGGATATATCACCTGTCGTAGTCTTGAGCAACGAGGTAAAGGAACTGAGCGTAGTTAGCTAGGAGAAGATGGTTGTTCGGCTCTTGGGCCAAACCTATTTTATATAAAAGCTCTGTTCTAGTGTAATTGGCATAATCATCCAATTCAATCCTTGCATCGATCGGTGAAACAAGTCTCAATCTCATGTCACGATCGACAGGAGAATCTTGCATTTGATCTGCTTCTTCCACCATCGAATTCCACAGACTCAGCTCCTCTTCTCTCATCCCTTCTCCTGAAACCGAGTCATGATGTGTCGGTAAGTGGGAGACCTTGTCAGAAGTGATCGATCCTAACCATTTGGACCCAGCAATCCCCTTACCATCTCTGCCACTTAATACAGGCTCTAAACCTATCCGACCAACTTCACTAGATACAATAGACCTTTGATGCGTCTGATCTTGACCTTTAGTAACCGTCGGTGCTTCTTTTGTCACAGCAGAGTCCGGGGGAGATGCTGCAATAGCTAGGTTTGATGCAACTGAATGCACAGTGTAGTTCGCCAATAGTATCATCACATAAACCATCAAAGTAGGTGTCTGAGAGAACACACGTTGGAAAATCCACAACAGTGAAGCGTGCATATCCTTCTTAACATGCCTAAGTACACCCACCCTAGTCTGCAAGGCAAAGCTTTGAAGCTCCTCAATCATGAAAACCATAGAAGAGAAAGCTTTGTTAATTGAACAATAAGTAGATGCACTAGCTTCTTTAAGCGCTTCTTCTTGTAGCTTCCTCTTTATTATCCTAAGTGAAAGAGGCAAATCAACACTGTTTGCCTTGCGCTCAATGCTTGAATGGTTAACCATCTCTGCCCATGGAGCCTCCAGAGAAGCTAAACCTGGAACAGACTCTTGAAGTAGCTTCACAGAACCAAATCTACGATTCTTGTAATCGTTATCTACTGCCTCTGATTTGTGTTTCTTCTCTTCTTCTTCTTCGCCTGCATTCCTGAACTGTGAGGCTAATTCCTGCATTTTCACAGAGAACGCTTCGTCGGAAAAGAAACCAGAGCTCGCACTACAAACTCTCCTTAACGGATTATGTTTCTTCTGCACATCAGTTCTAATCTTGTTCGTGGTAGAATTAGAAAATTCCCAAAGCTCACATGATTTAGATCGGTGAAGTTTCCCAGATTGTGTTCCGAGAAACGTCGATGGTTTCAATCTCGTCTGACATAGTAAAGATCCTCCGACGGAAACATCTCCGGCTTTTCCAAGAGAACGACGGCGTTTTGATGAAGTTAGGGTTTGCGAGAATGACGGACATTGAGGAATCGCCGTATGACGCCCTGACCAATGAAACGACGTCGTGGTAGCTACTTTAACCTCCATTGTTTCCGATGAAACGCAAAAAAATCTCAGAATCTGTATAAATCGAGAAAAGCTATCATAAATGAGAGAAAACTAAAACAAAACAAAGTTCATTACGAGAAATTGAAAGATAGAGAGAGAGCTTACTTCTTGGTGATTCCAAATTCGTTCGTTGAGAGAGATTTTCTCGGGAAAATTATATGGTTGTGAGGTCAAATCGAATTCAGAGGCTTACGAGCTCCTGAAATTTGTTAGAAACAGAGAAGAAGAAGAAGACAAAAGCCCTGGTACATTTATATACCAAGAGAGAAAAATTAGTAAATTATTTTAAAAGAAATAATAAATCAATTACCGGATATAGTCGGTGAAAGGCGCGTGCTATTTTAGATAGAGATCAGATTTTAATCGACGGGTAGAAACGGTAACAGGTGATGAATGATAAGGATTCGGTTAACTAAGCAACGCGGTTTATTCGGGTAAAATTTGCTTTTAGTGAGGTCAAAGCGGCCTTCATCGATCTTGATCTAACGGATGCTAATAAATCACGTGTTGTTTTGTTAAAGCTGGCTTTTTTTTTTTTGTTTTTTCTTTTTTTTCATCGTTTTGATAAAGCTGGCTTGATCTATTGCCATTTAGGAGATTCAAGTATGGAGATGTCTTCACGGACCTAACGAGGAAACTGCAAAAAAGTTATAGATCCAATCTAAGTATGTCAGATACAAAAATGAAGTACATGGCACCACTTGGCTTTCTTGATTTGGAGTGTTATGACTTTTAAATTACTAGTACACATTGGTCAAGACGATAATTTGTGAAAAGAAAATGTGAGGTTTTAACTGTTTAAGAAATGAATTCATTTTTTTTTCTCGGAAATAAAAAGTGAAAAAATAAATATTTTATTGGTAGCCAAACTGAGTCTCATTGCACACAACACATTACAACCATGACTGAAAGTGGTACAATAAAAATACAAACCATTCACTAGGCTAAGAATACTCATACATTATATGACAAGTATTGGACAATAATAAATCGCATTTACCCCATATAATACATGCATATATGTGTAAGCGTGTGTATATAAGAGAAACCTATATAACTCGTTTAAGTCTCCTGGTCTCCTAAAAGCCTTTCTCTGCTAGAAACCAGCATGCTTAGGGCCTCAGCCATTGATATCCGGTTCACCGGTGATTCTTCTGAACACCTGATTCCCACCCGAAACACAAGGGTTAAACATTCGACCATATTGAGGTGCTGAGCATATGCACCACGGAGAATAGATTGGTCTGTGATATCTAGTACTTGTCCTTCCAGTAATGCTGATTTGGTAAAACTATGGAGGGTTAAACCGTCCACGAATAACTTATCGGTGGGTCTTTCTCCTGTGAAAATCTCCAACAGGAGGATTCCAAAGCTGTACACGTCGCCCATTATTGATGGATGACCTCCCATTCCATATTCTACAAAAAGATCAATGATAACGATAAAGCAAAGATCTTAGGGATACAAAACTTGACTGTAAAATAAATGGTTATAAATTTTTATGTAAAATAAGTATACCTGGTGCAGCGTATCCGATGGTTCCACGAACACCTGCAGAGCTGAACTGAAGATGGAATGTATCCCGATCAAATTTCAGTAGGAGTTGTGCCAAACCAAAGTCGCTTACATGAGCAGCCAAATCTCCGTCTAGTAGAATATTGCTTGGCTTAATATCACAGTGGGCTATAGGGTTGTGACAATAAGTATGAAGATAAACCAAAGCCGAAGCAACATCTATGGCAATGTTGAGTCTTTCAACAAGGGTCAGGGTTCTCGAGGGATTGCCAGTTTCATCTATTTCATCCGGGTGCAACCACATGTCCAAGTTTCCATTAGGCATGAACTCATAAACTAGAGCTCTAAAGTTATTTCCTGCAAAATCCGCACTTGAACAGACAGTAACCAACTTCACAAGGTTGCGATGCCTTATACCTCCTAATGCTTCACATTCCGCTATGAAACTCTTTGCAGCTCCACGTTTGCAGAGATTCAAAACTTTAATGGCAACAGCCTTTTCCTTGGGCCCAAGAAATCCTTTAAACACATCCCCAAAGTTACCCGACCCAATCAAATTTCTGGAAGAGAAGCCACCGGTTGTCTTGTAAAGCTCATCATAACTTATCTTTTCATAAAATGATTTCACTGGGGAGAAAGACCGATCATTCTCGCTATTGTTAGCTCTGACACTCTTCATTCTCTGTTTGCACCGGCATAGATAAACGACAGACAGACATAAAAGCAAAAGTGCTGCCATACCTGTACTGACACAAATGGCGATAATCTTTCTGACTGATGAATGCCTTCTTGATAATTCTACAGAGCATGGCTCAAGCTGTAACGACGGGATGCCTCCACAGAGTTTTATGTTACCAATGAGTGACATCGCACTGGTATTACGGAATACCCCTTCCGTTGGCACAGCTCCTTCGAAGTTGTTAATAGAGAGATTCAGGTTCTGCAGTTTGGAAAAGTTCGCCATATATTCAGGTATTGTGCCAGAGAGATTGTTCTTCGACAGATCTAGGAATCTGAGGCCAGTCAACCCTCTTATATCTGGAATGGGTCCAACAAATGAATTCCCTTGCAGCAAAAGAAATTCTAGTGAGAGACAATTCGCCAAGGTCCGTGGAATCTGTCCTGATAGTTTATTGTATGAAACGTCTAGAGCTAATAGAAATTTAAGCTTTCCAACATCTTCTCTCAAAGGGCCAACCAAGGAATTGAATGAGACGTTGAAAACGACAAGAGATGGAAGTTCCATAAGCTCATGGGGTATGCTGCCATTCAACTTATTAGTACCGAGGTTCAAGTCTAGAAGGTTGCTGCAACTTCCAAGACTTGAAGGGATGCTTCCTTCAAAACTGTTGTTAAGCAGATACAGGTATGTTAGCCCACTGATATTCCCCAAGGAAGATGGTATCTCTCCAGACAGTTTATTTGAATAGAGCAAGACTTTTCTCAATTCAGAAAGTTCTCCCAATGAGGAAGGAAGTTTGCCTGTCAACAGATTTTCGCCCAAGTCTAATGTTTGCAGGCTTACGAGATTCCTTATGCCATGAGGAATACTTCCAGAGATGCGATTTCCACCAAGGGAGAGCTCAGTTAATTGGGTGGAGAGATTGGCTATAAAGACAGGCAACTGACCGCCGAGTTTGTTGAAGCCAACATTCAAGGACTGCAACTGACTGCAGTTAGTCAGTGCCCCAAGAAAATCAAGATCACCAGAAGAGTAGTTTCCCAGAGAGTTATTAAAAAGGCCTAGCAGTAGTAAATTCTGAAGTTTCCCGAAACTCAGTGGTATCTTTCCAGTAAGATGGTTAGACGGAATATCAAGCTGTCGAAGAGTTGAGATATTGGAAAGTGTCTCTGGAATAGTACCCGTGAAATTATTTATCCCCATATATAGTATTTGAAGGTTAGGGAGAAGAGATCCAAAGTCAGGTCTAAGGGTGCCAGAGAAACTGTTGCCGGTAATGGACAGGAATATTAGTGAGGACAGGTTGTAAATTGGAGGAGGGAAAACACCATTAAACTTGTTTAATGCTATTCGGAAAAAGACCATATGTTTCAGTCTGGCTATACTCTCAGGGATTTCTCCTTCTATTTGGTTATATATAAAATCGAGCATCTGGAGTGATGTCAGGTTCCCCAATGAGGCAGGAAACTTCCCTGTCAGATTGTTTCTACTAAGAGATAGAAGGACAAGCTTAGACAGCGAACCGAACTCAAAAGGCACGCCTTGTTCAAGATGATTTGATGATAAATCAAGTGTTGAAAGGCTAGAGCAGTTAGAAAGAACAACCGGGATCACCCCTCCAAGAAAATTATTGCTCATGTTCAAATATTGAAGCCTGAACAAGTTTCCAACCTCTAAAGGGATGGCACCACGGAAAAAGTTGTCTGCAAGATTCAGTGATCTAAGAAATGAGAGGTTACCGACAAAGGGAGAGACTACACCGGTTAGTTTCAGTCCTCCAAGATCCACACCAGTTACTCTTCTGTGTTTGGCGCCACACTTAACTCCGGTCCAGCTACAGAGAGGCAGGGAGTCATTCCACGAACCCAACACAACTCTACTTGTTTCAGAAACTTGAGACTTGAACTCAAGCAACGCTTGTTTATCAGTCTCCTCTGTCAATCTGATTGTTTGTGCACAGACCATATCTGAATGTTCAAGTGACACAATGACAAGGAAAGCAGATACAAGAATCAGCCTTGTAACAATATAAGGAAACCCCATGGGGTGCAAAAGCTACTTTTTTACGAGACAATTTTTTCTTTCACAACCAGGATGACTGTTTGTAGAGATTATAAGAAAATCAAAATCTTGAGGCTCTGGTTCCCTATGCAATAATGAGGAATATATATAGCATACAAGCTTTTTAGAAACTGGCAAACAAAGTAAGGATATTCCAAAAGGACTTGCAGCCTGCGGTATGCAGATTATTATTAATCCTCATTGACTTTGAGAGTCAAAGTCCAATAGAGCAATCACTTATTCTCATCTTGCCTCAGCTAATTTATTCACTGCTTCATTTCGCCCAAGTCAACTGTCAGATATATACTTTACTTAACACTAATACCAACGACCACACTTACAAAAATGTAGCTGAGGAACGTTTGTCAAGTTCTTAGCAGTGACCATGACATCAATGATTTCGATAGACACCAACTTGCTTCTAATTGTTTTCACCAAAATACAATAAAATAATAGCACAACAGTTTAATTCGAAAGTATCTTAATCATATTCATATCAGCAGAAGAAAAATTCAACTCTCATTATATAATACACTAATTTATACACAATTCTTTGTTCCGTTTTTTATAGACAAAGTCAATAGGAATTGAAATTTGAAAAAAAAATTGCAGTTTACCTCTTTTATTTGCATATGGACAGCAACAGCCAGCATTGCAGTAATCCATATTAACCCGTACAAGGAGAGCCAGAATCACTCATCCCTGTTGAACACCTGACCTGAGTCTGTAAGGACGGGTCAACACAGTCACAAACAACAAAAGTATAATGAGATAGCAAAAATTCTGTAAATAAACAAAAAATGATATAACGACTTCTTTCATTCCAAACAGAAAAATCAACAACTCCTGGGTATCACGACAAATATAGAATCACAGTTACGGAATGAAGCAGTTCACATAACCCCAAGGATAACTCTCTTGGAAAGAACAACAACGCTCGTTTCCACAGACACTACCTACAACTGAAAACCATTGAGTATGCATACAACTATCTATCCCTTTAGCGACGGCGATCGTCCCTTCTTGAAGAATCCCTATCATGCCTCGTGGATGTTTCTGATTGCCTACTTGAACCATTTCCCTCCCTGTCGTTATGATCTCTTCTAGAACCTGCCTTCAATTTCTCCCAATCATGTGTTCTGGATCTCTTGTCCTCCCTTATATAAACGTTTTCAGCATTGTGACTTCTAGATCGCGAATCATCATACCGTCCTGATCTCTTTTGTTCCCTCATATCATAAGCATCTCTTGACCTTGTCTCCCTATCCTCCCTTTCCACTCTTTCTCTTTCTTTCGGGCGGCCAAATGAGGCATCTCCATGACCCTTTTCTCTGTAACTTTTATCTTCCGCATCAGGTTTGAAATCTCCTCGATGGCCAAAACTTTTACCACCCTTTTTGGCACCATTAAACTTGTCATGATCCCACTTGGAACTTCTATCCTCTTCATGACCCCAACCAGTATTTGCAGCTCTCTGTCCATAAAAAAATAGTGAAAGAAAATAAATGAGAAAAACAGCAAGTTACAGTTTACAAGTATTTATCAAAATCAACTGTTGAAAGAATAAGAACAATATATAACAGGCGATCACTAGCTTACTTACTTTTTCATCATGGGAAAATTTGCAAGAATCGCCACGAGTACACTCTCCTCTCTGGAAAGCTCTGCACACACCACGAGCCTCTCTATTCTGCTGTTTCGTCTCTTCATCTTCCTCTTCTCGCTTAACGTATTTGCCACAATGGTCCACTTTAATGATCCGCCCCAACAACTTAGCACTATTCAGATTATCTGCAATTCAAAATCAGATATGGAAGCAAGTACATCAAATCACAAACACCTGAATCCACATGAAACAATGAGCAAAAGAAGTTATTAAAAGGAGAGTTTCAAAAACTAACCAACAGCAAGAATAGTACTTCTTTGATCTTCATATGCAAGAAATGCAAAACCTTTAGATTTACCAGTTGCCTTGTCTCGAATAAGATTCACATCAACAACTTCACCATATCTACAATTACACAAACAAAAAGGCATAAAAAAAACTAAGAACCGATTAAAGAAAGATTGAAAACTTTAGAAACGGAACTACACTTACTGTGAGAAGACGGCGAGGAGATCACCCTCGGTGAGATCGAATGGTATGCCTCCGACGTAAACATAGGCAGAATTTTTGTACTTGGCGTGCCACGAAGCTTCGTCTGAAATCCCTAGGTCTGCTTCTCTAGCGTTTATATTCTGAATAAGCTTCACCTGCGTCAATGGATTCATCCTTTCAAATTCTCTGAGGTTCGTTGCCGAGAAAGTTGAAAACCTAAAAACTAGGAAACGAGATCGAGATTCGAGAGATTAGGTCGGGTCGGGTTTTTTTGACCCGAGATTTTATATTGCCTAATCTAAGTAACCGACCCGGATTAAGGCCCAATTATTTTATCTGGGCCAGGCGGATCATGTTGCGTTTATGATGTATTTACTTTAAAATTTCGTTTTAAAACTCTTTTTAGGGGGTGTTATTGGTTTGTGATTTAAATAGAGTTTTGATGACTTTAATAAAATCATAGAAAGTGAATAAGTGAATGATTTAGAAGAATTGTTAGAGAGTTTTCTATAGTCTTGTTGATTAGTTTTTCTATAATCTTGTAAAGTCTTTCAAACAACTGCAGTATTTCAGCATACTTTCCATGACTTTATTTTGTAAAGAAAAGTGTTTAAAATCATAAACCAATAACACAATAATTGAATTCATTAACAATCATAGATTGTCATAGATTGTTTTGTTTTAGTTGAATAACACAAAACTTTTAATGACTTTATAAAACTCTTAATCCAATAACACAATATTCATTAAGATTTTAAATGACTTTTTACAAATCACAAACTAATAACACCAAACTTTAAGAGAGTTTAACAAAATCTTGATTGAATAACAACAGATTCTACACAACAATTAAAGTCACTAAAACTCTATTTAAATCACAAACCAATAACACCCCCTTAATCTTAAACCCCTTTAAAGAAAAAAAGAATCTCAATCTCAATTACTCTTTGGTGCTTTTATTGACAACTCTTAAAATGTTGTTGATTTTGGGTAATTTTTGTTCTTAAATTTCCAAAATCCCAATTAGGTTAGGTTTTGCTAGGCTACTTTATTATGTTTAGGGTTTTGTAAAGAAACAAAGCTTCGTATTTGACTATTGCCTATAGACGTTTAAAGAAAACAATGAAGTTGTGTACTCGGCTACTGTGCATCCACCAGAAGAGAATTTTGGCTAAGAGCATCTCCAAAAGGAACCTCAAATCCTCAATATGAGGTTTTTTGCTCTCCAAAAGCAACCTTAAAACCTCAAACTTATTTTATGAATTATCTTTATGAGAAGTGGATACCTTTGGGTGCCCTGAAAATCGGGTAAGAGATTTTAGTGATTTTTTACCAGAAAAAAATGAATGACTGAAAAAGAAATATAGTGGAAACTTGAATTTGGATTCTTTTTTCTTTTACTTTTACCAAAGTATTTTCTTGCATTTAGTTGTCAAAATGTGTCTTTCTTAATTTCTTTATTTCTTTCACGACTCCTAGAGTATCTTTTTAGTGTTTATCTATGGTCCTTTTTGTTCATTTTTAGGTGTTGGGAAGTTGCGTAGATAAAGAGTTTAAAACTTGCGGAGATGAAGATTTTGGCACAAACATACTTAAGCGGTCAACCATTAAATGACCAAACAATCAACTACCCATTTTCCATTGACTAAAGATGTCTCATTTAGATCTGAGAACATAGTCAACGGCTGCTTATCCAAACCGTCACGCAACAGTTTGCTGCGAGCCATTTTTTTTTGTTAGATTCAACGGGGATTAAGTTGGACAGAACGTCTAAACTTATTATGTATTTAAATAACTTTTTGACATTTTTAATCTGTATATGTAACTAAAGGATAAGCAATAGTTATCCGATCCTACAGACTAGATTAGGATGTTTAAATGATTAGATGATGACTATCAGGGATCTTTCTTGCTACATCATTTATGTAGGTTTTCAATTTATACTAGATTTGACTTAATCAGATCAAATTTAGGACTTAAGCTTTTCCCTTATAATAATCGAAATTGCTTTTTGAAAAACTGGAGAAAAATTCACATCATTACTATTTTTTAAATAGATCTCTAGTCTTTTATTATTGAACTAATCCCACTCTAAATTAAATTTGCATATCTAGTCGGCTACGGCAGAATTTAGTGTGACTTTATCATGCCACGTATCCTCAACCTTGCCAATATATAAAGGGTTCAGTTGCAAACTTGTAATAGAAGAATAAAAAAAGAAGAAGAAAGAAGAAAAAGAAAAAAATAGTATGGAAGGAAGCAATGAAACATGCGTTTACAAGAACCAAGACGCGCCAGTGGAGGCGCGTGTGAAGGACCTTCTCTCTCGCATGACTTTGCCTGAGAAGATCGGTCAGATGACTCAGATCGAACGCGTCGTCACTACTCATCCCGTCATTACAGATTACTTCATCGGTATTCACACAACCACTGACCAATTTTCTTTTTCTTTGTTTTTTGGTCAACGACCAAACTTTGTAGTTCCCCAAGTCCATTTTCAAAAATTGTAAATTTGAATTTTGCTAAAAAAAAAGATACAAAATGTAATTGTATTAATGGGTTTTTGGGGTTACAGGTAGTGTACTGAATGGTGGAGGGAGTTGGCCGTTCGAGGACGCTAAGACGTCGGATTGGGCTGATATGATCGACGGCTACCAAAGCGCAGCGTTAGCGTCGCGTTTGGGAATCCCAATCATCTATGGTATTGACGCTGTCCACGGCAACAACAACGTCTATGGAGCCACCATCTTTCCCCACAACATCGGCCTCGGAGCCTCCAGGTTTTTTACCATTCTATTTCATTTTGGGCACAAGAGTGAGAGATTTGCATATAATGGGCTAGAAATGTACTTATTGGTAGTAACATATGTATTTGATATGGGTCATGTAGCCAATTATTAGATTGGAATCTAGTCCTAGTATAGTATATGAACAAGTACTGGTTGTTAAATGTGATAGGGACGCAGATTTGATCAGAAGAATTGGGGCTGCAACAGCACTTGAAGTAAGAGCTTGTGGCGCTCATTGGGCGTTTGCTCCATGTGTGGCCGTAAGTTCCTTATAGATGTAACTTTTTACAATGATTGTTAGAATAGTGAATGAGATAATCTCCATGATCGATTCCTCTCTTGCTCCTTTATGTTAAGGAGCTCTGGTGTGTTGATTTTTTTGGTTAATATATCCAAGACCTCTTCTTGAGACTTGAGAGTGTTTCTTGATAATATGCTTTATTTGGCATCTCTCATATCCTAATGCTAATAAGTTGAACATTGTGTGTTGTTTTTCATTGAGTATATATAAGCTTGTTTTCAATATATGAGAATCTGCTTAATCCTTAAACGTCTATACAAGGAAAAACTCCTAACAAGAATACAGGAATGGAAGAAAATAGTGACAGAGATGTTTTTTTTTTTGTGTGTCTTTCTAACAGGCTTTGAGAGATCCGAGATGGGGGCGATCCTATGAGAGTTATAGTGAAGATACTGACATTATTTGTGAGTTGAGTTCGCTTGTCTCGGGCTTACAAGGCGAACCACCTAAAGAACACCCTAATGGTTACCCTTTTCTTGCAGGAAGGTATAATATATATATTTGGCTTTATTTCTGTCATTAATAGGTTTGATGTCATTTCTCATGGATTTGTTCATTGTGAGATAGAAACAACGCGGTCGCGTGCGCCAAGCATTTTGTTGGAGATGGTGGTACTGACAAGGGCATAAACGAAGGGAACACCATTGTGTCATACGAAGAGTTGGAGAAAATACATCTTGCACCATATCTGAACTGTCTAGCTCAGGGAGTCTCTACGGTTATGGCGTCTTACTCCAGTTGGAACGAAAGTAAACTCCATTCCAACTATTTCCTCTTAACCGAACTTCTCAAACAGAAACTAGGTTTCAAGGTTGGCCTAAAATTTGATTTGAATATATGAAATATCTAATTAGGCCAGATAAATTTTAGCTTGTTTATTTTGCTTTTGTTATTAGGGATTTGTCATTTCTGACTGGGAAGCTTTGGAACGGCTTAGTGAGCCATTCGGTTCAAACTACCGCAACTGTGTCAAAATCTCAGTTAATGCTGGTGTTGACATGGTAGATTCTAGAACCCCTAGTTAATGATTTTCATCTATCACGGATTATAGAAAGAGCGAAAATATTAATCAATGTTACTCCAGGTGATGGTGCCATTCAACTATGAACTGTTTATAAAGGACCTCACAGATCTGGTGGAGTCAGGGGAAGTACCGATGTCTCGGATTGATGACGCTGTTGAGAGAATACTCAGAGTGAAGTTTGTTGCTGGTCTTTTCGAACATCCTCTCACAGACCGGTCTTTATTGGGTACTGTTGGCTGCAAGGTGAGGCCTCTATATAATGCCATGACACCAGAGTGTTGGGACTAGAACATGATTGAATTTTTTTTTTTCATGACTCCAGGAACATAGAGAACTGGCGCGTGAATCGGTTAGAAAGTCTTTAGTTCTGCTAAAGAACGGAAAAAATACTGAGAAGCCATTTTTGCCACTAGATCGCAATGCCAAGAGAATTCTAGTCACTGGAACGCATGCGGACGATCTTGGATATCAGTGCGGGGGATGGACAAAGGCATGGTTCGGCCTAAGCGGCAGGATCACAATCGGTAACTAAAGCGACTCCAATCACAAAGACTAGTGGATGTTGTTGGTAAATTAATCAAAACGTATATGTTTTGGTCTGACCTTGCAGGCACAACGCTTTTGGACGCCATTAAATCAGCAGTTGGAGAAGGGACCGAAGTGATCTACGAGAAGACTCCTTCGGAAGAAACTTTAGCCACTGCACAAGGCTTCTCCTATGCCATTGTTGCAGTGGGGGAAACTCCCTACGCAGAGACATTGGGAGATAACTCGGAACTCACAATACCCCTAAACGGTAACGACATTGTAACTGCGGTTGCAGAGAAATTCCCGACTTTAGTGGTCTTGTTCTCAGGACGGCCTATGGTTCTTGAGCCGCTGGTTCTTGAAAAGACTGAGGCTCTGGTCGCTGCTTGGCTACCTGGAACCGAAGGGCAAGGGATGAGTGATGTCATCTTTGGAGATTATGACTTCGAGGGGAAGTTACCAGTGAGCTGGTTCAGACGCGTTGACCAGTTGCCGTTAACCGTTAATGCCAATTCTTATGATCCATTGTTTCCTCTTGGTTTCGGTCTCAACTATTATTCCGGCGAGAACTGAAAACGGGTTTGACTTCACCAGTCTGATTAGTGAAAGTGTGATACTTGATATGATTGTCTATGACTATGAGTGGCGTTTGTATACGGAGTGATGCTTGGATTAGTGTGCATATGAATAAGTACGTTGTCTTGTATCTTTATAATTAAGCAAATCCAATAAAATTGAAAAGGGCAAAAAATGGAAATCCAATAACATCAATTTCGCAAGTCTGTGTGCTTCTATCATTATCATGCTTTCTTGTTCGAGAAGAAACTGTTGGACAAGTTCATATATAAACTTTTATTTTTTTGCTTGCAAGTTGCAATAAATGGAAACTAGAAAGAAATAACTAATCCAAATTGACATTCGATTTTTTTTCTGGGAAGATTTTACTGGTAGCTTGATTTGTGAAATGTTTGAAAATATAAAATTCTGTTTTATTGGTTTCTATGGAGGAAGCTTTGTTAGACAGTTGATTTGACAACTCATACACTACAACCGTGTGCCTCTTTTGTAATCCCCATAAGAGCATGGGCAATGGTAAAATAGGTGGAGTGGGTGTGAAATATTTTTTTATTATTAAAATTTAATGAGAAAGAGAAAAGAGAGAAGGAGAGAGAGAAGAGATTAAAATAATCTCTACAACCGGTTGTAAACCTACAACCTCTCTCTCCTGATTTTTACACTGTTTGATTACTTTTTAATTTTTTATTAGTCACAACCCTTCAAAGGTTGTGCCATTGCGTTTGGTCTAAACAAAACTAAAAAAAAAATCATCATCAACTGTTTGATGGTGAGAAGAAATGAATATGAGAATCATCATTAACTAATTGTTATATATATGGGTGCAGGTCACCAAATTATTTGTTTCAGAGGATCGAATCTTTGTACGTATTTGTTGAAATAATATGTGCCCTCTCTTTCAAGAGTCTGGCTTGTATGCACGAGAGGTTGAAAAATGGTTAAATACCGATTCAACAGGCTATGGATCAAATTATATACAACTAACAGTAAAAATTTGTTTATCAAAAAAAAAAAAAAACTAACAGTAAAAATTCACGAAGACAAAATGGGTTGCTCATGAAGAAAAAAGTTCAAATAGCCAAAACATGACTTATAATTAAGTTACAAGTTACAACAAACAATATTGATCCATAGAATATTCCAACAATAACCGAACAAATGGCTTACAACAAACTATATATATATGATGCATAGAACATTCAAACAAAGACCAAACAAGATATGGATGCAACGCTAAGGTTGTAATCTAGGAACCCAAACTTATAAGCCAAGCTATATATATGTTATAAAGCCCTAATCCATAAGGGCTACATTCTCTACATGATTTATAAATGTGAAAACTTTTGAGTAGCCAGGCTTCAAAGATCCGAACTCAAGTTCAACTCGTACCACAGTGTTCTTCATTACACTGAAGTAGAACAAGTAGAAAGGAACAGTTGGATAGTCTGTCGATAACACAATTTCACCTGCACTAGTCATCCCGACAATGTATATATCCATAGCTAGATTCTTCCAACAAGATGGCAATATGTAGACAGTCTTGGACCATTTCACTTCATCGAGATCTTCTAGAGTCCACAGCTCAAAACTTTTTGTGTTTTCATTAATACTAATCGAAGTTGTCCATAGGATACCCAATTTGCCCTTGTAATTTATGAGCTGAACCATAGCTTCGACACGCAGTATGGCAGACCATAGCTTCGACACGCAACGACATCTCGCGACGTCGTCCAATGCCAATCTGGAGAATATCTCAATCAAGAGATCAACTGGCATCGTCTGCGAGTTTTCTCTTGGGGACTTGCTTGGGGGAGAGATCGTCTTGGAGTTTTGTCTAGAGGAGGAGGTGCTTGGGCGAGAGACTTGCTTCTGCCGTTTTCCCATGGCGGCGTTAAACCCTAGAATCCCAAACATGATAGCGACTTCTGTGTTTTTTTTTTTTGTTTAGGAGATGTGTGGACAGAGAGAGTTTCAGATTTTCTAGTTATTTATAAGGAACACGACTAAGAGATAGAGAAAATGTCAATTAAATTTCCACATATTAATTGTTGATAAGGTTCAAGTTCATCCAGGTGTATATTATTTCTGGAATCTATACTATATAAAAGTTGAAGCTATATGCTTCTAAGGCCGTACACATAGGATTTTAGACGACCAATCGCAAAATGCCACTTCATTAATTAACATTTTAAATAATTTTTTATATCCAAATACTTACAAAATAAGAAGAAAATAAATTTAGAAATAAAAAAAATGTAATTTTTCTAAAATGTTACGTAGTAGAGAAATGTAAAATAAGAGAAATGTAATTATTCTAAAATATTACGTAGTAGAGAAATGTAAGTTTAAGAAAAAATGTAAATTTTCTAAAATATTATGTAATAGAAAAATGTAAGCTTCCTAAAATATTACGTAGTAGATAAATTAAAAAAGTTAGGTGAAGAAAATAATATGCAAATAAGAGAAATATAAACTTCCTAAAATATTACGTAGTAGAGAAATGTAAGCTTAAGAAAAATGTAAATTTTCTAAAATATTATATAATAGAGAAACGTAAGCTTTCTAAAATATTACGTAGTAGACAAATTAAAAAATTAAAAAAGTTAGGTGGAGAAAATAATATGCAAATAAGAGAAATATAAACTTTCTAAAATATTACGTAGTACAGAAATGTAAACTATTATGTAGTAGAAAAATGTAAGCTTAAGAAAAATGTAAATTTCTAAAATATTATGTAATTATAAAGAAATGTAAGCTTCCTAAAATACTATGTAGTATTAAAAACATTAGGTGAAGAAAATAATATGGAAATAAAATAATATAGAAACTTCCTTACTATATAAAAGTTGAGGCTATATGCTTCTAAGGCCGTCCACATAGGATTTTAGACGACCAATCGCAAAATGCCACCTCATTAATTAACATTTTAAATAATTTTTTATATCCAAATACTTACAAAATAAGAAGAAAATAAATTTAGAAATAAAAGAAATGTAATTTTTCTAAAATGTTACGTAGTAGAGAAATGTAGAATAAGAGAAATGTAATTATTCTAAAATATTACGTAGTAGAGAAATGTAAGTTTAAGAAAAAATATAAATTTTCTAAAATATTATGTAATAGAAAAATGTAAGCTTCCTAAAATATTACGTAGTAGACAAATTAAAAAAGTTAGGTGAAGAAAATAATATGCAAATAAGAGAAATATAAACTTCCTAAAATATTACGTAGTAGAGAAATGTAAGCTTAAAAAAAATGTAAATTTTCTAAAATATTATATAATAGAGAAATGTAAGCTTTCTAAAATATTACGTAGTAGACAAATTAAAAAATTAAAAAAATTAGGTGAAGAAAATAATATGGAAATAAAAGAAATAGAAACTTCCTAAGATATTAAGTAGTAGAGAAATGTAAACTTCCTAAAATATTAGGTAGTAGACAAATAAGAAAAGTATGTTTTGCAAGAAAAGTATGTTTTGCAAAAATACAAATAAGAAATGTTTAAAATTAAAGGAAATGTTCTTTAAAATTAACATGGATAAAAATAAATAATAGTAGTTTTATAATAATTAACCGTTATGATAATGAATCATTTCTTACAATATATCAATTTTCCTTTTTGTTTAGTAGATTGTTTGATCTTCACATTCACATCATAACTAACCTGTCTAACCCCTATATTTTTTTGCTTTGATATTACATTTAATTATGGCATGAAAGTTTTATTGAAATATTAATGGTGTTTAGTTTTATGTAAATTTGCAGGTTGAATTTGTAGAAACGAATACGTGAATTGATCTAAAACTTTGGATTGTTTCAATTGATCAACATGTCCTAATATATATTGTAAGTATAATATTTTTCTGTTTTTTTCTTTATGACTCTATGAGTATTTTTAGTGTTCTAATTTTTACGTTGATAATCTATTAAAAATATTAAAAAGTTTAGTTTGATCTTTTAATATATAAGTTCTCATCGAATCTTGGTATTAATTTTTACTAATGATCAACAGGTCCATCAATAATTAGTAAAGAGTTGAGTTTATATTATGAACGTTTGATGGTTAGTATTGATGCTTTCAAACTATGAATAAGGTACTATCGATGTCTTTTTTTTTGGTTATTTGTTGTGTTTAAATTATTTTTTGTGGTTTTTAGCAACCACCGACTAATAATTTCTCCTCCTATTCGATTAATTTTATGTGTTGAAACTACCCATTTTTTCACTATTTTTTATAAATATTATTAAAATACCCCGCGCGTAGCGCGGGTTTAAAACCTAGAACTATCTTTATAAATTAACATTTTAAATAATTTTCTTTATTGAAATACTTACAAAATAAGAAGAAAATAATATAAAAATAAGATAAATGTAAATTTTCTAAAATATAGATGTAAAAAAATAATATGGGAATAAAAGACATGTAAATTTTCTAAAATATTACGTAGAACACAAATGTAAGCTTCCTAAAATATCAAATTTCTATATTCAAATATTTACAAAATAAGAAGAAAATAATATGGAAATAAGAAAAATGTAAATTTTCTAAAATTTTACGTAGTAGAGAAATATGTAAGCTTTCTAAAATATTACGTGGTAGAAAAATTAAAAAAGTTAGTTGAAGAAAATAATATGGAAATAAGAGAAATAGAAACTTCCTAAAAAATTATGCAGTAGAGAAATGTAAAATTCCTAAAATATTAGGTAGTAAAAAATAAGAAAGTTAGTTTTAGTTTTGCAAGAAAATTTAGTTTTGCAAAAATAGATAAAAGTTGAGGCTAACTGCTTCTAAAGCCGTCCACATATATAGGATTTTAGACGACCAATCGCGATTAGCCACATCATTAATTAACATTTTAAAATTTTTATGGTAAAATATTTACAAAATAGAAGTATTCACATATAGAAATAAGAAAAATGTAAATTTACTAAATTTGCTAAAATTCAAATGTCAATATATGTTAAATCGCCTAAAATATTTTAGAACTAAAAAAAATGTAAATTTGCTAAAATTCAAATGTCAATATATGTTAAATCGCCTAAAATATTTTAGAACTAAAAATAATAAGAAATGAAAATAAGAGAAACGTAAATTTGCTAAAATTTTAAAGTCAATATATATTAAATTTCTTAAATTTTAAAGAAAAATTACCAAATTTTCATAGGAGTAAAAAGGAAAATAAAAAAGTTTCTAAATTCTAAAATACTAACTATATGTATAAATAACCATCTAAAACTGAGAATACAACATTGATATTTGAATCTATGTCACTCTTCTTGTGAACTCTTCTCCTACAAAGATGATGATGACTTCAAGTCTCTCATTTGCCAATGGTTTCACTTCGATGCCTAGCACTGTTCTATGTGCCAAAGCTTCCATGTTATTACAAGTAATTAAGCTCATCAATGTGTAAGTTGAGATTCTCAATTTCCTTCCTTTCATCCGTCACTAAGGTTATTTTTGTTTGGGTAGAATGTTCCACCTTCGATTCTTCTGCAGTTCTTGAGGGAACATAGGGAAGAATGGGCAGACAATAGCATCGTTGTGTATTCGGCTGCAACCATCAAAGCAAGCCTTTGTAGCTTACCAATCCCTCGCCCAGGGAGCTTCGGTGGTCAAGTTATTCTTCCTCTAACTCACACTATAGAGAATGAAGAGGCAAGTGTACTTAGAGATTCCCACAATCAAATCGATATAACTACCTTTTACTTGTGAAAAATAAACCTAACTTATGCCCTTTTGTTCTCTCTGGTTTACAGTTTATGAAAGTGATTAAGCTTGAGAGTTTGGGGGCATTACCAAGAAGACATGATGATGCATGCTGGTATTTTCCTTCTACAAGTAAGACCTCATTGTTCAAACGTTAGTCATGTGTTTCCGTTTGTAGCTAATTATTTCCATGGTTCTAATATAACTAATTATTTTCATGATTGCGTTGTGATTTTTTAGATTAGAAATCAATTAGATAGTGTTGGTTTTATATTGTTTTTGGTTCTTTTATAATTGAATTTCTTATTATGCATTATGATTTTTTTTTTTCGAGTTTGTATTCTTTGTGTTATTTAATTTCCGTGAGCTCTTATTATTTTACTATAAATCAATATAAATATTTGTTTTATTGATTTGCTTATTTTGATTTATGTTTAGCTTTACAAATCATGTGAATTTTGATCCAAAACCATAGATGTTCCTGCTGTGAATGAGACTGAATCTACGTGTCAATGGATATAATTTTAAAATTTGAGATTGTATGAACGAGTAGATAAAAGAACTAAATAAAAATAAATTCATAAGGTATTAATAATTTTGTTTTTGTTTTGGTGTGTTTATACATTTGTTTATTTCCATAGGGTTTAGTTTTTGTTTTTTTCTTTTTGGTTCTAAGAAATCATATTTGCTAATCATGGGATATATTTTTCTTTTTTTTGGTCGATAGTCTGTTTCTCTACGATCCTTTCTCGACCGTCTAGCTAATTCGTTATCACAAGAAGTCTCAACAATCGTGAGTCCTCTTTATTTTTTAATTGCTTGAATTTTTTATTTTGTGGTAAAATCATCAATTTCTTTTCTTCCCTTTTAAAATTTTTTTTTAGTAAATATTATTGATCACAAAAAATTTTCACTAAAAATTTTTAAAAGCACCACGCGCGTAGCGCGGGATTAAAACCTAGTCTACAAAAAAAAAAATATAGTTTCTTTTAGATGCAAACACCCGTGCAAAACCGTTATTTTTTAGCTCGCTTAAACCCTTTTTTAAATGATTGTTTTATATTTTTCGTGCTATGATACTAATTTGAATAAAATAAAATGAGTAATACAATACTTTCACAAAAAATTACGTTTTTTTTCAAAAGAGGGTACTTTGCAATTTAAATTATTTTTTAGACAAATTTGACATAAGAGTCAAATTTCATATGTAGTCAAATCTATCATTTAAAGTTTTAATTCATTATATTTATAATTGGTAGTTTATTAAACAGAGACATATTGGTAAATTTAACAAGAAATTTAATTCACTTGAAATATATCTGAAACAATACTAATTTTATGAAAGAGATGCAGTAATCTGTTTAATTAAGAGGTGTTTATTAAATATTGACAGAGGATTAGGCTGATTAGCCAAAGACAAATCATTGTTGTCAACACATTATCAGAATCCCATATATAACCATCATTATTAAGCCATATATATGCAAAAGCCCAGCAATAACTCTTCTCTACTTCACACCAAAAACATGCAATGTACAGTCGGTTGTTAAGAACCAAACTTCGTAGTTCACAATAGATTTGATGTTTTACGATTCCTAGGTAATCATGATAATTAAGAGTGATAGGTGTCAAAGCAACCACTGTATAGAGGATGTCTATAAGCAAAGTTCTTTCTTCCAACTCTACGATTCTTTCTTTAATTTCTTAAAGTGTTTCAGAGAGATTCTCAAAATTGTGCTGTTGGAAGAGTTGATTATTGTGATAGAGTTCTTTTCTATATTATATTGTTTGAGAAAATGAAGAAAGGATCAGATAGATTAATGCTGAGAAGCCATTTCCTGCCACTTGATCGCAATGCCATGATCATATATAGTTACGTTCTAGGCTTCTAGGCCCACAGGATCTTCGATATCACTGCGGATGATGGACAAAGCTAAGGCATGGTTTGGTCTTAAGCTGTACGATCACAATCTGTAAGTAAAACGACTCCAATCATAGAGACTACTAGAAGTTGGAAACTTAATTGGAATGTATTTGTTTTGGTCTGAAAATGAAGGCACAACGCATCATATATGCATGCCTGTCTTAATTTTTTTTTAAGTGTCTAGAGAAGAAATGAATGATCATTAACTAATTGTTATATGGGTGCAGGTCACCAAATTCGCTGTTTCAGATTGGAATTGAAGATCAAATTTTTGTACGTATTTGTCTCTTTCAAAGAGTCTGGCTTGTATGCACAAGAGGTTGAAAAATGGTTAAAGACGGGTTCAACAGGCTATATATGGATCATATTAATTCTATGTTTAATCATATACCACTAACAGTAAAAATTCACGAAGACAAAATGGGTTGCTCATGAAGAAAAAAGTTCAAATAGCTAAAACATGACTTACAAAGTTACAAGTTACAACAAACATTGATACATAGAACACTCCAACAATAAGGTTGTATCTAGGAACCCAGACTTAAAAGTCAAGCTATATATGTTATGAAGCCCTAATCCATAAGGGCTACATTCTCTACATAGTTTATAAATGTGAAAACAGTTGAGCAGCGACCCTTCACAGCTATATCTCCGAAATCAAGTTCAACTCGTACCACAGTGTTCTTCACTACGTTGAAGTATAACACGTAGAAAGGAACCCTTAGCTGGTATTGCGAAAACACAATCTCACCTGTACTTGTCATCCCAACAACGTGTAACTTAGTATCCACAGCTAGATTCTTCCAACAAGACGGCAATTTGTAGACAGTCTTCGACCATTTCCCTTCATCGAGATCTTCTAGAGTCCACAGCTCAATACTTTTTGTGTTTTCATCAATACCAAGAAACGGATTTGTCCACAGGACACCCAATTTGCCCTTGTAATTTATCAAAGCTGAACCCCAAATGCTAAACTCCACAGGTACATACTTGAATGTCTCACGTCTGACATCGAAGCAGACTACCATAAAAATTTCTGAACTAATGCCCATGTACTGACCTAAATAATATATAATCCCATCAATGCATATATGAGGATATAAAGATCTATGGGGTAACGAACATTCGACCGTTCTCCAAGTCACTTCTCCCGTTCCTACTGTTGAAAAAACTCGACACACATAATCATCATCGGACACATACAATTCCTTGGGCACATATAATACCTTGAATAGTTTGTCGACAGGATCATACCCAAAAAAGGGTGACATCTTCTTCTTCTTCGTAATAGCTCTTGGAAAAGATAAGTACTGTGATGTGCTAGGGTTATAGATCATCGGCTTCTTTTCGTTGGCACAGATCAAGCCAACTAAAGGAGGACAAACCTTCTCAGCATCTCCCAAACCTTTAGGGAAATCGATTTGGTAATGTGGAGAGACAGGAGAGGAGTAGTCGCGGTCTGGATCCAGATCCTGAGGTACGGTGTAAAAGACCCGCCTACCGTTGTGTATGAAGGTTAACAATATCTTCGGCCGAGCCGATGACATTTTCAGGAACAGTTCCGTGAAATCTCGACGACGCAATACGGCAGACCAGAGCTTTGACACGCAGCGACATCTAGCAAGGTCTTTTACTGTCAATCTTGAGAAAACCTCGATCAAGATATCAACTGGCATAGTCTTGGAGTTTTCTCTTGGGGACTTGGTTGGGCGAGAGATCGTCTTGGAGTTTTGTGTTGAGGAGGAGGTGCTTGGGCGAGAGACTTGCTTCTGCCGTTTTCCCATGGCGGCGTTAAACCCTAGAATCCCAAACATCTTGATAGCGACTTGTTTTTTTTTTGTTGTTGTTTAGGAGATGTGTGGACAGGGAGAGTGTTAAGATTTTCTGGCTATTTATAGAGAACAGGTCTAAGGTATGGATACGTTGTCACCTAACTTTCCACATTGTTGATAAGATTCAAGTTCACCCAAGTGTTAAAGTGTATATTAATTCATGATTCTATCCAAAAAAAAATACTTTCTTTTAGATGCATATAAATATATGGAAACACCACCCGTTAAAAAAAAAAAAAAAGACTTTCTCATAAAAATAAAAATAAAACTATTCACTGAAAGTTTTTTTTTTTTTGTTTCAAAATACTGTTTACAATTTTTTTTTAATCTAATTTGACATTTAGTCAAATTTGATATGTAGTCAAATCTATCATTTAAAGTGTTAATTCTTAATATTATAATTGGTATTTTATTAAACAGAGACATTAAACAAGAAATTTAATTCACTTGAAATATATCTGAAATAATACTCTTTATGAAAGAGATGCAGTAATCTGTTTAAGAGGTGTTTATTAAATATTGACAGAGGATTAGCCAAAGACAAATCATTATTGTTGTCAACACATTTTCAGAATTCCATCACCATCATTATGAAGCCATATATATATGCACAAGCCCAGTAATAACTCTTCTCAATTCACACCAAAAACATGCAATGTAACGTCGGTTGTTAAGAGAAGAAAATATGGGGAATTAGTTACAAGTGAGCTGGTTCAGACGCATTGACCAGCTGCTGTTAAGCGTTGATGCTAACTCGTATGATCCATTGTTTTCCTCTTGGTTTCGGTCTCAACTGCAATTCCAGCGAGAACACAAAACCGGTGTGACTTCCCTGGTCTGTTTGTTAGTTTCTAAAATAAAATAGTGTCCACAGCAATATATGGAGAATTAAGTAAAATCCGATAAAGTAGAAAGGGAAAGAGAAAGAAAAGCCAATAACAAGTCCATTTGTCTTGCTTTCTTGTGCGACAAGAAACTACTGTACAGATCTCAAAAATTCGTTTTTCTATTTGTTTCCACATAAATGGAAACTTAAAAAGTAAATGAAACTGATACAGAATTGAAAACTGAGTTTTCCTGTGGGGGGTTTTGCAAGTAGCTTGATTTGTTAAAATTTTGGAAAACTAATTCACCAAATTCGTTATTTTAGAGTGGAAGATCGAAGTGTTGTACGTTTTTGTTAACATAACATGTGCCCTCTCTTTCATAGAATATGCATGGCTTGTACCAATACGAGGTTAGATAATGGTTGAGACCGGTTCAACATGTATAGGTCATGGATCCAACTCTATGTTTACTTGTGTATAACTAATATAGTATTCACGAAAACACGAAGTGAATTATTAGTCATGAAGAGAAAAGTTTCAAATATTTAAAACATAGCTTACAACAACCATTGATCTTCGTAGACTTGATCTCTGTAAAGTGATGAAGTTTGTCAAACTAAAACATAAAATAGTCTTTACATGAACTGAACAAGATAGGAACAATGGTAAGGGATATATTTAAAATTATAAACTAAAAAAGCCAAAACTACTACACAACCATGTTATAAAGTCCTAATGCATACGCTCCACATTCTCTACGTAGTCTATAAATGTATAAACCCTTGAGTGTTTAGCCTTTTTAGCTTCATTTTTAAACTGGATTTCAATTACATTCGCAGTCTTCTTAACTACATTGTAGTAGAGAATGTAGAAAGGATCGTATAAATAGTATGTCGAGAACACAATGTCACCTTCATTAGTCATCCCGACAATGTATAGGCTGCGGGTATTCCTAGCTAGACTCTTCCAATAAATAGGCAATTTGTACAAAGTCTTCGACCATTTCAGTTCATCGGCATCTTCTAGAACCCACATATCAAGATTTTCTGTGTCTTTACTAAGCCCAGCCGGCATTGCCCATAGTACGCCCAATTTACCTTTGCAATTTATGAAAGTTGACCGCAAAAATCTATCTTCAACATATAGAAACTTGAACTTCTCAAATCTAACATCAAAGCAAACTACCATACAAGGTTTTGGATTTTTATATCCAATGCACTCAGCTAAATAATATAAAATCCCATCAATGCATATCTCCTTATATAAAGGTCTATGGGGGATCGAACATTCAACTGTTCTCCAGGTCACCTCTCCCGTTCCTACTGTTGAAACTCGACACACATAATCATCATCGGACACATACAATACCTTGGGAACATATAATACCTTGAATAGTTTGTCGATAGGATCATAACCAAAAAAGGTTTCCATCTTAGCCTTCTCTGTTCTCGCGCTGGGTAAAGTTTTGTACTCTCCTGTACTAGGGTTACAAATCACCGGCTTGCTAGTTTTGCTACAAAGAAACCCTCGTACAGGGGCACGAGTCTCATAGTCATAGGAAGTACCCATACTCTTGGAGAAAGACATATGATAAGGGAACCAAAGGATCAGGGGCACGCTCTGGATGTAGATGCTGAGGTATGGAGTAGATGATCCGCTTACCGTTGAGGAGGAAGGTGAATAATATAAGCGGCTGAGCCGAAGATATTTTCAGGAATAGTTCCGTGAAATCTCGACGACGCAATACGGAAGACCAGAGCTTCGACACGCAACGACATCTCGCAAGTTCTTTTACTGTCAATCTTGAGAAAACCTCAATCAAGAGATCAACTGGTATCGCCTTCGAGTTTTCTCTTCGGAAGTTGCTTGGGAAGGAGAGTGGCTTCTGCCGTTTTCCCATGGCGTCGCTAAACCCTAGAATCGACAGCGAGACTTCTGTTTTTTCTAGTTTTGTTTTAAGATTTTGTTTTATAAAAGGAACGCGAGGTATATAATAAGTAATAGCTTAATAAGACGACAAAAAATAGGCCCAAGAGCTAAGTAGTAATTACTTGCCCAATTCTTCAAGAAAAATCCACCCCAAAAATAATGTGAAACTATTCATTATATAGGCATAAAAGCTTAACTTAAAATAGAAAACCACAAAAATAATGTACTATAGAGTATAGACGTATCACTCTCTCGAGAGGTATCTGAGATCCCACGTCTCCTCTTGCTATCATGGTTACATCCGATGATACAATACTTTATTCAAAGTTTGTCAATGATTCAACACGTACTTTCATCTTTTTGATCACTCCTCTATCCCTGCATATGCTCCTGCTTGAATTTATAGAGACAAGATGAGAGTTATCAACTTTTTTAGTTTTTTACACTCCATCTTGAAGGAGACTAGGCCCTGTTCGTTTGGCAGTCGCTGGCGACAGCGATCAGCGACAGCGACTAGCGACTGTTCGTTTGACAGTCGCTGGGTCCAGCGACTGTCAAACGAACAATACAGCGACTTCAAAATAAAAAAATAAAAATATATAAATAAATAAAATAAAATTGATTTTGATTAATTTAAACTAAAACTAAATTAAATAATATTAAACTAAATTAAACTAAAATTAAATTACATTAAAAGTAATTAATAAAATTAAATCTAATTGAATAAAATATAATTTAATTTAAAATAAATATATAATTATATTAATAATAGTAGTATATATATTAATATAAATTATTTTTTCAAAAATTTAAAAATATATAATATGTTTAGTATACAAATAATTTACTTTTTTATTTTGAAAATACAAATTCTCATATGTACATATTTTAAAAATTAAAAAAAAATATTTATGTGAAAATTATGTATAGAAATATAGCAACTGGTCGCAGCGACTTGTAAACAAACAACATAGCGACAATCGCAAGCGACAGTCGCCAGCGACTACAAAACGAACAACAGACGTTGTCGTTGGCGACAGCGACCAGCGACATCAATTAGCGACAGTCGCCAGCGACAGGTAAACTAACATGGCCTATTAACATGTATAGTTTGGTGATATAGGATGATTAAAGATTCGATATGGTCCTTTCTTTTCCCATTCCGTAAATAAAAAACGAAACTTTGCAATTTTAGTATTTTCTGATTACTCTATGAAATTAGTAATATTAATGACTTTAATTTACAGGCAGTGTACAGAGTGGCGCCGGAAGTTGGCCGTTCGAGGATGCTAAGTCGTCGGATTGGGCTGATATGATCGATGGTTTTCAGCGTTCAGCGTTAGCGTCGCGTTTGGGAATTCCAATAATCTACGGAACAGACGCCGTCCACGGCAACAACAACGTCTACGGCGCCACCATCTTCCCTCACAACATTGGTCTCGGAGCCACCAGGTTTGTTTAATCATTCTCAAATTCGTTCACTTTAAGCAAACTTCAGCAAAAGAGGGCAGAGAGACAATAGAGTGATAGAGAATTGCGTATAATGGAGGTTTAGACGTTTTAAAGCTTTTGAATTTGATATAAAAGTTTGAATCTTTATGTTAAGTGACAAGCAAATTCGGATTTTTTTTTTTTCATTTTTCCACAATAATTTGATATTTTAGTTGGATTTCTGAAAATTCTGCTTCAACTAGCTTTTGATCGCACAGTAGTAGTAGCTATGATTAGAATCTGATTGTGTTTAAGATCTGTTCATCTACCATGTTTGGTAGTTGTTGATTTAATATAACACTCATTCAGTCATACGTTTGTGTGGTAACTCGATAGAGACGCCAATTTGGTCAGAAGAATTGGAGCTGCAACGGCACTTGAAGTAAGAGCTAGTGGCGTTCACTGGACGTTTGCTCCCTGCGTGGCCGTAAGTCCCTTATACATTTGTTGAAATATTGGAATAATGATTGGTAAATATTGAATGAAATGTTTGTACTCACACAGGTTTTGAGAGATCCGAGGTGGGGACGATGCTACGAGAGCTATGGGGAAGCTGCAGACATTGTATGTGAGATGAGCTCGTTTATCTCGGGCCTACAAGGCGAGCCACCCGAAGAACACCCTAAGGGTTACCCTTTTCTTGCAGGAAGGTATTAACATTTAGAATGCACTTGACTATAATAGGCTTGTTGTCATTTCTCATGGATTTGTTCACTTGGTTGTAGAAACAACTTGGTCGCGTGTGCAAAACACTTTGCTGGAGATGGTGGTACCGATAAGGGCATAAGCGAAGGGAACACTATTGCGTCATATGAAGAATTGGAGAAAATACATGTTGCTCCATATCTGAATTGTATTGCTCAGGGAGTCTCTACCGTTATGGCCTCTTTTTCTAGTTGGAATGGGAGTAGACTCCACTCAGATTATTTCCTGTTAACGGAAGTTCTCAAACAAAAACTCGGTTTCAAGGTTGATTTAATATGAAAAAAAATCTAAATAAGCTAGAGGTGTATGCATTGAGCTGGTTTAATTTACTTTGTTTTTGTTACCAGGGATTTCTAGTTTCAGATTGGGATGGCTTGGAGACGATAAGCGAGCCACAAGGTTCAAACTATCGTAACTGCGTCAAGCTCGGGATTAATGCTGGAATCGACATGGTAATGAATGATTTTTATCTGTCTTGAATGATTATAAGAGACAAATATTGTTGATTTGGATCTCCATGTTATTGCAGGTAATGGTACCTTTCAAGTATGAACAGTTCATACAGGACATGATAGATCTGGTGGAGTCAGGGGAAATACCGATGGCGCGGGTCGATGATGCTGTTGAAAGAATACTCAGAGTGAAATTTGTTGCTGGTCTCTTTGAACATCCTCTCACAGACCCATCTTTGTTGGGAACTGTTGGCTGCAAGGTGAGGTATTAATAGTTGCCGCCACTATTGTAAGATGAATGAAAGCATGATTGATTCTGTTTTCCACAACTGCAGGAACATAGGGAAGTGGCACGTGAAGCAGTTAGAAAGTCGTTAGTTTTGCTGAAGAATGGTAAAAATGCTAATACACCATTTCTGCCACTAGACTGTTGTGCCAAGAGGATTCTAGTGGTTGGAATGCACGCAGACGATCTTGGAAATCAGTGTGGAGGATGGACAAAGAAAAAATCTGGTCAAAGCGGCAGAATCACAATTGGTAGTGAAATCGAGTTACAATCGCAGACGCTATTAGATGATATAGGAAAAGTTGTTGTGAATACTTATAGATGTTTTTGTTTTGAAATGCAGGCACGACGCTTTTGGATGCGATAAAAGCAGCAGTTGGAGACGAAACCGAAGTGATCTACGAGAAAACTCCATCAAAAGAAACCTTAGCCTCGAGTGAAGGTTTCTCCTACGCCATTGTCGCAGTGGGGGAACCTCCCTACGCAGAGATGAAAGGCGATAACTCAGAACTCACAATACCTTTTAACGGTAACGACATTGTAACCGCTGTCGCGGATAAAATCCCGACTCTAGTGATCTTGTTCTCAGGACGGCCTATGGTTCTTGAGCCGCATGTTCTTGAAAAGACTGAGGCTTTGGTTGCTGCTTGGTTCCCTGGAACTGAAGGGCAAGGGATTGCTGACGTCATTTTTGGAGATTATGACTTCGTAGGGAAGTTACCAGTGAGCTGGTTCAAACGCGTTGACCAGTTGCCGCTAAACGCTGAGGCCAATTCGTATGATCCATTGTTTCCTCTTGGTTTTGGTCTCACTTGCAATTCCGGTTAACTGGTTTAACTTCACCGGTCTGATTGAGGATTGTATAATATAAATGTATGGACTAATTGTGTATAGTTATTGGATTTTTCAATTACAGTTTCTTGGTTTTGGTTTTTACTCTTTTCTTCAACACCTGACATGTTTAGTTCAACTAATTTGTAAGTAGTAACCCACACGTTTGAAACTTTTAATTAAGTTAATCAAATGGGTAATTTTTAATTAACCAATAATTTGAGAAGTTGAGTGGACTGTCAAATCAGTGTGCCACGTCACGTCTCCTCCGACTTTGGCTATAGATAAAGAGAAGAGTAGCTCAACTTTGTGAGAAGAATACGAAGGAGAATAATATGGTAGTCAACGAGGAGTCGTCATGCGTTTACAAAAACTCAGACGCGCCAGTGGAGGCGCGTGTGAAGGACCTTCTCTCTCGCATGACTCTGCCGGAGAAGATTGGTCAGATGGCTCAGATTGAACGCACCGTCGCTTCGCCTGCCGCCATTACAGATTCTTTCATCGGTACTACACATTCTTCTACTCTTCTTGTTCTTGTTTTTTTAACTTTGATTTAATTCTTGAAAATGAATTTTTTGTAAAATATTTATGGATTTGGTGTTACAGGAAGTGTACTGAACTCCGGAGGAAGTGCGCCGTTCGAGAACGCGAAGTCGTCGGATTGGGCTGATATGATCGACGGTTTTCAGCGATCAGCGTTAGCGTCGCGTTTAGGAATTCCAATAATCTACGGAACAGACGCTGTCCACGGAAACAACAATGTCTATGGCGCCACCGTCTTCCCCCACAACATCGGCCTCGGAGCCACTAGGTTTTTAACCCGATCTAACATTTTCTTTCACTTGAACTAACTTTGCATATACTGGAGCTGAAAGTGTACGTCTTAAAGATTTTGAATTTGACAATTGGACTCTGCTCTGTAATGGTGTTGGTCTTGGACTTGGTTGATTTGTTCTGTTTTTGTCTTTCTGATGAAACTTGCCTTGTGGACTGGATTCACCCGAACCTATTCACCTATTTGAAATTCTGATTAGCTTAATTAGCTCCTGATTACAAGGTAACAGTAGTATTGCAGTAGTTGTGATTAGAATCTGATTATGTTCAAGACCGGTGTTTCTATTGAAGCCATTCTGTGTTTGGCTGTTATTAATGTGATAAACTGATAACATTGGTAGTTCTTGTGGTAATTCTGTAGAGATGCAGATTTGGTCAGAAGAATTGGAGCTGCAACTGCACTTGAAGTAAGGGCAAGCGGTGCTCACTGGGCGTTTGCTCCATGCGTGGCCGTAAGTCACTTTTATAGATATAAATCAAATAACTGAACTTGAACGTAATGCTTTGTAAAAATGTAATGAAAAGTTGTTACTTTACCTTTCTGACAGGTTTTGAGAGATCCGAGATGGGGGCGATGCTATGAGAGTTATGGAGAAGATGCTGGACTTGTCTCTGAGATGAGTTCGCTTGTCTCGGGCCTACAAGGCGAGCCATCCAAGGAACACTCAAATGGTTACCCTTTTGTTGCAGGAAGGTATCAAATAATGCAAGACACTATGGCTTGATTTGGGTCTTTAATAGGTTTATCAACTTTGTCTCATAGACTTTTTCAATGGGTGATAGAAATAATGTCGTCGCGTGCGCTAAACACTTTGCTGGAGATGGTGGTACCGATAAGGGCATAAACGAAGGGAACACAATCGCGTCATATGAAGACTTAGAGAAGATACATATTCATCCATATCTGAATTGTCTTGCTCAGGGAGTCTCCACGGTTATGGCGTCTTACTCCAGTTGGAATGGAACTAGACTCCACGCCGACCGTTTTCTCTTGACAGAAGTTCTCAAGGAAAAACTTGGTTTCAAGGTTTGTGCAAATTTGACTAAATTTAAACTAATGAAAAACAGAAATAAGCTAGAGCTGAATTAAGCTAGCTTACTTGTTTATGTTACCAGGGATTCCTAGTTTCAGACTGGGAAGGCTTGGACAGGCTTAGTGAGCCTCAGGGATCAAACTACCGTAACTGCATTAAAACTGCGGTTAATGCTGGCATTGACATGGTAGAGTCTGAAACCCATTTGCGTGATATTTCATCTTAGCAAATTATTTTCATCATCTTGGATGACTTAAGGAGCGAAGATTATATAATCAATGTTTTTGCAGGTGATGGTACCATTTAAGTACGAACAGTTCATACAGGATATGACATATCTGGTGGAGTCGGGGGAAATACCGATGGCTCGGGTCAATGATGCTGTTGAAAGAATACTCAGAGTGAAGTTTGTCGCTGGTCTCTTCGAACATCCTCTCACGGATCGATATTTGTTGCCCACTGTTGGTTGCAAGGTGAGCTCTCTTGCTAAATGCCATTAGACCAGAGTGCTGCTCCTATTCTAAGACTTTTCCATGTGTGCAGGAACATAGAGAATTGGCGCAGGAAGCAGTTAGAAAGTCGTTAGTTCTGCTAAAGAACGGCAAAAATGCTGATAAACCGTTTCTGCCACTAGATCGCAACGCCAAGAGGATTCTTGTCACTGGAACTCACGCAGATGATCTTGGATATCAGTGCGGAGGATGGACAAAGACATGGTTCGGTCTAAGCGGCAGGATCACAATCGGTAATTCAAGCCATTGCTATTTGGTTTGGAAAGGGAGCTATTAGATGCTGTTGAATAAGTTAATCAGTTTGAATTGAATCTATCTTTGTCTGGAAATTTAGGCACTACGCTTTTGGATGCCATAAAAGAAGCAGTAGGAGACAATACTGAAGTAATCTATGAGAAAACTCCATCAAAGGAAACCTTAGCCTCGAGTGAAGGATTCTCTTACGCCATTGTTGCAGTTGGGGAAACGCCCTATGCAGAGACGATGGGAGATGACTCAGAACTTGTAATACCCTTTAATGGTAGCGACATTGTCACCGCAGTTGCAGAGAAAATCCCGACTCTGGTGATCTTGATCTCAGGACGACCTGTGGTTCTGGAGCCAATGGTTCTTGAAAAGACGGAGGCTCTGGTCGCTGCTTGGCTGCCTGGAACAGAAGGGCAAGGGATGGCTGACGTTATTTTTGGAGATTATGACTTCAAGGGGAAGTTACCAGTGAGCTGGTTCAAAAGCGTTGAGCAGTTGCCACTAGATGCTCATGCCAATTCGTATGACCCATTGTTCCCTTTTGGTTTCGGTCTTAATTTAAAACCGGTGTAAGTTTACCAGTCTGATTGATGTACCGGAACGTTGGGGAAGTATCTTATGACATATATAATACGCAATGTTGTTGTATAAGCAAACAATTAGAAAATAATGTATCGTTAATGTGCTTTTATGAAGAAAAGATAAGAAAAGCAAAGCAAAAGTATATCTACATATCGTTTTGGTCTAAATTCTTCGATACTTAAAACTCCAATGGAAAAAATGAAAAGGGAAAACAAAATCATCTTAGTTGGCGTTTTGCAGGTTGTAGGAAGAAACTCAGCTGACCCCCTGAGCAGAGCCTTCTCGTATGACCAAGCTCATGTTGGTCTCTAACAAAGCTTCGTCTTCAAGGTCCACTGTGGTTATGTTGTGAATGCTATCTCGTTCGTCTCTTGTCCTTGCCATTACACACTTGCCTCTTGGTATACTTCTGGACATGGCTAGCGAGCTGTTTCGCTCACAAGTCACAAAGTTCCTGATCTCGCAATCACATTGATCTCGCAATCAATTCCACCTACACTTATCTTTAGGCATGGATTTGGCCAAACGCTGATCATATGGAGCTTGTAGCGGGAAATGATTTTCATATAGTCGAAATTGGAAAGTATAACACTTGGTATACACCAAAGTATCTAGAGCAGTTCTAAACACCAAAGTAGAGCTCTTGATTGATGGAGACAAATCCAAATAGTTAGCTGAATCTTGAACTGTATGAACATGATGACAATAGAATCTAAGTACACTTATCTGTTGACCAAAGTAACAAATACACTAGTCGCTAATTACAACAGAGTATTCATGAGTTAACACAAATGTCAGATCAAACTAGTTTTTCAGCCTACTCTTCCCGGATTTGCTAGCCTTATGGCTCCTTGCCGGAGTCAAATAGAATCTAAACAAACTGTTCTCAAGGTTTTCTCGGCCGCATGTACCAACATTTGCATTTCTCTGGAGAAGATGATTTTGTTTGCCCTCAATGCCATTAACCAATCCGTCACATGAGCTTCTTCCAACCTCAACACTGTTAATAGATCCATGAAACAGACCATCACAAGAGCTTCTTCCACCTTCGAAGCCACTGACAATGTTAGCACCACTAAACACACCATCGCAAGACTTTCTCGCACTTACGCTGTAACTTTTCAAAAGCTTCTCACTAACACCACCATTGGTTTCTCCTTTACCTACTCTCCTAAGCTTTAACAGAGACTCAGCCAAAGAACCCTCAACCGCATTACCTTCAAGTCTCAAACTTTGTTCAGTTTTGATTTCGTGTTTGGTCTCGTTTTTCCTCTGTATCAGTCCCCAAATGTTCCATCCCTTTGGCCATTTCTTTTTAGGTTTCTTTAACTCTACACCATCCTTCTTCTTCCCCTCACTAGCAGCAATACAAATCTTTGCTTTAGAAACTAACTCTTTACTCTCTGGTTTGACATTTTTAATCGAATACCAATTCGAATCCCTAAGTTCCTTCTCTGTAACCAATAACTTAGCACCATGAAACAAACCAACAGTTTCAGGTGATACCTTAGCATTCGAAATAGCTTTCAATTCATCAACCTCAAGCAATCCTTGTCTCTTAATCGAAATAGATCTATCAAAGCTCCTTCTTCGACGAGAATCCGAGTAATAGTTCTTCGTTTGAACTGTCCCCCCTGGACTCCTCTCCTCTTCTTCTTCTTCTTCTTCAACACCACATTTAGCTTTAACATCTTCTGTCACAGTAGACAATGCCGTCAGCTTATGATATGATTTTTCAATCAAGCATCCATCCCACGAAGCTCTAGGTTTCTCAAACGAGATCCTACCTCCATCAAGAGACAATCTAGGATCTACATCACACGAGTGACGACCATTCACAAATCCGGCGAATCTAGCATCTGATTCTTCATCATTTCTCCTATTCTTCTGATGATTCAGTGAAAACTTTTTTATCTTCCTACTCAAAACCGACGCAATGTCCTTCAAATCTGTGCCATTATTCTTCTTAATTTGGTTTCGCCAATCTAGATCTATGAACTCCTTCATCGTCTTGTTCTCTACGCCTTCTTCTTCGACAATCTTCCTTGGCTTACCTTCATCAAAACCTTTGATATCTTCTCCATCGTAGTAATCTTCTTCTTCTTCTTCTTCTACCTCTTTCAAATCCGGAACCAGAGGCTTCCTAATCGAACTATCTAACCGTTCTTCGTCATCATCGACAAACAAATCGTGTAGAGAGCTTGCGCTTGACCTAACGTCACACGATCTCCGTCTCGGCTGCTCCAAAACGGATACGGATGAGTTTCTAACGGAGTATGATCGAATACGACGGAGCTCAGGGGTTCGAACGGCGGCGGGGGAAGAAGACTGAGCTTCTATAGTGACAAGACGTTCACGGAGGCAGGAAGCGCAGAAACCACTGGTAGGTTTAGCGGAAGGGTGACGATGGCATAAGGAAGATGAACGACGGCGATTGGTTTGTTTGACGTTAGCCATGGCTAAAGAATGGTTCGTTGATTTGCTTGCGTGCGGCGGTGACTTAAGAGAGAGTGTGTGTGAGAGTGAAGTGAAGCTTGATGGGTCAGTCTACTTTTAGGATCTCGATGATAGTGTTGTTTATAGGGTCAAATATGGAAATTCCACTTCCTTAAACCCTTTTCTTCAATTGTACTTGCTCTCATACATCTGATAAATTGCATCATACGGATTTGGATTTAGATATAAAAACAACAATATTAACATAAATTGTGAATTACGAGTTGTGTATTGGATTAAGAGTTTTGGATGATTTTGTGGATTTAGGATTTGTTGAGACTTTGAAGGATAGTAGATGATTTGGTGGTTTTTTAGAAGATTTTTATGATTTAAATATAAAATATTAATGGGTTTTTGGTGAGATTTGCTCTGAAATTCCAGAAGATTTTGGAGTATTTTGTGTGATATACAAAAATTATTTTAGGTAACGTCCCATTCTTGTTCTTCAATTCTCTATCACCTCCATTACAGAGCCCACTCTTCTTCTTCTTCATCTTCTTTCTCTCGCCATCTTTTTGTTTAGTCAACCATTTTCTTCTCTCTCCAATTCTCAAATGATTGGAGGAAAACCAAAACAAATTTGGCTTTATGATTTGGGTTTCTTCGAAAATAAAATTTAACCTAAGACAAAATTTGATAACAACGCAAAATTCCTCATTCTTCACCGTCGCTGCCAACGCCGTCAATCTTCTCGTTCGACGGAAGCTTTCAAGCTTCGCCCATGGCACCATCGTCTCCCAGAACATGGATTAGATTCTTCAATCAATGTCCTAGAAAATTACAAACTATTGATTCGAAAAAAGAAAAAAGAAATACAATCATTGGCACAGAGAAGCAGTCAAAGCCTTGCAAAGACGAAGAAGATACAGACTCACCAAATCACACCTCTAGTACTAACATCGAGTAATAGGGAGAATTTTTTCCATCAATTTTTATATAAACGTTATTTTAAAATCTCACCAAATCACACCTCTAGAGGTGGTATTTTATTTGCCTATGTTTTCAACTAAGAATGTATCTGAAATCTCCTAAAATCCTTTTCAAAATCCCTTCTTAAAAAATTTGTTAACTTTTGAATAACAGTGGATTTGATATGAGTTTTACAAATCATTGATTGAATAACAAGGAGTTTTAAATGATTTTTAATGATTTTATATAAATTCCATTTTCAATAACATAAGATTTGGAAACAGATTTAGAAATCATTAGTTGAATAACAGGTGATTTTATAAAAAACTTTAAACTCTTTCAAAATCACTAATCCAATACACCCCCGTATTAGGAGATTTTAATGAGATCCTTCATAATGGAGAGAAGCTTGGAGGTCCCAGGAAACCGATTAAAGCTTTCCAAGATTATGTGGACATGTTATCTGTTTGTGGGATGACAGAATTGAAAAGTCAGGGTAATTGCTTCACTTGGGGAGGAATGAGAGGTACTATGTGGATTCAGTGCAAGCTTGACAGATGTTTTGGGAACAAGGAATGGTTTAAGCAATTTCCAGCTTCTAATCAATCCTTTTTGGAAAAGAGAGGCTCTGATCATAGACCAGTTTTGGTTAGTTTACTAGCTTCAAAATAGGGTTATAAAGGTCATTTCAGGTTTGATAAGCGCTTTCTTTTCAAGCCTTCTGTCAAGGAAGCTGTCAAATTGGCATGGAGGTCATCAGACAGACGTTTAGGGGGTTCTGTTGCCGAAAGATTAAGGGATTGCAGAAAGGCTTTGAGTAAATGGAAGAAGCAGAACTCTAATAATGCTTTGGATAAGATTTCTCAGATTCAAGCAGCCTTAGAAGTGGCACAATCAGCTCATCCCCCATGTGCTCATAAGGTCTTTATCCTTAAAAGAGAGCTTATTAAGGCCTATAAAGAAGAGGAGTCCTTTTGGAGTCAAAAATGCAGAGACAAATGGCTGAGGGTGGGAGACAAGAATACCAAATTTTTTCATGCATCTGTTAAAGCCAATAGATCTCAAAAAGGCCTTGCTAAATTGGTGGATAGTTCTGGGACTATTCACAGATCGGAAGCTTCTAAAGGAGAAGTAGCTAATGAGTATTTCAGAAATTTGTTTCATTCCTCTAATCCAGATAACTTCCAAGAACTTTTTTCTGACTTCATACCTAGAGTCTCTGAGGAGAGGAATGATAGTCTGATTAAAAGTGTGTCCAAAGAAGAGATTAAAGAGGCGGTTTTTTCCATCAAGCCCTCAAGTGCTCCTGGTGCAGATGGGATGACAAGACTCTTTTTTCAGCATTATTGGGATATCATTGGGGAGAAAGTGATTTCTGAAATCCAAGGCTTTTTTGAAAGAGGTATTTTTCCTGTAGAGTGGAATTATACTCAGTTATGTCTTATTCCGAAGAAACCAAACTCAGTCGTGATGACTGATCTCAGACCTATCAGCTTATGCTCTGTTCTTTACAAGATTATTTCCAAGATTCTTGTTAAAAGAATGCAGCCTTTTTTGGAGGTCTTAGTGTCGCCAACTCAATCAGCCTTTGTCTCAGAAAGATTGATATCAGATAACATCATTGTGGCTCATGAATTGGTGCATGGGTTGCGTACTCACCCAAAGATATCAAAGGAATTTTTGGCAATGAAGACTGATATGTCCAAGGCTTATGATAGAGTGTAATGGTCTTATCTGCAGTCTTTGCTAGAAGCCTTGGGTTTTCATGAAAAGTGGGTGGGTTGGATTATGACTTGTGTTAGAACTGTAACGTACACAGTTTTAATTAATGACCAAGAGCATGGAATGATTGTTCCTCAAAGAGGTCTTAGACAGGGTGATCCTTTGTCTCCTTTCCTGTTTGTGTTATGTACTGAGGGCTTGACTCATATGCTTAACAGAGCTGAAAGAAGTGGACTTATTAATGGTATCCAGTTTTCAGAGGAGGGTCCTTCTGTTCATCATCTCCTGTTTGCAGATGACAGTTTGTTTCTCTGTAAGGCTGATCTGGAGCAATGTACAATCCTTCATCAAATTCTTCAAGAGTATGGGAAGGTAACTGGCCAAGTTGTTAATTTGGATAAATCTTCTCTAACTTTTGGCAGTAATGTTGATGAAGACAAAAAGATTCAGATCCGACTTAAGCTTGGGATCACTAATGAAGGAGGTGCTGGCACTTATTTGGGGCTGCCTGAGTGTATTAGTGGCTCAAAGAAAGACATGCTGGCATATATTCATGAGAGGCTTAAATTGAGATTATCTGGATGGTTTGCAAGAACGCTTTCTCAAGGTGGGAAGGAAGTGCTCTTGAAAGCGGTAGCAATGGCAATGCCAATATATGCCATGTCATGTTTTAAACTTTCAAAAGCTACTTGCTCAGCTTTAACTTCTGCAATGGCAGATTTTTGGTGGAATGCCTTAGAACATAAGAAGAAGATTCACTGGATTAGCTGGGAAAAGTTGTGTTTATCCAAAGATCAAGGAGGGCTTGGCTTTAGGGATATTGAATGTTTTAACCAAGCATTACTAGCTAAACAAGCTTGGAGATTATTGCAGGATCCGACTAGTCTTTGTGCAAGGTTAGTTAAAAGCAGATACTTTAATGAATCTATCTTTTTGGATGCTGTTTTGGGAGGTAGACCTTCTTTTGCTTGGAGAAGTGTGCTGCATGGGAGAGATTTGCTGGTAGAAGGCTTACAAAAAAGAATTGGGAATGGAAAGTCATTAAAGGTTTGGATGGATCAGTGGATTTGGGACAATGAGTGGAGAGCTCCCTATAGTAAACAAATTCACATGAATATCTGTCTCCAAGTCAGTGATTTAATTGATTTTCCAAACAGGAGCTGGAATAGAGAGGTTCTGGATGATTTGTTTTTCCCTTGTGACATAACCCGTATTCTCGCAATTAAACCGGCTTTGGACTTTGATGATTTCTGGATATGGGAGCACAATAAATCTAGGGACTATTCAGTTCAATCAGGGTATGTCTTGGCTCACTCAACTGTGAAAAAGTCTTTGATTCAGGAAGCAATGATGCAACCATCTTTGAATGGGTTGAAGACTCAGATTTGGGCTTTGCACACTGCTCCTAAAATTAAAACTTTTCTTTGGAAGGCATTGAGTGGAGCTCTTCCGGTGGCAGAAAGACTTGTCAGAAGAGGGATGAGAATAGATACAAGATGTCAATCTTGTGGACAGGAGAGTGAAGACATTAATCATGTTCTATTCACGTGCTCAGTTGCAAGACAGGTATGGGCTCTTTCTTTGTTCCCATCGCCTGAAAATGGGTTTAGTCAAACATCGGTATACACCAACATAAATTTTGTTTTGACTATGGGAAAAAACATTGAGGTGCAAAAGGAAGTGAGACAGAGTTTTCCTTGGATTTTGTGGGTGCTATGGAAGAATAGAAATAAATTCTCCATAGAAGGTAAATCCTTTGAATTTCTGGACACTTTGAAGAAAATTAGAGAGGATGTAGAGGAATGGTTTCTGGCTCAACAAGTGGATAGGGAGGAAGAAAGTTTGATGACTATCCACAACGGGGTTAAAAGGAAATAATGGATACCTCCTCCAGTGTTATGGGATAAGTGTAACATAGGCACAGCTTGGTCAAAAGTAAAAAAAATGGCTGGTGCTTCATGGGTTGTGAGGGACTCTTTTGGGAGGGTCAAGTGGCACAGTAGAAGAGCTTTTGGTAATGTTAACTCTTGGTTGGAAGCTTACCTAACAGCTTTTTTATGGGCGGCTGAAAGTATGACTGCTCATCGTCTTAGTAAGGTTGTATTTTCTTTTGAAGATCCTTCCTTGGTGAATGCTATTAATAGACCAAAAGCATGGCCTTCTTTCAAGCATCATCAGTCAGAAATGAGAAGGGTTTTGGCTCCCTTTTTATCTTGGAAGTTGGTTTTAGAAATTCGAGCCACAAACAGAGGTGCGTATCTCATTGCTCAAAGTGTTATAAAAGATGATCGTTGCCATTCTTATGTGCAAACAGGACATCCGGCTTGGCTCCATGACATCTTTGTTAGTGAGATGGTTGCTGCCTCTGTGTAGTGTGGTTTGGTTTTTGATTGGATATATTGTAGGCTAATGGGTAATGGGTTATGGTGTCTGCTGTCTAAAATTTTTTGTAAGCAGCATGTGCTAGTTGGTTTTTATTGGTGCCGCTGGGCTTTTTTGAATCTATCTGTTGTAACACCGTTACTCTTAATATTCTAATAGATGAAAAAAAAAAAAAAAACAAAAAAATTTCACTTCAATAATTAAACAAAAATAGTCAAAAACTCTAAACAGAAAGTTACATATACTGGTCATCAATATTTGGCCGCTTCTGTAAGTGTCAACTCTTTGGATTCCATTCCAAATCAATAGGTCAAAGTCAACTTTTTCTATTTCATTGATTGAATACGGTTTATCTTCAATGAAATCTTTGTTTTAATAATTTCGTAGATGGTATAATTTGAATTAGTACGGAGTAATTTTGAAGGAATCTATCGAGAATACGACTACAATTAAAGTGGACAACACGAGTAACATAGAGATTCGGATCAACGACTAGTTCCCAAGAGAAGAGACTGTGTGTGACTGTGTGTTCTTCAAAAAAACATTAGTAAGTCCCGAAGCCAAACAGTGTTTATGATATTACTATTTATTTATACCTTTTTCTTTTTGTCCACATATACAGATTTACTCTAATTGTTCTCATTTTCTGATAAAGATTGGAATCTTCAACGTGTTCACTCCAGATACACTGACTGACAATTATTTTTTATTCTTTCCAAGTAATAATTAGAAAATAACTGATATTCCTACGAATTTTTGTTTTATTTTTTTAGATACAAGAAATATGCACTAATATTTGTATAGTTGACACACAATACGGTATTAAGTCTAAAAGATTTTTTATTTATAACATATCTGAATCCAATTGAAAAAAAAGTTGAAAAAGGTTGACATATGGCTTGAGGTTTTAAATTTTTGATTGGTTTCTTTAGCTAAAGATGGAACTACTTAATCCTTAAACACTTTTGATCGTGCTAATTATGAAGCCCAAAACATATGGGCCTGTTAAAATATTAGTGGGCCCAAGACGATACGGATGTTTCACTTCCGCATCACGCGATTTGGCTGTTGCAATCCGTAGACACCACCAAGCGAGCATCTTCTTCTCCGTCTTCTTCACTTACCGGACTGACCACTAAGCAGCTCCGATAGGTGAAAATGTGTTACTCTCTCTCTTTACAAGCTTCAATAGACTTCCATAATCGCACCTCCCTAAAAATCCATGGAGATCGAGCAATCTTGACTTCGAACTTACCTACACTGAGGATTCCGTCGTTGCCGGAGCGAGATCGCCGGAGAAAGTTGTTACTCTGCTCCGGGAGAGGCGTAGGCGTAGGCTCTTTGAGATTCGACGGAAACACTTCCGTTGATTTATGTGGTATTCCGCGTCATCGATTAAGAGTGTCTTGCAGCGATGCTCGCCGTACGCCGGAAGAGACGGCCGCGGAAGTGACGGTGCAACCTAATTTTTCGGAATTTATAACGTCGGAGAGAGTAAAAGTGGTCGCGATGCTGGCGCTTGCTCTGGCGCTATGCAATGCGGATCGTGTTGTGATGTCCGTTGCGATTGTTCCTCTTTCGCTTTCTCGTGGATGGAGCAAATCGTTTTCCGGTATCGTTCAGGTTAAATCTTTCAAGATTTTTGATTTTTCTATATAGTTTGTTGGGGAATTTTACTATAAGTCGTTCTACTGTACACCATTGTTCTCGTTTGTCTCATACTTTCTTGAATGTTTCTTTTGGTAGTCATCGTTTCTATGGGGATACTTAATTTCACCAATAGCTGGTGGAACTTTGGTTGACCGTTATGGTGGTAAAGTAGTCATGGCGTGGGGTGTGGCTTTGTGGTCTTTGGCAACTTTCCTTACCCCTTGGGCAGCTGATACTTCTCTGTGGGCTCTTCTTGCTGCAAGAGCTATGGTTGGAGTTGCCGAAGGAGTGGCTCTTCCTTGTATGAACAACATGGTTGCTAGGTATGCGATAGAGACACACGCATGTTTTGAAATGGGTCAGATTGGTTACTGGAATTTACTGGGTTCTTAGTGATAGTACTTTTGATGTAGATGGTTTCCCCCAACAGAACGTTCTAGGGCTGTTGGCATTGCAATGGCGGGGTTTCAACTTGGGAATGTTGTAGGACTCATGTTGTCTCCTATTCTTATGTCTCAAGGCGGTATATATGGCCCATTTGTGATTTTTGGACTATCGGGGTTCCTCTGGCTGCTCGTGTGGCTCTCTGCGACGTCAAGTGCACCAGATCGACATCCTCAGATTACAAAGTCTGAACTTCAGTATATACAGCAAAAGCAGCAAACATCTGCTAGGGAGAACAAACGAAATACCACAGGTGTAATACCTCCTTTTAGACGCCTACTCTCCAAAATGCCCACTTGGGCTGTTATAGTTGCAAATTCCATGCATAGCTGGGTATGTATACAGATGTCTCCCAATTCAACTCTTTCATTCTTGTTACTATGAGGAAATGTGTTGGTTTTCCTATTTGTTGAAATTCATTTAAACTGATATAGTGACTTATTTCCAGGGTTTCTTTGTGATCCTTTCATGGATGCCCATATACTTCAATTCAGTAAGTTTTTACCACCAGTAAATTCTAAATATATTCTTGTTCTTGTAGTTTCTTAAGAGATTTGAAATGATAATGTGTCACAGGTATATCATGTGAACCTCAAACAAGCTGCATGGTTTAGTGCCGTTCCCTGGAGTATGATGGCTTTCACAGGGTACATTGCTGGTTTTTGGTCGGACTTGTTGATACGGCGTGGTACAAGCATCACCTTAACGCGAAAAATCATGCAGGTTTGTGATTCCTGTTTCACAAGATTGCATTCAATTACGAGGTCTCTTGAACTGAAGAAATCTGCATACATATCAGAATGATGTTGAACTCTGAAGCAATAAAATCTGGTGCATTCAGCTTTCTTTTTCCTTTTTTTTGGCTGACTTCATTCCTTGTTTTGGCAGTCAATTGGTTTTATTGGTCCTGGGATTGCTCTCATTGGTCTAACCACAGCAAAACAGCCTTTAGTAGCATCTGCCTGGCTTAGTTTAGCCGTTGGTCTTAAATCATTCAGCCACTTGGGGTTTCTTATTAATCTTCAGGTAGCCAAGCGTGTGATTCATACTTTAATTTACAAATCTTGAGTTTCTTTAATCTTTGTATCCTCTTGTTCCAGGAAATTGCTCCAGAATATTCTGGTGTTCTACATGGTAAGCTTTTTAATCCTCCTTTTTAGTAGACATTGGCTTTTAGAGTTCCTATTGGTATGGATGAACACAGATGGCTAAAGGGATATTACAAAGTTAATACCTTGTAACATCTGAAAAGGAATTGGCCTTACAATCAATCATAAAATTTTAGGTGCCTAATAACATTTTACCAAAGATCTTCTGACAGCTTTTTCGCCTTTTATTGTTTTAGGAATGTGTCTTACGGCTGGGACATTGGCTGCAATAGTTGGTACAGTTGGAACTGGTTTCTTTGTAGAACTATTGGGCTCCTTCCAAGGATTCATCCTTCTTACGTCAATCTTATATCTCCTTTCTGCACTCTTTTACAACATATACGCAACTGGAGAAAGAGTTGATTTTGACACAGCAGGTCCGTCTCGTCTGATCTTATGCTGTATACTTTTCGTATTCTGTTTCATGCATTTTGTAATGATTATAGTTCCAATGTATTGCATCATTCTAATTGTTTAATATTAATCTTCTTAGCAGCTTGAAGGACCCCAAGTCCACACATAGTAGATGGATCATCAGCTAGTAGAGAAGTTACAACGCTAAATAGGATCAAGCTTCGTCTCTGCAAGTAAATATCAGGAACAAGATATATCGGCCTTGTATAGAATCTAGAAAAAAGCTCTACCTTCTTCTCCTCTGATTCTCTCTTTGATAAATAAATGGAAAAATGTACCAAGTTTTCTATGTTCAATGTCATGAAACGCCTAATGAAAACAATATTGAGATACTGATGATTTCATTATTTGTTATACAGTTGAATGGTATATGGACGACGATTTTCATCAAATATTGTCATAGAGTTAGATTGTAAGAAAACAGATAAAAGAAAGATTATTGAACTCGAAGAAAGTGAAGGGCACAGAAAGCTGAGAAAAGTGAAGTTGCAGGTGTAGATCCGTGAATCAGGGACCTTGAGGTGCGTGCACTTTCTCTACTTCGTGATCTTACATACACACGTGAGCTCAGCTCTGGACTCTGGTAATAGTTTTCCACTTTAGTCCTCTCATTTCCGTATTGATACGTTAGTGAGCCGTTACGTTTGGCTTTTACTCACATTGGTTCCCTTTTGATTCCTTTATTTGCCAAATTGTTAGAAACTAAAAAATAATATTTCAGAACCTCCTCCTTGATTCTTTCCTTTTTTTCACTCTCCTTGTTCCATCAAATTCCTTAAAAACCACATATTTTCTTGGGATGTGAGCACTATGGGACCCTTTTCACAAACATTGAGCACAATGACTCCCTTTTTTGTGAGGAGGACCTTTTTTGAGTTATTTGATGTAAAGCGGACCAATTTGCCCTCGAGTTGCTCCTTACTTCCCTTGTTAATTGTATCCCTCGGAATAAAGTTTCTCTTCCTTTTCTCTTTCCTTTTTTCTTTCTTTTTTCTTTCTTTTGTTTCTTTTTTTTTTCTTTCTTTTCTATTTCTTTCTCTCTCTTTATTTTCTCTCTAACATAATTCATTTTTAATATAAATATTTATATACGAATAATTATAATTATTTTTTTTCTACAATTTAAGATCCATATTACTATAGTTTATGTATAAAAAATAATTATGTTATATATTAGTTTAGATGTTATCCATTAGATGTCTATCCACTAAAGGTTAAACACTAAATACTAAACTCCAAACCCTAAACTCTAAATCTTAAACCCTAAATTCTAAACTCTATCACTAGGCAAAAAAAAAGAAAGTAAACCCTAAACACTAAACATGTGTATCCACTAGACACCATCCACAACCATACAACCCTATCAACATCCACTATACTCTAAACCCTAAACCTTAAACACTTAAGCTTATACCCTATTCACTAAAAAATAAACACTAAACACTAAACCCTAAACATATGTAACCACTAGACACCATCCACAACCATACAACCCTATCCACATCCACTATACCATAAACCCTAAACCCTAAACATATGTATCCACTAGACACCATCCACAACCATACAACCCTATCCACATCCACTATACCATAAACCCTAAACCCTAAACATATGTATCCACTAGACACCATCCACAACCATACAACCCTATCCACATCCACTATACCATAAACCCTAAACCCTAAACACTTAAGCCTATACCCTATTCACTAAACAATAAATACTAAACACTAAACCCTAAACATGTGTATCCACTAGACACCATCCACAACCATACAACCTTATCCACATCCACTATACTCTAAACCCTAAACCCTAAACACTTAAGCCTATACCCTATTCACTAAATAATAAACACTAAACCCTAACCACTGTCCACTAAACTCTAAAACCCCTAAACACTAAACTATAAATAGTAAAAATAAACCCTAAACCCTAAACATGTGTATCCACTAGACACCATCCACAACCATACAATCCTATCCACATCCCCTAAACCCTAAACCCTAAACACTTAAGCCTATACCTTATTCACTAAACAATAAACACTAAACACTAACCACTAAACACTAAATCCTAAACACTATCCACTAAACCCTACATCCTAAAGTTTAACCACTAACCTCTAAACCTTAAACCCTATTTTAACCCTAAACGTTATCCATTAAACCGTAAACCCTAAACATCCTAAACTCTACCCAGTAAATCATATCTACTAAACACTAAACACTAGACACTAAAACACTATCTATTGAACCATATCCACTAAACCCTAAATTCTACATCCCAAACCCTAAACCCTAACTCCTAAATCCTACATCCCAAACCCTAAACCCTAACTCCAAAATGTTAAATCCTAACCCCTAAACGTTAAACCTTAAAACCTATCTACTTAACCTTAACTCCAAAATGTTAAACTCTAAACCTTAAACACTAAACCCTAAATCTTAAACACTAAATTCTAAAAACTCTATCAATTAAACACTATCCATTAAACCCTAAACTGTAAATCTTAAACCCTATCTACTAAACCTAAAATATAGTAAAATAGATCTTAAAATACAAAAAAAAAAGAATTATAAATTTTAGTTTAAATATTATTTATGTTAGAGAAAGAAAAAAAGAAAGAGAGAAATAAGTAAAATAAAAAGAGAGAGAAAGAAATAAATAAAGATATAGAGAAAGAGAAAGAGAAAGAGAAAGATAAATAAGAAAAAGAAAGAGAGAGAGACAAAAGAAAAAAGAAAAGGGAACGAGAAGGAGAAAGAAAGAGAAGGAGAAGATTGCCAAATGAAGAGTTGTGTTATAAGGGAGGGCAAATTTGACAAAACACATCAAAAAAGGGTGCCTTGTTTACAAAGAGTGTCAAAGTGCTATTAGAGTTTTGAAAAGGGAGCCTGAGTGCAATATTCCCTATTTTCTTTAAATGAATGTCCACATTACAAATATTTCTTTCTAATTCAATTCTTAGAAAATGAGCAATGGTCCCTATTCCCAATACAAGGGTGTTCTTTAGACGAAAATAATATTAAGGGTGTTGCTAACTAGAAAACAAATAGATGTGGGCCTCTGATTAGATATTTTCAATAAAAATTACAAAAGGTTCTTCGGAGCTTCCTCTGACACATAAAAAACTTCACACTTCACTCTCTCGTTTCTTGTGATCCTCACACTTTCAATCCTTCCAGAAAAAAAAAAGAAATCAAATCGCCCAAACAAAAACAGAGAATCAAATAAAAAACAACGAAAATTACATTTCTGTCATTTACCTTGTGAAATATCTTACGGCTCTTTTTTTTAGTATATACTGATTCTCCATAGTATCTTCTGCTTCATAACCTCTCAAGTGTTCGCTCATCTCTTTCCAAATTCCGGTTTCGAAATTTGGTAATTGCTCCATAATCTTGATTTTTTTCTTTACTTCGGCGATATTTTTGTGAAATTGTATTCGAATTTCACTATCATTTTTAGATTTTATTTGTGTTTAGTAATTTTTGAATACTGTGGTTGTTTCAGGGAGTTAAGCGATGGCAAACGCGAATGGAAAAGCTGCGACTAGTTTTCCGGAGAAAATCTCGGCGAAGGCGAATCCTGAGGCCAATGAAGCTACGGAGATCGCTGGGAATATCATCTACCACGCCAAGTACAGTCCACATTTCTCTCCATTGAAGTTCGGGCCTGAGCAAGCTCTCTACGCTACGGCTGAGAGTCTTCGCGATCGTCTCATTCAGGTAATCAGTGTGATTTGTGGACTGTTCCGTAAGTTTCGTTTGATGAAGATATGCTCGCGCAGTCGATACGAGCGTTTGAAATTATGGTTTCTTGTTGCTAGATTCAATTGATTTTGCAGTTGTGGGAGTTAATGATAATTTCACAGAGTTTATCTGAAATAAACATATAAGTGTGTATGAAATGTGTTCTTTTTATTGATGTGAGAGTGATATAAACTTGGGGTTGTGTGAATTGTTTTGTTGCAGCTGTGGAATGAGACTTATATTCATTTTAACAAAGTTGATCCAAAACAAACATACTATTTGTCAATGGAGTATCTCCAAGGTCGTGCTTTGACAAATGCGATTGGAAATTTGAACCTTCAAGGTCCATATGCTGATGCACTGCGTAAGCTGGGTTATGAGCTTGAGGAGATAGCTGAGCAGGTAACTTTGAGCTACCATTTTCCTCTCCAAAGAATTTGAGACATTGATGAGTTCTTTTTGATCTGTCCTTTGGAGATGTTTGAGCTTTAAATGTCATGAATTTGTAGGAAAAAGATGCAGCTCTGGGAAATGGTGGTTTGGGGAGACTTGCCTCCTGCTTCTTGGATTCGATGGCCACCCTAAATTTGCCTGCTTGGGGTTATGGGTTGAGGTACAGACATGGGCTTTTTAAGCAACTAATAACAAAGAAAGGTCAAGAAGAGATAGCAGAGGACTGGCTTGAGGTGATGATTTTCAGTGTTGTGATTTTTACAGATGGTTTTCTGAGACTGTAACTCATCCTCTTTTAATGGGAACTTGCAGAAGTTCAGCCCGTGGGAAATTGTCAGGCACGATGTGGTATTCCCTGTCAGATTTTTCGGCAGTGTGCAGATAAATCCAGATGGATCGTAAGTATTAATGTTGGAACTTACATGACTAAGCAGCTGATGGAGATAATTCATTTCTTGTCTTAACCGGAAACCTGGCCTTGCCAGCTGAAAACATACGCCTGTACTTGAATTTTCTGTGCATATATATACACTAGTTGGTTTTGCTATGTGTTCTCTGACTTTTCATCGAGCTTGCTATTAAGCATTTCAATGGATCAATTGACCATTTTGCAGACGGACATGGGTAGGCGGTGATGTTGTACAAGCTCTTGCTTATGATGTGCCCATCCCGGGATTTAACACAAAGAACACGATCAGTCTCCGTCTCTGGGAAGCAAAAGCTAGAGCGGAGGATCTTGATCTTTTTCAGTTCAACGAAGGAGAATATGAATTGGCTGCGCAGCTACATTCTCGAGCTCAACAGGTTATAACACGTCATCTTTACCTACTGCTCCATCTTCTTTTGCTTTGTGGTTTTTGTTTTTTTCTCTCTCTGACAATGAATGTGTATATATATATATATGTGCAGATTTGCACTGTGTTATATCCAGGAGATGCTACCGAGAATGGGAAGTTATTACGGTTGAAACAGCAGTTCTTTCTCTGCAGTGCTTCGCTTCAGGTTTGTCAATTTGGTTGTAGGTTCCTTTCATTTTCTTCATTTTTCTTAAGCCATAATGTATTGGATCAACTAAGGACTCCCTGATGGATGTCATCATGGGCTGTAAGCGGTTAATAGCGGGCAAATAAAAATACGGAATTTTTTTTTCAATTTGGCACATTAATTGGAAAAGAATTCCAAAAATCTTCTACAAGTTCAGCACTTTCAATCGATTCATAATTTTAATATTTCCTGTTCACAATATGGAAACCTATGCCAGGATATTATATCAAGATTTCATGAGAGGAGCACGACCGAAGGCAGCCGGAAATGGTCAGAGTTTCCAAGTAAAGTTGCTGTTCAAATGAATGACACACACCCAACTCTTGCAATCCCTGAGCTCATGCGATTGCTAATGGATGACAATGGACTTGGATGGGATGAGGCTTGGGATGTGACATCAAAGTAAAAAATTATGCATGAAACCTTTCAATATTCTCCGAACAAAGTTTTTCACAGTTTTCTGTTGGGACTTATTTATATGGTTTACAGGACCGTTGCTTACACCAATCACACTGTCCTTCCTGAAGCGTTGGAGAAATGGTCACAATCTTTGATGTGGAAGCTTCTTCCTCGTCATATGGAAATAATAGAAGAGATTGACAAGAGGGTATTTTGCTGATCATTCTAAGGATTTGTTTCTGCCATCTGTTGCAATAATAGAATATTTACCATTCTGCAGTTTGTGCAAACCATTCATGATACACGAGTTGATCTCGAGGATAAGATTACAAGTTTGAGTATCTTAGATAACAATCCACAAAAGCCTGTGGTGAGAATGGCTAACTTATGTGTTGTATCCTCGCATACGGTAAGTGCCCCCGCTGTCAAAATTTAAATTATATTGTTTCTAAATCCCATTTAGGCTTTTTGGTTTCCAGTGCTCATTATGAGGGCCCTTTTGCAGGTGAATGGCGTTGCTCAGTTACACAGTGATATTTTAAAGGCTGAATTATTCGCAGACTATGTCTCTATCTGGCCAAACAAGTTTCAAAACAAGACTAATGGCATCACACCTCGAAGGTGGCTACGTTTCTGCAGTCCTGAGCTGAGTGATATAATCACAAAGTGGTTGAAGACTGACAAATGGATCACCGATCTTGACCTTCTTACTGGTCTTCGGCAGGTCTAATTTTTATTTATCTAAGAACCAGATCTGCACTAGGGTTTTATCATGTCATTCTGATGTTATCTTTTCTTCTGCTAGTATGCGGACAATGAAGAACTCCAATCTGAATGGGCTTCTGCAAAGGCAGCCAATAAGAAACGTTTGGCTCAGTATATAGAGCGTGTGACCGGTGTGAGTATTGATCCAACAAGCTTATTTGACATACAAGTTAAGCGTATCCACGAATACAAGAGGCAGCTGATGAACATTCTTGGAGTAATATACAGATTCAAGAAACTAAAGGTATAGCTGGCTAACCCTTCTATCAGGATTTTGTTCCAGCTGTGACCTTCTGATTCCAAATAGTTTTTTATGTTCTTACCCTTGCGTCAAAAGTTATGGTAGACCTAATGTTATTTAAAAGTTAAAAAATTTAGAAACTTAAGGGTATTCCCTTTCCTTCGGCAAAAATTTCCGAACCAGATCTTCCGTTTTCTATACTTCGGTTATAGCAAGAGCTCATAAGAAATTGGCAATTTTATGCCTTAACCAAAGTCAAATGCCCATAAACCACCGCAAACCTAATATTAGGAAGCAATGCGTGTATTCTTGTGTAACATTCTCTTCTGCAACTGAATGCTACAGGAGATGAAGCCTGAGGAAAGGAAGAAAACAGTTCCTCGTACTGTTATGATTGGGGGTAAGGCATTTGCAACCTATACAAATGCTAAACGGATAGTGAAACTGGTGAATGATGTGGGCGACGTTGTCAACAGCGATCCAGAGGTCAACGAATACCTAAAGGTAAATTGCTTGAATTTTCTTAGAAATACATGTAACTTAGAGGTGGCTAAGCACAATACTTGCTTGCTTGCTTGATAGTGATTGCTTGCCTGAGATTGTTGTTGATCTGTCAATGTCAAAATTAAACATGTTTGCATCTCTCAAGATGAACTTGGTTTCTTTTGGTTAAGTCTAATGCTACTCAAGCCTCCTTTCCGTTTCTTATTGTGGCCACACAGATGCAGATGCAATGAATCACTTTTTCTCCTTTTATTTTCTTGAACATGGCATGAAGAAATTTTAACTGGTTTCACGAATTTGCCTCTCTAGGTGGTATTTGTTCCAAACTACAACGTCACTGTAGCGGAAATGCTTATACCCGGAAGTGAGCTATCTCAACACATCAGCACAGCAGGCATGGAGGCAAGTGGTACCAGCAATATGAAATTCGCTCTCAACGGTTGTCTTATCATAGGAACCCTTGATGGGGCTAATGTTGAGATAAGAGAGGAGGTTGGCGAAGAAAATTTCTTTCTCTTTGGAGCAACAGCCGATCAGGTCCCTCGACTGCGTAAAGAAAGAGAAGACGGACTGGTATGTCACTCACTCCTTCCCATACAATTTTTTTGTCTCTGTGAACCAAATGCGAGTCACCATACCATGAAGAGCCTTATAATGAAATCACCATATGCTTCTGGACTTTCTCTGACATGTAATGTTTTTGTGCCTGTTAAAACTCAACAGTTCAAATCTGATCCTCGGTTCGATGAGGCGAAGCAGTTTGTCAAAAGTGGAGTGTTTGGGAGCTACGATTATGGTCCGCTTCTTGATTCTCTCGAGGGTAACACAGGTTATGGGCGTGGTGACTACTTCCTGGTTGGGTATGACTTCCCCAGCTACATGGATGCTCAGGCCAAAGTTGATGAAGCTTACAAGTAAGTCCATCTCTTTAACCCCAACTTAACCATTCATACTCATGTTCGTCAACTTAAAATTTTTGTCATAATGTGTTGTGATAGGGACCGAAAGAGGTGGCTGAAGATGTCGATATTGAGCACAGCCGGGTCGGGAAAGTTCAGCAGTGACCGTACGATAGCTCAGTATGCGAAAGAGATTTGGAAGATTGAGGCTTGTCCTGTTCCCTAAGTCCTTATATTGTTCGCACAGACAGCTACCTTCCTTACCAAGGCATTTCCACATCCACACAGCTCCAAAGTCGATATATATAGATCTCATAAGAATATAACTAAAATGAAATAAATGATACAACTCTTCTGTATGATGTTCATGATGTTTGCAATGTGCCAATGTTTTAATTTTGTTTAAGGAAAACGTGGTTCTAAATATAAACGACTTTGTTATACGATTTTTCCTCCAATTAGTTCATTCAGCTAAAACTTTTATAAAGCCTACTGAACCGAATTAAACCAGAAACAAAATTTTGAGAATTAACAATTATATTCGACAAATAGGTTTATTTTAGTTGGAAAAATAAAAAAGGTGATGTCTGAAAAACATTTGATTAAAATAATTAGTATGTTAGCAAATGGGCCTAGATCAGAAGCCCATAAGATATAAAGACGGTACACATTCCTGATTTGTACCTATGAAACGGCGCGGCGTTGTAGAACCGCAGAACTCAACCGGAGAGAAATCTAATTGTTATTCCTTTCACCGGTCCATCACACACCGATCGCTGAGAAAGTGAAGATACTTCGGAACGAGAGACGGCGAGAAAAGGGAATGCGAAGAAGATAACGACACAGAGGAAGCCTAATGAACAGAGTCCAAGCAGGCAACGAGCTTGCCTTCCGGGTCGGATTCTCCGGTCATGGTGGTCACCTTCGCGTCGAGCCTCTGTACACGGTGGAGAGCGACGACGTCGTGAATTCACTTCCAGATTTCGTATCCGTGAGTTTTCTTCTGATTACTATGATTTTGAAACTTCTCTAGTCTCCCAATTTCGGAATTTAGCGGCAAGAACTTGATCACGTCTTCAAAATTGGGTTCGCTTAGGCACTGTATTATGATGCAATTTGTTGCGTTTGATATGCTTCACTTAGTTCGTTTTTTCATATGTGCACGTCGATGTGTGTTTGAAGTTTTTAAGAGACGAAGCCTTTGGTTATTAGTAACTTTGATATGGATTTGAAATTGCTCATTTATGTTTGCCTATATGCGTGTTTCTCAGCCTCCTGCATTTGCCAAGGAAACAAAAGAATCAATAAAGAAACATATTGAGGAGAAATATCTCATCCCGAGACTGGAACCAGATCAATTTTCTGCTGAAAAAGCTGAGAATCAGTGGGATTTTGATTGGTTTTCCAGGGTGAAGGTACCCCTTCAACCTTCATTGCCCAGGTCTGTTGTGGTTCCGACTTGGGAGTTGCCATTCAGGCGTCAAAAAGTGGACACTGAGAACAGAGCATGGGAGCCGAAATCAGTGGAGGTAACTCATTTTTTCTCTTAAAATCGTGAATTGTTTAGAGAGTGAGATTCTCGGAGAGTCGGGAATGTTAGGTATAAGATTGGCCAGCTATTAGCTTTCTGTTTCTGACTCTAGTTGGAGAAATGGATTGTCATATTATCTTAGGTGGATTTATCAGAACAAATGTATGGAGATCAAGATTCTGGATTTTTTCCGCGAATGGTGGGACCTCCAAAGGATTTTCTGAGAGGAAGTGCCAACAATCGCCCTTTCCGTCCTGGTGGCTTGGAGGATTCACAGTCTTCAGAGAGAGTCCTTCCAGATGGTGTTTGTAGTGGACAATGGGTACAGGAATTGCTCAATGGGGGTCCTGCTCAGACCGTTCCTCCTAGTTTTAAGCAGAGTTTAGACCTTGGAGATCTGAAGGTATCGTATCCTACGATGCACCATCTACCTTTTTTTTAATCATTTCGTATATGATTCAGTGTTGATTGATTCGCCCTGTTTTCCTTTTGAAAGCCATATCCCCAAACATGGAACGTTTATGAAGATCAAAGTTCACATGGCAACGCTTCAGATGAAAAGTCGGTCTGTAGATCAATGTCGTTGCTTTATATGAAATTATTTTACAGCTGGCTGTGGGAATAAACTTTTTTTTTACTGTCCTTGCATTGGTGATACCTCCAGAGCAAGTTGTCTATTCAGTTTGATGATCTGATCAAGAAGGCATGGGAAGAAGATGCTTTCTCCGAACTTGAGATTGATGGTGTGTTTAATCAGTCATGTTCAATTTGTTATAATCGTTTTTACATTTAATATTTTTTTGCTAACCAAAACTGTCATGAAGATCATCCAGCTGGATCTGAGTCTCCAGAGGAAGAAGCTGAACCTGAAGCTAAAGCAAGTAAAAGCGATAAAGCCAGCAAGGAACTAGAGACTGAAGTCACTGTGCTTGATGAGATTTTGTCATCGGCAAAAACAGCAATATTGACGGAAGAGGCAATTACTGGGAACAGTGATAAACAACTACGGAAAGAAGTAAGAAAGTGAATTCTGCATCTTGAATTCATTTTCCCTCCCATAAACATGATTTGTGGTGTTCTTCTTTTAGGGATGGGCCACTAAAGGAGATAGCCAAGACATTGCAGACCGGTTTTATGAGCTTGTTCCTGACATGGCGATGGAATTCCCTTTCGAATTGGACAACTTTCAGAAGGAGGTATTCCCTTGACTTGTTTAGATTGCAGACGTTCAAGGAACGTGGTTGGTTGTCTTTTGTATGTGAATTTTCAGTTAATAACTCATTGTCTTATGCCTACAGGCCATCTGCTGTTTAGAAAAGGGTGAGTCCGTTTTTGTAGCAGCCCATACATCAGCGGGGAAGACAGTTGTTGCAGAATATGCATTTGCTTTGGCCACCAAGGTAGAGAATTCTGGGAACATCGATTGCATTCGTATTATTAGATTTGTTGTTCAGTTGGCTGATCAATTTGTTCCCTCTGTTCAGCATTGTACACGAGCTGTTTATACTGCTCCAATTAAAACCATCAGCAACCAAAAATACAGAGACTTTTGTGGGAAGTTTGATGTCGGACTTCTCACAGGTGATGTTAGCATAAGGCCAGAGGCATCTTGTTTGATCATGACTACCGAAATATTAAGGTCAATGCTTTATCGTGGTGCTGATATCATACGTGATATAGAATGGGTAAAAGAGCTTTCTGATATTTTACTTTCTTCGGAGTTTAATATTGTGCTCATATTGCTCCATTTCTAAGAAGCGTTTGTAGTTCTGTGTGAAGCTTTAATCATGTTTCGTTGTTGCCGTTCCTATGACTGGCAGGTTATATTTGATGAAGTTCACTATGTCAATGATGTAGAGAGAGGAGTTGTTTGGGAAGAAGTCATCATCATGTTGCCAAGGCATATAAATTTTGTCCTCCTTTCTGCAACGGTACTTCTTAATGCTGTTATGTGTGTGCGTTTAGAAAATATTAGTTCGTTTGAAGTGTTATTGTGTTTGCCATGCACCTAATCTGTGCTTATGTTTTTTCTCACAAGATGAGTTTGAAAGGAATTGGTGAATTTGTTGTTTTTTTGCTTTGTTTCTTTGTTGGTCACGTTCCTAATAAACTAACTATTCAGTTTCTACCTTTTATGGAGATATATATGGCTTCATGGTTCAGTCATTATTCTCCATTCTGTGTTTTTCCCATGTGCCTCTTAACTTATAACATGTATAACTAAATTTCGTTTTCTTATAGGTGCCGAACACATTTGAATTTGCTGATTGGATTGGCCGAACAAAACAAAAAGAGATACGTGTTACTGGGTGAGATTTAATGTATCATGGTAAAATAATTGTAAATTTAATTCAGTGATTGATATTGAATTAATTTCATGATTTAATGGGTTTTGTTATCAGCACGACAAAAAGACCAGTTCCCCTAGAGCACTGCCTATTTTATTCTGGAGAACTCTACAAAGTTTGTGAGAATGAAGTTTTTATTCCTAAAGGGATAAAGGATGCTAAAGATTCACACAAGAAGAAGAATTCAAATGCAGTTAGTGTTGCTCCTAAACAGCACACGGGATCTTCAGCTCATCAAGATGGGAACAAATCTCAGAAACATGAAGCCCATTCTCGTGGCAAGCAGAATAAACACTCAAGTGTAAAAGATTTGGGAAAATCCTCTTATAGTGGTAACAGCCAGAACAATGGGTCATTTAGACGATCAGCAGCTTCAAATTGGTTGATGCTTATCAACAAACTCTCAAAAAAGTCCCTATTGCCTGTATGTTAGATGTCGCTTTTGTTTCCCACTATGGTCATTGAGGTTTATATTCAATCTTATGTGTATTCTATTCTGGTCTTTATGTCTAACCTTTTAGTTTTTCGTTTCCCATTAGGTGGTTGTCTTCTGTTTCTCGAAGAATTATTGTGATAGGTGTGCGGACGCTTTGACTGGGACTGACCTCACCAATAGTTCTGAGAAAAGTGAAATCCGTGTCTTTTGTGATAAAGCTTTTTCGAGATTGAAAGGGTCTGATCGGAATTTACCTCAGGTTTGCTATCTTAAGAATTTCCTGTCTTATCACATTTTAAATTTAAAGAGGTCCCTTGATTTCCTTCTCATGAACTATGGCGGGACATATTTTAAAGGTCCTCAGAGTCCAAAGCTTACTTCATAGAGGAATTGGTGTTCATCATGCTGGGCTACTTCCAATTGTGAAGGAAGTAGTTGAAATGCTTTTTTGCCGTGGTGTTATCAAGGTAGGCTTAAAAACTTAGGGACTCTATATTATTTAAGCCTACACCATTAATACAATGCTTTAGTTAATAATTTTCTATGCTTCTGGTTACTGCCTTATGGACATCTCATTACCACGTTTTCTTTGTCTTACGAATCGCTTCAGGTAATCTATATTTGTAATCTTTCTGCAGGTGCTATTTTCAACAGAGACATTTGCCATGGGGGTCAATGCTCCGGCCAGAACGGTGAGGCTTTTCTTATTTTGTTACTGATGTCAATCCAGTGTTAAAATGTTCAGTGGGTTAATCTATACACAAGGTATCTTGTCATATTATGTGTTGATTGTGTGGGGGGGGAAAAAATGAAATGTCAATGCAGAGTTCTTGAGAGTCGCCAGTGTTTAGGAATGATAAGCATATTATAACTTAACTATAACTCCATGACCAAAAAAAAAAAAAAAAAAACTTAACTATAACTTACTTTTCCATGATATTTGCTACAGGTCGTTTTTGATGCTTTGAGAAAGTTTGATGGCAAGGAATTTAGACAATTGCTTCCTGGAGAGTACACTCAAATGGCAGGGCGGGCCGGCAGAAGAGGACTTGACAAAACTGGCACAGTTGTTGTCATGTGTCGCGATGAAGTTCCAGATGAGAGTGATCTGAGGCGTATAATTGTTGGAAGCGCAACAAGACTAGAATCTCAGTTCCGACTAACCTACATAATGATCCTCCATCTCTTACGTGTTGAAGAATTGAAGGTATCTCAATGTCAGGACCTTTGATTTTCCATCTCAAATAGTTGCATGCTTGCAGTTCCCATGGTTTTTCAACCCATTACCCTTGGCAGTGCATGTGTTTTGCTACCAAGCCTTTCTCTGGGCTTTTTTTCTGACTCGCCAGTTTTTAAATGGTTGTTATTGTTAGGTGGAGGACATGCTGAAAAGAAGTTTCGCTGAATTCCATGCCCAGAAGAAACTTCCGGAGAAACAACAGCTTCTCATGCTAAAACGTTCTCTACCTACCAAAACCATCGAGTAAGGCCAAACCCTTATCTCACGGTTACTTGAAAGACTGCAAAACTACTGAACATCTAATACTCAATGGATCGCACATCTTTTCAACATAACATAGCTTTTTGTAGTCTCTCTAGATTTGTAAAGAACCCGTTTATTCTATCGTACCTCTGTATTCAGCTTCTCTAGATGATTACGGATTTTAACGTATTGCTTTGTGCGTCCAGATGTATTAAAGGTGAACCGGCAATTGAAGATTACTATGAGATGTATATGGAAGCAAACGAGTATAACAACAAAATGTCAGAAGCAGTCATGCAGTCTACTCATGCGCAGCAATTGCTTGTACAAGGAAGAGTAGTGGTCATGAAATCTGGAACGGTGAGACACAGCCACCACCTGTCTTTTCTCTGGTTCATGAATCTGTTGCTCATTTGTGTCATTTCACAGGGCCTAGATCATTTACTCGGAGTCGTTCTGAAGGGACCTTCCAGCACTAACAGACAATATATTGTTTTGGTGATAAAATCTGAAATACCGTCACCAGAGCAAACTATGGTCAGCATTGGCAAGAAAAGCTCAGAGCCCTCTCAAGGTTTTTATATTGCGCCCAAATCAAAACGTGGTTTTGAAGACGAATATTATTCCAAGGCAAGCACTCGTAAAGGTCCTGCTGTGATCAAGATAGAGCTCCCGTACCATGGAACCGCTGCTGGTGTAGGTTACGAGGTTAAAGGGTTTGATAACAAAGAAATCTTGTGCATATGCGTTAGCAAGATACAGATTGACCAGGTGCGTCTACTAGAGGATGTGAACAAGGCAGCTTTTTCTCAGACGGTTCAACAGCTTTTGGGTCTGAAATCAGACGGAAACAAGTATCCTCCTGCTTTAGACCCAATTAAAGGTTCTTTAACTAAATTCTAGCACTGTATCAGTTTTTTTCCGGCTGAAAATTCATTTCCCTCTCAAATTTGTTTCATGATTTTATTTCAGATTTGAAGCTGAAAGATGCTGAACTTGTGGAGACGTACTATAAATGGACCAACCTAGTGCAAAAGATGTCCATGAATAAGTGCCACGGTTGTGTCAAATTGGAAGAGCACATGAAGTTAGCTAGGGAGATCAAGAAGCATAAGAAGGATCTCAAAGATCTTGAATTTCAAATGTCCGATGAAGCCCTATTACAAATGCCTGCGTTTCAGGGCCGGGTACGTTCAAATGAGAAAGTCTACATCATCTTTGTTTACTCTTATGCATGATAGTTCAGAGTAACATGTAGAGCTCTAATCTCTTCTTGCAGATCGATGTTCTGAAGAAAATTGGGTGTATAGATGATGACCTCGTCGTTCAAATCAAAGGCCGTGTCGCTTGCGAGATGAATTCTGGGGAAGAATTGATTTGCACAGTGTGTCTGTTTGAGAATCAATTGGAAGAATTAGAACCAGAAGAAGCAGTGGCTATAATGTCTGCCTTTGTCTTCCAACAGAAGAACACTTCAGCGCCTTCACTTACTCCTAAGCTGGCTAAGGCTAAACAAAGGTTTGTTACAGTAACACTCTTTTACTTCTCATAATTACTAACAGTAATTGATCTGATCAATCTAATCATTGATCCTCTTTTGCATAGACTTTATGATACAGCAATCAGACTTGGTGAGCTTCAAGCTCAGTACAACTTACAAATAGACCCTGAAGAATATGCCCAGGAGAATCTTAAATTTGGTCTGATCGAAGTCGTCTATGAGTGGGCAAAGGTTTGCAACTAGAGAGCAGTTAGTTCTTCTACATTGTGTGATTCACACATCTTTTTGATCATATATACTTGATTTTTGCAGGGGACTCCATTTGCAGAGATATGTGAACTGACGGATGTCCCAGAAGGTCTGATAGTTCGGACCATTGTGAGATTGGACGAGACGTGCCGTGAGTTCAAGAACGCAGCCGCCATTATGGGGAACTCGGCGTTGCACAAGAAAATGGATTTGGCTTCAAATGCTATAAAACGTGACATCGTCTTTGCGGCTAGTCTGTATGTGACCGGAGTGTAAGATCTGACTAGTAAACTGACCAGAGACGCTTCTCACTTAACCTGAAATTCCAATCCCTAAACACGTCCAACAATGTTAATTGCTGTCTGACAAAATGTCTGAAACTCCTGCAGAATCTGTAATGCAGTTTCTTGACCCAAATGATATAGTAGTTAATTCTTTCGTGTAAGCTTTTTGTTACGACTATTGCATTCTTAAAAATGGTACAAAAGAACATTTCCCAAATCGGATATTAGAAACCGGTCGGATACAAATCGAAGTGAGATTACAGCAATGGATTTCAGTTCAGACATTAACAGACACTAGTAAATAAAACCTCCTCTTCCTCCAGCTTCATTTCACGCGTTAAAAGATTCACTATAAAACACGATCTCTGGTGAAGATAGCCATCAACTTAGGCACTAGCTTGTCGTGCTGCATCACGTACTTGTTCAAGAATTTCTGATCACTACACACCAAAACAGATGAAATTGGAGGGTTTTCACTTCCAACCAATCCTTTCGACATGAGAGCTTTGATTACATTACACCTTGGCACAATCCTCTTGTCCATGCTGTATCCAAAAACCGAAGGGATCATAACCACAACCTCTAGTGGCCAATTCATCTTATTCACCAAATACTCCAACTTCTTCTTCATCGTCTCTGCAGAATATATGATGCACTGAGGATTTCGCTTTACCATCATCTTCAACTCATCCCTGCTGAATCCTAAACCAATAAACGTTTCAAAAGAGTCCAATATCGTCTGCTCTGAAGATCGTATGCATTGTGGATGCCTCTTCAACACCGAAAGGACCTCTTCCTCCACCAGACCACACTTCTTCAGTGTTTCAAACATTCGAGTTATCTTCTTCTCCGAGAACTTGAGAAAGAAAGGCCACTTCTTGAAAATTGCCCATATCTCCACTTCACTAAAGCCTAGCCTTTTATAGACATTTACTTTTTCTTCTATGGTTTTATCGCTCATTTCGTAGACTACGTGCAGAGCTTCCACAAAGTTTGGCTTGGTCGGATCAAAACCCATATCAACAACTTTCTTGAGGGTTTTTGCAAATCTCTCTTTACCAGAAACAGGTTGACCATAAGAGATGACCAATGGAAATAACAACTTCTGAGGCACTCCCAATTCTCTTAAAACCAATATATTTCGGATTTTGTTCCCTGCCTTACCCTCTGGCCCAGAATGACATAACTTAAAACTCTTACCATCGTTCATAATGTCTTTGACCAAATCATAGTATAAGCTAATAGATTTTTCCCCTCTCTTCCCCAAGATTTTTGGAACATTGGAAACAATCTCTGCCAGCTCAGTGCTTGAAGCTCCTCTAGACTTCAAAATCTGGAGCTTTGGACGAAGAGATGTCTCAGCATCTGTTACAAGCAATTGTGGATAAGTCCTAATAATCTTGGAGATCTGAGAATCTTTAAACCCATTACTTCTAAGAAGCTTCAGAACTGAATCCGCATTTACCTTGTCCTCGAATGAGACTTTTCTCGAGATTGACTCTGCGAGTCTTGTAGTTAAACCCAATGATTCAACCAGATAAGACACAGTAAAAGTATTCTTGCCTTGAGGGCTCACGTCTGCAACATTTGCAGAGGAGAACGATTTGGTGAAAGCAAATGCATTTTGTACAATGTTCTTCACTGAAACTCTTAAATTACGCCATTTCTGCAATTCCAAGGACCTTCTTCCATTGAGTATCAGAGAATACATGAGAACGTAATTTCTGCAAATGCCAAAGTGTTGAAGCGATTCGACAAACTCATAGATCGAGTTCGGGTCCAAATTCAAGAACCCAAAATCGAAAGATTAAAAGTTAGGGTTTATGAGGAAGAATTAGAGATTCATTAAACCTCCCACTGGTTACTAATTTCAGTTAACACGGATTGGGCCACATAATGTCAATTGAGCTGATGGGCCGATCGATTTGTCTCTACAATGAATTAGTTAAAGCCCATATAATAATTTTTGCGACTGAGAAAATGGTGTATCATCGATCGCATCGTACTTTTTTATAGCTTAACAAAAATGTTGATTGCTGACTGACATGAAGTCTAAAATGCAGTTTCCTAAACATTTTTGTTACGACTACTGCATTTTCTTAGGTACAAAAACTCATTTTCTCCAATCTGATTGCATATTAATAACCCGATAGGATCCAAGTCGAACTGATATTACAAAAATGGGTTTCAGACATTCGCAGATAAATTGGAAACTATGAAACACGATCTCTGGTGAAGATAGCCATCAATTTAGGCACTAGCTTTTTGTGCTTCATCACGTACCTGATCAAGAACTCCTGATCAGTACACACCAAAACCGATGCAATCGGAGGGTTTTCACTTCCGATCAATCCTTTCGACATGAGAGCTTTGATTACGTTACACCTTGGCACAGTCCTCTTCTCCAGGCTGTATCCAAGAACCGAAGGGACCAAAACCACATCCTCTAGTGGCCATTTCATCTTCTTCACCAAAAACCCAAACTTCTTCTTCACCGTCTCTGCAGAATGTCCAAGGCACTGAGGATATCGCTTCACCATCATCTTGAACTCATCTCTACTGAATCCTAAGCCTAGAAACGTTTCAATACAGTCCAATATCTTCTGCTCTGAAGCTCGTATGCATTGTGGACGTAACTTCAACACCGAAAGGACCTCTTCTTCCACCAGACCACACTTCTTCAGTGTTTCAAACATCCGAGTTATCTTATTCCCCGAGAATTTCAGAAAGAAAGGCCACTTCTTGAAAATTGCCCATATCTCCACTTCACTAAAGCCTAACTCTTTATAGACATTTACTTTTTCTTCTAATGTTTTATCGCTCATTTCGTAGATTACGCGCATAGCTTCCACAAAGTTTGGCTTGGTCGGATCAAAACCCATATCAACAACTTTCTTGAGGGTTTCTTCAAATTTCTCTTTACCAAAAACAGGTTGACCATTAGAGATGACCAATGGGAATAAGAACTTCTGAGGCACTCCCAATTCTCTTAAAACCAATACATTTCGGATTTTGTTCCTTGCCTTACCCTCTGGCCAAGAATGACATAACTTTTCATACTTAAAACTCTTACCATCGTTCATAATTTCTTTGACGAAATCATAGTATAAGCTAATAGATTTTTCCCCTCTCTTCCCCAAGATTTTCGGAACTTTCGAAACAATCTCTGTCAGCTCAGTGCTTGAAGCTCCTCTAGACTGCAAAATCTTGAGCTTTGGACGAAGAGATGTCTCAGCATCTGTTACAAGCAATTGTGGATAATTCCTAACAATCTCGGAGATCTGAGAATCTTTAAACCCATTACTTCTAAGAAGCTTCAGAACTGAGTCCGCATTTACCTTGTCTTCTAAGCTGACTTTCTTTGAGATTGATTCTGCAAGTGTTGTAGTTAAACCTAAAGATTCAACGAGATAAGAGACAGTGAAACTACTTCCTTGTGGACTCACATCTCCAGCTATTGCAGAAGAGAACGAGTTGGTAAAAGCAAATGAATTTTGCACAATGTTCTTCACTGAAACTCCCAAATTACGCCATTTCTGCAATTCCACGGACCTTCTTCCATGGAGCATCAGAGAAAACATGAGGAAAGAAACCGAGAAAACAATTAGGGTTTAAGAGGAAGAATCATAAATTCATATAAACCCTAATTTCAATTAGGATACCATTTTCTTCTGCTAGCTAAAACGACGAATTGGGGAAAATATGAAAATGAATATTACCAATTGGGCTAATGGGCCGATCAAAAATGAGCCCATTGAAATTGTTACAATTTCGCGGGTTAAGGGATGGAGGGAAATTTTGGCGCCACTCACTCACTAAGAAAATGTCTACATTAATGGCGGAACTACGAGGCCTCTTGATCACAACACCAAGTCGACCACTATCGAAATTAGGGTTTCTCTGCAACTCAGTGAACTCGCGGCGGCGATTATCGACAATTCCTCTTCCATTCCCAACAATGGCCTGCGTCGAGACGAAGAACAACAACAACAGTCCCAGTATCAACGAACCATCACCTAAACACCAAAAGCTCGATCGAAACGGAATCCATGGCGATTCATCATCACCGTTCTTCAAAGTGAAGAAACTCTCCGAGAAAGCTGTTATACCTACAAGAGGTTCGTCTCTCTCCGCAGGCTACGATCTCTCAAGTGCGGTGGATTCGAAAGTTCCGGCGAGAGGTAAAGCTCTTATCCCAACGGATCTAAGTATCGCTGTTCCCGAAGGAACTTACGCGAGAATCGCGCCTAGATCTGGTTTGGCTTGGAAACATTCGATCGATGTTGGAGCTGGAGTGATTGATGCTGATTACAGAGGACCTGTTGGTGTGATTTTGTTTAATCATTCTGATGTTGATTTCGATGTCAAATTGGGAGATCGAATTGCTCAATTGATTATTGAGAAGATTGTGACTCCTCAAGTTATGGAGGTTGAAGATTTGGATTCTACTGTTCGTGGTGAAGGAGGTTTTGGATCTACTGGTGTTTGAGTTGAGAATTATCTTCTAGCTTCTTCGTCGTCTAAGAATGTGTCTTAGTTAATTTAGTGTTATTTCGTCGAACAGTTTGTGGGCATGGTTGTAATATCTCTTTGCTTAATCTTTTAGGCTTATCTCTATCAATCTTAAAATCTTTTCTTCAGTATGTTTATCCAAAACAAAAGAGAAATTGATTAGATAATTAGTTTTCACCAAATAAATGTGATGATCCATAAAACAAAACGAATCAATTTTAAGAAAAATAAAGAGATGACTTTCACAAAAACCAAGCCAAACAAAAGAAGAGCTCAATAAATCAAAGCAAACGGAGACAGTTGATTATAACAAAAAGATTAACCACTGACTCTTTTTTTTTTTTATCTATTTACAAAATGAGAGTCAGTGTCTCAAGCGAATTTAGGCTTAGGCAAGGCTGAGCCTAAGGTGTTAAGGCTGCTGCTGCTGCCATGGTGATGGATTGACCCGAGTTTCTGAATCCAGTATTTAGGACCTTTCTTTAGTTCCGGACAGATCTGGCACGGTGTAAGAATGAGACTACCTTCGGTTTCCAGAGACTTCTTAAACTGTTCCAACACTTTGACAATCTGCCAGAATTCTGGTCTCTTGTCGGTTTGCAACGACCAACACAGCTCAATCAGCTCTTTCATGGCCTCTGGACAATCATTCGGTATCACCGGCCTAATGTTCTGGCCAACATCAACACAAAATTCAAAAAGGTTTTAATAATGGTTCTAAACAACTGAACAATAATGCTCTAACTCAGTCATCAGATTTTCTTCTGTCTATAATCAAATCCTAAAATAGGCATACTTCGTATAAGCTTGGCGTCAATCTATGCACAAACACAATCATGAAATAACCAGGAGATGTAGAATAATTTACCTTGTGCATGACTGCGAAAGCAGCTTGGACAGGAGTCATCCCCTCATATGGAAGTGCTCCAGCTACCATTTCCCACAAAATAAGTCCAAAACTATAAGCATCGCACTTCCGTCCATGTGGTATCCGCCTTATTACTTCAGGTGCCATCCACCTATAAGTTCCTGTGTTATCCCCCAAAATATCACAGTACTCCTCCTCGCACGCTATGCCAAAGTCAGCAATCTTCAAGTGAAAGTCTTTGTCGATCAACACGTTCTCTGGTTTAAGATCCCGGTGGACTATCTCTCTTGAATGAATATATTCCATTCCTCTCGCAATATCCAGACCAAACTCGATTAGCTGTTGCAAAGGTAGGGATTTCTGCTCAAGCTTACGCAGATATGATCTTAAAGACCCTCGAGGTACATACTCTGTGATGATACAGTTTCCAGTTTTCACTCCCACAAACTGTTTCAGGAAATCATTAATCAGAGAAGAGAAGTCAATCAACCCATAGTCATAATTTCAACGAGAGTTGGAAGATGTGTTTTTTCGGTTTCCAACAATGAAAATTAAGTACACCAAAGGCAGCATCTACACAATACAACCTAACCAACATAATTTAGCGTAATATAAATCACCTTGACGACATTTGGATGGCTTAGTCGAGATAAAAGAGTGGCTTCCATGGTAAACTGTTTTTCTAAACGAGCTCCCAAGAATCTGTCGTCGCTATCATCAGGCGCTGTGACAACCTTCAGAGCAACAGCTTTGCCTTCGTATTTTCCATGGTAAAGCTGGCTATATATCCCATGCGCAAAGAAATCCCCATAAGACACCTTAGACGCATCAATGAGGTATTCTTCAAGCACTCCCACACAACTTACTTTAGAACCTCTAAAATCAACAGACTTTGAAGACCTCTTCACTATCTTGCTCTTTGCCCTCTCTTGAATTTTCAGCGTACTAAGATCCCTAATAGGACCCGAGTGTGACAGAGGCCTTACAGTTACTGTTTTTTTATCAGGAGAATCTTTGCGGGACAAGTTCGCCTTCATTCCCTTCTCTGGTTCCATTCTTCTAGGATGTGGAGTAGAAAACCTCTTAATCTCAGACTTAGCTTCCGCAAAAGACTGAGGAAGAGCCATATAAGGCGACGGAGAAACAGACCTCTTTTTGTTGGTCAGAGGATTTCTCTGAATCTCAGAACCAACAACACTAGCAGAACTCAAACCCGTCGGCTGCTGCTGCTGCGTAGCCTGTGAATATCCTACAAGTGATTTCAAATCAGATGGTGGCATTCTTTTCAATCCAGAAGTCCTATCTGTGTTTGATTCTAAGCTTGGTGTAATCATACGATAACAATATGTATGAGAGAAATTTACTCTCCTAATCCAAGAAGTAGCCTCTCCATCCATGTTTAAACAAGTTACTAGAAAACTTGTTAAAGAGAAGAAACAAAATCACAATTTTCTAATCAAGCGAACCCATGAAGACGAATAAGATGAGTAGCAATCTCCAACAACAATCTCATCTTCACAGAAACAAGAGTTCCTTCAGATCCATTGAAGAAACAACATCTATCCTCATCAACCATTAAACCACAACTCTAGAATCAAAAAAATTTTAAAAATCTCCCTACAAAACAAAATTATTTCCACGGGCTAGATTGTTGAACACATCACCAAAAAGTCACCGGAAAATCTCTGAATTTGATTGCACCAACAACTATATGGCCTCTTCCTAATAAAAAATCAACCGAATTCAAAGAACAACAAATATATTAAGAAACGACGTATTTCATCAAAGAACCAAAATAATAATAATAATATAGAAAGTACCTGAAACACGAACTATGGAGCGTGAAGCTGAGAGGAACAGGTGAATTAGAATCCTCTGGCGAATGGGTTTCGTGTAGTGAGAGATGGAACGAAGAAATTGAAAGCTTTAATGGTAAGAAAACGAGAGGTTTCGAATTCACGACTTTGCTGTTGACGGCTTTAGAGAGATTTTTGTATGAAAAGTTTCCAGAAATGAAACGGAAGACAAATTCTCTGGAATTTAGTCAAAGAAGAAAACACGGACGAGCGTAAAAAGGATCCAAAACGGTGACGTCCTGTGTCCTACGTCACAGATATGCGTGCTACATTCCATTTGGAGCTTTTCCGTTTATATGTTGAAAGTTGAGTATAAGAACAAGAAGCGTCTGTAGTCCAACGGTTAGGATAATTGCCTTCCAAGCAATAGACCCGGGTTCGACTCCCGGCAGACGCATTTGGTTTTGTTTTGTTTTTTTGTCGGAATTCCCTTTATGGTAAGGCCGAAAGACCTGAAATTTATTTTTCGGCTATATGACCCAATAACTCAGTGGTGTTAGTTTACATATCATTTTGGATTTTTAATTTTTTTTTGGCAATGGACACATATCACAATTTATAGGGAGATCAACGAGAATAGCACAAATTAATTAGAATATCCAAAATTATGACAATTCTCTTAATCCGATTTCATATTTCAAACTACATACTGCATTAGTTTTTTTTTTTTTTCTGGTAAACTGTTTCGAACTTTTGTTAGGAAGGGAAGGAGTAGGACTCTTTGGAAATAATTCTTTATCAAAAAACATAGGAGAAGAATTAGAAATAACAAAAAATAAAAAATAAAATAGTTCTTTACACAACAGTAAAGCTCTCACACACACTTTCTCTGACACAGTTTGGAAAACAAACGCAACCTTATTTTTTATTTTAATTTTCGCATAAGGCCAAACCACGTGCCCCTTGCCATCTATCTTTCACTCTCTCACGTGTTTCCCTTCTAAAATTTTCCCAAGAAAATTAAAAAGAAAATCAATTGCTACTGAGAAAATTCAAGTTGGGTTTTGATACTCCAACGAACGTCGTCTTCTTCCGTCTCTTTCGCTCTCCCGAATTTGTTTTTTTACTAAATAGGATCCTTCGTTTCTTCCTTGAATGCGACGACCACGAGCTTGACCAAGTGGAGAAATCAACTCCTATCTTTGTCGCAGCTGCAAATTCGGGTTTTACAAAACAATGGCACATGAAAATCCTTTAAATTCCAAGGATTTTGCCTCTGATTTGGGCAATAGGTATGTCTCTGATGGAATTAGTATTGCTGAGTCTGGGTCTAGTAATCAAGGTAACGAGAGTGAGCAGTTAAGTATTGATGCTACGAATAGGAACAATCCAAATTTAGGCATTCAAAGTAGTGATTTGGATGGTGAAGAAGGGGAAAAGGTGAAATTAATGTGTAGCTACAATGGAAAGATAATGCCTAGACCAAGTGATGGTGTGTTACGATATGTTGGAGGTCAGACAAGGATCATTACTATCAAAAAGAATGTGGGATTTGATGAGTTTGAGCAAAAGATGATTCAGGTTTATGGTCAGCCTGTTGTTATTAAGTATCAGCTTCCTGATGAGGATCTTGATGCTTTGGTCTCTGTTTCATGTAGTGAAGATATTGATAATATGATGGATGAGTTTGAGAAGTTGGTTGAGAGATCTTCTGATGGGTCAGCTAAGTTGAGAGTGTTTTTGTTTGATGCTGCTTCGTTCGAGTTTGATGATTCTTTTGTAATATCACAGTATGGTGATGGAATTGATATTGGGCAGAGATATGTTGAGGCTGTGAATGGTGTTGTTGGTGGTGGAGTTGCGAGTAAGGAGAGTATAGCGAGTGGTAGTTCTAATCCGAATTCTGATTTTAGTGGCGTGGATGTTTTTGATAGCCCGGGCATTGGTCAGAGTGATGTTTTGTCAACAACTCGGACCTTTTCACCTCACAGTTATCATAATAATGTACCAAGACTTGTTCCTCCTGATCTATGCTCCTCTACTTATGTTGTGCCGATGACTGTTCAAGCTGATCAGTTTCATTCTTCTCAGCTCGAGACTGTTTCAGAGAGACCGATAGTTGGTAAAATCCAGCAGCGACAACAGGGGCATGATTTGCAGCAACCAATAACTACGCCATCCGAACATCATTCACCGACCTATGTTGAATCTCGCCAAGAAGCTTTAAGACAACCAGATATTGTCCATTCACCTATCCAGGTTTTGCCAAGTACTACTTCATTGTTCTCCCAACAACCTTTCCAAGGTAGTACTTTAAGTGTCTCATCCCACCAGTTCCTTCCTGCTGCTCACATGTCAATGGCCCCCTTGAATGCTCAGATAGGTGCCACACCAGTTTTGATTAACCCGGTAATGCAAACCCCAGAAAACCGGTTGGAGAACTATCCTGCTGAAAGCAATGCTGGGATTCAAAAGTTAGTCCCACTTCCTACAGAGCCGATATACTCTGCATATCAGGGTACGATTGCTCCTGGTATACCAACTACTGCTTATGGCTTGACTCAAGTTCCACCATCTAACCATGTTGTTCTTCCCGCTGGAGTTTTGCATCAACAAGTAAGTATGCCTGAAAGTTTACAAAGGGTAGAGGATTGTCATATGTACCAGACATCTTCGCCTCATATGCATTCTGATCACAGTATACCGGAGAGGAATGATGGTTCGACAATGTTTGTACCATATGTGAGCTCAGCTTACCATGCTTCTAGTCCAGATGATGCCGTAAGAATCCTACAGACGAATAAGTTTACGGGTCAACAGAGCTTCCTCAATCATTCAAATCATCAAGAAAGAGATACTTTGCATAACGTCAATGTTGCAACTGCTCCAGTCGAGACTAGTGAACCTTTCCTCAACGAGATCGTGAGAGATGTTCCAATAAACGTTCAAGTATCTAGACAGCAGCAAAATCTTGTAGACCCTTCAGTAGCCTGTGGCCAATACCGACAATTAAGTGGATTGGTGGATAATGTTAACATACATGCTCCTGAAATATCTACCAATTATCAGAATGTGGTCTCACCAGTTGACAAAACTGGAAAAGGAGATATTATGGGTAGCAGTTCCCAACCAATGGCAGGGAAGAATATGTTTCTTCATGACACATGTGGTCAATCTCCAGTAAATCAAAACATAGATCACACTGACATCACTGATATGCTAGCAAGAGTAGTTCTTCCAGGCCATGAATCTCAGTCTAAGGAATCATGCACACCAACACAGTCGCCCTTATTAGGTAATCCTGGTTTGTATCTACAATCAATGGTTGGAGGTCCGCAGTTCGAAGCGCAGTCCAGCAACCCCGCATATGCCGCTGTTGAATCTGCCTTTAATGCTGCTAATTTGCCATCATCCTTATCATCAAATCCTGATGCTGCTAATTTACCATCATCCTTGTCATCTAGTGTTGGTGGTGCAGGCCTCAAAGAATCATCAAAATCACTTTTTAGCAACCAGGACCCATGGTTGCAAACTGACTCAAAGGAGGATACCAAACTTGATCTACTTAGTTCTTCGAAAGGTGGACTTTTGTGTTATACATGACTCCATTACTATTTTTTTAGGTTGTTATCCTTGAAGATTATCTGTTGATTGGTCTTTGGTTCTCTCTGAAAGGCTCGGAGGAGGAGCACATCAAACAAGAACTTCAGAATGTTGCTGAAGGAGTTGCTGCTTCTGTTTTACAGTCAAGTACACCTTCATATCCTGAACCTCCAATCAAGGTGGATGAGTATGCTTCTAATTGGAAAGGAGAAGTTTCACGTAATGATGAAATGAAACAGCAGTCTACACACTTCAAGGTCCTTTGCATTACTGTTCACCATTCTTGTCATTTCTTTCTTTAGATTTCATATTGCTTCATGATTGATAAAATTGTTATTATTATTTTTCAGGATATCAGGAATCAACTTCTAGAAAGACTGAATTCCGGATATTCTGGTTCTGATTCTCTGGATCAGTTGCAGGTTTGACACTCTGTTCTTAATTCACTTTTGATCATTAACTAATGAGGATAATCATATGTTATATTTTGATAGATTATAAAGGACAGCGACCTTGAGGAATTGCGAGAACTAGGATCTGGCACATTTGGGACAGTTTATCATGGTAAATGGCGAGGCACTGATGTTGCAATCAAACGGATCAATGATCGATGTTTTGCTGGCAAACCCTCTGAACAAGAACGAATGGTTTGTCTCGGTACAGCTAGATGCATTAGCCAAAAAATTTAGACATATGTTGAATAGTTCATAATGACGTCTATTGATACGATCCAAAGTCTTAGACTTAGATCTCGTAGTTGGACCCGTAGCTATAGCTTGAAAGTAGAAGAGATTTAAGCAAAGCTTCCTCTTAACCCAAGTCTCTCTTAGAGAATTTAATTGTTGGAAGTTGTGTTTTCATTAGCATAAAGACCCTACATATAAGCTACGATACAATTCTAATCATAACCCTAATAGAAAAAGAAAAATACCAAAACTATAATTCTAATGCATAAAGCTAATAACCGTATCATTTGGATCGTATCATCTATCTTATCTGCAAATTATCAGATCGATGACTTTTGGAATGAGGCACAGAACCTAGCTGGCTTGCATCATCCTAATGTCGTTGCTTTTTATGGAATTGTGCTGGATTCACCTGGAGGTTCTGTGGCAACGGTAACGGAGTATATGGTCAATGGATCTTTACGAAATACATTGCAGAAGAATGTGAGGTATCACATTTTTTATACATACCTCAGAGCTATGTTGACACTTCAGATTCATGCTTAGAAGAATGTCATTAATTGTTGTGGTTTATTTTTCAGGAATTTTGATAGGTGCAAGCGTCTGCTGATCGCGATGGACATTGCTTTTGGGATGGAGTATTTGCATGGAAAGAAGATAGTACACTTCGATCTTAAAAGTGACAACCTGCTTGTTAATCTCAGAGATCCTCATCGCCCAATTTGCAAGGTCAATCTACTCGAGTTTTATTTTCTGTCTGCATCCAAATCTACCATGGGACATAGGTTTAGCATTAGTTCTGAATAGAGTACACGCTCTTTGGTGTCAAAGGAGGGATTCACACAATATAAAATTGTTTGCCACACACGGTTGTACTTGCTACTAAGAAGACACATGATTTGGTTGTTCACTTAGATGACAATACCTTCCATTTAAAGTTCTTGATAGAATTTTGTGATCATTTCAGGTTGGAGATTTGGGTCTCTCGAAGGTGAAATGTCAGACATTAATATCGGGTGGTGTGCGAGGAACACTCCCATGGATGGCACCGGAACTTCTAAATGGAATTAGTAGCCTTGTTTCTGAGAAGGTTTCTTGAACTAGGCTACTCTTATCAGCTTGCGTTATCTGTTCTCTATTATGTATTTTCGTCTCTAGCAGGATGTTTTAATCTGGATGCTACAGGTTGATGTGTTTTCATTTGGAATTGTCCTCTGGGAACTTTTCACCGGTGAAGAACCTTACGCCAACTTGCACTACGGGGCGATCATAGGTGAAACTCTTGTTCCATAATTCTTGTTTACGGGTTTGTTTGCTTTGTTTCTATTTTAACCAAAACTGGAATCAGGTGGTATAGTAAGTAATACGCTACGGCCACCAATTCCTGACTTGTGTGACATGGACTGGAAATTGTTGATGGAGAGATGTTGGTCTGCGGAACCATCAGAAAGGCCAAGCTTCACTGAGATCGTGAACGAACTACGGTCCATGGCTACAAAGCTTCCTTCCGAAGAACAAGTCTCAACACAAGGACCACAATCGTAAGAGTAATTGCTTTCATATGAATAAATTGAACCATGTTCAAATCTATAACTACGCAAGATGTTACACGTAAATAGATAATGGTTAGTCTGTAAACATACGTTTTGCATAATTTTGCAAAGAAAAATCATCTCCATCTTGCATATTTTTGCTGCGTTGACGTATAAAACACGAAAAGCAATCTTATAACGTGAGAGTCTCACACAGTTTAAGAACATCAGCGCTCACATTTCAAAAGCACCAACGGAAAGTTGATTATGTGTAGTAGTGAGTGTATGTCAATGTCTTTCATCGCAAGTTTTGTAATAGTTTGATGTGCTTGTACCTCTCCATTTTCTCTATGATCTATTTCATGTGTTGGCTTTATTTAGTTTTGAAATGGATCATCACATATATATCCAACAATTCGCTTCATGGGCTTCGTCACGTGATCCTGCGCCCCACACTAACACACATATAAACGTCATCGTTTCATAATTCTATCATTCTCACTTTTAACCCCTTTTTTTATTATTAAAAAAGCTATCTTCGATAATGTATAGGCGAAATTGGTGCCAGAAAAACATTGTTTACGATTTGCAGATTTACAGTAACCTGACCAAAAAATAAATTCCTGAAAAATCAATATAATATGGAGCATTTCGTAAAAGAATAATACTATAAAACTTTGAATTTTGTGGTAAGAAACGTTCCATTTTTAAATTTTGAAAGAATAAACACAAATCAGCGCAATATTAAATTAAAAATTAATAGTTTACTCGTTAACTACAATATAAAACCACACTCCTCTTCATGCTCACTCACTCTTCTTCACATTTTCCGAAAAAACCCTAACCTCTCCTTCCTCCGGATTCGAAATTTCGGATCCTTGGAGATCAATCCCTAGTTTCTCCAGTATTCCACTTCCTTCTACCGAAAATGCGAGAGATCCTTCACATCCAAGGTGGTCAATGCGGTAACCAGATCGGTGCCAAGTTTTGGGAAGTGGTTTGCGCCGAACACGGCATAGATCCAACCGGTAGGTACACTGGAGACTCAGATCTGCAACTTGAGCGTATCAATGTTTACTACAATGAAGCTAGTTGTGGTAGATTCGTTCCTCGTGCTGTGCTTATGGATTTGGAGCCTGGAACCATGGATAGTCTCAGATCTGGACCGTATGGTCAGACCTTCCGTCCTGATAACTTTGTTTTTGGTCAATCTGGTGCTGGTAACAACTGGGCTAAGGGACATTACACTGAAGGAGCTGAGCTAATCGATTCGGTACTCGATGTTGTTCGTAAGGAGGCTGAGAACTGTGACTGCTTGCAAGGTATAATCTCTAGATCTGTTTGATTTTATGGTTGATTATGCTTTCGTTTTAAGTGTTTTTGGTGTTATTGGAGTTTTGAACTGTGAGATTTTGGTTTGTAGGGTTTCAGGTTTGTCATTCGTTGGGTGGAGGAACTGGATCTGGTATGGGAACACTTTTGATTTCCAAGATCCGTGAAGAGTACCCAGATCGAATGATGCTTACATTCTCAGTGTTCCCTTCGCCTAAGGTTTCTGATACTGTGGTTGAGCCTTACAACGCTACCTTGTCTGTTCACCAGCTTGTTGAGAATGCAGATGAGTGCATGGTTCTTGACAACGAGGCCTTGTATGATATTTGCTTCAGGACTTTGAAACTCACAACCCCTAGCTGTAAGTCCTGATAAGTTTCATGGTCGTATTGGTTGTGTTCTCATATGTCTAGATCAGTTGATTTCTCTGTGAGATGTCTTGTGTTGTATAGTTGATCTGGTTCTTCTTGTAACTAAAGGGATAAAGAAATTGATGACGAGCAAGATTATTGACTGTCTTAGTGATTCTGAAAATGTACTGTCTGCTCTATAGTATAGTGATTTTTTAAAGCTTTATTGGTGTGCTCTTGTTCTACATGTTTGGTTGATGTGTATGTTGCTAGGAAGTCACTCATATATTTTCTTCATTCTCTGTCTGCAGTTGGTGACTTGAACCATTTGATATCTGCCACTATGTCTGGTGTCACATGCTGTTTGAGATTCCCTGGTCAGCTCAACTCTGACCTCCGTAAGCTTGCTGTGAATCTCATCCCATTCCCTCGTCTTCACTTCTTCATGGTGGGTTTTGCTCCTCTCACCTCAAGAGGGTCTCAGCAGTACCGTTCCCTCACAGTCCCTGAACTCACCCAGCAAATGTGGGACTCCAAGAACATGATGTGTGCTGCTGACCCAAGACACGGGCGCTACCTCACAGCCTCTGCCATGTTCCGTGGAAAGATGAGCACAAAGGAAGTGGACGAGCAGATGCTGAACGTGCAGAACAAGAACTCATCCTACTTTGTTGAGTGGATCCCCAACAATGTCAAATCAACGGTCTGTGACATCCCACCTACTGGTCTAAAGATGGCATCCACTTTCATTGGCAACTCAACATCAATCCAAGAGATGTTTAGGCGTGTGAGTGAGCAGTTCACAGCTATGTTCAGGAGGAAGGCTTTCTTGCATTGGTACACAGGTGAGGGAATGGACGAGATGGAATTCACAGAAGCTGAAAGCAACATGAACGATCTTGTCTCAGAGTACCAGCAATACCAAGACGCAACTGCAGATGAAGAAGGCGAGTATGAGGATGAGGAAGAAGGAGAATACCAACAGGAGGAGTACTGAGTAAGTGTACCCCGTTTATAAACAAACCAATTTAGTCATTTGCTTATCTTTTGTTTTTCCTTTAAAAAAAAAATGGAAAACCTCAACTACCAGTTGCAGGTTTTTAGTGCTTGTATTGAGAACTCTTAATCCTTTAGACTTATGGTGTGTTGCTTGTGTACTTTTTGTTGTTAGTTTTCGTTGTGTTCTTTCCATCGTCCCTTTCGTTTGAATCTATCTTAAAGCTGGCAATGTTGTGAAATGGGTATGTCAAAATCGAAGTAAACTGTGTTTAAGCTTGGGTTCACCTAGAAGTATTCTACCGGACTTGAACGCGCTACGACATTAGTAGTACAAACCAGGTTAATGTCTTGGTTTACCAAGTCAAACCATATTACTATTTTTAGATAGATTTATATTGCTCTTGCAAAAAGAACGAAAATGTGAAGGTTAATGTCATTATTTCCGGCTTAATTACAGAGGCATGTACACCAAATCCCCCAACAAGTGAAAAACACACAAATTCGTTTAACTCGGCTAGACTTGGCAACTCGAGAGACAACATGGGCGGCAGAGGATCTTGATTCTTGAGACACAAAGTGTTAAATCTTGTTGTGAAATTTGATAATCTTCAAGAATTCTTATAAAACTTGTTGTTTTGATTGTTGATTGGAGATGTAATGTAACCATTGGGAGAGGAAACAAATTGATGCTTCATGTTTGTTTGTATGCAATACATGTTGTAAGTTTTTAATGAAGTAATGAACAAAAGTTTCAAAATGCAAACTAATATTTTCTTCGATCATGTTTTGCTCTTCAAACTCATACTTAACATGTTTTGAGTAATTTGTTGTCCCAAATCAATGTTACTCATGGCATTAGTAAGCAAGTAGCTCAAAGATGATATGCATGTTTCTCTTGAGAACACATTTTCCCAAATAAAGTGCTTTAACTTCTCGGATAATCATAAATAATACCCACCAAAAAACCTCTTCCTTCAGATTCTTACATATAGCATTACTTAATTATCTCGGAAACTCTATGATCAATTAGCGCTAATGGCACATAAATGGTTCAAAACCGATAACCCAAGAAGAAGAAATCAATTTGGAAAATTTTCCAAAAAAAATTTGGACCATTTCTCGATTTGTGCGTGTCATCCTTGCGCAGGGGCCATGCTAATCTTCTCTGTATCGTTCCAATTTTATCGGATGTCCCCGAAGGGACAATCACCTTCTTCACTCCAACGCTTTATAAATGTAGCTTCTTCTCTTCACCTAACCGATGTGGGATGTTTCCATTTGTTGACATTGTTAACAACTTAAATGGGCCCATTATAGAAAAAGGCCTCTCCCTCTCATTCTTTGTAACCCATTTAACATTATTGATCATATTTTTTCCCAACTTGAGATAAATCCTTTTATTTTTATTTGGTGTCTTCTATGAAAACTTCTTTTATTTTCATGTAATGTAACACACAGTTTTTTTAATAAAGCTCAATTTCAAATACATAATCTCCCTAATCGTGGAACAAAAACCATGATAGAAGTATTTAGTGCTCTTAATGAGAATTCATCTCACTGGATTCTATAGAAATTGTTTTATTTCATTGACATAAAAGTAAATCATAGGACTGTACTGAAACAACAAAAAAAAAGTTACATCTTAAAAATATGTTGACAGAAATAAGCAAAAGTTATTTCTTTAGGAATGTTTGATGGTGCAGGCGATCAGAACCCAAAGTAGACTCACTGGCTGGATTTCTCCTTGTCAAAAGTCTCGAAACACTGATAAATAGCTCCCATGAGCCAATAGCTCCCATGAGGTCGGCAAGAACAGTGAGTGCACCAATGCACATTCCTCCAAAAGCAGCTGATGTTGCGATATAGCGGTTTAGCTCCTTGTGCAAACTAGACTGTCTATGTCCCGGCATCACCAATTGTTGTTCCTTGAGCTGATTAGCTACCTCTTTAGCAGAAGATCCCGAGACTTGAACCCACATCTTTGAGAGAAACGCGCAAGCAGAGAGGGTGAAGACGATGTAGAAGAGTGCATGGCAAGGATCAGCTGCCATATCCGCAAAGCTTGATGGAGCTGTGATTAAGCGAGCGAGACCACCAACTGGTGTGGAATTTCTCCACTGTCCCAACAAGTTTACCAAGAAGTTGCCATTGAAGTTCTTGTAAAGAAGCTGAGAGATGAAATAGAGATTTGAGACGAGAGCGGATAAGAGAATGATTGGCATGTTGGAGGTGTAAAAGAGCTTGATCGGGTAATTAGAGCCTTGGCCACCACGGTGATTCTTTGACCTAACGGGCAAGACAACGCGGAAGCCTTGGAAGTAGATGACGACGAGGAAGATCAAGACTGTTGCAAGCAAGTTTGTAAAGTTTGGAAGATTTTGTCTGAAGAAAGCTTGACGGATGCTTGACTTAGTTATCAGTTTATGGAAGAGCGAGACGAAAACGCCTTCGAATTCTGTTCCAAAACGTCCGTTGTTGTTGTTGATTGTAACGGGGCTAAACGCTTTCCAGATAACGTTTTCGCAGAGATTGGTCGCTACGAAAAGAGAGATCCCGGAGCCAAGACCGTAACCCTTTTGGAGAAGCTCGTCAAGACAGAGAACCATGATTCCAGCGAAAACAAGCTGGACGACGATGAGAATTGCGTTTCCAACACCGAGCATCGCAACAGGACCATACATACCAAAGAGAACATATGTCACTGCTTGACCGATGGTGATAAGAATGCCGAGAAGCTTTTGAGCAGCATCCAATAGAGCACGATCCTCCTTGTCGACCTTAATAATCTTTGAGCCTGTCAAGAGTTGCATCACGAGTCCTGATGTGACAATTGGACCGATACCGAGCTCCATGACGGTGCCACGGCTCGATGCAAGAATGGCACGCATCCAGTAAAACGGATCCGCACCGGTCGTGGAGTGGATGCCGTAGAGAGGAAGTTGACTACAAACGAGAAACACAAAGAGAGTGGTCACAGTGTAGATCACTTTCTCCCTCAACGGAACCTTTTTCTCACACTTGACCTCTGGCACAAAACCTAACAAAGGCTTCACCGTATTCAGCAATACTCCTCCCATTGATGATATCTAGGGTTTTCGTTAACTTGCACAAAAAGTAAACTCTTTGTTATTATGTGTGTTAATTGGATTGTTTAATTGAAGGGTAATGACTCTGACCCTCTGTATTTATAGAGATTATAGACGGTTGATGACATGGACCAAGTCTGAATACGATCAGGAATAACAAAATTATTTTTCAACAAGGATTTATGTTATAAACTTTCCATTTTTTACTATCCAAAAAAGATAAGGAAAATTGTAACTAATTAAATTTCCTATTTAAATTGCAACAACCTCAACAGATTAGTGTTTTTTTTATTAAAAAAAAAAAAAAAATTATTTATCGTCAAGCCTTACGATCTTAATTAAGTACATAGATATCTTTTATCTTTGAGTGTGCTTCATTCTCCTCAACTTCGTCTTCTCTGCACTTCTCTTATTGCTTCATACTTCAGTCTCCAGTCTCCGCATTGGTTGTATAAATCTGGTACAATCAGTTCATACCACTAAGCAAACTTGGTTATAGAGACTAACTTCGGATTTGGCGGGTTCATGACTCATGAGGAGATGATAATCAATCGATGAGGATGCAACGAATTGGAGACCCTTCTGCTCCAACCAGTCTTAGAGGTAAGCAATGGACGGTGTAGACGCCTGCCTTCACATCATCCAGCTTTAATCCCTCCACAAGTATAGTCTCCTGTCAAGATTTTATAACTTTCCACATCATCATTATCGAATCTTCACTATTCTGGATTCATCCACTTAACAAAACTTTTAGGATAATGCTTGCTTACCCGGTCTTTTAGGAATACCAAGTGGGACGAAATCAGATCATCATATGCAGCTACTGATAGGTAATCAGTCCCTATATTTTCGACATAAATACACGAAAACTCCGCTTAGAGACCACTTCACCAAAACACAACCAACAGTTATATGTAAAGAAAAATCATATCTTAGCGATGTCATTGCATCTTCTGATAAAGTAGTTGGCTGGTTTACAACCTAAAACGCTTCTAACTTTGTTTCATGTCTAAAATAAGATGGTAAAAAGAACAACATAAATGGTGTGACAAAAGGTGAATAGTTTGATTATTACCGACGAGTTTGATGTCCGTGTTGTCTACCAACCATTGCGCACCATCCTCCATGAATCCAACATAGCTTGTATCAAACTCTTTCTTGAACATAAGACGCCTAAAAAGGGTTTTCAATCATCAAACAACACTTCAAATTCATAGTAAATTAGTAATTACTGATACATAGTAAGAAAGAATTGATCCTCAATGTGAATTTCTTCTATATATTACCTGTCAGTGTTCAACGTCCTGAAAAGTACACGACGAACACCTTTTGGAATATGAAGAGATTTCATCACTTCAGCTACACAATCAATAAAAGGATTAGTTTCATTTGCCTAAAACAAACTTCTTAATCGGATTAGATTAGTCTTAATCACAGTCAAAATCTTTAATCAATCAAAGTAGTAAGCAAAAATTCACTAACCAGTTATGTTTTTATCCTTGGGAACATCAACCAACAACGCAAGACCTACAAAACGAATTCAAAATCATTCACTAAATTGAGAGAGATGAAACAAAGGCCATGTAGAGATCAATACCATTGAGGACTTGAAGATCAAGCGAGTCAACATCAAAACCAGCGTCGTAATAATTGTCATAGAAGTGGCCAGGAGAATCAACATGAGTACCAGTGTGCGTTGGGATCTTCATTTCAGAATTATTAGCTATAGATCCATTCTTTATACTCGCAGCTAACCATAGAAACCGTCCGATTCCTTCCGATGAGTCCCATGACGGCATATCCGGAGTGTAACGGTGACTGATTTCGTAGATTTTGCCTTCTCCGTAGACTTCACGTCGGATAGGCTTGAGTTCGTCGGTGAAACCTCCGTCGATAGGAGCGGTTCCGGGAATAGAAGGATAGGCATCGGAGGTTGCGGCGGAAATGGGAAGACAAGGGAGAGAGAGGAGTGAGAAGAAGAGGAATAATGGAGCAACGGCCATTGTTAGGTCGCTTTGAGATATTTTCGATCATCACGAAGAAGATGATGAATCGATTTTCACCATTTTGGGTTTTTTTTTTCTTTCTGATTTATGGGCCCCAAAAAAACTTGTGGGCCTGAATTATTATTAGGCCCAAACCATCATGATAATTAAGCATAATCATATAGAGCAAATTGCTTTGTTACAAACATTTCACTATCTTTCTCGATCAAATTTGAATCCTTAAAAACCAAACAGTTTCTTGGGACGAAAGTAACAAGTCCGAACATGCAAAACCATTAAGGGTTTGTCTCATTGAAGCGAATGATACTAGAATTAATATAAATAGACGTTCAAAAAATATATATAAATTAATTCATTCATTCCAAAATCAATATGCTAAATTAATAAACTAATATTTCAAGAATACATAAAAACCACTAAAACTACAAGGAAAAAGCATTTGTTTTTAAAATAAAATTTTTTAAAAAAAAAATAACGCCGGTCTCTGTAGTTTCAAAATCCTAGTTTGTTTGTGGCAACTCTGAAAATGTCATGCACAAAAAAAAACATAAAAGTAAAAGTTATGTCTTGAATAATTATCATAAAATTAAAAAATAGAATATTAAACTTTTACACATATTCATAATTCAATATCTCCCAAAGGTTGCACTGAAGGTACGGAGCCTGGGTAGTATCTACACCATCGATGAGCGCAGCAAGCGGCAAGACAAACCAAGAAGAGGAATAAAAGAACCACGCCAGCACCGATGCAATTAGCAATAGTGCTATTCATATTTTATATTGTTAGTCACAAAGTTTTTAAACACAACACTTTTCAACTTTTGTTTTTAGTTTTTTGTCTTCTTTGTCTAGACAAATGTGTGTTTACATACATCCGTTTTGTAATGTTAGTAAGGATATTTTACATTTTTGTAAAAGTAAAAATACATTTAGTAAAAGTATATATTACATTTTCATAATGATATGTTACATTTTCATAAAAGTGAAAAAAAGTACATTCAATATTAATTCTTCCGTAAATAAGTCAACTTTACATTTGTACATTTGACGACGACAAGAGAAAACTTCATTTGACCAATTAAGACAAAGGCGCGCGTAAGGCCCAGAGACGACAACATTTGGCGCAGATGCAACCGCAAGCCCAATCCCAAGTTACAAGTACGATCAAAACTAAGTCAATATTTGACTAAAGTCTTTTTGTTTCAGTTTTAGTTGCAATAAGAGTGGAGTTTTTCCATGTATCCCAGTTTCCTTAATTCCAAGTTTGTATGTACTACTACACATTTCTTTTCAGTTGTATTTTTCAAGTTGTAGGAGTTGTCCTCCAAGTATTTATATCAATGAAAAACCAGAAGAAAATGTAGTCTTAACTACCACAAAAATATCGATCTTAGTTCGATCGATGAACAAATTCTCTTGGCTTTAAAGAGGGACCAACAGACCACTAAACTAATGAAGGCAGAAATAGATATCTCAAGCTCTCCAATCTTGATTCGTGAATAAAGAAAGAAAAATGAATACAGGCGACTTCATTAGATTTCAATTAAACCGATTAAAATCAAATGAAGCCGCTTCAACATTTTCTTACTTTTCTATTTTTTCCGCCATGTAACCATATAGCCATCTTTTGAGTTTTTGAACCAATAGCTCAAAAGCAAAGATAAACACATGAGAAAAGTTGGATATGATTCAATGAGATCTGTACATGGCTACATGGCAGGAAACAAAGGAATCGGTGATTAAGGAATAACAATCTTGTTTGTATTGTAGTCTTAAAATGGTTATGATAAATCCTTAAAATGGTAATTTGATCAAACAATAAATACTTCGATGAAACTTTTCTCTTATCAATGCTCAGAAGTCACAAACGAACCAATAGTAAAAATATTTTAGGCCTGCGTATTTTTTAAATGAATCCACAACCTTTTACCATGTCATAGACATTTTATTTTTAAATTTGATTTGAACCCAAATGCTTAACTGGAAGATTTTCTTTTCATTTATATTTGGCGTTTCTGTACGTTTTTAAATATTTTATCAAAATAATTCTATGTTTCAAAAACTTGAAAAAAATGAAATTTTATGTAAACCAAATCAAAATATAGAAGAAATTGGTTTGGTTATATACAATTTACAACGGTATTTTTATTATATTGGTACAACTTTGCCAAATCGTGAGAAAGCTCTTTGACTTTGTCATATATACTTTTTCAAAATATATTTGGCCAAAATAGTATGGTTAAAATACCCGAAAATAAACAACAAAAAGAAAATTCCCACTTGACAAAAAAAAAAAAATAATAATAAAAAAAATAAATAAAAAATTCCAATTAGGTTAAGGTTTTGCGAGGCCCGGTTAAAGTTTTTTCTAGTACATTATTTCTAGGGTTTTGTTTCTCTACAAAGCCTCATACTCGAATCTAATCTAGAGACGTCTTGAAGAAGACAATGAAGTTGTGTTTTCAGCGATTACGCATCTGCCGGAAGAAAAGTTTGGCTCAGAAAGGCAACAAAAGAAGGTTAAAGCCAGTCTCCACGATAAGAAAGTCAATCTTCTGTTCGAATCCGACACCAAACTACATCCCTCTCGATCTCCAGATTGATACACTCTTAAGATTGCCTGTGAAGTCTTTATTGAGATTTAAATGCGTCTCCAAGCTTTGGTCCTCTATCATCACCAGCCAAGATTTCAGAAACCGGCAATTGAATTTTGCTCATTCTCGTCTCCTCATCACTTTTCGGATGGTTTACGGAAAAGTGCTTCGGTTAGTCTCATTGCCTTACCCAAACGTATCTTCCTCTTCATCTTCTTCATGTTGTGTACCATATAAAGATCTGAGCATACTCAAACTCCATGGCAAAAACGTGTATAATACGGCTCGGGGCTTGATATGCGTAGGAAGTACACTAAAAGTGGGGATTTGTAACCCAAGCACGAGGCGGCTCCATGTTCTTCCCCGAATCAAATTCAGCTATGGTCCTCCTGATCATGAACTAGTTGCACCGCCCTGTAACTATTTTCTAGGGTACGATCCTGTTGGAGATCAATACAAAGTTCTCGCGTTGATAGATCACGTGTAAGATTAGAGCACAAGGTTGTGGTATTGGGAGGAGAAAGAGCTTGGAGAAAGGCTCCATGTGTTGCATGTCCTCATGTTTCTAAAACCCCCGGGCTGTATATGGATGGAACATTGTACTACGGGGCCATCAGAACAGACATGGATAATAGTTCTATAATAGTGAGTTTCGATGTTAGGCTTGAGACGTTCAGTATCATCAACATACCGGTGCTTTATGATGATATATGGGATACATATAGGACTCTGATCACGTACGAAGGGAAAGTATGTGTTGTTGAGAGTCCTTTTATAGGGGTAGTTTTCGAATGTGGGTTGTGGAAGATGCTGAGAAAGAGGAATGGTCCATGTATATTTATCATTTGCCCCAATCTGTTGCTGGCATTGACGTCAACAGCATTGGTACCTTTTATACCGGCGAGATTTGTCTGCTTCCAAAACAATTCTCTGATCCGATTTGTCTAGTCTATTACAATTTGAAGACGAATAGCACGATTGAAGGACTGAATCGAGAATTGTATGGTCCCGAGCTTAAGCAAGCCAATAGATATAATGTAAATGTTTCGGTTCATTTTGAGAGCTTCATGTTATCAGAAACCTGAATTTAATTTACCACTTTTCTAATTTTAAGTCTATGTGCTTATCTTTTTATTAATTAAACTGTGTTTTGAGAAGGACCATGATTCAAAGATTCCATGGTCGATCAGATGTCTTGAAAATAACAAGAATTGATATTGAAACATGTTCCAAAAATGGTATATATAGTCATGATCGAGATTAATAGCACAATTGTTTCTTCTTCTGTTATTTACGATGTTGAAGAAATAGATGATGAGTAGATTATGAACTAATCTGTGGAACTTTGATTAGCTATTCTTTACTATGTTCTTAATGACTGAAAATAGACAATTTACAACAGTATTTTTGAAAATGAAAATTTATGTAAGCCAAATCAAAATATAGAAGAAATTGGTTTGGTTATATACAGTACTCCGGTACTTTTGTCACATTGGTACAACTTTGCCAAATCGTGAGAACGCTCTTTGACTTTGCCATTTCCTGCAATTAAAAGTTAAATAGGGGTGATTTCTGTGAAATTATTTTTAATTCTAATGCAAATTCTGTGAATTTGTTTCTTGTGATCCTTTCTGAATGTTGTAAATTTGTAATTGTAGTTGGTCAGATAAACCGGATTAAACATAAGTGAACAAAAGTAAACCCAATTCCCAAATTCCAATTAGGTTTAGGCTTTGCGAGGCCGGTTAAAGTTTTTTCAAGTACATCATTTCTAGGGTTTTGTTTCTCTACAAAGCTTCATACTCGAATCTAATCAAGAGACGTCTTGAAGAAGATAATGAAGTTTTGTTTTCGGCAAATCTGCATCTGCCGGAAGAAATTTTTTGCTACGAAAGGCAAGAAAAGAAGGTTAAAGCGAGTCTCCACGAGAAGAAAGTCAATCTTCTCTCCGAATCTGACACCGAACTACATCCCTCTCGATCTCCAGATTGATACACTCTTAAGATTGCCTGTCAAGTCTTTATTGAGATTTCAATGCGTCTCCAAGCTTTGGTCCTCTATCATCACCAGCCAAGATTTCAGAAACTGGCAATTGAATTTTGCTGCTTCCTCACCTCCTTCTCGTCTCCTCATCACTTTGAGTCACCGTAAAGAGCTTCTGTTAGTCTCGTTGCCTTATCCAAACGCGTCTTCCTCTTCATCTTCTTCATGTTGTGTACCATATAAAGATCTGAGCCTACTCGAACTCCATGGGAAAAACGTGTATAATGCGGCTCGGGGCTTGATATGCGTTGGAAGTACATTGAAAGTGGGGATTTGTAACCCAGGCACAAGGCGGCTCCATGTTCTTCCTCGAATCAAATTCAAAAATGGTCCTCCTCCTGATGTGGAACTAGTTGAACCGCCATGTAACTATTTTCTAGGGTACGATCCTGTTGGAGATCAATACAAAGTTCTCGCCGTTGATACATTGTATTGGAGACTGGAGCACAAGGTTGTGGTACTGGGAGGAGAAAGAGCTTGGAGAGAGTCTCCATGTGTTGCATGTCCTCATGTTTCTCGAACCCGGGCGCTGTATATGGATGGAACCTTGTACTACGGGGCCTTAAGAACAGACATGAATAGTTCTATAATAGTGAGTTTCGATGTTAGGCTTGAAACGTTCAGTATCATCAACATACCGTTGCTTTATGGGAATATGTGGCATTCATCATATAATAAGACTCTGATCAACTACCAAGGGAAAATAGCTGTGGTTGAGAATCCTTTTGAGGGTAGGTTTCGAATGTGGGTTGTGGAAGATGCTGAGAAAGAGGAATGGTCCATGAAAACTTTTGATATGCCCGAATCTCCTGGTTGCCTTGAGTACTTCAAAGTCATCGGTACCTTTTATACCGGCGAGATTTGTCTGTTTCCAAAAAAATTCTCTGATCCGGTTTGTCTAGTCTATTACAATTTGAAGACGAATAGCACGAGAAATGTCATGATTGAAGGACTGGATCGAGAATTGTATGGTCCCATCACTGAGTATAATGTGACTGCTTCTGTTCATTTTGAGAGCTTCATGTTATTAGAAACCTGAATTTTAATTTACGATAAAGAAATAGATATATGATGAGTAGATTGTGAACTAATCTGTGGAACTTTGATTAGTTATTTTCTTTTATGTTCTTGATAATAGACAATTTCTTGCTGCGTAAATTCACTTTAATGGAATTCTCTCAGGCTTAACACATGCCTTTTGGGATGGTCCAGCTCAGTTGGGAATATTTATTAATGGCCACGTTTCGTCGGCTTTCACATTTTGGGTTGCACATCTTGACAAGCTTCCCGTGCGCTCAAGATTATTGATTTTGTCCAAACTAGGCCAACCTGCTTGCATTTTTGCCAACTGGTCAACGTTAATATCTTGGCTATTGTAGAAATCTATTGGATTATCCACCACTTTGAAGAGATTAGCAGTCCAAGCCACAGTCTTTTCTTCTTGGAAAGAAAGAAACATCCGGATTCACGTTCACATCACTGTCTCCCCATCCATGTTATTTGCTCAAATTGACCGAAGCATAAGAGACACTCTCTTAGCACGAAGGTACCGCAAAGGATGTGGCCGCTTACTATCCCAATGGTTTGCCCATTCATAGTCTTCCCTAAGTAACATCTTACTTGTTCTAGTTCCTATAGCTTTTTAATTTTTTTTGGTTGTAGTAACGGTGCTTACAAGCTCTTGTAAATAACAATGTGCCTTTTGGTAATATATTCACAATTTATCAAAAAAAAACACATGCCTTTTTTTTTTGTTGGTCTTCTTGTTGACGGTCAGCAAAACAGATGAAATATATACGAACAAAACTAAACCAACCCTACCGGTAATTGAACCGATTAAATGAGGATCACATGAAAAACTCGAATTCTTGAGTGCAGCTAGCTTCTTAAAATAGAAATTAGAATATTTGGAGAATGGTTTGTAAGTATTTTAACTACCAATTTAGACTCCAAAAGAAATCAATTCTTCCGATCCCTGGAATCATTTACTTTCCAAAGAAAAAAGGCATGAACCTTGCCGTTCTCTTGGTACCTCGTGTACTTTCTAGTATATACTTGTTTAGTCTTTGACCATTACTAGATTATTGCTAAGCTCAAGATATATTTATTTATTAATTAATTGTTTTGTCAACGAAGGTGCCTAGTTTTTTAATCTTTGGTATCTTTCGTAATTTCTTAATGGCGATAAGGCATGGAGAAAGCTTGGAACTAGTATAAGTTTTTGCAATATCAGTTCTAATCTTCTAGCTATAATTAAAAAGAAAATAATTCGATAATTAGTTTATGGACCATTCATATAATTGCTTCACCCTGGTCCATCAACATCTTATGTTTTGGACGGCTCTGAATTATTTCTTCGTTCTACTTTTCTTTTTGAGTTTGTTTGTATATCAGAAGTCAAAAGACTCAGAACCACTGAACTTGAGACTCATCAAATAATGGTGTCAAACATAATTATTATGCCAAAGTTCCATTTAAAACTAAATGACTAAAACAAAATTTTATAAATTTACGGGGTGTCAGTTGAACCCCCTCTTTTGTACATAGGTCTGCCGTTGCTCAGAACCGAAAATAATTTAACCCCTAAAGAAAATAAAATCAAGTTTAAACTTCAAATAGATTCGAAACAAAGAACATATATATGTTTTAGAATCTAAAACGATCGAAACGATCGAATAGGTGACTGAACTAAAGTTAAATGATCAATATATATTTTGTCTCAGATATAGCGTACACATATCATGTGTTGAAAATCAATTTTTTCGTTCTTCTTGTATATATATTGTTTATCAATGAAATTCACCTTCTTTCGCTGAGGACTAAATTAAACCAATGGCGATGGTTATTGATGGGGGTTGCAAGAACCTTTTTAATGGACAGCATTTGTTATCATAATTTGTGGTTCATAAGTCAAATATACTTAACTACAATAATGCGAGAAAAAAGAGACACATTCTTCAAAATTGGAATGGAATTCTACGTGGTATCATAAAATTCCAAAAACTTTAGTCACACAATATTTCTTGAAAATTGTAAAATTAATTTTTTGAATATTTGAAAACTAAGAAAATCAATTGAAAATATTTAACTTCCACTATTAATCGACTTAAACCAAAACGAAATGTCAAAGTTAAAGCCGACCACACACAAAGGAAAAGATCTTTATAAGAAAAGATAAAGAGTAATTTAATTAAAAAAAAAAAAGGAGTAGTTTAAATTGTTCAACAAACGCAGCCTGACGACGGCGGGAGAAGCTCGGCAGTTTTCCGATCATCGGAGGGTTTCTTGAAAGTAGTGCTACCAAAGATAAAGAAACCAACGGCGAACCCGGCGATAGCGACGATGAAAACGCCTGCGTTAAAGGACATAACAGCGAGCATCACCAAATACGACAAGCCAGTCCTGAGGGTGTACACGGCGGTCTGAGCGAGTCCAGCGGCGCGGCTAGTGGAGTCACCGCTACGGAGGATCCGCGAATGGGCGAGCCACTCGGTAATTACGGCGAGAAGGAAGACAACGACGAGACAGAGAGCGTACATGCCGGAACTTGTCCCGGGCCAGCCGGAGAAGAGAACATCCGTGTTCTTACCCCAAAAGAAGGTCATGTGCATCATCATGTGTGGTTTGGTATGATTTGTCATAGATGATGATGGTGATGGTGGTGGCATGTTATGCATGTTATCATGATCCATGATACTAATGGTAGGTTTATGAAGGATTTTGTTTGTATACCAAAATTTAAGAGAGAATCGGTTCGTATTTATTGTGATTTCTTAAGTGTATATGCATTAAATAGAAAAATCTTTTCCAAAGTGTATTTGTAGTACAAAGTACATGATAGTTTGACTTGTTGAAGTTTTGTGCAGTACAAAAACATTCGTTATATTAGAATTAGAAAATCCCCTAAATAGATATTCAAAAGAAAGACAGAAAAAAATCCCCTCAATATATATATATATACCTTATTATCGTGATACAGCTGCATCATGCCTCTTCGTCTAATCTTGTTTGACGTACGTGGAGTTAGGTGTTGATTGGTTCTCCCGCTATCACCCGCCTAGCGGTTGGTAGTGGGCGGTTGCGGTTGCTAGCAATTGACAATAATCATAAAACCCGCTTTATACCGCTTCGGGCCGCTCTAAATCGCTAGATTTCAAAAGCTCCTTCCCGCAAGCGTTTGCGGTTGTGGGCGGTTGCGGTTGGTTTAAAAAAGGAAAGAAACAAAAAAAGGAAATATATAAATTAAAATATATATTATCAAATCTTATATATATTCACATTAAATTTTAAACAATAATTATTCTCTAACTTTAATTTTTTAATATTAATAATTATTTGTGTTTCACTTTAAAAGTTATATATTCAATATTTGAATAATTATTTAGTAATTATTTATGGTTTTTAATTTTTAATCATGTTTAAAATTTTATACTTTTTCATAAATATAGTTTTTGGTGTTTTTATACTTTTTCACAATTATATATTATATTTATTTTGATATTTTTTGGTTTAACCGCTATCGTACCGCTGAACAACCAGTCGTAAATCTCCCGCAAACGCACCCGTTTTCAACCGCTAAACCAGTCGATCAAAACGCTAAATAACGCTTGAAATCGCAACCGTCCGCTTCCGCAAACGTAACCGCAACCGCTGCGATTAAACCAGTCAAGCCCTTAGTAATGTTCAAATATCGTATGTAGGCTGTAACTACGCGTTCATCAGGGACATAGAGCATAAATCGACCGATCATAGTCTACGCGAGATCTAAGCATTAATAAATTATTTATTTATTTCCTAATATTTTTTATAATAAAATTAAATATGAAATACTGAAAACGTTAACATGTTCGAACTTTTTGTTTTTTCTTTTCGCCTTTGAACTTGTTATATATTCAATTCTCGGTTAGATGAGAACTAAAAAATTAAAGCATAGTCTCAATATGCAAAAATAATTGGGACTAACTAAATCCTGTTTTGTGGAAGCCCCTTGGTCCAGTGGTTTGACCAATGGTTCATTAATGCTTCTACACCAGGAGATCTCGGGTTCAAATCCCCGAAAAAGCAAGTTCTACAGATTAATCGAGACAAGTTTACAAGGAGGTCTTAAGCGTGGTGCAACCGGAACTTTTTCATCGTGATCGTGGATCCTAGTGGAGCAGATAGCGTTGTCCGTTATAGAATTGTCCTAGTAGTAGTTCTCATAATTTGTATCAGCGTTAAAAAAAAAAAACTAAATCCTGTTTTTAACAATTTAAATAATCAAGCATCTCTTTTTATTTGATTTTTTTCTTATATTTTTTTGTTTTTAATTACACAAGACGATGTCTTATTAAAAACAAACTAAGCATTAAACCTGACAATTTAGGCGATTAATATCAATTTTGAATGTCTAAATCGGTAAATCAATTTGATTCACCAATTTTAGTAAAATTGAGGCGCTCAAAGATTCGTAAACGTCTATACAAACGTTTAGGCCTTGAATGGCACTTGATTTTGAAATAGATTTTGGATTTTGATTTTGTAAAATCTTAGTTTTTATCCATTCACGAAAAAGTAGTTTTCCTAATATTTAGGGAATCTGGATTTTAGTAGATTTTGATCTTTTCTTCACAAAATCTAAAATCCAATTTTTTTGGTTTTTTCATTTTCTAAGGTGACTTGAATTTTTTGTCAGTTTTTAATTTTTAAAATATTTTTTTAATACAAAATCTAAAAACCAGAAACAAAAATCCAAAATCTAAAAACCAAAATCTATAATCTAAAATCCATCTAAAATCTTGCAAACATTCATGGCCTTAATCACCGACTAAGTCAATATTTTGAAACATAGGTATTAGAAGAAATAATTTAAATAGAATATGTAATTTTAGAATAAATCTAATAATTTGGATACAATAGATGAATATAATTAAGTAACTCCGTTTTCAAAAATAAAATTTAAATAGGGTTTACACCATCAATGTTTTTCTTTTATATAAATGGGGCAATTGGTGTAGTAAAACTAGCCCATAATATTTGATGAAATACGCCTATAATATTCAGAACTGCACTGAATAGGAAAAGAAAAGCTAGCGCATCATTTTTCCAAATCAGTATAGATCTGCGTAAGATATTTTAGTTTTACAAAACAGTGTTCTTGGAGTAAAGACAAAAATATTACCTCTTTCTTACTCATAAAATATGACTTTTAGTTATGAAATATATACATAATTACGTCATTTGAACCATACGACGTATTGAGTTATTGATACAAAACCAAAAGGTTCGGGTGCCTTCGGGTTCACGTTGCCCATCACATGTCACGTCGTTTTCCTCACCGGAGACGACACGCAATCCTTAGCTTCGACGCTACACATTTTTTTCACAGTCCCCGAACAAAGTAAAACACAAACCATTTTTTAATAAATAAATAAATTTCTATTTATCTCAAAACTGTATACTATCCTGAATATAGCTAAACAATTCAAATTTGATGGCAATCCCCGGCGCCGCCGTGGAATTTCTCCGGCGAAGGCTTCTCCCAACTACACTAATCCACGTCACGGCTCTGGACGGGATCGTGAACGTTAATTCTCTCTTCTCGCTTGCTCTTTTCCTCGGCCTCACCACAAGCGGAAACATCACTTTCCCGGTTTCCTCCTCCACCGCTGAGAACCAACATTTCCGACGATGTGTCGCCGCTAAAGGCAACGCATTAGCGGAGAGGTTAGTCTCAAGCCACGTTTACTCCTTCAGCTTGTTCCTCTTCTCCAGCCTCATCGCTATGTCTCTCAAGCAAGCAATCAGGACAACAACAACAACGAACCGGAGCTTTGTGGAGGAGGAGGAGGAGCGTGTGTTAAACGTGGGAGAGGGGCGCGTTAACTTGGCAGCGTTAAGGGTTGGGATCGTGGCTTCGTGTGTTGCGTCGGTTTTGGGATGTGGGTTCTTGACAATGGCGCTAGTGGATCTTGTTCAGATCAAGCTCGGACCTTTGGAATGTAAGAGAAGCTTTCATGCACTTGCGGCTATTGTTCCTCTTGTTGTGCTTGTTCCTTCTGCACTTATTATTTATGTGTTCCTTGTGCTCTACGCATTTATTTATTAACCCTTTTTGTGGTCTACAGTCTCATTTTCTAATCGATGAGTTTCATATTCGATCAAGTAGCCAGAGAGATTACTCTGTTATTTTACTATAGTTTCATGAATATAATATGTTTTCTTGAAGTACAACGATCTATATATTTTTTGGTTTAATATTAGACAGAGAGACAAGCATAACATCACTGAAACAGTTTCTTTAGAACAAACAACAGATCAAAGGAACAGAATTTTTCTGTTTCAACTTGATGTTCTTTTACAGAGACGTACTTTGAGAAGATTCTAATAATAGAGTGAACCTACGAAAATAGAGAGACAGGGGAAACTGTCAGAGGGGAAACAAACAAAAGACATGAATTTTTGTAACATTGGTTAAGGTATATATACCTTGCCACCAGTTTCCTCTTGAGGCGTCTGACGAGTTGGTATCGTTGTTATCTCTGTCCTGATCCTTGTTAATCTGATTGATTCAACGTTTTGTAAAGTCAGAGATTTGGTCTCTTCTTTAAATCAATCAAACATCAAAGTTGCCTGAGTCATTTAAGAACGGATGGATGATAAATGATAATTAATGATGATTACTCACGGTAGTGTAAGTATGGTTGTGTGTGGATTGAGAGTAAACATCTTGACCACCATAGTAAAGAGATGAACTTAGGTTGCAGGTTGCAGATTCTTTACGTTGTTCTGTGAAGAAACCACAAAAAAGCGAAGGAGATAATGTATCCGTTAGACCACCCGGATTCAGATTGTTATCTTTACTAAAGAACGGTGGATCTCAAATCAAAAATGAAGAATGTTTGAGCCGTTCTTGGCATGAGATACTAAGTTTTCAAGTTTGTTTATGATGGATGAAGGAAACAGAGTAACTTGTGATATCAACGGTAAGAATGGTATGGCTATTTTTGCTTAGTTTCAAGAAACAGGAAGCACTTTGGATCAATCTTGATTGAGCTCTTCATGTTCTTGATTGACTTAATACCAAACCAAATGAAGCAACTTAAGTCTTGAATCAAGAAACAAGTTTTCGAGATAATCAGAACATTTTCTTAAAAAACTTAGCTTAACAAAAAGCAAAAGGAACAATATTGATTCAAGAAGGGAGACAAGTTTTCTGAGGTTTAGTTAAACAAGTCCCAAGACAAAAACAGTTGGAGAAAGGCTTATCCACTGACCTAGGGGCCCATGTTTGGAGCTTAGGATGCTTCTTGCTGTTCCCTGAAAACACGAAAAAAAAGAAAAAAAAAAAGAATGAATGAATTTCAAGAATCAATCAGAAAATGTAACAGAAGGAACTATAAGAAGAGGGGATAATAATAGAACCTTGGAGGGAGGAGGGAAAATGGAGTTGAAGTTGGCGGAGGAAGTAGATTCCTTGGGGCCAAAGAGTTGAGCGGTGAAAGAAGAAGACGGTGATGATCCAACTCTTCCTTTACCCTCCATTACTAAGAAAAATGTGTTATTAACTAATCACTTAGAAGGTAATGAAAGAGAAGATGATGAAGAATGTAGAAGAAGATAGTATGATAAGGTGTGTAGCCACAACAAGATCATGGGTGTATATTTAGACAAATAAACAATTGCTACAATGATAATGTTAGAGAATTCAAAAGAAAACCAAAAAAACGTGACCTTGTACCGCTTTTGATTATGTTAATTCGGTTTGCTTTTTTTTTGGATTTACCAAGTTAGATGCACTGTTTTTTTTTTTTTTTTTTTTTTTTTTTGGTCATCTCTTTTTTTCCACTTTATATAGAGAGAAAATATTTACATCTTAAGTTTCCAACCTTTCTTGATCACAAAGAGCCAAACACAATTGTACTTGAGCTTCTTTAGTCCACTAGTGTCTTAATTATTTTTTCAAAAAGAAGATTTTGGCGGAAGATCTTAACATCATTTTCATAGATTTCACCAGTAATGTCACATTAACAAAGAATGGTCAAAAACTTTGATCCCAAACTAAAAATGTTCGTCTTGTCTCGTCAAGTGGATGATGCCAGAATGTATATTTATATTTTTTTTGCTTTTCCAACAACAAGGTGAGAATACATTTATACTACTAAATGATGACATAATAAAAAAGTACTCAAATGGATTTGGTCATCTATAATAAAAAAGTACTCAAATGGGTATGTCTTCATCTTTTGGGGGTCAATGATTATCATATTGAAAACAAAAATGTGAGCGGCAGGATTCGAACCTGCGCGGGCAAAGCCCACATGATTTCTAGTCATATAACCACTCCGGCACGCCCACAAGGACAAGAATCATCTAAGATATCAACAATAGTAAACTTCTACTGTGTTGTTAATGAAGTAAGAATGATAAGAGGAACCCTTCAACAACATGAGAGGCCAGAGAAATGTGGAAAAAGTAGAAAAGTTGTCAACTTAGAATCTTTACTATAAAGATGATGGTCTCACAAAGTTCGGTCTTTGACTAAATGTTATGAAGCATCAGAACAAGGAATCGAAGTCGCTACATAAAGATGATGGATTCACAAAAGTTCGATCTGTGTCTAATATTATGAAGCATCATAACAAGGAATAGAAGTCGCTACATAATCTGGGTTCGTCTAACTAACTGAGTATTTTCTTGTGGTGAATTGTTTCGCCACTTGCTCAGATCTACTGATACTTCTTCGAGATCACACATTCTGAATCTTGATCAAGATAGACTTCCCCTGTTGATATTGTTCAGAGCCTGCACAATACACACAAGTCAAGGATGAATAACAATCGCAACAAACATTTCCCGTGTCTCTCTGTTGCAATTCAAGACTACGACTGATCTACAATAAGATTTTATTTAACATACTTTAAGTTGCCAAAAGACTAAAACTTCATAAGTGGAGAGAAACACTATTCAAAGAGAACAATTTGAGAAACACTGAGAAGTCTGAGATAGATACACACCTCAGCATCTACCAAATATCTCTTCTGGTGGATCATAAGCATGTTTCTCAGGAAACAACTCTTCAAAATCCTTCTTCACTTTGTTTCTAAGAAGCGGATGCGGCAGAAGCCCCTTCAACAGAACCCTAAACGGCAACTCTTCCGGCGGATCTGGAGATTTCAACATGTCTTCATACACATTCATGGCATCAGCGGGACATCCGTCTCTCAGAAACCCTCTGATAACCTCAGTATAAGTCTGAGAATCTGGAAAAAGGTTTTCTTTCTTCATTTTCTCCCACAACGCCATTGCTTCATCCATTCTTTTACTCTTTGCTAAGGATACTATAAGGTCCTTGTACATAAACACATCAGGTTGGTACCATTCCTGCTTCTGAATCACCTCGAACATCTATAAGTTGAAGAAGCCAATCATCAACAACACAGAACGACAAGAGTATACATATATGATCCATAAAGGAAGGCCTAAAACCTAAGCATACAACTACCACTATGTCAGCTTTGTTCAGGCATTTCGTCGAACAGTTCATGAGCACATGGAATCAAACTGAAGATAAGCCAAAATCTAAAATCCTAAAAGACCCAAAAGGAATTGAATCGTAAAGAAATCACCTTTATGGCTAACGCAGTCTCTTCTTGTCTTTCAAGCTCGCCGATAACAGCTAACATGTCTAATTTCAATAATCTGAAAACATGGGTTTTTATAAACTTGTCAAGCTTCTCTTCGTCTTCCTTCAATCTCTTGAGACCCAGAATCACGAAAAGGGCTTCTTTTCCGATCAGTTTCTTCCCTCTCCAGAGAGGACCTCTTGGTCTCCCGTCATGAAACCGAGAAACAAACACAGTGAAAGGTTTCGGCGGAATCGGGTGAAGTAGCGTCTTGGGTTTTACATTCGAGAATGAAATTCGATGTATTGACGGATTTCTAGTCAGGTTTTGGAAGAAGATTGATGCGAAAGATGGGAATTTTCGCGAGAAGACGCGAGTTGCTAACATCTCTCGCTCGTAGACTCTCAAGGTGTGAACTTGGTCGAGTCACATAACATTTTGAGGTTCAGCAGCGGCAGTTAAACTTGCAAAACGCTGTCGTTCGACGTATTTCTCACTGGACTTTGTTATTAAAACGATAACGTTTTGGACTTTTTGTTTAATAAGCAAAAGAAGAGAGAAGCAGAGTAATTCTGTTATGAAGATGTTTTCTTAAAATTCTGTTATATCTATCTCCTTGGACTGGTCACATTAGCATCAAACTTTATAACAAAACTTTCACCACATGTCCATCTATGGAAAATGTTTCAAGTTTTCAACGGTAAATAAGAGAATCATAAATGGTGCAATGTGGGCTCAAGACAAATAAAAATGGTGCAATGTATCTTATATTTCAGAAAGATTGGATCCATTTCTTTGAATACATAAGTCTTAGCCGAACTAGGTGGAATAGACAACAATGGGACTTCTGACGATGTGATCAAAACCATCTGACCAAACCAAAGACGCAGAGACATGACCATCATTGTTAGAAAAACTAGTCCCTGAGACCGTCACTGTGAAAGACTTCTTCTCACCCAATGATTTAAAATAAAGCTTTTTGGGAACGACCATGATCTTTAGGTTAGGATTATCTTCGCTCACTTGTGCCTGGTAAGCTGAATTTGGGGTCCCGACATTTGTGACGGTTCTTGAGAAAGAAATATTGAAAGGTTGTGAAGGTGAAGAAACTCTGGCTGCCATTGAAGGGTAATTGAGGTCTCTCATTTTGAGCTTTGATCCTCTTTTGGAGCAAGAAATGTTCTTCTCTCCCGTGACCTTTCTAATGATGACGACGCTGTAATTCATCGCGCATAACATATTCAAGTAATCCTCCTTAGTTGTTTCATACGCAAGTCCCGGATCACACTACAACAAATTTGCACATTCTTAGCGCACGATAAATGCTATTATATGTGATCAATAGCGTTTCTATAAACACTAAGTATGCCCAAGCTATAATAAACCCCCCTCATACAATAGCGTTTTATTGACATGCCATTATATGTCCTTTTATTATAGCACTAAATGAATGCTTTAATATATTTTCTTATAGCACATGATTAGTGTTGTTTTATATTAAACCGTAACAATTTTATTTCGCTATATAATATTTGTAATTTGATTTATATAATATTTATAATTTGATTTTTGTTTTTGCAAAATTTATTTAATTGTATAATTTTATATTTCATAAATCATCAAAATACATAACAATATTATCTTACCCAAAATAAGTATTACATGAAGTTTTCCCAAATTCATAATATACTAAAGACTGCCTAGACAAAAGTGATAATTACAAAAGAAATTATGGTCGTGTAAGTTTAAATAACCTTTCTAAATAAGGCCTAGTGAATGTTTGTCTCTGCTGTACTTGTGCTTCTTCTCCTTCTTTGATATCTTAGAACTTGATCTTGATTTTCTAGATTCATCTTCATCACTACTAGATGACGCCTCCGAGGAGGAATAGTGCTGCAAACTCACAACAAAACCCAACATGAACATGGTTGAATTCTTGTAATTTTTTAAGATCAAAACCATTTTCCCATAGTCAAAACACAAACCAGAAACTAATCTAGAAAAAAAGAAGCTAACAATTCTAGAGTGAAAGAAGAAAATAATGCAAAACATGAAGCTACAACAAGAAGTACCAACATTTGTTGTTTAGCATTATGGTCAGTTAACAAAATGCAAAACATGAATTAGTATATAAACAAACAAAACAAATACCTAAAACCATTATTATCCATTCCAAACACATAAACCGTGACAATAAGTTGTTAACTCTGATAAGACTAAGAAACTTTCACAGTAATAACGACATAAGCAGTAAAGTAGAAACAAGACTCATATTTGACTTCTTATTGTCATGAAACAGTATTTTAAGGATAAAGAAATTACCTCCACAGAATTCGTGAGACTTGTGTGTATTGGCACAACACTGAGAACAAGCACAAGGCTGACATGAACCAAGCAGATTGGCGGCACAAATGAAGAAGTGGAGATATAGGAATGTCTGCATCATTTTCATAACCAACAACCTGCAAACTTTCATGTAATTAGGAAGCAAGTTGAAAACGTCCTTTCGATTTTAAGAGGAATATTTCATTAGATGAGATACACCAATAGCAGAGACTGTGACTAGAAAATAGTAAAGATGAAGATATGTAAGTTCTAACCTGCAGATGGTATAAAATCTCATGGTTTAGAGGGAGCTTTCCTTTAATTACAAGGTCAAGGTAACTCCGGATCTCCCGAAGACGTGCATCCAGCCCTTTCAAAGCAGGAAGTTTTGCAGTGACCTGGTGCATAATACAATACATGTTATTTAAGTCCTCGAGCAGAAACTATAATGTTCATTAAAAACCTTGCAAGAACATTAATACAAATCCTCCAAGGCATCCATCATGATTTCACCAGACATGTAAAAGGATGATAATGAAATGTTCAAGTACTGTAAAGACAATAACCTCAGTCGTCAGGGTACTGATTGTTGTGTCTTTCACATCCCTGAGCAAATGTTCCACACCTGTACAAGAACAAGACTAATGAAGCCAATGTACGTGTATAAGCAATATACTAAATTTATACTCAAGCAATATCGACATACACATGGAAAATTCTATACTCATCTACCAAGCAATCAACACACCCATGGAAAATTCAAGCAATCAACAGAAATATATAAATCAATTCATCTAGAATCTAGAACTGATAGCAATAGAGAGATATGAAATAAACTCAATTCATCTTACCAAACTCAATTTATTGAACTCAGGCTCCTCTATCTCTACCTATGTCTGGTTCATCTGAAAAATGAAGTCAAAGAAGCTCTAAAGCCCTCTAATGGAGGACAAGAAAGCAAATATAATCGCGACTATATCTATCTTAGCTCTTCTGGTGGTGATAATCGCATCACCGGCGTCGACATTTTACTAATCCTCGCCGTGATCTGCTTCCTCATAATCCGAAGCCGTTACAACAGAGAGAGAAAGCTCTTGGAATCAAGATACGTATCCGAAGGCAGAGAGCTCCGAATCGAATACAGTTTTCTTAGAAAAGTCGCCGGAGTTCCAACAAAATTCAAGCTCGAGAATCTTGAAGAAGCCACCGTGGATTCAGATCCTTGATCGGAAAAGGCGGTTCAGGTTCTGTATTCAAAGGAATTTTGAAAAATGGAAGTCAAGTTGTTGTGAAGAGAATCGAAGGAGAAGAGAAAGGAGAAAGAGAATTCAGATCCGAAGTAGCTGCCATAGCTTCCGTGCAGCACAGTGTGGCTTATTGACTCCTCCAGTGGTTGGCGCAAATTTCCTAGCCCCTGCGTTATCAATTTCATTAGAGACAAAGTGTAAGTAGTCTCGTCAATCGATATGTGAGAGAGTTGCTGCAGATCTGAGACAAAAGAAGAAGAAGAAGAAGAAGGCTAAGTTGCTGCAGATCTGAGACGAAAGAAGAAGAAGAAGAAGGCTAAGTTGCTCCAGATCTGAGACAAAGAAGAAGAAGAAGACGACGAAGAAGAGAAGTATTTTTTGGGCAATAGTTTTTTTTTTTTTTTTAATCAAAGGTAAGATGTAAAATTAGGTTATAAGTGTAGGAGATAAAAGGTCTCTATTTGGCGGTCAGAAGTGAAATTTTAGATTTCGTTTTAATTTTTGACCAAGTGTTGAGCAGTTAGCGTCAAATTTGTGACTTTTGTTTTTAGTTTTTGCTATAATTGGGCTTAGCGTTTTTTAAATGGTATGATATAGTTACCAAAATCTGAATACCATCTTTAATAGCAGTTACCAAATTCGTGCTATCCTATAGTGCTATCAATGTGTCAATTTCTTGTAGTGTCAACCGCCTTATTCGGGTTAACAAGTCCAGATCCATAAGCAAACTCTGCATCTATGTTGGTAGAAGCATTCATCACCCAAGCTGTACAAAACAGAAAATGTGATTATAATCTTCAAACACTTATAGAAATGTGATATGATCAAAAATTTCTTGCAATGAAAGAACGTTATGTTTCCAAGGAAAATCAGCAGAGTATTCTAAAAACAAAAATAGATCTTATTTTGCTTACCAGTAGTCATGATGGCGGATTGGAGTATGGATGGAGACCAGTGTGGTTGAAAGGTTTTTACGTAGGCAGCTACACCAGCGATGTGCGGGCAAGACATTGAAGTTCCGCTAATAACGGAGTAATTGACGCGCCTTGTGTCTGATGGGCTCAGTGGAGCATCAGGAGAATACGCAGCGAGGATCTCTGATCCGGGTGCTGCAATATCCGGCTGCAATTCAAATTAACATTCAATTAGACACAGGATCTGTTAGAAAAATTCAGTACAGAGTAAGTATATCTGCTACGATTTCACCTTCAAGAGATCAGGAATGATTGTGTTTGGGCCACGAGAAGAGTAGGGAGCAATGACGGGAGCTGTCTCGTTAAAGATCGTCTCACTTTTCAGAATAGCCGCTTTGGGGTTTCTGGCCAAAAGGAAAATAGAGCTTTAAGATGGATAACTTGTAAGAATTAAATATAATAAGACAGAGAGACGTGCTTTACTTTGTGGAGTTCATATAGGAGAGGACAATGTTATAGTTGTCTTCCGAGAGAACAGAGACTGGGAAAGAGAAGATATCTGCCGGATTTCCTTTGGTGCCCTTAACAATGGATGCTAAAGCTCCCTTAGATGGAACTTCATCGGAATATGGCTCGGAATCGCATAACACAATTTTTCCTTTCACACGTTTACTGTCTAGACAACCTGGCGTGCAGAACCTGAAACCACAAATTAAAAACCATTTAAACCCACAATGTGAAGTGCATGATAAATACGAAAATAAATCTTTCTTGGGATGGAAGTTACCCGGCGGAAACAGCATCGCACCTACTTGAAGCTGATCCTCCATATACCAGAGGATACTTAACCCCGTTAAGATCAAAAGAATTTACCGATCTTCCCTGTTTTGCAACAAACCATGTCAGAAAACGGACAAGACATGTAAGAATATGATGGTTGTCTTAAAAAAAAAAAAAAAAAAAAAAAAAAAAAAAAAAACTTTCTTGATACTCACGACAATTGTCTTGCCATCTCCGAGAACAACTCTAGTGACAAACGCACGGTTTGTATTGCTAGCCGCAACGGTTAAGATCCATGGTGCGGTGCCCGAGACCGTGTTAGGTACTGGACCACTGTTTCCCGCAGAAGTCACTGTGAGGATTCCCTTGGCCATGGCATGAAAAGCCCCGATGGCGATCGGGTCCACCTCGAGTGGCAAGCTTCTCATCATAGCAATCGAGATGGTGATGAGGTCGACGTTGTCCGCTATCGCATCATCGAATGCAGATAGAATCCTGTCTGCCCTACACCCTTGGAAATCACATACGTTGTACACTGCGATTCTTGCAGCTGGAACGCCACCTCTGGCGGTTCCGTTTCCGAACCCGTAAAAGCTCACTTGCTTTACAGAGTTTCCAGCTGCCGTGGATGCCGTGTGCGACCCATGGCCTATCTTGTCCCTCGCTGACTCAAGCCCATAATACCGTGCTCCAATGAGCTTGCTGTATACAACAAACAGATTACTAACATTCATTTCAACTTAAACATTGAAATGACAAATCTTTAGGCAAGTTTATATCGCTTAATCAAATTGAGAGGATTTATACCTATTGCAAGAGAAGTTTTTGCCGCCTTCACAAGTACCTCTCCATTTCTTAGGAGGAGGAGAAAAGCCTCTGTCGCTAAAGCTTTCCGATTCTGGCCAAATACCAGAGTCGATCACTCCGATGATGGTATTGCTCTCGGTGCTTGAGTTTCGGTGCGTCTTTTCGCCTTCCTTGAGACCAAGAAAGTTCCAAGACGACGTCGTTTGGAGCTGCTGTATACTGTTTGGAAACACCGACACCACTCCGTCCATACCTAATGTTTGAAGATGAATTAGTAAAACACATAATGTTAACTTTAAGAATATAACATCAATAATAGTTTACACATTGCAAAAAAAAAAAAAAATAGTTTACACATTGCAAACACACATAATGCATAATTTACACATTGCATAGTTCCAGTAGTACTCTGCTTACTCGTTTGTGAACCTCAAAATGACACCGTTTTAATATGTTTCTATGATGAAAAAATATTCCAAAAAAAAAAAAAAATCATAAAACGATAGCTTTTTCTATATAATTCTTTTCGGATCATCAACATGGTTGGTTGATGCATTAATAGTTCTAAAAAATAGTGCACACAAACACACACAGAAAAAGAGAATAATCATAAATTAAACAACCATGTACTAGTATATTCAACAATGTAGTATTACAATGATATACGTATTGATTGATTTTTTTAAATAGGCTTGCAAATGAATATACGTTTTTCAGGTCGTGTAATCAATGTGATGGCACTTACCTGCAATTTTCTCTCTTTCGGATTCGGTTAGCCAGGCCGCAAAACCGGTGAAACTCCTTTTATAATTCCTCACGAAGCGATTCTCGATAGAGCTACAGAAAATATATATTATTTGTTTGCGTGAGAAACCACAGTAAAAATGTATAATAGTAGAAACTAATTATGTTCTACAACATTTAATTATCATACCTTTCTCCGGTGACCTCTCGAAGGACACTCGTGTGATGAGACAACGGTATATAGTCAACGAGAGCAGGAAGTGCACCCAGGTATACTATATACACCTGCAAGATCATCATCATTATTATCATAATTTCGTAAGTCATATAAAACATTAAAAAAAAAAAAGTTGCAATGAGAGGGAACAATTACGCAACCTGTTTTTCTTGAGCATTCCCTATCTCTGCTGAGGAGAACTTCAAATACAGGAGAGAGAGACAAACGAAGATTACAGAAGATTTCAACATTTTCTGTTTGATAAGTTTATGAGAATGCAAACGATTGTATATATATAGGGGAGAGCTTGTATATAGAAAAAAAAAAACAAAAGATTTCTCTTTGAATTTTAAAAAATGAGTTCCAAAACATTACGTCGGTATCAGTGAATTCATTGCAGGTTGTTGTCAAACGCCACTACCAAACCTTTAATAGTTAAAGCAATAATCATTATTGCCTTATTGCATAAAATGGGGATTAAATCTTTCCTAGATCTGTGGAAAGCTATATCATGTATTGGGAAAATTGCAAAATAAACCCATTTATTAGAAAAAAATTAGAGGTCACGAGACACCAAAGAAGAAGAGGGTTCAAGAAATTTGGTGGTAAATGTGATTGTAAAAATATTTATTTCGGGTTAATATATTTGCAATCTTACCGCGTTTATAAAAGATGCAAGTTGGGAATTTCACTTTCAAATTCTAGACAATAATGAGTCTATGACCTAAACCTGAAAAAATCGTAATGTTCTTATTAATCTGTCAACTTTGCATATTATGAGTCTATGAACTCTGACGGCATTTTCTCTAAAACTAATGTTGAATCCTAATTAAACGCACATTCCCATTTAAAAACGAATAATTTATTTCCTTCTCTTTTTTTAATAAAAGTTATTCACCCACCTTTTTTTTCTTCAAATAAATGAATAATTTCTTATTTAGTAATTAATTTTTTTTGTTGGTTACATTCATAAGACTCTTATTCCTCGGTAGTGAAATGCAATAGTAGCTCTGATTTTATTTAAGATGTTTCTATCAGATGGAAAATTTTCATAAAACGACATCTTCTGTATAATGATTTTCAATAGTTCTCCCAATCACATCAAAACTCCTTTATCATTCTCACGACCCTTTTAAAATTTACTATTTAGAACCAACAAGGTTTAAGTTAGCTCACAAGAAAATTAATACAAAGAACACAAGCATAATCTAATTAGATGTTTAGAACTGAAGTAGGTAAAATACCATCATAAACAACAAACAAAGCATGAACAGTAAGAACGTGACATGAGAGTTGAGAAGCAAACCGGAAGGTTAAAACGTGACATGATAATTGAGAAGCAAACCGGAAGATAAGATACATGACTCTAATTAATAGTATTGTATAATTATATGATAACATAAGTTACAAAATGAAATTTTGCTAAGTGAAAATTTATAAAATAAATTTTGTGTTGATTAGATACATTTGCAAAATGACAAAATAAGTTTTTTATATCATAAATAACTATATATTACTTATTTGCATAGTAAATTTTTACTTATATTTTTAGGCAAAAACTCACATTTTGTATTTTGTTAAGCGTTATAGAGATTTTATTGACTGATAAGTTTTTTGTATAATTGCATTAGAAAAAAAAGTTCTGCTATTATGTATGTTACCAATCGAAACTACATAATGGAGTTTATAACTCAAAAGAAAAGTAATGACAATGTATAAAAATTTAGTGTTTGTATGATTTTATTTTTGACGTTAATTAGTGTTTCTAAAAGTATCCATTAATAATTTGATCACTTGTTGAAAATTGATTAGGTTTAGATATAAAAAGGTATTGATTGGTTCTCCCGCTTAGTGGTTTTTAGTGGACGATTGCGGTTGTTAGCGGTTGGTACCAATCATAGAAACCGTTTTATATCGTTTCAGGCCGCTCGAAATCGCTGAATTTTCAAAAGCTCTTTTCCGTAAGCGTTCGCGGTTGATGTAAGAAAGGAAAGAAACTAAAAAAATAAAATATACAAATTAAAATATATATTATCAAATTCTACATATATTCACACTAATTCTCAAACAATAATTTTTCTCTAATTTTAATTTTTAAATATTAATAATTATTTATGTTTCACTATAAAATTTATTTGTTTAACATTTAAATAAATATTTAGTAATTATTTATGGTTTTTAATTATTTATCATGTTTAAAATTTTATATTTTTTCATAAATATAGTTTTTGGTGTTTTTATACTTTTTATAATTATATATTATATTTATTTTGGTAAATTTTAGTTTAACTGCTCTCGTACTCGCTGATCAATCAGTCGTAAATCTCTCGCAAACGCATCTGTTTTCAACCGCTAAACCAGTCGATCAAAACGTTAAATAACGAATGAAACCGCAACCGTCCGCTTCCTCAAACTCCTGCAATTACAACCGCAATCGCTGTGTTTAAACCAATTAACCTTTATTAAGATTATTATTTATTTATATTTTTATAATATGTTCAATATACATCAGTTTATTACGATCGAAAATAAAATAAATATTATCTGAATTTTTATTTTTTCTGACGGCAAATGAACTTTCAAATGTATATATATATTTTTTTTTGTTTTAATGAAAAAACGTTTTTTTTTTACTTTATGAGTCTGTATACTTTAATGGAATTTTTTTCACTTTACCCAATAAATTAAGACGTTATAGTAAATGCAGTGATTTTTATTATAACCAACGATGGTAGGACATATAGTTTAAGAAAGATCAACCGATCATAGGAGTGTCTAAAACATTGCCGTTGGAATCTACGGTGACAAAGACCCTGTTGCAGCAATAGTCTTCAATCCGTCCGTCTTCTAATCGAATGACGATTGCTCCCACATAAGGATTTTCTCTTTCGATCGTCTGTTTCGCCATTGCTCCCTTTTTTCCAACCAGTTCTGGCCACCTACTTTTCTTTCCTGTAAAATTATTTGTTTTAAAATAGTAATATATTTAGATTATAATATAATATTATAAAAATGAAACGAAAAATTGAGAATTGAAAATTTAACCCAAAAAAAAACAAAGAGAATGGAAAGCATACCCCTAGCACAACACTCTGGAACTTCGCATCCTGTAGACAAACATGGAGGATAGCGAAACATCTCTTCCTAATTCTCTTTTAACTAATACAACTTTGATTGCTTTCTAATTTACTTGAGCTATGTCTATTGATGTTCTCATTATATATACAACTGTTATATGCTTTATATGGAAACAAATAACTTTAGTTTGAATACGGAAATGAATTGTTGATTTGACTTACTTAATTTTTAATTTTCTATTTTTCTTATTCAAACTACAGCTTATTTGTTTCCAAACAAAAGCATATACCAAAAGATCGTTTAAGAAAAGATAGAAATCAATTATTTCCTAGGTTGACCGTATCAGTGAATTAAATTTTGACTATATTTTATGCTCATTTCTAATATCTCTTTGTATAATTAATTGTTCTATCCATGTTATTTGTCACCATATTATTTTGATTTTGTTCCGAATCTTAAAAATAGAGAAATTTTAATTGTGGTTTACGTAGAACTAGTATATAACCCGTGCTACAGCACGGGCTGAATTTTTTTTATATATGGTCGTTAGATAATGTGGTAGCATTTTCGTCTAGTGTTTTTATATATGTCTTGTTGTATTGTGTATACATTTTTTTAAGATATGTGTAGTGTTTGTTATCTTAATTTAATAAGGTATTGTTTGGCCCTCAACCTATCACCCGCCTAGCAGTTGCTACGGACGGTTACAATTGTAAGCGGTTGATACCAATCATACAAACCGTTTCACACCACTTCAAACCGCTCGAAATCGTTGGATTTCAAAATCTCCTTCCCGCAAGCGTTTTCGGTTTTGAACGGTTGCGGTTGGTTTAAAAAATGAAAGAAGCTAAAAAAAAATATGTAGATTAAAATATATATTATCAAATCCTAGTTAATTCTAAGACAATAATTATTCTCTAATTTGAATTTTTCAATATTAATAATTAATTGTGTTTCACTAAAGTTTATTTGTTTAATATTTTAATAACTATTTAGTAAGTATTTATAATTTTTAATTATTAATCTTTGTTTAAATTTTTATATTTTTCATAAATATATTTTTTAGTGTTTTATATTTTTAACAATTATATATTACATTTATTTTAATAAATATTGGTTTAGCTGTTATCGTACCCGTTGATCAACCAGTCGTAAATTTTCCTAAAACGCACCCGTTTTTAACTGTTAAACCAGTCGATCAAAACGCTAAATAACACTTGACACCGTTACCGCTGACTTCCACGGATTGATTATGGGATACTAAGCATTGGCTGATTTTTAAGTCTTTTAGTAAAGTCGAACTGGTTATTTAGCGTTTGATAAACACATCTAATGACTTCTAATTACTTATTTAGTTATATACTAAGCATTGGCTGATTTTTCTTTGTATATGGTCATTAGATAATGTGGTGGCAATGTCCTTCACGTGTGTTTTTGGATACGTATAATATTTGATATCTTAATTTAATAAGTTAATTTTTTTTTCTTTTTATATTGTCAGTTGATACTGCAGAGAACATGACGTAAATTAGGGATGAGTAGAAAAACAATACCCAAAAAATCAAACCGTAATTAGGTAGATTCAGTATGGTTTCGTTTTCTTCTAAAACCCCGTTTGGTTACAACTATATTACTGAATTCGGTTTTAGTTAGGATTAGAACCGTAAAACCGTTTGGTTTTTTGGATTTCTAATTTTTATTATATTAATACCTCTTATTTAATTAGAATTAAATTTATAATATTTGTTTTTTTTCATGGTGTATAAATTACATGAATAAACTTTCTAATTAAGTCGAATAATATTTTTTGAAAAAACTTCTACAAATACATATTAGAAAAAGAAAAATAAAACAAATTGACCTACTGATACAAATTGACCTCAAACCTCAAGTCAGTAAATGCTTTAGAAAAGCAATAAAATTGTGAAGTAGTAAGATGAATGATAATGTGATAAAACGACTGATATATATAGCTAAATATGTATGGGTTAGGAAGATCTGAACTTGAGAATCAATTTGTTGAATATTCCGTTTTGATTTACTCGAATAATTATTTATAAGAAGAAGTATATACAGTAGAACCTCTATAAATTAATACTCGATAAATTAATAACCTCTATAAATTAATAAATTTCTCCGGTCCCGAGTTGGGACCAGTGTAAATTTTGACATAATTCGATAAAATAATAAGATAATAATTTTTTAGAAAATCCTATGTAAATGTATGGTCCCATTAACATTATAAATTAATAATTTTATAAATATATCAAAATATATTTATATATATGTTATATATGAAAAATATTTAGTAAAATATTACTCATATGTTGTCTTTTTTTTGTTGAATTTGCATTAATTTTTGTTAAAATTCCTTTATAATATTTTTAATGCATCGAAAACTTTTGATGTTATTGGTTAAACATGATAATTATTACCTTATTTGTAATTGATTTGAGAAGAGTATTGATTATAACAAAAAAATTACGAAATAAGACAAATCTCTCTATAAATTAATAATTATTAATTTATCGATAAATTAAAACCTCTATAAATTAATAAAATTTTACGGTCCCAACGTTATTAATTTATAGAGGTTTTACTGTAAGTGGTTACATAAACACGGGATAATGATTTCCACCAAAAAAAAACACGGGATTTTCATAAATAAACCGCCTAAACAAATAGGTTATTGGATTAAAACAGAAACGTAAAAACAGTATGGCTATTGTTTTTTTTTTTCGGCAAACAATATGGCTATTATCCAGCCAAAATATATTCGAGATCATCATTATCCCGTGTTTTTTAAAACGTTTATCCCCTAAACTGTTTATTTGTATCACAACTTTTTTGTAGCTATTAATGGATAACTATATATTGTTTAGATCATCAAAGATTTTTCGTAAGTGAGATGGTTGAAAAACATACTATCAATAGTATAAAATATAGAAGATCCTAACCGAAAATATTACTTCCTATCGAATCTAAAAGTTGCAGAAAATCTATACTATTCAGGGCCCAAACGCCGAAAAAGGCCCAAAACTAAACACATACAAAATAAGCCCAAGAAAGCTAGGTTTAGAATGGTACACCGGAACTGAAACTCCGTCTCCGACTCTCCGGCGTGTCTCCTACTTCCACCGGAACTGAAACTCCGATCAGATCTAAGGAAAATCTCCGTGTCTCCTTCTTCCACGGGAACTGAAACTCTGATCAGATATAACAAATCCGGCGTAAGCCAAACATTGTATGGAGAGAAATTATTTCTCCGATGAGATAGAACTAAGTAATTGATTAAAAAGTTATTACCCAAACACTCCAAAACGCCAAATAACACACAATAACACAGAAGCAAGAAATTACAAAATGATTTGATCCATCTGATGAATCTGCAGTATGAGAACTGAGAAGAGATTTATCGCAAACGATTTCGATTATTAGAGATCTAAAACACAGAGAGACGCGAGAATTGGATCGATCAATTCCAAAAATCAAACAAATGATAGGATTAGTAACTAAAGAAGAAGACGAAGCAGCGACCAACAAAACTATCTACAAACCCAAATTAAAAATTGAAATTAAGGATCTGATATCGATTTTTGCTCGGTTTATGAATCCAGAAAAAGCAAAATCATGAGGTATCATAAGAGGATCAAGTGTAAAAAAGATATTAGCAAAGAGGAGGAAGGTGAAAGAGCTTTTACCAAATGGAGCTGATGAGAATTGGATCACGTTTTGTATAGTGGAAAAGGAACCGTCATTCTTCTTCTGTTGTAAGAGAAAATCAAGATCAAATCCCTTCATTTCTTCGTAAAAATAACTTTTTTTTTGAACCCTAGAAGAAGAAGAAATCAGAGAGAATCTCGAGTTTTTTTTTTTTGTGAATCGCGAAATGAGAAGCAATCGGATAATCCGCGTGTGGACCCTGGAAAATGAACGATGACAATGACGAATTTACCCATTGAAATAAACCAATTCAATTTTTATATTTCATGAACAGAAGGGTATTTTTGTCTGATTTTCAAAGATGTATGGCAAGATTACTTATATAGATGTTACTGAATGTTATAAATTATCAATTACAACTTGATACATATGTTATGTTATATCTGCGAACATTACTAACAAGTATGCCCCCGTCGGCTATAATCCAATCCATCGACCGGATAGTTCGTAATAGGCTTCTATCTATTGGCACGGGTTCAAGGTCCGTGAGTAATGGTCTCTAAACCGGTTCGCTTGAGACCATGACGCACCATCTTCATCCTAATTCTAGCACTCTGTTTTTTTCCACTTTTTTCAACTTCATGATGCATATAATGTAAAAAAGTTTTTTTTTTGTTGAATAAATTTGACATTCATTAAAAAAAAAAAAAGAACATTACTAACAAGTAATAAACGAGAGATAATGATAATAAAATTATGCTCGGAATCGCATAACATAATTTTTTCTTTCACACGTTTTACTATCTGGCGTGCAAAACCTAAAACCACAAAAACCATTTAAACCCACTATCTGAAGTGCAAGATAAATACGAAGATAAATGTTTCTTGGGATGGAAGTTACTCGGTGAAAGCAGCATCCTTGAAAATGATCCTCCGTATACCAGAGGATACTTTATTCAGTGAAGATCAAAAGAATTTACCGATTTTCCCATTTTTGCAACAACCATGTAAGAAAAAAGACGAGATATGTATGATGATTTTCTTAGAAACTCACGAAAACTGTCTTGCCATCTCTGAGAATAACTCGGGTGATAAACGCGCGGTTTGTATCATCTCTCTTGCTGCGAAAGCTGGGAATTTTTGCGAGAAGACGCGAATTGCTATCATCTCTCTTGCTCGTAGACTCTCAAGGTGTGAACTTTTTGTATCACATTAACATTTCGAGGTTCAGCGGCAGTGAAACTTGCAAACGACGCGTATTTCTCACTTGACTCTGTTATTAAAACGAAAACGTTTTTGGAGTGATTGATAAGTGGATGTCAAGACTTTTATTTTATTATATAGTTATTACGGTTTATTTTCACCAATCAAACTTTTAACTATTTTTTTCTTTTTACTTTATTTGTCTATTTTTAAAGTCTCAAAAACAAAACTTTTAGATGATAGCAGTATTTTGACATTAAAAGAATTCAAAAAAATATGTTTTTAATTATTAATAGTCGATAAAAAATATTCTAAACAAATAAAAAAACATTCAAACTGAGTAACGAGTATTACTAACTTTAAATAATTAAAATTAAACTCTTTACATTTTTTTTTCTTTACATTTTTCAATTATCAATCAGACTTTAAAAAATATTTAAAGTTACAGTCACAGTTTCTACCACCAAAATTTTTACCGCCAAAAGTTTACAGCGATAGCGTCAAATTACAGTCCTTACCAATCGGCCCTTTAGACTTTTTGTTTAAATCAAACTAAGGAGATGGAGAGCAACCAACGATTAAGAGAACATGATGGAAGAGAAGGTCAAGGAACTCAAGACTAAGCAAAAGAAGAGAGAAGTAGAGTCTAATGATGTCTATGAGGATGTTTTCTTAAAAATTGTCATATCTACTCCTTCAACTGGTCACATTTCAATTTTTTTTTTTTTTTTTCGGGCGGTCACATTTCAATTATATATGCATAATAAAGCATCAAAGTATGGAAAATGGTTTCAACCGTAAATAAGAGAATCATAAATGGTGCAATGTGGGCTAAAAAAAAGTGCAATGTATCTTTTATTTCAGAAAGATTGGATCCCTTTCTTTGACTACATAACTCTTAGCCCAACTAGGTGGAATAGACAACAATGGGACTTGTGACGATGTGATCAAAACCATCTGACCAAACCAAAGACGCAGAGACATGACCATCATTGTTAGAAAAACTAGTCCCTGAGACAATCACTGTGAAAGACTTCTTCTCACCCAATGATTTAAAAGAAAGCTTCTTGGGAACGACCATGATCTTTAGTTTAGGATTATCTTTGCTCACTTGTGCCTTGTAAGCCGAATTTGGGGTCCCGACATTTGTGACGGTTCTTGAGAAAGAAATATTGAAAGGTTGTGAAGGTGACGAAACTCTGGCTGCCATTGAAGGGTAATTGAGGTCTCTCATTTTGAGCTTTGATCCTCTTTTGGAGCAAGAAATGTTCTTCTCTCCCGTGACCTTTCTAATGATGACGACGCTATAATTCATAGCACATAACATATTCAAGTAATCCTCCTTAATTAGTTGTTTCATATGCAAGTCCAGGATCAAGCGCCTTATTCGGATTAACATGTCCAGATCCATAAGCAAACTCTGCACCTCTCCTGGTAGAAGCATTCATCACCCAAGTTGTACAAAACAGAAAATGTGATTTTGTATAATCTTCAAACACTTATATAAATGTGATATGATAAAAAAATTATATATAATGGTCATGTTCGTTTGATCGCCGCAAGTAGTTGCGGATAATTTAGCGTCAGCGTAAAAATCCAGCATTTGCTGCAACCGCTGTCGCTGTCGCATGCGGCGACCAAACGAACATAACCACAAGAACGTTATGTTTCCAAGAAAAATCAGCAGAGTACTCTAAAAACAAGAATGGATCTCATTTTGCTTACCAGTAGTCATGATGGCGGATTGGAGCATGGATGGAGACCAGTGTGGGTGAAAGGTTTTTACGTAGGCATCTACACCAGCGATGTGCGGACAAGACATTGAAATTCCGCTAATAACGAAGTAATTTACATGCCTTGTGTCCGATGGGCTTAGTGGAGATTAGGAGAACACGCAGCGAGGATCTTTGAGCTGGGTGCTGCAATATCCGGCTCCAATTCAAATAATCATTCAATTAGACACATAATTTGTTAGAAAAAATTGGTACAAAGTAAGTATATCTGCTATGGTTTCACCTTCAAGGGATCAGGAATGATTGTGTTTGGACCACGAGAAGAGTAGGTAGCAATGACGGGAGCTGTATGGTTAAAATAATTAAAATATTTCAATACGAAATTAATTACTTTAAAATATTTTTTATTGGTTGTATTTTTATGTTTGTTTTCTTATTGGTGGAATAGTTTTAGTTAGATAAAAGATAATGTTTTGAATTAGAAATTAAATGATTTCTTAATCTATGTACCAAAAACTTAAACATCAAATAAATTGAAACAATTAAAGAAAGTATATGTTTGAATGAAGATCATTCTCCATACATTAGAGGGTACGTACTTTGTTATGCGAAGATCAAACAAGCTAATTTTGTAATTCAAAATTATTATAACAATAATTCAAATATAATTGTGTCACAATATTTTTAAAGATCAAATTAGTTTGTACAAAGTTTAACGATAAAGTCTTTTGACTACAACTTTATCAATACATTAATGTATAAAAAAAATTTTAAAAAAAATATGATAAAAATGAGCAAAACATAAATAAAAGATAAGCAAAACATAAGCAAAAAGATAAGCAAAATATATAAAATATCTACGACAAAAACCTGAATTCGAAAACTTGGCATATTAGTCCGTTTTTTTTTTTTTGGGGTTAAATTCAAAAACAAGAGAGACATACAAACGAGGAGGAAACATGATTAGTCCGTTTCTTTTGTTAAATTTAAAAACAAGAGAGGTAGACAAACGAAGAGGAAACAAGATTTCGAAATGTTCTATTTTATAAGTTTAGAAGAATGCAATGTATATAAAAGCGATAGTTTATTTTTATAAAAGAATTTCTCTTGGAATTTTGAAAATTCAGTTCTAAAACGTTAAGTCTACCTCAACGAGAATGGCCCTTTTGTATTGAATTATGTTAGATAAATTGAATATACATATTTTTCTTATAACCAATCATCTAAAATTTATTACTTTTCTTGTAAAACAATTCTTGTAATATGCGCAATACCACTTGGCTAGCTGTAAATAGTAATGAAGATTTAAAAAAGATGATGAAGGTTTGTCTTGTGGAAACATATAAGCACCACCGTTGGTTCCTAAACTAGCAGCACGTTAGACTATCCTCATTAGTGTGATCCTTAGTTGTTTCTTAAGGCAATTTTTAACCCATAATACATAAATACTCAACAAAGTAAAAGTGAAAACATTCTATTTTAATTCCGACATGAGTTTAGTTCCTTTATTCCCCAGGTAATCAGTGAATTTTGACATGTTGTTGTCATAAGGCCACTACCAAAAAGCTTCAGACTATTTTCACAATTCTGGCTATAGTACTTTTTTTTTTTTTTTTGGTAAGGATTCTGGCTATATATACTTTTTACAAAGTTTAGATTTCAACTAAAAATTATAGCAATAATCATATATATGTGTATATATATATATATATATGTAGTCTTATTGCGTATATATATGGGATATAATTTAAGATGCTGATCATCAAAGATGGTTTAAGCATTGATCATTCTACGAATTAAATCAAAACTCTCATGACCATTTTGAGATTTTGAACCAACAATGTTTTTTTATATAGAAGAAGCAAATAATTCTATTCAATGTTTAGAACTAAAGCGAGTAGAGGAACCAGAAACATCATAAACAACAAACATATCATGAACAATAAGAAATCCGACTCATCAGGTCGTAGCATAAACAACAATAGGGCTTCTCACAGAGTGGACACCATCAGACCAGATCAGATGTGCTGACACAAGTTTGTCTGCTTTGGGACCTTTGCCTGAAACGGTCACTGTGAAGGATTTCTTTTCATACGCTAACTTCAGAGACAAGACATCCGGAACAACCTTGACTATGAGTTTAGATCCGACTACCTTTGCTTTGTATGTAGCGTTCGGCATACCAACGTTAGTGACTGTTCTATGGAAAGTCAGTTTGAATGGTTTTGTCTCCGAGACTTGAGCAGTCATCGAAGGATAGTTTAGGTTCCGAGGTAATGATTTAGTTTGTTCTTTAGTGCAACTGTTGCTATCACCGGAGATGAGTCTTAAGTCTTTTCCAGTGTAGTTCAAACCGCAGAGAAAGGCGATGTGGTCCGATTTATCAGCTTCATAGACGAGTCCAGGATGAAGTGCGGTTATCGGATCGACATGGCCCGCTCCATAAGCAAACTCAGCCATCTCGTTAAAGGGGGAAGTAGATGCATTCATTGGCCAAGCTGCAAGAAACCCCCAAAAAACAGAGTATTATAAATTTTCTTGCAACACAAGAAAGTGATGTTGTCAAGAAAAAAAAAGAGCGTAGTATTCTAAAAGTTGAGTAGATTTATTGTGCTTACCGGTAGTCATGATGGCGGATTTGATCATTGAAGGAGACCAGCTTGGGTGGAACGTTTTTAGGTAGGCGGCTACACCAGCAACGTGCGGACAAGACATTGAAGTTCCAGTATCAACAGAGTACTTTACATGTCTTGTGTCTGATCTGCTCGGTGGGCCAACAGGAGAATAAGCAGCGAGGATCTCTGTTCCCGGCGCTGTAATATCCGGCTGCAAATCAAATTCATCATTAGACCAGACACAGAAATGTTAGAATGGCCAGTTAAGATTTTCTCTATTTCTATATATTACCTTCAATATATCAGGAATGATTGTGTTTGGCCCACGAGAAGAGTAGGAAGCAACGATGGGAGCTTTCTGGTTAAAGATCGTTTCACTTTTGAGAACAGCTGCTTTTGGTTTTCTGGCCAAGACAATAAAAAGATCGAACTTTAAGAGGGAGTATTGTAAGAAATATAATAAATGAAACAGAGAGATGGGATTTTACTTTGTGGAGTTCATATACGAGAGGACAGTATTATAGTCAACTTCCGATAGAACAGAGACTGGAAAAGAGAAGATAGATGCCAAGTCTGCATTGCGGCTCTTAGCAATGGATGCGACCGCTCCCATTGCTTGAGCTTCATCAGCATTTTGCGCGGAATCGCATAACACAATCTTTCCTTTCACACGTTTACTGTCTAGACACCCTGGTGAGCAGAACCTGAAACCGCAATTACCATCTAAACTTGCTATGTGAAGAGCAAAATAAATACAAAGATACATGTTTCTTGGGATGGAAGTTACCCGGCGGAAGCAGCACCACAACTACTTGAAGCTGATTTTCCGTATACTAGAGGGTACTTGGTTCCATTAAGATCAAACGAATTTACTGATCTTCCCTGTTTCTCAACAAGCATTAATGTTAAAAGAGGACAAGATATGTACGATAATGTGTTATTTTAAAGGAATGAAGATTTGTTTCTTGGTACTTACGACAAGTGTCTTGCCGTTTCCAAGAACAACTTTGGTGACAAACGCGCGGTTCGTATTACTAGCAGCAACGGTGAAGATCCATGGTGCAATGCTCACGACCGTTCTAGGTTGTGGACCACTGTTTCCTGCAGAATTCATTGTGAGGACTCCCTTGACCATGGCATGGAAAGCCCCAATTGCAATCGGGTCCATCTCGAACGGTGAACCATTATCCCCACCGATGGAGATGGAAATGATGTCCACGTTGTCCGCTATGGCATCATCGAATGCGGATAGAATTCCATCAGTGGTGCACCCATTGACGCCGGGGTCACATACTTTATAAACCGCTATTCTTGCAGCTGGAACGGCACCTCTCACGGTTCCATTACCAAGTCCGTAAAAACTCACATGCTTCACAGCGTTTCCAGCTGCCGTGGATGCTGTGTGCGATCCATGTCCCATGTTATCCCTCGCTGACTCAGGAAACCCATCAAGCTTGGGTGTGTAGTACCGTGCTCCAATAAGCTTGCTGTATACAACAAACAAATTATTCACATTCATTTCAACCAACCAATTGACAAACCTAATTACGCAGTTAATTGTATGATCAATTTAGAAAGGGTTTATACTTGTTGCAAGTGAAGTTTTTGCCGCCTTCGCAAACACCTTTCCATTTTTTAGGAGGAGGACCAAAGCCTTTGCCGCTGAAGCTGTCCGATTCAGGGTAGATTCCACTGTCGATGACACCGATGATTGTATCGCTCTCTATGATATGGTTTCGCTTTGTCCTTTTGCCTTCCTTGAGGCCCATAAAATTCCACGACGTTGTTGTTTGGAGCTTCAGTTTCTTGCTAGCAAACACAGACACAACTTCGTCCATACCTAAGAAAATGAAGAAAATAAATAGCAAAGCAATTAAAACACAGAGAGTAAATTATTGAATCGAAGAATATAAAAATTTGAGTCTCTATAAATATTTTTGAAAACTTTTGGGTCGAATAATCCATTTAGTAATGCACTTACTTGCGAGTATCTCTCTTTCGGATTCGGTTAGCCGGGCCGCGAATCCGTTGAAACTTCTTTTGTAATTCCTAACCAAACGATTCTCAATCGAACTACAAAACAGAAATACATTTGTTAGAGGATATATGAATTTGATCGATAGACATGAAACCATATATATACACATAATCACATCAGACTGATCTAGCTATAAACTTTAATTAATTCCTTGCACCTCTCTCCAGTGACCGCTTGAAGAATACTAGTGTGATGGGACATTGGCATGTAGTCAACACGAGCAGGAAGTGCACCCATGTATACTACATACACCTACAAGTATCATCATCATCATATAATTAGAGCCATGGTTTGATCATAATAATCAGCAAAATAATAATTAATTTGTACAGTTACCTGTTTGTCTTGATCATCTTTGTCTGCTGAGACGAAACTTATAAGTAATGCAAAGAGGCATGAGAGGAGACAATAGGAGATTGCAGGTTTTGCCATTTTTTATTGACTTACTCAAAACTAAATTAAATTTGAAAAGAATGTAGGAATGAAACGATTATTTATAGGAAGAGATTATGTATAGGGTCTAAGAACGCAATCAAAGTCTTTTAAGATTTCTTTCTCTAATTATTAATATATTTATGGCAATATAATGCAGTTTCCATATTCATGGTTTTGATTGGAACGTTTAATTTGCTACCGTTTCTTGTTCCACTATTCCTTGCATCATTTTTTTCTAATTGTAGTTCATGAATATAGAAAAATAGTAAATAGTAAAAACCTCCTTTGACTTGATATATATTCTCATTTTATAAATGAAAACAGTTTAATTCTTATTAATAGCCACAAAAATCGACCAACACTAGAAATATTTGTTATCTTATATGAGTATTAATTGGGCAATTCAAAAAATATGGGGAATGTATATTCTGAATTCGGTTTATTATGGCAGCCTAATCATGTGAGGCAGGTTCATCATTTGACCTTACATGAACGAAATATCGTCCACGAGAATATATTTTAATTAATTACTTTTGCAGGCGATGTATCTAATTAAACCTTCTTGACATGTAATAAAAATTCACGGAGAAATTAAGAACTTAAGAACTGTCTCAAAGAAGTGTAGTGTTTCTACTTTCTTGCTAGGATTATACCTTATAAAATTTTTAATCACTTGTTAAAACTCTATGTTTATTTAGATATTTAGATTTAGTTTAGATATTGTAATTAAATATACTCTTAACAAGTAGAGTGAATTTATAATTAGAAAGCAAATAGTTATACATATTGATGCATGGTATGTATATATGTATCGGCTCCTCTTTCGTCCAGAAAATGATTGCCTTTTCTTTTGTGTTGCTTTCGTCTAAAATCAATAGCAACAATTGAACGAAAATAATTATTGCAACATTTGTGTCAAGATTATTAATAACCAAAGAATATGCTGCTAAAAAGCAAAAAAACCAAAGTTTACTAATAAGTTTTGTAGTTTTGTTGACTGTTTGTGCTTCTACTCCATGTAATTAGGCAGTGATTTTTTTAAAAGCAGCCAATTAGTTTGCTCTCAAAGTCATTATCATACGAACAGAAATGCCTCTACTGATCTAACTCGTGGATGAAGCGTCGAAGAATCTCGCCAGAAAAATGTAATAAATGTTTAAATAGGCCAATCAATGATATACATATATCATATACTTTTGAAAATACAGTTACGGGAGAAAAAAAAAAAAAAAACGTTGACACCAAAAAAAAATTAGTAATGAATTATGATAACAAAAAAAAAAGGCTTGATCATAAGTAAATATAACCGCAGATTAATTCTCTCATTTAGCCCAAAAAAAAAAAAAAAAATTCTCTCATAACTTGGTTTATTAGAGGGCTCAAAATCATACATGACAAATGTCTAGTGATTAACCATACGAATATCTAGAAGACATTTATAACAAAATGACGTTTTTTTGGGTAAATACGACGTTGAGGGAATACTTAGACCGATAATATAGCATTAATCGTCCTTGTGACCTTCATCAAACCAACTTGCATTGGTCTCTGTCACTATCACAGACTCTCATCTTACTATTAGAATGCAACATTCTATGTTTCTACTACAATCTCAGCCACCGTATCACCTCTTCGTCGTCGCATTTATCTACCTTGGGATCTTCGACTTCCATTTCATTTACCCTCGCCACCGGAACCACCACATTATTCATATGGATCATAACTAATAGCACCGTTGGGTACTTAGAGCATGGACAGTGGCGCATCTGTTAATCGGATGTAAGGATTATTAAAACAAGAAAAATTGAAAAAGTTGTCTGAGAATCAAAACCCGGTTGTTAACTAACAATCGGTTGTTAGTGCCACCTGTCATGGTGTTAAGAATCATATCTCTCTCTCTCCACGGATCAGCATAAATATATATATACCCCTCTCTCTCTTAACTCATTATAATACTATTATAATTAATTTAACATCTATCCTATTACTTGTACTACTGCATATGGTCTTACTTGGATAGAAGAAGAAAAAAATAAATAATTGGCCATTGAATATGTGTAAATAATTGGCCCCAAAGAAATATATAAAGGTATCATCAGCCCCAAGCACAAGCACAACTTGCACAAGCTTGATTTACTTTTATACTCAGGGCCAATATTGTCTATATCTAATGCAAATTCATTTATGGTTTAAATGTTTATTAGGTTAAAATATAGTGGTATTAATGGATATTTTTCTTTTTAAATGTAAAGTTTAGAACCGAGATCCGTACATGTATGTAAAATCCGAAGTAGATGGTGATAACACGGTGTAAATCATTCATTCCAAAAATGGTTGAACTTAGATAATAGATATCTTTCATGATACATTGCCTTGTGAACAAAAGGTAAAGGATTAACACAACCAAATCTACTAATAAATTTTGAGCCGTAATATAATTCCAATCTTAAAAAAACAACATGAAAGACAAATTAAGTTTACACAATTATTCAGTGGTCAATTCATCACTTCCTCATTTCATTATTTTCTTCTATTGAAGTTGTTCCACATTTTCATATCCAATTGACGTGGCTTATTATTACCATTACCGGCATTACCCACACTCACAAAATACAATCATTGCTCTTAACGCAATTATAAAGCTCAAGAGACATTTCCAATAATACCCCTTGGAACATGCTCTTACTTTTTGCCAGCCTGCTTACGAATCATTAGTTGCCACATCATCACGGTAACTGAAGTCTTTGTCTTTTTCTCAAACACGTCGTCGTTTCAATTCCCTGACACAGAGATACGTATAGATACTCCGTATATATTGCTTCCTTTCCTCCTCTCTCTCTCTTTCTCGAAGCCCAAACAAATTATACAAACAGTTCGTCAGAAAATCTTCATTTGCCACCATTGATTTGAGGAGAGAACAAACATTAATTGTCTCTCAATTAAAGTTTCGTCCTTTATAGATCTGAAGCGAGACGTTTGAAAAATTCGATCTCGATTCAATTTCATCCGTCATTTTGCGAAAAAGGGTACACGAATCGTTTTTCTTCTAATGATTTACTTGTGGGTTTGTCTTAATTTCGTTGGATCTGGGTTTGATTTTGGAGATTACTGACAAAGGTTCTGTTTTTTTTTTTTTTTTTCAAATGTATAGGTTTGATTGTGAGATCAGAGAGGAAGAGGGAGAAAAATGACGCATAGAGTAGATCAGGAATATGATTATTTGTTTAAGATCGTGTTGATCGGTGATTCAGGTGTTGGGAAATCGAACATCTTGTCGAGATTCACCAGGAATGAGTTTTGCTTGGAATCTAAATCCACTATTGGTGTTGAATTCGCCACCAGAACTACTCAGGTGAGATTCGATTGTTTCTTTGTCATTTCTCTCACGTGTGAGTAGAATTCAGAATATTTGATGTTAGAATCAGAGAACTTTGATGTGATTTAGGTGAAGTATATAACGCTTAGAGCTATGATTTTGGGACAAGTTGTCTGCTCTTTACAAGTTTGTCTCTGTTTGTCATTTGCTCTAATCTATGTAGTTTCTAGTCTTCAATTATGTCTTTTGGTTGTGCTTGCAGTTTCATGGCTCCCATTAGTGTAGAGTAGAATTTATCATTTTCAAGATGGCTCTAGAGCTTTAGTCTGTTTTGTTTCTTTAAAGTTGCATCTTATTTAGTCCTTTTTGATTTAGGTAGCAAATAAGTGAAAAGTCTTGTCCCTATTAGGAAATTTTCAACAATCTAAGTTTTGTTTTTTGTTCCGTTGGTTTCTTAAGATTGAAGAGTATAGTGTTTTGAGAGTATATGGAATCCAATTCTTTTTTCAGCTATTGAAGTGTATTGATTTCTCTTTTTTTCTTGTTAAGATTTTTAATCAAGAGAGAATTTTAGATGTGCTGGCTATGAGTCATGAAAAATGCTTTTTTCGATTTTAGACTATAAATGGATGGTCGTGAGGGGCAATAGATAAAAAAAGAAAAAGATTCTCACAGCTTGTCGTCAATAATTTCATGGTATCTCTTGATCATTGTTGTCATTTGTCATTGTGACCTTGTCCACCTTTATACTCTCGAAAAGTCAACCGATAAAAATTTCGAGAAAATGAATTGTATGATACACTTATGTAGTTGATTGCGGGAGAGATGTGTTGAAACTTTTGATGGTTAATGTAACTAAGATGGATTTAACTAGTCGAGAAGATGTATGGTCTTAACTTTTGATTGTTGAAACATTAGTAATTTTGGAGACGCTTTAATATTTGAGATCTAACTGGTTGTTACTGTGAATCTTTGTGAATGTATTATGGATACACAGGTGGAAGGAAAGACAATTAAGGCCCAGATCTGGGATACTGCAGGTCAGGAGAGGTACAGGGCAATCACCAGCGCTTATTACAGAGGCGCAGTGGGTGCACTTCTTGTCTACGACATCACCAAGAGACAGACCTTTGACAATGTCTTGAGGTGGTTGCGCGAACTGAGAGACCATGCAGATTCCAACATTGTGATCATGATGGCTGGGAACAAATCTGATCTGAACCACTTGAGATCTGTTGCTGAGGAAGATGGTCAAAGTTTGGCTGAGAAAGAAGGTCTCTCTTTCCTGGAAACATCTGCTCTTGAAGCAACAAACGTCGAGAAAGCGTTTCAGACCATCTTAGGAGAGATCTACCATATCATAAGCAAAAAGGCATTGGCTGCACAAGAAGCAGCAGCAGCTAATTCAGCAATTCCTGGTCAAGGAACTACGATTAACGTTGATGACACATCTGGAGGCGCGAAACGAGCATGTTGCTCTTCCTAAACTAAAGGTATAACGTTATTTGGCTTGTTCCCTCTTGAAAGATTCAAACTTTTATTTTCACTGGCTTCTCTTCCTTTTCAAGTTTTGGCTGATGAAACGTAACTATGCAAGACTATGTAGAATACTTCTGTCGATTTACTCTGTTTTTATGCTCTTCGGTTGGGGTTTGTGTTCAGTTAAAAGCTTGTGAGATTCTTTAGTCAGTAAAGCGTGTTAGTATTATACTTAGAATTTGCTGGTGCTTGTTTTCTCTTCTTGACGTTGGTGTGTTCTCTCCATTTCTGATTTTCATCTCCGGTTTAGGCCGGTTCGTCCTGGCTTGGTTTAATCGAATCATTGATTCATTTCTTATCAATGTATCCAGTTCCAAAATCTTTTCTTTATTACACACTGAGATGCTTCTACCAATAAAGTTTTTCCATTTTTAAAAATTTATTAATAAGGTTTATATGACAATTTAAAAAATAAGAGAACTGTACCCACATAATTCAGATGAAATAATGGCCAGGCTAAGTTAGTTCTAGTTGTTTTAAACCGACCAAATAAAATGATTTTTGAATATTCTTCAAGTAAATAGAGAAAGTGACGATAAAGGAGTGATGGAGAAACGGAGAAAGTAACGTCATATTAGCCAACTTACAAAACTAACCAATTGCATGCATGAAAGAGTTTATAGAAAAAATCATGGAAATATTACATCGTCAACGTGTGACGTTTTGGACACAAACCAAAAGGCCTTTCCAATACTAAATTATTTCTTATTAGAAAGTTTTTAAAATAAATTTGTGCTATACACGAAAATTCTTGGTAATTTCTAATCTGCAAAAAAACATAAAAATTACTATAACATACGTATAATGTATGTAATGATAATTTATTGTTTATATATAAATTGAAGAACAAGATAAAAGATCTAGTAATAATAACAACACATTATTTTTTGGTGTGAATGTTAATATTAACAAAAAAAAATTGACATCGATACGAATAAAAATTATATATATATATATATATTCTATATGTGCAACAAAATTTCCCTACTATCAACTATCTTTTGTATACATAATTTTTTTTTTTTTGGTAATGTTTTGTATACATAAATTTAGCTACTTAAAATAAATGTAAATAGAGCTAATTAACTTCTAAAAAGAAAAAAAATGAAAGCAATAGCTTTTTGGTTCCCTGCCCAATGGAGAAAACCCAGAGATTACCAAATCATTTTCGGCAAACGCACCCATCAGAGAAAATTACTTGTAAAAAGCAAAACAAATCTTTAATCTGGAAGAGAAACTTTAAAAAAGGCGACAACTTTTTGGCTCAGATTTTGAAATTTGATTTTCTTTTTCTTTACTTGGCGATCGAATCCTATCCGAAAGATTGAAACTTGGAAGGTGGGTAGTGAGTGAATGGCTCAACAAGGGCAGGGAAGCATGGACCCTGCTGTTCTCGACGACATCATTAAGCGTTTACTAGATTACAGAAACCCCAAAGCTGGGACGAAGCTGGCTATGCTCAACGAGTCTGAGATCCGACAGCTTTGTTTTGTCTCCAAAGAGATATTTCTTCAACAGCCCTGTCTCCTTGAGCTTGCTGCTCCTGTCAAGATCTGTGGTATGAAGTCTCTGTCCGATTTCTAACTTTTTTGCTTCGTTTTGTTTTCTCTGTTTGTTGGCTTTGGGATCTGAGATATTTCTTGATTGTGTATTATTTTGCCTTCTCGTATTTAGTTTTTACTTAGAAAGTTTGCATTTTTCTTGGAGATATTTGGGTAGAAACGAAGAGAATTGAAGGTATGTGGGAATGTAGAATGGATAAGAGAGAGAGAGAGTGATGTTTAGCATAAGATCATTAGATTGGACCTCATGAGGTTGAAGAATGTTAAGTGGGGGAGAATTTTGTTCTTGAAGCTAAAGGTATCAATGTATCTTTTTACCAATTAATGTCACTTAATGATGGATGTGTTTGTTAGGCTTACCTTGTTCTTGGAGTCTTGGAACCTGCCTGAGAATCTGGTTATTCATTAGTATGGTATTGATAACAGAGCTTGTACGGTCATGCGAGTAGAAGCAAGTTCTTCGTGATCTTTTTCTGCTGATTATGCATTGGTTTCGTTGTTTTTCTTTAAACATCGTTGACTATGATACATGTGGATTCCTAGGTTGATGTGTAACGTTTTTGTTTAGGCGATTGATAGTCTCATAATCTTGGATGCTCGGTTATGTGAGAGAAAGCAAGTTCATTTTGATCTTTCTTGGCAAGAACGCACTGCTTTGATATTAGCAAATCCTTGTGCTGCTATCTTTGTTTTTCTTCAACTGAGTTATCTTTGATTTATCTTTTATGATGATTCTGGTGAATTCCTAGGTTGATGTGTAGTTTTTTCTGTGTTATTTCAGGTGATATTCACGGTCAATACTCAGATTTATTGAGGCTTTTCGAGTATGGAGGTTTCCCTCCTGCAGCAAACTACTTATTCTTAGGAGATTACGTTGACCGTGGGAAACAGAGTTTGGAGACTATTTGTCTTATGCTTGCCTACAAGATCAAATACCCCGAAAATTTTTTTCTCTTAAGAGGAAACCATGAATCTGCTTCTATTAACAGAATCTACGGATTCTATGACGAATGTAAAAAAAGATTTAATGTGAAGCTCTGGAAAGTATTTACAGACTCTTTTAATTGTCTTCCCGTGGCTGCTGTAATAGACGAAAAGATACTTTGTATGCATGGTGGACTTTCTCCTGACTTGACCAATGTGGAGCAGATTAAGAACATAGAGCGTCCAACTGATGTTCCAGACTCTGGTTTGCTCTGTGATCTTCTTTGGTCTGATCCTAGTAAAGACGTCAAGGGCTGGGGGATGAATGATCGCGGTGTCTCCTACACTTTTGGCGCTGACACAGTTGCTGAGTTTCTAATAAAAAACGATTTGGATTTAGTCTGTCGTGCCCATCAGGTTAGTACATAGTGTATGTATGTTTCCTCTAGTTTCTTTTGGGTATGGGAAATTGAATCTGCTGCTCAAGAACCTATAATGTTCCCACAGGTTGTAGAGGATGGGTATGAGTTCTTTGCGGATAGACAGCTTGTAACTATATTTTCTGCTCCAAACTACTGTGGTGAATTTGACAATGCGGGTGCAATGATGAGTGTCGATGAAAGTTTGATGTGCTCCTTCCAAATTCTTAAGCCTGTGGATCGGAGGCCGCGGTTCTTTTGAAGAGAAAGAGGTATAGATTTGAGTGTTTCTCAAAACCGTGGAACCTCCTCTTTGTTTCAGAATCTCAGCCTAGCTATATCAGTTTGATCTGCAATATTGTAGTTACAGTTCTTGCATCTGATAAATAAGTCCATGACTAGCTTTCATTGAATCTCATGTTTCTTAAATTTGTGTAGCAGTTTCCATGTTTCATTTTTCTTGAGCTGTCTGTCTATGGAAGCGTCAGTCGTCTGAAAAGCTCTTAAAAGTTCACAAATTTATTAACTTACAGAGGAATGAATTCTCTCATATGCCTTTGCAGTTGACTCAAATCTTACGGAAAGAAAGGGAGGAAAAAAGGCGACAACGGATGTTGGTTGCAGATAATTCTGAAACTCCATGAGTAGTCTCCGAAGTTGCAAAGGCAACAATATATATATATTTAGATGGTTATCATCTCTGTCACTTCTTTTAAATGTTATCTTTGTTTCTTCAACCCAATTTTTGCTCTGTTCTTTCTCACATGTCAGAGATACAAATCCCCAGTGTATATACACTTTATATGTATATAGCAGACACACTGATGGAAGCTTCAGTTCATGTATTCGTATTAAAACAGAGTGTTCACTAGATAATATAATTAGCAGTATTTGTAGCTGTGGTTTTCTCTAACAGGGCTCTGTTTTATCTGTTTTTTTTAGTTAGTCATAAATGAAAGGCAACGTCTCAGTAGGGATAAATAATCTATATGACTAATGTTTTGAAAAAAAAATTACAAAATCAAAATTAACAATCTAGGTAGATCTAGGGAATCCAAAAAAGTCTAGATAACAACGTCGGGTACAAAAGTAAACATCACCTTTGACAGTAGAAAATTTAAGAATGAAAGGGAGGATGCATCGAGAGCGACACTTCAAGCAATGAGGTCTACAAATAGAATTGTTGGCTACCACTACTCCATGTGAGTTTTCTCTTGAAGTTATCTGTCCTGGCATATGATACGAGAAGTCTCCTATAACACACGAAACATGTAAATTGACTCCACAATCATCGCATGTATAAGACCACTCCTTCGGATCTAATTTTGTTTCACATACATTGCACCAATATGATGCTTCTACATTGTCTTCACCGTATGATAGGACGAGTGGATGATCGTCATACCTATGTTTCATAACCTTTGTCGGCAGAAATGCACACTTGAAGTCCATAGTAAAAGGACATTCATCACAGCACAACATATACCAAGATTGTCTTTCACCATTGGCATCAGGACTCCTATGTCTTTCATATTTGTAATATAAAGGATGCGGATGGCTTTCGTGGAAAAAAGGTTCGGAAAATGAACCACACCAAACATCTAGAGTTAGATAAGTAGATCTGTACCTGAAACCAGTGAAATACTTGTTGCAGATAGAACAGTGATTTTGTTTGGGAGGTGATGTCTCTAGAGTGAAGGGTATGTTGTTCGAAACATGCCGCTTCTTTCGAGAGATGTTAGCGCATGTTTCATGTAAAACGAAATCACATTGCTCACAGCTGTAAAATGGATCCTTGTAGATTTGGAAGACGCATGCTTCACATAGTATGTTTTCGTGGAGAATACTACCATCTTTGCTGAGTTTCAAATTATGATCATGGCTAAAATGCTTGATCGTGAAATCATCAATCACTATAAATGGCGCAATATCTTCTATATCTTCGGGTGTCCCTTCGAGTTCTATCTTGTCCCATACGTCGTACCTCGTTGCACATCTCGAATGGACAGCATAAGTAGGACATTTTGAGCAAAAATAAGCCCCGTAGAATCCATCAACCTTTTTACGACAAACCCCACATGTCCAGCTCCCATGTCCGAGGTAACTAGTGTAAGAGATTCGATGATCATGACGGTTGATGTTGATGACGCGTGGTAAATCGATACAATCTCGATGAATCATGAAGTTGCACTGAAGACAAAAGTAAGGGCTTCGGTCACCTTGCGTCCCACAAGCATTGCAAGTGAAATCGACAACTCTTGGAACGAGGTGAAGTGTATGTTCATGGGTTTTCGGGCTTACAACATCAACCGGTGGAGGGTTTCTCGCACACCTCTTGCAAATACTGAAGTTACAAACGTCACAGTGGTGAAGTTGTTCTTCAAACTCTTTCCCACATAGAAGGCATTTCTTTTCGGCGTAACCAGGTGTTCCACATGTGAGGAACTTAAGTGGATGTTTGGGATGGCAAGTGTGGTATGCTTCCGGAAAAAGCTTGACACATTCCGTATGAAATAGAAAATCGCATTGATGACAATGATAGATTTGTCTACTGTACATAAATGACGTCTCGCACACCTTACAGTTGCTCTTAAGCAAAGTTAACTCAACCTCTATTCGATTGGACAATACAAGTGGATGTTCGTGGACCATGAAATGTTCCTGAGCTGCGGGTTGGGGTGGGGGTGGTCGCCTCGCACAGTTCAAATCTAACTTGAACTCACAAACTGAACAAGAATAAGCAACTCTCGGTAAATCCCCACACAAAGCGCAATCAAATGGTTTGTTAGCCAAAAAAAGTTTGAGAGGATGGTTTGGATGGGAATGGTGGTTTATCTCCGGTAAAGACTCGGCACACTCTTTGTGGAACACAGAGTTACATCCTAACTCATTGCAAATGTAACCTCCATAGATGTAACCATCAGAATCAGACCAACACCCTGTACAAAGGCCATGGTGGAACCGAGTAAAGGGTAGTAAAGGATGGTTGTGAACTGGTAGCTCTACTTTTTCCATGGTGGCTTCACTTCCGAACAAAGTTCTAACCTTCTTCTTCTGTGGTTATCGGAGAATGGGATTCTGGCGATTTGCTCTAAAGTACATTTGTTTATGTTCTCAAAGATGTACTACTATAAAGTAAATTAAAAAGTCTCAAAATTTGAAATCTAATACTCAGAAAGATAATATATTTAAATCACCCCACAAATTCACGACATGTGCAGTCTGATGAGACCAATTAGGCGATGCTTTTAAGGTTCAGTTCATTACATATACTCAATATTACCGTTATTAAATATTCAGATCACTACCGAATCAACACTTTAACTTGAAATTATAATTGTTATTTAAGATCATTATCTTCCACTTTAGTGAATCCAATGTTAAAAATTAACCGATCAACGTATAAAATTAGTCTGGCCGTTAATGAACTGAGAAAAATTAGAAAATGAAATTTTTAATAAAAGTATTGTAGAGCCACTCACTTTAATTTGAAAACTTTTTATCAAGCTGTTGAAGATATTTCTTGTGGACTTCATCATTTTAGAGGGAGTTATTGGTTCATGGATTTTGAAATCCATATAGAATTTAAAAATTCTTATTGATTTGGGAAGAAGACTTGTGGATTTTGAAATAACATGTGTTTATCCACGGATTTGAATCCTTCTATTTTTTACTGTCAAATCCATTCAAATCCATTTTTAATAAAACGTGGATTTAGAAATCTAAAAACAAATCACTAAACGAATAACATAGTATTTTAATTAGTATTTACAAATCATATAACCAATAACACATGATTTTGATAAAAAAATTAAAATCAATGATTGAATAACACATGATTTTTATTTGGATTTCTAAATCCACTAAAATCCATAAACCAATAAATTAGTCAATAGCTACTAATCTTAGCTTAGTCAATATTTCTTTGTCCTTTTCAGTCTTTTTCCATTGTAACCTCTCGTCCTGGGCATAAAACCCGGACCCGAAAACCCGAACCCGAAAACCCGAAAATTTTGGTATTCGGTTCGGGTTCGGGTCCAAGAGAAATACTCAATTGGGTATAGAGCATACCAAATTTCGGGTTTCGGTTCGGTTCGGTTCGGGTATTACCCGAAACCCGGTTGAGTACTTTGCAATACCCGAAAATCTACCCTATACTAAATATTAGGCTTGATATGTAATTTTTTTGGTATAATATCAAGTACTAGATTAGGACCCGCGTATACGCGGGTTTAAAATTAAAATTTTATAACCCGTATAAAAATAAAATCTAAAGTTTTGTAAATTTTTTTATAAATTAACCAATTTAATTTTTAAAATTTTTAAGTATTAAAATTGTAATTATTTTCATATAAATTATAACCCGTGTAAGAGAAAAAACTTAGGATCCGCGTATATGCGGCTTTATAACTAAAACTTTTATAACCCATATAAAAAAAAAAAGATATTTTGTAAAATATTTATAAATTACTTAATTTAAGTTTTCCATTTATTTAGTAATTATTTTCATATATACATCCGGTGAAATCAATATTTACGCATCAACCTCCTGAACATTGACAAAAGAATTCGTACCTTATCAAAACGTGTAGAACCATACGCAAATGTCACATTTGGATCAAAACCTCTATTATCACACAATAGTCATATCAAACGTCTCTAAATTTTCGCATCCACAAAAACATTAATAAACTAACCCTAAATAATCATATCAAAAGTTAAATATATTATACGTTAAAAAAAATTCACTTTTTCATCTAATGAATAAATCATAGGGTATCAACCTACTAAAAATTAAGAAAATAGTTTAAAACCAATTATTGAAACATATAAATCAATACCAAAAGAATTATGTTTTGATCAAAACTTACCTTATCATACGATGATAGCTTCTAAATCAATCAGTTAAAACATCACTCAAATCTTCATGCATCGATACATATGTTTTGTTCCACATCCTCAAAATCTACCACCATAATAAAAATAAAAAAAAATTTTATATAAAATTATAGTAACAATTATAAAACGCAATAAACCTATATGAGCTGATACGAAAACCTATCAAGGTATCTTATTGGATAATATAAAAATTCATCTCTATGCGCTCATAACTTAAAACTATAATAAGTAATTATATTTATCTTTTTACACTTTTTAAATATTTAAATTTAAATTTTTTTAATATTATATTTTTATATTTTAAAATTATTTAAGTTATAATTTTTTTAACATTATCTTTTTACATTTTTATATTTATTTAAATTTTAGTGTTTTCTCATAATTATCTTTTTATATATTTAAAATTTATAAAACAAATATTTTTGACACGTGTCAAAATCTCGAATCGATGAATATGACATGTGTCAAGATCCTGTGAGTTGCTAACTTCGAAAACTCAACTTTATATAATAAGATTTTGGGTATTTTTTGTACTTTTGGTTACATTTAGGTACAAAACCCGAACCCGACCCGAATATGAAACTATTTCTAGTATAATCCGGGTCTGGCCATCACTACTTCAAAATACCCGAACCCGAATATAAATGGAACCGAACCTGATTCATATTTATAAAATACCCGATTGGGTCTACATTGCTTTAAAAAAAAAACCCGAATCCGAAAAAACCCGACCCGAACGGGTTCGGGTACCCGAACGGGTTCGGGTACCCGAACGCCCAGGACTAGTAACCTCAATGCTCACCTTAGGTGATATCCTCGTTTTGTATAAGTAGTGACTTAACACGCCTCATTAATAACAACACGGTTAAAACCAATCTCTGTCTCTTGTCGTGAATTTGTCACGACTCACAAGGGTATGGTGTCGAATGGTTACGCTATACGAATATAAACCTAGTAATGCAAATATACATTGTCGTTTTTTGGTACGTTTCGACTATTCCATTATGTAAGACGTAAACTATGTCTGTAGCGTCATTTTCCGTAAACTTGTACACAATCTAGTATAATTTAGACAATTTGTTTGCTTATTTTGTAAAGTTAGTTCGAGTTTAAGTAGTAAAAGATGCCGAGTAAACTTAGATCAACCCAATTCAAAAACCGTGCAAGTATGGGCCTGATCCAAAAAAGGCCCATTTGCTTACCACGTGATTAGCACGTGGAAACCAACCACGGAAGTAGCAGAGAAACTAGTGCCTAGTGGCTGGTGGCATCGGCAAGTAAAAAGCCTCTCTCGTTATCGTCGATCAAACAAACCAGATTTGATACAAAAGCCGCGAATTTTTATGTAATTCTTTGGGAATTTTCCGGGAAACACATCGGAAAAAAGCCTAATCACCGGAAAATGTTTTTATCTCATCCTCCTCAAGTAATACAACCGACTTATCATACAGTTAATTTCTTACCTCGTTGTCCTTCGAAGCCACCGTCGTGTTCCGTTACCTTGAACAATCCTTCGATTTTCTCCGGCGCCGGAGCTAAAATCTCTAATAATCAGCTGATTCAATCATTGTGCAAAGAGGGTAAACTTAAACAAGCGCTTCGCGTCTTGTCTCAAGAATCTAGCCCGAGTCAGCAGACTTACGAGCTTCTGATTCTCTGTTGCGGTCATCGCAGCTCTCTTTCTGATGGTCTAAGAGTTCATCGACATATTCTGGAGAATGGGTCTGATCAAGATCCTTTTTTGGCTACGAAGCTAATTGGTATGTATTCGGATTTGGGATCAGTTGATTACGCACGGAAGGTGTTCGATAAAACGCGTAAAAGAACTATATATGTCTGGAACGCTTTGTTTCGAGCGCTTACATTAGCGGGTCATGGAGAAGAAGTGTTGGGTTTGTATTGGAAGATGAATAGGATCGGAGTTCAATCAGATAGGTTCACTTACACTTACGTTCTCAAGGCTTGCGTTGCATCAGAATGCACGGCGAATTGTCTGACTAAAGGGAAAGAGATTCACGCGCATCTTACTCGACGAGGTTATAATTCTCATGTTTACATTATGACTACGTTGGTGGACATGTATTCTCGATTTGGCTGTGTGGATTATGCCAGCTATGTCTTTAATGGGATGCCCGTGAGAAACGTTGTTTCTTGGAGCGCTATGATCGCCTGCTACGCAAAGAACGGGAGAGCTTTTGAAGCTCTGAGGACTTTCCGTGAAATGATGACAGAAACCAAAGATTCATCTCCGAATTCTGTGACTATGGTGAGTGTGCTTCAAGCTTGTGCTTCGCTTGCGGCTTTAGAGCAAGGGAGATTGATTCATGCGTACATACTCAGACGGGGGCTTGACTCCATATTGCCAGTGATCAGTGCTCTTGTGACAATGTATGGTAGATGCGGTAAGCTCGAAGTGGGACAAAGAGTATTTGATCGAATGCGTGACCGGGATGTTGTATCCTGGAATTCCTTGATATCAAGCTATGGCGTTCACGGGTATGGAAGGAAAGCAATTCAGATATTTGAAGAGATGCTCGCCAATGGGGCTTCCCCAACTCCGGTAACATTTGTCAGCGTTTTGGGAGCTTGCAGCCACGAGGGTCTTGTTGAAGAAGGAAAAAGACTGTTTGAATCAATGTGGAGAGACCATGGGATAAAACCACAAGTCGAGCATTATGCTTGTATGGTTGATCTGTTAGGCAGGGCGAATAGGTTAGACGAGGCAGCAAAGATGGTACAGGACATGAGGACCGAACCAGGGCCCAAGGTTTGGGGTTCCCTTCTCGGGTCTTGTAGAATTCATGGTAATGTTGAGCTTGCAGAGCGGGCGAGTAGAAGGCTCTTTGCACTTGAACCAAAAAATGCCGGGAACTATGTGTTGTTGGCAGACATTTACGCGGAAGCTCAGATGTGGGATGAGGTTAAGAGAGTGAAAAAGCTTCTAGAACACCGGGGACTGCAGAAGCTGCCTGGTCGATGCTGGATGGAAGTGAGGAGGAAAATGTACTCATTTGTCTCGGTGGATGAGTGTAACCCTCTTATGGTACAGATTCATGCTTTCTTGGTTAAGTTAGCCGACGATATGAAGGAGAAAGGGTACATACCGCAGACCAAAGGAGTTCTATATGAGCTTGAGACAGAAGAGAAAGAGCGGATAGTGTTGGGACACAGTGAGAAACTGGCGTTGGCGTTTGGGCTGATAAATACATCAAAGGGAGAACCAATCAGAATCACAAAGAACTTGCGTTTGTGCGAGGACTGTCACTTGTTTACAAAGTTCATCTCGAAGTTTATGGAGAAGGAGATTCTTGTTAGAGATGTGAACCGGTTTCATCGGTTCAAGAATGGAGTGTGTTCTTGTGGAGATTACTGGTAATACTTGTGGTACTTCTACATTTGCTTGTGTATTATAAGCAAAGGGAGAGATCTCGACTTGAGTTCTTGGACTTAGTCAAGCCAAAGAAATAACGAACAGGTTAGGCTTAGAAAATTCCTGTAATATATGCCAACGAAATCTGTTGGATCATTGTTACTATTATAAACAAAAAAAAAGTGTGTTCATTTATTTGTGCCCTCAGTTCGAAAAAAAAAAAATTAAAAAGTGTGTTCATATTTTGTTAATCCCTAGCAAGTAATTTATCAACTGTTCTCAATAACATACAGACATTACTTACATCTTCTCTATCTGTGTTCTTTTAATCTTCTCCGTTATTGTTCATTTTAATACTGCTTGTGAAACAAATCAAGTTAAAACAGATCAGTCATTAAACAGAGTGTGATTGTTATAATATATGTATACATATTGGTATGCACACATTATCTTCTTCTGAGTTTTTCTGTCTCTGCTATTTGTGTTCTCATCAAGCAATGTGACGACTTTATGCTTACTCTCGCCATCCGTAAATCCATGGTTCTCGTCTTCTTCGGCTAGTTCTTGACCCTCACATATACATATAGTTATCTTGGTTTCTTGACTCTCTTCAGCAAATGCTTCTGTCTGATCTTGTTAGTATGTAACCAAATACAAAGAAAAATGCTACAAAAAAAATTGTTTCTCTGATGCAGCAATTCAATCTTAAATTTTATAAAAAAATTTGCAAGTGGTGTGTAAATAATGGTACGGATTCAAAAGCTTCAAAAAACACTACACATTCTGTGAATTTTGTAGCAGACATGATATGATAAGAAATATAGGATAAAATGAATATCTAAGGACATAAATCTTAAGGTCTGGTTCACATGTTGTTAAGAACTCAACACTCAATTATATTGATAAGAACCTGAATACAGTGATCAATCGTAGAGCATAAGTGCATAACTCCCGACCTTGATCCCCTCGTCAATGGCACAAACCACCACTTATTGACTCCTCTTCTCTCTTTCTCGATAAAAGCTCATAAACTCTCAAAGATCTCTTTATATACAGAGATCATTTACACGTTTCAAACAAGTAAACAACCAATCAACACCCTAAAAGACACAAGGTCTCTCCAAAGCTTGACACATCAGCTTTTTGGAGTCTTCTGGGAGTGACACATCAGTTAAAATCGTTAGCCAATCAAAACATAACAATTAATACAGCTCAGTTTTCTTATCCAGTAATATTGTTCTCTTCTTCCACGTCACTCCTCCTTTTCATCTCTTATATCGATTAAATTGTTAGCCCAAGTTTTTTAAATGGGCCTCTTGCTTTTTAAGACCCAGATGTTGTTTTGATTTTTGGCAGAAGCTCACACCAAAAAACAAAAAGAAGAACGACGAAGGTCGTCGCCCAAATGTTGTTTTGAATTTTGGCAGAATCTCACACCAAAAAAGAAAAAGAAGAACGAGGAAGGTAGTCGATAAAAGAAATTAAGGTCGTCGATAAAAGAAATTTCTAAGCGATTAACGAGGAAGCTCGTCGATAAAAATTTCTCTGGTAATTTTTTGATTTATTCTGGGATTTTCTCCAGATTTAGTGTTTAATTCTGTTCGATTTGGGTCTGTAAATCTTATGTAATTTGTTGAAATTTATCGAACTGTACTATATTACAGGTTCTAAACTTGTGTCAACAGAAAAATGAGATTGCGCCAAGAGATTACGCCATCATTGATAGATTTGCAGAAAAAAGTTTGAGGTCTCTTGCGGTTGGTTATCAGGTAACATCATTGTCCTCTATCTTTCCCTCTTGACCTGGTTTTATCGCAAGTCTTCTTTTGATGAAGAATCTTATATGACAGCGGTGAAACAATCCTTAGAGCTCTTACCCTTGGAGTTTGCGTTAAGATGATCACTGGTAAGTCTTAACCTTAAGAAATGAAGCTATATTGTTTTTTAAGTACCTATCCTAGAGCTTGTTAAGCTTGGTCCAACAGAGAAACACATACACACCCTTATGTGCAAACGGTAAAACTCCGAGAAAATGAGTGAAAAGCTAATGATAAGTTTGGACAAAAATGTAGGAGATCAATTGGCCATTGAAAAGGAGACAGGCAGAGCCATTTTCCAGCGGATGAAGAACTATACAGTTAAGTAGTAAAGATATAGACACACAATTATCATCTCATTCCACATAGCTAAAGATAAGCAAATTCATATAATACAAGATATGAATTTCAAGTACTTTGATGAAATCATTAATTTCCTTATGTTTTTACTGACTAATCAGTTGAAATCTGCATGTATATGCAGTCTCAATCACCATACGAATAGTGGTAGGGAGCTTTGTGATCAATGATTTATCTCATGTTAGTTAAGAAAACTAATTTCTAACATTTTGAAGATAAGTGCTATTGTTTATCTCCTACGCATCAGGGACCATCATGACTATATCTAAATATACAGTTAGGTCATCTCCTACTTTGGATACTTATGAAGAAGGCCAGGAATCTGAGACATATGAGCCTGTCAATGCAAAGTGGACAACAGAACGATGTGCAGTTTGCAGATGCGTTGAAGATTGGGACTACAACAACATTATTATCTGCAACAACAAGTACCCTTTAATCTTTCTTTGCTCGAGTCCTATTTTAAATTCATTTACTCCACCTGAATAAGCCATGTAAATGCAAAATGGGACTTGCCTTAAGAAACATATTTTTGCGTCCAATTTTTGCCTCACATGGACTGTGTAAGATAGAAATTTTTTCCCCTTGAATTTAAAAACATAATGTCTTTTTATTTTATTTTGGGCAAAGATAAAAAACATAATGTCTTAAGTCTATAAAACAAAAGAGAAATGTGTAAAATCTGATAATAAAACTAACATGTCTTGAAGTTGGGCCTTTTAATATGATTTATGGCCTTATAACAAGTCATTGATAAGGGTTTTAGGGAATTTTGATGTTTGTGTGACATTAGAATGTGTTAAGGCTTTGGGTATGCCAAATTTATCTGCTTTTTTATGTTTGTTTTGTTTTAAATTATGAAATCGTCATCTTTGAATTGTTTTAGTTTGGGTGATGATGTTTCTTGAGCTGTGGTTTCGTGTTCTTGTTCATTACCTGCAAGACCTTAGTTACATTCTCTTTACCTCATAAATATTCCACTGGGAATGCCGTTGATTTGTGGCCAAAAAGAAAAAAACTTGATTTGCTTTTTATACATAGCATTAAGTCTTCTATTATACTGTGGAAGGTGTTAACAATGTCAATCATGACGTTTTGCAGGTGGTGGGAGCAAACAAATCGACATATGTTGGAGGATGAAGGAAAGTGAACAGAGAGATCACAAATGCGTGACTTGAGGAGGAACAGAGAGATCTCTTGCTGTTGAGAAGCGTATCACTTCGCCGGTTTAGTTTCCAACATTGAATTCTCTTTTTTTTCTTCAATTGGTTGAATTCACAATTTTTGAACAAATGTTTTGCATTACCCATTGAATATGAAGAAGTTGTGAAGTATAATCGTTCTGTGTCAGTTTTGGTGATTAGCTTTCTCAGCCTATATATGTTAAATGCTTTTTTACTTCCCTGGAACCAAACAGTGGGGAGAAGATAATGGAATTTGATGACTATATTTATCATGTACAGAACATAACAAAGCATTTAATATACTCAAGAATGCAGCATGAACAAAAAGAAATATTCAATTTAATGTTATTAGTTTTTCGTACTACTATCTTACAAATAAATATTATACAAAAAAAATCTAAATATAAAATAAAAATACATTAAAACAAAACCAACAATATAACAAAACATAACAAACAAAAATACAAATAAAATTTACATCAACCAAAAAAAATGTATAAAAAAACACCCCGCGGCATCGCGCAGGTATATATCTAGTCATAATAAAAGAAAATGCCTTCATATTTCACTCTTCGACTGTATCCGTAGCTTTCTTCGTCCTCACATAAGCACGTAATGGCCTATCACAACTCATCACTCATCAGCAGTTACTCTTAGAAGATTTCAATAAATCTCTAATTCGCTTTGGAATTATCAGCTTCGTTTTTAGTATTCCGGAACTCAGTTTCAGCTGGATCAAACTGGGCATGGCCTCTTCTTCGATCTGCAACTCATCTAAATTTTCCATGTACAATTGAAGCCTCCTCAGCCTACCAAAACCTTGTGCGCTGATGCTAATCTTCTTCCCTTCATAATCACAATTTTTCAAGATGAGATCTTCCAGTCTCGGCAAGTTCTGCAAACAACGCACTGTGTCTATCTCGAGATTGATTCGAGAAAGTGTCACAGATTCAAGACTGGGAGAGATCACATCCATGGACCTAACTGTTGTTTCCGATTTCAACAATAACTTGATGACGGTCCCCGACTCCAGCTTCAGAACACGAAGATTTCTCAGTTCGGTAAAGGAAGCCCAGCACACAGGAACTGGCCTAACACCATCACATATATAGATCTCCAAGTCCCGAAGATTTATGAGCGACTCATGTTTTAGTTTGCTCCAGCTGTAGGAGGTGATACACCTCAAGGTCCGAAGATTCACTGCGTCGCCTATTAGCAAATCTCCCCTGAATTTTCCTATGACATGCCTCAATGATGTGAGCTTACGGAGATCGATTGTTTGCCTGATCGAATCATTGCCAGATGCATCTAGTGTTTGTAGAAACCGTAAGTTAGAGATAAAAGCTGGTGAATTGCTGAAAAAAGTTTCAGTATCAGAAATTCCAAGGTACCTCAAGTAAACCAGATCTCCAATCACATCTTGTAAACTCTTTTTCCCTCTTTCACTATCAAACCAAACACCTCCGAGATCAAACACTCGAAGTAGCTTCAGTTTCAAGCAAATGGTTTCAAATTTAGCCTCCACTGAGTACACCGGTTCTCCAAAGAACAGGAGGGTTCGCATCCGTTTGTTCTGGCATTTCTCAAACAAGTATTGTTTGATATGATGGTGAACCACTTCCCTTCTGCAAGTAGTTGAAGAGTGTTGTGCCGCATGATCGTTATAAACATTTACAAAGTTGTGCTCTTTAGCTTTCTTGATAGCTTCATCTCTCAGAAGATCATGAATTCTACAAGACATCACTCTGCCTCTTTTTATTTCCACTGGTTCGACTAAGCTTCTATCTATCAGCTCTTCGATGTAATACCGAGCCACATCTTCCATCATCTCTTCATCCTCTTTTATAAACCCTTCTGCTACAACTAAGCGTATCAACTTCTCTACATCAATCTCATAGTCCTCTGGGAAGACGCTAAGGTAAAGAAAACAAAGTTTCAACTCGGGTTGCATTTCTTTGAAGCTTAGATCAAACACAGTGGAAACAAGAATCGAGTCATCCTTTAGGCGTCTCCATAAACTGTTACACACATCATTCCACTCGTTTGCTCTCTTCCTCGACAAAAGCCCCGCAAGAACGACTATAGCAAGTGGTAATCCATGGCATTTTTGAACCATTTCTTTTCCGATTTTCAGCAGATCTTCATCAACCCTTTGCGTATTTCTGAATGCTTTCTGTTCAAACAACTTCCAGCTTTCTTCAAACGTCAAGAACCTTAACTTATGAGCATAGACTCTCCCGTCCACACCTTCAGCCACGGCTCTAATACGCGTAGTGATGATGACTCTACTTCCTCCATGGTTGTAGGGTAACGCTCTCTTCACGCTCTCCCACGCTTCTCGCTCCCATATATCATCTATCACCACCAGATAACTTTTCCCTTCTAAAAGATCATGAAGATAAACTTCTAATTCCTCCTCAGAAAACTTCCTGATCTTTTCCAACTCTTCCTCATAAGCCACTCCTAAAGATCTAATGATTCTCATAAGTATATCTCCAGTTTTATACTCTTGAGAAACATAAGTCCACGCGCGGTATTCGAATCTTCTCTTTACAACCTCTGAGTTGTAAAGCTTCCTAGCAAGTGCAGTCTTTCCGAGGCCTCCCATACCAAAGATTGAGATCATAAATCTAGTGTTCTCTCTATCATCGAGAAGCTTTGCCAAAAGAATCTTAGCATCATCTTCCAAACCAACTACTTGCTCTTCCTGATCAACAGATCGAGCACGCCGAAGCTGCTTCACTCTCAAACTTGAAGTATTCCCTCCTCCTTGAGGCTCTTTTAAGCTTCCTATACCATAAGTCTCCCTCTTGCGAGTGATATCCAAGATTTTTCTCTTGAGGATTCTGATATCATCAACTATGCTATACGCATCCATCTTCCTGCCTATTTTGTTGGTCCATCTCTTGACGCCTCGCCTTCGTGATCTTTGTTCGGCTTTCATGAGATAGGTGTCCAAAACATCCTCGATGTCATAAGCGATATCTAAAACCAGTTTTGTCCACTCTTTTGAGACCTTATCTTCTCTTTCTCGCGCTTCAACATCCTTCAGATAACCTTGGATGCACGTCAACTCTGTCTTCAGGTCCTCTAGATCGTCTTTGACTCCTATCAACATTGATGCTTCTTCGATGAGATAGTTGCCGATCTTTCCCGCAACGAACTCCATGATCGCATCTACCATCTTCACAATATCGAATTGAATCCACACAGGATCGAGTTGTATTCACGGATATCACAGTAAGCATAAGATTGAAGACATGTTTTGTTTCATTGTGTCAACTTTATTTCGGAAAGACCGAAACCTTCACAGTTGACCTCTAAAGAAATTTAGTCCACTCATACATTATCTCGGAAGTATGCATAGTTTGTAATTACGTCCAAAATAATTCAACTACTGATCATGGGACCAGTATAAATTCTCATTAATTAATCAACTTTTCATACTAGTATCTTTCGAAGAAGTTCAAAATTTTCATATATGTTGAGGTCGTCTCATTTTGAAAAGTCATAATATAATCACATGTTTACACTTACAAAAGAGTTATGTGAAATCTGCCTCACAATTTGGCTCCGATTTATATAAATGTTGAAGTTTAGGGATTAATTAGGGTTCTGGCAAATTAGGATTGGAAATTCCGGCGGCGGCTTTAATCGGAGAAAGCTAGGATTCCGGTGAAAATTGGATGGAGAAGAGAAGAAGTGAGGGAATCCGAGAAAGCTAGTGGCGATAACCTACGGCCTCGCCGTCGTTTGTGGAAGATCTCTGGTATGCGCAGCTTTACTCGGAGAAGGCTAAGGTTTCCGGTGACATTTGTTTATGTTTTTATTTTACCTTTACTTCAATTTTTTATGTTTTTCTTTTTAACGCAATATATTTTTAATTATGTGACAATGGCATTGTGGTTAATACTATTTTGAGTATTTTCATTATAGCTAGGTTTTGTCAACCGAGTTATTTTTGCAAAGAGTTTAGTGAATCTTGGTAAATTTAAGTTTAATTACGAACTCAATATTTCCATTTTTTTTTCCAAATCAGCTCTCAACAGAAAATGGAAAGATTACAAAAATCATAGAAAAAGGAAACATAGACAAAATAGAAATAACGAATTAACATATTGGTTCATGTCATTTAGGATCAAACATGCATTATAAATAGAGAGTAGCCAAAACACAGACACAGACATATTATTCAATCTTTTTCTCTAAAAACACGAACACAAGAGAGAAAGATCAAAGATGCCACTCGCTGCGATCTTAATTTTGGCTTATTCTGCACTTTTTTGGGTTTTGGTAAGCTATTTTAGCGGCAGGAACGATAATAATGTTTCGAAGAAGATTGATATCAGACCAAGCGGCATAGGAACTGGATGGATTTGCGTCATAATCTTAGCCCTAATGGCTATGATGGCAATAAACAACAACGCTGAACAAATTCACCGTGGTGTCAATGAACAAGCTGATGGGATTTGGATCCTTCTTATCATCTTTTTCTGTCTCGAGAAGCGCTGGTATCCCAGTGGTTTCCTTCTCACAGATGAGTGTTAGAGGTCTCGAGTTCGAGTCTCTATCACCACGGTGGTACTAACCTCTCCAAATAAAAATTCCATCATACGCGTAGGGGCAAGCGGTGTATACTAACCCGTAGGTCCAGGCCGGAGATGGGATTTTTCCTGGATATGGGGCCGCTCTGCGGTGGGGTTTGTCACTATAAAAAGTTTACCCTTAACAGTTTTAGAATTATAAAAAAAAAGAACTTGTCGTCTTCTTAAACTCTCTCTCTAAACTCTCTCTCTAAATTTCTCCCCTCTTCCACCGACGTTGGCCTCACGCCGATGGTCGGAAATTTCTCAATGGGTCCTAAGAAAAAGAAAAAACGTTTGCGTGGTGTGGTTCCTGGCTCCTCCAGATTCGCCAGAATCTCTGCTCGTGCTAATCTCGGCAAAGGCAAACCGGCTCCCTCGATTGAAGCGTCGGATGTTGCAGAGCCGCCTTTAGGCTCACCGGAGGTTGGATCTGATTGCTCTCTTCCCCCCTCTGAGTTTCAAAGCCCCAATTTGGCCTTGGTTTCTTCCTCGGACTTCGTGCCCAATGTAGATCTGTAAACACCACAAGCGAGTTCTTCTCTCACCACCGTCGTAGGTCCATCCTCCGGTGACGCTGCTCTAGGAGAATCCGTCGTGGCTGCCACTGTAGATCAGCAAAACCCTCCTGTTGGAAAGTCGCCCACAATTGTGGTAGGTTCATCCTCTGATGTGGTCGTTTCAGAAGCTCCGCTTTCTTCCACCGCCGTAGCAGGTACATCCTCCGGTGAAGCTCCTCCAGTGAGCTCTTCCCCACCTCCGCGCAAATACTCAACAGTAGCGCGAGACCCCTCTTGTCTAGAGGAAATCGGCACTCCAACTGAACATATTTCAGGCGTTCCGTTTGTGTTTATTCCTGATGAGAATATTCAAGCTGCAAAGGTTGAATTTAAAGATTTCATCTTTGCTCAGTTTCATGGTCCTCCTCCGGCGATGGGTCGCGTGATTGGTGTGGTAAATGCAATCTGGGCTCGTGCGGGACCGCGAATCTTTGTTCATCGAATTGGAGAAGGCACCTTCCTCCTCAAGGTGACAAATCCTCGGATTAGAGAAACTATTCTTAGCCGCAACATGTGGAATATTGTTGGACACCCAATGTTTGTTGCTCCTTGGTCGCCAGATTTCAATCCAGACACGCCTCCAATTTCATCAGCGATTGTTACAGTGGAATTTAGAGGTGTACCATACCTTCTATTCAACCAGGAAAGCCTTTGCAGGATAGCAACTGCAGTTGGGAAACCAGTTGCCCTTGCCCCTGAAACAGCTAGAAAGGAAAATTTCGAAGTGGCAAAGATCCTAGTTCGGGTAAACTTGTTGAAAGAACTTCCTTCGCGTGTTGTATCTGGTTTCAGCGATGGAAGAGAAATCGACATCGATGTCTCATATCCCTGGCTGCCACAAAAATGCACTATTTGTGATCAATTTGGTCATGAAACGAGCATGTGTAGACGGTACGTTCCTTCTACTTCAGGGAGGAAAGTGACAAGGAGATCTACTAGTAGACGCGGTAGACCTTCTCGTAGGGAAAGACTATCTCGAAAAGCATCTCATTCGCGTGTGGGCAGATCAAGAACAGTGGCAAGTTCTCGACGCATCATTTCCTCTGTTCATGAAAAAGCAGAAATTCTAGAAGGAAAAAAGTCAGAAAACCCCTCTGAGGGTGTTGAGGCTGAGTTGGATTCGGAACAACAACACATCTCTCCCACAGTCACTGTACCTGTTGCGCCTAGCGGCACTTCGGAGGCTGTCGAAGCAGAACAACCTTTTCTTCTGGTGTCTCATCGGAAGAGTGGCCGTAAGGCCGCATCTCTACACTAACTACCCATTATCATGTTTTTTGTATGGAACATAAGAGGACTAAATAGTAGTTCAAGACAGAATATGACTAAGGATTGGATTAATATCCGTAGGCCTCTTTTTGGAGCTTTTTTGGAGACGCATATACGGGAAGTAAACTCAAGGAGAGTAGCAAGTGCTATCCCTATGGGTTGGAAATTTTTTGGGAATTTTGATCATCATAATTCAGCGAGGATTGTGGTTGTATGGGATCCGCGTATCTCTATGGTGGTTTATCATGTTTCGGCGCAGATGATTACTTGTGGTGTTTTCTTGCCGGCAGAGAATGTCAGCCTCACTATCTCTTTTGTTTATGGATTTAATCAGGTGGAGCAAAGAACCGAATTATGGGAAGAATTAGTCCATGTAAACTCGTCTTCCCCAGTCTCATGTCATCCTTGGGCTGTACTGGGTGATTTCAATCAGATAATGCGAGTCTCTCATCATTCAAATCATCAATATCGGGACGTTGACACAGCTGGCATTAATGAGATGAATTTGGCTTTACAAGATGCAGAATTATTTGAGGCTCAAGCAAAAGGTCTTCTATACTCTTGGTGGAATTGCAGTGATGGAGATACTATTTCTAAAAAGATTGATCATGCCTTGATTAATCAGCCGTGGGCAGCAGCATTTCCAGATTCGTTTGCAGAGTTTTTGGACCTCAAGCAATCAGATCACACACCAATTTGGTTAAGTGTTCCATCTCTTAAGCGATTTATCTCAAGACCTTTTCAGTTTTTTCATCATGTTGTGGATCATCCTGAGTATGCAGAAAAAGTTGGGCAGTCTTGGAATTGTAACTCTGTTGCAGGTTCAAAACAATTCAAAGTTGCTAAATCTCTCAAAGCTTTAAAACCGGTTCTTCGAAGACTCAACAAGAAACACTTTAGTGGCATATCGGAAAGAGTTAAAGCAGAGAAATTAAAACTGGATGCTCTTCATAGAACCATTCTTACCAGCCCATCTCCGGAACTGGCAAGGGAGGAGCACCGAGTGAGAGCAAAATGGAAACTACTTAGCAATGCGGAAGAGAAGTTTTTCCGGCAGAAATCGCGAGTGAAATGGATGCATCTTGGGGATCGGAACACTGCTTTCTTTCATAAGACTGTCATATCAAGAGCAAATAAGAATCATATCCACTTCTTGCAGGATCAAAGTGGTAGAAGAATTGCTACTGCCTCAGAAATAAAATCTCATGCTGCAACTTATTTTGAGGAAGCACTTGGGTCTACTGATATGCCCCAGTCTCCTTGCTCAATTTCTGACCTCGCAGAGCTTCTCTCTTTCAGATGTTCTGATGTGCATAAACTAAACTTGATTAAGGCGGTCTCTGAAGAGGAGATAGTTACCACTGTTTTCGGGTTGCCGCTAAACAAATGTCCTGGACCTGATGGTTATTCTGTGGAATTTTTTAGAGCCTCTTGGACCACAGTTGGATCGGATGTAGTGGCTGCTGTTCAGGAATTCTTTCGCAACGGACGACTGCTTAAGGACTTTAACACAACAAAAATTGCTCTTATTCCTAAGTTTTCTGAAGCCTGCAAGCTTGGTGACTACAGACCTATAAGCTGTTGTAACTTGGTGTATAAAATTATTTCAAAGATAATTGCCAATCGTCTCAAACCAGTTCTTCAGGATTGTATATCTCCAAACCAAGCAGCATTTCTTAAAGGCAGATTGCTTGGTGCGAATGTTCTCTTGGCCTCAGAACTAATCCGACATTACCAACAATCCTCTTGCTCAGAGAGTTCTATGTTGAAAGTTGACATCAAGAAAGCATTTGATACTATTTGCTGGGATTTTGTCTTGAAAATGTTGGCAGCTCAGGGATTTCCTCCACTATTCTGTGCTTGGATTAAAGAATGCATTTCTTCTCCGCGATTCTCTGTAGCTATTAATGGGGAGTTTGCTGGTTTTTTTGAAGGGAAAAAAGGCTTGAGACAAGGAGACCCGTTGTCACCATATCTGTTTATTATGGTAATGCAAACTTTGTCAATGCTACTTGAAAAGGCAGCTGATCAAGGGAGAATTGAGTTGCATCCAAAGTGTTACGAACCACGAATCACTCACTTGCTATTTGCAGATGATTTACTGGTTTTTTCGAATGGTTCAAGGAATTCTCTTACTGGTATTGCGGAGGTTATGAAACGCTTTAAAGAAATGTCTGGTTTGGATATGAATCCTTCTAAATCAGAAATTTTTTTCGGTGGTTACTCGGAGGCAGATGCAAGCGCATTAAGCGAGTTTGCTGGAATCAAACTGGGATCTTTTCCTACCCGGTATCTTGGGTTACCACTAAATCCGACCAGAATATCACTTGCCACACTGCAACCGTTCCTTGAGAGAATCACAAGCAAGCTTCACTCTTGGACTGCAAGGTTTCTATCTTTTGCTGGGAAAATCAGGTTGATTTCTTCGGTTATCTATGGTATGGTTAACTTCTGGAGCAGTGTTTTCGTTCTCCCTAAACACTTCTACACCAAAGTGGATTCTCTGTGTTCTGCTTTCCTTTGGAAGAATAAAACAGGAGCTGCTTCTGGAGCAAGAGTAGCTTGGAAAGATATTTGTAAACCAAAGGCAGAAGGGGGCCTTGGTATTCGCTTACTAGAAGACTTTGAGATTGTTTTTAGGTTGAAGCAATTATGGAACTTCTTCTCAAACTCGGGTTCGTTGTGGGTAGCTTGGGTAAAAGGAAATGTTTTTCTGAGAAAAAGCTATTGGATAACACAGGAGGCTAACCGTTTCTCAAAGACGATTAACAGTATGCTGCAGCTCAAACCAACTCTCGTTGAGTTTCTCAAATGTGTGATGGGAGATGGGCTCACAGCTTCATTCTGGTATGACTCATGGACAGACTTTGGTCAGCTTATAACCTTTCTTGGGGAGGCTGGGCCAAGACAATTACGGATTAGGAAAGATGCAAGAATTGTTGAAGCCACACGGAATGGAGATTGGGAATTCCCGGCTGCCCGATCTGAAAACGCTCTGGCCTTACTGATGCAACTCACAGATCTTCCACCACCGGAAACAAGCAATGGTCGTGACTCTTTCCTATGGCGTAATGCTGCAGGTAACTTCTGCCCATCCTTCTCCTCTAAGGAGACATGGGAGCAAATAAGAATCCATTCACCAATTGTCCCTTGGGCTGATGTGGTTTGGTTTAAAGAGCATGTGCCGAGGTTTTCGTTCATTACCTGGCTGGCTATACTCTCTCGTCTCCCCACACGGGATAGACTAAGGAGTTGGGGCATGAATATCCCCGCCTCTTGTGTACTATGCTCCACCGGGATAGAGAGTCATCTTCATCTTTTCTTCGAGTGCACCTTCTCTGCAGGAATATGGGGTTATTTGGCTGCAAGGTTTTTTCCCAATCCTCCATCAAATCTCTCAGCAGCTTCCTCATGGATTCTTCATCAAAATCTGCCGCAGCAAACAAGTTTAGTCACTATTCTCAAACTCCTTCTTCAGTCTGTAGTCTATCACCTATGGAAAGAGAGGAACTCAAGGATCTTCAATGACATCGCATCAACCACAACAGCTATTCACCTCGCCATCGATCGCACTATGCGGAATCGGCTTCTGTCTTTTCCGTCGCCGAGTCTGGTTACTCCTTCCCTTCTTCAACTTTATTTTAGTCGCCTCTCCTTTCCCTTATAATATTTATATATATTTATATATTTTTTCTGTCTTTTGTTCCAATGATAATGGGTAAGCTTTTGTACTAGTTTAGGTTGTACTAATTAACTTTATGGAATGAAATCTTCACATTAAAACCAAAAAAAAAAAAAAAAAAATCTTTTTCTGTCTCTTCATGCTTTATCTCAGAGGCGTTTTTTGAACATTTTTTTTCTACGAATGTAATTTGCTTCTGATTTTTGTTTTTGTTTTGAAGTTTTAATCAAAATTTAATTGATATTAATCAACTTACTTTTTTTGTATCATGAGGGGGTTTAAAGAGAGAACAATGGATTTATATATAGTTATCATATGATTACAGAAATTTAACTTTTTTTTTTTTTTTTTTTTTTTTTTTTTTGAAACAGAAATTTAACTTGAAACAGAGGAAAGAAAAAAAAAAAAAAAAAAGGAAACTGTACGAAATTCCGAAACGGCATCGTTTATGGCGTTTTCAGTCGTCGTCGACGTAGATGGTCTCTTGCTTAAACAGTCCTCCGAACACTTTCCTCACTTCTTTCTCCGGCTTCTTCTGACTCTCTTCTTTCTGTTTGGATGCAAACGGAGATGATGCGGCAGGTTTAGCGTTAACGTTTCTCTGTTTCACCACTGCTTTCTTGGGTGGCAAGTTTCTCGCTTTTGCCTGTCCTCTGACCGTAGCAACCTGCACTTTAGGTGTCTCTGAGGCGTTCTGAACCGCGGTTGCGAACTGAGAACCGAGTTTATTCCAGGAGAGACCTGAGCCAATATCTTTCGCCTTGTTAAATAGACCGTCCACTGTGATTCCAACTGCCTCTGCTTTCTGCTGCGCATCCTCAGCTAAGCTAGCAGCTTCTGCTTCTTTCTCAGAGAGCTTTTGCATTTGTTTCTCAAGCTCTTTCGCTGCTTCCGCTGCCTCTCGGGCTTTCTCAGCTGCGACTTTAGCTTCTTCCTCGGCTCTTGCCCTTGCGATCGCATCAGCGTACACTTTTCTCCTCCCATCTTCAGGGATTACACTATCATAGATTCATAGATACTATTACATTAAAAGAAGTTGACACAAAACATCAACTCAAGCTATAAATTAACTCTCTATGGAAACGCTTTTAAATCCGAATTCGCTAGTTTTAAGATCATCAGATTATTACAAGTAATCCAACAGTGACTTTTGAATCAATCAACAAGAAGACTCATTTACCTGAAAAGCTCATCCACTGGCCGCGACGGTGCTGATGGATCTGTAGAAACTTCCACCACCTACAAAAGGACACACAACACAAAGCTGATGATTTCCAGCGCAAACACAGATACAAGTTAATGCAACGACTACAATTTTTGCCCTAGTGTCTGTGTCTGTATGAACAATCACAAACTTGACGAGTAAGTTACTTCTAAACCCTACCTTATTTTCTGATACGGCCGTGTTAGCAAAAATGTCTGCAACCAGCGACGCAATCTTCAACTTCGGAACCTAGTCGCAAATAGAACACCATACAAGTTAATAACCCCATTAATCAAAACCAATCTATAACCAAATGATTTCGTTTCAATGTAATGTATGATAATAATCCCTTTTTATCGCATACATTACATTACTTTGTAGGCCTCGGACGAACTACTGCCACTGCCGCTGTTACTCCCTTCAGCTGAAACGACGACGTTATAAGATTTCTCAGGCGAGAAATCCTCCGTCAAACTCGTCTTTATGAGCGTGTACGCCACATCGGTTTGAGCTACTTTCTCGATGAGGTCAGAGATAGTCAATGGCTGAGATTTTGCGAAAAGGTTGCCGAAAAACGAAGTAATCCCGTCTAGCACGTTGTATGTGGATCCGCTGATGCTCCCATCGTATACGATCGCCACGTGGTTTACGCCGGCGAGCTCAGCCGCTTGGACTACGAGCAGCGCGTCTGAGATTGTGACTTGGGCGTCAGGACCGTTCTCTGTCGCCCCGACAGTAACCACAACTTTGGTCGCGTTTCCAATGGCTTTTGCGATTGATTCAGCGTCTTGGAAGGGGGATTGAACTGCGTTTAGCCTCTTGACTTCTTCCTTTGATAAAATCTGTTGAAAAGCTGAACGTCAAACTAGAAATCAAAACGCTAAACGCCACCAAGTTCACATCCCTTGTTTTTGTAAATTATTACAAAAAAATCGAAAACCAAAAATGTAACCCGATAACATGCGAAGTTAACGCAGAAATCAAAACCAAACCACGTTTGCGTATCGCAAAATCACTAAATCGCTAAATCAAAGGTGTAATTTGTCATCGCTGCCTTAAATCTGAAGTGTGATTGTGACAAATAAAATAAAGATACCTGAAAGTAAAAACTGACCTTGTAAGTAGCCGCGACACGAGCGAGGTCTTGGGCGGCTCCAAGGTCAGGAACACCAGCTCGAACGCTGAATCCTCGTTGTAAGAGCGTTTGAGCTATGCGTATACCGGCTTGTCCCGTAGCACCGGCCACAAAAACCGTACCAGGATCTTTCTTTCTGTTATTACCAAACACTAAACCGGTCGAAGGGTTCGTCACTACCGGCATCAATGACTTCATGTCTGGTAACTTACCAAAGTCAAACCGGAATGGTTTCGAATCTGACGATTTGCCAGTTTGTTTCCCCTCCGAGTCATCATCCCCCTTAGGTTTCCCGAATTGAAACGCCGTTTGCTTAGCCCACACGGTTAACCTCGGTTTTCTTCGGTTAAACCTGACACCCTGCGGTGGCGCAGTGGTTAACGGGAATGAAGTTGAACTTGAAGCCATTAGAGGAGACCGACGAGCTTAAACGTTTTGCTTGTTCCTCAAGTAAACAATGTGGATGCCATACATTGAAGATGAGACACCATGGCGAGTGCACAAGACTTTCATTGTTTGTGTTTTTCACAGATGATGATTTTGTTATCCGAAACGGATTCATAGCCAATAAGATCATGCCACGTTATTAACATATCTTGATGTGGCTTGGTCTGAACTTTTCGCCACAGAATCTTGATCGTGCGGGGCCTAGACATTATATGACTTTCAACTTTGCCACAATATTTTCACGTAATTTCACATTCCATCCCAACGTTTTTGATTAATTGAACAAGGCCCATGAACGCATTCCCTGTTTTCACTTCAAATATGCCATCTGGCCCATCTCTGAATATCTAAACAAATAACAAATCAAATAATATCTTTCTTATATGTTATAACTAAGTATTTGATTTTATGGTGAATATAAATATAAATAATAAATAAATAATTATACCTGCAGAAAGTTCGAGATACTGATAATAATAAAACCGAGAAAGAAGGAGAATTATTTCTTTATAATTAAAGTTCAAAATATGAATTGTGAAGTTTACAACGATCGAAACGATCGATTATATAGAGGTAGAAAAAGTAAATTACTATGCTGCATAGTGACAGTGGACTCCACACAAAATAATATTTTACAAATAATTTACGCATGTTTATTTCGTTCGCAGATTTTCTTGACTTTCGTAACAATATATCGATTTATGATATATTTTGTCCTTGATTTTTTCCGGGCACTAGACATTGGCAAAACCGCAAAAAATTAAGAGTCCTATATCGAAAATCTAATGAAAATAGTTGAAGTTTGAAAAGACAAAGTCATGCCATTACAGAGAGATTCACCAACATCAGTTCAAACCATCTATAATGGTGTCCGGAAATGCATAATCAAATTGCAAAACTAACAAGCTCAACACAACGAAATAACTATCTAAATATTTCAACCAACATTCTCTAAGATAGAAGAACACCATGTGAAAATATGATCAGGCTTTGATAATGTGGACCTTGATTTCGTGAACTAGACCTTGATAACCATCGACCATCTTTAGTTCGCATAGCATTTTATCACCTTGCTTCACATGATTCCTTCGGACGAAACTGCCCATTCCATTTATATACACGACTCTGTTCTTCCAAACCGCGATTCTCCTCTTCAATATGCCAATCTTGTCACGCACAATAACCAAGTTGGGAAATGTCAAGTTGTAGTCCTTTACAAGTACGGACGGTATGCGCTACAAAATAAAAAAAATAGTTGATGGACTAATCATAATGAATGACAAAACGTATAGTCATTTGAAATTTTTTTGTATCACATTTCGTTTTCTTTACCGTTCTATTCTGACTCATATCAACCGGAAAAGTAGGACTTAGTTTGTTGTCTAGATATTCATCAAATATATGACTGTTCGTCTTCAAATACGCACCCATCCTACTTGTACCACCTGTCCAATGATTTGAAAACAGACCACTTACAAATAAATTAATTTATCCTCATATAAACCTCAAAATTGTAAAGTCTATTTTGATACCTCTTTTTTTTCTTCTTGGCGATTCCTCAAGTCCTTTTGTGCTCTCTTCATCCTCCACAATCAGAACATCTTCTTCTTCTTCTTCTTCACCATCATCATCACTTTCTTCAATCACTTCTTTTCCTCTTGGCGACTCATCAAGAGCTCTTGTGCTCTCTTCATCCTCTACAACCACATGAGCATCATTATCATCAGCTTCTTCACTTTCATCTTCACTCTCCACTTCAATCAATTCTCTTTCCATTGGAGATCTCATCCTTTTACACATAGAACCATGCTCGTACACGCAAAAGTGGAATACACGAGAACCATCAAACTCAAACACCAAGAATATTGGCTCTTTCAGATTCTCGTCCTTGGCGATTTTCTTCCACCCGTCCCGGAGAAACACACTGCTATTCACACCGTTTGTTGTCATTACCATTCTCCAAATGTTTCCCGAGGACACGCTTTTAACGGTTACCTTCCGAGGAAGAGGCGTTTCCGAGATCTCGTCCGAAACAAAAGGTAGATTCTGTAGAAACAACAGAATTAAAACACATCTCTTACTTCTTTATCGTAAGAACAGTAACATAATTTCAAAAACACATCATATCACCGGTGGGTTAGTCATATGAAACACAACCTAAAACCTACCAAATTTGTACTAAAGCTAAGTTTATTCAAGATTTTTCCATATTTATCATCTCAAACTCTGAAAAAGTGGACAAGATCTTGCAAAAACAGAGCATTCTTGCTCTGTTCTGAGAGATTGAAGCAACGTACCATATTGTCATCGGTGATATTTGGTATATAGACTCTGAAAAACTTCTGACTGGGATCTCCATTGTAACCTTGAGTGCTCATCTTCTCCTCTTTCTCGTATTGAGTTGAGATCTCTCTGCTACTGCTACTTCCAAGGGAGTTTTTTGGAGAGATTAAAGATAGAGAGAGAGAGAGAGAGAGAGAGAGAGAGAGAGAGAGAGAGAGAGAGAGAGAGAGAGAGAGAGAGAGAGAGAGAGAGAGAGAGAGAGAGAAGAAAAGATGGAAATTGAAGATTAGGTCACGAGAGAGGGAAACAACATTCAACACAACACACAAGCTCATGAAAATGGTAAAAAACAGAGCTTCTGGTCAATTAACGTTTCAGGTGTTCAAACAGGAAACATTGTTGGACGTAAATAGTAACCCGCTCATCAATTCTCGATGTTACGTGTTGATAATAATAGAAAAAGTAAATAGACTAGGCCTATAATTATTGGGCCAAAATTTAAAAAGCCCATATAATTTTATCTAAGGCATAATAACGTTCGTCACTCATCGCATTATTTCCAGCGAATAATTTCGTCATTTTTTAGTTTGTCGTCACGCGAATCAATTATTCTCTGACACTAATAATTTTCATATTTCTTTTTTTTTTTTTTTTTTTTTTTTTTTTTGGTAAAAAATTTTCATATTTCCCTATGAAAAATACATTAAATTCAGAAGAACTATAGATTAATCATTTTTTCCCGCGTTTTCTGTAGTGAGATTCTTGAGAAATTTTGTGGTTGTTGTTGTTTACATATTGAAAGGTGATTTTACGAACTTGTTATTAATGTTTTTTTTTAATGAATGTAAAATTATATTCAACCCAAAAAAACCTGTGTTACATCACTTACATCAAGTGCATCCTTGATGAATTAACTGTTGTTTGAATAATTTCTACAAAAAAAAACTTTAAGTTCTTGAATTAACTGTCGATGAGCTGTTCAGGCGAGTTTGGATGTTTACAGTGAAGGATCACAAAGAGTTACATCAAGCTCTAGAAGAAGATGATGGAAACGAATCAAGATTAACAGAGTACATCATTAGGCTGTTTATAAGAATCAGTGAAACCAAGGTAAAATATTGTATCGTGATTCATGATTTGTATTAGAAATAAAAAATTAGCAGACAATTGTAGAAGTCAGAGAGCTTGTAGAGAGTTTTAATTAAGGGAAAAGGCTAATTTTTTGTAAAATAAAGTAAAAAGAATGATAAGAACTAATTGCTTAGATATGATGATTTACAGCAATACTTATCTGTGGATGGATGCAGTGGAGAGGAATAGAGATTCTTAAAGTTATTGTTAAAAAACTGCTAACGAGAATTACAAAAAAAATCTACTTGTGAAATGATTGTAACACTTTTTTTTTTGTTTGAAACTTTTCATGACATTGTAACATTACAAGCGTATCCTGACCATAGGGTTTGTATATTTTCAATGTATACATAGTGACATACAGAAGGAGGAAAAACTATAAGGAAATGTTGCGAAAATTATACCGTTTCTTCCAATGATATATATCTTGTAAACTTAGTTGGTTGTGCAGATTCTTGTAGGTTCTTGAGAGAAGTAGACTGTTCTGTTCCATTATTTCCGCGGCTACGCCAAAACTTCATGGTATGGTGTGGGAATACTGATCCCAGGTGTGTCTGGAGGCATCTCAGGCAAAACATCATTTCCTTCAAGATAATTCACCACTTGGGACATGCTAGGCCTGTCCTCTGGATTGTACTGTGCACAGAGTAGTCCAAGCTTCAGTACCAACTCTATCTCCTTGCAGACGTAATCTCCTTCCAATCTAGCGTCTCGGGCACCAACCAAGTTCCCTCTTTTGCAGCATTGACACACCCAACTGATTAAGTTAAACTCTTCAGGCTTCCCTGGATACTCTATGAACATTCTCCCACATGCAAACTCAAGTAGTAATGCCCCGAATGAATAAACATCGGCTTTCGTTGTTGGCATTCCCGTTATGATAAGCTCTGGAGCCACATACCCTACGCTTCCAAGCATTGGATTCCTGTTTGTGCCGAATCTCGCCAGACCGAAATCTAGCCGCCCGTTTAAATCTTCATCCAAGAGTACATTTGCGGCTTTAACATCTCGGTGGAGAACGATCTGTTCGTGCAAATAGAGAAGAGCTGAAGCCACTCCTTTGATAATGTGAAACCTTTGGGACCAACTAAGGTTAGGCCGTTCTTCATTAAACAAGAAATCGTCAAGGTTTCCATAAGGCATATAATCATATACCAAGAGTAATTCACCTTTTCTTCTGCAGTATCCTAAGAGCTGCACAAGATTCTTATGCCTTAACTTCCCAATACCAACAATCTGAGAAACAAGGTGTTTGGTATCTTGTTCTGCATCTAAAGAAACTCTCTTTACAGCAATCTGTGCATTAGACGAGAGCTTTCCTTTGTAAACTGTCCCGTTTACCTCTGTACCAAGCAACTCGCTCTCTTTGAACCCTTTGGTTGCTTTGTAGAGAGCTTTGTAAGAAAACCTCTGAGGGCTGTAATCTTCCTCCCATTCTTCTCGGACTTCTTCATACTTGCTGTTCATATACATTGATCTTAATGCTGCTCCCATTTTCAGAACTATACCTGAAACAACCTTGTCAGATTATTCTCAAGACAGCTTTTACTATGTTGTTTGAACTTTGAACCAATTTTGTGAATGCCATTGTTGTGTCTGTTGCATCCTTTGTCAAGCCGTATCTGTTTGGTGATTTGTGTGTTGTGGACAATGAGTTGCAGACCACTTACTTTCAAGAGAAGGTCAACTGTTGTACCAGACCGTCCAATCTTGTTCTTTAATGGTAATTAAATCTCTTAAAATGGTATTTAATCATACTAGTGGCATTCACAATATCAACTGAAGATTTTCATTATCATTTTATATTGCAAAATTGAGCAGGTTCATTTGTTTGATCACCTGGATGAATTAAATATTTCTTTTAACAAAAAAAGTTGAAGATGAAATATTTTCTTCTTATTGCAGAAGTCAACCACAAGACAAAACGGAAACAAAAAAACCAAACAAAATGTGTTACCGAAACTAACGGTCGACTATAAAGGAAAGAAATTACAAAAAAATGTATTAGAATCTTGAATCTCTTATGTATACAATACAACAAACTTCTGACAATATGAATCTGGGTTTTTGGTATGATAAGATAAGCTAATAGGTGAAAGAGAATAGAAAGTCTCTTTCTAAGATAGAGGCTTTGTAAACAATACACAGAATAAAGAAACCTTCTCTGTTCTAGTGTTCTTTAGTTTGGTTGAAGTATCTTCCCATGATTTTCTTCTTCCACAACTGCAGCAGAACAAATGCAGGTTCGTCAAATGGTTAAATCAAATTGTTTTAGTTGAGGACTAAAAGATGAACTCACTTTCATTTTTATTGGCTAAAAGAGGAGCTTTGTTGTCTGCTGAATTTGGAGCAGTTACCATGGTTGTGGCTGCACCAAAACTAGCAGCCTGAGAAGAACCTTTACGAGGACTGATAGCTTTAGATATCACTCGAGAAAGTTCTCTATCGTCTTCGCTAGGCTCAAACTTCTGCGATATGTATTCCTTCATCGATACGCCTTTGTCCCACACCTGATCACAACATTTTTACAAACACAAGATGATTGACTGATGCATTCACCTAAAGACCCAAACACATATAAACAAGTTATAGTACCTTGGTATTGAAGCCAGCGGGCTGGTTAGAACCGGCAGTGTTGATTTCTGAAACATCATTTACCTCTTCTTCTGGCTCTGTTGATTCTGGAAAAGCCATATCTTGAATCTTCTTAGTTATAGCATTAGTTGCGTCAGAGACTTTAGCATAAGCAGGTGCTAGCTTCTCTGTCACAGTTTCTGTTACTGTTTTGCTTGGACTAATAGGTTCTGTCTTCTGAGCCATGGATCCTGTTAATGTTGTTGTGTCAGAATCAGAAGGCTTCTCTTGCTTGACATCAGATAAAACATTCTTCTCAGAGATCACAGTATGTTCTGTGTTGGAACCTGCAGTACAATCTTTTTGTTCTTGTTCAGCGTCATGTTTGGCTGGGAGAACAGACAGGACATTCGTCTCAGTGATCACAGGATTTTCTCGTGGATGCTGCCTCACAGTCTCCTTTAACTCTTCAGGTGCTTTCTTTGATTCATACACTAGAAACAACAGAAGAAGATTGATCAGTCTTAAGCAATTCCAAAAGAGGTGGTTGTTAATTATAAAGCTTTGCTCAATTTGATTTACTTGGGGCTCCAAGATATTCAGGAGCTTCTTCTTCTCCTCCTTCTTCTCTGACTTTACGGTCTTTCGACTTGTCACGTGGTGACAGTGTAGCATAACCTCCTTCTCTAACTTCATGATCTTCGGATCTGCTAAACGGAGACATGGTTGCATCATGATCACCTTCTTCATCATGCCTCTTCTTGGTGCTGAGACTGTGTTGCAGTTTTTTCGCCTTATCCTTCATTTTGGAGAACAAAGATTTCTTATGGTGCGAATGTTCTCCTTCATTTTCCTTTCTTGGTGAACCAGAAGGCGACCTTTTTGAAGCTTCACCAGCTTAAAAGAACCAAACAAATCAAGATTTCGTGTCCAAGAATATCAAATCAAATCACTGTGAAGCAAACAAAATGGATATTGCAAAAACAGATAACTTCTTGCAGAGACTTACATTGTTGACGCTGGCCAAGTGTTGAGAAGCTGGAATTTCCAGAATGATCAACATGTGTTTTTAAGCTCTCTAGCTCAGCTACAGGGTCAAGTTGACGAGACATTTGATAAAAACAAAAAAAAAGTCTTGTAGATTTTCTGTATTGAACTCTGATCCTCAGACAACAACATAAGATACATATAAGACAAGAAAAGGTGTGCATGTCCACGAGTCTTGTTTAATTTCTCCGAGGTTCTTGGACAAACCATAAGAAAAAAAATGCTTAAAATAGTCATGGCCTATGATTGGAGAAGCATAAAGGGAAGACAAAGTCTTTACCTGAGAAATTGACGTTTTGAGCTAAATGATAGGACTCACATTTATAGAGTTTGCTAGAGAAAATTGGAACCAGAAGGCAGAAATAACAATGACACTATCTAAAGAACTTAAGCAAGACTTTCTTTGAACTTTAATGACCAAAAAAATTACAACTACTGTATGTGAAAAAGAGAAAGAACACACCTGAAACTTAGTTGAATTAATCCTCTGGACACAATGCATCAATCATCACAGACTCTCTCTCGGTAGTTTAGTACCCTCTCACTAGAAATGCGTGCTGTTTACAACTAAATAAAACGGCACACGTTTCTCATATAAATACATGAAACGGAATGTAGTCTAAAAGAATAAGTCTCTCTTTACCTGCTTAAAACCCAAAAGTACATTTTAGCTTTCGCCGAAGCCAAAAATCTTCACTTCTTCTCTCTAAAACCTTATCTTCCCTATTTCTTCATGGCCGCTTTCTCCGCCAACGGCCAGCTTATTCCGGCGGCAACAAGCTCTACCAATACTACTTCTCTCTCTTCTCGCCGCAAATTTCTATCTCCCACCACTTCTCGGCTTCCTCGCATCACCACACCAACTCCACGCGTCCCATCGATAAAATGCAGCAGCAGCTTACCTAGCCGAGATACAGAGCCTTCTTCTAAGGATATTCTCCTTAAAAGCCTTGCGAAACCTCTAGCTGTAGCCTCAGTCTCGTCCGCTGCTTCGTTCTTTCTTTTCCGAATCTCGAATCTTCCGGCAATTCTGAGCGGCGGTGGAGGTGGAGGAGGAGGAGATGGGAATTTCGGTGGATTTGGTGGTGGAGGCGGTGGTGGAGATGGAAATGATGGTGGATTTTGGGGGAAATTGTTTTCTCCGGCGCCGGCGGTTGCTGATGAAGAACAGTCACCGGATTGGGATTCTCATGGTTTACCGGCGAACATTGTTGTGCAATTGAACAAGCTTAGTGGTTTTAAGAAGTATAAGGTCTCTGATATTATGTTCTTTGATAGACGGAGACAAACCACTATTGGTACTGAAGATTCCTTCTTCGAGATGGTTTCGATTCGTCCTGGTGGAGTTTACACTAAAGCTCAATTGCAGAAGGAGCTTGAAACCCTAGCCACTTGTGGAATGTTCGAGAAGGTTGATTTGGAAGGGAAAACGAAACCTGATGGAACCCTAGGTGTTACAATCTCGTTTGCTGAGAGTACATGGCAATCTGCTGATAGGTTTCGATGTATCAACGTTGGGCTAATGGTGCAGTCTAAGCCGATTGAGATGGATTCAGATATGACTGATAAAGAGAAGCTTGAGTATTACAGGAGCTTGGAGAAGGATTACAAGAGGAGAATTGATAGGGCACGGCCTTGTTTGTTGCCTCCACCTGTGTATGGTGAGGTGATGCAGATGTTGAGGGACCAAGGGAAAGTGAGTGCGAGGCTTTTGCAGAGGATTAGGGACCGTGTTCAGAAATGGTATCATGATGAAGGGTATGCTTGTGCTCAAGTTGTGAATTTTGGGAATTTGAACACTAAGGAGGTTGTTTGTGAAGTTGTGGAAGGTGATATAACTCAGCTCGTTATTCAGTTTCAAGATAAGCTTGGTAATGTGGTTGAAGGTAACACTCAAGTTCCTGTGGTGCGCAGGGAATTGCCTAAGCAGGTATGTGACTCAAGTTATGCTATTTCAGATGTGTCATTAGTTGAGGTTATTTCGTTGTTGATGTGATCATGATTGTCTGCGCCTCATTGGTATAGGATGATGACGAAAGTGTAGTTATGTTATAGACTTATATATCAGAAAAAAATGACAGACTTTTAACTTAAACTTGCTATTTAAGTCTGCTGGATGTAAAAGGTTGACTTGCTTTAATGAACACAGTACAAATTTCCATTTTTCCAGACATGTTATGATCTATCTCATTTGTTATGTTTGTTTTGGTGATAGTATCTATGTTTTGTTGATTTTTTGTTAACAGCTCCGCCAAGGCTATGTTTTCAACATTGAAGCTGGGAAACAAGCCCTCAGGAACATCAATTCATTAGGGCTGTTCTCTAACATTGAAGTCAATCCGCGTCCAGATGAGAAGAACGAAGGGGGCATTATTGTTGAGATCAAGCTTAAGGAGTTAGAACAGAAGTCAGCTGAAGTCAGTACTGAATGGAGTATTGTTCCTGGGCGTGGAGGAGCTCCCACACTGGTATGAATCCTTACTTACTGGAATAAGTAAAGATTGTCAAATTTGGATATTTCATTGAGTTTGATTGTCATTGTTTATATGTATCAGGCTTCATTCCAGCCAGGTGGGTCTGTTACTTTCGAGCATCGAAACCTCCAGGGTCTTAATAGGTCTCTCATGGGTTCAGTGACCACTAGCAACTTCTTGAATCCTCAGGTATACTTAATCAGCTTACAGAATTGATACATCTCTGGTCAATTTTTCGTTTGATACTATTTTAATCTATCTCTGTTTTTATGTGCTACTTACAGACCTTATGTTATATATTTTCCTCAGGATGATCTTTCGTTTAAGCTGGAGTATGTACACCCGTATCTGGACGGTGTTTATAATCCTCGTAATCGTACATTCAAAACGAGTTGCTTCAACAGCCGCAAACTTAGCCCAGTATTCACTGGAGGACCCGGTGTTGAGGAAGTGCCACCAATTTGGGTTGATCGAGCTGGTCTTAAAGCTAATATAACTGAGGTAAGCTTCCCAATACTCAGTTCCCTAGTCGACTTGTTTTGTCCTACAAACACTTAACTGAAACATATTTTCATGCAGAACTTCACCCGTCAGAGTAAGTTTACATATGGACTTGTGATGGAGGAGATAACAACCCGAGATGAAAGCAGTCACATTGCTGCAAATGGTCAGAGACTCTTACCTAGTGGAGGAATCAGTGCTGATGGACCGCCAACAACTCTCAGTGGTACTGGTATTGATCGAATGGCTTTTCTACAAGCCAACATCACCCGTGACACTACAAAGTTTGTTAATGGGGCAGTTGTTGGACAGAGGAATGTCTTTCAGGTTTGCTTACCCAATGATTAAATGTGATTATAATTATGAGTCATCTGTATACTCTTTAAGCTTTACACAATGTATTTGCAAATCACAGGTGGATCAGGGACTGGGTATTGGGAGCAAATTCCCATTCTTCAACCGTCACCAATTAACCCTGACAAGATTCATTCAGCTGCAGCAAGTAGAAGAAGGTGCTGGTAAGGCACCACCACCAGTTCTAGTCCTCCATGGGCATTACGGAGGCTGCGTTGGTGACCTTCCAAGCTATGATGCTTTTGTCCTTGGTGGTCCGTATTCTGTCCGTGGCTACAACATGGGTGAGCTCGGCGCGGCTAGAAACATTGTTGAGGTAATACAACAAACACATGAAACAAGAACAGTCTTTTCTCCTAAACCCAAGAAAAATGTGTGTCTGATTTGTTTCATGGATTACAGCTCGGCGCTGAGATCAGAGTACCTGTGAAGAACACGCATGTCTACGCCTTTGCTGAGCATGGAAATGACTTGGGAAGCTCGAAGGACGTGAAGGGAAACCCTACAGCAGTCTACAGGAGAGTGGGACAAGGTTCATCCTACGGTGTAGGTGTAAAGCTGGGTTTGGTACGTGCTGAGTATGCTGTAGATCACAACAATGGAACCGGTGCTCTGTTCTTCCGATTTGGAGAGAGGTATTAAGGTAATGAGAAGTAAGTTCATGTAATCCACCTTAGGCGTTCCATTTTCTCTCTAAGGATCTGCTATTTTTTCTCTCTTTTTTCTTTTCTTTTGTGGGTTTTTTTCTACATCTTTTTCAATAATTGCTTAATGTTAGTGTTTGCTTACGTTGCTGAGTTGTGCTGAGAATCGGGAAAGAGTTTCTTCTTCGTAAACTTCATTGTTTTGAAGTTAAATTTGTAAGTTAAGAGACACAACTTTGAGCTTTTAATGAGTCATGATTCCTGAAAATGGTTCCGTCGTTGATATTCGAGTAAAGTTGCATAATTTCCAATGTTATACCAAATTTATTTTCAGAGTTGTGTTCTTCTAACTCTTAAAATTTTATGGCACATGTTAGACCCAAAAAATGTCAGCGCAGAAGAACATTTTTTTTTTGTCCCAAATTACGACGGAATTTCCATCTTAACACAATAATAGACACTTTTACACTTAACAAAAGTCTGAACCACAATGTGAGACGAATATTTCAGCATTCGAAACATTGAAACTTCCACGAAAGATAGTATGACAAGTTGAGGTATGAGAATGATAATTTACGTTGGTCCGACGTGAACTTGGAATCTTTTGAACATAGTTAAAAACCATGTCGTCAACTTGGAATATGTTGAACATAGTTACATTTAATTAACTATGCATAGTGGATCCGAAACAACTATAGAGAAGATAAGAATTCATCAAATATCGAAGCCAACGTCCGAAGGCTTCCAAGTCAAGTTGACACAACACAAGGAAACAAAACATATCTTTAATCTTGTGCTTACTGTGAGGTCCGTGGATTCAACTCGATATTGTGAAGATGGTAGATGCGATCACGGGTTCGTTGTGGGAAAGATCGGCAACTATCTCATCGAAGAAGCATCAATGTTGATTGGAGTCAAAGACGATCTAGAGGATCTGAAGACGGAGTTGACGTGCATCCAAGGTTATCTCAAGGATGTTGAAGCGCGAGAAAGAGAAGATGAGGTCTCAAAGGAGTGGACAAAACTGGTTTTAGATATCGCTTATGATGTCGAGGATGTTTTGGACACCTATCTCATGAAACTTGAAGAAAGATCACAAAGGCGAGGCGTTAAGAGGTGGACCAACAAAATAGGCAGGAAGATGGATGCTTGCAGCATAGTTGAGGATATAAGAACCCTCAAGAGAAGAATATTGGATGTTACTCGCAAGCGGGAGACTTATGGCATAGGAAATGTCAATGAGCCTCAAGGAGGGGAGAATACTTCAAGTGTAAGGGTAAGGGAGCTTCGACGTGCTCCATCTGTTGATCCAGAAGAGCTTGTAGTTGGTTTGGAAGATGATGCTAAGATTCTTTTGGAAAAGCTTCTTGATAAAAGAGAGAACAAGAGATATATTATTTCCATATTCGGCATGGGAGGTCTCGGAAAGACTGCTCTTGCTAGAAGGCTTTATAACTCTTATGATGTGAAGAAACGTTTTAAATACCGTGCGTGGACTTATGTTTCTCAAGAGTATAAAACTAGAGATATGCTTATGAGAATCATAATATCTTTGAAAGTAGCTTCTGCGAAGGATTTGGAAAAGATCAGGATGTTTGCAGAAGAAGAGTTAGAAGTTTACCTTCACGGTCTTTTAGAAGGGAAAAAATATTTGGTGGTGGTAGATGATATATGGGAGCGAGACGCGTGGGAGAGCCTAAAGAGAGCTTTACCAGGAAACCATAAAGGAAGTAGAGTCATCGTCACTACGCGTATCAAAGCCGTGGCTGAAGGAATGGACGGGAGAGTCTATGCTCACAACTTAAGGTTCATGACATTTGAAGAAAGCTGGAATTTGTTTCAACAGAAAGCATTCAAGAATATGCAATTGGTCGATGAAGATCTTCATATTATTGGAAAAGAAATGATTCAAAAATGTCGTGGCTTACCGCTTGCTATAATCGTTCTTGGTGGGGTTTTGTCTAGGACGAGACCAAGAGAGTGGAATGTGGTGTGTGGCAGTCTCTGGCGACGCCTAAAGGATAACTCCACTCATGTCTCCACTGTGTTTGATCTAAGCTTCAAGGAGCTGCGGCATGAGTTGAAACTATGCTTTCTTTACCTTAGTATCTTCCCAGAAGACTATGAGATCGACGTAGAAAAGTTGATACGTTTACTTGTTGCAGAAGGGTTTATAGAAGAGGATAAAGATAAGATGGAAGATGTGGCTCGGTATTATATTGAAGAGCTGATAGAAAGAAGCTTAGTGAAAGCTGAAAGAATAGAGAGAGGAAAAGTGATTTCTTGTAGAGTCCATGATCTTCTGAGAGACGAGGCTATCAAGAAAGCCAAAGAGCTCAACTTTGTACACGTTTATAACGACCCGATGGCCCAGCATTCTTCTACTACTTGCAGAAGGGATGTGGTTCACCATCAGATCAACATATACTTGTCTGAGAAACACCGGAACAAACGAATGCGATCCTTCTTATTCCTTGGAGAATCTGTGGATTTGGTAGGGCGTGATTTTGAAACCATTTACTTGAAACTGAAACTACTTCGAGTGTTTGATCTCGGAGGGGTTCGGTTTGTTTGTAACGGAGGGGAAAAGAGTGTTGATTAAATGGACCCAACATTCATGTGGGCTTTGGTATGCTCGTGGGCTGAAACAATTAGAAGTTGGCCCAAGTGACCTCTGGTTTGCTTCATCGTTGTTTCTAGAAGACGAAGATATTTTCAGAGCTCTTGTGAGCTGTTTCAAGTCGGTGTAACGGATCAAACTGATTCCGTTGGAGGTTTCAACAGATCGAACCTCCTTTATAAGCTTCTCTTTGACTCTTATTGTATCTTATCCTGTAAATTGGTGAGTGAGAGAGAGATAAGTGAGTAGAGAGAGAAAGCTGAGAGACTTGTAATCGGGAAAACAATCTTTGATCGGAGAGTAGTGGATTCCGGGGAAAAGTCCCGGCGAGACGTAGGCTGCCGTCGCATTGACGGTGGAGGCCGAACTCGTTAAAGTTCTCGTGTGCTCTTTACTTTCTGCATCTTCTTCTTCTCTTGTTCATTCTTGGTTCGTTGATTGTTTGGTTTGGGTTTTGAGTTCGTGTGTTGAATCAAGCTCAATATCGTGATCGATTGGCCATTAATTTGGCAACAAGTGGTATCAGAGCCTCGTTGAGGAAGAACAGGATCGATCGCGATGTCGTCGGCTCGGATTGAAGTCGAGAAGTTCAACGGAACCAACGATTACATGTTGTGGAAAGAAAAATTGATGGCGCATCTGGAGATTTTGGGACTCTCAGATGCGTTGTTGGAAGAATCGGATCTCACAGGCAAGAAGAAGGAAGAAGAGACTTCCGAGGATCCAATCGCAGCAGCTAAGGCGCTTCTTGAGAAACAAAGAAAGGCTCGGAGCACGATTATTCTGAGCTTAGCTGATCATGTTCTTCGCAAGGTCATCAAAGAGAAAACAGCTACGGGTATGTTCAAGATTCTCGATGATCTATACATGTCTAAGACCCTGACTAGTAGGATTCATCTGAAACAGAAGCTGTTTGGATTCTCAATGAAAGAGAATGTGTCTATTGAGAAGAATGTTGATGAATATTTGAAGATTATTGCTGATCTTGAGAGTGTGGAGATTACTATCTCAGATGAGGATCAAGCTGTGATGTTATTAATGTCATTGCCTCCACAATACGCTGCCCTCAAGGACACACTTAGATACAGCAAAACTTCATTGGCTTTGCAAGAAGTGATTTCTGCACTCAAGTCTAAAGAACTTGAAAATGGATTTGCTGTGAAAGATTCTAAATCAGGAGAAGCTTTGTATGTTGCTGGTAAGCAGGGAAATAAGTCTAAAGGCAAGAAGCAACAACAAAACCAGAAGAAGGGAAAAGGGAAACCTAAAGAGAAATCTAAGAAAGGTTGCTGGCTCTGTGGAGAAGGGGAATGAAACCAACACTGGGAATGATCAACAAGGTGAAGCGGCTCAGGTTAATCAGGATACTAGAGCTGATGTGTTGTTTGTGGATGGTGTTTTCAATGTTGCAGAGACAGAACTTGAGAATAGGTGGATTATTGATTCTGGTTGCTCTTATCACATGTCGTGGAAGAGAGAATTGTTTACAAGCCTGGATGTTACTAGGAATGGCACAGTGAGGATGGCAAATGACACTGTGGCTACTGTAAAGGGTATTGGCTCTGTGAAGATCATCAATGAGGATGATTCTATGGTAATTCTCACCAATGTCAGGTACATACCAGAAGTTAAAAGGAATTTGTTGTCTCCGGGTACACTTGAAGCACATGGCTGTAGTTTCAGATCACAGGATGGTTTCATGGAAATTGTGAGAAACAAGAAGACTTTGCTGCGTGGTAAAAGGGAAGGTACTCTGTATTTCTTGATGGAGAAACGGATAAGTTCTGCAATGGCTGTGAGGCAAGCTGGTAATGACAGTGATGATACTCACTTGTGGCATAGTAAGCTTGGTCACATGAGTCAAGCTGGTTTGGATATCTTGGTGAAGAGAGAGTTACTTGATAAGAAGAAAGTTTCTAAACTGGATTTCTGTGAAGATTGTGTGTATGGCAAAGCTCATAGGTTGAAATTTGCTGTGGGGAAGCATACATCAAAGGGATCTCTAGACTACATTCATGCTGATTTGTGGGGTTCTTCTTATGTTCCTAAGTCTCTTGGCAACTGTCAGTATTTTCTGAGTATTATTGATGATTACAGCAGGAAAGTATGGGTTCAGTTTCTAAAGAGTAAGGATGAAGCATTTGCCAAGTTTAATGATTGGAGAGTCATGGTGGAGAATCAAACGGGTAAGAAGATTAAGAAGTTGAGGACTGACAATGGTTTAGAGTTCTGCAACTCTCAGTTTAATTCAATGTGTAAAGACAATGGAATTGTCAGACACAAGACAGTGGCATATACTCCACAACAAAATGGAGTGGCTGAGCGCATGAACAGGACTATCTTGGAGAAAGTTAGAAGCATGCTAAGTGAATCAGGTTTACCAAAGACTTTCTGGGCTGAGGCTGCATCTACTGCTGTTCATTTGATAAACAAGTCACCTTCTACTGCGATTGAATGCAAGATACCGGATGAAGTCTGGTATGGTAAGTCTCTAGACTACTCTTACCTTAAGAGATTTGGTTGTTTAGCCTTTGTTCATACAGATGATGGCAAGCTCAATCCTAGAGCTAAAAAAGGAGTTTTCTTGGGTTATCCAGCTGGTGTAAAGGGTTACAGAGTATGGCTGCTAGAAGATAAGAAATGCATTGTAAGTAGAAATGTTTACTTCAAAGAAGACAGGTTGTATAAGGCAGAACAGAAGGAGTCATCTCAGGCAGATGGTTCAGTTGATAATAAAGTGGTGGAGCTCCATGAGAGCTCTGGGTCAGAAATTCTCAGAGGTGAATCAAGCCAAGATGTCACTGAAGTACAAGATGAGGTTGCTGAGTCAGAACAAGACTCAGGTGATGAAGACGAGTCCTCAGATCCTCCAAGTCTGAGAGATTACATGCTGGCTAGAGATCGTGCCAGGCGACAGATTCAAGCACCAATACGGTATAGAGAAAATCAATTGGTGAGTCATGTCTTGTTATCTACTGATGATGGTGAAATTATGGAACCTAATGACTATAGGGAAGCCATTAGAAGTGATCAGTGGGAACAATGGAATGGTGCAATGGGTGAAGAGATTACATCATTGACCAAGAATGAGACATGGGATTTAGTGCAGAAGCCTCCTAAGGTGAAAGTAATTGGATGCAGGTGGATTTTCAAAAGAAAGGAAGGCATTCCAGGAGTTGAAAAGCCTAGATTCAAGGCCAGGCTAGTAGCTAAGGGGTATGCACAGAGAGAGGGCATTGATTATAATGAAATCTTTGCTCCAGTTGTTAAGCATGTATCAATCAGGATACTATTGGAGATTGTTGCTTCTGAAGACATGGAGTTAGAACAATTGGATGTCAAGACAGCGTTCTTACATGGTGATCTAGAGGAAACCATATACATGAAGCAACCTGAAGGATTTGTTGAAAAAGGTAAAGAGGACTGGGTTTGTTTACTGAAGAAGTCTCTTTACGGGTTGAAGCAAAGTCCAAGACAATGGAATCAGAAGTTTGATCAGTTCATGATGGATATCAAGTTTACTAGGAGTGAATATGACAATTGTGTCTATGTGAAGGTAAACTCTGATGGGTCTTATATCTACTTGCTGCTTTATGTTGATGACATGTTAGTAGCATCAAAGAATAAGCGTGAGATCAAGCTACTGAAGAAGCAGCTTAATGAAATGTTTGATATGAAAGACTTGGGAGAAGCAAAGAAGATTCTTGGCATGGAAATTCACAGGAACAGAGCTGAGTTCAAGTTGGAACTATCTCAAGAAGGTTATGCTGAGAAGGTGCTGGATCTATTTCAGATGGGTCAAGCAAAAGCTGTGAAGACTTCTATTGGTCCTCATTTCAAATTAAAGGCTGCAACACTAGAAGAACTGGAAGAGCAATCGGATTTCATGAAGTTGATACCGTATGCTAATGCTGTTGGCAGTCTCATGTACATGATGATAGGTACAAGGCCTGACATTGCTTATGCAGTTGGTGTTGTTAGCAGGTTCATGGCAACGCCTTTGAAGGAGCATTGGCTTGCAGTGAAGTGGGTACTCAGATATCTCAGAGGGACATCTGGTACTAAGCTGGTATTTCAGAGAGGTAAGCCTCTAGAACTAAAAGGGTATTGTGATTCTGACTATGCTACTGATTTGGATAGAAGAAGATCAATATCAGGTTTTGTGTTCACTTTTGGTGGCACTGCTGTGAGTTGGAAGTCAAACTTGCAGAAGGTTGTGGCATTAAGCACAACAGAGGCAGAGTACATTGCTCTTGCTGAAGCCTGTAAAGAGGCAATTTGGTTGAAAAACTTGGTTGCTGAGTTTGGTTATGGTCAGAAGGAGGTGGAGATTTGTTGTGATTCTCAGAGTGCTATTGCATTGTCAAAGAACAATGTGTTCCATGAGAGGACTAAGCACGTGGATGTGAAGAACCACTTCATCAGAGAAAAGATTGAAGAAGGAGTGGTGAAGGTAACAAAAATCTCTACCCTCATTAATCCTGCTGACATTTTTACCAAGGTTTTGCCTGTGATAAAGGTTTCTGAAGCACTGAAGAAGCTTCAGATTCGTTCTGAGTAAGAAGACTCAGGGTTTCCGGGACTGTGATGAAACTACTAAGGAACAGAGGTGTGTAAAGTAATATTGAGGATCGAGCAGAAGTGTTTTGAAGTGCTGTGACCATTTGGTGGAGTTTTGTTGATTAAATGGACCCAGCATTCATGTGGGCTTTGGTATGCTCGTGGGCTGAAACAATTAGAAGTTGGCCCAAGTGACCTCTGGTTTGCTTCATCGTTGTTTCTAGAAGACGAAGATATTTTCAGAGCTCTTGTGAGCTGTTTCAAGTCGGTGTAACGGATCAAACTGATTCCGTTGGAGGTTTCAACAGATCGAACCTCCTTTATAAGCTTCTCTTTGACTCTTATTGTATCTTATCCTGTAAATTGGTGAGTGAGAGAGAGATAAGTGAGTAGAGAGAGAAAGCTGAGAGACTTGTAATCGGGAAAACAATCTTTGATCGGAGAGTAGTGGATTCCGGGGAAAAGTCCCGGCGAGACGTAGGCTGCCGTCGCATTGACGGTGGAGGCCGAACTCGTTAAAGTTCTTGTGTGCTCTTTACTTTCTGCATCTTCTTCTTCTCTTGTTCATTCTTGGTTCGTTGATTGTTTGGTTTGGGTTTTGAGTTCGTGTGTTGAATCAAGCTCAATATCGTGATCGATTGGCCATTAATTTGGCAACAAAGAGTTTACCAGAAGTGATTGGGGATCTTATCCACTTGAGGTACCTTGGAATTGCTGATACTTTTCTCAGCAATTTACCTGCAGCTTCTATCTCCAACTTACGGTTTCTACAAACACTAGATGTATCTGGCAATGATTCTATCAGACAAACAATCGATCTTTGTAAGCTCACATCATTGAGACATGTCATAGGAGTTTTCGTTGGAGAATTGCTAATAGGCGACGCAATGAACCTTCAGACCTTGAGGTCTATCTCCTCCTACAGCTGGAGCAAACTAAAACATGAGTTACTCATAAATCTTCGGGACTTGGAGCTCTTCGACTCCATGTCGGTAGACCAAAAAGGAGTTTCTTTGGACTTGGCTTCTTTCTCGAAACTGACAAATCTTCGTGTCTTGACGCTGAAGGTACCCACCTTCAAGTTATCGTCGGAATCGGAAGAAGTAGTTCGGTTCCAAACCCTTGTTGAGCTAACACTACGTTGTGACATAAAGAGACTTCCCAAGGACATGGATGTGATCTTTCCTAGTCTTGAGTCTCTGACACTTGTCAGATTACATCTCGAGGAAGATCCAATGCCTGCTTTGCAGAAATTGCAGAGACTAGAAGAGCTGTCCCTGACAAATTGTAGTTACTCGCAAGCAAAGATAAGCATCAGCGCACAAGGTTTTGGTCAGCTGAGAAAGCTTGAATTGTTCATGGTAAGATTAGACGAGTTGCAGATAGAAGAAGAGGCCATGCCCAGTTTGACGAAGCTGAATCTGACAACCAAAGAACGACAAACGAAGCTGATGATTCCAGATCGATTGCGAGCTTTTGTTTGAGACTACCAGTAATAGAACATGCCTCGAGAAACGAAGCCAGTTAAATTGCTTGGGTCGCAAGAATAATTATTTGTGAATTTAAAAATTGTTTGTGGTGTTATTGATATATGTATTTTTTTTTTCTTTAAGATGTGGTTATACGTTGCATTTCTAAGCAATATTTTAAAAATTTATGAAATTGGGGTTCTTTAACTCAGAGGCTATATGTCATTCTTAATTAGGGTTAGTGAACTCAAAAATCAATGTTTCTTAGGTTTTTGACTTGTGATGATGAACTTGCATATGCAATGGTCTGAGAGTTTCAGACTTCACCAAAGGTTCCTCTACCACTAGACCACAGATTATTTTTGGTTAGCAAATTAGCAAACAAATTAAATAACAAGATATAAATATATAATCTATGTCTGACTTTTCAATATCGGTGAAAATACGTCACTTTTATAAATATAAGATTTTAATATGTGGTTGATCTTTGTACGAAAAAATTTAAAAATTCCAAGAAAAAATCGTATGAATAGTTGACAAATGAAAATTTATAATGGTATCACGTCTACATCTGAGTTCTTCTTTAAAAATGTCAACAGGATAGTGCCTATAGAATATTAGGAACCGATCAATTTTTTTTTATCGATAAAGAGAACCGATCAAATTTGATAAACTGTCGAAGGCTTTGGAAACTTAAAATTGTTGACAGAAGGAAACAAAACATATCTTCCATCTTGTCCATATTGTGTGATCCTTCACCTTGAGATGGTAGATGCTATCACGGGTTTCGTTGTAGGAAAGATCGGCAACTATCTCATAGAAGAAGTATCAATGTTGTTGGGAGTTAAAGATGATCTGGAGGAGCTGAAGACGGAGTTGACGTGCATCCAAGGTCATCTCAAGGACGATGAAGCTCGTGAAAGAGAAGATGAGGTCTCAAAAGAGTGGACAAAATTGGTGTTAGACATAGCATACGATGTTGAAGATGTTTTGGACACCTATTTTCTGAAACTGGAAGAAAGATCACAAAGGCGAGGTTTAAGGAGATTGACCAACAAAATAGGCGAGAAGCTGGATGTATACAGCATAGTTGATGATATCAGAATCCTGAAGAGAAGAATACTGGATATTACTCGCAAACGGGATACTTATGGCATAGGAAGCTTCAATGAGCCACGGGCAGAAAATAGCACAAATTTGAGGGTGAGGCAGCTTCGACGTGCACCACCTGTCGATCAGAAAGAGCAAGTAGTTGGTTTGGAAGATGATGCTAAGATTCTTTTGGTAAAACTTCTTGGTGATAATAAGGAGGACAAGAGGCATATTATCTCCATATTCGGTATGGGAGGTCTCGGAAAAACTGCACTTGCGAGGAAGCTTTACAACTCGGGGGAGGTGAAGAGAAGATTTGATTGCCGTGCATGGACCTATGTTTCTCAAGAGTATAAAACAAGAGACATACTTATCAGAATTATAAGATCTTTGGGAGTAGTTTCTGCGGAAGAAATGAAAAACATCAGGATGTTTGAAGAGGATGAGGAGTTAGAAGTTTACCTTTACGGTCTTCTAGAAGGAAAAAAATATTTGGTAGTAGTAGATGATGTATGGGATCCAAACGCGTGGGAGAGCTTGAAGAGAGCGTTACCGTGCAATCACAAAGGAAGTAGAGTCATCATCACTACGCGTATTAGAGCTGTGGCTGAAGGCGTGGACGACACAGTCTACGCCCATAAATTAAGGTTCTTGACGTTTGAAGAAAGTTGGAGATTGTTTGAACAGAAAGCATTCATGAATATTGAAAATATTGATGGGGATCTGCAGAAAACTGGAAAAGAAATGGTTCAAAAATGCCGTGGATTACCGCTTGCTATAGTCGTGCTTTCTGGGCTTTTGTCTAGGAAGAGGACAAACGAGTGGCATGAGGTGTGTGCTAGTTTATGGAGACGCCTAAAGGATAACTCCATTCACATCTCCACTGTGTTTGATCTAAGCTTCAAGGAGATGCGACACGAGTTGAAACTCTGCTTTCTTTACCTTAGCGTCTTCCCAGAGGACTATGAGATCGATGTAGAGATGTTGATACATTTACTCGTAGCCGAAGGGTTTATACAAGAGAATGAAGAGATGATGATGGAAGACGTGGCTCAGTATTATATCGAAGACCTGATAGACAGAAGCCTAGTGGAAGCAGTGAGAAGAGAGAGAGGAAGAGTGATATCTTGTAGAATCCACGATCTTCTGAGGGATGTGGCCATTAAGAAAGCAAAAGAGCTCAACTTTGTAAATGTTTACAATGAGAAGTATTCTTCTACTACTTGCAGAAGGGAGGTGGTGCACCATATTATGAATGACTACTTGTGCGATAGACGTGTGAACAAACGGATGCGATCTTTCTTGTTCTTCGGAGGGCAGAAGGGAATGCTAGGTTTTTTTGTTAAAACCAATACCTTGACACTGAAGCTACTTCGAGTGCTTAATCTCGGAGGGCTTCTGTTCAGTCGAAAAGGTTTTTCCAGCAATTGTTTACCAGATGTGATCTGCGAGTTAATCCACTTGAGGTACCTTGGGATTGCTGATACTTATGTCAGCATTTTACCAGATTTCATCTCCAATTTACGGTTTTTACAGACACTAGATGCGTCTGGCAAAGATCCCTTCCAGCGCACGACCGATCTAAGTAAGCTCACATCACTGAGGCATGTCATCGGAAAATTTGTGGGAGAATGTCTAGTAGGCGACGCCGTTAACCTTCAGACCTTGAGATCTATCTCTTCCTACAGCTGGCGCAAACTGAACCATGAGTTACTCATAAATCTCCGGGACTTGGAGATCTACGATGACTCTAACTGGGCAGACCAGAGAAGAGTTCCTTTAGACTTGGCTTCCTTCTCTAAACTGAAAAATCTTCGTGTCCTGAAGCTAGAAGTGAGAACCTTCAAGTTATCTTCGAAATCAGAAACGACAATTGGGTTAGTGGATGTGATCTTTCCTAGTCTTGAGTCTCTGACACTTGTCGGATCAAATCTTGTGGAAGACCCAATGTCTGCTTTGCAGAACTTGCCGAGACTGGAAGATCTGGTCCTGAAAGATTGTAGTTACTCGAGAGCGAAGATGAGCAACGCACAAGGTTTTAGTCGGCTGAGGAATCTTGAAATCTCCATGGTAAGATTAGATGAATTGCGGATCGAAGAAGAGGCCATGCCTAGTTTGATAAAGCTGGTTGTGATGACCCAAGGAAGACTAACGGAGCTGATGATTCCGGTTCGATTGAAAGCGTTTGTTAGACGCTACTAAATTACATGCTGATAAGATATGTATGATCTCCCTTTTGATCATGCCAGGAAGAACTAAGCTAATGCCACTGTTTGCTGTTTGTGATTGTTAATAATGTTAACGTGAAAAAAGAAAAAAATAAATGTTTTTTTTTTTCTTTTGGTATTTGTATTTTCCCTTTTTGGTTATACATAGCACCATGATTCGAGAATTAGTGATGTTGCATGTCTCAAGATCTCCTTGCCAGTTGCCAAGCAAGTGACGTGTTCAACCTTTATCTTTCGATTTCACAGCTAATTAATCTAAGCATGTGATGTCTCTTCAACACACATGGGAAGGTTAAGCGGAGTTGACAAGTTGGCATTTAAGAATTGTATGACACGGTATCCGATTCTAATGGGATTTTAATAATAATATGGATCAGTTTCACTTAATAATAGATATGTCTTGTACTGAAATACAAAATCAAAGAGAGAAAAAGGATAGAGAGAGAGAGAGAGAGAGAGAGAGAGAGGAGTTAAATTAACTATGGAGAAAAGAGCAGAGAAGAGAAGGATAGTGTTGGTTCCACTTCCATTACAAGGACATATAACTCCAATGATGCAACTCGGTCAAGCCCTTAACTTGAAGGGCTTCTCAATCACAGTTGCTCTAGGACAGCTCAATCGAGTAAGCACTTCGCACCACTTCCCTGGTTTTCAGTTTATCACCATACCAGAAAGCTTACCAGTGTCTGAAATCGAGGCACTCGGACCAGTCGAGTTTCTGATAAAGCTAAACAAAACCAGTGAGACAAGCTTCAAGGACTGTATTAGTCAATTGTTGATACATCAAGGAAATGATATTGTATGTATTATCTATGATGATCTTATGTACTTCTGTGGAGCTGCAGCTAAGGAGTTTAAGCTTCCAAGTTTCATCTTCAGCACTACAAGTGCTACACATAAAGTTTGTTGCTGTGTTTTAAGCAAACTCAATGCTGAGAAGTTCTTGATCGACATGGAAGGTATCCAAAACTAGCTTATTTCCCATTCTGGATCCCATCCTTTTGCTCAACAATATTTTTTTTTTGACTTTGCAGATCCTGAACTGCAGAACAAGATAGTGGAAAATTTGCATCCATTATGTTACAAAGACCTACCAATTGCAGGATTTGGGCCTTTAGAAAGATTTGTGGAGCTTTGTAGGGAAGTAGTCAACAAAAGAACAGCTTCTGCTGTTATCATCAACACGGTGAGCTGTCTAGAGAGCTCGTCTCTAACATTGCTGCAACAAGAATTTGGAATTCCAGTGTATCCATTGGGCCCTCTTCATATTACAGCTTCAACAACTTCTAGTTTAGTGGAAGAGGACAGGAGCTGCATTGAATGGCTGAATAAGCAGAAACCAGGGTCAGTCATATACATAAGCTTGGGAAGCCTAGCTGACATGGAAACCAAGGAGGTTTTGGAGATGGCTTGGGGATTGTGTGATGGCAGCCAACCTTTCTTATGGGTCATCCGATCTGGCTCGGAGTCATTGCCAGAGGAAGTCAGTAAGATGGTCTCAGAAAGAGGATTCATTGTGAAATGGGCACCACAGAATGAAGTACTTGCACATCCTTCAGTGGGAGGTTTCTGGAGCCACTGTGGATGGAACTCAACGCTCGAGAGCATTGTGGAAGGAGTTCCCATGATTTGCAGGCCTTTTAATGGTGAACAGAAGTTAAACGCAATATATATAGACAGTGTTTGGAGAATAGGGATTCTGCTTCAAGGTGAAGTGGAAAGAAGAGGGGTCGAGAGAGCTGTGAAGAGGTTGACTGTGGATGAAGAAGGTGCAGGCATGAGGGAAAGAGCCCTTGTTGTAAAAGAGAAGCTCAATGCCTCTGTTGGAGGTGGAGTCTCCTCATACAATGCATTGAATGAGCTCGTCAACTACTTGGAGACAGAGTGTAGCAATTCCTAAAAACAGAGTAAAGCTGAAGAACTTCAGTCGCATAAAAGATAAAGCTTGATTTTTATAGATCAGGCTTAATCTTGAATAGTTAACAAAAAAGTACATGGTTTGTTATGCAAAAAAGAAATTGTCAAATACGAGTATCCGTTTTCACATTTTTTTAAAAATTAGACTGTTCTCTTTTGGAAATTTTTGTGGTTAAACAATCCATCTTTTAGCCAAAGAAGTCCCGCTTCAGACATGACCAAAACGAAATGCAAGAAACTGATTTATCTGAAATATGTATTACTGTCCTCTTGTGAAGGAATGTAGATTCCTTAGATGGCCTTGAACACAATTTGCCAATTATATATTCAAGAGACCATTCACAGGGGCAACTTATAAACCTATTGGAAACTAAGGAACGATCCAAGCTTTTATTATGTCACAGTGTTGTGATGAGATTAGAATGTTCAATGGATTACGTTAACGTTATATTTGTTACAGATCAAGATGTTATGGTGTTGTGATCACGATCGATGCATATTTAATTTCTTTGTGTTTGTGATTACAGTATGAATCTAAGTCGGAGGACTTAAGAGTATGGTGCGATAAGTTGCACGAATGTTGATAAGCAATGAAAGGTGTGACACAACGTATCAGTAAATAGTGTGTACACATCTTATACGCGTTTGTTAGTATTATTGATGTTAGGTGCCGGAATAATTCTTTCAATTACTTGTGTTTATAGGTGTTCTTTTGAGTCAAAGTGGCGGAATGGATATTATGGATCGGAGAATTTATACTAGATTTCTAGTGCTCTTTACAGTATCCTTTTCAATTCGAGTTTAAATTTTTTAGTTTCTATGATTTTTAATTCTAGTTTTTCCTTTCCCTTCAAACATACTAATTTCATTTCAAATACTAAGAACATACATTTGTTTCTCATGTTAGATCTAACCAAGAAGGGGTACTGGAGTACTACGTACAATCTAAAATAGGCTAGTAAATATGAAAAGAGGAAGCTTTTGTTGCAATGAGATCGACACATCCATTAGCTTCTCTTCCTTGGAACCAGAATATAGGCTGTAAGGCTGTGTAACTAGTTGACATTCGTAATATATGTGAAGAGAGAAGGTGAACCGAAATTTTTTTATGAAATATTTGCGATTCGTAATGTACTGCCTTATTCTCTTTAAATGAGTAATATGTGGCTGCGAAATGGCGTCATTTAATCTGTTGACATTTATTTTAATTTCTTATATATAAAAATTTATGTCAATTACCTGATCTTTTTGTGAAATCAGGTTCTACTAGTACTACAAATATTTCCTAAATACACTTTATAGTTTGAGTTACCACTAGTGTTTTGTTTTATAAATTTTTTTTTTCGTTAAAATTTTGAAAATTCCACAAATTCGTATGAATTGTTCAAAATGAGCATAATTTATCTTGGTAACACGTCTACTTAAAATAATTTAAACAAAATTACCAACTTGACATAGTGCAGATATAATATTAGGATTTAAGAGGTCATAAGAATTGATCAAATGTAAAAAACAAACACCCGAAAAGTCAAGTGTCAAGGCTTTTGAAACTTGTGTACTATTTAATTTGATTTAGAAATTTTAGTCATTGGTAACAAATTTTGGTAAACATTATTTTCAACGGATTATAGTAGTAACAAATCAGATAAAAAGTTGTGTCATACACGGATAAATCTTATACCATTTAATTTTATAAATAATCTTATTAATAATGGTCATTACGTTAATAAAATAGATAGTGGTTGTATTTAGTTTTATCATATGTTTTAAACGCAATTCAAAAATCAAAACATAATAACTTTTTGATCTTCGAATCGCATTGGTCTCTGACTATAGGTCAATAGCTTAATAATTTTTTATATATAAAGTACATAGAATTTCTTATAGATAAACTTATATATCTTGACAAAAAAAAAAAAAAAGATAAACTTATATATAAGTTAGATATATATATATATATATATAAATATAAGCTTATATATTATATAATTTTATAATATATGAAAATATTTTTTAATGTTGAAATGTATTTAATATATGTTTATATTATTTAATTATCCAATTCAAAAATCAATACATCTTATTATATAAAGTTGGGTTTTCGAAGTTAGTAACTCACAGGATCGCGACACGTATCATATCTAACGGTTATAGATTTTGACACGTGTCAAAAATATTTGTTTTTAACAATTTTAAATATGTAAAAAGATAATTATGAGAAAATATTAAAATTTAAAAATGTAAAAAGATAATGTTAAGAAAATTTTTAAATTTAAATATTTTAAAAAGTCTAAGAAGATAATTTATAGGGATGAATTTTATCCTACTTCATAAAAATTGAATTTTTTTAAAACTCGGTCGATATTTACGGGTAAATATAGATATATTTTTTAAATATATTGTCAAATTAATGAAGAAAAAAATATATATCACCGCCTCTCAGTTTCTTAGATATATACATTGATAGGTTTTCGTATGAGATCATATGGATTTATTGCGTTTTATTATGATTATAAATTTGGAAGATGTGGAACAAACCATATATATGTATCGATGCATGAAGATTTCGGTGATGTTTCAACTGATTGTTCTAGAACCTATTATCATATGATAAGGTAAGTTTTGATCAAAACCTAATTATTTTGGTATTGATTTATATGTTTTAATAATTGGAATCGAACTATTTTGTTAACGTTTAGTAGGTGGATACCCTATGATTTTTTCCATTGGATGAATAAGTGAAATTCTTTATAATGTATAATGTTTTACTTTTGATGTGATTATTTAGGATTAGTGTACTAATATTTTTGTGGATGCGAGGATTTAGAGACGTTTGATATGACTATTGTGTTATAATAGATGTTTTGATATAAATGTGATAATTTCGTATGCTTCTACACGTTTTGATACGTTACAAATTGTTTTGCTAACGTTCAGGAGGTTGATGCGTAAAAATTGATTTCACTGGATGAAGATATAAATTTTAAAACATGATTGATTATAAAAAAACTATATAATTAAAATATATTAAAATAATTAATAAACCAAGAGAAAATTTTAATTAAGTTATTTATAAATATTTTACAGAATATCTAATTTTGTTTTTTATACGGGTTATACAAATTTTCGTTATAAACCCACGTACGTGGGCATTATTTTATTTTTCTTAGACGGGCTATAATTTTTTTTTTTTAAAACCCGCGTATACGCGGGTCCTAAATCTAGTTTAATATAAATTATATTTTATACTGTATATAAGTTTTATTATTTGAAAATTTTAATTATGATAAGTTTAGTTAATATTTATTTATATTTGGTAATTCGAAATTACCTATGTAGCATTTAGTTGAGAATTGGGATAGTGATTAGAAGAATTTTCGGCCAATTTTCAACACATCTTCTCTCAAATACGTCTAATTTGAAATAAATTTGCAAACACTAATTATTTTCGACGGATTATAGTAACAAATACAATGAGAAAAGTGTGACATGATTTTTTGTTCTATTTCTTTTTCTTTTTTTTTTTATAAAGTTTTTCGTTCCAAATTTGCAACCGAATTTCCATTAAATGCATTCTTTGTTCAAAAAATTATTAATCCAAATTTGAGATGGATTTGACAATCATTTTCTAACTTCAAACTTTGGGATTGGATATATGTAGGTTTTGTGATAAAAAAAAAAAAAAAAAAAAACTTGAAACATTCACTAAGTTGACAAATGAGAATTATATTGGTCTCACGACTACTTCGATTTTTTTTTTTTTTTTTTAATCACCCACTAGGTATAGTGCCGATGGAATATTAGGTGATAAATATGATCAAATGTGAAGAACAAGTATCCACAAAAGTCAAGTTTCAAGCTTCCGAAACTTGAAAGGTTGACACAAGGAAACAAAACTTATGTTTAATCTTGTCCATATTTTGAATTCTCTCCATTCAACTCGATCCTGTGGAGATGGTAGATGCGATCGCAGGGTTCGTGGTCGGAAAGATCGGATGCTATCTCATGGAAGAAGCGTTGATGTTGATGGGAGTAAAAGAAGAGCTAGAGGAACTTAAGACGGAGTTGACGTGCATCCAAGGTTATCTCAGAGATGTTGAAGCTCGAGAAGGAGAAGATGAAGTTTCGAAAGAGTGGACAAAACTGGTGCTAGATATAGCTTACGACGTCAAGGATGTTTTGGACTCCTATATCGTGAAAGTCGAAGAAAGATCACAAAAACGAGGTTGGATGAGGATGGCCAACAAAATAGGCGAGACGATGGATGCGTACAACATAGTTGATGATATCAAGATCTTAAAGAGAAGAATCTTGGATGTTACTCGGAAGCGGGAGACATATGGCATTGGAAACTTAAATGAGCCTCGAGGAGGAGGGAGTATTACTTCAGCCATGAGGGTGAGGCAGCTTCGACGTGCTCGATCTTTTGATCAGGAAGAGCTTGTAGTTGGTATGGCAGATGATACTAAGATTCTTTTGGCAAAGCTTCTCGAATATGATGGTGACTACAGAAGATATACGATCTCGATATTTGGCATGGGAGGGCTCGGAAAGACTGCACTTGCTAGGAAGCTCTATAATACGGAGGATGTGCAGAGAAGCTTCGATTGCTGCGCATGGACCTATGTTTCTCAAGAGTATAGAACAAGAGATATACTCATGAGAATCATAAGATCTTTGGGAGTACTAGCACCCGGGGTAAAGCTTGAAAAGATGGCAGAGGAAGAGTTAGAAATTTACCTTAATCATCTTCTACAAGGGAAAAGATATCTGGTGGTGGTAGATGATATATGGGAGAGAGAAGCGTGGGAGAGCTTGAAGAGAGCGTTACCTTACAATTCTGAAGGAAGTAGAGTCATCATCACTACGCGTATCAGAGCGGTGGCTGAAGGCGTGGACGGGAGAGTCTATGCACATAAGTTAAGGTTCTTGACGTTTGAAGAAAGCTGGAAACTGTTTGAACAAAAAGCATTCAGGAATATGCAATGGGTCGATGAAGATCTTCACAGAATCGGGAAAACAGTGATTCAAAAATGTGGTGGCTTACCGCTTGCTATAGTCGTGCTTGCTGGGTTTCTGTCTAGGAAGAGGCCAAGCGAGTGGAATGATGTTTGTGCCAGCTTCTGGCGACGCCTAAAGGATAACTCCATTCATGTTTCCACTGTATTTGATCTAAGCTTTAAAGAGATGCGACATGAGTTGAAACTTTGCTTTCTTTACCTTAGCATTTTCCCAGAGGACTATGAGATCGATGTAGAGAAATTGATACACTTACTTGTAGCAGAAGGATTTATACAATATGATGAAGAGATGACGATGGAAGATGTGGCTCGGTATTATATTGACGAGCTTATAGATAGAAGCTTAGTGAAAGCTGAAAGAATAGAAAGAGGAAAGGTGATGTCTTGTAGAATCCATGATCTTCTGAGAGACGTGGCTATCAAGAAAGCCAAAGAGCTTATTAGAGTGTATTTGAAATGTCAAATTGGTTTATAGTAAACCGAGTTCAATCTCGGTTCAATGTCAATGTAAACCAAACTCCTCACATATATAAGAGGTTGTAATGTGTATATTTCACTTTAACAAGATTAATAAGAAGAATACGTTACAACAAACTTTTCTCTCAAATTCGTTCTTCTTCGTTAATCGTAACATGGTATCAGAGCGGTGGATCAACTCCACCTTCGATTTTGGAGCTTCCGATCTTCTTTTCTTCGTTGTTTGACCTAGATTGATCGGATCTTTCTTCCGATTGATCATTTTCTTTGGTTTAATTTTCGTTATTCAGCTGAAATCGAACTCAAAAATGGTTACGTTGCGTGCTGCGTCGAAGCGATTAGCTCGTGGTTCAAGTTCTGCGACAAAATCGGCGAATCCAACAAAATCGAAGACTACCAGACCTATTACGGCGGCGTCTTCATCAAATCCATCTATTCCGGTGGAATCTGCAGAAATTTTACCAAATCCGTTAACATTAGTACCTAATCTTGTTGCGAACACCTCTATTCCGACTGTTCCAGGATTAGTTTCACAGAATGAGACTTTTAGTTTTGAAGGAGTTCAACATTCTCCATATTTCTTGAACAATAGCGATAATCCGAGTCTTTCTTTAGTTTCTGAGGTGATGGATGGGAACAACTATACTAATTAGAGCATTGCGATGGTTGTGGCTTTAGATGCTAAGAATAAACTTGCATTTATTGATGGTTCTCTTCCTCGGCCATCAGAAGCACATCCGTATTATCGTATATGGTCAAGGTGTAATAGTATGGTAAAATCCTGGATCTTGAATTCAGTATCGAAAGAGATTTATGGCAGCATTTTGCGGTTCAACGATGCTTCTGAAATTTGGCGTGATTTGATGGTGAGGTTTCATATCACAAACTTGCCAAGGTCATATCAACTCACACAACAAATCTGGTCTCTCCAACAAGGAACTACAAACTTATCCACCTATTACACAAAGCTGAAAACTCTTTGGGATAATCTTGATGGAGCAGATTGTGTGAAGACTTGCAAGAATTGTGATTGTTGCAGAGCCACTGCTACAAAGGTTGAGCACAGCAAGATCATTAAATTTCTAGCTGGACTTAATGATTCGTATTCTAGTATCCGAAGCCAAATCATCATGAAGAAGCCTGTTCCGGATTTAGCAGAGGTTTATAACCTTCTTGATCAAGACTTTAGTCAGAGAAGCATCACTCCTGTCCAGAATGCATCTGTGTTCAATGTAACTGCCTCTGCATCTGAAACAGTTCAAGCTTCAGTGAATGCTGCAATCAACACTCAGAAACCAACAAGACCCATTTGTTCTCATTGTGGATACAATGGCCACACCATTGATAAATGCTACAAAATCCATGGTTACCCACCTGGTTTTAAACACAAAACTAAGAGTGGTAAACCAGTAGTTGCTCAATTGGCTCTTACAGAGACTCAACTTAATGACAACACTGGACAACCTTTTCAAGGACAGTCTCTTTCACAAGATCAGATTCAAGGCGTTATTGCTTACTTCAATTCACAACTTTCTCCTTCTGTGGATACAAATGCAACTACATCTGCTTCTGGTACTTCTGGTGGCACTATAACGGCTTTACCTGGTATGGCTTTCTCATCTTCTACAATTGGTTTTGTTGGAATCTTGAGAGCCACTGGTAATACCTTGTCCTCTAAATCATTGATTATTGATAGTGGTGCCACACATCATGTCTCACATGATAGAAGTCTCTTTGTGAGCATGTCTGATATATCTGATAAGACTGTTACATTGCCTACTGGTCCTGATATCAAAATTGCAGGAATTTGTCAAATTAGATTGAATGAATGTCTTGTATTAGACAATGTTCTCTATATTCCTGATTTTCGTCTGACCTTACTCAGTGTTAGTCAACTTACAAAGGCATTACATTGCCGAGTAACTTTTGATGAAGAGACTTGTATGATACAGGATCCTACCAAGGGATTGATGATTGGTCGTGGTGAAGAAATTGCTAATCTGTATGTGCTGGATAGAGCTTCCATTACTGTTCAAGATGCTAAGGACTCGAATTGTTCTATAAATGTTACTGTAGACACAACATTATGGCACAATAGGCTAGGACATCCTTCTGTAACTAAGATTGATTCTATTACAGATACTCTTGGAATAAAACAGAGCAGTATTAATAAAGGATTTCATTGTTCCATTTGTCCTCTTGCAAAACAAAAGCATCTCCCTTATGTTTCTCAAAATAACATGTGCGAGACTGTTTTTGAATTACTGCATATTGACATATGTGGACCTTTCTCTGTTCCAACTGTGGAGGGATATAAGTATTTTCTCACCATTGTGGATGATCACAGTCGTGTTACATGGGTATATCTGTTGAGAACAAAGTCTGAGGTGTTGCAGGTCTTTCCAGATTTCTTGAAGATGATTGAAACACAATATAAAGCTGTGGTGAAAGGAATACGATCAGATAATGCACCAGAACTACAGTTTACTGAATTATACAAGTCTAAAGGTATTCAATCTTACCACTCTTGCCCTGAAACTCCTGAGCAAAACTCAGTGGTAGAAAGAAAACATCAACATATTCTGAATGTTGCAAGAGCTTTGATGTTTCAAGCTCACTTACCACTAGAGTATTGGGGAGACTGTGTGTTAACTTCAGTTTTTCTCATCAATCGTCTGCCTACACCTCTTCTGAAGAATAAATCTCCTTATCATGTATTAACTTCCAAGAAACCAGAGTATAAGGGATTACGAGTTCTTGGCTGCTTGTGCTATAGTTCAACTTCTTCAAAGAACAGGCACAAATTTCAACCAAGGTCCAAAGCTTGTGTGTTTCTTGGTTATCCTTCAGGTTATAAAGGTTACAAATTACTGGATTTGGAGACTCACACAATTCATATATCTAGAAATGTGGTGTTTCATGAGGATATATTTCCATTTGCTACTGATGCATTTGATTCTTCTCCTGATTTTTTCTCTATATTTGATTCTGCAGTTGTGAGTAATCCTGCTACTAACAGTGGTGAAATTCCTGTGGTTGTGAGAGAATCTCCCACAGTTGTGAATACTACCACTGATGCGGATAATACTCCTGCAGATAATGATCAACATCAAGCTACAGGAAAACGAATATCTAAGCTTCCAGGATATTTGCATGACTATTACTGCAATATTACTGAAACTGATATTCCTCATCCTTTAGCTGCATACATGTCATATGAGAAATTATCAGATGAGTACAAAGCTTATATATGTGCAGTTGCTCAATTTGCAGAACCATCAAGTTTTAAGCAAGCCAAGAAATTTGATGAATGGATCAAGGCAATGAATGAAGAACTCATTGCTCTGGAAAGTACCAACACATGGTCTATTTGTTCATTACCACCTGACAAACGTGCTATCGGTTGTAAATGGGTTTATAAAACTAAACTCAATGCTGATGGTACACTTGAACGATACAAAGCAAGGCTGGTTGCGAAGGGTTATACTCAGCAAGAAGGAGTGGATTTTGTGGATACTTTCTCTCCAGTCGCCAAGATGACAACAGTCAAGACTCTTTTAGCTGTAGCCTCAGCAAAACAATGGAGCCTGCATCAACTTGACATATCTAATGCATTTCTCAATGGTGATTTGGATGAAGAAATCTACATGACTCTTCCTCCAGGTTATACAGCAAAACCAGGTACAACACTACCACCAAATGCTGTTTGCAAATTGCAGAAGTCATTGTATGGTTTGAAACAGGCTTCTCGTCAATGGTTTCTCAAATTTAGCTCTACTCTCATGAAGCTTGGTTTTCAGAAATCTTACACTGACCACACCTTGTTTGTGAGAAACATTAATGGGAAGTATGTGGCTGTTTTAGTGTATGTTGATGATATTATCATTGCTTCTAATAATGATGAGGAAGTGGCACAGCTCAAGCTTGATTTGCAGAGTTATTTTAAACTGAGAGATCTTGGCCCTTTAAAATATTTTCTTGGTCTTGAGATTGCTCGATCTGCTAAAGGAATCTCTGTTTGTCAGAGAAAGTATACCCTAGAATTACTTGAAGAAACTGGCTTGTTAGCTTGTAAACCGTCCAGTATCCCAATGGATCCAAGTTTCAAACTAGTTCAAGACAGTGACGAACCTTTGCTTGAAGATTCTCAGACTTATCGCAGATTAGTGGGAAGAATGATGTATCTAACCATTACAAGGCCAGATATCACATATGCAGTCAACAAGTTATGTCAATTTACTTCAGCTCCCAAAGCTTCCCATTTGACAGCAGCTTACAAAGTTCTGCATTACTTGAAGGGAACCATTGGTCTTGGTCTGTTCTACTCTTCCAGCTCAGATATGCTCCTCAAAGCTTTCACTGATGCAGATTATGGTTCATGTAAAGACACTAGAGAATCTACCTCAGGTTATTGCATGTTTTTGGGCTCTTCTCTTATTTCATGGAAATCGAAGAAACAGGGAACCATCTCCATGTCTTCAGCAGAGTCTGAATATAGAGCTATGGGATTTGCTGTCAAAGAGGTGCAATGGCTTGTTAACTTGCTTACAGAGTTATTGGTTCCTCAAACTAAACTTGTGGCTTTCTTTTGTGACAATAAAGCCGCAATCCATATTGCCAATAATGCTGTATTTCATGAGCGAACAAAACACCTTGAGCTTGATTGTCACAAGGTTAGGGAACAGATTCTTCGTGGCTTAATCAAGACTCTCTATGTTCGCACTGATCAGCAATTGGCGGATGTATTCACTAAACCTCTGCTTCCTGGTCACTTTCACGAGCTCATAGGCAAGATGGCTTTGATTTCTCTATACTTGCCATCTTGAGGGAGGGTATTAGAGTGTATTTGAAATGTCAAATTGGTTTATAGTAAACCGAGTTCAATCTCGGTTCAATGTCAATGTAAACCAAACTCCTCACATATATAAGAGGTTGTAATGTGTATATTTCACTTTAACAAGATTAATAAGAAGAATACGTTACAACAAACTTTTCTCTCAAATTCGTTCTTCTTCGTTAATCGTAACAGAGCTCAACTTTGTACATGTTTACAACGACCAGCATACATCTACTACATGCAGAAGAGAAGTGGTTCACCAACTTATGAACAACAAATACTTGTGCGACAGACGCGCAAACAAACGCATGCGAACCTTCTTGTTCTTTGGGGAGAGGGGCTATGTTAAAACAACTAACTTGAAACTGAAGCTACTTCGAGTGCTTAATATCAGAGGGTTTATGTTTGATTATAAAGGATATGTCGGCAAGAGTTTACCAGATGTGATCGGGGATTTAATCCACTTGAGGTACCTTGGCATCGCTGATACTCATGTCGTCAATTTACCTGCTTTCATCTCCAAGTTACGGTTTCTACAGACCCTAGATGCGTCAGATAATGACCTATTTCAAGGCACGACCGATCTACGTAAGCTCACATTGTTGAGGCATGTCCTGGGAAAATTCGTGGGAGAATTGCTAATTGGCGACGCAGTGAACCTTCAGACCTTGAGGTCTATCTCCTCCTACAGCTGGAGCAAACTAAAACATGAGTCACTCAAAAATCTTCGGGATTTGGAGATCTACGACGACTCAGAGTGGGTAAATCAGAGAAGAGTTCCTTTGGACTTGACTTCGTTCAATAAACTGAGATATCTTCGTGTCCTGAAGCTGGAGGTGACGACCTTCAAGTTATCGTATGAATCGCAAGAAGCAGTTGGGTTCATACACTCCATCTTTCCCAGTCTTGAGTCTTTGACCCTTGTCGGAGCGAATCTCGAGGAAGACCCATTGCATAGTTTGCAGTATTTGCCTAGATTGGAAGATCTATCCTTGCAAGATTGTGATTGGTCGAGAGCGACAATGAGCATCAACGCACACGGTTTTGGTCGGCTGAGGAAGCTTGAATTGTTCATGTTAAGATTGGATGCGTTGCTGATTGATAACGAGGCCATGCCCAGTTTGATGGAGCTGAATATTATAAGCCAAGAACGAGCAACGAAGCTGCTGATTCCAGATCGATTGCGAGCATGTCTTCGAGGCTGCTATATACGTTACCTACTGATGAGTTATATGATCCAAGAGGAACAAAGATCGGTTTGTGATTGTAAAGAATGTTTCTTGTTTCTGTGGGTGTTTTTGATATATGTATTGTTTTTTTCACCTTCTCTGAGCCATGGTTATATACACTTGTATAATCATCAAACTCTATCCCTTTTTATCGTGATTGCTTGTTTACATTAAGTCATGCATGTCTTCTGTACTTTCCCCGATTTCTCTCGCCTTTTCTTTTAGCTTCCGGTTTACTAGATATTCCATCAGAATGCGGTTTCTGGTACATTGTTTGAAGCTTTAGCTACACAGTTATAAGGAATTTTTCCATCATACGTCGCTCTTCTTGGCTACTTCTATATCGAATGCTTCGCCAAGGGATCGCCATTCTAGACACTGGAAAAATGTTCAATGAAATGTCCATCAAAGAGATTAGATATTAAGCGATAGATTTTCTTAAAGAAAGCGAGGAACATGTGAACCAGACCTTAATATTTATGTCTTCGGACAGAGACATAAGCCTGACATATTATAGTAGAGCTAGACGTCCTATCATATCAAGTCTACTACATACTTCACAGTTCACAGGATGTGTGGAGTTTTTGAAGCTTTTGGCAAAATGTGAACGCATATGTTTGAATTAGTGCCATTTTACATACCGCTTGCAAACATTAACCGCGGCAAAAAGATTCACAGCCACAGACGCGCAGGTCATCACAACACTAGAAGATCATGTTATCATTACAATTGCTTTGCTGATATCCTTGTGATGCGCAAACATTACACGCATGACCATTCATAGGGGCAACTCATAGAACTATTGGAAACAGAGGAAACAGAGGAAAGATCCATGCAACCATGCACTGTATTTTAAGCAAACTCAATGCTGAGAAGTTCTTGATCGACATGGAAGGTATCCCAAACTAGCTCATTGCCCATTCTGCATACAGTCCTTTTGCTCACACATAATATATATATATATATATATATATATATATATATATATATTTTTTGTTTTTTTTGACTTTGCAGATCCTGAAATGCAGAACAAGGTAGTGGAAAATTTGCATCCATTATGTTACAAAGACCTACCAATTGCAGGATTTGGGCCTTTAGAAATATTTTTGGAGCTTTATAGGGAAGTAGTCAACAAAAGAACAGCTTCTGCTGTTATCACCAACACGGTGAGCTGTCTAGAGAGCTCGTTTCTGACATTGCTGCAACAAGAATTTGGAATTCCAGTGTGCAATTTATAAAGATTATACTGACCTCAACCTTAGTTTGTTCCAAAAGATAACTTATAAAAAAGAAGAACACAGCCACACTGCAGATTGTCTTCTAACTCTATATAGCTATGACCAATAGAGTATGAATTATCTGATTGGCACTTAAAAGTTAAAACAAAAGAAACACGCTTTTCTTGGAATTAATGTCATATTCTCAGCCAGTACAAATGGGATTTTAATTAAAAAAAAATTTCTTTTTAGTCAACAGATTTTAATATTAATTTAAATCACTTATTTAGAGCACTTAGTTAGAGCTAATCATAAATGATGAAAATGCAGGTACGAGTGAGAGCGCCCTTGGTTTAAAAAAGAAGCTGAAAGCTAGATGCTAAGCTCGCAGCAGTTCCTAAAGACAGAGTAAAGCTAGTGAACACCATGTAACAATGTAACATAAGTAACAGATCAGCCTTGAATTTTATAGTTCAAGCTTGTGGCTCTCCAACACAACTAAAATTTTTGGCTGAAGAAAGAAAATGAGGAACACTTAATTCTCATACATATATACATATAATACTTAATTTTATACTAGCCAAAAATACTCAAATGGTTTTGAGAGTTATTGATGTAGCATGTGTCAAGATCTTCTTTGCCAAGAAAGTGATGATGTCAACCTTTATCTTCACAGCTAAGTGGTTGACTTGTTGGCCATTTAAGAATTGTATAAAAGCTGTCTCTTTAAAAGATTCTGTTGAATAGTCATTGGCGTGTGTTTATTTTCAACACAATATTGTAAAGTTATATTGCTTTGAAAAATGAACACTTGAGTATATAAAAATAGTCTTCTTTGGACGATTGTTGAATTTTTCCAACACTAGTGGGAGTTTAATAATTATTAAGATCACTTTTTCATTGAGTTACAAGAGAAGAGAAAAAAAAAAAAAAAAAAAAGGGGAGAAAAATGGAGAACAGAGCAGAGAAGAGAAGGATTGTATTAGTTCCAGTTGGTGCACAAGGACATGTAACTCCGTTTATGCAACTTGGTAAAGCCCTTCAGTTGAAAGGTTTCTCTATTACAGTTGCTCAGTTTGAAGAACAGTTGAAGCAAATAAGCTCTTCATCACAACATTTTCCTGATTTTCACTATGTGACCATACCAGAAAGCTTACCTCAATCTGAATTTAAGAGACTAGGAGTTATGGAGTTTCTGATAGAGCTCAACAAAACAAGCGAGGCAAGCTTCAAGGAGTGTATAAGTCAGCTATTGCTGCAACAAGGGAACGATATCGCATGTATCATCTACGACAAGCTTTTGTACTTCTGTGAAGCTGCAGCTAAGGAGTTCAAGCTTCCTAGTGTCATCTTCAGCACTAGTAGTGCTACAATTCATGTTTGCTGCAATGTTTTAAGTAAACTCGATGCAGAGAAGTTCTTGATCGACATGGAAGGTACCTGAAAGAGCTTGATGACCCATTTAGAAATCGGTCAGTTCACTCATTTTTTTTTTCTTACTTTGCAGATCCTGAAATGCAAGACAAGGTGGTGGAAGGTTTGCATCCTTTAAGATACAAACACCTACCAACTTCAGGATTTGGCCCATTAGAGCCACTTTTGGAGATGTGTAAGGAAGTAGTTAGGAAAAGAACAGCTTCCGCTATTATCATCAACACGGCAAGCTGTTTAGAGAGTTTGTCTCTGTCATGGCTGCAAAAAGAACTCAGAATCCCAGTGTACTCATTAGGCCCTCTTCACATTGCAGCTTCATCGCCGGGACCTAGTTTACTGCAAGAGGACAGGAGCTCCGTTGAATGGCTGAACAAGCAGAAACCAAGGTCAGTGATATACATAAGCTTGGGAAGCAAAGCTCACATGGAAACTAAGGAAATGTTAGAGATGGCCTGGGGGTTGTTGAATAGCAACCAATCTTTCTTATGGGTCATCCGACCTGACTCTATCGCAGGCTCCGAGTGGATAGAATCATTGCCAGAGGAAATCAGTAAGATGGTCTCAGAAAGAGGATACATTGTGAAATGGGCACCACAGATAGAAGTACTTGCACATCCTGCTGTGGGAGGGTTCTGGAGCCACTGTGGATGGAACTCAATACTCGAGAGTATTGTGGAAGGAGTCCCAATGATCTGCTGGCCTTTCCAAGGAGAGCAGAAGTTAAACGCAATGTATGTAGAGAGTGTCTGGAGTATAGGGACTCTGCTTCAAGGTGAAGTGGAAAGAGGAGAGGTAGAGAGAGCTGTGAGGAGGTTGATTGTGGATGAAGAAGGTGCAGGCATGAGGGAAAGAGCCTTTGATTTAAAAGAGAAGCTTAAAGCCTCTTTGAGAAGTGGAGGCTCCTCATACAACGCATTGGATGAGCTTGTCAAGTACTTGAACACAGAGTGAAAATGCTGAACTTTACGTATTATAATTAAGAGCGCTTTGATTAGTATAGATCAAGGTTGATGTTATTCGAATTCCGTTACATCGTCTTGTTCTTTCTTATTTAGCGAGGTCTTCGAAATTCAAGTTCCATTTTCAATTTTCAGATGCAACATATTTCACAAACCGTATTAGCACTTAGTCGTTAGAACCATTCAGGAACTCTTATAAATGCTACAAACTCCAGCAACGGTCCAAACTAGCGTTCTATATGGACCTGTACAAGTAATTAAGCCTTTTGACATTTCAGTTATTATCTAAACCTCAAGACAAAACCTAAGCAACTCTTATGTGAGCCAAAACGAAAACAAACAAAACTGAAACACGCTTTTCTTGGAATAATTGTCACTTTCTTCCTTCTATTAAATGACACATTATTGAAAGTCTAATATTGCATTTAGAAAAAAACAGTTATTACAGGAGGAACACGAGAGTGAGAAATAGACAGAGAAGGTGTGAGTGAGAGCGAGAGAGAGGTTAAGCAATGGAGAAAATGGAGGTGGCGAGAAGGATAGTGTTAGTTCCAGTTCCAGCACAAGGGCATATAACTCCAATGATGCAGCTTGGGAAAGCACTTAACTTGAAGGGCTTCTCAATTACAGTTTTTCAGGGACAGTTCAATCGAGTAAGCTCTTCTTCTCAAAACTTCCCTGGTTTTCAGTTTCTTACCATACCAGAGAGCTTACCACAGTCTGAGCTCGAGAGACTCGGACCAATCGAGTTTATGATAAAGCTCAACAAAACCAGTGAGGCTAGCTTCAAGGACTGTATAACTCAATTGTTGCTGCAACAAGGCAATGATATTTCCTGTATCATCTACGATGAGTACATGTACTTCTCTGGAGCTGCTGCTAAGGAGTTCAAGATTCCAAGTTTCATCTTCAGCACTTCAAGTGCTACCAATCAAGTTTCCCGTTGCTTTTTAAGCAAACTCAACGCCGAGAAGTTCTTGGTTGACATGGAAGGTGCCCAAAACCAGCTTTATAACCCATCTTAAAACCACTTGTTTCACTGAAACATGTATTTTTTTTTTTACTTTGTAGATCCCAAAGTGCAAGATAAGTCTGTAGAAAATTTGCATCCATTAAGATACAAAGATCTACCAACTTCAGGAGTGGGGCCACTAGGTCCATTATTTGAGCTCTGCAGGGAAATAGTTAACAAAAGAACAGCTTCCGCTGTTATCATCAACACAGTGAGCTGCCTAGAGAGCTCATCGCTGACACGGCTGCAGCAAGAATTTGGAATTCCGGTGTACCCATTAGGCCCTCTTCACCTTAGGTCTTCAGCAATTTCTGGTTTATTGGAAGAGGACAGGAGCTGCATTGAATGGCTGAACAAGCAAAAACCGAGGTCAGTCATATACATAAGCTTGGGAAACATAGTTCAAATGGAAAGCAAAGAAGTGTTGGAGATGGCTTGGGGTTTGTGTAATAGCAACCAGCCTTTCTTATGGGTCATCCGGCCTGGCTCTATCAAAGGGTCTAAATGGATAGAGTCATTGCCAGAAGAAGTGAGTAAGTTGGTCTCAGAAAGAGGATACATTGTGAAATGGGCACCACAGATAGAAGTACTAGGACATCCTGCAGTGGGAGGCTTCTGGAGCCACTGTGGATGGAACTCAACGCTCGAAAGCATTGCGGAAGGAGTTCCGATGATCTGCAGGCCTTTCGATGGGGAGCAAAAGTTAAACGCACTGTCTGTAGAGAGTGTTTGGGGAATAGGGTTTCAGGTGCAAGGTGAGGTGGAAAGAGGAGAGGTCGAGAGAGCTGTGAAGAGGTTGATTGTTGAAGAAGAAGGTGAAGACATGAAGAAGAGAGCCTTTGTATTAAAAGAGAAGCTCAAAGCCTCTGTAAGTATTGGAGGCTCCTCATACAATGCATTGGAAGAGATTGTGAATTACTTGGAGACAGAGTGAAGAAGCTGACTTCATGTATTATAAGAGAGCTTTGAATTGAATTTTTATATTTATAGATCAAGCTTAATCTTACAAAATTTACTATGTTAGAATTTGTAATATATATTCTCGTTTGGAGGCTTACCACTAATTCCTCCCAACGACTCTTTGCCTTTCTTAGTGTAGAGGCACAAGCTTCCCAGTTCTGGAAGATATCTGAAGAAATCCACTGTCAACACCGAAATATAGTTTTAACAATAGGATTAATAACGGAAATGTAACCTTTCTCGCACTTTATGAGAGCATGATCTAGATTAGTATGAATATAAAGAAGATAATTCACAGGTTGCATATACTAAATGCTATTTAAACATTCCTCACAAACATTGAGGCATGAATTGGATCTGTCACAAATAGGGATTTCTAGAACTTGGTCTGAGAATATGGACACTTAGATGACTCAAACTGGTTTTCTAAGACTGAAAGAATTAATCATGGAACTCAAAAGTTTGTTTCTGTAGAAACCATTCAACAACTCTTATAACTTCTAAATTCACAAACTCCAAAAACTCTTATAGCTCCACAAAAAAAACCAAATCACACCAGCCTACGAAATGGTTATTTCATTAAGACAAAGAAGCTCCAACATGTGAGATACTTCCTTATTTAGAGTTGTTCTTCATTGAAAGATGAAAGAAGGGAAACTAAAGAGAGAGAAACAGAGAAACTTTTTGGTTTGAACATTATTTTCATATAAAGCCAAAGAAGACGGGAACATTTTTTCTTTTGAGGGACGTCGAGTAATATCTTCTCAACACTTCCCTGGTTTTCAATTATTCACCATACCAGAAAGCTTACCAGAGTCTGAACTCAAGGGACTAGGACCAATCGAGTTTCTGATAAAGCTCAACAAAACCATTGAGGCAAGCTTTAAGAACTGTACAACTCAGTTATTGCTGCAACAAGACAATGATATAGCATTTATCATCTACGACGAGTTCATGTACTTCTGTGGAGTTGCGGCTAAGGACTTCAAGCTTCCCAGATCACCTTCTGCACTCAAAGTGCTACAAATCTCGTTTTGCGCTATGTTTTAGCAAACTCTATGTTGAGAAGTACTTGGTCGACATGAAAGGTGTCCAAAACTAGCTTAATAACCCATCTTGAAGCCACTGGTTTCACTAAATAAGGGCTTTTTATATACTTTGCAGATTCTGAAGTAGAAAACAGGTGGTGGAAAGTTTGCATCCATTAGGATATGGGTAAATAGAACCAGTTTTGGAGTTTCGTCGGGAAGTCGTTAACAAAAGAACAGCTTCCGCTGTTATCTTTAACACGACAAGATGTCTAGAGAGCTCGGCTCTTCATGGCTGCAACAAGAACTTGGAATTCCAATGTACCCATTAGGCCCTCTTCACATTCATTTACTTTGTCTTCAAGTCCTTGACAAGCTCATCCGATGAGTCTTATGAGGAGCCTCCACTTCTCACAGAGGCTTTAAGCTTCTCTTTCAAATAGATAGATCAAGCTTGATCTTGAAAAATTTACAAAGTAAGCGATTTTTTTTTATGCAGATAAAAAGCAATCCAAATCAAATACGAGTATCTCTCTTGGCAGTTTGCTTAAGACAGGATATTAGAATTGTTGCATCAGACAAAAAGACAATTTTTCTGTTTGGACTATCTTTTAAATGAAACCAAAGACGACAAGATCAGGCATCTTGCTTTTGTCATTCATTGCTCTCTAGCAAGATAAAGAGATATAACCGCTTCATCATACACGCAAACACCATCCACCACATGCTTCACAGGTGGGAAATAGAGCCAACAAAACATACTAGGAATGAATTAATGTCCACAAGACTGAAACTCTGATATTTAGATGAGAAAGATACTTCTTCTTATAAATCTCATAGATCGGTCACCACAAAGAAAAGAAATTGGAGGAGCAAAGTGATGCAAACTCATAGCATAGCTGAGGAGACTATTTGTTAGTTGTTATTGCAGGTTTTGGAAATGGAGGAAAAGCCAGCGAGGAGAAGGCTAGTGTTGGTTCCAGTTGCAGCTCAAGGACATATATCTCCAATGATGCAACTTGCGAAAACCCTTCACCTGAACGGTTTATCAATCACAGTTGCTCAGACCAAGTTCAATTATTTTATCCCCTCAGATGACTTCACTGATTTTCAGTTTGTCACCATTCCAGAAAGGTTACCGGAGTCTGATTTCAAGAAGCTCGGACCAATACAGTTTCTGGTTAAGCTCAACAAAGAGTGTCAGGTGAGCTTCAAGGACTGTTTGGGTCAGTTGCTGCTGCAACAAAGTAATGAGATCTCGTGTGTCATCTACGACGAGTTCATGTATTTTGCTGAGGCTGCAGCCAAAGAGTTTACGCTTCCAAACGTCATTTTCAGCACAACAAGTGCCATGGCTTTTGTTTGTCGCTCTGTATTTGACAAAATTTATGCAAACAATGTCCTGGCTCTCTTGAAAGGTACTCTAGAATTCTCTGTTTCGGGGTTTCCGTTAGTGGCTATTATCTTGTAATACTATAGCCTTTTGACCTTTTCGCAGAACCAAAAGGACAACAAGAAGAGCTAGTGCCAGAGTTTCATCCCCTGAGATACAAAGACTTCCCGGTTTCACGATTTGCATCATTAGATGGCATAATGGAGGTGTATAAGAATACAGTTGACAAACGGACAGCTTCCTCTGTGATAATCAACACGGCGAGCTGTCTAGAGAGCTCATCTCTGTCTTTTCTACAACAACAGCTGGAAATTTAAGTGTATCCTATAGGCCCTCTTCACATGGTGGCCTCTGCTCCTACAAGTCTGCTTGAAGAGAACAAGAGCTGTATCGAATGGTTGAACAAACAAAAGGTAAACTCGGTGATATACATAAGCTTGGGAAGCTAAACTCCTCTGACAAGGACTCTGTCCATTCTGAACCACATATTGACCCCGGTCGGATCACCCATAAGAGGTGTTGGTTGCTAGCAGCCAATCCCCAAGCCATTTCCATCACCTCATTGATCTCCGTCGAGAACAAACAAAAGGTAAACTCGGTGATATACATAAGCTTGGGAAGCTTAGCTTCGACGGAGATCAATGAGGTGATGGAAATGGCTTGGGGATTGGCTGCTAGCAACCAACACCTCTTATGGGTGATCCGACCGGGGTCAATATGTGGTTCAGAATGGACAGAGTCCTTGTCAGAGGAGTTTACTAAGATGATTTCAGATCGAGGTTACATTGTGAAATGGGCTCCACAGAAGGAAGTACTTTCTCATCCCGCAATAGGAGGATTTTGGAGCCATTGTGGATGGAACTCCACACTAGAAAGCATTGGAGAAGGAGTTCCCATGATTTGCAGGCCCTTTTTCGGGTGATCAAAAGGTGAATGCAAGGTACTTGGAGTGTGTTTGGAGAATTGGGATTCAAGTGGAGGGTGAGCTAGATAGAGGAGCCGTAGAGAGAGCAGTGAAGAAGTTAATGGTGGACGAAGAAGGAGAGGAGATGAGGAAGAGAGCCGTCAGTTTGAAGGAGAAACTAAGAGCCACTGTAAGAAGTGGAGGCTCTTCACACAACTCACTAGAGGAGTTTGTACACTTCGTGAGGACTCTGTGAAGCAAAAAAGAAATTAGTCTTTATACACTCTATCTGCCAATGAACACAGAATGTTTAAAAGTCCTTCAGACAAAGTACATCCCTCATAAATACACCTGCAGTTTAATAAATTTTTCTTATGTATAAAGATTAGACTGACCTCAGCCTAAGCCTAAGTGAGTTCCAAAAGATGACAACATATAAAGAAGAAGCACACAACTACACTGCAGATTGTCTTCTAACTATATAGCTATGAACAATAGAGGCCATAACGAGAGTGACTTCTAATACTTAGTTTGACAAAGCTCCGACCATGGAACTCAAATTGAATATGCAATGTCACTTAGTTAAAGACAGAGCCCAAATTAAGGCTCTTACATACATAAACATAACTAAGCACCAAACCAAGAATTTACATGTTATATGTATGTTATTGTCACGAAGTTCCAATTCCAAGAAAGTTCAATATTAGCTCCACTTACAGAAACAGAACCGACCTTTCATTGACTTCACGAAACTGAAACAAACAACTTTTTTATCAAAGCTACAAAGTTACCTATTTTATCTATTGTGGAGTCGGTGACTGAGATTCTCACTGGCTCGATCTTGCTACGACGGTCCAAAACCACCGCAAATTGCCGCATCTGGGGTCCCCGGGTAGTGCAAAACCATGAATTTCTTTGGTTTTAATTTTCTGTCAAAACACCCACGAAGATATCTTCCATCATTAGTACACGCGGAGGAGTGTTACGATGAAATGCTTAAAGACTCTGCAACACATGGTTGGTTCCATTGAGTTAAAACTGCATTAGCGTGTGACTACTGAGCAAAATGGATGGTTATTGCATTTTAAAAATGAGAAATACTTAATTGTATACAAAAATGTAATACTTGATTCAATTGTATATGCAATAATTGCACCAAGATTGGATACCATACGTGTTACTAATGCTAGTTTTGAGGAAATTATCTTGTATTCAGAGACTATAAGCTCTTGACATTTTAAATTAGTATCTAAATCTCAGAATAAAAATCTACACTATGTGACTAAAGCCAAGCCAACCCACCAACTATTATGCGAGCCAAAATAAAACAAACAAACAAGATACACTATTCACTATTGGGTTTATTGGAATTATGTCATGGTCTTCTTTGTCATAATGCAACTACCTCTCCGCACACTATTCAGAGAAGGAATACATTGACATTTTTTTGGGCACATGTGGTTGTTGCATTAAGACAAAAAAGTAGTTGTCACATATGGAACACTTGCCTATATAATATGGCATATTTTGGAAGATTTGGAATTTTTCCAATACTTAATTGGATTTTTATACTTATATATGGATCACACTTATATTTAAAGTTGTTCTGCAATGAGAGAGGGTGAAACAGAGAAAAAGCGATAGAGGTTAAAACAATGAAGAAAATGGAAGCGAAGAGAAGGATATTGTTAGTTCCTGTTCCATCACAAGGGCATATAATTCCAATGATGCAACTTGGGAAAGCCCTTAACTTGAAAGGTTTCTCAATTACAGTTTTTGAGGGGCAGTGCAATCGAGTAAGCTCTCCTTCTCAACACTTCCCTGGTTTTCAATTCATTACCATACCAGATAGCTTACCGGAGTCTGAACTCGAGAGACTCGGAGCGTTCAATTTTACGCTGGAGATCAACAAAACAAGTGAGGCAAGCTTCAAGAACTGTATAAGTCAACTGTTGCGGCAGCAAGGCAATAATATAGCATGTGTCATCTACGACGAGTTCATGTACTTCTGTGGAGCTGTAGTTACGGAATTGAAGCTTCCCAATGTCATGTTGTGCACTCAAAGTGCTACAAATCACGTCTTACGCTGTGTCTTTAGCAAACTCGATACTGAGAAGTTGTTGGTCGACATGGAAGGTTCCAAAACTAGCTTTAACACCCATTCTTGAAACACTGATTTTCACTTAACACGTTTTTTCTTTTTACTTTGCAGATCCTGAACTACAAGACAAGGTGGTCGAAAGTTTGCATCCATTAAGATACAAAGATCTCCTGCCTTTAGGATATGGGCCATTAGAGCCGATTTTGGAGTTCCGTCGGCAAGTAATCAACAAAAGAACAGCTTCAGCTGTCATCTTTAACACGACGAGGTGTCTAGAGACCTCTTCTATGTCATGGTTGCAACAAGAACTCGGAATTCCAGTGTACCCATTAGGCCCTCTTCACATTACAGCTTCGGCATCGGGATCTAGTTTAGCGGAAGAGGACATGAGCTGCATTGAATGGCTGAACAAGAAGAAACCGAGGTCAGTCATATACATAAGTGTGGGAACCATATCTCTAATGGAAGCCAAGGAAGTTTTGGAGATGGCTTGGGGGTTGTGTAATAGTAACCAACCTTTTCTATGGGTCATCCGACCAGGTTCAATCCTTGGATCCAATGGGATAGAGTCATTGCCAAAGGAAGTCAGTAAGCTGGTTTCAGAAAGAGGATACATTGTGAAACGGGCCCCACAGATACAAGTACTTGGACATCCTGCAGTGGGAGGCTTCTGGAGCCACTGTGGATGGAACTCGACGCTTGAGAGCGTTGTGGAAGGAGTTCCGATGATTTGCAGGCCTTTTCATGCGGAGCAGAAGTTAAACGCAACGTATATAGAAAGTGTTTGGAGGATAGGGATTCAGCTTGAAGGTGAAGTGGAAAGAGGACCGATTGAAAGAGCTGTGAAGAAATTGATTGTGGATGAAGAAGGCGCATGTATGAGAGAGAGAGCCCTCGCTTTGAAAGATAAGCTTAAAGCCTCTGTAAGAAATGGAGGCTCCTCACACAACACATTGGAGGAGCTCGTCAAGCACTTGAAGACAGAGTAAACAAGTTCAACTACCTGTATTATTAGAAATCATTGAATTGTATGGGAACGATACTTCTACTACGGTATCTCATAGTAACCCAAACCGGGAAGCACGAAGCTGAGCAGACTTTTATTTCTAATTCGTTTTTCTTACATGTTTTGGGAAAATGGAGGAAAAGCCGGCAATGAAAAGGCTAGTGTTGGTTCCAGCTCCAGCTCAAGGACATATATCTCCAATGATGCAACTTGCAAAAACCCTTCACTTGAAGGGTTTCTCAATCACAGTTGTTCAGACCAAGTTCAATTACTTTACCCCCTCAGATGACTTTACTGATTTTCAGTTTCTCACCATTCCAGAAAGCTTACCGGAGTCTGATTTCAAGAATCTCGGGCCAGTACATTTTATGCTTAAACTTAACAAAGAGTGTCAGGTGAGCTTCAAGGACTGTGTGGGTCAGTTGCTGCTGGAACAAAGTAATGAGATCTCATGTGTCATCTACGATGAGTTCATGTACTTTGCTGAAGCTGCAGCCAAAGAGTTTAAGCTTCCAAACGTCATTTTCAGCACAACATGTGCCACAGCTTTTGTATGTCGCTCTGTCTTCGAAAAACTCTATGCAAACAATGTCTTGGCTCCCTTGAAAGGTACTCTAATATTCTCCATTTCCGGGTTTCCGGTAGTAGCTACAATATTTTGGTAACACTATAGGCTTTTCACCTTTCCGCAGAACCCAAAGGACAACAAGAAGATTTAGTTCCAGAGTTTTATCCCCTGAGATACAAAGACTTTCCAGTTTCACGATTTGCATCATTAGAAAGCATAAAGGAGATGTATAGGAATACAGTTGACCAACGGACAGCTTCCTCTGTAATAATCAACACGGTGAGCTGTCTAGAGAGCTCATCTCTGATTTTTCTGCAACAACAATGGCTAGAAATTCCAGTGTATCCTATAGGCCCTCTTCACATGGTGGCCTCAGCTCCTACAAGTCTGCTTGAAGAGAACAAGAACTGTATCGAATGGTTGAACAAACAAAAGGTAAACTCGGTGTTATACATAAGCTTGGGAAGTGTGGCTTTGATGGAAACCAATGAGGTGATGGAAACGGCTTCCGGATTGGCTGCAAGCAACCAATACTTTTTATGGGTGATCCGACCAGGGTCAATACCTGGTTCAGAATGGATAGAGTCCTTGTCTGAGGAGTTTAGTAAAATGGTTTCGGATCGAGGTTACATTGTGAAATGGGCGCCACAGAAGGAAGTGCTTGCTCATCCTGCAGTAGGAGGGTTTTGGAGCCATTGTGGATGGAACTCGACACTAGAAAGCCTCGGAGAAGGAGTTCCCATGATTTGCAGGCCATTTTCCAGTGATCAAAAGGTGAACGCAAGGTACTTGGAGTGTGTTTGGAAAATTGGGATTCAAGTGGAGGGTGAGCTGGACAGAGGATCGGTCGAGAGAGCTGTGAAGATGTTAATGGTGGACGAAGAAGGAGAGGAGATGAGGGAAAGAGCTGTCAGTTTGAAAGAAAAACTGAGAGCTTCTGTTATAAGTGGAGGTTCTTCACACAACTCGCTAGAGGAGTTTGTACACTTCATAAAAACACTATGAAGACGGTTGTCTCTACTTAAACACCCAAAACATCAAGATTCCTATTTAAACTATTCCAAGTTCTGTTCATCTTTAGCCAAAGATATGCACATTCTTACCTAATGGGTGCAGTGATTGTAGAACCTAAACCCACACAAACCCGACATATGTTTCAGTAAGTATCATATGCTAAAAACACCTATGTGATGCCAAATTTTATATGACTGATTGTAAAGTCTTGAAAGAGAAATGAATCGAATCAATTAAATATCATAAACACTTGTCTACGTTTAGACACTATTAAGATACATGAAACATAAAGGAACAAAACAAATGGATCAAACTCACCTCTTTAATAAGCTTTGCAGTCTATTGCCAAACCTGTCTGCTTGCCAAGACACTGTCTGCCACGACATTGCGGAAGATTGTGACAAATCTCCTCCTCTGTGTCGGACCTCTTTGTATCTCTGCTTTCATCTAACAGAAAAGTCACATGATGATTGTCAAGCCCCACTTTCTCCAAGTCACATAATCAAAAAAAAAAAAAAAAGAACTCGTCATGATGATATCACGGAGTTTACGGATTTTAGCTCAGAACAAAGAGGTCCACAAAAAGTATTGCAATCATCAACATCACTAAACACTTAAGAAAACAAATTGAGCAGTATTCTAATTAAATCTACTCCACAAACCATTCTCCTAACCAAAGAAGTCCTGCTACATACATGACCAAAACGTAATGCAAGTTAACTGTTTCTCTAAAATCTGTATTGTTTATCATTGCCATGAACACAAATTTCCAATTATATATATCTAATTTGCAAGACCATTCCTGAGAGCAACTCATAAACCTATATATGGAAACAGAGGAAAGATCCAAGCTTTCATTATGTCACGAAACTTGCGTGTTCGAATTCATGTTTGATAATCTTTATAGTTAAAATACAGTTCTTGAAGACTAGCAAAGAATTGAATATAAAGAAGATAGAAGTTGCATCTACTGCATTGTTATTTGAACATCCCTCACAAACTTACCTGCACAATAATTGAAGTTTCCTATGTAAAAAGATTATACATAAACATAAAGAACTAATCCATGAATTTGCATATATATTATTATCATGTAAGTTTCAATTCCAATAAAGTTCAATATTAGCTTCTCGCACAGGACCAACTTTGATTGACATGATGAAACAGAAACAAACAACTTTTATCAGAAGTACGAAAGTTACCTCTTTTATCTCTTGCGGAGACGTTGACTGAGATTCTCTCCGGCTTGATCCAATTGCCGGAGCTGAGTTATGGTTAGTGCGTAAACCGATAAAGGAGGGATTTTGGAGGAAGACGAGGAGAAAACAAGGCATGAGATTTCTCGAACCGAGTGCCCCGGTTTTTCTTAAACCGCTCCTCCGGATTTCCGGTTTAGATTAACACAATTTGCTTTTCTTTTTTCTTTTTTAACGAGGAAGACTTTTACAGGCGGATTGGACAATAAACTAAAAATGGTTAAGACATTTTTTTTTTAAATGGTTAAGACATTTATTTTTAAAAGTTAACTGTTTTTTTGTTTTTCATGATATCGTTTATTTTTTAAAAGCCAACAAAACAAAATTTTAAAATTTTTTAAAGTCACAACTTTTTAATTTAAAGTTAAATTGGCAACTTTTAAAATACAAACCTATAGTTAAAATTTCTACCAATCATCCCCTTAATTACCATAAATATACTCTCCGTCCATGTAGCTACTATACATCCAAATACAAAATAATGTCAATAATATTTTGTATTTGGATGTATAGTAGCTTCTTGACATTTTTTAATTATTATGTTAATATCAAAATAAAACCTACCAAAAGTGGCCTAACAACTCTTATATGAGCCAAAACAAAACAAACAAAGAAACACGCTTTTGTTGAAATTAATGTCACTTTCGTCCTAATTCTACCAAATGTCTCATTAGCGATTGGAAGGTTGTTTGCTTGCTGCATTAAGAAAAAGAAGTTGTTACACTTAACTATATACAATGACATTTCTAGAAGTTTGCAGAAATTTTCCAAAAAAGCAAAAGGGATTTAATTTTACTAATAATTTTGATCAGTTATTTAGAGATGTTTAAGTAGTAAACCATCAAGAACCTTTTGAATCAATTGAGAGATGAAAGGAGAGCAACCGAGAGAGAAAGAGAGCTTAAGAGGATAAGGAATGGAGAAAAGGGAAGCCAAGAGAAGGATAGTGTTGGTTCCAATTCCAGCACAAGGTCATGTAACTCCAATCATGCAACTTGGGAAAGCCCTTCACTTAAAAGGCTTCTCAATTACAGTTGTTGAGGGACACTTCAATCAAGTAAGCTCTTCTTCTCAACACTACCCTGGTTTTCAGTTTGTCACCATCAAAGAAAGCTTACCAGAGTCTGAATTCGAGAGACTCGGACCAATCGAGTTTATTATAAAGCTCAACAAAACCAGTGAAGCAAGCTTCAAGGACTGTATAGCTCAGCTGTTGTTGCAACAAGGCAACGATATAGCATGTATCATCTACGACAAGTTCATGTACATCTGTGGAGCTGCAGCTAAGGAGTTCAAGCTCCCCAGTGTCATCTTTAGCACTCAAAGTGCTGCAAATCATGTCTCCCGTTGTGTTTTAAGCAAACTCGATGCCGACAAGTTCTTGGTCGACATGGAAGGTGCCTAAAACCAGCTTAATATCCCTGTTTAAAACAACTCATTCAATTGACCTTTTTTTATATAAACTTTTGCAGATCTTGAAGTGCAAGGCAAGGTAGTGGAAAATTTGCATCCATTACAATACAAAGACCTAGCAACTTCAGGATTTGGGCCACTAGATCGAGTTTTTGAGCTCTGTAGGGAAGTAGTCAACATAAGAACAGCTTCCGCTGTTATCATCAACACGTGGAGCGAGCTAGAGAGCTCGTCTCTGTCATGGCTGAAACAAGAACTTGGAATTCCGATGTACCATATAGGCCCTCTTCACATGACAGTTTCACCACCTTCTAGTTTACTGGAAGAGGATAGGAGCTGCATTGAATGGCTGAACAAGCAGAAACCGATGTCAGTCATATACATAAGCGTGGGAAAAGTAACTCTAATGGAAACCAAGGAAGTTTTGGAGATGGCTTGGGGATTGTGTAATAGCAACCAACCTTTTTTATGGGTCGCCAGACTTGGCTTCAACGGGATAGAGTCATATCCAGAGGAAGTCAGTAAGATGATCTCAGAAAGAGGATACATTGTGAAACGGGCACCGCAGATAGAAGTACTTGGACATCCTGCAGTGGGAGGCTTTTGGAGCCACTGTGGATGGAACTCAACGCTCGAAAGCATTGCGGAAGGAGTTCCAATGATTTGCAGGCCCTTTCACGGCGAGCAGAAATTGAACGCAATGTATATAGAAAGTGTTTGGAGAATAGGGTTTCAGGTGGAAGGTGAACTGGATAGAGGAAAGGTTGAGAGAGCTGTGAAGAGGTTGATCGTGGATGAAGAAGGTACTTGCATGAGGGAGAGAGCCCTTGGTTTAAAAGAGAAGCTCAAAGCCTCTGTGAGAATTGGAGGCTCCTCATACAACGCATTGGATGAGCTTGTCAAGCACTTGAAGACAGAGTAAATATGTTGAATTTCATGTGTTATTAGAGATCAGTGAATTGTATAGATCAAGCTTGATCTTGCAGAATTTACAAAGTACGTGGATTTTTTATGCAAATAAAAAGCAATTTGATCAAGATAGAATTGTTGCATCAGAAAAAAAAACACACAAATTTTAATCTTTGAAACATCTTTTGAAATTAAGCCAAAGACGATCAAGAATACGCACGTGAAGCATCTTTGCTTTTCTTTGATTACTCTCTAACAAGTTAAAGAGATTTAGCAGGCTCATCGTACTCGCATACACCAGCCACCACATGCTTATTTCTGACAGGTTTTAAACATCAGTCATTGGCCAAAAACATGCATGACTCTTTTTCCTAGTGGGTGCAGTACTAGAACCTAATCCCACACAAACCCGACATATTATATTTCAGAAAGTATCATAAATTTTATTTGAATAATGACCAATTGAAAAGTCTTGAAAGAGAAATGAATGAACAAAGCATATTTTATTTCTTTTGGGGTTCACAATCACTCAGTTTTAGGTACCATCGATGAATCGATCGAATCAGTATAAATATCATTACGAGAAAAATTACCAAAAACTCTTGTCTAACTTTAGAAACTATTAAGATACAAAAGAAATGGATCACGTTGCAGTATTTTTTCTTTTATCTAATAATGATTGTTGATAAGCTTCTTTAATAAGCTTTGCAGTCTATTGCCAAACCCGTCTTTTTGCATTGTGGTATCTTTGCTTTCATCTAACAGTAAAGTCACATGATGATTGTTGATCCCCACAGCTTTCTCCCAATCACATAATTGAAAGAAAGAAAAAAAGAAGTCGTCATGATGATATAAAAGCTGTAGAAGATGAAGTCCTAGTATCACGGAGTTTACGGATTTTAGCTCAGAACAAAGAGGTCCACAAAAAGTATTGCAATCATCAACATCACTAAACACTTAAGAAAACAAATTGAGCAGTATTCTAATTAAATCTACTCCACAAACCATTCTCCTAGCCAAACAAGTCCTGCTACATACAGACCAAAACGTAATGCAAGTTAACACTGTTTCTCTAAAATCTGTATTGTTATCATTGCCATGAACACAAATTTCCAATTATATATATATATATATATATATATATATATCTAATTTGCAAGACCATTCCTGGGAGCAACTCATAAACCTATGGAAACAGAGGAAAGATCCAAGCTTTCATTATGTCACGAAACTTGCGTGTTCGAATTCATGTTTGATAAATCTCTATAGTTAAAATACAGTTCTTGAAGACTAGCAAAGAATTGAATATAAAGAAGATAGAAGTTGCATCTACTGCATTGTTATTTGAAGATCCCTCACAAACTTAATAAACAATGTACTAACTCACATACCGGCTTATACTGCACTCCTACCTGTTACCTTATGCATTAAATGGGTGCATTCCAAACCATTTTGACACTGCAGTTACTCTGTCTTGATGTAAAAAAATCAACTACTTATATATTACTAGGTGCAAGTGCCCGCACAATTTATAACATGGGTCTACCCCTTTTCCGACTTGCTTACAAGCCAGGCACTCTTTGGCAATTCATCCTTTGCTGAATTGTGGAATTAAAAAGATCATTGTTGTGTACAAAAGTAAACAACTGGAAATAAAGGTCCTCCTTACCAGCGTAAAGAAAACAGTATCACCCAGAGATAAATTTGTTGACCCATATCTCAAGTGCATGATTCCATGTTCTTCGGATACTTTTTTTTTTTTTCTTTGGATACTTGTTCACTACATAATCCAAATATTTTCATCTTCATTATTACTTCATAGGAAAACACCAAATCTAAGTAAGAAATGATAGCCTTTGCCCTTAAATATTAACTTAAGCAAAAGTAAGCTGTAAACCTCTCCTCCTGGTTTCGATTTAGATCAACCAAAGCATGTCTTCCGGTTCGTACCGTTTACCGCTCGTTTCACAAATGGATGTTTTAATCAAAATCGGTGTATTGGAAATGTCAGTTTCTTTTTATTTATTATTTTTTTTTTTTTCAAATCTCAGTTTCTTGATTCAGTTGAAAGTTTATTAGCTACACTTTTTTTTTTTAACTGAAGAATACTTAATTGTTTTAGTAATATTTAAATTGTCTACTAACCCTTTTTTTTTTTTTTTTTTGCTTTTTTGGCAAAGATTGTCTACAAACCCTTTGATGCAATAATTGCAGCAGCCAGCAAGATTGGAAAAACCATACGTGGAAAACCACTTTTGAAGAAGTTTTGTTATATATGGAGACTACAAGTAATTAAAGCCTGCCTCTTCACATTTTAACTATTTATTATCTAATAAATCTTCAAAACAAACCGTACCAAATCTTGCCAAAAACCTACCCAATGTGGCACTAAAACCTACCAAAAGTGGCTTAAAACCACCAACTCTTATGTGAGCCAATACATAACAAACAAAGAAACACGCTTTTCTTGGAGTTAATGTTGCTTTCTTCCTTCTACTAAATGTCACACTAAGTCAAAGGATTATAACTTTTTTAATTTTGTTGGAGTTAATGTTGCCAATACAAGTGGATGAGTTATATATATTTAGATATGTTCCGCATTGAGAGATGAAAGGAGGGGAATAGAAAGAAATAGAAAGAGGATAAGCAATGGAGATAAGGGAAGCCAAGAGAAGGATAGTGTTAGTTCCGATTCCAGCACAAGGTCATGTAACTCCAATCATGCAACTTGGGAAAGCCCTTCACTTGAACGGCTTCTCAATCACAGTTGTTGAGGGACACTTCAATCAAGTAAGCTCTTTTTCTCAACACTTCCCTGGTTTTCAGTTTGTCACCATCAAAGAAAGCTTACCAGAGTCTGAATTCGAGAGACTCGGACCAATCGAGTTTATGATAGAGCTCAACAAAACCAGTGAAGCAAGCTTCAAGGACTGTATAGCTCAGCTGTTGTTGCAACAAGGCAACGATATAGCATGTATCATCTACGACGAGTTCATGTACTTATGTGGAGCTGCAGCTAAGGAGTTCAAGCTTCCCAATGTCATCTTTAGCACTCAAAGTGCTGCAAATCATGTTTCTCGTTGTGTTTTAAGCAAACTCAATGCAGACAAGTTCTTGGTCGACATGGAAGGTGCCTAAAACCAGCTTAATATCCCATCTTAAAATTAACAACTCATTCCAACTAAACCTTTTGTTTTTTACTCTGCAGATCCTGAAGTGCAAGACAAGGTAGTGGAAAATTTGCATCCATTACGATACAAAGACCTACCGACTTCAAGAATGGGACCATTAGATCGATTTTTTGAGCTTTGTAGGGAAGTAGTCAAGAAAAGAACAGCTTCCGTTGTTATCATCAACACGGTGAGCGAGCTAGAGAGCTCGTCTCTGTCATGGCTGAAACAAGAACTTGGAATTCCGATGTACCATATAGGCCCTCTTCACATGACAGCTTCACCGCCTTCTAGTTTACTGGACGAGGATATGAGCTGCATTGAATGGCTGAACAAGCAGAAACCGAGGTCAGTCATATACATAAGCGTGGGAACAGTAGCTCTAATGGAAACCAAGGAAGCTTTGGAGATGGCTTGGGGTTTATGTAATAGCAACCAACCTTTTCTATGGGTGAATAGGCCGGGTTCCATCGTGGGCTTTAATGGGATAGAGTCATTTCCAGAGGAAGTCAGTAAGATGATCTCAGAAAGAGGATACATTGTGAAACGGGCACCGCAGATACAAGTACTCGGACATCCTGCAGTGGGAGGCTTCTGGAGCCACTGTGGATGGAACTCAACACTCGAAAGTATTTCGGAAGGAGTTCCAATGATTTGCAGGCCCTTTCATGGCGAACAGAAGTTGAACGCAATGTATGTAGAAAGTGTTTGGAGAATAGGGTTTCATGTGGAAGGTGAACTAGCTAGAGGAAAAGTTGAGAGAGCTGTGAAGAGGTTATTCGTGGATGAAGAAGGTGGTTGCATGAGGGAGAGAGCCCTTGATTTAAAAGAGAAGCTCAAAGCCTCTGTGAGAATTGGAGGCTCCTCATACAACGCATTGGATGAGCTTGTCAAGCACTTGAAGACAGAGTAAAGATGTTGAATTTCATGTGTTATATTAGAGATCAAACTTGATCTTGCAAAACTTAATCACGTTGTCTATTTTTTTAAGCAAATAAAAAGTAATTCATCAAATTACATACAAGTATTTATCTTGGTAGTTTACTCGAGACATAATTGTAACATCTTTTGAAATAAAACCAAGAATGAGGAGGGACCAAGAAGACAGAAACATCTTTGTTTTGTCATAATTAATTACTCTCTAGCAAGATAAAGATATATAACTAACTTATTGAACTCGCATACGCCAAGAAGACATAAATTTTGCTGAAAAGAGGAGAAACAACTCTTTCAAATCTTCAAATCCAGTTAAAAAGAAACCTCGTATTTCGTAGAGCTTCGACGAATTACAATTAGTTTCGAATTCTTTAATAAATTCAGGAATTATTTTAACTGGAAAAATGACTTGTTGTTTTTTCTGCCATGGCTAGTGTTGCAAATGGGTACAAAATAATATCAGAATAATTTAACTGTATCTAGATATTATTTTGTAATTTATGTCAGGTTGGAAAATTTCTCTATCTTTCTTTCCCATAAAGTTAAATATCTGACGTAAAAAAAAAAGTTAATATTAAAAAATTTCTCAATACCTCAGTTAGTATTAGAGAAAGACTTGGATGAGTTGCGAATGCATAACAATCTGATTGTTCATACACTCTCCTCATGTTTCTTATTTCATGAAATTGACCTTGGAGTCGAGAGACTGTTTGGAATGCTGATTCTGCTGTGCGTATTGCATCCCCAACCATTGCAATTGCTATTGGTGGTCCACCGCGTGTTTGTCGGTGTGCTACATCCGATACCATTTGTATTATACGAGGAGGGAATACGAATGCTGCCACATCAAAATATGGATGATTCCAAGCTCTCATCTCAGAGCACAAGGCAGGCATGTGTGTTGGAAGGCAACACTGAAAAGGAAAATGAAAACAGAATTAGATTAAAATCATATCCGACTTTATCATATCTTAGAAGACCATTCCACATTTTCATCTCATAGCACAAGGCAGGCATGTGTGTTTGGAAGGCAACACTAAAAATCAAAATGAAAACAGAATCAGATCCAATCATATCCGATTTTAGAGAATAAAGGAAAAAACGCAAAAATATTATTGACAATGAAGACAAGTTTACCATATGGCAAAAAGATTTCTTGGCAATTTCTGGCTTAGCATACTTGACCTCCCTAATAAGCCAAATAACATCATACTAGATAGTCACCCGCGGTATGAATGCTTCAATTTTGTAAAGATGTGTTGCATGATATTTTATTTCATATTAAGTGGGTAAGTTAATAGTTTATTGTGTGATTCAAATATTAGGATGTTAAGTTATTAGATAATATTTGGTTTAGGGGGTTTTGTGTTGTGACCCATCACTATACACATGTATAATAATTTTAGAACATTTATTGAAATTTCTTTAATATTATTCAAGTTATATAATATTGTTTGTATATAAAGAGTTCCACATGTTATAAATATAAATATATATATTTAGTAAAATTAGAAAAGTATTTATATGATTTTAATATAGCTAGTGTATATATTAGATTCGTCGTAATTGAAATTTAAATTTGTGATGGTAGTTTTGATTATCGAAAGATAGTATAGATAATGATCATATATGTGCACAATTTGAACATTTTATCAACACATCTTGTTTCAAATCTAATCATGATTCGGAATTGGACCGGTAAATAGTGGACCTGTGATTTTTACGATTTATTTTGATCCATCATATCATAAGCATTATTGGAATTAGAATTTTTTTATTTAATAAAAAAATATTTCTTCGATCTTATACACTAAAACTATTTTATGTTTTTAGTTAATTGTATATATTATAGTTGAGTATTCTATCATTAATGAGATAATTAAAATTACATATTTAAATGACATTCTTCTAATATTTAACACTTTAATATTTATTATTATAATAATCTCGATTTTGAGTTGATAATTACACAAATACAAATGTAATTAAAAAAAAGTAGTCATGTTTTAGTTTTTTCTTGGCTCTTTATTTTTATTATTAAATTTTGTGAATTAATTAATGATTGTAATATTAAGGAGAAAACTACCATTTGATGGGTACTTTACCCGTAATTCCCGTTTCGAAGATTATTGAAAATAGTTTAGATAGTATTTTTTTGTTATCTAAATTATCCGTTTTTATCCCGTTTCATATAGATAATATAATAATTTTAAAAAAAATTAATCGTTTTATGTTAATAATATTTTTTTAAAAATGATTTGGAATAAAAAAACATAAATTTTTACATCTGTTGTTATTGAAACCGATAATAGTTTACCGGATTACGAACCTTTTGTTATTGAAACAGGTAATAGTTTCTAAACTTTATTTGCGTTGTTAAATAACAATTTTTGGATTGCATACATATGCATACTGATTGTGGAACATAGTTTAAGAATTATATGCTTCTAAGCTAAACCTTTTTGGAATTTCATATATTAGGTTGTCTATTTTGGCCGCTATTTATACAAATGGGAAATAAATTTATAACATCTATTTTTTTTTGAATATTATTCAAGTTATATAGTATTGTTTTTGTATAAAAGAGTATCTCACTTCCACAATTGCAAGATTTATTTATGATTTTGGAAAATTACGTACAAAATATTATAATGTATAGAAATCATAGTTTTTGTTGGACTATATCATCCATTTATATTGAAAATTAGAGAATGCAAAGCCCAGGCCCAATGTTATTTCTTACCAAATCTGAGTTTTGTTTCGTTTTCTGCATTTTCGTTGTCTTCTCCCATGCGTAATGGGAACACACTACACACATGAGTGTCGAAAAAAATGGAATTGGTCAATCGAATCGCTGATGTTATATGTGAAGTCAGTCATTTCTCTAAAATCTGAAGAAGCAGATTGAAAAATTGAGGTAATTTTGTTGTGTATGATTTTCTGATTTTTCGAGAAATGATTTTTTACAAACTCAGAATCTTAGTCCCTTATTTTCCCGATCTGGTTGAGATAAGTGTAGTCTTGACACAATCTACGATCAGTTGGAGTGTAGCCTTTTGATGCGGTGGAGGTAGATGGCATGAGTAGTCAACGAGGTAAACCGGTTTAGGTTTTGTAACGAAGTAGATGGCTGATCCTAAAGCCAGAAACGCAGAGAGAATGGCAATAATTGTATTGGAGATGGAACCAAAGATTGTTGAGATATTCTTGGTTGAGGTTTGATGCTTTTGTGGCTACAATTAATGGGAGCAAACAGAGCTTGAAAAAGTGGGCTATGAGGTAATGGTAAAGCAGCTTAACGTTAGCCATTAGAGAGTAAGTGAGAACAAAGAAGAATGGATAAGTATTAAGTAGGTACTCTCTTTCTATTTCACCTCTTATATATTTTCCTCTATATATACTTTTTGCTCTCTCCACATGCACAAATTTATAGAGACGAACATCCTCATGCATGCAAATATAATATATGTTAATATCTGTGTTTGTATTACGAAAAAATTGGAATTCAGTTTAATTACACTCTTCCGTAAACGTAATCAACATTTAACGTAATCAAATACGTGCAAATGATTTTCTCTATATCTAAAATTTCTGAAAACAGCAATGGTCATGTGATTTTATTCTTGTACTTCTAGTACAGCGCTATAATAATAATAATATTAAAAAAAAATCATTCCAGATAAAACCCAACGGTATTGTGATATATAAAATTACACAATCGGTAATGGTAAGTAGAAGCAAAATTATGTTGAGAGTTTCACATGTTCATACGCTGTATTTTCTTGCGTGGTAAGTTCGTCAATAACACTCCAAACTTATTAAACTTAGTCTTCGGAAAACCTATTTCTTTTCTTCTTTGTCCAGTAATTTGGAATTAAAACTAAACCAATATATTTTTCTTCGTCCGGAAAGTTGTGTACTCATCATTAAGCTCTTCTGATTCGACATTGATAACCAGTGGCGGAGCCACGTTGTAATGAGTGGGTGCAATTGACACCAATAAAATTTTAGTTCTAACAATTTTTCTATTAAAGATTATGAAAAAATTAGATCATATGGTTAAAATTCTATTGATTGACACCATTAATATAAGTTCAAATCCTTCTTTTTTTCCTTTCTATAACACATTGACCCCAATCAAAGTTTATTATAGATCCGCCACTGTTGATAACATGTTCTCCATGTCCATCGGAATTGTTTAAAACGAAGGTTTCTGATTTATTTCCCCAAGAAATTAGTTTAGGGGGAACTAATTTTTTGTTTATTGACCAAGAAATGTATCATCAATTTCTGTGCTTGAATTAAAAAAGAAATTGACAAAAAGAAAAGGAATTTGGGTGCGTTCGGCGAAAATCTTGAATCTTTGGTGTCCTGCGGAATTGTGGCGATGCCAAATCCAGCAAACAGACTGTCTTTTTCTTTTCTTTTCTTTTTATTGAATTTTTTTTTTTTTTGCTTCCCACGTCATTTCTCATTTTGGACTCTGTTTCTCATCTTTATTTAGTGTATTTTTCGATTCTTTTTTTTTTTTTTTTTGTATTTCACTTTACAATTTTCAGTCTATCTTGGAATTACGGTTCAACGGTATGTGATCCGTACTATTAATAGTTTATGGAGTCTTTTATTGTTCTATAAAAATAAATTTATCGGAAAGAGTTGTAATATTCTTAATACATCGACATACAACATTAATTATGGCAATTTTTGAAACACTCGCTACATTCGTCTTCACTGTGAGTGTGACAATATTGTATACACTTCTTGTAGCAATATGGGTCTGAGCACTTGTCGTGACACTTGCTACATTCTTCTGTACTGTGACAATTATTTATACAAGTCTTGTAGCAAACCGGGTCTGTAGCTACTGAAACTCCTGCTGGCCTTATTATTTCCATCCTGCATACAACTTATAACAACATATATTACAAACTAAGTTTTGTCATATAATTATATCCACTAATTTTAATATATATATATTAAATATACACTTTAACAACAAAAATAATTTAAAAACAAAAAACACTATCTCGACTATCAACTAAAAAATGAGAGTTTACAATAAAAATCAAAATCATAACAAGTTTAAGTTTTATATATGGATATTTTACTGATTCATTGATTTATTAGTTAAAAGAAGATAAAAGTAATGTAAGTTGCGTACGGTTTGAGAGATGATGGTGTGTGAGTGTGAGGGTCTTCCTTTGACTTGTTTACCACTCCATTGCATGCATGTAGATGTAGATGACATCCTAACATTACCAATGTTATCATCATTATCATACACGCCGTTTGCGTCATTTTCAATTGCAAATTTTGTTCTTAGATTGGAATTCGAAAATAAAACTGATGTTTGTTATTTGATACATATGTGTGTGTGTATATATACATACATTTATTTTTATTTTTTTGGTAGGATATATACATACATTTATTTGTTTTGATGGTTTGACTTGAATACAGTTAACTTTTTGACAAAAAAAAAGGGAGAATAAAATCAAGAGCAATCTCTATTACTTTAATACTTATATCCTACAGTTATTGAATAGCAATCTATATTACTTTAGTTTTTATATCCTACAGACTACAGTAAATGAAGAGCAATCTCTATAACTTTTATTTTTTCGATAAATTTGGCAAAAAATGGATGAAATAACAAAGCATTCATTCCAATACAATATTTTTCTTTTATTTTTGCCCATTTACTCTTTTCAATATTTAAATTTGGCAAATTGACCCACATTCAACCATACTTTGTCCCTTTAATCTTTTTTGAGATTCAATTGGGGGATTAATTCTTTGTCCCTAATGATGATCCTAATCTACCCTCTCCTTTGTAAATCATTCTCTTTTTTTAAAAAAAAATATAATAAAATCTTATAATTAACTTTATTAAAAAAATATATATATATAATCACTTAAACCGATATTGTTCTTCTTCTCTTCATTCTTCTTCTTCTCCATTTAAACAAAACATTGAAAGCTTCATATCTCTCTCGTTTCTTCATGGATTTTGTTGATTTTTGGCTCTAATCCACTCGATTTTTCAAGCTCTACCTGATTCTAGTGTCAATTCCATCGATCTACAAAGGTAAGTTGCTCTAAACCCCAATTTTCTGTCCGATTTTGGTGAGTTAGAGTTTGTTAGAATCGAATTTTTACTTGTTTGAAAGGATTAGAGGTTGCTTTTAGCCTTGGGTTTGCGTTTTTTTAACATAATAGACACTAAATTTGTGTGTAATTGATGAATTTCACTTCAAACTTATATTTCTAAGTGATTTATGAAAACACACAAAATCCAACTTTGTTGTCTAATCTTTCATGTTCTGAGTTTCCCCCGTATATATCTGATTTTCGATGAACATATGTGAATCTTGTTTGTTGTTACTAAGATTCTCTTGGAGGATAGAATTTTAGGCTTTTCTTGTGATAAATTGGGATTAGAAATTGCTTTGTATGTATTTCTATGTTCAGATTTATACATTTCTGCTTGTGGCTTTTCAGAGTTATATGACTGACTTATGAGGCTTATAAGGATGTTTTCAGATTGTAACTTTTTTGGCTTTGATTTGGATGTTTTGCCCTTTTTGATGTGTGCTGTTGGAAAGTAGAACAAGAAAGATAATAGATAGACATTGAGTTGTGTAGTCTTGTCTCATTTGTTATGAAAGAGTATGAAGTGAAAAACATAAGCTTCTTGAATAAAATTAATTCTTATGGCACGTTTTTGTTTTGTTCATTGGTAGTGGAAGTTTTTGCTTTGTTAATAGGGAGTGATAGAGTTGAGAGCTCCAAGCCGGCTTCTATGTACTATCTGAATGTTTTTCTTATCATAATCATCATATTGTTTGTATTTGTTGTGACATGTCTTTGGTGGATGATGAGGTGATAAGATGGTGCAGACATAAGATTACATTTGATCTATGGGAGGCAGCAAATGATACGGTTTTGACTGAACGAATGGCAACTTACGAACCGGAAGAATCTGATTCTACTGTCTTACACGTCGATTAGGATCGTCTTTGTTGGCTTTTTGTTAAGATTTTCTGAATATTATTTTCTTTTTTGTTTTCATGACGACAAATATCCAACTATTTACGCATGTTATTCAAAATGACGAAGACATGTTGTATAACTAAGATTTTAGTTCCATTTGATAACAACGCCTCTACCTTACCAGGACAGAAAAAGGGATGAACGATGATATTAGTAATATTGTGTAATTACACCCAAGTTGGGTTAAACCCGGGTCGGATTTTGGGTTTTAAAACTCGGGACAGTCTTCATCGGTTGGCACTTGGCCGTTTGTCATGGCCGCTGGTTTCCTCCTAGCTACTCCTGGCCGCTTCACTTGTCCGCTGAAGTCACTGGAATCACACTCCTTCACTCTTTGCTCATTTCCGCGCCAGAATGACATACATCCACTAAAACCGCCATAACTCTTGCATCGCAGCTCTGATTTGCTTGAAATCACCACCATTAGAAAGCTAACTCAATTTTCTATAACTTATGTGCAGAGCTCAGAAGCTAAATCTCAATGAAATATCTTCATCCGAGTCGATCTTTGAGATGCTTTTGATTGGTTATGAACATTCTTTTCTCTTCTTTCCATTAATTAAATGTGTCTCATCCTTAAATTAACCTGAAATGGATCAAAAGACACAAACAACACAAAAACAAACACACAAAGACTCTAAGACTTCTAAACCAACTATGTGTAAGTGCGTTCACATCATAAACCAACTATTGAAAAAGATGAATGATAGAGGTAAAAACCAGAAACTATAGAAACGGTGCAGAGGAGAAAACGTGTTTAAGGAAGAAAACGTGTTTAAGGAAGAAAACGTGTTTAACCTAGATTTTCTCTTATTTTCGTAACCACCTTACCTAGAATACACAATATAACCGGTAGAACAAACCACCTTACCTAGAATTCCATATATAACCAGGTAGAACATGTAGAATAAGGAAGAAAACGCGTTATGAACTCACGTATAACGAATACATAAAAGAAGAAAACGTGTTATAAATTGAGGTATGAAAAAGAGTTGAAGCTAGAACGCAGAAGAACATGTATTCTACTCTAGGTGTATCATACAGAGAAAGTTAGAAAGAGTATTTTACGTTTGGCATAAGATAGAGCAACTGTTAGAAAGAAAAGCGTACGTATTATACGGAAGGTGTATGATAGAGATATAGTGATAACATATATTATACGCTGGCTATAATATAGAGATCAAGTTAGAAAACGTTCTGTAACCTCAGGTATAATTTAGTTTTTCAGTTAGAAGATTCATTCTTCGTTTTCTATATTGAAGAACTTCCATCAGAATGCATATTCTGCGTTAAGATATAAGAAGAATATGCATTCTACATAGGTAGAACAAATTTTTAAAATATTTATTTAACAATGATTTTTAACAAAAAAAAACTGAAAAATATGTATATGACTATTTGTTTCTTAAACTATGATTTCCATAATTTTTCAGATTTTTAAAAAATTTATTTTGAATTTCGTGTTTTTGAAGAAGGGCAAATTAGTCTAAATCTAAGAAAGGTGTAATGGGACAAATTGTGTTTCAATGTGGACTAAAAAACCAAATTTTCCTATTAATAATCACAATTTAACTCCCTATTCAACTATTTACCAAATTTTTAATTAAACAGAGCATATAATCTTTTTTTAAAGATTATTTTAAAACCCAAAAAACTCATAATTCTTTATCACAATTTGGTATATACAATTTAAAAAGAATTGTAAAATTATAAACAAAAATGTTTTGTAAAAATATTAAAACTTAACTCATTTTTATTTAAATTAAATTATTTTTACTTTTTATTTTACTTTTTTACGGATATTTAATACTAATCTGGACACTTAAAGCAAATGCAGGAAACCTAACTCGACACTCTCGTTTTTGTTTCTTAGTTTGGAATCCTTTAGCTTGCTTAGGTTTTGTTACTGATTATGCTTGTGAGCTTCCCCTTGTATGTGAGATTAGTGTTACTTTTTAGGGATTTTGCTTCCAAGTTGGGATTTTTTTTAGCTTCCCAAGGTTTGTTACGGATTTTGCTTGCCTTTTCCTTTGTGATTTTAGTGAACAATTTTGCTTAGGAACTTGAAATTACGTTTTAGGGTTTAATCTTTTCTTTAGTGTGTTTGATGTCGAAATCCTCCTTTAGTTTTTTGGTCATTATTTGGTAAAGAAGCTATCTTTGGTTATGTTTATGTCCCAACTTCATGTTTCGGCTTGTGTTTATGACTCTGATTTTGCTATTATGTCTGACCTAATTTAGAAGCAAAGGTCTCCAAATCTCTCTTGATTTTCCTTTCGTTTCGTTTTATGACTCTGATTTTGAGATTAGTCTGAACAATAAACTTTGTGAAAATGATTCGCTTCACTTGGATTCGCTTCTTAACCGTTCTTTCCATTTTCACTTGTGCAAAATTTTAAGGAGGGACCAAGAAGACATAAATTTTGGAAAAGCCGGCAACGAAAAGGCTAGTGTTGGTTCCAGTTCCAGCGCAAGGACATATATCTCCAATGATGCAACTTGCCGAAACTCTTCACTTGAAGGGTTTCTCCAATCACTGTTGTTCAGACTAAGTTCAATCACTTTAGCCCTTCAGGCGACTTCACTGATTTCCACCATTCAAGAAAGCTTACCAGAGTCTGATTTTACAAATCTCGGGCCAGTACATTTTCTGCTTAAACTCAAAAAAAAGAGTGTCAGGTGAGTTTCAAGGACTGTTTGGGTCAATTACTGCTGCAACAAAGTAATGAGATCTCATGTATCATCTACGATGAGTTCATGTACTTTGCTGATGCTGCAGCCAAGGAGTTTAATCTTCCGAACGTCATTTTTAGCACAACAAGTGCAACGGCTTTTATTTGTCGCTCTGTATTTGAGAAACTCTATGCAAACAATGTCCTGGCTCCCTTGAAGGGTACTCTTACATTCTCTGTTTCGGGTTTCCCCTAGTGTCTATATTGTTGTAACACTATGGTTTTTTACCTTTTTGCAGAACCCAATGGATATATATATAAGCTTGGGAAGCTTAGCTGTGATGGAGATCAATGAGGTGATGGAAATGGCTTGGGGACTGGCTGCTAGCAACCAACACTTCTTATGGGTGATCTGACAAGGGTCAATACGTGGTTCAGAATGGAAAGAGTCCTTGTCAGAGGAGTCTAGTAAGATGGTTTCAGATCGAGGTTATGTTGTGAAATGGGCACCGCAGAAGGAAGTACTTGCTCATCCCGCAATAGGAGGATTTTGGAGCCATTGTGGATGGAACTCAACACTAGAAAGCATCGGAGAAGGAGTTCCCATGATTTGCAGGCCGATTTCGGTTGATCAAAAGGTGGACGCAAGGTAATCGGAGTGTGTTTGGAAAATTGGGATTCAAGTGGAGGGTGAGCTAGACAGAGGAGTGGTCGAGAGAGCTGTTAAGAGGTTAATGGTGGACGAAGAAGGAGAGGAGATGAGGAAGAGAGCCGTCAGTTTGAAGGAGGAGCTGAAAGCCTCTGTTAGAACTGGAGGTTCTTCACACAGCTCGCTAGAGCAGTTTGTACACTTCATGAGAACTCTATGAAGAAGGTTGTCTCTACTTAAACACCTATTTAAACTATTCCAAGTTTTGTTCATCTTTAGCCAAAGATATGAACACTCTTTCCTAATGGGTGCAGTGATTGTAGAACCTAAACCCACACAAACCCAACATATGTTTCAGAGAGTATCATAAGCTAAAAACACCTATGTGATGCCAAATTTTACATGAATAATGACTGATAGTAAAATCTTGAAAGAGAAATGAATCTAATCAGTTAAATATCATAAACTCTTGCCTACGTTTATATACATGGAACATAAAGGAACAAAACAAATGGAGCAACTGACTTCTTTAAAAGCTTTGCAGTCTATTGCCAAACCCGTCTGCTTGCCAAGACACTGTCTGCCACGTCATTGCGGAAGATTGTGACAAATCTCCTCCTCTGTGTCAAAAATCTCTGTGCATTGCGGTATCTTTGCTTTCATCTAACAGAAAAGTCACATGATGATTGTTAAAATGCCCACTTTCTCCCAATCACATAATAAAGAACTCGTCATGATGATATAAACGCATTAAACTGTTGTAGAAGATGAAGTCCTAGTATCACGAATTTACGGATTTGAGGTCAGAACAAAGAGGTCCACAAAAAGTATGGCAATCATCAACATCACTAAACATTTAAGAAAACAAATTGAAACTAAATCTACTCCTAGCCAAAGAAGTCCTGCTACAAACATGAGCAAAACGAAATGCTCTAAAATCTGCATTGTCCTCTGGTGAAGGAATGTAAGTTCCTGACATGGCCATGAACACAATTTTCCAATTATATATATATCTAATTGGTAACACCATTCATACTCACAATCCTATTGAAAATAGAGGAAAGATTCAAGCTTTCATTATGACACGAAACTTCAAATTCATGTTAGTTTAGAAACCATTATGAAAAGGAAAAAGAGATAAGACTTTTGAGGCTTACCGCAAGTTCCTCCCAAAGACTCTTTTCACTTTCCTTGTGTCAGAGGCATAAGCTTCTTCTAAGTTCTTAAAGATCTCTAACTGAATATAAAGAAGTTACCTCTTTTATCTCTTGCGGCATTAACTGAGATTCTCTCCGGCTCGATCTTGCTACAACGGTACAAAACCACCGCAAATTGCCGGAGGTGGGTCTGGTTAGTGCAAAAACCGATAAAAGTAATGATTTTTGGAGGAAGACGGAAAAAAACCAAGACAAGAGGTTAATCAAACCGAATGCCTCGGTTTTCCTTAAACCGCTCCTCCGGGTTTCCGGTTTATATTGACCAGCGCGTGTCTTCCAGTTCGTACTGCTTGCCGCTCTTTTCACAAATGGGTGGTTTATCAAGAACCGGTTTATTGGAAATGTCAGTTTCTTCATTAAGTTGTTGAAACTTCATTAGCTAAGCTCTCCAACACACCTTGACACAAAAAAAAAAAAAAAAAAAAAAAAAAAAAAGCTCTCCAACACACACTTTCATATTTATTTGTTTAAAATGAGGAACACGTAATTACCAACACTTAGCTTTGAATGATGCAATCAATAATTTCACGAAGATTTGACAACCATGCATATCAAAATAAAACCTACCAAATAAGGCCTTCAACCACCAACTCTAACGTGAGGCGATACAAAACAAACAAAATGGAATCACGTTTTTCTTGATATTAGTGTCACTTTCTTCCTTCTACCAAATGTCTCATTAGCGATTCGAAGGTAAATGGGATTTCTGGAAGCGTGTAGAAATTTTATAAATGCAAATGGGATTTTACTAATAATTTTGATCAGTTATTTAATTATAGATGTTCCGCATTGAGAGATGCAAGGAGAGCAAGAGAGAGAGAAAGAGAGATAAAGAGCAATGGAGAAAAGGGAAGCCAAGAGAAGGATAGTGTTAGTTCCATTTCCAGCACAAGGACATATAACTCCAATGATGCAACTTGGGAAAGCCCTTCACTTGAAGGGCTTCTCAATTACATTTGTTGAGAGACACTTCAATAGAGTAAGCTCTTCTTCTCAACACTTGCCTGGTTTTCAATTTGTCACCATACCAGATAGCTTACCAGAGTCTGAATTCGAGAGACTCAGCCCGGTCGAGTATCTGCTGAAACTTAACAAAACAAGCGAGGCAAGCTTCAAGGACTGTATAAGTCAGTTGTTGCTACAAAAAGGTAATGATATAGCATGTATCATCTACGACGAGTTCATGTACTTCTGTGGAGCTACAGCTAAGGAGTTCAAGCTTCCTAGTGTCATCTTTTGCACTCAAACTGCTCCAAACCTTGTTTCCCGTTGTGTTTTAAGCAAACTCAATGCCGACAAGTTCTAAGTCGACATGGAAGGTGCCTAAAACCAGCTTAATATATAACCCATCTTAAAACAACTCATTCAATTAAACCTCTTTTATTTTTTTTTACTTTGTAGATCGTGACGTGCAAGACAAGGTAGTGGAAAATTTGCATCCGTTACGATACAAAGACCTAGCAACTTCAAGATTTGGGCCACTAGATCGATATTTTGAGTTTTGTAAGGAAGTAGTCAACAAAAGAACAGCTTCCGCTGTTATCATCAACACGGTGAGCGAGCTAGAGAGCTCATCTCTGTCATGGCTGCAACAAGAACTTGGAATTACGATGTACCATATAGGCCCTCTTCACATGACAGCTTCACTACCTTCTAGTTTACTGGAAGAGGATATGAGCTGCATCGAATGGCTGAACAAGCAGAAACCGAGGTCAGTTATATACATAAGCATAGGAACAATGGCTCTAATGGAAACCAAAGAAGTGTTGGAGATGGCTTGGGGATTGTGTAATAGCAACCAACCTTTTTTATGGGTGGACAGACCGGGTTCCATCCTTGGCTTAAACGGGATAGAGTCATTTCCAGAGGAAGTCAGTAAGATGATCTCAGAAAGAGGTTACGTTGTGAAATGGGCTCCGCAGAAGGAAGTACTTGCTCATCCCGCAATAGGAGGATTTTGGAGCCATTGTGGATGGAACTCAACGCTCGAAAGCATTGCGGAAGGAGTTCCAATGATTTGCAGGCCCTTTCAGGGCGAGCAGAAGTTGAACGCAATGTATATAGAAAGTGTTTGGAGAATAGGGTTTCAGGTTGAAGGTGAAATAGATAGAGGAAAGGTTGAGGGAGCTGTGAAGAAGTTGATCGTGGATGAAGAAGGTGCTTGCATGAGGGAGAGAGCGTTTGGTTTAAAAGAGAAGCTCATAGCCTCTGTGAGAAGTGGAGGCTCCTCGTACGACGCATTGAATGAGCTTGTCAAGTACTTGAAGACAAAGTAATAATATTGAACTTCATGTATTGTATAGATCAAGCTTGATCTTGCAAAAATTAAGCACGTTTTTTTTTTTTTATGCAAATAAAAAGTACAAATTATATAGAAGTATTTCTCTTGGTAGTTTGCTCGAGATAGAATTGTAACATCTTTTGAAATGAAACCAAGAATGAGGAGGGACCAAGAAGACATGAACATCTTTGCTTTGTCATTAATTAATTACTCACTAGCAAGATCAAGAAATATAACTAACTCATTGAACTCGCATACGCCATCTACCATGCACATACTTTACTTGTAATGAAGAGAGCCAACAAAACGTAATACGATGAGACAACGTCCACAAATCTGAGAATATGGATGATATTTATATGATTTAAGATACTCCTTTTAATAAATCTCATAGTTGGAGGGCAAGCAGAGGAAGATGATTTATGGTTTAATAAATCTCATATATGATTTAAGGTACTTGGAGTGTGTTTGGAAAATTGGGATTCAAGTGGAGGGTGAGCTAGACAGAGGAGTGGTCGAGAGAGCTGTTAAGAGGTTAATGGTGAACGAAGAAGGAGAGGAGAGGAGATGAGGAAGAGAGCCGTCAGTTTGATGAAGAAGGAGCTGACAGCCTCTGTTAGAAGTGGAGGTTCTTCACGCAGCTCCTTCGATGAGTTTGTACACTTCATGAGGACTCTGTGAAGCAAAATTAGAATGTAGTCTCTATGTACTTCACCATATCTGCCAGTGAACACATAAGGTTAAAAAGTCTTATGCTGAAGACAATACGTTCTTCAGACAATTAATTGTGATGTTATGAATTCTATGTACTTTTTTTTATTCTAGAAGAATCTTGCTACTATTTAAGAAAATAATCAAAGGCGAGACAAAAGTGATCTGAAGATAAGATTGTCACTGAATGTATGATGTGCAGAGAATCATATATTAGTGATAAAAATATAAATGTATAATCTTATATTGGAGACGAAAAAGACTTAAATTATTATCTAAAGCTCAAAGTAGAACCCTACGTGGCTAAAACCAATAACTCTTAAGTCAGCAAGAAGACTTTAACTTTTGTTGGAATGTCACTTTCTACCTTTTCTTGGAAGTTCATTGGTTTGTGGCTCTCCAATCAATCGTAAGGTTATTGCTTTGGAAAAGAAAAAAAAGGTCGTCATATTAAAGATTGTATAAAATGGCCTCTTTTGAAAGATTGGATTGATTTATTAATTCAAAAAGTAAATAAAAATGAAAACTGTGTCTGACGCCATCCCAAAGAAATAAACAATTAACAATGTAAACCAGACGCTCTCTTAATTACCACTAAGTCTAATAAGTCTACAAAATAGAAAATGAGTATATGAAAGTTGTCAGAAGTCTCCAAGTATATGCATTGTGCTCCAAGAATACTGACTGGTTTAGCTTCAACATAATATGTTTGTTTGATCTCTCTTACACATGCAATTTTGGACTCTGGGGTGGAACACTCGACAAAAGATAAAAGATATAACGAGAAGCCAAGAACCTGTAACAATAATCAAATCAGATCAAGACCAGCAAAAGAGGAAGATAATTTCGAAAGGTCTAAGTATACCTAGCTAATCATAACATTGAATTTAGCTAATAATAGCATACAGAAGAAAATGCTTCTGCGATTGATTAACTCACTCGAGTATTACCAACTCTTTTGCAATTACAATACATTTACAAGCTGCTCAATCAAGCATCAAAAGACAGGGAATCAAATTCCGGGAACATGAAAGCACTTTCTATAAGCAAACTAGAAGAGTACATTTGTGCAGCACTACATATGGCTTTACACACACAAAACAATAGCAAGGCACATGACACATATATACTTTTTCTTGTGTTACAGAGCAAAACTCGGTTACAAGCATTCAGTGTTTTCCGAAAAGTAAATAAGACACACCGTTCTCAGTAAACAATCTGAAGAACAACATATAATTCTGAAGATCATAAGATGAATCAAACCTGATATGGATTACATCAAGTCTCAAGTCACATGAGAGCAAATTTATATACTTCTCAAACCGTTCAACTTAACACGAGTATCCTAAAATCAAACTCAACTTAGTTGATGATATTAACTCTGTCAAAGTCACTCTGTGATTAAAAGCCTTATACTTTATTGTATATCATTTATAGTAAAAACAGAAACTTGATGAAATTTCAATCAAATCGTGTTAAGAATTGGAACTGTACTCAAACAACAGAAACTTGACTTAATTATCAGTTCCACGAGCAAAAACAAGCTCACCTATCTCTTCCCCATTGAATACATCTATAGAGACTCCTTCAATTCGTTTTAATTCTCATTCGCGCTACCACCGCCAACTGAAGGATAAGACGCCATGGATCCGAACTTATTCTGCTGCATCATATACGGATTTGACTCAAACGCACCAGATCCACCAGCTCCATGATGATGATGATGGTTCTGATGATAAGGATCATGACCATGATTTTGATGATGATAACCTTGCATACCCATATGATGTGCATAAACTGGCATCTGCATCATCGGCGACGCTCCATACTGCATAGGAATTGGCACTCCCACGTGACCAGCTGATCCATTTCCCTGTCCGTTACCGTTACCGTTACAACCTCCGATTTCTTGAAAGCTTTGTGGAGGCACAGGCGTTGAAGAAAAGAGCTTATCAGAAGCAGAAGGACCTTCATTTGTCAATCCCTGCATCCTTTTGAGGTATAGCCTATACTTCTGGAGATGAGACGCTACGTTCTCTCGAGTCAATCCTTCGACGTTCATCAGCTGCATAATCGTCTTCGGAACGGCGTTTTTAATCCCTAAGTGAGCCACCACATCAACGAATCTCTTGTGTAGCTGTGGCGTCCACACTAAACGCGGTCGTTTCAGTGTCTTCCCAGATGGATCTTCAGTTCCTGAATCTCCTTCCTCCGCCGCCATCGCTGCATCCGCCGTTGAAGGATCCACACCGCCATCGCCATCTCCACCGCCGTCTGATGTCTTTTGCTTCTTCGAATCCGATCCAGGACTACTCGATCCGACTCGATCTTCCTCCTCCACGGCAACGCCAGTTTTGAAGCTATTACTGTTATTGTTTGATGACGAAGTATTGGGACCGGAAGATCCGCTTCGCAGCGACGAGAGCGTCGTCTCCGATGCGCGATTCACATCCTGAATCGTACGGCTTCGCTCCGGTGTGATACTAAACGCCATCGCGAGATTCGAAGGAATCAGTGAGTAAGAAAGCGATGCTAAGTCTTCGTCGCTAGGTAATCCCATCTCCCATTCAAGAACCCTATCTCCGTCGCCGGAAACATCGTAATCGCTCATCCTCACTTCTTCTCCCATTTTCACACTCTAATTTCTCAAAATTGAGTTTCAGATTGAGGTCTCTGAAGCTCAGAATTGGATCAGAGATCGGAAAAAGCAAGATTGAAATTTCGTGGAGAAGTTTGGTTTATGACAATGAACAATTTTTCAAAAGAGAGGAAAAAAATATCAATTTTTGTTTTTAATCTTTTTGGTGGAGAAAAAGAAAAGCAAAAAAAGATAAAAGAGAAAAAGCGTAATATCTAATTCCAGATCGGCCTTTGGGTTGGTGCCAACGTGGACGAGTTAGCTAGATATTTTAGATCTTCTAAAATATCTTTAACCGACTAAGATTTGAGTATTTGACACGTGTGTGAAATCAACGAATACTATAAGAACACGTCATGAATTCACGTTCTGTAACAATAGTCGCGCTGTAGGTGATTAAGACTGAAATTACTAAATTAGGCACGTAAAATGAGCCACGTGGATTAAAAAGGGCCAAGTCAGCTATCTCCACGGGTTTTTTCAGTAATTTACTACCGACTTAGCAAGTTGCCTCTGTGGACCCGAGAGAAGAAAGTGGGCAAAGCCGGTGGGTTCGGCCAGCTGGAGAGAGAAAAGAGGAGAAAGATTCGGTGATGAGTAACGTACAGTACTGACACGCAATGTGATCTTTGAACCGTTGGATTGTAGTTTTAGATATTTTTAGAAGCATCTAAAGATCAATCTAACGGTACAGATTGGCAGCTAAGTTCACGAAATTTTGGAAAAATGAAAATGATTATTTGTGGAAAAGCTGAGAGAATCTTTAGTCAGGTGGTTCAGCATCTCTGTTGGTTTCCTAAACATCTCGGGTTCGAAGCCCAATTTCGTAATTTGAGATAAAGAAACGTGGACTTCGTGCCTTATCTTCTTCCCAAATTTCTGAGACTCTGAGATTTCACCAACTCATCTTCTTCGAGTGACTGTACAGATTAGGGTTTTTAGTCATTGCATTTCGCATTTGGTGAATTTGTCGATCGATCTTGTTCTCTCTTTGATTGTGGTCGATGACCTCGCTACTTCTCCTCAGAACCTTCCCGCTCCTTCGCAACGGGTTTCTTAACCATCGTCATCAAGTTAGTATCGTATCCGCTGGATTTCTCTCTCACCGTCGGCGTTTGTTGTGTTCTCTTGCTGATAAACCACAGTTGTACGAGGATGGCGACTCTACGGCGGAGCGATTCGGCGCGGGGATGAACACGACTTCGTCTGTTGGTGATAATAATTTGCGTTTTGAAGATCCTGATTATCGGAAATGGAAGAATCTAGAAGCGGAGATTCTTCGAGATATTGAACCTATAGCTCTTCTCGCTAAAGAAATTCTTCATTCGGATAGGTAATTTCTTTCTTTTTTTGGCAGAAAATGAATTTCAACTTTTAAGTTATGATTCGATTGTTAGGTTAGATCAATTTGATAGAACTGACTGTTCAAAAGTAGTGCCAATATTTTAAATTACAGTTCCGATCGAAATTTAGGTTGTGATTGATCCCTGATTGTTCTTGAAATACTTGGAATGGAATTCATGTTTGGATAATTGGATTAATCTTGAAGTTATAGGCTCATAGCTTCTTACAGTAGCTTGTTGTTTCACCTACTTAAGCAACATAGAGACACAATTTGGCCTTCGATGTGACAATATCTCCTGAATCCGTGATTAATCCAGGTAGATAAACAAAACTGCTTTGCTCAGAGGTTTGCTAAGTTTTATTATTGATAAATCTTTAGCGATGGATGCTTAAAGCTGGATCGGACTACAGTGGTCTTTGTAGTGAACTATCAATATTGAAGCTAGCTTCAGTGCAAACTCGCCCTTTTGTCTAGATTATTTTTCAGTCCAAGGGACCTGTTTTTTCTTCTTGATAAGCAGGTATTTGGATGGGGAACGCTTAGAATATGAAGATGAGAAAATTGTCACGGAAAAGCTTCTTGCTTATCACCCCTACTCCAAAGATAAAATTGGCTGCGGTCTTGATTTTATAATGGTACGTATATTTAGGCTAACCGGTATCTCTTTTTCTTTGAGCTCTACTCATATAAAAAATGATAGATGAGTTATTTACATGTTGTATGTTAAAATGTGATAGGAATATATGTTTTATATCCATAACTTTTCGTTTGGTTTTTGCAAAGTATATGCTTAGTAATGCTTATGAGTTGGCTACTTTGTTAATGGCAGGTTGATCGGCATCCTCAATTTAGGCACTCGAGGTGTCTCTTTGTTGTGAGAACGGATGGTGGATGGATAGATTTCTCGTACCAGAAGTGTCTTCGAGCCTATGTCCGAGATAAGTACCCGTCTCACGCAGAGAGGTTTATTCGTGAACACTTTAAGCGTGCTAGTAGCTAAGTCTGTAAAATACCATAGTAGCTAAGTCTGTAAAATACCATCACACTCATCACTACAGCAAATTCTCATCTAAATTTCGGATGGCTCTCAATTCATCGGAAGGCATATAAAGCCCAAATTGTCTCAGGCACAAGCCCAAAGTGGACGTACAATCTCAAAAAGAAACCCGAACCAGTACGTATTTGTTTGTGTACAGAAGACGAGCAAGAGACGAATCTACTTTTCTCCAACCCCATAGGTCCACCATAAAATAACTATATATATAACTGATAAAGTCATGTTTTGGTTACCAAAAAAACAAGCATTTTAGTTGACATTTGACCCGGAAAAAATAAATAACCAAGAAGCTTTTTTAGTCCCAAACCTTATATATATATAAACTCAAAAAGTTTGTCATCATATCATATGTTGATGATAAACATATAAACATTAACACATTTAGATCATTTCCAAAATTCAAAGATTCATACTATATATTCCACATCAAAAAGAAGATTTTTTACCTTCTAAAACAAATTCTATAAACAAACATTATCTTTAAAAGGGAGAATTCATATATTCCAAAAGCATATACTTACCCTGAAACGACAACGTTTTAGTAACTTTCCAAGAAAACTAAAAGAAACAAACGTTGGTGGGTCCCACGGTGATTCTTTTGAAACTTCTTAGAAGGCATCAACTTTCACATTGATTTGGGTCAAATATCTCGCACACGTCAATGACGCTCTCTTCTTCTTCACTCCAAACCAAAAACCAACGTTAATAACTCCGTTATCATCGCCCCAGTCAAACACTGTCACGTGTTCTCACCGTCTAATTCAACGCCGTTAACACTCACCTACAAACCCGTGTTCTATAAACAAATCTTTTTCTTCTTCCTTCTTCCATTTAACTTCAGATCCTTTCACCACCAGCCAACACAAGTTTTCAAAAAGATGATGCCATCTTCTAGATCGGCGACGATAACTCCGGCGACAGAATCAACCACCACAACGACTGTTACGACGTCGTATTGGTGTTACAGTTGTACGCGATTCATCAGCGTTTGGGACGATCAAGACGCAAACGCTGGAGTCTTGTGTCCTTATTGCAACGGTGGATTCATCGAAGAGATCGAAGATTCTTCTAATTCTCCCGCCGCGACGATTCCGGCGACTCAGGAAGTTAGATCGGTTGAAGATAGTCATAGATCTGTAATTAGACGCCGGAGATCTGGTCGTCGGACGTCGTTTAATCCGGTAATTGTCTTACACGGAGGAGGAGGAAACGGTGAGAGAGTTGAGAACGAAGAAGGTGACGGAGCTACTAGAGAACGACGCGCTTATGAGTTTTATTATGATGATGGATCTGGTTCAGGCCTAAGACCTCTTCCTGATTCTGTATCTGAGATCTTGATGGGATCTGGATTCGAACGGTTACTTGAACAATTGAGTCAGATCGAAGCGTCTGGTAACGGAATCGGTAGATCTGGGAATCCACCGGCGTCGAAATCAGCGGTTGAATCTTTACCAAGAGTTGAGATCTCAGATTGTCATATGAAAGCGGAAGCGAATTGCGCCGTGTGTACGGAGGTTTTCGAAGCCGGAAACGAAGGTCGTGAGATGCCGTGTAAACACATATTTCACGGCGATTGTATTGTTCCATGGCTTTCGATTCGGAATTCGTGTCCCGTTTGTAGATTTGAATTACCTTCAGATCCAATTCAACGGAGTAATGAAGAAGAACACGCCGTTGGGATGACGATTTGGAGATTACCAGGTGGTGGATTCGCTGTTGGTAGGTTTAACGCGGCGATGAGAGAAGGTGAGAGGATTTTGCCGGTGGTGTTAACGGAAATGGACGGTGGTGGACTGGGAAGTAATGAAGGACCGAGAAGAATCTCTTGGGTTAGAGCACATGAGACTCCGGAGATGAGTAGGAATGGTTCTCGTTCTGGTGGTAATGGAGGTAGATTGAGAAGAGCTGTTCGTGGAATGGTTTCGTTTATGAGAAGAGTGAGACCAAATCGTGGCTCTTCTTCTTCAACTCATTCTTCGAATCTTATTGATTTGGATAACGATGGTGGTGAAACTAGAGTTATGAATCGATCTACTTCGTGATCAGAAGATTTTTCTAATGAAAAATAGCATCAGGTTAGGTGAAAAAACAGAAAGGTTGAGATTTTTTGGTTTGTTGATTCAACAATGTAAGTATAAATTCAGATTAAACTATTGGAACCTCTTTGTTACATTAAATTTATGGAAAACAAAATGTTAAATTCATCATTTTAGAGATTCTTTCGAACCAATTTTTACAAACTTTATCGGATTCTGAGAAAGCGAAAGGATGTGTACATTTGTGTTCCTCGGACGGTGAGAAATGAATGCACGGAGATAAATGAAGAGAGAGAGAGGGGTTGAGAAATTGATTGTTAACGTTACCAAATTTGAATCAAATCCATTTGTGAGTTTGGTTTCATTTTGGAACAAATCGGGTGATCTTTGTGATTGAACATGATTCATGAGATCACTATACAAACGTCATTCAAGAGAATTAACATAAAAAAAAAAGGTCAGAAAGCTAAATTGAGTTACGTGGATACATTAGATTTCTCAAGAAAAAGAATATAAAATTAGGTTTGCACAAAAAAAAAAGAATATAAAATTAGGAAAAAAATGTGCTCCTGTTTCAATTGTGTATAATGTACAAAGTATACAGGTTAAAAGTTGAATGGATTATATAGTTGGCATTAAGTCTATCATTCGTCATTACTTACATCACCAACTAATCATCTGAATTATTCTAACATTTAATTTGACAAAATAATCGAATGGATAAAACTCATAGACACGATTCTAAATATCTTGTATGGTAATAAAGACAATAATAATGTATATTTTTTTCTCTTTGGGTGAAATGTTCCCCTCTACTCAAATGGGTGGTCCCAAAATTTGTTGGAACGAATAAAAGACACGATGTTTGTGTCAGATATTTTCTAACAGCCCATTGTAAATGTGTAACCAAAGAGAGAACTAAAGATGCTTGAATCGAGAGTAATGGAGAAGCTACGAATGGGCTGAGGACCACCGACCACTTGTTCTATTTACTTTTTGAGTAACGTATTTTTTCCTCCATTCAGCAAAAGTAACTTTTATACATGCGGTCCAATAGTTTTAACAAAATTAAACCAATTATTTCACTTGGTGGCATTGGCATACACACATTAAACAAAACTCTCGTAGCTACAAAACATAATAAGTGGTTAGTACTCCATAAAAGAAGCAAAGCAAACAAAATTAATGTCATTAATGTAAAACAAGGCATATGGAGTAAAAATTAAATAGTGACTATAATAAGTGTGGTGTATATATGATAACTGTTTTACCTCTATTACTTTTTTACTATTTTGAAATCTGAATGATCGAAAACAAATATTTTTTAAAGATATTAACTGAAAATATTAAAGTGAAAGATTATGCGAAACATCACACACGCATTTTGAAACAATGAGAAAAATATAGTTTCAAATACTATCTTAATACGTTTCTAATGACGCGTTTTAGGAACGCTATATTTGCGTGAACTTGAAAGCATTATGACTCATATAGAATACAAACAGATGATTTAACTACCATACTAATTGGTGATCCAATCTAAATATGACAAGGTAAACACTATAAATAACATATCTATACACTTTATATCAAAGGAAAAAAACTGAATATAATTCATGTAAAGAAAGGATTACTCTAAAAATTACTAACACTCTCTAAGAAGTAATTAAGAACTATAAAATCTATTGCATGTTAACCAATTTGGTTGTGTTTCCTCTAAGCTTGAATCAAGTTCATTGTACCTTAAGTGTTAGAAGTTCATTGAAAGACTATATGGTGAATAAACAAGAACATAGAATACATTTTGTTTCTTGAATAATTGCACTAAATGACGATATACTATGAGTTAATTAGATTATTGGCTTTTGTATTTACAAAAAAGCACAAAAAATAATGCATTTTCTTAATAGCATGTTTTAACTTCTTGTTTTACTCGAAATAGTTTATAAATAGCATGTTAACTTAGAAATATATCTCCAATTAAATGTTACAATGATATTTATTTACTTAACTTATCTACCACTATATCTTTTCGTATATTTTACTATTCTAAGGTTGCACCTAGATTCTCTCTAACATCAAGACAATCAATTTGTTTTTGGTCAACAATAAATAACATAAGAAAATAAAAACAAATGCATTCTCGAGTTTTCCATAAATCTCTGGTAGATACGAATGCTGGCTAGTCTTTAGATCTTGAGATCATTTGAAAATTTGATCGATAGGATTGGCTACGTACGAAGTAAAAGAACCATGACCAACTCTTTCTTCGTCTCTTAGAATATGCTTTTAGCATAAATTGGGTTTCACTTAACTTTGAATGTAACTATTTTCTTAATTTTTTGTTCTTTTACTTAATGAAATAATTTTTTAAAAAATCATGGATTCCTACTAAAATACTGGCCTACTGGCAGTTGATCCATTACAAAAAAGGAACTTTACATTTAGTATCCGATGCAGAAATGGTTATACAAAATATGTCATTAACAGAGAACAAATATAAATTAACGAAGAGACATAAACAAATGCAGGATTACACTTTACTTAGTTTAATGGAATTATTGGTTTTTTTTGCCTTTATCAAAAAATTGTTTTTTGGGCCTTTTATAAAAAAAAAAAAATTTTGGTTTTTGCCTCCACAAACATCTTCTATCTTTGTACCAATGCAACGAATCTCAGGAATGTTTATGCCAACAAACGAGCATCAAAACGCAGCGTTTGATTATGTAGAGGCGAGACTTATGCTCCTTCACCACTCTAAAGCATTTTCGCGTCACTGAAGCTCCTTTCTGAGACAAGCTCCTAGAGAAAGACGACTTGGAAGAGAAATCACCTGAGGATTTCGTAGAACAACTTCTAGAAAGAAGCAGAGACTTCGAAGCCTTAGGCTTGGCGGAAAAACTCCGTCTGAAAATGGGTTCTGAAGAACAAGAAGACGAAGGTTTTGATGAGAAACTTCTCGTGAAATGGGATTTCAAAGAAGAAGAAGAAGATGAAGTTTTTGTTGAGTAGCTTCTTGTGAAAACGGAGTTTGAAGAAGGAGAATAAGATGAAGCTTTCATTGAGAAGCTTCTTGTGAAAAGAGGTTTCGAAGAAGAAGAAGAAGAAGAAGAAGAGAAATGGGTAGTTTGAAAGATAGAATCTTTCTTTGTATGATTCCATAGCTTTTCGACATCCATGAATCAACAATGTGCTTCCTAGTTCCTTCTATTGATCCAATATGTGTTTATATATATTGTGCGTGGAGAGAGAGACAAGAAAGTAGAGAACACAAATGGGTTAGAAATAAAATGGTTCTAAAAAAAATAAATAATAATAAATAAAATGGTTATCCTTTGCATGGATGCTACATAAATGTGGTTGCATGGGAA